>OY728148.1:2094700369-2097200369 GCA_963277665.1 Viscum album | reverse complement strand
GGAAATCAAAGAAAGTCTATTTATTTCGATAGTCATCAGAGATTACTTCCTATGGATCACCCTTTTCAAAGGAATAGAGAATTTTTTTTTGAAAAGAAGTATTGAAATATATGAACCACCAGTATTTCTCTATGGTGTTTTGGTAACATATATCGTCTCTACATTACATTATATTACTTTTGGGCTAACTATAAATGTACATAAAATAATTGATTTTTCGAGATATCATAATTGGATAAAGAAAAGTATTTTGTGGGACCTTCCATATTGGTTTGATTTTTTCATTTTTCACATGTTAGATGTAATTCATATTGATGATTTTTTTGAAAATATATTTTTTAAAATGTTTAAAACATATAGTAAGACAAATGATAATGAAAATTCATGGTTAAACCTTTACCATATTTTTACATGTTCTAAAAAATAATTATTTAAAGGTGAAAGATCGCGCCACTTAATGAACCCAAATATTTATTATAAAAATTATATAGAAATTCATTCAATATTCTATAAATTTATTATTAATATTAGGTAACCAAATGGTTATGCCTATAATTTTCCTCATTACATTATAAATCATAATATTACAGAGTAAAAAATTAATGAATGTCATCTCATAACAGAAATAATACAACATAATGGTCATAGAGGGCTATCAAACTATTCAATCTTGGATTTGTTTTCTAAAATATCATATTATTTTCAAGATATTTGTGTGGAAACTTTGGATTTAGATTCATAAAGTATCAATCAAAAATATTTTGTTTTAATTTTATTTAAAATTTAGAAAATATTCCCACCGACATTATTTGACACAATGGAACATTTGATATTTACATTTATGTGTGAAGCTAAATGTGGCGGGATAGTATAATATTAACAGTTTTAGCGATTTGAGAGATATATGAAAACAATATATAATAAAGTACATAACAAAACAATCACTTGAAAGATCAATTTTATAAGCATACCTACTTGGGGAAATTTCAAATTTCTACTCTTATTTTTTCAATTAGGAATTCCATCAAAACGTAATTGGATGAGTCTCAGTGAGGAAAATTTTGAGGATTTCAGAGACCACCGATTATCAAATTATTAATTATCCCAAGCATGGTTTTAATGGTTATCATGAATGATGGATTTCAGATGAATAATTGCATTGATATCATACATATGTGCTGCTAAATTATAATGAAATGACCCAAATTGTGCATTATGTACTACTTTTTATTTTATTTTTTATTTTTTTATCAAAAAAAAATTATTTTATTTTTTTATTGACTATATGATAACCTTATCAAAATAAAATTTATACAAATTACCTATTCTTGTTTAAAAAATATCATTTATAAAATTTACATATTGCATTAAAAGACCTGTATGTTTATTTATTTTCGATGGAACATTAAATAAATTTTATAATGATATCTATTATTAATAATTTTTATTATTTTTAGGCAACATAACATGAAATTAAAATTAATATTATATAATCAAAAACCCTCTATCGAAATTTTTAAATGTTATAATGTGTATCTATTTAATGGATTTCGATTTCATACACACATATATGATGAATCAAATAAATCAATGAATAATTTATTTTTTGTTTGAAAGGATATCCCTATAAAGAAAGTGAAGTTTAATTTTATGGTATGATGGATAAAATAATTGATTTATTTTATCTAGAACAAAAATATATAGAAAATTTTAAATTTTATTTGTTCGATACTGATTGGGGTTTCAAGTTCATCCATGACAAGGTGTTGTTGAAATGAAAAATAAAACTCTTCTACATTAAATTAACCATTTATATTGGACCATCCAGAATATCATGTTTATTAAGAAAATAACTACTTTTTTTGAAGAGATTTTAATCACTGGTGGAGTGTAATAAGAATGGAATATCATGATAATCATTTTCATGAAAAATAAAAGGGCTATTTAGTAGTGATACATATTTAATTTTTCATGAAACATCCCAAAATATATCTCTTACTCATTGAGATATAAATATCTATGATGAAACTCCAAGTTAAGGAAATATGACATTGATAATGTTGATGAAGTAAAAAGGGATGGTGAAATAGAAATTCATATAGATGTTGATGATATAGAATATGAATATGAATACATTATCTAAGATGAAGATGACTAAGATGATGATGCTTTATGAATTATATTTAGGTATTTATTAGTTTTTAATGTTTAGTATTTTTATGAAAATTTATTTATATGTAATATTTTTTGATTCAAAAGGCTGGACCTGATGATATATTCTATTCTGTCATTAATTTCATTAATTAAATGTTTTTATAGTCAATATTTGTATGAAAAAAGTATTGATTGTTAGGTAGATTATATTTTTCATGGTATTTATTAGTTTTTTATATTTGATATATATATTAAAAAATATTTACATGTTATATTATTATGTTAATATATTTATTTATTACTAATTATTATATTTCGGTATTTATTAGTATTGTATATTTGGTATATGTATGAACAATTATTTACATGTATGATTATAATATGCTGGTATATATTATATTTTTATATTTGATATATGTATTAAAAATTTAGTATTGTAATATTATTTTTTCTAGATGGCTGTAAATATTTCAATTGATCAATTCTTTTTACTCTTTGATTCCAGAATTTCTATTCATTATCCTGATTCATCTCATCCACAAGATGCATCGCCTATTATGTGGGGTTGTAGTCTTGCTCGATTGATGATTACAAACCCTCATCATGATATACACCCATATATTTATTTTGATCCTAGTTTATGGACGTGTGTTAAAATGTTTAATGTATTTATTTTATATTGACAATTTTTAATAATTTTGAAAATAATAATAATAATATTTATTTATTTATTATATATATTTTTGGCATTTTTATCTTGAGAAGACTATTGCGATTCTGAGAATTTATTTTTTTGATCCATGGTTGTCATGAGACCAGGTTTCCATTTTCATTCTATAGAATATGTTTGATCAATATATTATATGTTATTTAATAGTATATTTTATTTGAAATTTCGATAATTAGTGACATTTTGTTTTAAATGGTCTTCATAATTTATAGTCTTGGGTTGCCGATAGCTTAAAAGAACGTATCCAAGTGGTATGGAAGATTTTTATACATAACTATTTTTTCAATTATTTCAAAAATTAGAAAGTGAGAAATGGATAAATCTTCTTCAATTGTTTTTAATAAGTCATGTATTTCCTATCAACCTAAATATAACGTTTATCAACCCAAACTTTTAAAAATAAAATTACCCATGTAATTTAATTAAATGTATTATTATGTATTATGGTTACAAGAAATACATTCACTTATTTGGAATTATTATATCTTATTGAATTTAAAATACCATAAAGTATCATAATAGTTTATAGTATAATTTTTGAATAGTGAACGTTTGATTAGTATAAATATGTGGTTTTGACAAATCCAATTGACACAGACAGAGGAAGTGCTTTTCTCAACCAGTTGGATTGTACCATATAAAACCTATTTATCGGGGGTTATAAGGGGAATAGAAATACTAGTAACTTCCCATGAATAATCCCAATCCATGATCCAATAACTAAAGAACAAGTGAAACTGTTTATGAGAGAAGTTAAAGCCCATTGTGATCACAGCCAAACCATGTAGGTTGAACCACCACGTGAAAATATCACCTTCACATTACTTACCCTTAGGTATTTTTATATCCAAATAAAGGGATATATATAAATACCCCAATAAAATGATTTTTTTATTTTATAGAATAATTAATATATTTTCATATTGTTGTTGTTACATTGTAAATGATTTTTATTTTGATACGATTAAAAATTGTATTTTTTTGTAATATGTAATTTTAATTAAGGAATTTAGTTTGATGAATTAATGTATTTTAAAATAAATAATATTTTAAAAATATATTTATTAAATAATTATTTTAAAATATAATAGAAAACTTAATTTTTATGAAATCAAATGTAATTTGTATAAGGGTTACAAAACTTTTGTTGTCATAAAACATCGCATTTCTCAATAAATATTGATTCTTGTTTTATAATTTAAAATTCAAATATTTATAATATTTTTATGATAAGAAAACTATTACTTTTTGAATCATCACATTGTAATTATACAATGAATAATTCTTCATAATTTTCACCGACAGTTGAATATTTGGATAAAATTGCATATGGTATAAATATATAGTGCGTATTAAAACATCATAATGACCCAAAAGTGATGTAAGAAATTCAATAAATGGTATCTACAACCAAATATATGACCCCCATTTAAAGTAATATTATTTTTATGTTATTTTAATATTTTTATAATGCCTTTATGAATACTCAGAAACTAATGTTATGTTTTATGTTTTTTTAATCATTTACTTAAGAACATGACTCGGTTCCAAAGGACCAAGGGTAATATTTTTATAATTTAGGCCCTTGGACTTATAATATAATTAATTCCACTACTATTTTGATGAAACCATATGAAAATTATAAGGTAAGGTTTAGGTTTTTTATTTCTTTATTATATAGAGTCCAAAACCTATTTATGAGAAATAATAAAAAAAACTACCCTCATTTTTCTTATATAAACCCTCCTATTCTCCCATTACACATCACTAAAAAACCATATATCATATAATTACTCTTATTTAAACCCTATAGTATCCTCCCATTGTTCCCCCAAGATCTATAGAATCTCCTCCCAAGATTTTGGAATCACCATCTCAAGGTAAGGTATGAACTCCTTCTCCTATTTATTCAAGAATATTATTCATTTTAGGCATTTTATTTCCAATTCCTAAATTTGGTATTTGTTATTAAACATCCATTTTAATTACCATTTTATTAATAAATTATTATGTATCCATTTTCCTCTTATTAAAAAATTTTGTTAAGATTTATGTTCTATAATTATGTTGCTGAAATGTCCCTGTTATTTCTCCATGACAAAATATTTGGTTGTGAATATCATCACTATTTATACTCAAGGGTATTCACCTTGAAATAAATAATCTCATTTTAGTGGATATTTCCATATATTTATTACACACACCTTTATTTTGTAATTTAATGTTATGAAATTTTTTCTTTTTCTATATGATCTATGTAGCACACACTTATGCATGTACATGATATGATTATGATGGGTTCACCCATCTCCAATGCATTTGGGCATTGTTTTATTCTAATGAGATTCCATGTTTGGTACACAAGGGAATATCCTAGGAACATTATGTTATTATCTATTTATATTTACCATTTAATTATGTTTATGATTTTATGTTAAATGATTTTACACATTCCCATGTTTCATTTGTTTTATCATGTTATGTCATTACACGTTGTTCATGCTTATGATTTTCACCCATTTTATGTCCCATTAATATTACTATTTTCTAACATGTAATACCATATTCATGGTATGATTTCGTATTCCCTTATTGGGTTTTATATATCACCCCTTTCATAGGCATGACCCTAGATTAACCCATGCAAATTTAAGAATTATGGAATAATATGAGAATGTTAGGTCTGTTTTCAATAATGTCGATGTACCCCATGTTTTAAGCTATTATGTAATGTATATAATTCCAAAAATACGCTATAATTATATCTCTTCTATGTTGTATTATGTGTAATATTATATAAAAAACTAATGAATTATTTAGTAATAAAAACACGGGATTTCATAGTTGGTATAAAATGAATGTTTAGTTGTTTGTTGTTTTAGGATTAGGAAACTATAGAAAATGATTTGGGGATAAAACTAAAAATAATAATACATCACTAAATTTTGGTAAAGTTTAGAGTAATTGGTTTCTATCAAATTATACCCATATCTAGGTACTATAAGTGGATGTGGCTCTGGAATATATGTACCTAGGGGTAAAAGTCAAAAACACTATATTGAACTAGACTTGATTAAGAATTGGTACTGAAAAATTGGACTTGTTCTACACCGGGTGTGATAATCCTATATGATATGAGTTGGTAAATTCAAAATATAATTACAAACCATTATTATGGAAAAAATGGCCATAATATTTTATGTAAGTAAATATATAATGGATAAAATGGATTGAAGACAATAAATTCATAATTTTAGGAATAAATTTCATATATAATTTATCCCTAGAATGTTATTTTATTTTAATTTATGTTTTTAATAGGTTTAAAAATATTATCCCAAAGAATATTTTGGATGATGTAAATTACCATAACCATAATCAAAAATTGAAATCTTGGGTTATCATCAATAGTTCTATTTATTCCATCATATAATGAAAGTTTAGTAGTAATATTCAATCACCAGCACAAATCATGGAAGTAGAGAAGTTGGTGAAAACATAAAATTAGAAAAATTAATACATATTATGTATATGACTCCTCCCTTGTCAATTTTTTTTATCATCATAGAGAACCATGTGTCACTTCCTTTAGTATATTTTTTTGTAATTATGTTTATGGATTTACTTTCATTATATAGTACCAAAATTAATTACCTTGAGAAGGACATCACTTTCTATACTGTGAATCATCACCCCATTCTATACAAGATCAACGGGGTGTATAAATCTTATTTTTCAACAACATATCATGAATTGATATTATTTATCTATAAGAAATAATATCTATCTCAAATTTTTGAGTCTAAGGAAAATATTATCCTCAAAGAAATTCCCATTATGAGGAAATGCATTGATGTGTTTCCAAAAGAATTGGTTGATCTTCCTCCTAGTAGAGAGGTTGAATGTTCAATCGATCTTATACCTAGGGAATTTCTATTATTCATGAATCTATATATAATGGATGTTCTTGAACATGTGGTTCTAAACAAACAAATAAAAGGGTAATATGGATAAAGGGTTTATATTCCCAATTTCTTCACCTTGGGTTGCACTAGTCCTCTTCTTCAAGAAGAAATATGGGTCAATGATCATTTTCATTGATTATCTTGAGCTCAATAAAATCATAGTAACGAATATATATCCTATTAAACTGATTAATGGATTATTTTATCACCTACATGGTGCCCAATACTTCCCCAAGTAGAATATTTGGTTGGGTTATTTTCTTATAGGGGTGATGAAGGTGGATATCCCCAAGACTACGTTTCGTACAAGGTATGGTCTCTATGAGTTTGTAGTAATTACATTTCTATTAACAAATAATTCAAAAATATTCATGGACAAAATGAATGGACTATTTTGATATTACCTTAGGAAGTTTTGTTTAGTCTTTATAGAAGATACTATGATATAAAACAAAATATATGAGGAGAATGAGGACTATTTGAGGACTATTAAAAATACCTTGTGAAGGAGAATATTTATGAAATGTATACAAAATGTGAGTTATGTTTGAAGGAGGACTCATTCATGTGGAACACTACTACTAATGTGATATTTTTAGACCCTTTAAAGATATAATAAATTAAGTGATTTTAAAGACCATCATCAATGAATGAAATGTATAGATTCCTTGGCTTAGTTGGGTTTTATCATCAATTTGTGGGAAATGACTCATGATTTTTGAAACCTATATCCAAACTAACATGAACTTTAGTCATTATTTTTTGGTAATAACGAATTCAAATAGAGCATCAAGGATTTTGAAAATATTATTATCACTTCACCTTTACTTATGCCACCCAAAATTGGAAAACAATTCCTGGAATATTGTGATCCTTTATAGAAGGTATTGGGCTATGTGTTAATGGAGAATGAAAAAGTGATAGCCTATTCCTCAAGGAAATTTAAAATCCTGAACATATATTCCCAATGCATGACATAAATTTAGATTAAGTGATATTAATTTTTTAAATCTAGCGACATCATCTCTTTGGGGAGAAGAGTAAAATATAAATATATCATTAGAGATTAATGTATATATTAACATAGAATGAGATTAATATGCACTAATGGATATGGTTAGATATAATTAATGTTTATGAATTATAAATCCAATATCATCCCATTAAATCAAATAAATTGGTAGATCATATATATATAAAGGATCTGAAAATTTTATAATTGATGAGAATTGAGAAGGATGTGATCATACTAGACTTGAAAATGATGGACATTAGAATCAAAAAAAGAACATCTTCAATCCTTTTAGAAATTATTTCTCAACCATCCCTTCTCCAGGTGATAATGGATGGTCAAAGTAATGATGTTGAAATTCAGAACAAGGTATAAGCTATAAGAAAAAGGAAACCCACATAGCTTAAAATTAATGAATAAGGAATTGTAAAATTTGGGTCATGACTATGTGTATCATCAAATCCTGAGTTAATGATGGAGTTGTTGGATGATACACATAACTCGACCTTATCCATTCATTTAGGGAGAAGAAATATGTAGTAAGGTCTCTTTGAGAACTCTTGATGGTAAAATATGAAGAAGATGATCATGGAATAAACATGATGGTGTCTTTTATGTTAGCAAGTGTAGGTGGAAAGGGAAAAAATATAAGGAGATGATACAAATAATACCCATACGTACATGGAAATGGGAAAATAGAAAAATGGAAATTATCATTGGTCTTCTAAATTCATCACAATCAAATAGTGGTATGGGTTTTTCTATATCATCTTATAATGTCATATCACTTCATTTCAATCTGAGAGGACATATCACTCGATCAACTTATAAGGATATATATTAGATAAGTGCATATGTTACATAGATGACCACTATTTATTATATCTGATCAAGATCCAATATTTATACCCATGTTCTCTAAGTGTCTTCAATATTCTCTACAAAATATGATGAACTTCATTACAACTTATCACCCTCAAACTAATATTAAATCTGAGTGGACTATCAAGAAACTCAAGGATATGTTTAGAGAATTCTAAATAGAAATCAAATGATGTTTGGTTCAGAGTCTTCCTCTTGTAATGTTCTCATAAAATATTAGTTTTAAATAAAACATCCAAATAGATCTTGATGAATCCCTTTATGTGAATAGTGGTAGAACGCATGCATGTTCTGATGAAGTTAGTGATCAAAAAATTCTATGTCCTAAAATGGTCGAGCAAATAGTAGAAATGCTTAAACCCATTATGTAGCTCATTAAGGATACTCAGGGTCAAAAAAGATCTATGATTACAATCATCGATGATACCTAGAGTTTGAAGTTGAAGATAAGGTATTCTTATTTATATCTCTTTGGAATAAAGTCATGAGATTTGGGATGAAGGAAAATATAGTCCAAGATACATTAGTCCCATGGAGAACCTTAATCGTATCGATGTAGTGGCTATGAAACTAGTACTCTAACTTAACCTATCTTAAGTTCATTATGTGTTCCAGGTATCCCTTTTGAGGATTTACATACCAAAACCATTATATGTAATAAATAGACATGTGGTACTATTAGATAATGATCTTTCATATGAGGAGGAGTTGATGAAGATATTATATTTTAGAGACAATGTTCTACAAAACAAGACAATGCACCAGGCTAGTGGATATAGCGAAAACACATGTCTAAAGAAGAGATTTGAAAACCAGAGGAAGCGATGAACCAGATTTAACCTAATATATTTTGGTGTGTGAAATGAAAATCTAAATGTATAAATTTCTAAAGGGTGGAGGTGATATTGTGACAACCCATATTTTAATAATTAATATTACCTTGATGATTTAATTAAATTTATTATTATATATTGTGGTAATACAAAACATACAAACTTATTTGAATTTATTATATCCTACTGGATTTAAAATAAAATTATCTTCATAATCATTGATAATATAGTTTTCTAATAGTGGTCATATCATTAGTATAAATATAAGGTTTTCAAAAATACAATTGACATAGATAGTGGGTGCGATGGCCTCAAACAGTAAGATTATACCATGAGAATCCCATATATAAGAGCTTATGAGGGAGATATCATCATTGGGTTTAACCCTTTTTCAAGCCCAATCCAAGATACGAAAACTAAAGAATGAGCAAAACCATTTATGGGAGAAGTTCAAGCTCATTGGGAGCACAACCCAAACCATGTATGATGATCCACCGCATTGAAATATCATGTCACACAGCATACCCTTAGAAATTTTTTGGTTGTAATAAATGGATATCAGTCAATACATTAATATATGAATATGTATATTTTATAGAATAATGGATATATTTTATTCTTATTGTTGTTACCTTATAAATGTTTTTTATATTGATATTATAAAGCACAAATTGTTTTTTGGGTAATATGAAATATAAATTCAAGAATTTATTTTGATTAATTAATGGATTTTTAAAATAAATATATTACAATAAAATATTTTTATAGAATCATGATTATTAAATCTAAATTATAATATAATTTTTATGAAGTCAAAAGTAATTTTTATATGTGTTAAAAAATTGTAATTGTCAAAAAAACATATCATTTATCAATTAATGTCAATTATTATTTTAAAAGTAAAAATTGAAAAAAAAACTATGAAATAATTTTTATAAAATAAATATTATTTTTTTAATCATCACATTGAAATTATAAAAAATTGAATTTTCCATAATTTTCTGAGACTATCTAATTTTAGGGTGAACAATAAATATGGTATAAATATACAGTGTGTGTTATGACTTAAAAATGACCCAATAGTGATGAAATAAATTTGATAAATTGTATCCATATCCAAATATATGTTTTACCATTAAAATATTTTTATTTTAGTTTATTTTAGAGATTTTATAAAACAAAAATATGAATCCTCCAAAACGTACAATATATTTTACTTTTTAAAATCATTTCTTTAAGAACATGACTCACTACCACATCAGCAAGAGAAATATTTTAATAATTCTGAACCTCAATCATATAAAATAATTGAAACCAATATTATTTTTATACAACCAAGGGAAAATACCTATGATAAGGTTTTTGGTCTCATTAATTTATTATATAGTGTCCAAACCTATGTTTGGGAAATAATAAAGAACCCACCTCTCTTTTCCTATACACACCCACATAATATCCAATTTATTTTCTATCAAAAAACATGGATCACGTACTTACTCTTCCCTTACCTCTATATAGTCCTCCCAATGATCCATGAAGATCTCAATAAACTCCTCCCTTGATTTTGGAATCACCCTCTCAAGGTAAGAGGTCTTCTCATTCCCCATATTATTCAATCATATTATTCATTTTATATATATTATTTCAAATTCATAATTTTGGGATATGTTTTTAAGAATTCCTCATACTGCCCATTTGATTTAAAAATTATCATATAACCCTTACTCTCTCATTAAACCATTTTATTTATAGTTATGTTTATCTATTATGCTGCTGAAATTTCACATCAATTTTTCTATGCTAATCCTTTTTGTTGTTAATACCATCACTATTTTCAATTATTGGTATTCACCTAGATATACCACTACTTATTGTTTTAGGTAATTCCTATATTTATTTCGCATTCCATGATGTGGAATTAAATTTGATGAAATATGTTCATATGTCATATGATATATGTGGAACACTTATGAATTTACAATATATGATTATGATGGGTGCACCCAGATAGTGCTCTAATGAATTTGGAAATGTTTTAGTTTCATGAGATTCAATGTATAGTGTGGAGGAGGTTAGAATAAGAACATTATTTTTTTTATTTCGTGGTTGTTAACCATGAATTATGTTTAATATGTCATGATTAAATTTGTTTCCACATTCCCATGTTTCCTTAATTATATCATGATGTATCATTCCTCATTGTTCATGTTTATGATTATCAACCATTTTATATACCATTGATAAGAATATTTTCTAATATGTAATACCATATTCATGTCATTATTTTATTATTATCTTTTTGGGTTCTATATATTACCACATTCTTATGTATATCCCATGTTTATTCCATGATGATTTAAGAATTATGGAATAATAAGAGCATGTTAAGAATGTTTTCAATAATGTCAATGTACCCCCAATTTTAAGTTTCTATGTAATGTACTAAATTACCGAAGACACTATACTTCTTGATCTTATTGGTCGTATTATGTGAACTCTTATGTAATAAATCTTGAATTAATGTGTAATTAAAACATGGTTTGTCATAAAATTTTGTCTTACTTAATGGTTTGATTTTGCTTGAGCTAGCTAAGAGATACTTTTAGGAGGAGGTCATCATCTGGACATCAAGGTCGGAGGAGACATGATGCCACTCAAAGGACCTAGATTCTTAAATAAGGTATATAAAAAAATCATGAAAGTAATTGTTTTTATTAATTCATATATAATTTAAATGTAAATTGTTTTTATATTGTACCTCTATTATTAATTTAATAGTTTATAAGAAGATTTTCACTTATCTCGATACATGAACACTTTTCAATGGATGAAAATACCATATTTTGGTTAATAATTTCTTTTTAATTTTTATTGGTATTAATTTTATTGATATTATAATTGGTAATTATATCTTAAGGAAACATATATGGCTAAGATGTCTCATTTATGATAGATTCAACTCAAGAAATAAGAATATTCCACTAGTGATTTAGGTTTCAATGAGGGGTCTTGGATACAAGTGAATTTTCATGGTTTTAAGAAAGAACAGGTGACTAGTATTAGTTCAAAAAAGGCACCTATGAGTTATATTTAATATTTTTGATTTCATATACTATCTCGAAAGGAGATCATGAAGTTTCATAATTGTCATCTCATAAAAAAATATGTGTATAGGTTGAGATTTCATTATGAGATGATATAGTATATGTAGAGAGAGAGAGAGAGAGGAGGAGTGTGAGTAGCATAATTCGATAGATGAGAAGTTGTTGAAGTATATGAAATGGATTGAGCATGGTGTTGGTATGAGTTTTCATCCCTCTGACCATTGGTGTAATCCTAATCCACCTTATATCAGTTGATGCTTTGTGGGTTTTTATGACTATTATGTATTTTGTTTTGATAAACATATAATGTTTGAAATGATGTAATAATGTTATGTTTGTTTATTAATATTTATAATTTTTTTATTTTTTCTTAAATTTTAGTAATTGTGTTGGATATATATATATCTTTCTCAATAGTTTTTAAAAAAATTATCGTTATATATGATGGATGTGGTAAAAATTGAAAATAATTTTATTTGTGGCAGATATGTCGTAATTGTTTTTTAAAAGAATATCATGTATTATTTGTGATGGATTATTTACCTATAAAATTTAATAAATATTTTCAAATTAACATTTCATAAAAACATAATTTTGATTCCATTTTCTATGATTGTCCATTACATAAGTACTCATATCACTAACTACCTTTTCTCATGGCGGTCTGTCAATAATGGACCATCACAAAAATAAAAACTCTAGTAGTGACTCATTGATAATGTTTTCCATAGATAATATATCCCAATATTTATACTAACCCATGAAGTTATTTCTAATGCGAGTCTAGAAGATGTTGGAATACTGTAGAGGTAATTCTACGTCTGTTGGTTATTCCCCAAGGACTATAATCATTTGAGTGCATAGAGTATACATAGTTGAGACATTAAATTACAATAATTGGTTGAGATTAGTGGTTATATTCCAGTGGTTGAGATCAGAATGATCATAGAACCATAATATCAGTGTGTTTGTAGCTACAACTAGTATATAAAAATCATCAAGAATTCCAATGTTGTACAATAGATGTATGTATCAATATAGATACTTCCTTTGTGCCTTTGTCAACAATTCCATCAGTTCTGCATTTCCAAAAACCACTAAACTAGCATAGGGTATTTCAAAACTAGTAAAAAAATTAGCTTCAACAATTGATGGTAGTGGTGGGGTAAATATGGATAGCTTTGTCAACCATTTTGGAATTTTTCATGAATTTTTCGTGTTTGGGTGAAATAATAAGAATATTTTCACGCAACATGAACTTTTTATGAAACTGAATGTTGTTTCATGAAGAATAATGGTATAGTGATCTATTTTTCAAAAATTCATTTATGTTAAATTATGTGTGAGAATGTCACAGCGCAAGGAATTATAGTTCTAAAAAAATTAGAGTTTCATTCATAAGATAATTATATTGTATAATTTTAAAATAAATTGAATATAGAAGGTCCCTCATCACCATATTTATAGGCATGTAACCCTGGGTTATGTGCTTTTAAAATTGAATTTTTCCACCCTTTCCCAGAGTTGGGTAAACTGGAGAATGTTTTCCTAAAGTTCATCATTTTTTCAAGAACTAAACCTCCCACATAACCATCATCTCTAATTAAATGAGGGGAATTTTTTGGTGTCAGAAAAGATCATTATGTTCCAAAAAATGATGTTTACTAAAACTAAGGGAACAACTCATCTCAGGGGAACCACCATGAATCCATAAGAATTTTTTTTCATGCTACATTGTTCCATTGTGTGTAACTAATCTTTTTTTTAACAAGTAATTTTCACACAAAAGGAATCCTAGGACACCTTAACCTCTACGCATGCTAGAAATTTCCTTCAAGATCAATTAGAAAAAGTTCACACAACTCTCCCTGATGGAATGAAACATCTCGAGTGTTGTGAGAGAATTGTTCCAATGAATCACCATCTTACGTGACCACCCTCCCATAATAAATTCATGAGAATCACACAACTTTAGGGTTTCTTAAACCAAGTATCACATTGAATGATATAGTAGATTTTGGGAAAAATAATTTTCTAACCAACTATTTAAACTATAAATGCTTAATCATTTTTGATGTTTTGATCTCTATTATTCAAAACTCAGCTTTTCATGACATCCCAAAACAATAGCCTTCCATTGATTCCCACAAGAATAGAACATGCATGGAAAAATAACATGGGCCCCAAATTTTCTCAACTCTTGTTTGGGTATTCCTCACTCAACATCCCCCTAATACTATGTAGGTTTGTGCAAGATGAGTTCCCTTCACATTACCACAAGATACATGCAACCCCATAAGTTTCAAGCAACTATGCCCTTGTTATACATGTTCCATCCACATGATATAGAATGTGTCTCTCATAACCTAGTTTCACATTAAACTCCAATGTTGTTCACAACAACCTTCGAATCCCTGACCTAAATCCCCCTTATGAAAAACACAATTGTATTAAAGTTGAGTTCTCCGGTTCCCGTCACCTCCTCCCACAAATTCAACCCATTGCTCGATCTTCTAAGAGACCTGTATCATAAAACCTCATATCCAAGACATCTTATATTAGTGTGTCATTGACCATGTTATCACTTATAACTTGTAATAATAGAAACCCCAAGGTTAGGACCACCATGTACCACCTCACGATGGTAGTTTTTGCACCTTGTTCCACCCAAAAGAACCTACATAGTTGGCACGTAAGCCATATAGGTTGAATCATAATATGAAAACCCCACATTTCCTAGTTAGGAAAGATAGTCATACAACCTTCTCTTCAAATTGGAAATGGTATCCCTAGGAATAGGCCCCTCTATGTCTGATTTGTAATCCTTTAAATTTCATATCCCAATATCCTAGTCATATGATTTTAAATTACATGACAATGTTGTCAGGACATGATATTAAACTATAGTAATACCCTATGTGATTAACTTTGGATTCCTTGTGTATGAATTTTATGGGATACTATATCAAATCCTCATTATCCCCAATGCATAATCCCCACACAATCCATTATTTTTTAACTTTCTAGAACACAAGTACCCTTACTGTGTGACTGGAAACTACATGGACTTGTCCATTCACATGACCTTAGTCTATGCATTCAAAATACCTTAGCTTTGATCCCTACCTCCTAATAAGTTATGTGGAATGCCTTTCAATGGTTCAATACTGATGCACATGGGAATCCTTCCTATGATTCAATACTGACCCCCAACACCACCATTAAATCTACTTGTGTTCCCTTAGAAGGCATAAACTCTGAAGTGTGATAATCTCCCCCAAGGACACACTCAACCTCACCAACCTTCCCTGAAAAGAAATTAAACATAGGACTAAATTATCCTTATAATAACTTAATACTATGAACATCATGTCCCCATAAGATGTCGAATCTATGATGAAACTATACCAATATGATGTTAAAAATATTACCAACATTATTCTACAATATGTTAAAAAGGTGACCAACCTATCCTACACATGATGTTAAACTTGTAACCATATTTTCCCACAAGAACCTAAATGTATTATACTTCAACCATACTCTTCATAATCTATAATTCATGCAATGAACATGGTATTCCTAAGGCAATATGCTGCAGATTATTTATGCCCCTAGCACTATTTATCTTGTGATGGTCATGGGATGCCTTGACTTCTATACATACGATTACTGAAGCATGAGATGCCCGCAACTATGTAAGTGTAAGAGTAAATAGTTCCTCAAACCATCCATTATCCATAGAATTAAAGATTGTTCTAATGTATCCATCATCTCTGACAACATGTAGTTTCCCTATCATGATAGAAGTACTGTATTTAACTGGTGTCCACTGCAATATGGAGCCAAGAATGATCTTCCTGAACATTAATCAGATATATAAGAAAGACCCGAACAAGGAAATGATATCTAAGGAGGAATCCATGGAAAGGGATATAGACATTTAATCATCTCATTTTTATCAATGATCCAAAATATTCAATCATAGTGGTATAGGTTTCTTGCCTTTTGATATTGGGATTTTGGGGTAATAGAAGAGCATATCTCCACCCCAATGCACACCCCGACTCAAAAGCATACAAAAACTATGTTATTATCTATGCATCAATGATTTCATAAAATAATATTCTATATTATTTTATAATATTTTAATTTTTATTATGCACAATTCTTTTATGAATGTCTTTATAATGGTCTGAAATGAATCTTACTTATAACACTTTTTGTAATAAAAAACTTTCCTATGATTTGAACAGTTTTATGTAATGAATAATCATTTCCATGTTTTCATTTTTTTGGCATAGTTACTCTTATCCCTCATTTTTTTAAAAGAAATATTTACTTTAACATAAAATTTTAAATTCAATATATTGTTTCTTCTTATTTTTCAAATAAAATCCTAAATGCTCTTATTTTAATTTTTTTCTCATTAATTTCAAGATCGTTTATTTTTTTTTATAATGTAGTAGGTTTTTAATCCTAAAAAACATGTTATGAGATAATTAGAGGAGTTAATTGATGATTAAAGGATAATATATGCTGAATAATGGTAAAAAATAACCTATAGAGATGGATTCATGAAAGATTAATAATTCTTGAAAGGGAAGGTTTAAAAAATGTGTTGGAGTTCTTCTAAATATCATACAATACAAATATGGTAATCCTTATTACAACATATATATAAACATTCATTGTTCTTATGAATACCCACCACGACCTTCATTTATGGGGTTCATGACCTTTAGAATTCTTGTAGAAGCTCTATATTTTTGAACCATCATCCTTCACAAGCCAAAAGTGAATTGGATTCTGATCGGTATCCATCATCCATGAACAACCTCTAACCTGGACTATCGTTGGAGTCGGTCAAAGTTTAAAATTTATAATCCTACTAACTACTGTATATTTGGCAAGCAGGGTCAAACCCACATGGAAGGTGATTATGACCACTATTCTTCTAAAAACTTTCAAAAGACCTCATTGTTGTCAGCAGTGGGGTAAATTTTCTATTTTTTTAAAAACATCCAATTTTGTATTGTGTTTATTAAAAACCACAAATGAAACACCAAAATATTTTTGAGTTTTTGTTTTAAACTATAATGAAACAAGAAACAGACTAAAAATAGTAAGCAACAGAGATATAAATTGATGATAAGTTAACTATCAAAAGAAATACGTCCGGGGATAATTTTGATTTCTACTAGTTTTGAAAACATTCCTTCTCATGAAAGTGACTAAAACGATTACCACTAAAAAGGACTGGTTTATTTCCATCACTATGAGATAAATCACTCAAGATGAAAAATCTTGGAGTTCAGCACTCCAAGATTAATCTACTATGAGAATTTTGATTTGAAAGAGACGACAAAATGAACACACTGTTAGTTCTGTAATTTTTGTTTCAATTAAAATGTTTAAGAAAATTAATCCACAATCAGACTCACTGAATGGTTGTCAAATTCCTTGATTATGTACTAGTGGTACGTTGCAATTGAATGAAATCAGAGCTGATCTCACCGACAAATTCTGATCACATACAAAATGATAATGAGAAGGAAAAAGGAAGATAATCAGTAGATTTGATTTTAACCCTGAATTGGAATAATTAGCCTAACATTATATCTACTACGTAAACTAAAATCATTCAATTACAAAGAAAGAGAACTGAAAGAAATCAGAAAAAGATATCTAGCTCGAATTGCTGTTACTCCTGGCTCCAAGTGGTGGTTCTCCGAGAAGTGCTCCAAGATTCGTCCCCAGGTTCTCGATCTGCTTCGAAGCGAATGATCGAATGTATTGAATGAATGTCCCCCCTTCTCTCTTCTAGTTGCTCTGTTTTAAACTTACTGTCACCAACTGCACGTCACCCATTGTTATCCACCGTTTTCAAATGTCTTTCACCTGTGCACTGCACACATGCATTTTTTTGTGCAATGCACATCACGCTATCTTTGCCCATGTAAACAATTCTCGTTGAGTTAGTTGTGTGAATCTGGTCGTTTTCCCATCTATTGAATGAACCTGCATAGTTAGAACATAATAATAAATAAATGAAAATGCAAAGAAAGAAAAATTGTTATTTTTTAGTTTAATGTTATATTTCATGTTAAAAAGTTATCTATATTTAATTAATAAAAATCTTAATTGATAACTATTATTAAATATTATTATTATTCTGATTATTAATTTATTAATTAATCTTTAGTTATATAAAATTATTATGTTTTTAATTTATTATTAACTATTTTGTTTATTTTATTAATGTTACTATAATTAGTAATTAGTTATTATAACTTAATGAATTTTTTGAGTTAGGGAATTATTTATTAAATATTTTATTTAGTTTACAAATTTTATTATAATAACAATTTTTTATAAAATTAATTTAAATTTAATTATTATTATTTGTGAGTTAATTTAATTCAAATTTTAAATAAGTTCTATTTTATTAACTGATTTTATTACTTAATTTTATTTTATGATTAATTAGTTATTCAATACAAATATTTTACGATATAATTATTATAAATTTATATTTTAGTTTTGCTAATTTTTTAATTAGTTTTAATTTGATTTTATCCCCCCCCCCCCCCCAATTTCGGCGCACAGAAGGGGGGAGGGGTTCTTCAGAAATTAGGGCGACGACCCCTCTTCAGTGAATCGCGGTCTCCAGCTCCTCAGTACCGGCGACATACTCACCGGCTTCACCTCCTTCAACAACAGCAGGGCACGGCACCCCAGCGTAGCTTGGTTCCTTCAGCGGTAAAGTTCGATGGCAGTTCAATGCATCAGATTCTCGTTCATGGCCTCTCCTCACAGCGGCTGGCATCACGAACCGGTGACGCAGAGCTCCTCTCCTCACAGCGGCGCTTCCCGCGGCAGTGACTTGGCTGGATTCAGCCTCCTCCTTGGATTCCCATAGCGCGATGGCCTCGGCTAGGCTTCAACAGCGGTTCACCCTCGGTCACCCTCCTCCCTCCGGCTCAGCCTGTTTTCAGATTTGCGGTTTGAGGATTTGATTTGTGTAAATTGAACGTGCTTTGAGTCTGAATCTGGTCGTCCTAAATTAAATTATTATTAACTTCTAAAATAAAATAGATTTAAATTAGTCAATAATTAACAATGTTAAATTATATAAAACAGCAACTATAACAAACTAAATTTGTTAATCTAGACAGTTAATTATCATTTTATTGAATAATTGAATTATGTTAAGACTGAAAATTATAAAGATTGAATAAATTTAGTTTATTTCAAAACATAGATTATTGATTAATGAATTATTAAAAGACATATAATAATTAGGTTATATTATTTTGAATTGATCATTATTTACTACATGAAGTGCTAAATTTAAACGACATTATTTATGTTAAAAAGAAGAATTAATTAATTAATTAATTAATGTTAAATTGTTAAACATGCAAACAAAAACACAAAACTAAAAAAAAAAGTCATTAGACTATAAAATTAAAGAAAGAAATTTATTATTTTAAGGCTTAAATATCACAATTAATTATAAAAATTGATTAAATAACAAATTTAATAATAAAAATAAAAAAGTGCCATTATTTATTAAAAAGTGTTAAAACAAATAATTAAATAGATAAAAATTAATTGAAAAGATGTGACAAAACATGTGTTTTTAAGGCCACATCAACCTCCCATGAGTTCCTTAGGACATAGGACCATGGTGGATATGACCTTTATAAAATACCATTCACTTCGTGATAATGGAAACTTATTCACATCTTATAGGGTTATGTGTGACCATCATTATTCATGAAAATCACCTCATAAGAACCATTTACCACCCCTCGGTAGGGAACCCATGTTTTATGAAGGCCTAATCCAGACAATCCTATAATTTTTGAACCCACTATCATTCTTGAAACTCACCTCCAATAACCCTAAATTGTGATTCCATTCCAAAGACATACCTTTAAGAAAGTTGAATTCCCATGGGCCTTATTATTATATGTGTTGAGTTCACTCATGCCCAAACCTTCTGGAAAACTAGTATCATCAACCATCGTGTCTAGGACCATTGATCCAAACATATCCTAGATACTTTTATTATCTCGTTCTCTTAATATTATGAACCCTAACATCAACATCCCCAATGAGCTTCCCAAGTAGTTGTATCATCAAGGGAAACCGATTTCTTTTCCCTACAAGGAGGCGTAGTGTTGTATCCTCCTACCAACCTACCCTGACCAGGAATTGGAACCCCATGGTATTATCCCCATCTATGTTCTTGTTCTAAGACATTAAACTATATATAAACCATTTCTGAATTTCGAGACATTAGACTGCAGAGAAACCACATTTGAGATGATAGACATTCAACCTCATAGAAACTATGTCTAAGAGCTAAGAAACTAAATGGAATAATAGCATAATCCTAGTCATATGAAATTAAACCAGAAGAAAACAACTTAGTCACATGACATTAATCAACATGAAAATTTCCTCAGTGCATGAAATTCAATGACTTCCCTACCTTAAGTGATATATATATATGATTCCTCATGTGATAAATATCAAATGAATTCCCCCCAGAAACATCACATTCCGAGATTCCCCTATGTGTAAGCCCGAGACCATCCCTTGTAGTCACTCCTTCCTTGACAGAAGAATCATAACTACATAACATTAAACTGGATGGACTCTTCCTACCACACTTCCTTAAACTTTGTAAATGAACTATGTTGTTTTTGATCCATGTTGTATAAGCTATTACACAGTACACCTTTCTATAGTTCACTCCCAATACACCACCACCACCATTATATCATCCTATCCCCCCCTCAGAGGTCATAATTATAAAGTGTGATCATTTCCCTTAGGAACATGCTCAACATGACCACCCAAACATAAAGTCCCCACTGGATGAAATGGTTTTAAGTAGGGATCATTCGCAGTGGAAGAGAAACGATGCAACATGAGGTTGTTGTGGCAGTGGCATTGTGATGGATTGAAACAGTGCCCATAGTAGAAACAATTGCAGGGGTTACGGGGAGACTGTGTTAGGAGAAACAGTGTGAGGCAATGAGACAGGGAAACAATGTCTGAAATTATGGAGACACTATTAAGGGGATACGGTGGCCCAACAAAAGGTGGTACGGTGAGATAGTGTCTGGAGGTTACGGTGCCACCGTGAATAAAGGAACTAGAGGAAAGCTGAAAGGATTTGACGGTGGCACTGTGAACGAGACGGTGTGAGGTGTTAGTTTTACCACTAGTACACTGCAAAACAAAGAAAGATTAAAAATAGATTAAAACTAAAATTAAGATTAAACAAAATAATTAATTCAAAGTAAGAATTAGTATAAACAAATGAGAAATTAAGTAACTCTTAAACATAAATACAATTTATGAAACAGATAAAACATAAATTAAATTATTATTAACTTCTAAAATAAAATTGATTTAAATTAGCAAATAATAAACAAAGTTAAATTATATAAAAAAGCTACTATAAAAAACTAAATTAATTAAGGTAGACAATTAATTATCATTTAATTGAATAATTAAATTAAGTTAAGACTTAAAATTATAAAGTTTGAATAAATTTAGTTTATTTCAAAACAAAAATTAGTGATTAATGAATTATTAAAAGACATCTAATAATTAGGTTATATTATTTTGAATTGATCAATATTTACTACATGAAGTGATAAATTTAAACTACATTATTTATGTAAAAAAGAATAATTAATTAATTAATTAATTAATTAATGTTAAATTATTAAACATGCAAACAAAAACACCAAACTAAATATAAATTTATTAGACTATAAAATTAAAGTAAGAAATAAATATATTACTTTAAGGCTTAAAAACACAATAAATTACAAAAAATTGATTAAATAATAAAATTAATAATAATAAAAAGTTCCATTATTTATTAAAAAGTGTTAAAATAAATAATTAAATTGATAAAAATTAATTGAAAAGATGTGAAAAACATGTGTTTTTAAGGCCACATCAACCTCCCATGAGTTCCTTAGGACATAGGACTATGGTGGATATAACCTTTATAAAAGACCATTCACTTCATGATAAAGGAAACTTATTCACATCTTATAGGGTTATGTGTGACCATCACTATTCATTAAAATCGCCTCATAAGAACCATTTACCACCCCGCGGTAGGGAACCCATGTTTTATGAAGGCCTAATCTTGACAATCCTATAATTTTTGAACCCACTATCATTATTGAAACTCACCTCCAATAACCCTAAATTATGATTCCATTTCAAAGGCATACCTTTAAGAAAGTTGAATTCCCATGGGCCTTATTTTTATCTGTGTTGAGTTCACTAATGCCCAAATATTCTAGAAAACTGGTATCATCAACCATCGTGTCGAGGACCATTGATCCAAACATATCCTAGATACTTTTATTGTATCATTATCCTAATAGTATGAACCCTAACATCAATATCCCCATGAGCTTCCCAAGTAGTTGTATCATCAAGGGAAACCTCTTTCTTTTCCCTACAACGAGGCATAGTGTCATATCCTCCTACCAACCTACCCTGACCAGGAATTGGAATCCCATGGTATTATCCCCATCAATGTTCAAGTTATAAGACATTAAAATATATAGAAACCATTTCTGAATTTTGAGACATTAAACTGCAGAGAAACCACATCTGGGATGAAAGACATTCAACTTCATAGAAACTATGTCTAAGAGCTAAGAAACTAAATTGAATAACAACATAATCTTAGTCATTTGGAATTAAACCAGAAGAAAACATCTTAGTCACATGACATTAATCAACATGGAAATGTACTCAGTGCATGCAATTCAATAATTTCCCTACCTTATGTGATAAATATATGATTTCTCATGTGATAAAGATCAAATGAATTACCCCCACCAACACCACATTCTGGGATTCCCCTATGTGTAAGCCCCAGACCACCCCTTGTAGTCACTCCTTCATTGACATAAGAATCCTAACTACATAACATTAAACTAGATGGACTCTTCCTATCACACTTCCTTAAACTTTGTAAATGAACTATGTTGTTTTTGATCCATGTCATATAAGATATTACGTAGTACACCTTTCTATAGTTCACTCCCAATACAACACCACCACCATTAGACCATCCTATCTCCCCCTCGGAGGTCATAACTATGAAGTGTGATCATTTCCCTTAGGAACATGCTCAATATGACCACACAAACATAAGGTCCCCACTGGACCTTGGTGTCACCATGTTGCATTAAGACATAAAAGGACCAACACATGACAAGTGTTACTGTGAAATGTACCCACAAGACATTAATCATGTGATCATGTCCTCATAAGACATTAAACCGTTGACTATTTCCACACAATAACATACAATTGTGAGCCCTTCTAATATATTAAAACATATAAATTGTGTGAAAACATGATATTCCCATAGCAAAGTGCCTAATATTCTTTACACCCCTAGTGAAAGTTACTGTGTGTCAAACACAAGGTGCCTTGTGTTCCACACATAAGATGCCTCATGCTAGAGATAACCTTAAATTCAAAAGTGGATGACTTTATATATGACTAATACACCCAACATCCATAAATTTATAGACATGTACAATGTTTCTATCATATCTAAACACATGTAAACCATCGATCATGATATAAGAAGTTTATTTAATAAGTTCCCACAACCGGATGGTTTTGGGAACATGCTTCAGAAACATTACTCAAATCTATGAGGTAGACCTAAACTAGGTGAATAACCACAAGAAGATATACCTAAAAATTAGAACTAACATCCCATTATCCCATTCAAATAAAAAATATATCATCATAAACCATGGTTTTAGAGGTTACCAACATAAATAAAGTGGGAATGTGGGTAAATACTAATAGAGGAGGAACAACCATTCCAAGGATTTGGACCACTCTTAGATAGGCAAAGAATAATTTGTTTCACCACCGCATGGATATACCCAACATAAATTGTAAATGAAATGGTGAACCCAACAAAAATGCATTATCCTTGGAACATGAGTAGATGAGTAACATTAATCACCACCAGATTTGGACATCACAGGATACAAAAATTCTATGTTAAGCCTCAATAAAAAATGTTGGGCTATATATGGGACTATTTTACTATAGTCAGGGAAAATGAAAATTGTTGTGCATACTCAGTATGAGACCTCATCATCATCATCGTTATATATTTATTATTCAATAATGTGATACAAAAAAAAATAGAGACAAGAAAATGGCCTAAAAGGAACTGGAATCCTCGAATCCACAATGTAGACACCACCTTTAGGTCATCACAAGGGAATAAACACCTAGCCATGACACTAAAAATGTTATGAGCCTCTCCTTATAATGTTATGATGATCATATTCCCTACACCATTAAGGTTGGGGATGTTCGGGTCATGACCATCAAAACAACCATCATGGAGTGACCTAGGAGGACTCCCAGCAAGCCACAATGACAAAACTAACTAGTTCCATAGGTTGAGGAGCAAGCTGATCCTATACCCACATCACCAACCTCAGTTTAGAACACCTGATAGAGAGGTCATGGGATGTACAGAAACACTTCCTAATAAAATTACACTTTATTATCTCTATTTCCCCTACCATTGTCAACAATTTCAGGAGCCTCTCCCAAAAATGTTCTTATGAACTTATTTCCTACACTGAGGTGTATGGGGATGTTTCGGTCTTTCCCATATAAACCTCCATCATAGAACAACATAGGAGGCCTCCCACCCATCCAAAATTACAACAGTTTCTAGTTCCATAGGTTGAGGAGAAAGTCGATACCATACCCACATCACCATCCTCGCTCTAGAACACCCAGTAGAAAGGTCCAGGGAAGTCCACAAAACCTTCCTAATAAAATTCATCTTTATTATCTCTATTTCCCCTTCCATGTCAACATACATTTTCTTTCCATCGAAACCACTATGTGGTGCCCTATATTTTCCCAATAAGGATAAAAACCTTGAGTTTCCCATAATGTAGGTTGGGTTGACTCTACCCATCATGGGATCCATAAAAAAACTATCACGATCTACACTATAATAAATAATTACACTATGTAGGTCCTCCCCTCAACACCATAAACTGAAACAGAGGTCCTCCTAAGGCCAAAGACTTCCCCTACATTGGAGATCTGTCATGGGGTGGGAGGAAAAACAACCATCATGGGGGTCATACACATGGTTTCAGCCATAACACATGTAGAAGGAATCCTCACAACCCCTTGAGTCTCATTATTATGAAACTACAACTTCGACTATGGAAATAATAGTGGAAAAATAATATCACCATTGAACACTCATAGTTACAAGAGATGGAAGAGTCGATGTAAGTACCTTTGTCTACAACACTAGAGCTAGTAGTAGGAGATTGATAGTTGAAGATGACCAACCCTAAGGCTATGGTCTAGAAGGTTATTGGATACCTCCTTGAATGTGTGATTCTATAGGAATTATTAGATTCATTCTAGGGAATCTATAGTCAACCATCTCTACCAACATCATCTTCCCTCATCTCTTCCTCATCCTTGGAAGTATGAGAGACTTCAGCCTTTGGATTGGCCCCTCCAATGATGGAAAGAAATCTACTAATCCAAAAATGAATGAGTCCCTTCTAGAACAGTAAGAGGATCTGGATACCCCACCATATATGGGTATGGTCATGAATCTGGACCTACCTCCAAAAGACACTCCATCGTTCCATGTACAATTGGACCATGTGACACACTCTCTACTAAAACATAAGTAATAACAAAATTCTTTGTCACTTACACCACTAGTTTTCTTGACCAATACTGATTGGGTATTAGGGTTATCAGGAGCATGAATACCCTCCAAAAATGGGTAGGAGGGAGAATTATGGGAGATAATGACCACCGACCATTTATTAGTCATGTTTGGCCACATTTAACCATGTATTTCACTATATAAAAATCTTAAATATAGATCATGTGGCCCGCCTCTACAAAAATATCTAAGAGAATATAAATTACTTACAAGTTTAGCAGCTGGCCTATTCATCAAGAAAGAAACATCTAGATTCCATCCACCAGTAGTTTTGGAAGGCTTACATCTTTTTACACAAGGTAGCTCAACACCCGGACACATATAGGTATCACCAAAGTTTTATGTGGGCCCATATCAGGATCCTTCTTATGCTTAATTAGTTCATTAAATATGTATCTCATCATATTCAAATTCGAGGTAAGTAGTATGATGACCTTAAATTATATCTCCTTCCAAAGTGGAAATGGTATTGCCAGGATAGCTAACCAAATAATGGCGAAATATCCCTTCCAAACACTACCACTATAACGATTATACAACATGGGTCATTCCAAATAAAAACTACACCATGTAAAAAAACTATCATGAAATGATTCTGACAGGTGCTCAGAATCATTAGTAGAGACAAATTATGGGTCCTAAAAGTCCCCCCACTAAGGCATTTCCCCATTCCCATAAACAACTAGAAAATATAATTGGGGTTTCTAAACCAATTGTCCCATTTGAGATCACACCAAAGACCATGTCAAGAACTAGTATGACCAATTTTGTGTACGATTTTAAGGGATACAATAGGATCACCAACAATATCCTCACCAATAATCTCTTAAAGAGATATAATTTCATAGGACATCACATCCCTACTTTGACCAATATCCTGCTCCTTCTTGAAAAGAAATTCTAGGTATATGAAGGCAGTCTTGTGCACCCAATTAGTGTAGTGGTTGGAAAAAACAAAAAACAAACTAGATATTAACATCCTACACTTCCTAGGTAGCATGACATCCCACATTAGGATCATAACATTTTTTCATTGTGAGATGGAATGATTTTCAAAGCATTGGTAACTACAAACCATCACCAAGACAATGTGATAGTCAACCTCATCTCCCATCATGAAGCCATGGAGATGCATATGATTTCGATACCACCTGAAGGGAATCCATATTTGGTTTGGGTGGACCATGTCCATCCACACCTAGAGTTCAGAAATATGAGTCTCAACCCATTCAAAAGAATGGTCCACCACTTTATCTCCTAGCAAACTTTTCCTCATGATGTAGCCCAATGATAGGGACTGCCAAGTTGTAGGAAGCTATCGTGATTCAATGGTTATTACAATACATAGAATGATATAATTTTCTATGGTAAAACCAATTGGCCCTAGGATCCATTGTTGGATAAGAATTTCTCCACAGGCAGTTCCTCTACCAGTTCATCTCAACGTTTCACAAGAACACCACATATGAAATCTCAAAATGAAATCTGAGTGTTGATGATAGAGTTTCTAACTCAATTTCATAATAGAAGGGGCTCACATACACTCTTGATGTACCTCATTAATAGAAAAACTATTAGGGATGTGTGTATATGGTGTCTGAGCTATTCTATTTACTACCATCAACCCCCTATGATATCTTAATAGGTTTTTATATTAACTAAAATGGATGATTTTATGGAAGAATCCTTATAGCAGGACAAACAACGGTGAAACCAGTTACCTCTTCAAGATCCCATGAAAAGTCCTATGAAGGAAAGAACAACCTTCATTGTAAAAAATAAGTCCTTTTAACCAAATATACCCCAGAAACCTCTACTAGACAAGCCTCCCCTAGAACAAACTCCTCATGTACAACCTCACCATTAGAATACTACCCACACCCCTTGTATGGTGCAGGAATTATGAATTCCATTTAGGGATATGAAGAACAAGACATACTCCTTTATGGATACACAGGTCACGAAATCCTTCATTTATTCCCTAGAAGATAACATTATTAAACCACAAAAACATTAGAAACACTATAGGGCTAAAGCCACCAATCATTAATTTTTTTCCATACTACAGTTCCAAGGAATGAATATCAAATATTTATTTATATTTAAATATTTCTTCAAGGACTAGGTATACTATAAAAAATTTGAGTTGGGGTACATACCAATATGTGTAGAATGTTTCTCTTCCTCCCCCAATAGTGATGATAAAGGCCCTGCTGAATGGAAGTAGGATTTCTCTACTCCCAACACCTATAGATGAATCACCTAAAATTTGTATTTGGGTTATCCTTTGAAAATTTTCTTAGATTTATCATGAATCATGTAGGATTGATGAATAATATAGATCATATTAAGGCTATTAACCATATGCCTCCTCCACATGACCATTATGACTTTGAATGCCTCTAGGGTGACATAGCCTAAATTTGAAAATTAATTAATAATATGTATTGAATTTGTAATATTTTTTAAAGGCTCATGATGAATGAAACCACTATATAGTGTGATGAATATTTTTATAACTCATTTGAGGAAATCAAGTAGTATCTCCTATAAATTTTGGTCCTAATGTGGCCCATCATAATGTATCCATATTCCATTACATTACCATCATATAATGGTCCCTTTGTGTGTGTATGGACTTTAAATAATAAGGACTTGTAAAAGATCCTATAAAACCTCAGTTTTATGATACTTGACATGGAGACTGTATATTATTCCATCGAGAACAGTTGCCTCACCTTTTTACTCAAAATTGGGAAATTGTATCACTAATTGTAGGACTACGAGATACATCTAGCATCCTGCATTTTTTTTTAATTTTCATAAATCCCAAAAAACTCCAATGTAACTGGGAAATCAGTGTGTTGGGAAGTAATTCTGGTACATCTAGATATCAAGTTTTCCCCCATAGAAGTATTCAATTTCCAAGAACTAATTTTTTTGGGAATCACATAAAACCCTTGAGGAACTAACCATAGATGTTGACTTCCTAGATGAGTTCATACTCTCTATGGTTAATAGAATTCAATTTTATAAGATTAACTTCTGTGATGATTCCCATAACCAAACTGGGATAAGGCTCAATAACCCAAAACTCAATATAGAGGACCTTTGTATGGTATCCATCACTCTTGAACATTTTTTTAATAGTCATTATTATTTTTATAATATTTCACCAAAAATTATTCAAAGAATTATGACCTTGTCAAAAAACAAAAATTGGATCTTGAGATTGATGTCCCCTGATTGAATGAGAAGGTATATTCAGAGTTGGTCATTAGGTAGATCAATGGTTAAAAAGTGATTATGAAACAAAAACTCATTCCTATTTTATAATAGACTCAAAAGTTAATTCCTAGTTCCATTCATAGCTAAAGGTGACTCATGTTACCTAATCATAGAATGACTGAGTTGATGTCTTAACAATACATGACACATACATTATAGAGCCTAAACAAGATGACATGGTTGTTCATATGGCACATAAAAGGGACATCTCCCACATTACTTCTAACAAGTAATACATATTTTTAAATCAAATAGACATAATAAATTCTCTATAAAACACCTCAAATTCCACAACAATAGAAGAATCAACCAATTAGATGACACCTTTCATTGAGTATCTCTAATATGGGTCTCTCCCACCAAACTGATCCAAGCATGAGAAATTTCATCGGCATACGATGTGATTTACCCATCGGAATAGTCATATCTAGTAGCAGAAACTATATATCCATGGGTTCTAGGAAGTGAATATCTATTCCATCCAAGGGATGAATATCCCTCAGGTTTTGAAAGAGGCCCACAATGGGACATGTGGTGGCCCTTAAGTATGATTAAGCACTCTCATCAAATTTGATGATTGGGGTAATTCTAGCCCATCATGGTTCATGACTACGTTGAGTTCTCCAAAAAATGGAATGTGCTACTAGTCTATTTTAACATAATGTATCATCCAACAAAGCATCTCCATTCTAGAAAATACTCTTATCCCTTTACTATATGGGGGCTCATCATTTTGGACCCCTAGTTTCCTATGACAACTCAACTATATAGATTCTTATGACTGCCATAGAGTTATTATCAATGTTGGTGGAAGACATCCCACACATATAAGTCATTTACTAGTATATGATTGTGTTTGGGAAGTCCCAAGCCTTCCATCGATGTGAGATTCCTCATGATATTATTAAAGAAAATACACCAAATGTTTTTCTTCTGAGCTAAAAATTTTGAAATCCAATTATAACATATGGTCCAACCACACATCCCACTATCATGTTTAGGTTAATTGGTAGATTTATGCATTCAAAAGACCCTCTATTACATCATAAAGAATATAGTAGGCCATAATAAGAATATTTCACCTGATAAGGACTCTACTTCTATGTGTGCCTATCAGACGATGACTCGATATTTTTTCAAATATACACTATAAACCCTAGTGTATTAGGAATGTGGTAGTGTTACCAATAAAATTTCATCTCTATTTGTATCAAATGGTCATTAATTAATATAAAATTTCACACAAGAGAGATAATTTCTATATGTATGAGTTGAAATACCTCAAATAAAAACACTTCTAGGCACATCATAACCTGGAAATACCCAAGAATCACGTGTTGTGGGTGTCAAAAAAAAAGGTTCACCTCCTCTCCTTCCTTCAGGATGATATGTCACTAGATCTCAAGATTCCAGTGATACATGGGAAGAATACTATGATTTATAACCCTAATGGGTAAGGAATTATTGTATTCAAAAGTTCTACTCGAATGGTGAATACTCATCCATCACCATAGATGGGGACCTCATTTCACATCACCCCAACACCAGGTTCCTCAAGTGATACTTCTTGTTAACCCACATGTTTGAGTTATAAAAATTTAAAAAGAAAGTACCTAAATCCTAGTAACATTGCGTAAGACCATACAACATCATCTTGATCACATGATGATAAACTGTGGGAATGCGTCTTAGTCACACAATGTTAAAGTATACAACAAAATTATAAATTCTATATGACAATAAACTTCAATAACTACATATTCTCACCATAATTTTTTAAACTACATTTCTAACATCCTCATTGTAAAATTTTAAACTTCATTGTCTATATCCTTATCACATGGCCTGAATTTGTATGATACCATGGGTCCTCAAAATATAGGATTACCCTCACTTGGTGTTGGTCATCTACCACATCACACACAAGAATTATTTATATAATAATTAACATTTATAATGGGATATGAAGTAATTCTCAAGTCTTATCTCCTAGGACCATTCCCATAACTAATCTATTTTGAGGTCATCCTCCATATGACCATATTCAATTATCACCTATTGATACACCTATCCATCCCATTCAAGAAGGTGGGGGAATAAATCCCATAGTATTTATTTACCACTTAAACAACTCGACATGTTCACTTCCACAATTCATGTCCTCCCCTATTTGGATTCTCATTACCCACTTGATCTAAAAAGGCCCCTGAATAGAAACAATTATTTTCAAATGTGTCTCACCTAACATTTTGGTTACATGCCTCATAGGGTCTATGGAAATAGATTATGGTTACAATGTTACATATATATTCAATGGTCAATACTAGAATTAGTTTCCCCATTCTTGACTAGTGTGTTTCTGGAACCTATGTTTCAAACATGGTCAACATTTTTTCCCTACCCATTGGTCACACCCTTTTTGGTCCAATCATAGAATCCATGATATACCTCCCTTTTTACCACCCTTTATTCTAGTGAAGGTTCAAAAACAAAGGTGTTATCCCCCTATGTATTTATTCATTATAACTAAGCATGTCGACATTATTGGGAACATCCCAAACTATCTTCTTTTTTCTCTATTCTTCCCTCACTTGAGACTAGGTTAACTAATTGCCACTTATTAGTTCTCTCTATGAGCTTGTATCACATGGGAATATGAGTCGGGTTGAAATCTTCTAAAAGATGGATGATATGAACAGTCATTCCAAAATTTAATGTCACTCCACATTAAGTCCAACCTCCATGACATTATAATATTATGGGTTATCTTTGATAAAAAAATTAAGACCTTCAAATGTGTGAAAATGATGTATAAGTTGTATTATATGGTTTTAAGGCTCCTTGGATCTATCTATAAATTGGTTATTTACTAATTTTTTCTACACGAATATATCTATGAAACAAACCCCAATGTTCCAAGAATCACGACCTTAATCTATATGAAATCCCATGGTCCATCCTCTATGACCATAAAATGGTAGCAAATCCTTTTGGACTATAAAACATGAACATAAACTATGTTAAATAATCTAGTCAAACCTACATGTACAAAAAAAATTAGAAAGTAATGTCAGGTTATCATGATGTTAAACTACACAGTACTGTCCTTTTACAATGACTTTAAACATCGTGGTTACATGTCATAGCTATATGAACATAAATTGTGTAGATACCATATTCATATACGATAATTTAAACTACCAAATTAGATTCTAATCCTCACATTAAAGGATATCCCATTCCACTTATGACAATTTTATCCTACCACACCACATGTAAAAAATACACGTTCCTTGATTTCCATCCCCATGTGATACGTAGTGACACCTATACCTCATTCCCTTGGCCAAGCTACAAATCCCCCCATATGGTTATAGATTTTTCACTATCATTAGGACCCAACGCCTTCAATTTAGGATTTATATTACAATAACTATGAAAAACTATCTCAGCATCACCAATGTTCCAAGAATCACGACCTTAAAGAAAGTGATGATTTCCCTAGATATTTTTTTCTATAAAGAGTCCACTTTGTCCCTCTCTTCACATTGGGTTTAGAAAAATCAGGTGTGACACAAACCCTTTCATAATCCCCTACTCCAGCCCAACATCTATGAATTTAAAATGGATAAAAACCCACCATGAATTATGACCATAAACTATGTGCCTTAGTCCCTCATTGTGGTTCTCAATGGTCTAAGCATCATGACCATAAATTTTGTTCAACATACCTGGGAGTTGTTTGTATGGAAAAAGGTCTCGTTATCTCACCATTCACATTTTATTGGCAGTCTCTCCCATTCCACATTAATTGACTTAGAATACCCCATCAAGTTCATTTGTGATGACCTTAAATTATGTTCAAAGGGTCCTATATAGACCATAATATGAATCTATTTTATCTCACCTCTCATGTTTAATCAGAATAATTCCCCATTTTCTTCACATCCTCACTTGCGTGGACTTCCTATTTTGGTGAATTTCATATACTACACCACATTCTATAACTATGTGTGCTTTGATTAATCATTCAATGAGATATTTAGAGACACTGAGATCTCATATCTCATGCTCAGTGGAAAATACGCTTTCCACCCATTCCTTGTTTTGGATCCCCTTGTATAACTTCATATATTAGTTCTTGTATGCATACCAAGGATATGTGATGCTCATAAAAAAAATTCTAGGAATTATGGCATAACTCTATATGTAAAATTGTGTGGTACAAGTCCCCTCCCCCCTCTCTCCATGTTATGTTTATAATATTTTAATTATAGCACATTATTTTACAATCCATTCAAGCTCTAGGACCTTAAAAATACTAGCCATGGTCTATGAATTATGAACATAAACTATTTTTATATTTTTTGGAGACGTTCATTTGGTTCAAGGACTCCTTGACCCATTATTTATCCAAGGTTTTTACCCTCTCCCACACCATACAGACCTCTCCAAAACACCCCTTACATAGTTCCATGATTTATAGCCTTAAACTAGCAGCCTTTGTCTAATTATGATGATGAATAACTATTTAAACATTTTCACACATGTGACCATAAATATATTACCATCCCATCAATTGGAAGAACCCTATACTATCCAAGGAAGTAGGATGATATTTAATTTATGTTGAAAACACATTAGGGAAACCCTAAAAAAGTAATACATTCACCTTATAAGTCATCATTATGACTTGGGTATATGTGATAGAAGTAATGGAAAAGGTAAAAATACAATAGTTCTCACCATTGATTCCCAACAATCACCTATATTTTCTCGCTAGACCCACTGGTTCAAAGAAACGTTAGTTTGAAACCTTAGCTCTCTAAACTTCATGAGGTCATCCATGAGATACCATGATATTTATTCTTATATCGTACATCCTAGTACATTGATAAAGTGAATGTTATTCCCATCATAGTCATAAGATTATAATCCTTTCTACACATGTCTTGGTCACGTGATGTTGAAATTGTTTATGAATTTTCTTTACCATATAATATTAAATAATGCATTCAACATCCTTATCACAAGACATTAGAATTTATTTCTTCTATCCTCATTTCATGATGAAAAAATATGAAATGTTTTTCCCCTCACAAAATATTACCTTTTCTCCCTGTTGGTACCAGTCACCTACTACAACAATTGAGTCCCTTGAACATCACTTGGAAACCAAGATGACACTCCATTCAGGATGCATTCATCATTTTTAATCGATATGAAACACCCACTAGATGTTCTTTGATCAATGATGGACTAATAACAAAATTGTTGCAATCCACTTGTTTCCCCTAGAATGTGTGTTCTGGTTAAGAATCATTATTTATGAACAGTTTCCAACATATTTTTTTGGAACTAGAAACACCAAATGGTTATGTATCCAAAGGGACCAACTTTTAAAAGGCAGTAATTTGTTAGGTTTATTGACCTAAGATACTTAATAACTCACATTGGTTGAGAGGATGGTAGGTCAGTCTCATTACACCCTTTGGGGGGGGATTATTGATGACTATGGGACTATCTTATAGTTTTAAGATATGTTCATTAATCACTCATTAATTCACATATATGATATGAGTTATCCTAATATTAGCTGTTAATTATTAGCATGTGTGGAATTTATAATCATCTATATGTATTTTAGCTTCTTCATCAATGGATACATCTGTATGAATTTGAGGTTCTCCATAAATGGTATCCTATTATATATTACATATAGATTCATTTTTCATTGTCACGATGATGATAGACTTTAAACCACTATGCGAGGAACTATAGAGTTAATGGTCATCTAGGTAGACAAATGTCACACTAGAATTTATCATCATCTAGGGAGACCAATGTTTACTATGGTGTTTATTGTCTTCAATGTAGACTAATGCTATTAAGTACCTTATCATCATCCATGGAGACGAAAATTGTTTTGATATTGGAATCTAACCTATAAATGGGCTACCTACATATCCTCATGAAATTAATCATAACCCACATAGTTGGGTGGCCCTTAATGGGACACAAAATACCTTTTATGGTCACGTGATAAAGACCCAACCATATAGTTTAACATCTTGTGGAAAGGAAATATAGGCAGAAGTTTCATTGTCAAATATTGATGTTAGACTTCTTCCGAAGAATCTCGAGGAACCTTGAATGAATAAGAGCTTCCAAGTTGAAATAGACCCTTCCAAGGATATGGCCACGAGAGAACAATGTTGATTCAATATCTAGGGTTTTAACCTCATGGTGGATTATTACATATCCCATTTGGATGGGAATAAAATACCACATAGTTTGTTTAGTCTCATAGGGGATTATGGCCCTTTGAGATGATTATGTTGGGGCTTACACCTTATAAAATGTCCTGATAAAAGAGACCATGAGTTATGTATCAAATCATGATGGTTGATGGGGTTAATTTAGGGCTTACTAATAAGAAGGATGCCTAGATTAAGGAAATTAGGTTGGGACTCTTAAGTGGATGTCCAGTGAGCTTAAGCGCAAGATGAAGGATTCCTATGTATCCCAGTTATGGTGGGAATCATAGTTCTCATTATTCATTATTGTTGGGTATTACACCTAGGAAGAGACCTACTGAGGGGGAATGATTTCCCATTTTATGGAAGAGATGATATGGATATCGGAACTTAGTTAGGCTTCCTAAGTATCCCATTTATAGTGGGAATTAGAGTTATAATAGTTCATTACATCATGGGGATTGTTTAAGTTTTTTGATCTTTACAAACCTATAATCCCATGTGATTCATTTTCGATTTAATAAACAAGAGGATATGAAATATTCAATAAACCAAAAAACTATTCCTCCTTTATTGGTGGAATAGGTCGAGACTATGGTGGAATTGGTTGTGGATATGACGGAAGAGGTCATGGATATAGTGATTCCCTCTATTTAATTTACATTAGACATGGGTCTAATGTAAGGAAAGAGTGAAGGTGAAGGAAGTAGAGAGAAACAAAACTGCAACCTTATACATGAAAGGATAGGGTATGATATTTGGATGGTTTTCCAATTGAGCTTTCATTGGGGATAAATACTAAGGAGGTTTCCCATTTGAGGATTACTCCTAAGGATTATGACCATCAATATTTGGTTGGGACTTACTCTTAAGAAGGATTTCGAATGATCTTTGGTTGGTGCTTACTCATAAGGAGGATTACCACTGAGCGTTTTTGGGGGATTACTCCTAAGGAGGATCCCAATTTTAGGATTGGTTGGGGCTTACTCTTAAAGAGGATTTCCATTGAGATTTTTTTGGGGATTATTTCTAAGGAGGATTCCCATTTAAGGATTGGTTGGGGCTTACTCTTAAAGAGGATGCCCATTGAGAATTGGTTGGGGGTCACTCCTATGGAGAATTCCCATTTGAGGATTGGTTATGGATTACTCCTAAGGAGTATTCCTATTAATATTTCATTGATTATTACTCTTAAGAAGGATTCCAATATGAGTATTGGATGGGGCTTACAACTAAAGAGGATTCCCATTGAGATTTGGTCAGGGATTACTCTTAAGGTGTAATCCCATTGCGCTTTGGGTGGGTCATTCTCTTAAGGAGGATGCCGATTGATCTTTGTTTTTTTGATTACTCTTAAAAAGGATTACCATTTGAGGATTGGTTGTGGTTTACTCCTTAGGAGGACTCCATTTAAGCTCTGGTTAGGGTTTACTACTAATGAGGATTCCCATTTTAGCTGAGGTTCAATGCTCACAAGGTACTTAACTTAGATTCTTAGTGTAGGTACTTAGGGAAGGTCATTAGGCTAGTTCCTTAGGGAATCTCCTTTAGGAAGGTCTTTGGCATAAGTTCTCGGTGAAGTTCATCAGGTACAGGGCCTTTGCGTAGGTTCTTATCTCACATCCTTATGTTATAGACCCTAATGAGATGTTCAACCAACTTATCCCAACTAATTCTCTCTTCTATATGGTTTTGGAAAGATATCTGAGAGTTTATGGATTACCTAGGTGAAGGGGATGTGCAACCAAAGCTTGGGGGATTCATCCAAATTTTCCTTATTGGAAAATGTGGATCCAAAGGGTTCTATTTATAGGAAACTAGGGGACTTAGAACAGGTCCTCCCTATATGTCCTCCATGAATCTCCTCGATATAGGTCCTTGGTGCAGCTCCTCAACATAGCTCCCTAATGTAGCTCCTCGGCGTAGCTCCCCAGTGCAGGTTCTTAGAATCCCTTTATAAAAATAATCATCTTTCAAGTGCTATAATATTTGATCTATATGTCCATTTGGGATCCACAAATAGTCAAATAAAATATCTCTAAGAGATCTACATTCTAGGATATTTTTAATTAACCAAATATTCTCAAAAGAAGATATAAAAGTGCATTTAATGCAATAAAAATGTGTTGGGAATCCATGGAACACACTTAGAGGGGGGTTCTTTTCAATTATCCCTCATTGTAAAGTATTCTTGTGAGAAATTGAATTCTAACCTGCATCTTCATTTGAAATGAAGACACATATCTACTTAAAATCTACATTTTTTGTCTATTTGAGGGTCACATCATGAATTTAGCTGAAACGTGTATGAAATTCATTTCACGATGGAAACAAAAGCACCCTCTTAAAAGTAGATTCGTTTGGAATGAAAAGAATATGGTTCTATAGTAATATTATGGAACATTGAAAATATGTAACATCATTTGGTGGAATTTGGATATACTCCAATCATGTAAGGATGCTCAAATATTTTCCTAATCCATGGGGCCTAGTGAGCATAGATTTACTTTTACTATGGTTGTACCGAAAAACCTATAAATATTGTTTCTTTTGTGTCATCACCCTAAATTTTTCCTAATATTGATATGGAGAAGACTTAGTGGGTGATGTTTGGATTTTTATAAGACTTCCCCTTTTAGGTTTTCAGTTAATTTTTTTTTCATTTTTACATTTTACCCCTTCATATTTCTTAAACATCACAGAATGTAGGTCGAGTGAGCTGAGAATAGACTTTTTTCCATAGTTCCCTTTGTGTGGTTTCAACATGGTGAGTACTATTTCTCTTTTTGTTGGTATTTAAAATTTATTCATTTAAGAATAATAAATGTATTATTTTAGGTCAAGTATCTTTGACTATAAAATTCAAAATTAGAACTGAAACAAGACATTATGGCTAGGAGTGTCCCAATATATATTTTTTTATTCTATATACATCCTAGGGGAATATTAAGTCATAATTTTTATGGTCACTGAATATAATATTTTAAATATATGAATAGAGGATTTATCTCCCAAATAATGATGTTTCCACTATTTGAAAAACCCATTATAGGGGATGAATTTTATAGGTCCAACTATGGCATCTACTGCATTGTCAAACAATGGAATCATTTGGATGATAGGCTTATTATGTAAGAGATTTGTGCCCAGCCGAATGGGGAACATACTATAATGCCTGGTAAAGGAGTTCTTAGTAATTTTGAATTTTTTTTACTAATAGACAATGGGGATAATATTTTCTTGTCTCAAGACCACAATGGGTGGATTTTCTAAAGACATATGTCTAAGAATAAAAGGAACCATATGTGTCGGCATAGGTCTGGAATGGGGAAACCACTCCTAAAAAAATTTTGTGCATGAAGGAGGGTATATGTTGTTAAATAACCAATTTCAAGAGGATAAGAATCTATTACAACAATGGAAGATGGTGTTGTGTAATTTAAAGTAATGCAGTAAGGAAATTAAGAGATTTTTGAAAATATGTTATGTAGTTTAAAGTCATACAAAAAGGAAATTAGGGGCTATGTAGTCTAAAGTCTTGTAGCAAGGACATTAATTGGTTGTTTAGTTTAACGTCATGAAAAAAATAACATTATGTCATTTGGTTTAAAGTAGTTCAATAAGGACATGAAGAGGTTGTGCAGTTTAAAGTCAAGTAGCAAGGAAAATATTCTTTGCAGTTTAAGGTCGTGCAACAAAGACATTAAGGGAGTTAATTTAAAAACATTATCTTTGACAAAAGATTTGATGGTTTTCCAACTCATGGTAAAATTTCAGGAAATTTTCTACAATAGTTAGGTATTGAAAGGTATAATTGAAATATGTGATTTGGGGTTTCCAAATATGAAAAATGACATGGGGAAGGGATAATGTAATTTAGAGGAAGTCTCTTTCAATAACGAAGTTACCATTATTTGAGACACCTGTTATGGGGGCTATATTATGAATGGTAAGCTAGGGAATGTACTACATATCCAAACGGTGTCATCCTTAGGATCACATGCCCATTATGCAGGAAAATTTTGTGTAAGGACAACTGGGGTGCATACTGCATAGTCCTTTAAAGGAGATCTTGCTAAAAGTCGATGAATGTTTATAGAGATTCTAAATTCCTTAAACACAAAGTTTGGTTTTAAGAAGTAAAGTACCTAAATATAGAAGGGATATTTCCAGTCATGATTTCTCAAGAATTGGAGGAATATGTTCTCAATGATGGTCTGACCCAAACATAAGATGTAGGGGTCCGTAGTTTAAGGTCATACAACTAAGACCATAATATTAGGAAAAAGTGTAGGATATGAGGTTCAATTTCCCATGGTCATTCAAATATGATTTAAACATATGGAGAAAGAAAATGTAAACCACAGTCTTGGAGACATTCATATCGAGAGAAAGGATATGATACAAATACCCAATGGATGACCGCATTAAATTGTGGGTTCCTACATACCATCATTAAATCTACACGGGACATAAGAGGCTTCTCTAAAAAATGAAGTTACCACTATTTTACAGACCTGTTATGGTGGATATATTATAAAAGGAGAACTAGGAAATTCATTGCATTTACAAATAGTGTAATCCTTTGGCCGGAAGGCCTGTTATGTAGGTGAATTTTCTGCACGGGCAACTAGGGAACATACTGCACAGTCAGGTGAAGGATATCTCAGGTATCATACATTGTGCCTCTAAAAAATGAATAATTATTATGAAGATATGAAAGTATTTAAATATTAGGAGTATGAAGTGTGAATGGGGGTGTTTTCTAATGTATAAAAAAGTGTTTATACTGATACTAGCCATAACTTTGGATTCCCTTACAAGGATCTGATTCATATATATAAAAGAAATCTCTTGTTTCCTTGTTGGTTTCTCTAGGGAGAGAGCCCAAAATGAAATATCATATATAGATTTTGATCATATGAATGTGAGGGGGAATTTTCATTTTTCTTGTGGTTAGGACTAGGATATGAGGCCTAGTTTTCACTATATATCCCAAATGGGATGAGAATCAAGCCATATGTAGTTCTATGAATAACGTTCATTTTAACGTCATGTTGTGTGGACTATGAATTTCCTGACATAAATGGAAAGGAATGACCATTGTAGTTTTATGTGATGTCGTAAGGATATTAGCCATATACTTTAACATCTTGCGGTAAGGACTCAGGTGTCTTGACATGAAATGTAAAAAGAAAATGTAGTTGAACTAGGGAATATGGCCCAAGCATCACTACATATCTTGTCGAAGAAAGAATCAGGACACACATAGTTGTAATAGATATGAGTTCATTATTAAATGAGTACTAGTATTGTACTTCTTCATGTAGATCTAACACATACATGGGAGAGTATAAGAATTTTCATTGTATGATGTGGCTTGGACCAAGATTGAAAATATAGACATCACTACGTATCTCATAGGGGTGAGAATCAAGCTACACGTAGTTCATCAATGAACTTACATGTCATTAATCATCATGTGGTGATGATATATAGTGTGAATTTTACATTCTTATATCCATGACCATTGATAACCCCAATAGGAATTGAGACACCTTATTTATGCATAGAATCTCTTTATTCAATTCCAAATCCCACATAATCTATTCACAATGTGATAAACAAGGAGAGGTAAATGTTTCTTCTATAACACAAAGGTAACAAAAGTGAAAAATATTTGTATGGTGATTAGGTGGTGGCTGAGCCAGGGTATAAGACACATGCATCACTATGTATCTTTTCAGAGTAAGAATGAAGACACACATAGTTATTAATGTTGTTCCCCATATAAATCATGTTTTAATGTGGGGAAGAGTTCATTCTATAATTTATAGGATGATGGTTGTGCCTAAAGAAATAATTTTAGGCATCACCGTATATCTCATTTTAATAAGAATCAACTCAAATGTCTTAGAAGAGATCCCTACGCAGATCTGAGTCATGCATGGGGGAAAGGAAGGGGGTTTTCTCTTCCAAAATCCCAAATGGGACTAGGTTTGGAGATTCGGGCATCAATACATATGGAATTGGGATGATAATTAATTCGTGTGTAGTTCTTGAAATGTACCCTATGTAGGTTAGATTCATACACACTAGGAAAGGGGGGTTTTATTTTATTTTTGGATGGACCCGAGATACAAGATCTTGATTCCACTATGTATCTCATTAGAATGAGAATTAAGACACACGTAGTTGCTAGAACTTCCTATTGTTTAATGTCTTGTGGTATGTATGATGATAAACTGATGGGTAAATGCAGAAATATTGCATCTGACCAATGGAATAAAACCCACGTGTCCATATGTATCCTTATGATGAAATAATCAAGACAAACATAGTTCTTAATGAAATATTCCATATAAAAATTCGACTCATGCACACAGGGAGTGAAGGATAATTTTTTAATCATGACTAGACCTTTGATTTGAGATTTTGGATTCACTACATATCTCTTTAGGATAAAATTCATCCAAGAGTAGTTCTTGAAGATGATTTCCTACACAACTAGATTTTGATGATTTTAAGGGAGCCTTTTTTAGTCATGGATAGGCCTGAGATTGGAGATATAGATGTCTCTACATATCTCATTGGAATAAGTATCAAACCATACATAGTTCTTTGAATAAAAATTCATTATATCATCATGCACGAAGGACCTAGGTGACCTGACATGAAAAAAAAGTTGCTGCAGGACCATGGAAAAAGACCCAGGTTTCACTATGTATCTTACTAGGGGATAGAATCATGGCACACATGTTATTGAAAATGGGTCCCTATTCTAATATGATTCAAACATAGGGTGAAATGGGGATCACATTCCAGAAGGGGTTGGAAATTATGTGAGTAGTTTTTAAGCATGGAAGGTACTAATCATTTAAGGGACCAAAATGAATGTTAATTTGTGGTATCCTGGGATATTTATTAACATAAAATGAATGAGACATTAACCATATAATTCAATCTCATGTGGTAAGGTAAAATGATTATTTACAGTTTTAGTTCATGTGACTAGGAACCCTTGTTGTGTAGTTTAACATCATGAGAAAAGGTTGAAGATACTACACCATTTAATGTTATAAAAAATGGATGTATATTGCACTATGAAGTTTAACTTCATGAAACTAGGAAGGTTTTTGTTATGCAGTTTTACATTATAAAACTTGTATGTACTCTTTGAGATTACACAAATTAATTCTTTAGGAACCTTGCATTGTTTGGAGTTGTAGTGAGTTCTCTATCCATTGAGAGTAAGGAATAAGATTCATTAGATTTTACCTTATGTATGGAGTAAGTACCTTCTCACATTGGATCATGTTTTAGATGCTTCATTCCTGGTATCAATGTAGTCCTAATGACCAAAACCAATTCTCCATAATGGAATGAATGGAGGAAAATATTCTTGTTGAAATCTTGTGTTATTCGGTTTTGATATACATCCAAGTGATGAAAGTTCAGGAATACATTTTCATCCAATCACTCCAATTCATCTAGTCACTTCCAATAATACTCATCTATGGATAAATGATAACAAACAACAACTCTGAGTGGAGGAAATTGATCATCAATGTTTAGGACTACTTTTTTTCATATACTAATGGGTATAGAGTTGAATATATTGCAGTACGGGTGGTTGTTTGGTAATCTAAAAATGTATGAAAGTGTTTACCATGATAATACTTTTTATCTTTATCTACCATATTCTAGAGTATGTTTGAAATAATCCTGTTTAAAGACTCTATATGTCCATTGGATGCTATATGATAGTAGTATAAATGGTTGGATTTGATATTGTGATCTTGATATAGCTTCTTTACCTCAACAGAACATAAGTTGGTGTCATTGTCTATCAATATGGTATGAGGGACATCAAATCAGGTAATGATATTATCTTTGACAAATGTATCAATTATTTTTTCCCCAACTTCTTTATGAATTATTTCATTACCCCATTTGGAGTATAAATTAGTGGAAGTAAGGATATACTTGAATAGTTTTGTCCTTTCTAGAGGATAAGGTTCCACCACATGAATTCCCCATATAGAGAATGGACAGAAGTATTTAGCTATATGTAGAAACTCTGGGGGTGATGAAAAAATTGGGAATGAACATGGAAGGGATGAAGCTTCTTAGTGAAATCTATGCGATCCTACATCATCGAAGTCTAGAAATATCCAAACCATCAGATTTGTTCAGAAAGTCTATGCCCAGAATAGTGGTCACCAGAGGCTCCTACATGGACTTCTTTCATGAATGTTGTGGTCTCTTCTACATCAATACATCAGAAGAGGATTCTATTGAAGCCTCACTTGTATAGAATCTTCTAGTGGTATGTGCTATCATAAAGAGTGAAATTTACCACTCAACACTGGACTTGTTCGTTTCCATCTCTATTCGGTAGAAGTATGCAATTTTGGAGATATTAAATGATGGGCACCATCCATCCCATGGTATGAACATATGGCTTGGAAATGAGGATGATTTCATTCATTTTGTCAATTATTATTTGAAAAAATGGTGAAACCACAAGATGATGATATGTTCTGATGATTTTCTTGTCCTAGTTTGGATCTGCCAAGGCTATGGCCACATTTTCCAATGCATCAGCTCGGGAATTTTGTGATCGCGGGACATAAGACAATTTGGGATCATAGGGAATCTCTACCATTAATCCGTGGGCATAATCACATTGGTTGATTGGTTCTTATTTTTTGATGGTGTATTCCTCATTGATCTGTTTGATTACCAATTCTCAATCACCCTTCACCTCCAAGTGATCCACTAATACTGGGAGTCCCAATTTGAGGCATCTAATGAGAGCCTAATATTATACTTCATTTTTGGTACCACCTTCTGATAACTAGAAGTAATATGGTAACACATATTTATCTTGGGAGATAAGTAAAATTACTAGACCAACTTTGTTAGGATTATGGTTCTCTATTCTCAACCCTGTTGGACTTCTAGAAGCACCGTTAAAATACTATTACCATGTTTGTGGGCTATCCTGAATAGAGAAGATTTCTTCATCTGGTAGTTCAGTATTTAGTTATGTTTCTTTTTTAGATGGGTGCTCTAAAAGGAATTCCACCATAGTTTTCTCTTTCAATACTTTCTGAGACATGAACTATATATAAAACTAGTTTAAAATATCTTCCAACCGTACAAGACATCCCATCGAAATAGGATGACTGAGTATACATCTGATAGCATTATTGTGAGAGATAGAGTGGGCCTCATGATGATACAATTAGTGACTTATCTTTTTAAATGTAATGATTAATTCTAGGTATCTATTCTCAATATATTAATATCAAAAGACTACATTGATCATGGTTTGACTGAGATAGTAAAGGATGTTTTAATTCCCATCATCATTATTCTAAGCAATTAAGGAACCTTGTGATTCCTCCAAGGATGTCACATAAAGAATGAGTGATTTTCTTTTAAAATGTGGAATCAATACCAGTTTACTTAAGAGCTATTTCTTATGTATATCAACTGATTCTTGGATTTCATTGGTCCAATGATTATTTACCCACTTCTTCATCAATTTGGTGAAGTGAAAACACTTTCCTTTTAGATTGGCTATAAAACTTGAGATGTAGGGAAATTTCCCTTGAATTCCTATTAATTATTTCTTGTTTTGAGATGGTGACATTCCCAAGATATAATTAATCTTCTTGTGATTGACATTGATGTTGCGATGACATACAAAAAAAGTGACAATTTTTCATAAGGTTACCCAGAAAGCATATTTCAAGTTTTCATCTTCAAATAATGCTGTCGAAGCTTCCTGAATAGGGTCTCTAAGTCAGCGAGGTGATCAGAATGATGTCTATATTTGACCACTAGATCATCAACATATCATTCAACAAATTTCTATAAAAAGGTACTAAAGATGTTGAGAATTATTGGTTGTTATATCTCACTATCATTCTTTAATACAAAGGTAATTACCTGATAGAAAACTACACCTTGATGAGGATATAAAGTCTTTAGATTTCTCATCATCTAGGGACATCGTTATTTGGTTATACCCAGAGTATCCGTCCATGAAGGAGAGAGATTTGTAGCTAGTTGTTGCATCAATTAGGAGTTTGGTGATTGGAACCAGAATCTTGTCTTTGAGATAGTGACTATTGAGATCTCTATAATCAATGAATACATTGATATTATCAATATTTTTTTACCAAGACAATACTGGATAACCACATTGAATATTTCACCTCTCTTATAAAGTCATCTTTGATAAGCTTGTCATCTTTAGCCCCAATTTTATAGGCATGAGTCAGGTGTGTTCTTCTTGAAGCCTGCTTATATCCCTGATTATCATTTGGAAATCCCAAATGAAGTGTGGAAACCTCATCATTAAGGCATATAATTTAGATATAATTTCATGAAAACACATTTCAATGTTCCTTTAGAAAGGAAGTATACACATCCTGATCTTCTTAATTCATTGTATGACTAATCAGAGTGGGGAATATGTCTTCCTCTATAACAAGATTTATTTCATCGAGTTCATCCATATTGGTTTAAATTCCTTCCTCAAATTCTGTAGGGGTGTCCCTAAGGTCTTCCACATCTTCATATTCTTCACGTGTTGCTTCTTTTTCCTCTACACGAAGGGTAAGTGATGAAGCAAGACTTTAGGAGCAAGGGGAGGAGTAGGTATTTGGACATCCCAAAGAGGAGGCAACCATATCAAACCTAAATAATGATAATGGGCATTTTTTTAATCTCTAAAGGGATAATAATGGGTTTATATTTGGAATCCCTATCTTTTTTCATGAGTGTGAAAACTTCTTCTTGTTTGGCTAATGATGTAGAGACTTGCTGAATTTCATTGGATATAATGAAGAAATTTCTTTTTAGTATTTTATCACTACATAGAAGGTTACTATCTAATTTTGTGATGTCAAGCTATGTTGTCATGATTGACATTATGGAAGCCATCGAATGAGTGCTTGGTTTTAGGAAAACCCTTTCAAATTGATTATTTGGTAGCAAATAATCTGCACTAATATGCTTGAATTGGTTAGATGGGATCTTTTTCAGACTATTTAGACCATTGATTCTAGTCAAAACATTCTCTATGGACTGTTTTAATTTTGTGTGATATAACTCCACATAAATATACTAAGATTCACATGTTTTTAATGGGGCATTATTACCCTGAAATGTCACGATTTCACCATTGATGCAATATTTGAGGCATTGGTGGTACAGTGAAGGAATGGCCACATGATGGAATAGCAAAGGTCTCCCCAATAAAATGTTAATATTCATGTCATACTAGAAAACCATGAACTCTAAATCAGATATGAGATCCCCAAACTATGTTTTGAGCATAATATTTCCAGTAGGTTCTTTCTCATTCTTTATACTACCTGGTAACATCAAAGTGGAGGGAGATAAGTTGGATTCAGTAAGGCCCAGTTGGTAAAGTGTATGGATGGGAATGAGATTGAACCCTAATCCATTATCAATGAAGGATAGTCAGATATACGTATCATTGATCTTTCTGGATAGATATAGGGGTTTGATGTGTCCATATACGAAAAAAATTTCATCATAGTCTGTAAAGGATATAAATGTATGGTATTCTGCTGGATCATTCTCTAGATAGTAGTCTTCCATGGAAAAACCTCGAATTCTATATCTTGAGGAATTGTAACAGTCTTATTTAGTGATTTGAAGATATCCTTCAATAGACTCAGGGAATCCAGGATCGATAACTTGTCTGGTACTTCATCCATTTTCTTCAACACATCATAATTTTTATCCAGAGGTTTTCATTTTCAAACATGGAGTTTCTCTCTGGTAGGTTCCTTGGGAGATTATGATCATGATGTGGATATCCACACTTTTGGGATAGAATATGGAAGTATTTCTGATCATGGTGGATTAGGCTAGCTAGGTCTACCCACTATCCATGGAGGTGGTGTCATATCCTTCAACTGGTCATCCAAGATGATTATGTTAGGGTAGACCCTATCATATGTGGTAGAATTACCTTGGTCATGCTGAGCCTGTTGGAGGGCTCTCCAATGAGTATTTTCTGCATAAACAGTTTGATCTGGGGATTAGTTGGAGTAGTATCTTCTAGCATAACCACATCTTCCCTTGTATCCTAGACCATAAAAACATATCCCCTAGTTACCCAATCAAGTACAAATAAATTAGTATCATAATAAAAATCATCATTTGGGTAGGGATATGTTAAGTGAATAATATAAACAGAACTGAATATCAACTCCTCATCTGATAAAGATTATGCCTGGTGGTTGAAACTTGGTGTGCCATTTTCTAGGGTAGTGCACATTATTTTTAGATGGTGGTATAAAATAAACTAAGGTCAAAGAATTTTTTTCCATTTAAACATACTCATATTCTTCTATTTTCTCCTTATTCCTTTGACCATGTTTCTTTTTTGAGGATTGGATTTTGGAGGACTAGGATTTTGATAAAGACATCATTACTATAACATAAGTGGAAGGAGACACAATCTATTGTTTCAAAAATGTTTTTAGAATGGCATGAGATCGATTTATTGTTTTCCTGACAATCTAATCATCAAATTTATGTGATTTATTACTTTTGACATCCTACCACTCACATTCTTCATTGGGATTGGTAATAATAACACATGGTACCTAGGCTAGGGAACTTTTCAGGTTCACTTTCTAGGTTACCACCATATTTTGTAGGAGGCCATCAAAAAACACTCCTAGATGGGGTTACCCAACATTTTATGGTCGGGAAAATATTTTCGGAGGTATTAGTATCCATCCTTTTTAGGCTTCTTTGTCCTTGTCAATAGAACTATGTTTTTTTCCAAAGATGAGATGAAGTAGCTAAGGAATTGGTCATTTAGAAAGGAATGGACCTTGTTTTCAACTCCTCAAATTGTATCTGACTTTGATATTTTTGATCATCATAATGAATTTGTCATTTATTTTGACTCCTGGGTGATGGATTTATATTATATGATGAGGGATTTGAATTAAGAGCAGGTACATGGTCCTTCTTAATTATGACTGTAGCAGCCTATTATTTTTCTACTCCTCTTCCTAGAGATGATGGGATTACTTGGGATTTGGCTATAGTCTATGTTGCAGAGTTTTCCACCAGTTGAGAAATTGAGGCCAGATCCCCAAACCCTCATGTTTATTTAAAAAGGATTAATGGTGTTTCCCACTAATCATAGATATTTTCTACACAAATTGGAAGTAATACTTCTTGAGGGAGCAGTGTATTCAAGGAGTATGAGAATCCTTTCCACCAAGTGATGATGTCTAAAACTCTTTCATTCTCCCTTTCCTTTCTATTTTTGAGTTTGAAGACTGTTTTCTTCTACAACATTGAGTTGAACTGGAAAAGGAACTTCTGAGTTTCACTACTTCATGTTGCCCAAGGGTCCCCACCATGGGATCTCAACATGAGATGAAATTCATAAAGTGTTTCTTCATAAATCTTGAGCCATTGAAGTTTAGAAATGTGGGATTTCCATTGTTTGGTAAGGGCAGAGTTGGATCTACTAAATTCAGATATGCTGTCTTTATCAGTTGAACCAGTATGCGTTGTCCTTTCATAAAATCCAATCAAGTTTTTAGTGACTCAATGGTATTCATTAGAATCCAAGGAATATCTAGATAATCCAGAACTTGAATTGGTTGTACAAATTGATCCTGAATAGGTGCAATGGCTGGAATAAGCATTGGTGGCAGCACTGCTGGTATCTATCATAGGTAACCAATAAGGGTAAGCATGTAAGAATGTGCCTGAACCTACTCTGGTTGTACGTTAAATTTATGTAATTCATTATATGCATCAATAGTTGCAACAAAACCTCTTTGTGGAGCTTCCCATACTAGAATTTCATGTTTATGATCTTCTGGTAGAGAATATCTGGCAGGAATACTACTTTGAAGTAACTATGTATTGAGTTTTCTCAACTTCTTTATATCCCCCTCTTGATGATCAAATAATTCCTCAAGTGAAACAAATTTACCATCTATAGGGGGAAAGTGAGACATGGTATGACCTTTAACTTTTCCCTTATCTGGTTCCTTTCAAATAGGTGGAAGTTGATTATTTGAGGGGATGCCTAAATTTTGGGTAATTCTCTAATTTTGGGTACACATACCTCTTTAATTTTCTTTAGTGTGGACCACATTATGAAAAAGAACCCCATGATTTGACTACCCAAACTAGGCTCATTTTCTAGAGGATATTCAATGACAACATTTATGACATCTAGTGAATCATAATGCATTACTATAATTCTCTTTGTATCTTTGCAATATCTCTTCATTTTTCTACCCCACAAGACATTGTTCCCCTATTTTTTGGTTCCCCATGAACTATTTGGTGGATAGTAACCTAATGGGAATCTATAGATAGTTCATTTGTGTGTTTATTTTTACACTTCTTCCCTAATCAGGAGAAATATGACTTTTGTTGTGGAGGGGAATTTGATTGTGAAAAAACCTCTCGCCCTATGGGATGGGGATGTTTTTTTATTCTTTATCAAACCTTCAGGCTCTTTTTGTTGTCTCTGAGGGTTGGGTTAAAAAATCCCCTAGCCCTACAATATGGGGTGGATTCTGAACTGCTATGGGTTATATCAACACAAATTCTCTTCTATTTTTACAAATTATGGTATAAATGATGGTGAGGTTTATTATCTAGTACATACATAAATCACATGCTTTTGAAGACTGTTGTTCTATTTCATACATTTTTTCAATCTAATGGATGACATCCTCTAAGGGGGAGGCCTACTCGATGTTCTAATTTTCTAGATTTAAATGTATCTCAATAGTTTCTCTATTTGGTCCTGACATTGGTGGAAGATGGTCGAGGCCTATTCTTATTGAGAATCTCTTTGGCCATGAATATAATTTTTTTTGTTTTATCCATCCTAGGGAAATAAAATTGTATGAGACAACTTTTAGTGGGATTTAATGGCATTGGAGTGTAATGAAATGCAATGCTCTATGTGCACCCCATCCTCTAATGTAGACACTGGATGGGGATTCTATAATGAGTCTTTACAACCTTATTAATGCATTGAGGCTTGCACATTGAAGGGCTCCCTATTACTTCTTGGTCTTTGGATGTCGAGAAACCTAGAGTGATGTTAAGTAAATTTGTAATTTGAACACTTCTATTACCTTGACATGACTTTGATATTCATCAAATGGTAATACTTTGGATTTTAAATGATGAAGAGGCTACCATATGTTGAGGCAAATATCATGAATACAATATTCTACCATCATCTCTGGAATGTTGTATTGAGAGGTTCCTAAAGGCCAGAACATTATAGGTATTTCATCATTAGCTAGGTTTTCCTAATGTTCAACATATCCTTTTCATATTTTTCTAGAGATTTCTCTACTTTATTGGACCAACAATGTCATTTTACTACTCCTTTATCAAAATTAGAAGGATTGGTAGAGAGTTCCTCTGTTTTATTGGAAGATAAATGGACCAATGGTAGTTCAAAGAATAACTATAACCTTGGAATATCTTCTGGTTGAGAGATAATTTCACCGACCATTAATAAGGCATTATACATGACTGAACTTTTATTTTCAAGTTCTACAAGACAATACGTCCTTCTCATCACTACTTTGTCAATTAGAGAATTATCTTGACAATGTAAATAACTATTATAGAAAGAACATTCACAGTGAATTCCATCATGAGGAGGAACATCAATATGGGTTATAGAAAGGGTTATACCCTCTTTCTCATTGGTCTTTTTGAACACAAACGGTGGCCATAGAACTCATCAAATGATAGGATCTTGAGATTGACTGAATTGTCAAGAAGCTAACATTCATGAAGAAGTGTCTAATGAGGACCTTCAAATTTACTACTACTACTCCCATAATTTTTCAATGGGAGGGTATGATATTGAGTTGTAATAGAGAAGTGTCTAAGGGTTTCAAGAAATTTTAGCATTGAGTTGAGCCATATAAAAAATTAGATCTTGATTTTGTAACTATGTTTGATAAGACTTATTTTTCAGATTCCTTCTTTAAAGAGGATTGGGCCAATTACTGTAAATAGTGGTTATCATGTGTAGGTGTATGTGCTTTCTTTGGAGTGGGATTCAGAATAGGAAAATTATCTTCAATTGGAATAGGTGTATTTTACTAACCGGTTTGTCCGTATGATATGTGGGAGTATACCCCATAATCCTCATAGATTTGAATAGAATTATGTATCTACTTTAGGGTGACATGTTGATGATCCACCATACCTGTGGGTATAAAGTTATTCTTTTATCCCTCAGGTAATTTTGTTGTCTTTGTTATGACATTTTAGCAGGTATCCAGAATATGGGTAGAGATCTGCATCTGCACTTTCACCAATACCAATATGATCTTGGTGACTTCAGTAGTCGGAATGAGAAAATATGTCCATTAATCATATGATATAGGTGTATGTACCAGCTTGTATTTTCTAGTTCCTATTAGTGTAAACTAATAGTACTTAGGGGTGGGGGAATAGGGTTGAATCTTCCTCCTGATTTTAATCAAAGATTCTCGATTGATTTCTCTAGGTGTTGAAAAAGGAGACTATTGGAAGTCTTGATGAATGCCTGATGGTGTATGTGCCTACCGATTATTTTCCACCATTTATGGTTGATGTATTTTCTTGAGTGCTTCCAAACAAGTCTATTGGATGGTTTGGTGAGCAAAGACAGGTGTATGTTCCTTCTTTCATACTAGAACCAAATTTCAGTGGGGGGATTCTATGAATGTAGTCAGACAAGACTGCTATCTATATTTATGTATGTAAGTAGGTGTATTATCTCGATCATGGTGCTCTATCAGATTTCAATAGTGGCACTGGTTGGGAACCTCTAGATGAGTTTGTTGGCTGGTGGAATGAAGGCTAATAAGTGTATGTGCCCGATATCTATTTTCCATAAAACTAGGTTGTTAGGATTCTTCAGATGTAGAAAAGGTATGAATTGGCTCCTTGTTATTCGATTATTTCCCTTGATGGGCTATCTTGAATTTCTAAGTCTGAGGGACCTGGGATGGATATCTGAAGGCAACACCGTCATCATACTGAGGGTTTACAGCTGTGCGGTGTTTACTTTAGTGATTATTGGAAGGATCATTTGGGTAGGACACATATGTCTTTGGTAAGAGGCTGTAGGTGGACTCCAGGATGACCTCCCTAGAATATAGGAGGGATTGGAGATTTTGTTTTGGGGATAATATCCTTAAATGGTTGAATATGGTGGTTGACACTGTCTGCTTCTACACCACCAGTCATAGCTGACTAGATGATCAGGGGTTATTCTTGATCTGGAGGGCCTGTCAGGAAGCCTCTAAGGTTGGAATGGTATCATGTGTATGGTACTATTGGACTATTTCATTATAGACCCAGCATTGAGGACACTGATTCAATGATGGAATCCTTCGTGCAGATGAGGATTTAGCCTGAGCACTAGCTAGGAAATTCATGGGTGTAAAATTGAAGGAAGGCAATTGTATTTTTAGTAGTTTCTTTAAAAGAGTTCCTGTATATATGAAAAACACAAACAATGAACCCTGACATCTCATTTAAGTGAAAAAAAATTCCCAATTAGTTTCTTTGTCTAGCCCTATTTTAATAATTGTTAGGGGCCTAACAGATGGGTATCACCATCATCTTAGATAAGGATTCACATTGGGTTCATCATTTTTCCCTCATAATGTGTGATCTGGTTTGAAATTACTATTTTTGAATGGTTTCCAATAGATTTTTTTATGGAACCAGAAATACAGAATGGTTTTGTATCCAAAGGGACCTACTTTCCAAAGACAGGCGTTCGATAAGTTTATTTTTCTATGATACATAAGAACTCGCATTGGTCGAGAGGACGGGAGGTCTGGTTCATCACACTCTTTAGGAGGAAATTATTGCATACTTTTGGACTCTCATATATATTTGTGATCTATTCATGAATCCTGTATTAATTACCAAGTATGATATAAGTTATCCCAATATAAGAAATCAATTATTAGCATGTTTGGAATTCAGAATCATCTATACGTATTCATGGTTCTTCATCAATGGATACATCTCTATAAATTTGAGGTTATCCAACAATGGTATCCTATTATATACTACTTATATAATCTTTGGTTGTTATCATAATGATTATGGTTTTTAAGCCACTCAGTGGGGAACTCTAGAGTTAATGGTCATCTAGTTATTCTAACTACACTTTGGAATTTGTCTTCATCCAAGGAGAAAAAATTTTACTCTAGAGTTCATTGTCATCCATATAGACCAAGGATACTCTAGAATATATCATCATCCAGTGAGAATAATGTTTTTTTGATATTGGAATCAAACCCATAGATGAGATTCCAACATATCCTTGTTAAAGGAATCAGAACCCACATAGATTGGTTTCACTTAATGGGACACATCATACCTTTTAAAGCGATGTGATAAGGACCCAACCATACCGTTTAATGTCATGTGGAAAGGACATATAGGTGGAATGTGCCTAGTCAAATCTTAGTGTGGTATTTATGCCTAAGCCACTGTAGGAACCTGGAAGGAATTTGTGATTCCATGTTGAATTAAACACTGCTAGGGATATGGTCTAGAGAGAACATGGTTGATTTCAAATGTTTTCTTTATAACTTTGGGAGGCTTCCTATGTATTCAATTTGGATGGGAATCAAATACCACATAGTTTATTGAGTCTACTAGGGGATTCTAGCCCTTTTAGAGGATTAAGATGGGTCTTAATCCAAAGAAGGATTCTCTGATAAAAGATACCATGAGTGATGTATCGATTCATGATGATTTTAGTGTTTAATTCATGGAATACTCTTAAGGGTGATTCCTAGATTATTGGAATTATGGTTGGAATCATGAAGATGATGACTAGTGAGCTTAGGCCCTAGACGAAGGCTTCATACATATCATAATTAAGGTGGGAATTAGAGTTCTTGTAGATCATACAATTCGGGGAATACAACTATGAGGAATCCCATTGAGGGGGAATTTATTTCTCATTTGATGGATGAGATGATATGAAGATCAGGGCCTTAGGAAGGGTTTCTACATATCCCTATTTTGGTTTGAATTTGAGTTATCATAGTTGATTACTTCAGGTCGATTTTATGGGTTTTGTGATCATTACCAACCTCTAAGACCAAGTGATTCATGCTTGGTGGGGGAAATAAGTTGATGTGAAAGATTTAACAAAGCACACACACTTTTCCTCCTTCACTGGTGGTAGAGGCCGAGACTATTGTGGAAGTGTTCATGGCTATAATAGATGAGTTTATTGAAATGGTTCTACCATCTCATCAGATTACATTGGACATGGGTCCAATGTAAGGAAGGACTAAAGCTGAAGGATTTATAGTGGAGAAAGACTACATCCTCCTACATGAATGGTAAGGGTCTTACACAAGGATGGTTCCTTATTTGCCTTTGTTTGGGGATTACTCATAAGGAGGATGCCCATTTAATGATTGGTTGGGGCTTACTCCTTTGGAGGATGTAACGTCCCGGTTCTGGATGCCACTCAAAGGTGCCCCGTACCCGGTTGTTGACATGACCTAAAGCATATTTCCCCGAATTCCATAGGCTTCCAACTAGTAGTGAGGGCCTTGGGTTTGATAGTGGGGAAACTACGCCCTTATTGGTGGATAAACATAGTAGAATAAAAATAATAGAAAAAGCAAATGTTGTAAAACCATACAACAAAAGTAAACAATAGAAACTAATAGAAAAGACAACTACAGTATATATAAATAAATGATGCATGTCACATGTATCTAGGAAAGCATCAAAACAAGTCACAATTATTGAAATGAAATAATAAAAACAAAGTACTAAAAACAAAGTAAACTCCAATATAATCACAAGCCTCATCTTGGTCTCATGCTCTCTAGCTCCATAGAAATGAAGTACATAATGTAGAAGGGTGCTTTCCCTTATCTATACATGCAACCATATAATCTGTTTGGGCCCAAAAGCATAACCCAAACAACATGTGAGATGAATCTTAGTAGGAAACCACCAAATTATTTGTGCCTAACTATTAGTTAATATATATTACATGAAATATTTGAAACAAAGCAATAAACACAGATGTACTCAAAAGTAAACAATCCCGTAGTTTCCAATTAAATTCATTTACTTTTATTAATTATTCAAAATGTATAATAATGAAATAACATGATTTAGCATAACATATGTATCCCCTATGTAATAGAAAAACAGATGTCTCAGAAGACCATATAGAAATCAAGTAATACTAAGTCCAAGCTTGTGATTTGGCTTTGCAGACTCAACAGAATCCACATTCAAAATACCACATTGACTATCTGAGTGGCTCAAATAGTCTAACCCCTATGATCAAGTGTTCTGGAAAAAACAAAGACTCTCTGAGGAATCCCTCACCATCAATTTCCCATGTGGTCTTTTAACGATGAACTACAAACTCTCTGAGGAAGCACTCAACGTCCATTGCCCCTGTGGTCTCATAATGGTATACTATAGACACTCTGAGGGAGTACTCACTGTCAATCCCCCCTATAGTGTTGTAACGGTATACTATTGACACTATGAGGGATCACTCATCATTAATCCCCCTATGGTCTTGTAATGTAAATATAACACACTCTGGGGAATCCCTCAACATCAATTCCCCCTATGTTCTAACTATAATTGGTTCTCAAAACCTTATGTAATACAATAGTACACAAATGATATCCAGTATCACAAAGTAATATCAACTACTCGAAGGATAAGAAGCTACAATGCATAAAAAATTCATTTAAAAGGAATCAAATAAGAAATCAATTTCAACAGAATAATAAATGCATGAAAACGAGGTCTTACTCATGGGAAACATGGACGAAATGGCCATAAACATTCAAACAAGAAAACGCACCCACATGGTGTCTCCTAAACATGAAATTTATAATTCTATATATCAACAAAAAACCTTTATCTATAAATCAATATAAGGAAAATTATATTTGGGTTCAATTCCTTAACATGAAATACCCAAATCATGGGTAATCGTCACTTAGGAATACAAAACTCAAAGGAAAACTCTGAAAGGAAACAAACCACCTATCTCGACATTGTATGATGAAAAATCTAGAACGTCAACCCTTGAATCAGCCTAGAATGACATAGATCTACAAAAAGGTCAAAAATAATTCAACCCTCAATAAATCACAAGAGATGAGAAATTAGGAAGAGAGACTCTAGGTAAAGAGAGAACTCACCGATGGGAATCCAACACACACACACCGACCCCTCAATTAGGGCTTGGAAATAGGAACAACATCCGTTCGAAGATTCTCGGCCATTTGTCACTCTCATGTATGATACACATGAAGAAGAAAAATGTTTTGGATATGAGACAAAACCCCAGTCTGATTAATAAAATAAAAGAAAAGTACACAACATGTTCATTTAATGCACATTCTATGTACTAGCCTCAACTGGCCCCCACTTTAGGTGGTCCACACAACTATGTACTCAGATATTACATGTCCAGTACAGGGAAACACGTGGAAACCGGGTACACAACATGTACTCAAGAGTACTCAGTGTGTACTTAGAAAATTTAAAAAACATCCTTTTTCCTAAAAAACAACTTAAATCAAGATCCATACCTAAATTGAAGATCTGGGTTCTTAAAAAATTCCCCCTTAAAGAAAATTTTCCCTGAATTTACCTTCCAAGGGTGGAGAAGAAGAATCTTCAGAAAACTCAGGCCACTATGATCATACGTTTCCCTCCCTCTCCCAAGTCTTGTCATGTACTCACTTGTGGTTCCATAACACCCATACTAGTGGAATAGACCATCCATGAAGAACTTTCATGCTGTGATCCATAATACGTATAGGGTGCTCCTTGAAGGATGCATCCACCTCCAACTCAACCTCATCGGGTTGAAAAATGTAAGATGGGTATGAAAAGTAACGTCGTATCATAAAAAAATGGAAGACGTCGTGCCTAGACCAGTACCTATGAGGTGAATGGAACTGATAGGAAACCGGGACAACCTCTCCAAAACCTCAAACGGCTCGACATATATCGGTGAATGCTTCCCCTTTCTCATAATCCTCTTGTGTTCCAATGTCGGTCTGACACATAAGATAACTTAATATCTGACCTTGAACTCCAGAGGTCAACTCCATCGATCAGTATAATATTTATTCTAAGACTGTGCAGGAGCCATCCTCTTTCGAATAAACTCTACCTACTTAGTGGTCTCCTGGACAAGATGATGTCCCAGTATAGCTGCCTCTCCTACCAATAACCAACATAGGGGTGATCGACATGGTCTACCGTACAAAGCCTCATAAGGTTCCATTAGATTTGTCTTCTGAAAACTATTATTTTAGAAAACTCCATAATGGGTATATGTCTCTTCCATGAACACATGAAATCCTGAAAAAATGCTGAAATCCTGTCCTCCGACACTAGAATCATGTGCTCAGACTGGCCCTCTGTCTGGGGATGGTATGTTGTACTCAGAAGTACTTGTGTACCCAAAGACCTCTGTTGTCCCTGCCAGACATGAGAAGTAAATTGTGTGTCCCTATTTGAAATGATAAAGTGCATAATCCCATGAAAACATACAATCTCAAAGATTTACAACCTTCCATTCTCATCAACACTGTAGGTCTACTTGTTCGATATGAAGTGTCCATCCTTCGTGAGTTTGCCAATGAAAACCCAAACTACATCATTCCCTCGAGGTGACTCAGTAACCCCATCAAGAAATTGATCATTACATCATTCCACTTCCACTCGGGAATGGGTAACTGCAGTAAAATACATATTGGTCACTGATTCTCCACCTTTACCTACTAACAGTTGGAACATCTCATCACAAAAATATCAATATCTCTCTTCATACCTGGCCTCCAATACTGGATGTGTAAATACCGATAAATCATGGTGAAAATAGGATGAACTACCCAAAATGAGTAATGAAAATCCCACAAAATCTCCTTGCGTATGTTTGCTGACACCCATACGCAGCCATAAAAACACATGATCTCATCCTCTCCTATGGTCTACCCAGGAGTATGTTATTCTCCTCAAACACTCTCCTGTAGGACTAGGCCTTTTGAATCTGATAACTTTCTCATTCATTGTCAGTACATAATGGTAGGGGTAATAGTTATAGAAGAAATAAATGTCTTCCCATATCTGTCATGCACCTCCAAATTCATCTAAGAGAACAAAGCCATAAGCTGACACCCACTGCTAGCCTCTTAAACTGTCTGTATCTGAGTCCTCCTGCTCAATGCATTTTCCACTGCATTGCCTTTCCTAGGTGTGTAGGAAAGATCAAAGAAAAAATAATGAAGGTACTCAACCCACCTTTTCTATCTCAAATTCATATCACGCTGAGTAAAGATATACGTGAGACTTTTGTGGCTAGTGAAAACCACAAAATGATCTCCAAATATATAATTTCTCCAATAACATAAAGCATGCACAAATGAAGCTATCTCGAGATCATACATCCTGTAATTCTTCTCATGTGTACTAAATAGTTGAGACCCATATGCAATGATTCCTTCCCCCTACATAATAAATCCTCCAATCTTGATACCCGATGCATCACAGTATATGGTGTAACTCTGGAAAAAATCCAAAAAAATCAGTGTCGGTGCTGATGTAAATCACTATTTCTACTCCTAGAAGAAGATATCACATTAATCTTTCCACAAGTACTTATCAACATTCTTAGTCAGGCTCGTCAGTGGCACTGAAGAGCATGAAAAGTCATTTATAAATAATCTGTAGTAACCAAATAACCCCAAAAAGCTCCATACATCAAAGAAGTTTTTTGGATACTCCCAAGAAACTACTGCTCTCACTTTATCTTGGTCAACTGATACTCTTATATTCAAGATAACATGACCTAATAAGTGAATATAGTCCATCCAAAAGTGTCATTTTGAGAGCTTGGAATATAACTGATTCTCTCTCATTGAACTACAAACAATCTCAATATTGGTGGCATGGTCGTGTCGAGTGTGAGATTATACCAAGATATCATCCATGAAGACTACCAAAAAAGAATCCAAGTAAAGATAGAACACTTGGATAATTAGTTCTATGAAAACTATTGGTGCGTTCATATGATCGAACGACATAAAGACATACTCATATAAACTATACCTACTCTGAATGGCTGTAGGAGGTATATATGATGTTCTAACAAACAAATTATATTAATTGGATCTCAATTCAATCTTTCATAACACCCGAGATTCTCGAAGTTGATCAAAGAGATCATCAATCCTTGACAAGGGATATCAGTTCTTGACTATCAACTGGTTTAGCTTCTGTTAATCCATGCAATGTATGAGGGTAGCTTCCTCTTTCTTTGAAAATAGGATAGATGAACCCCAAGGAAAAGTACTGGATCAGATGAAACCATTTTCCTCTAACTCCCCTAACTGATTCTTAAGAATCTTTAACTCTAGTGTAGCCATCCTATAAGAGGAATTAACACTGATGACACTCCTATAATAAGATCAATAGAGAAATAGTGCTCTCACTCCAAAGGTAAACATGAAAAATCATCTATAAAGACATCCATGAAATAATCCACCACCGAAGGGAAGTCCATCTGTAAAGTACCCTAGTCATTCAGATATAAATTAGCAATATAGGCTATAATTACTCCCAAATCAAGATGCTAGATACCAACTCTTCTTTCCTAAACATCCCATTGTCCCTTGTGTATAAAAAACCCACCCTCTCATGGCGTGAAAATCACCATACGACAATAACAATCAAAAAAGGCCTAGAAAGAGACTAACCAGTCCATTCCGAGAATGATAATGAATCCTATCATCTCCAAGATATAGAGGTACCATAATAATTGACACCCACCAACCTTAAGAGGGAACTCCTTGCACTAGAGTTCAGTACCCTTCTTAATCCCTAATGGAGTGTCTAACATCATAACATCGTCAAAAGTAATGATACAGAGCCCGAGGCTCTCTAAAATGGAGACAAATATAAAACTATGGGAATCCATAGTAACAAAAATTGTTGAAGCTAAAACTGAGGCAACTAGAATCGTACTTCTAATCAGAGAGGGTCTGGGATCCTGCTCCTGCTGGGTCTGCTTCACTAATAAAGTCTGACCTGCACCGCATCCCTATGACCCAACCTAACAAACCTGAGCCAATCCACCATGTTGTCATTAAAATAATGCCCATTGAATATCACGACCACAACCTCCTCCTCTTCCTAGACATCCATATGAACTCCATTTCCCAAACTGATGATAAACTGGAGGTCCTCCCCTGAATGTGGAGTCATTACAAAACCCCTATCACCAGCTGCTAGTGAGAAAAACTGACAAAAAATATGGAAGATTACCCATATTTCCACAAGCTCAACACAATACTGGGTCTCTTGGGAACATAGGTTTCATATTCCAAATATTACCACACTGGTATCATACCTCCAAGCTACTTGAAGAAGTATCCCATCTACTCGGATCTCCTCACGTAGATTCCTTACAGAACATCCTACTTTTAGTCCGAAGAGTACCAGCTGGGGATGCCAAACCGACTTGGATCATAGTTCTAGAATCCCTTAGAAAATTCTTGGTGATTACCATAAGGTTGAAAATAGAAGATATGGAAGTAAAATTTATGATGTTCACCTAGGATTAGATTTCATGTCTGAGACCATCCTCAAACTTCTTATCCAGAAATAACTCATCACCCCTCAGAATGGGTGTAAAGTGTTTTAGTTCTATGAAGTGATAAGAATACTATATTACTGAAAGAGTACCCTATTCTAGACCCATGAAATTTTAGTCTTGGTCATCCCTTAAGGTCTCCAAGAAGAAAAAGTTAGGTATGGTCTGTTGGAATTTATCCTAAGCCATAACTTGTTGGTGTCCCATATGTGATATCACATCCCACCATCTCTTGGAAGAATCTCAAAGAATGTAGGTTTTGAGTATCACATTCCTCTAAAGAGGTATCTTGAGATTCTTGAAGATAGTCATCATGGATATTAACCATGACTCTGTAGCCTAATGTCCTCCATTCCCTAAGAAAGTGGGAGGATACTACTATGGAAAACCCCACGTCAACTCTTCCATGGATGAGGTAGGATGTGGTTCTCTCTGGTAGGTCTTCATAATCCTCATGAAGCCTTATTAGAACTATTAATCATCACCTATATCTGGTATAACATCTGGTTCCAAGATAGGCACAATGGGAGGCTCTGCTGGTAGTCCTTGATCTACCATTTCCAGTGTCAGATTGTTTCCTGGTATCTAGAGTACAACTGGAGGACGTCTCGATGGCATGACTCTGCAAGATCAAGTGTACACCTCAGTTCATGAAATTCAAGTACTGAAACATTTAAGTAAAAGAAATTAATAGGAGGATAAGAACAATAAATTATTTCAAAATAGGGTTACACAGAATTTATAACCTCTACACGATGTGTTCCCATAGGCTGTTATCATGGGTGTGTACTCTTGCCAAAACTGGTCGTGTAACACCCCTACACAAGGCGTGTTCCTCCTATGACATGGCGTGTACTTGAATTTTCCCTCCTTCCTGAGTTCATAGACATGGATAAACCACACAGTTCTCTCTTGGGTAACACTACACGGTGTTTCCACCATACACATGATGTGTAGCACTTATGTTCTAACCATCCATGTCATTAGTCACACGGTCGGAGACATGGTCGACTCTACACGGCGTGAAAGAACGGGACACAGTGTGTAAAACCCCAGTTTCATAAATCTGTATCATTAGTCACACGACTAGATACATGGATTCTTCGACATGGTGTGTACTCTCATTAGACAACATGTTCAACCAAACATTTATCAACCTTTACCTCTGCTCACATAGTCAGTCACACGCTTAATCACTATATGGTGTGTACTCATAGTACATGACGTGTACTTAAGAAATGTTGTTTATTCTATAATATAAGAACACATGGCATGTGTTCATAAAACCACATACCGTGTACTCTGGGTTTCCAGACATTAGGCATCTAAAACATGCTCAAAACCCTTAAAAACTTAAAAGTTTGTCCAAGGAATGACAAATTACGACCCATGAGAGCCCATACTCCCAAGAATCAAAGTATGTCATCCTTATTCACATCATAACTAGAAAAAATTCAATTGAAGTTCATACATGATCAACCAATTTCTGATCAAAATAGAATAACATCATCTCATCATATTGTGATAGAAATAGAACCTCAATATTATCAATGATAATATCACAATACAAGTGAGTCACCCAATGGTAAAATAAAATCAACTATAACAATTTCAAAACCATAAAATTGAAATATTGAAGGTAAATTAGATTTTCCCTGTACACAGATTAGCTACTCCTGGGAAACGCTTATTACCAAATACCCATTCATTCTTATCCCTATCTATATGATCCAAACAGTAAGACAAAGTATAAATGAAGACCCAACCCCTATGAAACCACTTTGTAATGTTCTGGTTCTGGGTGCTGCCCAAAGGTACCCCATACCCAGTTGGTCACATGGCCTCAAGCTCATTTCCTCAAATTATAGAGGTTTCAGACTAGTAGTGAGGGACTTGGGTGTGATAGTGGGGAAACTATTCCCTTATTGGTGGAGGAATACAGTAGAATAATAAAAATAAACAACAGTGGAAGTAGAAAAACTATACAATTGAAGTAAAAAACAGAAGACTGATAGTAAGAACAACTACAGTAAATAAAAATAAATGATAGATGCCAAATGTATCTAGGAAATTAGCCAAACAATTCACAATGCTGGAATTCAATAATAAAAACAATGTACTGAAAAGTAAGTAAAATCCAGCAGCATCGCAAGTCTTAGCTTTGTCCCATTCTCTATAGCTCCACAACAATAAAGTACCTGATGTAGAAGGCTGCTTTCCCTTATCTATACCTTCATCCATATAATCTGTTTGGTCCCAAAAGCATCACCCAAACAGGGTGTGAGACTAATCCCAGTAGGCAACAACCAATAAATCTATGCCTAACTATCAATGAATATATATAGCAGGAAATATGAAAAATGAATCAATAAACAAGGAAGTACCAAAAATTAAACAATCCTTCAGTTTCCAAATAAATTCATTTACATTTATTAATTATTCAAATAATTTAATAATGAAATCTTGGGATCCATTCTTTGATCTGTATCCCCTATGCAATAGAAAAATATATGTCTTAGAAGACCATCTATCAATCAAGTAAAACTGAATCCAAGATTGTGGTTTGGCTTGGAAGAATCATCACAATCCACATTCAACATATCATGTTAACCCTTTGGGTGGATCACATAGTCTAACCCCTATGATCAAGTGTTCCAGAAAAAACAAAGACTCTCTGAGGAAGCACTCAATCCCAATTCCCCCCTGTGGTCTTTTAATTATAATCTATAGAATCTCTGTGGAATCACTCAACATCTATTCCCCCTATGGTCTCGTAACAGTATACTATAGACACTATGAGGGAGAACTCACCGTCAATCCCCCTTATAGTCTCGTGACAATATACTATAGAAACTCTAAGGGGGAACTAACCATTAATCACCCCAATGTTCTCGTAACATAAATATAAAAGATAGTATGGGGAAGCCCTCAACATCAATTCCCCCTATAGTCTAACTACACCAGGTTATCACATCCCTATGTAATAAAATCATTCACAAATGTTATCCATCAGCCCTAAGTAATCTCAAATACTAAAAGGATAAGTAGTTACAATTCATAACACATTCATTTGAAAAGAAACAAATAATAAATCAATCCCATCCTAACAATCAAGGCCTGGGAACAAGGTCTACCTCATGGGAAACCTAGACCAAACAACCATAAAAATTAAAATAGGGGAACACACCCATGGGGTGTTCCCTAAACATACAATTTATCATAATATATATCAACAAAAATCCTTAATCTATCAATCAATATTAGTCATATTATATCAGGGCTCAAATCCTTAACACGAAATACTCAAATCATGGGTAATCAAAACATAGGAATATATAAATCAAAGAAAAACTATGAAATGTGGAAAACCACCAACCATGACATTGTACGATGAATACTCTTAAACATAGGCCCTTTAATTGTCCTAGAACATCATATATCAACATAAAGTTAAAAATTGTTCAACCCTTGATAACTCATGGGAGAGGAGAAATCAGGAAGAGATACTATAGGGAAATAGAGAACTCACCAGTGGGAATCCAACGCACCCGACATCACCTCAATTGGAGCTCAGACAGAGGAACGAGAGGATATATCAGATTCTCAGTTGTTCATTACACTTATATATGATACATGATAATAATAAACAAGTTCTGTAGAGGAGATGCATCCTTGGCCTGATTAATAAAATAAAAAGAAAAGTAAACAACATATTCGTTAAATATACATGCATTGTGCTACCCTCAATTGGCCCCTGCATTAGGTGGTCCACACATCCATGTACTCGGCTGTTACATGTCCAGTACAAGGCTACGCGCAAAAACTAGGTACACGGTGTGTACTCAAGAGTACACGGGGTGTACTTAAAAAATTTCAAAAAACATCATTTTTCCTAAAAAACACCCAAAATAATGATCCATACCTAAAATGAATATCTGGGATCTTACAAAGGATGCCCATTTAAGGATTGTTTGGGGCTTACTCCTAATGATGATTCCCATAGATCTTTGGTTGGGGCTTAATTCTATAGTGTATTCCCATTGATCTTTGGTTGGGGCTTACTCATAAGGAGGATTCCCATTGATAATTGGTTGGGGATGAATCATAATGAGGATTCCAATTTGAGGAATCTTTGGGGAATAATCTTAAGGAGAATTCCCATTGATCATTGGTTGGGGTTTACTCCTAAAGATGATTCCCATTTTAGGATTGGTTGGTGATTCCTCCTAAGAAATATTCACATTGAACTTTTTTTGGGTCTTACTCTTATAGAGGGTTCCCATTTTAGGATTGGTTAGGGCTTACTCCTAAGTAGGATGCCCTTTTATCTTCGGTTGTGGAGTACCTCCAAGTAGGATTACCATTTGTGGATGGGTTTGGGATTACTCCTAAGGAGGATTCCCATTGATCACTGGTTGTGGCTTACTCTTAAGGATGATTCCCATTGAGCTTTGGTTGGGGCTTACTCTAAAGGAGGATGTCCATTTGAGGATTGGTTGGGGATTACTCTTTAGGAGGATTCCCATTGAACTTTGGTTGGGGCGTACACCTAAGGAGGATTCCCATTGAGCTTTGTTGGGGAATACTCATAAGAAGGATGCCCATTTCAAGCTTGGTTGGGGATTAATATTAAATATGATTCCCATTAATCTTTGGTTCGGGCTTACTCCTAAGGTGGATGCCCATTATAATTTTTTTGGGGCTTACTCCAAACCAACATTTCCAATTTAGATCAAGTACATAGATCATGAGGTCCTTTTCTCAGGTTCTTAGTGCATTTCCTTAGTGTAGGTCCATATGGTAGGTCCTTAGGCAAGGTCCTTATGGAATGTCCTTTGGGTAGGTCATCAGCATAGGTCCTCAATGCTAGTCCTTAGCATAGTTCCTCACCACATGTCCTCAGCGTGGGTCCCCAGCGCAAGTCCTTGGCTTAGATCCTTAGCTCAGATCCTTACATTCTATACCCTGATGAGACATTGATAAAACTCATCCCAATTAATTCCCTCTTCTATCATGTTTTCTAGAGCTACCTAAGAGTTTTTGGATGACTTGGGTGAAGGGGCTGCACAACCAGATCTAGGGGGATTCTTCCGAATTTTCCCTATGTTCAAATGTGGAGCCAAAGGGTCCAGTTTATAGAAAACCAGGGGCCTCAATGGAGGATTTTTATATAGATACTTGGAACATGTCATTGGTGAACCTACTCGGTGTATCTCATCAGTAAATCTCCTCAGTGCAGCTCCTCGGCACAACTCCTCAGCGCAGCTCCTCAGTGCAGGTCTTTGGAATACCTTTATAAATTATTTCCATCATCAATGTGCCATAACTTTGGATATTTATATTTTTTTGGTCTTCGTGAATAGTCAAATTAAATATTTCAAAGAGATATATATTCCTAGATATGTGGAATTTAAAAATATCAATAGAAAATTTACAATTTCATTTAATGAATCAACACCTTATTTGGAATACATGGCCTACTCCAATAGGGTGTTCATTACACTTATCCCTCATTGTAGAGTATTCTTGTGGAACATGGAAATCTAACATACATATTCATTAATCACGGAGACACAAGTCTACTAAAACTCAACTTGTTTTGTATAAGTGAGGGTCACATCATGAATTTTATGGAAAAGTGTTTGAAAATCATTTCATGGTGTCAACATCACTTAGACATTCCCTTAGTTTACTCAAAATGTAATTTCTTATTAACTTGGATTCTAACCACAGTCTAGATACAAATAGATCCCCTAATGATGATGACACCTGGTTAAACTGCCTCACCTCCCTTCTTGGTCACATTATTTAATGTAAATTTAAAATAAATGAGAGGTCTCGTGTTTCAAAAATGGTAAACAGTTAAACCTTATTTTTTTTGTCTCCACTCTTAGTTGCTTTATTTTGAATCATATGGTTAAAACATGGTCAAAATTTATCCCCATTCATCTTGACATAAAAACCTGTTTTCTTATTCCTATAAATCATTATTGAAATCCTCTAACTTTCTACTTGTTCGAGTAGAATCCAAAACCATCAGGGTTACCTCACTATCTCACCCATTCTTTTTGTGAAATAAATTCAGTTTCACAGAGTTATTATTTCCAACCAATGTCTTTTTGATCAAGAAACTCCCAATGGTCAATAGAAAATTCTAAACCCAAACCATTAACCTTAACCTAACACTCTGATATGAATGATAATATTTTATTTTCCTATTTTCCTCACAACCACCATGACTCACATGTGATTATAGACATATAGTTTCTTGTTGTGTTAACATGATTGAAGTGTTCTTGAAAAGATTACAGGGAATTAAAAAAATCCATTTTTATTGATTGGAGTAGAATATAATGAGGAGTTTCATCCCTAGGGTCAACAATTTCCATTATTACATCAAAAAGGGGGATACATGGCTTAGACTAGGCGATAAACTACTCTAAATTGGGAAGCCTATGCCTAGTGGACTTGATAGCCTGTTACCTCTCAACAAACTCTATCTATTCCTCCTTGGTTATAGGGTGAACCACATAAATGTTGATTTTCACTCCACTATATTCATCCATGAACTGGGAAACCAAGGGTACTGCATCTACTACTTCATCCATGGCCACCACTAGTTGTTCCACCAAGTGGTTGATTGTCTATCCATTTATAGTGACGATAGACTCATACTGCAGTGTCTTCCCCTCCCATGGAGTAAGCCCATGTGCGGCCCCCCAAAGGACCCTAGTACCCTTTTATATTTTTTATATTCTATAAGGAATTTAAATCCTATCTCTCTTCATACACCTAATCTAGGATGAATTTTCTATCCATAACGAGGATGGTGTCCACTCTACCATTCCCATACTCACACGACAATGGTGGAGAGACCCTACATGACTTGTCAGGTCATACCATGGGGTTAAGTAGATTAATATATAAACACTCCTCTATTCCATGAACTGAATGATTTGGATATCCTCAACCAAATAAAATATGTAGTCTTTAATATCCTTTGGAGATGTGGGATCATACTTGGGAATGGCTTCCAACACATTAGCAAGTAGATCTAAAATTGGGAATCCTATCAAATGGGAAGGGTTATACATTAATAGTAATTTTATACTTTACTAACTTTTCATCCATATTAGGAGCCCACCAACCTCCTATGGTATCTTAGGTGCATGATCAACTATTACAACCTTTTTAGTAACCTCCATTGTGGCCATGAAATGATTCATCACTACTTTATATATGGGAATTATATACTCAATCATAAAAACTACCTAATCAGTCCCAAACATGGGAGCACTACCATTTATGTATTTGGTTAGTGAATAAAAACTTGTGGTATTTTAAGAAAAATTATTTCTGAAAATTGATATGACTTGTTGGTTGTTTAAATTTATTCAAATGGATTGGGGATGTTCCCTAAAATCCCTTTCACTGATGGAATCCCCATAGGAATTGATGCCCCATTAGTTGGAAGATACTCTATAGATGACATTGTTCTCTCTATTGAAATGAAACAAAAAATATAGAATGATGTATTATAATAAAAAATTTGAATCTAATAGGGATGGTAGTGTATTTATAATAACCATAAAAAAAGCATATTGAATTGTCGCTTTAACCATGGGTAGTGCCACAAAAAAATATTGTTATATACCTAAAAAATATTGTCAAAAGAATAATCCATGCTAATAGATTCAAGGTTTAGGGCCCGCGCTTCCTCTACTATATTTTATTAATATCCACCTCTTCTATATAAACTGATATTTATATAAGAATAGTAGAAAAATTAATCAGACCAACAATAATAGATAATGGTTCAAACCAACAAAATAAATGTCAGAGATTTACCTAATTAGTATTATATACTTCTTCCCATAATTAGTCTTGGGAAAATAACGACCCTAATAATTCCCCCTCATTGATCACTCTTCTTATATTGTTCTTATAGCTGATCTACTTTTCTTGGAAGTCTGTTGGAGAAAGAATTTTGAGAAATGTCCTCAACTGTTCAGTTAGGGGGTGTGTCGGACCATTAGGCTGGGTCATGTATTCTAGCTCTTGAATATAATGAATTACCTAAAAATGGGAATCTAGGAGTATGTACTTAAAATGTGTCATCCTATGAATGTAAATTACCCCACTCTGGAGATTTATCTACATTTTCTGAAGGGAGATAAAATATCTAATAGTCTCTCAGTCCCTCAAGGTGTCAAGGATGACTGTGTTGTTATGAACATCTATATGGATCAATTACATAACTAGATCAAAAACATAAATTCTTGATACTTCAATATAAGTATCAAACTCATCAAAAAATACACTTTATATATATCCATGATCATTTCATCTCTCCTACCACAAGATTCACACCCCATGTTGGGCCAAAAACCATCAGAGCTGCAAGCACTTCCCAACAGATGGCTCCATATCTTTCTCTATGGTGTTTTACCCCGACTACAGGATGACCCAAGACACAAGGTTTTGGTCCATCCATAACGTTATCACATATCATTAGGATAATTATCATTTTCCTACAGTATTCTCTCTCTTACCTTCACACATTGTTCGAGAAGATACCATATGGATAATTTATCAGGGGAAGCTTCATCCTGCATCTACTACCCCCACATGAACATTCACCATATATTTTTCAAGACCATAGAATAAAATTATACATGAACCTTTATTTAGTCCTTTGGCATGAGCCTATAGGGGTAGTGGAACTGGTGGGTGAACTGGTATGGGGAATAGGGCTCATAGAAAACCTTACCATCCATCAATGACACCAGTACACCTGAAAGTCTTGATGGTATGATCAAAGCTCTTATAACTCTATAAATTCATTTATGACGGCCCCTGTTTAGAGTGTGGATGAATGGAAAATAAATTTCTCTAGTATCCTCACCATTTGCAGCACTCCAATCCACTCAATTTTGAGAGGGTGTCTCTTAAAAATGTACAGTATCAAAGGATTGAAGTTGGTACCTAGATGGAATATGGATTTTGAATATTAATAACATCCAATGTGTTTGGGGAACCAACTTCACATAAAATTGAATGGGAAACATTCAGATAATGGTGTATTTTAATTTATCATGTTCCTCAACACCATGCACATCTTACCCATCATTAGAACATCCATATTGATGCACCAACACATCACCATCACTACCTCCATTATGCACATTATTGGTTGAACCCCCATGTGAATGTAATGTTTCAAGAGTAGACACCCACTAAAGAGTTACATGATACTCCCCACAAATCTAAATTCAATTTTAAGTGGATTTACATTATAAACCCATTGAAAAAATTGGATTGCCTCTAATATCACCCAGCAAGAGTGTTCCTTCCCGCAATATGACGCCCCAACCATTGGTATTCTCCCTATAAGATTATCTATTAGTTCATTAAATAAGTATCTAAACCTCTACTTAAATGATATGTCCTTCAACCCAGATTTTTTAGAATTCCTCCTTACACAATTTCAAGTATATATTTCGCTAATATCAGTTGACACTCTCGGTCATCAAGGAAAATATCACTTGGTAGAAACTCATCAAACAACTCCCCTATACTAGTGCTCTCAATGATATGGTCAAGGACCATAGGATAATAATGACCTCCCCGTATTATAGATGAAATGTGTTGGTCCCTAGAGAACTGCTTCTCATATACTCAGGAATGATATCCAGGCGATAATGGATGTGGAAATTATAAGTCCACACCACCACATGTAGTATGATACCATTCATCTTCCCCTCAAATAAATCTCATGACTAGAATACCCAGTCTTACTTGTCCCATTAATCACTGAATTCTACTCCTTGGTGCATGTCCCACTCTTTGGTCCAATCATTGAGGTGGTCTACCATCTCGCCTTCAATGTGTATTGATATTGTGGGGGACGTGTTTCTGCAGTCCAATATTCCACATTGTATGTCATCATGGGGTTCTTTAGAGATATAGTAATGATCAGTTCATGGTCCTTGAAATAGTACCTTATATTATCCATGATCCACTAATATAGCCTTAGAGATATTAATAACCATCAGTTACGGGAATCTCATTCATCATTGGAGATGAATGCACCTTCCCTCAGACCGAAACCATACAGTGGAAGCCTTCAGTAGAGATGATAATCATTCTTGTAAACTATTATCATCTCATGAAGTCTATAATGATCAGAATTCATTCAAAATCTCCCCTAGATAGAATTTTTCCAATCATCTCCCTTTATTGTGAAACAAGAGCATCATAACCCTCCAAATCCATCTCAAAACATTAAAAATTATTTATATATTATTAATGTAAGATTTATTGTTAAATGATAAAATTTAAAATGATAGACCTTGGTTAATGGTTTAATTTTTTTGTCATGAATGTATCAAGTATATCATTCACTAAAATTTTTTGTCCCAAAATGCTATGGAAATATTTTATTTTCATGAAAAGATAAGATCATCCAATATTTAACAGGGATCATGTTGTCCCACTATGGGGAACTATACCTATTTATAGGCCAAGGTTGGGTCATGTATAATGAACTAGGATGCCATTAACTTTGAATTTAAGTGTTATAGCCTCAGAATTGGATCCTCCACTCCTACATCAGCTCCCAGTTTGAATGGGTAATTTTTTATACTGAAAAACAAATATTTGTAGATAAGTAGAGGGATAAATGGAAGATTAGAGGTTAATTCATATTTAGATACCATAAAAATCCACCTAAGGAGTAGGATTTGTGAAACATTTATAATTCATTAATGGGAATGGTTTCATTGAATTTTTGAGATTGTAGTGAAAGACCATCATACATGAAGATAGCAATCCTTCACGAACCACTTATACCAACCTTTGTGGTGCCTATAAATACCCCATTCATCCTTAATTTAAGGGGGAACAATATTTATTACTTTTAGTGGAAGATATGAATTCACAAAACATCATCCTTGTTTATCTAAAGGTGAAATAGATTCCTATAAGTGTCAATATGTGGTGAAAATTCTACCATTAGTACAGTAGTAGATATGATCATAATCGAGATGACATTTGTGAAGAACCATGCTTCTCATGATATAAAAAATGCCTCCAAATCATTAGGGTTTGATGACAGATTTAACACCCTGATATTTTTATGATATATATATATATATATATATTATTTTATTCAATGTCTTATGTTGTATGCTACACAAAGATAAGCTAGCTCTATACGCAACACCAGCTTAGCATATGGTATATGAAAAACTATGTTTGGATTATGTTACAAAAAATTTAATGTTCATTTCATATAATTCATTTCACATAATTCCAATTTAATTAAACTAGTCATTATAATGACATGTATGAACCATATTAACTTTTATTTGAAAAACATTTAAATGAAAATATGGGAGTTTCTAAAATAATAAAATCACTCATGATGAATTGTATTAATTTAATATATATTTAATATATGAAATAAAATATTTACAATTTGAATTATATTTTTTCAATACATGATATAGAAACAAATTCAATTTTTAGATAGAATATGCAATTTTCAAAAAATACAGTTTTTTACTACTTTTGTTAGTACCCCCATTTTAAATCTAGTTTTTGAGAATTTTATAAATTCTATATAACAAAATAAACATATTATTTGGAAGAGGTATATAAAAATTTACTTTGTATGAATTTTTTATATTTTTTCTGATAATTTATAGGTTTTTTTGAATAGTAAAAATATACTAAATTTTAATTGAAATCAAGTTTTTTCATTGAAATAATTTATATTTAAAACATTATATTATTCAATGGTTTTAATGTAAAAAGGGAATCTATAATTATCATAAAATATAATTTTTTTAATTGGAATTAATCTTACCATGAATTTTGATGTAAAAACATTCCAATCTTTTGCATTGTTTTAACTTTTGAAAAACTAGTTTTTTCATTCCATAAATGAGATTAAATTTAAATTAATAACTAAAACTTATGTGTTTTTAATTTTTTTTAAATGGGTTGAATATTTGGAATCATTATGTAAAAATTATTTAAATAGAATTATTTTATTTTTGGGCATTATCAATAGTAACTTCAGAAATTTTTACTAATACTGTAAAAAGGTAAATCTGGTAATTAAGGGTTAATATAATATTATAAAATTACCTTAACACATATATTAATATTATCAGATGAGTTATTTTATACCTAAACAATTCTTGGGTCGAAGTGATACTATTTTTAAACCACTTGGATGCGATTATGATATTTAATATATTTTAATTAATGAAAAGTTAAATACGTCTTACACAAATTTTATTAACATTATCATTTTTATAATAAGGTTATAAATAAGATACATGTGATTATATATAATAATTTTAATGAAAAAAATTATTTATGATGGATATTTATTTGTTATTTTTTGGAAGTAAATATTTACCTTAATGGTTAATATATTGATGATACAGAAATTATTTAATTGATGAAAAATCAATAAACTAATTTTTATTAAAATGATAATAACCCTTAAAATGAAAAAACACTTGAAAAATATAATTGGTCAAGTATATATCGACCATAATCATCCAAGATTCAATTTAATAACCATTTAGATCTTTATAGGAGTCATTATGAAACTTATTTTATTTCATTTAAAGTGACGTTAAACATGTCACATTCATGTTTTAATAAGTATAAAATTTTTAATGATAGATTTTGTAGAAGATATATTTGACTACAATTATTATTATGAAAAAAAGTATATTTATATCCATAATAGTATATTATTTTTAATTTTTACCAAACCAAATTAGTATATTAAATAATTACACAAAAATGATGTAGTAATTATTTTATTAATAGAAATATAAAATTAAAGTAATTAAAAATACTAAAATAAATATAATTTGGGATAATTAATATATCAAAAAAATTATAGATCAAATTTTGAACTTAGTGATATATTAAAATATATTTTTTGACTTTAATATCTTATCTTGATAATTTTACAAATATATTAAATGACTAATATCAAAATTACACTATTGATAATTTTTTTACAAAATAATGATTTATTATATTTTTTAAAAATCATGAAATATTTTCAAAAATATAATATAATTATGTTTAAATCTAAAAATTTTCAATATTGATCATTTATGGTCTAATTGACATCGAATAAATTAAAAATACACTATTATAATATTCAACAATTTGATACCATATTTAAAATTAAAAGTGAATAATAAAGGTTAAAATGAAATGATATGATTTAAAATGAAATAAAAAATTTATAAAATTATTTTTTTGATGATATTATAACCTTATCTAATATCATAATCAAAAAAATAATATTTTGGATGTTTTTTATGGGATTTAATTTTATTATAAATTAATATTTTTAGAGATCCAAAAAGTGCCCCTCACCTCAATTATAAAAGGGAACATCCTCCCTCACCTCTTTACTTAACATTGAGCATTATATCATGGCCATTCCCTATAAATTTCCCTAATAAAATTCCATATTAATATTCTATAGGATTTTGTCTTCTCAAAAAACCATCTCTATTTCTTTAAGAGGAGACCTAGTGGGAACATGTCGAAGAAGAGGTAATCTCCTATAATGATTCTTTTATATTATTCCCTTTTCTACATCCTTTTCACGAGTTGTTTACACTCTAAAGTAATAACACAAGTATTAATTATATGTTGATATGTTATTATAATTTCAGAATAACCATATTCAACCTTTTATCCATCCTACAAGAAATGAAATCACCTCACGTGCGTACGTACGACTTGCCGTCTCCACGTCATGGTGTAATATGTTTTTCTCGAGTACCATACTTGGATAGATATAATGATGTAAATAATAACTATATATGATTATTATTACATGATATTTATTATCTAACAACATATATACCATCCAATTCCATACTATTTCGCAATTAAAAGAATGATATTGTCGCTCGTGTGTACGTACGACTTACCATCTCCACAATGCAATGTGATCCATTATTCAAGATATACATTAAACCATGATTATATAAATGTCAAGAAGAATATATTTGGAATATATTATGTAAATTTCATTTTTTAATGATATAACTATAACCTAAGAAGGGTAACCATAACTTATTCAACAAAACTTGCATATGAACAAAAAGTAGTTAATACCTGAATAATGAGTTACAATGAAATGTTACTAAAAATAGATGATAATATGAGCATATATGATATCATAAAAATGAATATGATTATGGTATAAATCAATTAAATTATTTAAATTATTATACATGAGGTTCATATACATATAAATGATATCAGACCTAAGGTAAAGGAATATATGGTTTCACTTTTATTTATGTGGGACATATGCCTTATACACCACCTATTTATTTTGAGTAGTTTTTATACTGTGAATGAATGTTTTTATGATTCTTATATGAAGGTTATAATATTCATATAATTTTCTCTATTTTACGAGTCATACGATTATAGTGATTATAAATTGGTAATGGATAATTTAGAAATCTCATTTTAATCCGAGATTGTTTATATGTAAGTATTTAGTGGTGGTATATTTATCATCCATGTCCATGTTTTATACATATATATTATAAAATATTTTTTTATATTCTTTTACTAATGTTTAAATTCAATTTTACCCATTGGTGATTTTTTTCGAGATGGTATGAAATGAATCATTTTTAATTTTCAATACAAGGTAATTTTTTTAATTTCTAAAAAATGTATGTAAAGAATATTTTCTTTTAACTTATATGGAAAGAATATATTTTTTATTATTTAATATCAACATATTTCCATGAATATTTAGTTATAATATTACCAGGTTATTTTCATATAATTATTTTCTTTTAAAAGTTTTTGGTATTTTGAGAAAATATTTTTTTTGAGAATAAATGATATTTTCCTCAAGAATCAATTTCAAGTGCTCAATCAAAATTATTTTCCATATAATATGACATTACATAATAGGGTTCTATTTCAAGTATATTATCTCAATTATTGTTATAGTTTTATTATGTTTTTTATAGAATGATATTTATGAAATATATTTATTTTACATGGATTATGTTATGATGGAATGAGGTTTAATAAACCCATTTTATTCCCTGGGTTCTGCTATGATTAATGATTTATGTTTCTGGGGAACACGTAAGAATTATTTCATTATGTGATTGGTGCGATCAATATCTCCCTTCAAAATATTAAAGAAATGATTTATATATTATGAGATAGACAAGACTGAAATTGCTTGTAAATATGGTTCAGTAATATAGGGATAAAATGAAATGTAAATCTGGATTAATAATACAGGGCTGGAATGAAAAGTGAACTCAGTTTAGTATAGGAATTTGTACACTATGATGGTCTTGGAAATGAGCCTTGGCTAATAAAGAAATTATTTTTTGTACTTATTAATTTTCTACAATTCCATGTTTTATGTCAATGATATTTTCTCATGGTTCATGATTCCTTTATGATTTATGGCTTATGAATTGCCCAGATTTATTTCATAACATACGATTTTTATATATGTTATAAGTGGTATGATTTTCAAAAGTTATTTTCATGTTTTTATGTTTTTATGTTAATGTTTTATTTGAAATTTCCTTGCTTAAGCTTACTGAGAATTTGAGATCACCCTTTCTTTGTTTTATTTTACCTTGGATATAAAGAAAGGTTTTAGGAAGGAAAAATAAAGGGGAAGATCTTTTTGGGAGATATTGAAGATATATAACGAAGTTTGGAGAATATGTTTCCTGTTTCTAGATACACACAACTAATATAGTCATTGGGAATCTATTTGTGTTTTTTATTGTGTATTCCAAAAAAGTAACATAATGTCCATGTACACCATGATTGGGTATTTACAAGATTTTCACCTTTCATGAATCCCACATCATAAGAACGAGGCATCACCCCTAGGCATAAAAATTGTGATTCATTAAGCCCTTATCTTCATGAGCCTATCATTTATAAACCAACTATCCTTTATTAAACGCACTTTCATGACACCTACATGATTAATCCTTTCATCACAAATACCTCCACAAAAGATGAGTCACCATGGGGATTATTTCTATCAAATCTAGGCTCAGTTGTGCCTTAATAATATGCATGATTGGTATCATCCACCCAGATTTTCATACCCTTCATTCCAAATATAGCTTGGATTATTTTTTTCACCTCTTTCACCTAATAATTGGCACTATAATATTTGGATCCCCACATTAAACCCACGTGGTCATATCATTAGGGGAAACCAGACTCTTTTCCATTTAAAGAGGGATAGTGATTTATCCTCCTCTCCTCCGAGTATGACAAAGAATGTGTAGTCCCTGGTGTAAGACCCATAAAATTCCAAGCTATAATACATTAAATTGTCAAGAAACCATTTCCAGTCTCTAATAAATTTAATTGAACAGAAACCATGTTTGAGCATCAGGACATTAAACTACATAGAAACGACATTTGAGTTGAAAAACATTAAACTTAAATTTATTCACATCTAAGTCGTATGATGATAAACTACACAATAAAATTCTAGTCACATGTAGTCAAAATGAATGAGAACATCTTTGGTAGATGATGTTAAACCACATCTGTAGCATATTTGATAAATATATTATTCGTTATTTGATAAACATGGGATGATCCTCCACATTTTTTTATGAATCTATTATGTGAAAGTCCAACACCATCCCTTGTAATCACTACTTCTATGAAAATAGTTTCCTTACCACATGAAGTTAATCTCTATAGATTAGTATTACCAAACAACCAAAAAATATAAAGACAAAACAAGGGTTTTCATCTATCTCTCCTAACAAGATATGTAGTAAACCTCTATAAGGTTAAATATTGATACCCAAACACAACTATTAAATCTATATATCTCCCACCTAGGAGGTAAGAACTCCTAAATGTGATCATTTCCCATAAGAACACACTCAAACTCACCACATTAACTTTATCTCCCCCCTAAACCTCAATATCAATATTCAATATTAACCTATAACTAGACCGTTATTTGAAAATTTTACATGGGAATTGTCTCTATAAGACTTTGAACCTATGATCACATCCCTATAAGATTTTGAATTTTTGATTATTTCCCCATAGGAACATAAACTACGGTTTCGTCATGATAACTCAGAATATATTCATTGTGTGAAAAACTTGAGTTTCCCTAGTAAATGGATATTAATTTCCTTATTCCCATATATCTTCCTTCCTCATAATGAATATAGACACCTTGTGTTCAAAAACTAAGATAATTCATGCATGAGATGACCACAACTTTAAAAGATGGTGACACTTTAGATTTCTGACACAGCAAAAATCCACAAATATATATAAATTTTATACATCATCATTAACACAGAACATATGTAGATTCCATGTCTAATATAATAGACCTAATTAATATGTACCCATTTTTTATGATGATAGGAATATTCTTCATGAACAAGACTGTAATTTGTGAAGGAGACTCAGACTAGGTGATAAACTCCAAGGTGGAATCCATGGAAGAAGCAATTGATATCCCATCTTCCTAATTTGATAAAGGAGAAAACATAATGAAATAAGAAGGTAGAGGTCTCCTACTATTGGTAGTGGGAATATGGGGTAATTACATTTGAGAAGGTACAAAAATTCAATTGATGTGAACCAATCAAGGAGAGACATATAAAAAAGGCTGTCACCACCTCAATGTGTTCCACAGTGGAAAGATTTGGAAAACACTATAGATATTCTCAAATGATTTCATACTCTTTCTTTATATAGATAGATTATGATCAGGAGTTTTTGAAAATCTTCATAAAAATAATTTATTTCACATCGATTAATTATGAAATGATGGGATTTAAAATGTTTTGATGTCAATGTTATTTAATGTTATAGATATATTTTACATCCTTTAAAATATTTATATATTTTTTAAAGTACTGATTAAACCATATAAACATTACTACATATGGTGTTAGTGTTAAGGGTTCCTATTAAAAAAGGTAATCTATTTACTGACTGGGGAAATATTTATATTCTTTATACCATTTATTTAAATATTTATTCTTATTGATTAATAAGGAATGTTGATTATGTATTATTAAGTTTTTTTCATTCCATAATATGATTAATATATTTTTTTCAGTTGGTGAGGCCTAAAATTATATAGCCCATTAATGCATCAGTTGGTCTCATGAGAGAAATTATTTTTGGTATTTAGTGTGTTCCTATACATTTATCTATAATGTTTTTTCATAAGTCATGAAATTTTAAACCATCTATAATGTCCAAGAATGAGGATTTTTTGTTTGACTTAGCTATAATGGATTGGTAAAGGGAATATATAGTTGTAATCATATATAATTCATTATTAATTCTATTGGTATATTATCAGTTATTTATGTCCATGTTATTGTTTACATTATTATGTTAAACATGGATTTATTTCATGCTCATATTATCTGTTATATGGAATTGTTTTTGATATTTTATTTTTTATTATATTATACATTCCTTGATTATTAAATGAATTCTTATGTTGTACACTTCCTCCTTACTAAGTTTTTGAGTTCACTCTTTATTATTTTTCCATTATTCATGTAATGAAGAGGCCTTATTATATGTAAAGTTTCCATTATTATGTTCTCATACTCACATTCCCACATATGATCATGGGTTGACGTCTCTTATGTTAACCCCATTTTGAGTTCCTGATCTAACCATTCCTATGTTTCTATTTATTAGTGTTATGAAGAAGATTATTATTCATGATATTCTATAATGATACTATGTGTGGGTAATTTTAGGTTAGAGGTTGAATAATTATTATAAACTAAATACTTCAAGGTTTAATTAGATAAATATACATTTAATGATAATGATATGGGATTTATATTTAAAGGTTAATCATAGTTATCTAAAGATATAAATTCAAAATTTATTTAGTATACACATGAAACAATATAGATTATTGATATTATAATATTATATGTTTCTATTTAAGTCTTTTACTTGGTATCAAATCTATTATGTAATTATATTTTTAGCACCAGATCCATTAGTATGGGTATTTGTTGTTTTAGTTTTCATCAAATACATTTTAAAACTATCATATTTTCAGAACTAGATATTGGATTATGTGTATAAATAAGTATAAAAGACCTTATAGGGTTTTCCTTGATTGCTTTTCACCCTTAGGGTTTCGGTGGCTAGATAGCCATAGTCGACAACGCCATCCATCCCCCTCCCATGAGGGGGATGTGCCATTTAGAATCTAATTGTCCTCATCTATTCATACCTCTCACAGATCTATGTGTCCTCCCTCCATTAAATACTTTTAATCTTGATCCCAAAGTTCCCACATTATATAACGGATTGCACAAAATACACCTATCTGTATGAGAGTTCATTGATACATCAGACCAACTCAAGCTCTACCTGATGGCATACATTGGTCGGATTTGACCTTATGTTGATGATTTCAACTGATTCTTATCATATTAATGGGATTTAAAAAAGAGTGTAATTGTAGGTATTTTGGACCATCACCATTTCCTCATTTAGTTCGAGATAGAGGATGATCTTATCTCCATCTGGACTAGTGGAAGGTGATTTTTCAGTGGTTTATTTTTGTTCCTTATTCGATGGTCCTGTAACCTTCATTTACATGGAGATCATTCGATTAATCAAATATGGATAATCATTCATGGTCTTCCCCAACCATTTAAAAACTATAGAATCTCCATAATTCTTGGAAACTTAGTTTGATTACTTTTATGCTTTTATATTATATTTTGTTCCCTCTATCATACTATTACTCCCTATATTTGTGTTGAAATTGATTGTTCTAATCATCAGGTTGAGTTTTTGTAGATTTATATCGAATTTGAATACCAAATTAAATAGCTGGTGTGGTTTGAACATTGGATGGATTTATTCTTCTTATGATATAATATATTTCATTGACAATAGGATTGTAGGCTTGGTCCAATCAGTCATATTTTTTATTTTAATTACCAGTTTCTTGATGTTGAGCATGTAGTTATTTAACTTTTGAGGTATTATGTGGATGTTGCCTTCATTCCCTCAAGTGGAAGGCTGGGTTCTTTTGAAGACATTATAGGTTTCAACAATATGGATTCAACCTACCTGATGTAATAGGGAGTTCATCCTTCAACACACAATAAGAAAGCAATCATGGTGCATTTACATGATGTAGTTCTTCAACCAGAAAATATTTTAGGTAATTTAAAATTTTTAGGACCCTCTACTACTGGTGATATGTGGAATGAGTGTTTGGGATATTTAATTTCAATCACTAGTTATGGTTAAAGGAATTATACTATTTTGAAAATTGATGATGGTCTTTTTGATGGTCGTATGTCATGTAATGTATTATTCCCTTATCTATTTTGTACTAAGATGAAGGTGAGTATTGGAGTTTATGGTCATAAAATGTTCCAGGTGATAGGTTATCAAAGCATGGGGAATGTTGATGTTGAAGGATAGGATTCAGTTAAAACTAAAAGGAACAAGAATTATTCTCCTTTTGATGGATAAAAATATGTTCCTGATGACTTATTCCATGACTTTAAGAACTTCTTGTGTGATAAATAATCAGGCCCCCAATCTAATTCTTAGTGGGACATAGATCAAGATACCATAATGGCTGTTGGATGTGGCTCAAGGAACCATAAGCAAAGAATCATTTTTTTAGAAAATTTATAGTTAATAAAAATAAAAAACTAAGCTGCATAAATAATATTCTAACCTTCTAAAGCCTATAGTCACCATAAAATCTATAAAATTAATAATAAGTGACATAGAGGATAGGTCAAACCTAGGTTGGTTTTCAAATGTGGAATTATATGGGGTAGAAACACCCTCTGGTGATGATAATGTCGGCCTAGTTTTCATCCTACATTCCAAGGAAGAGGTGTTAGATGAAGATTTCAATTTCAACATTTAAATTGAGGATGGTGGTAAAATGTACAAGACATTGATTCAAGTTGTTCTTAATGATGACCATATGGAGTGGATCAACAAAGAAGATCAGATATTGTAAAATAGAATCAACTGGGGGAAAATTAATATGGAAGAATATATCTAGACTTGGGATAAGATGTCCATTACTTTTGAAGATTATATTAAGAAAAATATAAATACGTATGTTACTATAGTTCAATGTAGTTTATATTGGGTGAGTAATTATAATAATCATTGATTAGTCTATAAGGGGTTTGTTAGTTCCTTCAATTTTTTTCGCACTTAATGATTAAAAATTTTGATTTACATCTTCTTACATAAAAGTGTTTTGGAAAAAATAATTTAATTTTTACGATAGGGTGTAGAGTGTTAGGTTGTTAAAGTAGGTATAAGAATATGGTTTAGATAAATTTAATGATTATGATATTATCACCTAGGGATAATTTGAAAATTATCTAAATCATGATTGGTAGATAAAGTTATGGATGATCATAAACTCAAAAATATGAATAATCTTTTATGTTCTTATGTGATTTGATTTTATGGTGTTTTATGATATTTAGAGAGATATTTATTAGGTTTTTAAAGAATACATGATTACAGTATATATAACACATAGGTTAAATATGTGATTTTATGTGAATGTTATTTGGGAAAAATATAATTTTATTTTTGGGGAAATATGTTTAAAGGTATAGATAACCCTTGGGTTGGTATGCTATTCGATCTTGATGAAATTACAATTATTTGAGAAAGGGTTATTTTATTTTGGGAATATGAGTTGAGTAATATAGATATCCTTGGGTAATAAAAATATAATTTTTAAAATAGGGTTTAAATTTTTCATGGAGGATGTATATTTTTTATTAGTAAAATTATTATTTAGTATGTGATTTTTAAAATAAAGTATTAATGATTGAGTTTTTTATTAATGTTTCATTTCATCAAGATTCCAGTATGTTTGTGTAAAGATTAATCTATTATTTCTTTATAAAGTAGAAGGTAAAATTTTTTATGATTATTTTGGTTCAATTATTTTTATTGGGAAAATACTAATTTGGTCAAGGGTTTTTTTTATTTTCAGTTTTTCCTTTCCATGTTTCTATTTATAGGGTTTCGATTCCTCATTTCTATTATTAGAAAGTAATATTCTTCTATTATACCCTATATTTATTAAATAAAAAATCTTAAAATGAATTCATTATTCATTTTCCAACATTTATATTGATTTGGTGGTCTCTTTATTATGGATTAATATTTCATGAAACACGTTGTTTAAAAGGGTTTTATTAACATGATATTAATTTATTTGGCCATAAACTGCATTCATCCAATATTTTCATCACTGTGTGGTTTATTATATCTTATGGTTTAATCATATTGTATTTCCTATTTCTTTTAAGTGCATTTACATTATTTATTATAATTTCATATTAAAATGATTCTTAAAATTCAAATTACATTTTTAGGGTTTTTCTTATCTCAATATCTTTTGATTGAATCATAATCCTTCTTATTTGACCATGTTAAAATATTTTTGACATATTATTCTATTATGTTTTTAAAATGGTATTTTATCTGGTGAAATTAATTTTTCATTACATGTTATTCAATTTGTATTGATATATGGTAATATAAGAAAGAAATATCAGTTGTTATGAATTAATATAGACCACTTGGTAATATATTGTTCTTCTCTAAGACTATTGTTTCTTAATAAAAATATTATATTTTTTTATTTTGGAAGGTAAATATGTTTTCATTTCCAAACCATTCATATTTTACATTATATCTGTTCATAAATAAGTTATATATTTATTTTATCAACATGGGTTTCCATAAGTTATTTTCAAAATACTAAAAGGCATTTCCATCCATTTCTATAAATCTATTTCATCTTCCCCTCAACATTTATTCTCTATTAAGGGTTCCATTATTAGAGATTATTTTAACAAAATCATATTCAAAGTCCACTTTCACCCATTGAAATGGATTTTGAAATTGTTTTTAACTAATTTAGTAACTTTATGAAACCCTTCACATAGAACATGATATAAAATTGTGGGGCCACAATATTTAAAAGGGAGAGGAATGGAATAACCCGTGTTTTTTATAATATATAACTTTTTATACTATTAATGATGATGAATTTTTATATATTTTAAACATGTATATATTTGAATATCATATCTCAAATGATTTAATATAATCTATATTATACCAATTATATATTTAAAATTAGTATGTTCTCTTTGTGACTGAAAACACTTTTTATTTAAAGGTTAACTTTACTTGAAATAATTTCTTATTGTTGATGTATTTAAAAAACTATATAATCATTAGATATGTTATTAATCTATATTCATGTTACTTAATTTAATTTATATTGATATTTATTATTATGATAATATGAGAAATTGTTTTATCAAGGTTGGAGGGAAAATCTAATTTTTCAATTGAAAAAAATAGTAATTATTCAAAGTAAAATGGTTTTTGATGTATTATATGATTTTATTTAAAAGTGATGTTTATAAATTTCATAATTTTAAATTTATAAAATAGAATTAATTTTTTGTATCGTTATGTTGAAATTATCTTTAGGAGAAATGTTTTTATTTAAAAAAAAGCAGATTTTGGAGTGAATAGTCAACATACAGTTTTTACAAATACTGTATCTTTTATAAAATCATCAGGAAATAATATTTCATTAAAATTTTATGAAAATTTTTTTTTGACGAAAAATTTATTTTAGGAGTAAAATAATGTATTTAATGATAACATTACAGATTTATAATCCTATGTTTAACATTTTGAACCTATGTAATATTTTATTCTAATAAAAACTATGTATGGACCTTTTCCTTTAATTAATAATTGACAATATGATATTCATTATTTAATTTGTTTTAAATAAAAAAACCCATATTATTTTATCAAATACTAATAAATATAATGGTAATAAATAATATACATTATTATTGGCATAAATAAGAAGTTATTAATTGTTAATCATAAAAAACGCATTTTCTTAAAAAATAGGTTTTTACATTGTACGTATCTATATTAAAATTAATTATTAAATATATTGTAAATTTACTTCAATAAAAATATATTTCAAATTTGGAATCCAAATTTCTAAAATAAATAATATATTTTAATTATTTTTTAGACATAAAAATAATTTACCAAGGTAAAAGATAATTTCACAGTATATATGAATATGAAATAAAAGCATTGAATCATGGGATAAATTCACAAAAAAAAACACAAAAAATAATTAATTGAGAATATTAGGTATCTCTAAACCTAAAATACTCTTATATTTCATATTTTTCAATATTTGATCTACGTACCTTTTATATGACATTACTTTTACATAATTAAATAAGTATTTACAAAAATTCTACCTCTTTAATTTATAAAACTACAAATAACACAATTTCTATAAAATAACATATATATTATATTTTCAACATAATATTCCATTTTTTCTTCCATATTAAGCATCTCACAATTTATTGAGCACCATTATCAATAAAATACTTTGATTCCTTCAAAATCAAGATGGATTCCAATAGAAGATACAATTTATTCTTTATTAGTAATAACTTATTCTTATTATTTTTATTTAACTTCTTTACCCACCTATTATAAATTATGATTTATCATTTTAATAAAATATAAATAATATCATTATACTTTTGTAATAATGAAATCATAATAAAATCACTTCACAACTATAAAAATCCATTTATTATAGAGTGTTCCTATAAAGAATAGTTTAACAACCTACATGAACAATGATATTGATTTTTACAATGGGTTTTTATGGAAAATTAATTAAGTATAATATATTATATTAATTATTACTTACTGATTTTATTCTATGATGAAAATATTAATATTTAATTAATTATTGAAATAAAAACTTTTAATTCTTTAAAAATTATCATAACAAGTGTGTTATGGATTTCATATTAGATAATCATTCCTTGAACACACATATAATGAACCTAAAACTCAATAAATCATTATGAAACATCTATTCTAGTAAATTTTCTATTCTGGTGATTATGGACACATTAACATTGGATGATGACTGAATTTTTTTTACTGAAATGGAAAAGGGATGGTTGATGTTACTGAAAAATGAGAACCATATTAACTAAAAATAAGTAATAATCATGTGAAAACTAAATATAAAACATTTAAATGAATGTTAATAAAAAAGAATAAGGATCTAAAATACATGATTAATATCTCTTATTTTACTATATAAAAGACTAGAGTGTTCCCAACTAATCTATAATTCTTGTTATGGGTTTTCGCATCTCACTTTTCACTCATTGGGAAATTGTTTATATTCCTAAATTATTTTTTTGTTTTATTTACTATTTATGGTTGTATTTTTTATAATAATCACAGTTAAGTTAAATTTGTTTTATAACCCTCAATATTTCATTATTTATAGAGGTTTTTTTTAACTGTTATAAAAGTTGTAACAGTTTCTTATCTTAAATTTCCTTCTAGTGTGTTTTGTATTATACACCTATTGTAATTTATATGGTGTATAATCTTCATAATTGAAATATTATTTCATGATTATGATTTTATTAATGGTTTTGAAACTTCCATTTCATGTTCTCTTATAAATGTGATTTAGAAAAAAAATCTGTATGGGGTTCTTTTCCAATATCACCTTGAATTCGAGATTGTTGACGCAAAAATTACTATATGGTATAATTTTAAGTTATTTTTCTCTAAAACCCATATTTTTTTCATATACATAACTTTTTGGTTTTCATTTATTCTTACCATTTAACTTCCTTTATGTTTACTTCTCAACTAAAAGGTTTCCATTATGTGAATCCAACTTTATATTTTCTTTACATTCAAGAATCTTTTTACTCCTTGCCCATGTTCATTATATTGTATTTTGTATTTTATTACCTATAAATAAATTTATTATTTATGTTATTTTTTATTCTAAATTAATTACAAAGTATTTATAAATAATATTTTGGTGTTTTACACACATGTTATTTTTTAATTTCTTTATAAAGTTGTGACTTGAAACATATTTTTAATTATTTTCATATGATTTTGATTTCCCATCATTATAAATATTTTTAAAAACTATATTTCATTTCCATGTTGTCAAGGTTTTACCAATGTAATTATTATTCCCCTATTTTTTAAAAAAATTATCTTATCTAATTTTTTCAAAGAGGGTGTTTCTTCTCATTTTTCAAAAAAATTTCAAAATATTGTTATTATTATTTTTCATTTATAACAACATATATTAATACTCCTTATAAATTAGGGTGTATATTATTTTGTGATACCTATCATCATACATCTATTGATTTCTTATGATCATTTTTGTGGACATATCGATGAAACTCATTTTTTCTCACATGTTATTTAAGCTATGATGGGATGTTTTTTTCATGTCTATGTTATTTAATCTTATGGAAATAATTTAATTCATTTACCCTATTTTTATATTTTTTAGTATTAATATAATAGAATACCCATTACTATATAATGTGCAACTTTTAAGGGTTATTACTAATAATGTTAATCCTTTTATTAACTGGGGAAAAATTATATAGGGACCTAAACATTATTACACATGTAATTACATGATTCTTAAAATAAATATATCTTAATACAATACAAGGATCTAAGAGGCCTTGTGTCGTTCTAAGAATAGGTTCATTATACAAAAAACAGAATTTAAAACCCAACATACTTATTTTATTATCCATAATAAGATCTTAAAATCCATTTGATCTCCTAAAATTGCATTGGATAACCTACGGAATAAATTAAATAATGGGTTGAGATAAATATCCCTTTAAGGAAATAAAAACCATAAGGAAACATAATGTGTGAGTGAAAGGTATGACATGATATTATAAAAAGAAGGTTATATATGTAATGAAGAAGGAGTATAACATAATGACAATGATATCATAAGATCATGGATACATAGGAAAGTAATAACAACATAATTAATGAGATATAAATAAGTCAAGGTTAACAAACATGTTAAAATAAAAATGGTGATTAGAGTCCCATAATGGATTAGGTTCACTCCTAAATCCCATAAATAATGTCCCATGAGACAAAAAAATTACCCATTGAATTAGAGGGATATATAATTATGGGCCCAACCATTATATTCGTTTCATGTAAATACATGTATAATAGATGTAAAGAAAGTATAAATAATAAATATATGAATTACCCCTGAAAATAAATGGGTTTCATAATTTTGTCTCAATCATAATCAAAAGAAATTTGTTAAATATGTAATTTGAGAAATGGTAATAAGGCACATATTACCCCATCAATTAAAGATATAATGTGATTGTTATATGTGTAAGAGACATATATACATAATTTATAATCATGCAATATCATTAAAGAGGAAATAATGTTAGTAATAGAGAGAGTGTCCATAACCCAAATAAAATGGGGGATTAGGTAGATCCCTTATCTTAAGCTCTATTCATCACACAATTTTTTTATATTCAGGAAGAAAAAAACTATGTAAATTATATAATTTCATAATAATGTTTTTCATATTATTATAATTTACTTATTATTTATTGGAATTTAATATTAAATTACTTAATCATTTTGGTTCATGTCGGAGGTTTTGATGATGTTCAGATAATATGTTCAGAATCACGTTAGTAAGTTGACTAAGGTAAAATATATTATTAAATTATCATCAAAAAAATAATTATAATAAAATAATTATCATTTTAATACATAATTTATAATTATAGAACCAATCATGAAGTATGTGTAAAAAATATGAACTATATTACAATCATGATGACGGTAGGTCGCATGTACGCATGAGTAATGCTTCAATTATTCAACTATCATGATATAAAAAAATGATAGATTTATTTTAACATCATATATTGATCATTATTTGGTAAATATCTTATTATTTCATTAAATATGCATATATATTATCCATTTGATGCTATAATATGAATTGAATCACATCGCTTCGCGAGGTGGTAGTTCGTTGTATTCATGAACGATGTTATCATTTTTTAATGGATGTTAATGTCTGAAGGTATATGATATGTTAAATTTTCATATTTATTAATATTTCAATAATATATATATATATATATATTCACATTAAATTAATCATCATGGACATATTTCATAGGAGATAATGTAAAAAAATTAAAAATTCTTGTGAGATGGTAGTCCACTATACACATGAATGATTGTTTTGATTCCCATTTGGTGGAAAATGAGATTTATTCAGGGTATTACATTAAAAAAATAAAATAATATTATATTTTAAATACTGGTGTTACTATATCATCTTTTTTAATAATATTTTAAGGATGTGGAGAAATAAATAAAACAAATATGCTTAGTTAGGAATAATACTTATTTTTCAGACCACCTCTTTAGGATTATACCTAAAGCCTTCTGATATTAAATTTATAATAAAACCAATGATTATAGTATATGGGGAGATAATTTAGGAATATTTTTGGGTAGGGATTTTCTGAACCAATTTTTTTTCCAGTGTGGCAATGAGGGGAGAGGGGGTTCCCTTTAATATGGGAGGAGGAGTGGCATTCTTCTAAAAAACCAAAACTATTAAATAATGGGAAGTAACTCACAAGACAAGTGCCTAAAAAATTGATAAATACATGAGCGGAAGATTCATAAGTTATATACACAAATATGGAAAAAAAAAATTTAGACATGTTAAAATATTTACCTCTATGGTTACTCACTATAACAATTTTATTTTTTTTACCACAAAGACAATGTTTTCAATCTTCTTACTATTCATTATGAGAAAAAAATTAGTTTAAATTATTATATAATATTAATTATTTTATTAAAAAATGGAATCCAATTAATGAAATTGAATTCATATATGTGGTAGAATTCAATTTAAAATTAAACCCGCATACGTGTCGAAAAAACAACTTTTCAAGTAATATTTTTTCAAGCATAAGATGGTCTTATATAAAATTTATAAAAATTAATCATAATAAAATGAATATACATTAATATATATATATATATATATATATAATATATACATTAAATTTAAATATATCCTCATCATGGGTTATTTAAATTAGTTAAAATTAGATACAATATGCACTTTAAAAGAGTTTTAAGGAAAAAAAATAAAATTTTGTTAAAATCCATTATGAAATCGATTTAAATTTAAATAATTGGATGAAATTTTCATATTGAATAATTATTTTATTTTTAAAAAAAATATTAAAATAATAATGGTACTTTTAAATTACTTAATTTATTAAAAATAAATGATAGTTTTTCGAAAAAATTTACATTCTTCATTATTCACTTAATAATCAATATTTTATAAAAAATATTAAAATTTCACTATAATTTAATATTTTTATCATTATTTAAAAAAATATTTTAATTTTATTAAATAAAAATTTAAAAATATAAAATATTTAAGTATATTATTTTCTAAAAAAAATAATAAAAATTCTAAAATAATTATATTTATAAAAAGAATGAGTGATTATCATCTAGGAATTTATAAATGGAGTTGATAATTTATATCTATTACATAATTTGATTAATTCCATTAATATTATTCAATTTAATGGCTATGTTATAATAGTTATATTTAAATAAACATTGTAGATTTGGGTTTAATGTTTCATGTCGCATACACTATTTAACATAATTTTTCCTATTAATAACACGAGTTTATAATTATTACAAATCAAATATAGTGGTTATTTCAATAATGATGTGTAACAACCAAACCCAATGGGGCTATAGCCACAACTACCATAATCTCACCTCTAGAATCTAGTGGATGTTAACCAGCACCAAAATGCATATCTCACACATGAGACCTTTGCCAAATGTACATATATGCACACACCAATCCATATCAACCCAAAAGATCATAGGAGTAATAATAAAAAAAAAGAAATTTATAGAAGTTAAACCAATCATTAAAACCCTCTATAGTGTACAATAGTACGATAATAAAAACTGAAATGTAATGGGAGAAATTCACGCCCAACCATAAGGATGTCACGACCTAAAAAACAAGAATATAAAAGTGCAGATAGAGCCTAGATCACGATCTACAAGACCCATACACCATACATGGTTAAATTATCCAATTATACCTTTTATTTTCTAAATCCATCACTGACCTATCTATCATCTTCATAAGACACGACACATACAGGAAAATCTCACATAGGGGGGATTATATACATACCTAGTAGGCCACCCCAAAATATAAAGGAGTGACCCTAAGAGGAATGAAATGAATAGATAGTAAAAAAATAAACCCAAAGAAAGTGGTTAAATGGATATATATATATATATATATATATATATATATATTCTAGAACCAAGAAAACCTAAATGAGAGATAAGGGGATCTCCAACTGAAATCCCATCCCGGGAAAAAATGTCCATCAGTTCAAGAAATCCTTCAATGATTCCTAGTATCTCACACATTTCCCACAAAAACACATCCATGTATAGTGAAACCTCTCTATTGTGCCTCATTTTCAAGGATAAAAAATATATAGTCATAGGACCCATTCCTTATACTACAGGAGAGTTCCACTCTGATGTTTGGGGAAACTTGAACAATATAGTTTGAGGGTGCCACTCTATTCATAAGGGACCCATACCCTGCCTCGTGGGTGGGGTCCACTCATAATCTATAGAGGAATCATTCCCATCATAGTTTTATAGTTCCAATATAGTAGTTGAGGACCCATGCCCTTTCTCTATGGAAGGGTGTCACTCTAGTCATTGAGGACCCATGCATTTCCCAGTAGGAGGGGGCCACTTAGAATCTATAGATGACTCACTCCCAACCTGGATAGGGGGTGTCCCACTATTAGTATAGGAACCATTACCTGTTTCTACATTAGGGTTTTACTCTAGTCATCTAGGCCCCATTCCTTTCTCAACAAGAGAGTACTACTCAGAATCTGTAGATGACCCATGCCCATCCTGGATGGACGGTGAAACTCTAGTAGTATCTAGTGATCCTGCATGATCACTACCATCATTGAGCATCTATTAAATAAGGTACATGAAAGGAAAATCTCTCATCATATCTCAAAATGCACTACTAATGACACCAATGAATTCTCCATGGAAAGACACTCAGGATAGGCTACTCATGGGCCAAAATCCAAGTCCAAATAAAGGAGATATGAGAGATCAAAGGTTCATTATATGGAAGTAAGAGTATTTGGTGTGTAGGGTACCCACACAACATGTGGTTCCACTATTTCTCATAGTCGTTTCTTCATCATCACATATTTGATAGTCCATATAGAATTACATTGAGTGTAGGTGGACTACATGGTGTGTCCATGATATACGGAGGTAGGGGTGAGTTGTGTTTTCTAAGACATGTTCAAATACTTTGCCACAAAACATGTTTATATCTATGACCATGAATGTGTATGCCTAAAGTACATGCCAAGACTAAAAAATAAGGACACATGGTGTGTGGGGTCCCATAAAATGTGTGATACTTATCTAATAAGAAGACCCTAGCTGACATAGCATAAGGGTCACATGGTGTGTCTTCTTCCAAATTACATGGAATGTAGTGGGTATTTTCACAGGAGTTTAGAGATATCATATGTGTGCCAAATTTAGTCTTTGAGCCTTCCAATTGTTCCTTGTATCCTCCAAAAATGAAATGATATGCCCTCTAGATTATGATTCTAGTCCTCTGTTGGCCATAAATCATGTTCCAATTCCTCTCGTGTGAACCAGTATGTGCCACCGTTACACTTCCCAAAATAATCTTTCGCAGATCTCAAATCCATTAAAATAACCCCCACTAATCCATGATTCATTTCCAATTCCATACTGGATTAGTGATTCCTTCATCATCTGTGAAATAGGTGTGAATCCTAGGGTGTGATCAGGATAAGTCCCACCGGGCAATATCGAATCTCGACCTCGTGGTTAACTATGACTAACCCAAAGCTTTTTTAGGGGAAAAGAAAAAGAAAATGGGTTTAATATCTTTTTAGTAGTTTATGGCCAAAAAATACATTTTTTGAGAAATAGGGTTAGAAATAACAAAAATGAATATAATTTTAGTACATGGGAGCATGCAATATCTTGGAATTAGAATAGATCCAATAAAGGCATGATTATTCTCAATAAAGTTTCTCAATAAGGAAGTAAACCATGAATTGATGAGTCTGGACTATAGATTGGATCATTTTACATTGAATAAAGTGTTCATCAGTGACTAATAGGAGTTGTTGTGTTCATTTTTCTTAGATCCACTTCAATCATGAGATTCATCATCATTATATTTGACTCAAAATTGGAAGTAGTGGAAGAATTATCTTGATCCTCATAGATTTTATGCAGCTAACCCTAGAGTATTATTCACGAAGATGTACTTATATACAAAATCTGTTGTGTTAATTTTAATAATTTATAGAATTAATAAATTAATTAATCCACTAAATATTTTAAAAATGTCCTTCTTATCAAAACTCCCAACAAAGACCTATTTTAGGTTGCACCTACAATAAACATCACATTCCAGACCTAACCATGGTCTCAAATTTCATATTTTATCTTCAGTTTATGATTTATCCAATTTTCATTAGAAATTTTTTTTCATGTAATATAAAATATATTTGATATTTTTGTAAAATTTATTCCAGGAACATTGAACCTTAAAAATTATCTTCTTTTCCATCACCAGATCAAGAAATATATGTACAAATATTTGAATATATTTAAAGAAAAAACTAGGTCTCTACATCATTCCTTCCATCAATATTTTCATTCTAGAAAAAATAAATATACTAATATATTATGATATTGTACCAGAACCTGGCTCTCCTACTCCAAGGTGTTTTAATTCTTTCTACCACAACATGAAAGACAATGGGAGGATTTATCTATATGAGTTCCTCTACTATCGATCCCCAATCTCCACCATGTTATCTACAAAATTATCTTCATCCACAATGTCCTGATCTCTTCATTAAAAAATGTGAAAGAGTTCATGCACATATCTTCTTAGTTGCGAGATGTAAAATATGGAATGCACCAACTCCAATAGTGGTTATAGTCTGAGTCGGTCATAAAACATTCCAACCCTCTCTAGGATCTCGAATCACCGGATGAACCATGAGGATAGCTTGGCTCCCCATCTCAACCTCGAAATTCCTCATCATGGGTGACTATCTGGAGAAAACTGTTCTCACTACTCGATCTCTAAGGGCCTAAAATGGAGATCTATATAATATTTCTACTTTCTCTAAATGGTCCTCATATGATCACCGATGACCTAGCCCATCTCCATCCTCTCCTGCACTAATCATGGACCCATAAGTTATGCATTTTCATTCTCATTCTAGAAGAATGGGGGACCTATAGGATGTCTTGTAAAGGGACTAAAAAGGTGAAATAACTATTGAATAGTGGAAGATGTTTTTGTGTGAAATATTTTGAAAAGATAATTGATAGTCTACTCTTCTTCCAAATTCTAATAAGAAATACATCAACATATCCACAAAAACATGGATATTTCACTTTTTATTCCCTTATTTCTAGGGGTGAAAGGATTTTATCATTCTCAACTATGTCCTAAATGCCTCTTATAGGCCTGCCCGTAGCCGTGACATGAACCGTGCATTATAATCAAATAAAATAGTCAAGGGAACCCCATTTAGGAAAAAAATATCCCATTTATACATCATCCACAAACTCCCCACAAAAATCTTCTCCCTAATAAACGAAAAGAGTTATTATTTCATGATTCTGTCAACTATAACCTAGATAGTGTTATGGAAATTTTCTATCCATATAATCCCTATCCCGAAGTCCATGGATATGTCATCCCACTTTCCCCATAGGATATCAGGGTTCTATAACAAACCCACATGAACCTGGTGCTCAACCTTCCACTACAGATAGGTGAGTCACTAAGATATGAACCCAGTCATAGTATTTCTCCTGTTAGATCACCAAAACTACCACTAAAGGTCTTGTTACATCTTCCCCACACTAGGATGTAGAACTAAAAGAGATGCGTGAAACTCTATCATCAACTCCTCTTGTATCATGAATCAGACCTCCATCCATCCCTACAAAATAAAGGATGACATGATTCCCTCCTTCATAATATTCATCTAGTTAATTTCTTATAGATATCTGGTAATTCGTTACCTCACACTCAATGTCACCCTTTTGGGACTCCTGCACACGATCGATAAGTGGAGGATTCAACGCCATCATATGATGAAATGTTGCACCCTATTGATCCTCGAGGGTCATCTATATGGAATAAATTGCTCAAAATTATCATGCACTCAATGATTCTAGGACATACTTAAAATAGAATATTCTTCCACATTTGGCTTCCTTGAATTATAGATTATCTCAAAGTCATAATCTTGTAGGAACTCCAACCTAAGCCACTATCTCTAGTTCAAGTCTCTCTACATGAAGACGTAACTGAAAAGACCATGGTTTGTGTATGCCATAAAGCTCTCTCCTAGAATATTGTGCCTCTACATCCTTAGGTAAAGTCTATAACTATGAGTTCTAGTTGATGATTCACATAGTTTCGCTCATAGGATCTCAAATGCATTAACTCATATGTGATAACTGCTTGCCACTCTATCAACAAATTGTCGATCCCATCTCATGTGGCATCATATTACACTACATACTCCACACTCTCCTCTAGTAGACTCAAAATAGGAGTGATCAGTTTCTCCATCCTCAACTACTTAAACACCCATTGCAATACTCAGTCCAGGTTAAAGGCTCTCCTTTTTTGGGTAAGGGTGGTCATTGGGCCTATAATTCTAGATAAGTCTATCATAGAACTATTTTAGTACCCCTCCAAAATATGAAATATTTTATCCTATGAAACACTATTGGGTGCTTCCCAATTAAGAAATACATTGATCATTGTTTGGTTGATGGATAAACCATTCTTTAAAATGACATATCCTAGAAATTAAAACTCATGAATCCAAAATTTAAACGTCAAGATCTTATAATAAAGATGGTTATCCTAAAAAAACTAGTTCCATCCTCAAGTTCTCTTCATGAACCTCCAATGATTTAGAATATATGAGTATTTATATGATAAAAACAACCCTGATGTGGTCTAAGAATAACTGTAATATTCAGTTCATAAATTTTATAAACACAATAATGTCATTAATCACTCAAAAGAGCATCACGAAAAACTCATAGTGTTCATTGTGACATCATAATGCCAGATTTTGAAAATGATCCTCATGAACTCCAAACTAGCGGTATCTGGACCATATATTGATCATTGAGAACAATCCCGCATATCAAAACTGGTCAAAGAGGTCATCAATCCTTTTTAAGGGGTAGTTACTCCATATCATTTCTTTGTTCAGGAAATGATAATTCTGGAAATGCCTATAAGATATCATTTTTCTTCTTCACAAACGACACAAAAGAATCCCAATGTGACACAATGGGCTTGATAAAACCCTTCTATCAAATTTATTCCAACTACAACCACATATCTTGATGCCCAGTAGGGTTTATTTGATTAGTTGAAGAAGATACCAGATAGGTCCTAAGATACTTGTCGATACAAAACTCCATCTCCCATATCAAAGGTGGTCTCATTAAATTATTTAAGAATTTGGATATAAAATTATCCATAGTTAAAGGAATCATGATGCCTAAAGAGAATCCTTCACCAATTGATACACTTGTAAACTAATGGTTTATGGGTTTTATTCTCCTAGTTTTATAACCCACTCATCCCTCTGTGACATCCCTCTTTCACGAAAAAGGTCAATTTCATCCCATCAATTCGAAGAATTATAGCTCATCATTGGTGATAATTTATCTAGGCTCAGACAATTGAAAAACAATCCGTAACAAATATGTCATTATAGGGTTCCATAATGATTTCCAAAATGTCCCACACAAACCACTCTCCACCAAACGATATCTCACACAAACATTAGATAAAAGACATAGAATAAGCATTCCCTATAGAAACCTCAAGATGAAGTTACTGGGATAAAACCTCTATAGGGATCTCCAGATCTCACACCAGGAGCATTGATAAGAAGGAATTTTTAAAACTAGTATCTTATATTACATAATAAATAGTAGAAAATACAAAAATCATACCACTATTCATCTCATGTACCATGGGGTTACAAGCCTCCACAGCTTGAAACTGTCTGTGGCCCCAACTGCTAGTTCCCTAACACTAATGTGGTCCACTTGGTGGTGGTGGTGTTGGAAGGATCACATATCATCATCCACCACCCACTAATACTCCTAATTCTACGTTAGGTCTTACTCTATGGGGACCACCCTTCTCTCACCTATGTGATCCTTGATCATGGTGTTGCCTCCTCTGTGGTGTTATGTCATCTATATTTCTGCTCTCCTCAACACATTAAGTTTATAAATATTGTGCTATGTGGCCTCATCCATCACAGGAATAAAACCTACACTCCCCTTTCTTCCATGATCCTCTATATTATTCATGACCACGTACCCAATCCTAATATAGTGAAGTTATCATACATCGCGATATTCTCAACTAGTGTCTACTAGATACTGAAGAAAACATAACTATTAATTCCTTATTCTATCTCCAACTACCTATAATATCTCTTATAGAAAACTAGCTTTCACCAATTATCACTCCAACATAATGGCATTGGTGGAAATGGATCGGTGTACCACACAATGATAGTTATCTCTCAATAGTCCATTCTCAAGCATCTGTGCTTTAATGCATCCATCCTGTATCATGTCAAGGGAGTTCCATGTATGGTATCTAAAAATATCAATGTACTCATCCAGCATAATCCCTGCATGTTTCAAATATAGAATATTCTGAATCGAAAATGAGCAAGAAAAGGATGAAAGTGCGCTTTAAGAAATAGGTACTGGAAGTTGGGCACTGAGTGTTAACTCATATTGAATCTTGGTAACAATACACAATCAGTGCCCAATATCTTTTTGGAAAAGGATAGCTTCTAGAACAACCACCTAATTCATCAGTGAATAGATATTCCTGAAGATAAGGACCACAAACTCTAGTCAATCCTCTACTTTGTGTGGATCTGGGTTGCCGTGGAACCTCAGCAGCCTTTGGTGATGGAACTCATGAAGTGCATTAATACTGTGTGCATACTCAACCTACTCTATAGGTATGAACTACTACTCAAATAGGGGGGGACACTGCTACCCTTTCACCTATATGAAGTACCCCATCGGATCGACCTTAGATTGTGTCCTTTTCACTCATTGAATCTTCATTATGATCTGTAACTGGTATCCTAACTAACATTCATCACAGAGGCATCCTAAAATTTTAATCAATACATATAGAATTTAGATGATCGTAAATATATAATATGGACATGACACAAGTAGGACTTCCAAATACTCAACCAAATATGATTCATGTACCATTGATCCCTATAACCAATTTCTTTGTATAAAGATTCGATAAGCATTTTTTCATGGGCATGGTGAATGGATACATCATCCGCCCATACAATCACTAGATTTTTACCCTGATAGCCACCCTCAAAAAACTTTTCAAATGTTACCCTAAATTCCAACAAATCCTCATACCGAGGATTCTCCAAAAACAGTACCAAGGATCAAACCACAACTAATATCAATCTTTCATGACCCGCTGGCATGCGGCATGAGAGAAAAGTACCTCAATCCCACCTTTATAAGTTAGGGGATGGTGACTAGTGCCAAAAGGAATTTATAACATTAGAGGACACTACCTAATGTACATAAAAACACACACATCCAACCATATCAATTCATAAGTTCTCAGGAATAATAACAAAAATATGCAATATCTAGAATGTAAACCGAACATGAAAAACCTCTACTGTGTACAATAGTATAAGGGTGAAAACTAAAAAGTAAGGGAAAAATACACAGTAAACCATAAAAATGTACTCACCTGACATAAATATAATTTAAAAATTAAAAGGTTACCTATCTTCTAATATCCATACTCTGACTACCATATGCGGTCCAATACACCATATATCCCTAAGGTCCTCTGAATTCACTGCTTACATATCCTTCATCTGTATAAGCCATGGAACATGTGGTCAATGCCCATGTAGAGGTGAGTATATACATACCCATTTGGATTCCCTAAAATATGAAGGGGGATCACTAAGATACATGATAGGAATAGAAAATAAACAGATAAAACCAAATAAATAGAGTAAATATATATTGGTTTATCTATGCTTCATCCAAGAAACCAAAAAAAGAGAGAATGGGATCTCTATATCATATCCCATCCCAGGAAAAGAGTTCCAACAGTTCTAGAAAATCATCAACGATGCCCAAAATCTCACAATCCTTCATAATAGAAAATATCCATGTCTAGAAACACCTCACTGTTATGACACACAATCAAGGGGATACAATTTCTAGGTGAGGACATATGACCTGGTAATATAAGAGGGTGCCACTCTGATTTTCGAGGACCCATTCCTAGCCCATCTATAGGGTGAAACTCTCATCATCGAGGACCCGTTATATACATAGTAAGAGGGTGTCACTCAAAATCTTTAGATGAACCATGCCCAGCTAGGCTAGATGGTGCCACTCTAGTAATCAAGGACACATTCCCTATCTCCCCAGGAGGGCACCACTCTAGTCATTTTGGACCCATACTCTGCCTAGTAGGAAGTTTCCAAATAGAATCTACAAGTATCCCATGTCTGAATCTACTAGAGTGTGTCACTCTTGAAGTTAAGGACCCTTTCCATATCTCCACATGATAGTGCCACTGTAATCATCATGGAACCATGACCTTCCCAGCAAGAGGACGCCACTTGGAATATGTAGCAGACTCATGCCCATCCTGACAAGAGGGTTCCACTCTAGTAGTCTCTAGTGATCCTTCTTAGTCACTAAGGGATCTTGATTATGTGATATTATGTTTCCTAATTTGTTGTTTACAATGGAGTGATCAAGATGGGGTGGAATTGATCATCCAAAAAATATTTTTGTTTTTAAAAAAATCATAAATCAGTATCCCATAATTTAGAAATAACTATGACAACTAATAGTGTAATTATTGATAATTTGGTATTTTGAAACAATTTCTGAAGAGAATGATATCAACCAAGTTAAAAAAATTTAAAATAACATTTATGTTTTGAAATAGTTTTACTCACACAAAGCACTATATATATTTCAATTAATAATAATTAACTATCAAATTATAGTTATTTAAAAAAACTTATATATAGTTTTTGATAATTTTAACTAAATATGAATCGAGTATTAAATAAAAATTGGATATAGATTTTGTAGAAAAACTAAATAACACAAAACAAAATTAAAAAACAAGATGTCCAGTTCAGAATAGAGAATTATCCTCTACAATTGATAGTAACCTATTGTAGCACCCTGAGATTTGATGATATATTTCTTATTTAAATAAATTTAATCTCGTTAATTTTTTCAGATATAAGAAACCCAAGTTATGGTAAAACCATGATATAGTTTAACATTATAACATTTCTATTAAATTAGTTGTTGAGAATAAGACTAACTAAATTTTTAAAATTATATTTTATAACACATTTCTAAAATAATTTCATTTTTTATCAATTTATTATATATGAAACTTATAATAATTTTAAATTAAATGAAATGATTTTCTAAAAACTATTTTTATGCACGTAATTTGTTTTTAATGAATTAAATTAGCCACTTTTGGTGAATGATTTTAATAAGATTTATATATTATATATTTAATAAAATAATTTATCAATCATATAATATTTTTACCTGCATGGGTTAAGAATAAATATAGTTTTATAATGAAAACATGTATTTTTTCTAAAAAGAGGATTAATCCCTTTTTCCACACTTAATTTAAAATTATTTTATTTTCCAATTTCAGAAAATGTAATTGAAAAAATAGATTAACTATTTTGAATCAGAATAATTAATATTATGTAATAAAGGAAATATAATGTATTCATCAAAATGAATAGTAAAGAACATTAAAAAATAATTAATGTGGTTAATGTTAAAATGGGGTTTTGTGCGTTACATGCACATGTGTTAAAATTTATTTTCCACAAACATGGGATTTTTATTTGATAATTTTTACATAATATATATAATTATGGGGACCAAATTATATAAAAAGTGTTATTTTACATGTATTAGTAATGGATAATTTACCTAGGTAAAAAAACTACTTTTCCTGTTGAAAACTAAAATGGTAAAAGAGTGTAACCTTATAGCTAAAGAGAATAAAATGTTTAAAAAATGTTTATTTTTTAATTTTAGATGAATTAATTAATATTATATTCCCTTAAATAAATTATATATCTATTTTTGAGGGAATTTATTCGATTGTGAGTTCCTATTATTGAATATTTTTGGGTATTAAAAAAAATGTCACTCACCTCAATTATTTATAGGAACCTCCTCTCCAATAACCTCCCAATATCAAGAATTTTTTTATCCATAAATAATTATTAAAACACATTACATAAGTCCTTATACATGAAATGTATTCCTTAGTTTTGTAAGAAAACCATCCTTGGAATTTTTTTGGTATAAAACTAATGTGGTTTTCTGAATAAGAGGTATAATTCTTAGTAATATGTATTTGTAATATTTATTATTCTTCCTCATTAAAATATTTTTCAACTATGATGAGATAGAAATATCTCCCATATAATAAGATGTTATTATGTTGATATAATTACATATATCCATCTGCTCTTCTATTAAATGAAAAATGAAACTATTAGTTTTGTGTATGGAGAACTACAACCTATAGAACTCATGTAATTTTCATCCATCAATGTCTCTCACAAATGGATATAAAGATTTATTTAATATAAATATACAATATTTACGAAATAATTATACTTCTGTAATTATAATGTGACATATAACTTCCTACTATTTGATCTGTTGTAAAATCAGAGTGTCACTAATGTGTATGTGTGAACTACCACCCACAAAAAGCGATGTGATTCATTTTTGATATAATTCTTAATGGATAGTAATATATATAGATTTAATTAAAATATATGATTTATATGATATAGTAATTATTCTAAAATTTTTAACAAAAATTTATATTTCTTTTTCTCTCTCTTTTGAATAATGAAAAAAGTGTTCCCATGTACTTACGATCTATCATCTCTATGAATGGGGTAAAAATATTTCGATATATAAATTTTATAAATGAATATAAATTCTTATAATATATATATATGATCTTTATATCATGATTAAAATTTTTCATATGATTTAACCATGACCAAATAACAAGGATCGAAACTATTGAACAAAAAACATACATAAAAAAGAATCTGTTATTACCTCAAATAGTGATTTTAACAAATAATTGTTAATAAAATGATGATAAAAGATTAATGGTAAATAACATGTGGTATCATATATATGAATATTATTATATAATAGTTTTATAATAAATCTATGTTTATTATATATGAGGTCCCAACATGTATGAATGAATTTGGACCAAAGGTAAATGTTTATTTCACAATCTCGTTATTATCCAACATTGTTTATGTTTATGTCTCTAATGGGAAAATTATTTTTTATTTTTTTATTTAAACCCAATTTATTTTTTATAATATATTTATTAATTTAAATTAAAATTTCACATTTCAATTAAATATAATTAATTACTCGGGATAATGAAATACATTTTTTAATTAAAACTAACCTTATTTTTCATCTCGGTGGGGAATCATTCTCTTTCATGTGCTCATTTTCCTAAAAAAATATAAAATTATGTTCTCAAATTCTCTATGGAGTTATTAAATTAATTTTTTTCCCATGATTTACTGTATAAAAAATGGTTTCAATGGAATATTCTTATAGTACTTTGAATTAGTTACTTTTTAAACATTATATAATAATGTGAAAAGAATGTTTTTTAAATTATGCAGAATAAAAAGAATTACCCACTCTAATGAAAACTCATTAAGTAGAGGGTTAATTTAGAGTTTCTCAATTTTATATTTAATTAAAATATTTTACATAATATTTTGGAAATATTTTATTCTTCAAATAAGATATTTTAAAGTGAAAAGGGTATTTTCATCAAGAAATTTTCCAATTATCTTTGTAATGTTTTACATATATGTCAATATAGATTATTAATTATTATGACTAGTATATACTCTAATGATACCAAGAACCTTTTATATTTTAAGAGTGTTTTATCATTTTTATTTGGTTTGTAATTGATATTTTCTATGCTAGTTTTTCCAATATAGGAAATTATTTATTTTTAAGGCATGATTATTATTTTATATTGATTATTAATATGATGAGTGAATTATCCATATTAAGTGGTTATTGGGGAATAAAATTACATGGTAACTCAATGATTTTTTATTTATAATGAGATGAAATATATTGGATTTTGGATTATTCGTTACCCACTTATTTATGATGTCATAGAACAAGGTTTTGATGGAAAGTTTATGATGTTCAAAATTATTCATTTCATTATTAAAAAATATGTATTTAATTTCAATGTAACTACTTTATTTGTTATGATATCCATAGATAAGTTATAGATCATCTGATAATTTATATATAATTATTTTATCACCATTTCTTCATTCTATATTATTCAGGACTTATTTTCTTCTATTGTTTGTATACCCTTATTGAGCATCTCATAAAACACATTTTCTAGGATTCCTTTTTCCAAGATTATTGGACGTTTGTTATTATTGATATGTAATGATAATATAGAGCTAATAAGTGTGTTGCTAATTAATATACTATATTTTATTTTTTTCAAATATAATTTCAAATTTATGTTTGTATCTAGTTTTCCAATACAGCTAAACTATTTGATCCTTTGAGTTGTGGTTCCATATTTTAGGGAAAAAGTTATAATGTAACCACTTACTCTTGGATACTAGGGTAAGGGACTTTATAGTTGGTATTAGATATAGGTTTAGAAGAATCATTTTATACTAAGGAAAGGTACTTTATAGTTGGTATGAGAGGTTGGTTTCGTAGACACCTTTAGAAATGGATTTAAAAAAACCTAGAATATAGGACCTAACCATATGACTATTTAGGAGTTGTCTAAATATATGATAACATCCAAATGTTTTTGAAGGCATAGATTATTATTTTTATTAATACATTCATTCTTGATTGTAAAATTCGATTCTATTTTGGAATTTATACATCTATGAGTAATATCCCTAAAAAGGGTTGGTTTGGGTATATCTCAACCATCATAATTGTGCATGGTGAGTATTCCCTTACTATGCACATTAATTGAAACTATTAGAAGATATGATTCAGTTAATTCACATTTTCATTAAACTCTATATTAAAATATTTGAATATAGTTTTATGATTTGAAAATTTTCCCAAGGAAACCAAGTTTATTATTCTGAGTTTAGTTACGCATAAATAATTCAATTTATGTCATCTATTTGTCTAGTTTAAAAAATATACATTATGACTCATAATGTCATGATATAATAAAGTGTATTACATTTTTTAAAAATGGTTCCTAGAAAAAGGAATGGAGTGTGTACTAATTCAAGTAATCCATGTAGATATTTCCATCCTCATAAATATATGAATATGGAGTTGGTGATGAAACTAGAGCTAAATAGATTACAACAATATTGGGGCAGCTGAATTGGGTTATGACCAATAACTTTTCTTGTATGTAATTTCTTGCAGATCCCCCATGTTGTATAATTGTGTTGAAATTCATCACCATCAACAAAATACATAATTTAATGGAACTACAAACCCATTTTAATATAAGAAATGGACATGTTCCTTAGAGAATATATTTCTCAGATTGGGAAGTAATTAAAGGTAGAAAGAGGTCATGGTATTTTATCTTATCTCAATGGATTTGTATCAATGGTGTTCATTGATTCAAAATATTAAGGATGATGAAGAAATACCATACATGAAATGAATGTATTTTAAGAAAATTTTATAGAATTTTTTTCCTTGAGAACAATTAGTTGATATGGAGAGACAATTCTTGAATCTATAATAAAAGGAAGAGGATAAGTCAACATGTATGAAACTATATTTAAAACTCTAGAAAGATATTCTATGTAATATGTAAATAATAAAATGATAAATATTGAACTTTTCATTTATTTTATCAATTCCATCCTTTTGAGGGAACTAATCTCATAAAAAGTATCAACATACGAGGATATAATATAATGTTCTATAAATATAGAGAAATAATTATCTATATCTTATTGATTCAAAGGAAATAAATATATTAAAAATATTATAAGGGATAAAATTCATAAGGGGATGAAGGGAAAGGTGGATTTATGAACATGTGACACTTTTGAATAGTGACACTTTAGAACAATCTTAAATGTAAAAGGAGTTTTCTTAATGATTGGAGAAAAACATCATCATGATCATGAATTGAAGTTCAAGGTAGAATCCATCAATTAATATTTATTTTAATTTAATGAGACAAGGAAATATTCCAACCAATTTGTGAAATGTTAAGGTAACATTCCAAAAATTAATCCAAGGGGAGAAGGTCATGCTTATAAAATTACTATAACCAATATGGATGTTCCTAGATACTTGGTGAAAGGTACACTTATCAACTATTAAATTACTAATTTTTTTTTCTTATTATACCCACTATTTTATATTTGAATAATTTTATAAGGGCATCACGTCACCACCTCAATAAGTATATATTTAAAATCAGATAAAAACTACATGTTTTAGGATGACCACAAATCAAGTATAATACTTCTTTCTGATATAATTTTTTGGTAATATTATTCTTGGAAATATTTTAATTCTCCATATACTTTAATTTTATGTAATTTTGGTTATGGATTGGACCTCTTCTTATAGATCCCATATCAATTTTTGAGGAATTTATGTCATATTTGATATTCCAAATCAATATTTTATCATCTATTTTTTCAAAGTTGAAGTAAAAAATACAAAATTTAAATCAAATATATATAATTAGTGTTTCTACCAATTCACGAGGGATACATATCTCAATTGGTTAGGACAAACTCAATATTGATATTATTCCAATTTTTAGGAATATATAATGATGCAATTCCTGAAAATATTTTTAGTCTTCTCCCAAATCTTTTCGTTTAATTTTTATATAAATTATACATAGAGTTATTCCTATTTTTAAGTATCTATATAGAATGGAATCTGATGAGATACAATAATTAAAGAATCTACTCCATTAGAATCTAGATTAGAGATTCATTCAATTAAGTTACTTTCAAGTGATTCCACCTGTTCTATTTTTTATAAAGAAAGATTGGTCAATTTTTCTTTATTGCAACTATAAGGAAGATGAATTGATCATTATTCATAATAAGTACCATCTACCCAATATCGATGATTTATTTGATAAATTTCAAGGATATAAATATTTTTATTGATTTATCTTTGATATGGGTATCATCATCTAGGGATCAAGAAGGACGACATACCCAATATTCCCTTCTATATAAGGTATGTTTATTATGAATTTATAGTAATTCCATTATAACTTATGAATTACCCTTCTAATTCATGAATTTAATGAATATATTATTTTTATATTAACTTTATCTATTTTTGGTAGTCTTTATAGATGTAGTTTTTATATATTCAATGATAAAGGAAAATAATTGAGAATATTTGAGAATTATACTAAAGAACCTAAGGATAGATAATTTTCCTTTTATATTTACCAAGTGTGTGTTTTGGATTTCAAAAGTTTCATTATTAGGCAATTTAATTTCATTTGAGGTCATATAAATGGACCCTTAAAAAATTGAATTTATTGATCAATGAATAAGACCAACCATGGTAAATGAAATCCACTAATTTCTTGGTTTGGCTAGATACTGCTAATTCTTTGTGATAGATTTAACATGACTATCTAATCCACTAACCATGTTGATTTAGAATTGGGTTAGGTTCTTATGGAATGAGAAATGTTAAGTTAGTTTCAAAGAATTGAGGAGAAGGTTCGCCAAAACACTAGTTCCTTTAATACTCTTCAAGGGAGAATGGATTTTAATATTTAGTAATTCATTGAATAAGGTACTGGGATGTTTCCTCATGCACTGTGACATGGTAGTAACATAGGAATCTTACCAATTAAAAATTCATTAGAAAATTTATCCTACTCATGATTTAGAGTTAGAAATGGTAATTTCTCAGCAAATATATAGACAAATTATCTATACGATGAATGTCTCGATATTTATAGTGGTCATAAAATGCCAAAAAATATATTTAAATAGAAGGAGGACTATATTCTCCAAAGTATATGGTCATAGTTGGTCAACAATTATGATTTATCAATACATTACCACCCCTAGGAAGGAAAACAAGGTTGTTAATTCTCTAAGACTAAAAACCCAATCTAGATTATATATAATGGGGATTACGAAATATAAACTATTTATAAATTTTTAAATTTTAGATTTTGAAATATTGAAGGAAGGGTACAAATATTATCTTTCTCAACTAAGTGTTCAACCATTTATCCATTTATATATTAAAGATTCATATAAGAAAGATGTATAGATTGAAAATAATTTTATTAATGTTTCTGAGTTCAACCATGACTGTGATTGTATGATAATGTCCAATAACCATGTATGTGTTCCCTTCATACTAGGTTTAAAGGATATATTTAGTTATGGTGACAATTCATTATTATTTATTAATTTTAGATGTATGAATATGTGTTTGTTGGTTGGAGTGGATACTCAAGAGGGGTGTGAATTGAGTTCCAATTAAAATTTCTGTTAAAAACTTTTAGGATTAAAATCCCCCAAATTAGAGCAGCCCAGTCAATTAAGGAAGTAGAGATATAAGTGAGTTATTGTTCAACAGGTTTCTCAAAGGTTTATTACTCCTCAGTTGAATCAGTATGAGAACTAATTCGACTTTTGAAACAAGTTTACTAAACAACTCAGATATACACACTAACCAGAACTAACTATCAGAGTGAATGTAAAAATAAATTTCTGTCTTTGAAAATATAAGCACAGCGGATAGATGTTAAAAAGAGTAAAGAAAAAATGAACACAAAAAATTTAAACAAGAGGTTCAGTCTTAAGTCAAGACCTAGTCCTCTCCACTTGGTGATCATCTGCCACTAAGCAATTATATTAAAAGTGATACACAACCTGTATCAGGCTTTACAACAGCTTTCACAAACTGTCCAGGTTTTTCAACCTCTACCATAGTTCTACGTGGGTAAACAAATAAACTACCAAGCCACACCAGGCTTCTTCCATAGTTATACATGGGAAACAAATGTAAAGATAGTTTGGTATAGGTATTTTCAGTATCCCTTAGTTCAAGCACAAGAGTGAGTGTGTGTATCACATAAACACTACTAAAAAATGTTAAGTATTTAAACACATTAGAGCTAAAGATAGTAGGGATGAGTTTAGAATGCTCTATTGTGTTGTCAGATCAGCTCTGGACTCGTTGGAATGAATAAAGTGAAGTTTTGGTCCTTCTATGCAAGTTTTCTCCAAAATAAAGTGTCGCAAATTCCAGGTAATGACTTCCAGATATAGAGATGATCAGCTTCTTGGATTTTAATCTCTTTGCAGTACACTACTACAGATTGTAGTAGGTTCCTTTCAATAGATCTTCGTGAAACTGTTGTTCCTTTTGGATTACTGCTTGAGAGTTCCCTTCTTCTTTCTAGTATGTTCAGGTCTATTTTTGTGTCTCTCTTCTGTGTCTTTTATATAGTCTCTTGTTTTTGTGTTTTGTTGTCCAGTAGGAGCCGACTAGAGAAATGTTTCAACCATGTGTGGTCTTCCTCGAACATTATACTGTTTCCTGATATCCCTGCAAATATCATTAAATAATGTTAGGTGCATTAATTTTTCCAGACATGACCATTATAATAGTATTAATAAAATAGGTAAAGAAAAGAGTGGAATATCATTTGACTGGTAGCAGAAGCTGGTCACACGGTAGACTTCAACTGTGGTATTTTCAACTGTGAACTGTAGTCTTTCCATCTATAGACTTAAACTGTAGTCTTTCCATATGTAGACTTCAACTCTAGTCTTTCCATCTGTAGACTTCAACTTTAGTATTTTAATGGTAGTTGTTTATTCTTTGTAACAGTGGATCCTCATCAAGGAACTCCATCGGTAGGCTCAACAGTAAACCTTTAACAGTAAGATACTAATTGGTAGTTCTGTAACATTAGACTACTTCAACTGTAACCTTTCCAACTGCAGGCTTGAATAGTGAAGTTCTCAACAGAATACTTGAGAAAGAGTCTGATAGTGGACTTCTAGTAGAAACCTTGTTACAATAGTGACCTTATGACAGTAACTCTTTATCTGTGAGCTTTGATAAGCAGATCATTGGTAGACCTGTGACAGTAACCTTGTACCGGTAGCTTCCAACAGTGACTGTAAATATTCAATAGTGATCTTCTAGCATCAGTGACTTAAGGTGATAGAAAGCTATAACAGTGACTTTGAACAGAAGGCTCTTACTAGTAGCCTTTAACAGTGAGCTTATATTTAGATAGATATGGACTGTAAGTTGATGCAGTAAAGCCATGAGTCTTAAGAATATACATTATTGAGAATAAGATAATTGTATATGTAAATTAAAAGTATTAAAGATTGACTTAATATATTATGATCAATATTTAAACATGATTTGTGATTATTAAAACAGGTGAGTCCAACAATCTCCCCCTTTTTGATATTCACAAATTATGTTAGTATGTATTAAAATTTGTCAAGTATCAGAGACTAATAAGCACAGTATTTTCATATTAGTTTCACAATTAGCACAGTATTTCTCCCCCTATGTTATTAGCAAAAAGAAATACAAATGAGAGAGAAACTGAGAAGGATTATATTAATAACACAGTACATTACATGACCAAAAAGAATACAGAGTCCCTATCAAAATACATAAAAAAACTCAATCCACAGCATCCGTAGGTAAGGGGTCTTTCCCTTTGGTAGAAGAAGATGGAGAAGAACCTGGTGGATCAGCAGGTTTAGGAATAGCTACAGGAATGACTGGAGGGGCAGTAACAGAAGCTCCTGTGGGTCTATAGTGGGTAGCGCATTGAGGTATCAGTGGAGTAAGACTTCTGATAGCTTCAGCAGGAGACATGGTGGAAGAACCACTGGGTTGAGAAGTAGGTAAGGCAGGAGGGATGATGACAGGGGTGCAGTCCACATGGAGAAAGGGTAGAATAAGGTTTCTAAAATCCATAATAATGCTTCCTCCTCTTTCCATAGTAGATAAAAAATCATCTTTATTCTCCAAAAACTTATCCAAAGCTGGGGTCAATTCTCTCAGCTTGCTGACCTGCTCCCTGAATTCCTGAGTCACTGGATGAAACTTCATATTCTCTATCAAGAGCTTGAAGTGGTTGGTCATTTGATGCTTGGTATAGACCTTCTCAAATTAGGCATCCACATTATTCTTAATGGCCTCTTGAGAAGCAGTAGTTGCCTGAAGGTGATCACGAACAAAACTACTAACTTCCCTAGTGGTAGAAAGTATCTGAGTATCAGAGGTCCCACTGGTACTGGCCTTATAAAACTCTTCCGGGATCACAGTTCTGATTTGGTCAACATTCACAGTGGAGCTGGATGAGGGATGGGGTTTGACCGAGAAAGCTACTGTCTCTTTGAAAGACTGTGTCAAATTACTAACCACCTTCTGAACAAGTGCATCTTGACTTTTCAAATGTTCTTTGACTGATGTATTAAAAGCCTCAAATACTTCCACAAAATACTTGAATACTTATTTTATATATCTAATATCAGTATTCACTTGGGTTTGAGAACTTTTCATGGCAGTCAATGAAGCAATCGATCGTCTTAGAGCAACCACAGCTCCTGTCCAACTCTCAATTTGAGTATGGAATACTTTAACTTTATCCATCATTTCTTTCACTGGACTAGACACAACACATCCCAGAGATAGCTCCAGGGACTGCTCCACACTCCTAATCTCTTCAACTAGGCTTTTCTTCAAATCTGCCCCTGATTCTCTCAGTGATTCTTTCATTTCAGCCTTTAAAGACTCAAGGTCCTCCTTAGTTTCCAAATTGTCATCCACAACAGGTAGGATAAAAGACTCCCTTTGAGGCTGGTCTTCCTCATCAGAATCTTCGTAATTGAGTCCAAGTACCATATATCCTGGATCTGATGACCAACCTTTGATGTCATACAGCATAGAAACTGAACCAATATGCTCCCCCTCACTTATAGCATTCTCTTGAGGAATCTCCTCTAACTGTTCTGCTCGAGGTAACTCCACAATCTCCTATGAAACTTCAGCAGATTCAATAACCATTTTCTCTGATAGTTCAACTATAGGGTTAATCCTATTCTTTTCTGAGTCATCTATGACTCTCTCATCAATGGTAGAAGATGCCACTCCTGCTTCCTGATCTGGAACTATATTGTCTGTATTATCAATCATAGGGCTCAAACTAAGCTCTTCTTCTTAATTTTCCTCATCATTTGATTCAGCAACATCCTCCTTTTCTTCATGAGAAAAATGATATGACTCGGTTGCCTCATCCTCCTCAGAGGTTTCCTTGAAAACATTCTGATATGCTTCTTCTTCTTCTTCATCAGTGGTCTCAGTATCACTATCCTTTAGAACAGTCCCTCTCCTTGGTAGTTCTTTTGGAGGGCTAGCTACTCCAAAATCTACTGTCCTTACAGGACTATGAGGTAAATCAGGATCGCTCCCATCATCAATGGGGGTGTTCTCTCTTTGAGGTTCCACAGCTCCATCATCCTCCTCCTCATCAGAATAAACCAGTTCTGGATCATCAGGCTTCAGGCCTGGATCTCTTTTGTCTCTTGGCCTAGTTTGATGAGTATTAGGGTCATAATTTTCATACAACTTTCCTTCATCATCCACCCACGCCATCTTCCCGGGATTCCAGATAATTTTCATGATCTTGCAAATTACCTTGGAGATACATACACTATTCTTGGCTACTATCATCTCTTCTTGATTTCCATCCACACCTTTTACCTTTAACATAACTGAAATGAGCTTGGAATGAAATAAGGCATTGGACTTTGAGCTTGCCTTGGTCATATCCTCCAATTGTTCCATCAGTAACCTATATAGGTTAATCCATTCCCATGATTCAGTAAGTACATCAAGAATATGTCCTGGTACTTTAGTACTGCAAAGTCCCCTCTCCTCGGACTAAGTACATGCTGAATGAATTTGAATAAGATCCTGTCTTCTCCATTCATCTCATCTGCAATGATCCTTCTTGATTTTCTATCTCCTATCAGTTCTTCCAGATCTTTTTCATACTCAAAAACAATACTATCTAGAGGAGCCACTCCAAAGTAATAGTCATAAATTCCTTCATGAAGAACTCTCAGGCAGGCATCCCACTCAGCAGATGTGAAACTAACTTCATTGCCATTGACTCTGGACATTAGATTATGCACACCCTCTTCCTCTTCGGACATCAGATATTCACAGAATTCTTTCAAAAGCTTCAGGTAATAAGGTCTATTGTTGTTGGAAAAGCATTCGGTCCATCCTTGGGCATCTTGTACTTTCAGTACTAATGACTTGCTCGATAGCAACCAATCTTCACTTAACTCCTTCTCAACAAAGATTTTTCTCTTGGTTAGATGCAGGTTTACAGGTCCCGACAGGGTTTCACTGGATTCAGCTCAAGTTCTCTTAGGCCTTGGCGCATCCTCATTGACAGTCATATGTCACTTGGTTATGGCCATAGAGATTGAGAAAGGTTCGAGGGCTCAAATGAAGGGTTAGGGTTTAGGAATTTCGAGAGCAAGGTTCAAGATTGGGAGAGGAAGGTGGATTGAAATGTGTTCGTTGCCTTTAATTTTATCATTTAGGGATTAAAAAAATAAAATAAAAATAATAAAAAGAAATAAAACAGTTCGAATTTCCGCAAAAATAAAAACAAACAGCGAGGTATCCAATAGTGAGATGCATCAGTGAGGTATAACAGTGAGGTTCAACTGTGAGATCTAACTGTGAGGTTTGACTATGAGGTCTAACTATGAGGTTTGACTGTGAGGTCTAACTATGAGGTTCGACTGTGAGGTCTAACTATGTGGTTCGACTATGAGGTCTAACTGTGAGGTCCGACTGTGTGGTCTAACTGTGAGGTCTAACTATGAGGTATGACTGTGCTGAAATTAATCATACCTAACTCATGTTTGATGTAATTTAACCTCTCAGAATTCAAAGGCTTTTTGAATATGTCAGCCAATTATTGTTCAGTTCCAATGAATTCAAGAGTGATATCACCCTTTTGATAATGATCCCTCAAAAAGTGATGTCTCAAATCAATATGCTTTGTCCTGGAATGAGATACTGGATTTTTGGAAATGTTAATAGCACTTGTATTGTCACACTTTATAGAGACATGTTTGAATTGATATCCATAGTCTAGTAAAGTATGTTTCATCCACATAATTTGAGCACAACAACTACCAGCAGCTATGTACTCATCTTCGGCAGAAGATAATGCAATAGAATTCTGCTTCTTACTAAACCAAGATACTAGTGACTTGCCTAAAAAGTGACATGTCCCATAGGTTCTTTTTCTATCTAACTTGAAACTGAAAAAATCAGCATCCAAATAACTCAACAAATCAAATGATTGTCCTTTTGGATAGAATAATCCTAACTTGAGAGTATGTTTGAGATATTTAAAAATTCTTTTCACAACAGTTAAATGAGAATCTTTTGGATTGGCTTGAAAGAGAGCACACATGCATACACTAAACATGATGTCAGGTCTACTAGCTGTAAGATAGAGTAGACTCCCTATCATACCTCTATAGTTGGTTTGGTCCACTGGTTCTCCAGCTTCATCTGTATCCAACTTACAGGTGGTACTCATAGGTGTGTCACTACCTTTACTACCATCTAAAGAAAATTTTATTAAAATATCATTAATATATTTTCTTTGATTCAAAACAATGCCATTTTTATTTTGAAAGATTTGAAATCCAAGGAAAAATTTGAGTTCTCCCATTAAACTCATTTCAAACTCATTTTGCATCATTTTTGAAAAATCAACACATAATGAACTTTTAGAAGATCCAAAAATAATATCATCCACATAAATTTTTACTATCATAACATCTTTAGAAATCCATTTAATGAAAAGAGTAGGATCAGATATCTCTTTGGTAAAAACTTTTGAAATAAGAAAAGAGCTGAGCCTATCATACCATGCTCTTGGAGCTTGTTTTAAGCCATACAAAGCTTTAGACAGTTTGAAAACATGATTGGAAAAATGGGGATTTGTAAAACCAGGAGTTTTTTCAACAAACACATCCTCAACTATGTATCCATTTAGAAAATAACTTTTAACATCCATTTAATAAAGTTTGAAATTCAGATGAGTTGGATAGGCAAGTAGTATCCTAATGGCTTTTAGTCTAGCTACAGGTGCAAAGGTCTCCTCATAGTCTATTCCTTCTTCTTGACTATATCCTTGTGCAACTATCCTAGCTTTATTTCTAATAATATTCCTAGACTCATCTACTTTGTTTCTAAACACCCATTTAATGCCTATGGTTAAAGTGTCCTTGGGTCTTTCCACTAATTCCCAAACATTGTTTCTTTAGAACTGATTTAGTTCTTCTTGCATAGCCATTACCCAAAATTCATCATTGATCGCATTATTAATATTTTTGGGTTCAAGCTGTGAAAGAAAAGATTGATGTTTGACCTGGTTTCTTAGAGAAGCTCTAGTTTTTGTTCCTCTATTTAAATCGCCTACAACAGCATCTAGAGGATGATTCTTGAGAGTCCTAATACCTCTATGAAGGGTTGAACTAGATTCTTCATAGTTGTCTGTTGGTTCAAAATTAGCAGGTGCAGATTCTGGAAAATTTCCAGAACTGGATACTTTTACAAGGGATTCATTATTTTTATCATTAAGGTTCAAATTTGATAAATCTTCCTCAAGATTTTCAGGAGAAGATTTAGGCTCATGCGGATCAGTCTCATCGAATTTGATATGAACTGATTCTTCCACACATTTGGTTTTCTTATTGAACAATCTATAGGCTTTTCTTGAAATAAAATAACCCAGGAAAATTCCTTCATCACTTTTGGGAGCAAATTTGTCCGGATTATCTTTAGTATTAAGAATAAAGACTTTGCAACCAAAAACTCTAAAGTAATTAACCTTAGGATTCCTATTATTCCAAATTTCATAAGGGTTACTTTTCAGAATAGGCCTAATTAAGACTCTATTAATAATGTAACAAGCTGTATTTACAGCTTCTTCCCAAAAATAAATAGGTAAGTCATACTCATTAAGCATAGTCCTTGTAATTTCTTGAAGGGTCATATTTCTTCTTTCTACAACTCCATTTTGTTGGGGTGTCCTAGGGGAAAAAAAGTTGTGACTATAGCCATTATGCGAGCAGTAGGATTCAAAATCATGATTCTCAAACTCACGACCATGATCGCTTCTTAGGGTTTTAATCTTAAGTCCACTATGGTTTTCTACAAACTTAGAATATTTGACAAAGTAGGAACAAGCTTCACTTTTGTGAGCTAGAAAGTATACCCAAGTATACCTAGAAAAGTCATCTACAAGAACATAAACACAATGCTTCCCATTTAAACTTGAAACTCTTGATGGTCCAAACAAATACATGTGAACCAACTCAAGTGGTTGAGAAGTTGAAACTTCTTTCTTTGGTTTGAAAGAAAATTTGTGTTGTTTTCCCTTTTGACAGGGATTACACACTTTATCATTTGGTAATTCTAGTTTAGGTAGGTCTCTAACTAAACATTTCTTAGATAGCTTCCTAAGTGAGTGCACATTACAGTACTGTCCTAATCTTCTATGCCACAACCAAGATTCTTTATGAAAAGAATTTAAACAAGAAACATTTTGTTTGGATAAGGAGTTTAAATCAACAACATACACATTCTAATTTCTATATGCAGTGAAAACTAAATAATTTTTTGAATTAAAAACATTACATGAATCATTTTCAAATTTAACATTAAGTCCATCATCACATAACTGAGATATACTAAGTAAATTATATTTTAATAAATCAACAAAAAGTACTTTAGAAATTAATATTATATCAGGGTTACTAATTTGGCCTAAGCCGATGATTTTTCCTCTTGCATTGTCACCAAAGGTGACATGACCACATCAAATTTAATTAGAATTTTAAAATACGAATAGTCTCCTGTAATATGTCTTGAACATCCACTGTCCAAATACCATATAGTTTTACAGGAACTCTTTAAAGAACTTCCCTGCAAAACAGATTAAACATGGGATAATTTTGGTACCCAGATCTTCTTGGGTCCAGAAAGGTTAGCCAATAAAACTTTGGGAACCCATATTTTCTTTATAGAATTTTTGAAATCAAAAAACATATTTTGAGACATAAATACTTTTCTCAGTCCTTTAAAAAATTGTTTCTCAAAAGATTGTCTAAAATTAGTAGTGAATTGTCTAGATTTTGGAACAAATTTGGTTTTGCTAATGTGTCTCTGTCAAGGCCGATATCCTAGACCAGTTGTATATTTTGGAGCAATATGTTTTCCTAGAAACTGTGTCAAGGCATCCCTACTAGCAATGAACTTCTTAATATCCTTTCTTAATTGTTCATTAGATAATTTGAGCTGGGTATTCTCTTTCAACAATTGAGAATTCTTTTCTTTTTCTACACTTAGATCTGTTTTAATGCTACTAGGTAAGGCATGCTGTTTCTTCAATGATTTATATTTATCTTTTAGTTCATTGCAGGTATCTTCCAGTATATTTCAATATTCAAACAGTTCATCCTTAGAAATATTTGCATCATTATCTGAGTCACTGTTATTTTTAGAGTAATAATCATTTAGAATAGGGGAAACAGGTACCTCAGATATGTTAGTCATGAAGCACATGTTGGCATGATTATTTTCAGAGTTAGTAGCTTCTGATTCACTTGTGCTATCTTCCGAAGCACTCCAGGTTGCTTTCATGGCTTTCTTGTACTTTTTGTCCTTATAGTCATATTTATTTTTGAATTTTAACTTCAGACAGTCAGCCTTGATGTGTCCTTTCATCTTGCATTCATAGCAGACTATATCATCTTCCTTGTCAGATTTCTTCCAATCCTTCTTCCACTTACCTTGTTGATCCTACTTTCCCTTGTAGTTTGGATTTCTGAAAAACTTTTTCTTCCTATACAACCTCTTAAATCTCCTAGCTATTTGAGCCATTTCTTCATCACTGTCTGTATCTTAATCTTCACTAGTTGAACTTATAGTAGGTATATGTATTTTCTCCTTGTCTTTTCTCTTTAAAGCAGCAGACTTGAATGCTACAGATTTTCTTTTGGGTTCATCATCTTCTTCTTTGTTCACCTTCAATTACTCTTCATACATCATTAGTTTACCAATCAATTCCTTAACCGGTAGCTTCCTGATGTCACATGACTCTCGGATATACACAGAAGTGCCTCTCCATCTGTCAGAAAAATATCTCAATATTCTCACGATCTGCTCCTTTTCTGGAATAGCTTTTCCTAGTGAACTCATGGTGTTGAAAATATCATTGAACCTAAGATACATATCAGAAATGGGTTTATTAGGTCTCATCTTAAAATTATCATATTTAATAGTATAAGTATTTAATCTCATTTCCTTCACATTGGTTGTTCCTTCATGAGAAACAACCAAGGTGTCCCAGATTTCATGAGCTATTTTACATGCAGAAATTTAGTTAAATTCTTAATCTCCTAAAGAGAAGTAAAGAGAATTCATATCTTTACAGTTATTATTATAGTTAGACTTTGTAGCATCATCCCAGATAGATCTAGCAGTTTTGGGAATTTCATATTCTGATTCTATAGTAGAACAAATATCAAAACCAATACTTTCCAAATGAATTTTCATTTTAATCTTCCATTGAGCATAATTCACACCATTAAAGAAAGGTGGCATGTTAGTAGTAGAACCTTCTAGTCTATTTTCCATAACTAGATTTTAGAAAATATATTAAAGAGAGAAAACTTAGAACTAACAAAAATTTAAGATATTTAAGTAAAAATAAAATCACAATTTGAAAACAGAGGGTTTGAAAACCTTTTATAACTAAGAATAATCCTATGATACCAAATGCTGGTCAGAGTGGATACTCAAGAGGGGGGGGGGGTGAATTGAGTTCCAATTAAAATTTATGTTAAAAACTTTTAGGATTAAAATCCTCCAAATTAGAACATCCCAGTCAATTAAGGCAGTAGAGATATAAGTGAGTTATTGTTCAACAGGTTTCTCAAAGTTTGATTACTCCTAAGTTGAATTAGTATGAGAACTAATTCGACTTTTGAAACAAGTTTACTAAACAACTCAGATATACACACTAACCAGAACAAACTATCAGAGTGAATGTAAAAACAGATTTCTGTATTTTAAAATATAAGCACAGCAGATAGATGTTAAACATATTAAAGCAAAAAATGAACACAAAAAATTTAAACAAGAGGTTTAGTCTTAAGTCAAGACCTAGTCCTCTCCACTTGGTGATAACCTGCCACCAAGAAATTATATTAAAAGTGATAAACAACATGTATCGGGCTTTACAATAGCTTTTAAAAACTGTCCAGGTTTTTCAACCTCTACCACAGTTCTACATGGGTAAAAAAATAAACTACCAAGCCACACCAGGATTCTTCCACAGTTATACATGGGAAACAAATGTAAAGATAGTTTGGTATATGGATTTTCAGTATCCCTCAGTTCAAGTACAAGAGTTAGTGTGTGTATCACATACACACTGCTCACAAATGTTAAGTATTTAAACACAGTAGAGTTAAAGATAGTAGGGATGAGTTTAGAATTCTCTATTGTGTTTTTAGATAAGCTCTGCACTACTAGAAAACCAGGTATTTGCGACGGGGCATTTGCGACGGGGGCCCGTCGCAAATAGCCCGTTGCTGAAAACGGCGTCGCAACAACACTTATTTGCGACGGGCCCGTCGCTAAAGCCATTTTTTGCGACGGTCATTCTCCCCGTCGCAAATAGTACTCCGTATTTTTGTAAAAAACTTTTAAAATAGTTTTTGCGACGGGACCGTCGCAAATACCTTTTGCGACGGTACCGTCGCAAGAACTATTTTTTTTAAAAAAATAAAAAACTATTAATAATACTAGTATTTGCGACGGGTCCCGTCGCAAATACTATAAAAAAAATAAAAAAAATAAATTATTAATAAATTATTTTCATTAATATAATAATAGAATTATAATTCACAAATAAAAATAATAAATTATTAATAAATTATTTTAATTAATATAATAATAATAGAATTATAATTCAAAAATAAAAAATAATAGAATATTAATAAATGATTTAATTAATATAATAATATTAGAATTATAATTCATAAATAAAAAAATATTAATAATTTATTTTAATTAATATAAAAATAATAGAATTATTTTACATTCAAATATTAAAATAACTCAAGTATTACAAAAAATATAATTAAATTATAATATTATAAAATTTTAATATATATATATAATTTAATATTATAAAATATAAATAATATTATTATTCGTATTAATATTGTTATTTAAAAATATAATATTATTAATATTTTATAATGAGACAGAAACTACGAATAGAAAAAAAATAATAATTTGATTTCACAAATTTTATAACATAAGTACAATCTCTAATCTGAAGGAGGGGGGGAGGTGGGGGATCTGCAGATGGTGGTGGAGGAAACTCCATCCCTAAAGCATGAGTGAGTCGGCGCATGTACTCCATCTGCTCCTGATGCTGCTGCTGCCACCGACTCGCCTGCTCCTCGTACAGCTGCTGCTGGCGTCGATGCTCCTCCTCATGCTGCTGACGCATCTGCTCCTGCTCCTGTCGGAGACTCTCTATCTGTGTAGTCTGAGATCGCAACTGATCCTCATACTGTGTAGTAGAAGAAGATGCACGAGCTCCTCTCGAACTGGACGCCGACATCGCAGCACTGCCATAATAATCTCCGGGAGTCAGTCGAGAGCCGATACCAACTACCCGGCCCTTCTCAAAGGCATACTGGGTGGCCTGCATCCATGCCGCCTCATCAAACTGACGGGCAGTGGTCTGATCTGATGACTCGGCCTGACTCTCAGGCCGGGCCTGTGACGCTGCGGCCTCATATGACTCCTATAGTTGCAATTTAAAATTAAAATTGTGAATATATTATATGCAGTTAATTTTTAAACTTGAAAACAAATAATACTGACCACGATGTGATGCTGACGATCACCTCTGAGCTCCCCAGTAGCAGGATCACTATACATCCTCTGATATACGTCGTACTCTGTAATATCGTGGTGCTCGACAGCCTATAAGAATAAAAAATAAACTGTTAATATTTATAGTTATATAAAATATTTATAAATAATGTATGTACCAGATGCTGTCTATGAGTACTGAAAGAACGACTCCCAGCTCGATGAGTCACCTCCTGTCTCCCCTGATTCTGCCTCCCCACCGATGATCTCCTCTGAAAGGCACCACTCAACCAGTGCGCACATAATCCATCCCATACATGGGATGAAATATACTCTGGTCGGTGTGCTCTACATGACTCGTCAAAATCTGACACTCCTGCTTTCTTCATCGAATCTTTTCTTAAATTGTGCAAAAACTGACGAAGGCCATCATGCATGGCCACCTCCCATGCCTCGTGGATGGCGTCACGCATGGTATCCTCAATCGAATACCATAAACCCTACAAATAAATCAAAATATCAAGTTAGAAATGAAATAATTTTCAAAATAAAAATTATTTATTTACGTACGTACCAACCAATGGCCGAACATGACCTGCTGCACATCAATGGGAATCTGCTCCCATGTGGTCCATGGCTGAGAGAAATAGTTGCGCAAAATAGCACTGCCCTGTCCGACTGCTATATGCGGAAAACTGAAAAAATAATAAACATTTATTATGTGAATAGATTAATGAAATCTTAGTCAAATCCACAGGTTATCACACAGGTTATCACACCTTCGTGTGCGGGGATCAAACCCAAGACGTGGACGTCACTCGGGGACGGGGTCAGGAATCATCAATCGTGCAAGACCGCGCCCCCTCCGCGTACTCCCTGGAGCGCCTGCAGGCTGAGGGTCATCTGTCAGCAACTCATCCGCATCGAAAGTCAGGTCAGCATCCGCCAACTCACGAAATGTGGCGTCGTCCATCTGAAACAGAAAATGTTAATGTTAGCAAATAATTGATAATTACTATTATATATACATATATACATATTATGATTGTATATAAATACCATGGAATGCTATCAGTGTTCATCTCCATCATCATCTTCATATATGTCAATGTCATCTTCATATTCCTCCTCAACATCATCGATATCCATTCGAGTTACAGTTGCTTCATCTCTTACCATTTCAAATTCATATGTGACATCATTAACATCATCGTCATCACCGACTCTTAAATGTGGGGTGTCGTCATCGATACTCATGTCTCTTTGTAAAAAAGATTGATTTTGAGTACTCTCTTGAAAAACTTCAATTCTTTGCATATCAGTGAAAGCACATTCACTTTGACTAAACTGATTGTCTCGAATTTTGATTTTTATTACACTCCACCAATCAGTCAAGTCTCTTGATGTTGCACAGTACTTTTCATAATAAACTTGATATGCCTGTTGAGCCAATAAGAATGGTTCATTTACTGCGAGAACACTTTTACATTTAATATCGATGATTCCATGAGTCGGATGAACACGCACGCCTCTCTCTGTATCCAACCACCGACATTTGAACATGGTTATGTAATGTTGTCCAAGATAATACAGTTTAATGATTTCATCAAGTATGCCATAAAAGTCAACTTCATTTTCTCGATGATGAGATCCTCTCAAGCTAACTCCACTGTTCATTGTTTTTTTCGATTCCCCATATGCATGTGTGTGGAATCGAAATCTATTCACCACATATGCATTATAAGTTTTAACAAGTTTGGAAGGTGGGTTACTCAATACACACAGCCGTTTGTCAATTTTATCAGCATGTCGAGACACCTGAAAATTTGTGAAATAATTATCAATATAGTAAACTGTACATTGAATGAGTTGCTAAAAGATAAAGAATTTATGTTACCAGTTTTTGAAACCACTGAGAGAAATTTTTCAGTCGACGTTCTTCGAGAGCAGCTGCTGTAATTTGTGGAATTTGTTTCTTGATATGATTATAATACAACCTATAAAAACCAAAGTTATTTACTGTAACATAAATGATAGAATAAGTGATATAAACACTTACATTACAACTGATGCCATTTCTTCACAGTTGAGAAGAACATACGTATGAGCTCTCTGATGTTCATCATCTGAAAGCCAGCGTTCATAAACTCCACCAAAACCAAGCTCTGACTGGTTGAAAATAGATAATTGATTGTCGATTTCATCAATATTCCTCTCGTTCCGTCCCATTCGGTTGTGTTTTGAAGGATACTCAGATTCAAAATAATGGGAGTAGAAAAAAGATATTTCCTCTTGCAAATAAGCTTCTGCAATAGATCCTTCAACAGATGCTTTGTTACGTACTTTTCTTTTCAATTTTTGCATGCATCTTTCAAATGGGTACATCCATCGAAACTGTACCGGACCTCCATATTTGGCTTCATATGGCAAATGTAACATCAAATGTTCCATTGAGTCGAAGAAAGACTGCAAAAATATTTTTTCCAGTTTACATATAATTACAACAACATCTTTTTCAAGTTTTCCTAGAGCATCATAATCTGCTGTAGCCACACAAATTTCCCGAAAAAAATGAGACATGTCTGTTATTGAATCCCAAATCACAGAATTCAACAGACCTCTTAATCCAATGGGTAGAAGTCTCTCCATTATAACATGACAATCATGATTTTTTAATCTAGTAATATGACCATTCTTTACACATCTACCCAAATTAGAAGCACAGCCATCTGGAAGTCTCAAATCTGCAATCCACTGAAAAAATAATAAACGGTTTTCTTTAGACAGTGTATAAGATGCTTTTGGTTTCAGTAACCTTTCTGTTCTGACATTCTCAAATAGTTCCAATTCTGGACGCCTGCAAATTTGGGCAAGATCTAAACGTGCATTTACATTGTCTTTGCTCTTTCCTGGCGTATCCAAAACTGTATGAAACAAATTATCAAAACAGTTCTTCTCAATATGCATGACATCTAACATGTGTCGGACCAACAGATCAGACCAATATGGAAAATACCAAAATATGATACGTTTAATCCAATTGTGTTCTTTCCCAAAACCAGAAATTTTCTGTTGGTTTATTGTGGGACCAAAAGTGATGGGAGGTAATGAAAATACAACTGATTTTAACTCCGAACATGATAGCATTTTTGGAGGTCCATCCCTTTCAACTGTTCCTTTTCTGAAATGAGATCTGTTTCTGCGAAAAGGATCATCAGCTGAAAGAAATCTGCGATGACAGTCAAAATAACAAGGTTTCTTTCCATGAATGAGCATAAATGCTTTGTTCTCTCCCATACAGTAAGGACATGATTTCTGACCATGTGTACTCCAGCCAGATAACATCCCATAAGCCGGGAAGTCACTTATTGTCCACATCAATGCTGCTCTCAGTATAAAATTCTGTTTCGTTGCAACATCATATGTACTGACACCAGTACTCCACAATAAATTTAATTCATCAATCAATGGCTTCAAATAAACATCAATATTTTTCTTCGGATGTCCTGGAATTAGTAAAGTCAAAAAGATATATGGCTCCTTCATCAACATCCATGGAGGTAAATTGTACGGAGTTAAAAAAACAGGCCAACATGAATATTGACTACCATAAGATCCAAACGGACAGAAACCATCAGTGGAAAGGCCCAGTCGAACATTTCTAGCTTCTAAAGCAAAGGATGGATGCACTCTATCAAAATGTTTCCATGAATCACCATCGGCTGGATGATTCAAGCTTTTATCGGTTGAAATATTCTCTTTATGCCATGACATCATTATCGCTGTATTCTTAGACATGAATAAACGCTGAAGTCTGGATGTAAGCGGAAAATATCTCAACTGTTTTACAGGAATCAAACCAGACTTCCCATGTTGTCCTTCTTTATATCTCAGTTGCCCACATGTAGGATAACTATCCAACGACTCATTTTCCCCATAATATAAAATGCAGTCATTTGAACATGCATGAATCTTCTGACAAGTAAGTCCCAAATTTCGAACCAGCCTCTTACTCTCATAGTAATTTGCAGTTAAAACATTTCCTTCGGGTAATAGTGTTTTCAGCAAAGAAAATATCTGGTCAAAACAGGTGTTTGACATTCCGTTATCTGATTTGATAGCCATAAATTTTGCAACTGCTTCTAATTTTCTCATCTTACAGCCAGGATATAATGAATCCTCAGCAGATTTCAACAACTCATAAAATTCAGACGGTGCCAACTCAGGATTTGAAGCTATATCAGCCAGAGTTTCTGTATGTTGAACAGATGAACCTGCAACATCATGTACTAAATCTTGAAACCGGGATGGATCCGGAATCAAGTTGGTATCACCTGTTCTGGAACTGCGTTCACCGTGTTGATACCAAAAAACATAATCTGGTTGAAAACCAAAACGCAAGAGATGTTCTCCCACTTTGTCAAACGTGTCAAATGTTCTCAATGCACATTTTCTGCAAGGTCATTTTATTTTGCCTTCTGAAACAAATTCTGGATTTGATGCCGCAAATGATAAAAAAGTCTCCACACCCTCAACATATACTGGATTTAAACCAGAACCGTTTGGATTTCTACATTGATTTATCCATATGCGGTCACCTAATAATGAATGTCGACGACCTCGTTGTTCCATATTTCTCTATAAAATATAAAAGAATTACTGGTTTTGAATAATTTGTTAGAAAAAACACTCAATTAAAGATTGAATATATTGAGAATAAAGCAAAACATGTTACAAATATTGATAATTTTAATATTATATTGATTTTTTATTATTTTAATAATACTAATATAATTTTTTCATAAACATTAATTATATAATAATAACATTATTACATTATTAGTATATTTTAATATTAATATTAAAATAACATAATTTTTTATATTATATACAATTCTCCTTTCATCTGTGTGTTTAACATTCTGTCTCCACATGTAATATTTGCATTCACTTTCACCTCTCCATTGGAGAGTAGGTTGATAATTTTGAAAAAGAATGCGAATATTACATGTCGAGACAGAAAACACACAGATGAAAAGAGAATTGTATATAATATAGAAAATTATGTTATTTTAATATTAATATTAAAATAAACTAATAATGTACTAATGTTATTATTCGTAAATATTGGTAATTATTCCAAATTATTGGTAATTATTACTAATTATTGGTAATTATTACTAATTATTGGTAATTATTTCTAATTATTGGTAATTATTACTAATTATTGGTAATTAATACTAATTATTGGTATTTAATACTAATTATTGGTAATTAATACTAATTATTGGTAATTAATACTAATTATTACTAATTATTGGTAATTATTGATAATTATTACTACTTATTGGTAATTATTACTAATTATTGGCAATTATTACTAATTATTGGTAATTATTACTAATTATTGGCAATTATTGGTAATTATTGGTAATTATTACTAATTATTGGTAATTATTACTAATTATTGGTAATTATTACTAATTATTGGTAATTATTACTAATTATTGGTAATTATTACTAATTATTGGTAATTATTACTAATTATTGGTAATTATTACTAATTATTGGTAATTATTACTAATTATTGGTAAGTATTGTTAATTATTGCTAAGTATTGGTAATTATTACTAATTATTGGTAATTATTGGTAATTATTACTAATTATTGGTAATTATTGATAATTATTACTAATTATTGGTAATTATTGTTAATTATTACTAATTATTGGTAATTATTACTAATTATTGGTAATTAATACTAATTATTGTTAATTAATACTAATTATTGGTAATTATTACTAATTATTGTTAATTATTACCAATTATTGGTAATTATTGGTAATTATTACTAATCATTGGTAATTATTGATAATTATTGGTAAGTATTGTTAATTATTACTAATTATTGTTAATTATTACTAATTATTGGTAATTATTACTAATTATTACTAATTATTGGTAATTATTACTAATTATTACTAATTATTGGTAATTATTACTAATTATTGGTAATTATTACTAATTATTGGTAATTATTACTAATTATTGGTAATTAATACTAATTATTACTAATTATTGGTAATTATTGGTAATTATTGTTAATTATTGGTAATTATTACTAATTATTGGTAATTATTGCTAATTATTACTATTTATTAATAATTATTTGTAATTATTCCTAATTATTGGTAATTATTACTAATTATTGGTAATTATTACTAATTATTGGTAATTAATACTAATTATTGGTAATTATTACTAATTATTGGTAATTATTACTAATTATTACTAATTATTACTAATTATTGTTAATTATTACTAATTATTGGTAATTATTACTAATTATTGGTAATTATTACTAATTATTGGTAATTATTATTAGTTATTACTAATTATTAATAATTATTACTAATTATTGATAATTATTATTAATTATTACCAATTATTATTAATTATTGGTAATTATTATTAATTATTACCAATTATTGGGAATTATTGGTAATTATTGGTAAGTATTGTTAATTATTACTAATTATTGTTAATTATTACTAATTATTACTAATAATTGGTAATTATTACTAATTATTACTAATTATTTGTAATTATTACTAATTATTGGTAATTATTACTAATTATTGGTAATTAATACTAATTATTACTAATTATTACTAATTATTACTAATTATTGGTAATTATTCCTAATTTTTACTAATTTTTACTAATTATTACTAATTATTGGCAATTATTACTAATTATTACTAATTATTACTAATTATTGGTAATTATTGGTAATTATTGGTAATTATTACTAAGTATTGTTAATTATTACAAATTATTGTTAATTATTACGAATTATTGGTAATTATTCCTAATTATTACTAATAATTACTAATTATTGGTAATTATTCCTAATTATTGGTAATTATTACTAATTATTGGTAATTATTAATAATTATTGGTAATTATTACTAATTATTGGTAATTATTACTAATTATTGGTAATTATTACTAATTATTGGTAATTATTACTAATTATTGGTAATTAATACTAATTATTGGTAATTAATACTAATTATTACTAATTATTGGTAATTATTCCTAATTTTTCCTAATTATTACTAATTATTACTAATTATTACTAATTATTGGTAATTATTACTAATTATTACTAATTATTACTAATTATTACTAATTATTGGTAATTATTGGTAATTATTGGTAATTATTACTAAGTACTGTTAATTATTACTAATTATTGTTAATTATTACGAATTATTGGTAATTATTACTAATTATTACTAATTATTACTAATTGTTACTAATTATTGGTAATTATTACTAATTATTGGTAATTATTTCTAAGTATTGGTAATTATTACTAATTATTGGTAATTATTACTAATTATTGGTAATTATTACTAATTATTGCTAATTAATACTAATTATTGGTAATTAATACTAATTATTTCTAATTATTGGTAATTATTGATAATTATTACTACTTATTGGTAATTATTAGTAATTATTGGTAATTATTACTAATTATTGGTAATTATTACTAATTATTGGTAATTATTACTAATTATTGGTAATTATTACTAATTATTGGTAATTATTACTAATTATTGGTAATTATTACTAATTATTCCTAATTATTGATAATTATTGGTAATTGTTCCTAATTATTAGTAATTAAATGAATAATTACCAATAATTAGGAATAATTACCAATAATTACAAATAATAACATTATTAGTATATTTTATTATTAATATTAAAATAATATAATTTTCTAATTTATATATAATTCTCCTTTCATCTGTGCGTTTTCTATCTCCACATACAAATAATACATGTGCAGACAGCAAACACACAGATGAAAAGAGAACTGTATATATATAAAAAATTATATTATTTTAATATTAATAATAAAATATACTAATAATGTAATAATGTTATTATTCCTAATTATTGGTATTTATTATTAATTATTAATATTTATTCTTAATTATTAAAAATTATTACTAATTATTCCTAATTACTATTAACTATGAACAATACTAATAATTTAAATTTATTAAGTAACAAAACAATGTAAACATAATTAAATTACAACTAATTAAGAATAATTGAAACTAATAAAAAATTAAAAATAAATATTAAATTAAAATGAACATAAATACCTTGAAAATTGATCTCCTCTGATCGTTCTTCAAAACTTTAATATCAACTCCGGAGAAAAAAATTAAACTGGAGAAAAACTGAACTTTAGAAATATAACTTCGAGAGAAGAAGAAGATGGAATTTGAGAATGATTTGAAAAAAAACGGATGGGGGTATTTATAGGTTAGATTATTTGCGACGGGAATCCCGTCGCAAATAGTATTATTTGCGACGGGACCCGTCGCAAATACCTTAGCCGACATTTATTACGGTCAACGGGTAAATAGTTATTTGCGACGGGACCCGTCGCAAATAACCACCTGCCGACATACTATTTGCGACGGGGGAATATTCCCGTCGCAAATACCTTTTACCGCCGCCAGTTTTTTGCGACGGGAATATTCCCCCGTCGCAAATAAGTTTCCCGCGATTTGGCGCGCAAACCGCGCCAGTCCTTTTGCGACGGGGAAAGTTGTCCCATCGCAAAATGATACTTATTTGCGACGGGTAAATAACCCCGTCGCAAATAAGTTTTTAACAGGACTATTTGCCACGGGATTTATTCCCGTCGCAAATAACCCGTCGCAAATGCTCATTTTTCTCGTAGTGCTGGACTCATTGGAACGAATGAAGTGACGTTTTTGTCCTTCTCTGCAAGTTGTCTCCAAGACAGAGTGTCGCAACTTCCAGGTTATGACTTCCAGATGTAGAGATGATCAACTTCTTGGATGTTAAGCTCTTTGCAGTACACTACTACAGATTGTAGTAGGTTCTTTTCAATAGATCTTCGTTAACCTCTTGTTCCTTTTGGATTAGTTCTTGAGAGTTCCCTTCTTCTTTCCAGTATGTTTGGGTCTTTTTTTGTGTCTCTCTTCTGTGTCTTTTATATAGTCTCTTGTTTTTGTGTTTTGTTGTCCAGTAGGGGCCAATAATAGAAATGTTTCAACCACGTGTGGTCTTCCTCGTACATCGTACTGTTTCCTGATATCCCTGCAAATATCATTAAATAATGTCAGGTGCATTAATTTTTCCAGACATGAACGTTATAACAGTATTAATAAAATAGGTAAAGAAAAGAGTGGAATATAATTAGACTGGTAGCAGAAGCATGTCACACGGCAGACTTCAACTGTGGTCTTTTCAACCGTGAACTGTAGTCTTTCCATCTGTAGACTTCAACTGTAGTCTTTCCATATATAGACTTCAACTGTAGTCTTTCCATCTGTAGACTTCAACTGTAGTCTTTTAATGGTAGCTGTTTATTCTTTGTAACAGTGGATCCTCATCAGTGAACTCTATCGGTAGGCTCAACAATAAACCTTTAACAGTAAGCTTCTAATTGGTAGTTCTAAAACATCAGACTACTTCAACTGTAACCTTTCCAACTGTAGGCTTGAACAGTGTAGTTCTCAACAGAATACTTGAGAAAGAGTCTGACAGTGGACTTCTATCAGAAACCTTGTTACAACAGTGACCTTATGACAGTAACTCTTTGTCTGTGAGCTTGGATAAGCAGATCATCGGTAGACTTGTGACAATAACCTTGTACCGGTAGCTTACAACAATGACTGTAAATCTTCAACAGTGATCTTCTAGCATCAGTGACTTAAGGTGATAGCAAGCTATACTGGTGACTTTGAACAGAAGGCTCTTACCAGTAGCCTTTAACAGTGAGCTTATATTTAGATAGATATGGACTGTAAGTTGATGCAGTAAAGTCACGAGTCTTAAGAATATACATTTTTGAGAATAAGATAATTGTATATGTAGATTAAAAGGATTAAATATTGAATTAATATATTATGATCAGTATTTAAACATGATTTGTGATTTTTAAAATAGGTGAGTCCAACAGTGTTGATATTTGAAATAGTGCTTCAAGTGGGACAACCTGAAGAGATATATTGTTATGTATGTATCCTGGTTTCTAGAAAGCAACGACGTTTGGGATGAGAGATTGAAATGTGTGTGGAGTTTATAACAATTATCCATACTAGAATAGAAACTTGAAAAATCACCATGTATTTTGTCATCAGACTCCCCAAAACATCAAAATCCCATAATATATGTTATAATTGATCACATTGTGAAGTAATAACACTAAATTTCACTAAAGTAGATTCATCTCCTAATATTATTACTATAATATAAATTAAGTGTTAAGGTTCCATGGAGTACCATATTCTATAGTATCTCACCAGGATATGAGGATTACCTCAATGTTCTAATGAAGTTTTCATTAGGCTTTGGATATGGAGTTGCATTTGAGTAAATCTTATCATCCTCAAATAGATGGTCATTCTTTTGGTACCATTAAACCCTTAAAGGATATACTGATATATTTTTCAATGTATTTCAAATGTGGTTGGTTAAACACCTTCCCCAAGTTGTGTTTTCTTACAATTTTTTTTTTCAATTGAGCATTCCAATAGAAACTAATAATACCCTATTTGGAAATAAGTGTACAAATCCAACATTTTGGTATGAAGTTGGTGAAATAAAAGTTACTAGGACATGATATAGTTGATTAAATGATAATCAAATACAAAACCATTCAATACCACATAAATGAAGGCTAGAGTCTATAGAAAATTTACTCTAAGAATAATTTTAGAGATTTAGAGTTCGATGTTGGTGAGAATGTATTTCTTTAAACTTTTACATGGAATATGGATGAGATATTCTTGAAGAAAATAAATATGATACCTTGGTATATTTTCCCCTTAGTTATTCTTGATCGAGTAGGGATGGTAGCTTATAACTTGGTGCTTCCATCAAACCTCTCGTAAGTTCATGATGTGTTCCATGTATATCTACTAATGAAGTGAATGGATGATCTCTCACATGTTGTGAACAAAGTGTTTATAATTATGAAACATGATCATTCCTATAATGAATAAACATTATAAGTATTTCATAATAGGGATTATGTACTGTTGAATAAGACTACTAATATAGTTACTATTCTTTGGACGAATCATAAATTTGAAGAAGTTATATAGGGACTCATGAATGTGATGAGGAGGAAGTATCCTAATTTTTTTTCATAAGTGTAATGAAATATTAAGGTTTAAATTCATTTTTATTGGGTATAATGTGACACCCTCTAATTTCATGATATATTTATTTTTTAAAATAAATTAATTATATTTTATATCTTTAGATTCACAACAACCCTTGATTAAATAAATGGTAACATTGTATACCATTATGACATATCCATTTAATTGGTAGTTATGAAAAGGAATAACTAAATTATGATAATTATATGTTTTAAACATGTATAAAATTAATTAATTGGTTATTAATTAATTGCAAATGAAAATAAAAATCATTTGAAAGTGAAAGAAATGTTTTTTTTAGAAATTGGTTTTATACAGGTAATGTGATTTTAAATAAAATAAAATATCCACTATTGGTGAATTATTTTAATGGAATTTATATATTATAAATTAAATATAATGTTTTAATTTATATACTATTTTTCTAGGCATGGGAAAATAGTAAATCCAATTTTATGAGTAAAAATGTATTTTTCTAAAAAATGATTTCACCATATTTTTTATAGTTATGATATAATTTTTGAAAATTTAACAAAACAATATTTGAAAAAATGGATTATATTTTTTTAATAATAATAATTTGTATAATTTAATATGTTTAACATAATGTTTCTTTTCATAAGGACTAGTATAAAAAATAAAAATATTAAAAATTAATTACCATTATTAAAGTTAAGATGTGTTTTTACACATTGCATGCACGTATGTTAAAATTACTTTTCCACACACATAAATTTTTTATTTGATAAATTTCATTACATATATAAAATCTATGGTACTAAATCATCCAATAATGTTCATTTTATTTTCAGTCTTAATTGATAACTTACAAGATAAGAAAACTAGTTTCTATAGTGAAAACTAAAATGGTAAAAGTTAGTAACCAAAGAGGTAAAGGGAATAAGTTTTTTAAAATATGATTATTTTTTCATGGTGGAGGTCTATATTGATATTATATTACATCCAAACCATTTTTTTTATCAATTTTTTTGTCACTTTTCTTGAGTGTGACTTCCCATTATTAAATATTTATTGTTATTTACAAAAATTCCACACACAACAATTATAAAGGGGAACCTCATTTCCTCTCCTATACATACTTAAATAAAAATTTATATTAGACATTCCATATTAAAATTACTTCACTAAATCCCTCCTCATGACTTATATTCCCTAGTTTGATTGGAAAATCATCCTATGAAGGCCTTAGATAGAAACCTAAAATAGTTATCCAAAGAATAGTTATAGTTCTTAATCATGCATTTTCATTTTATTTATTTTACTATATCCATAAAATATGATTAAACATGTATGAAATAATAAAACTAATATCTTACAAAAACATATAATTCATTATTTTAATTTAATAACCTATATCCATCTCTTCTTCTATCAAATGGGAAATGAAACAGCCAGTCATGTGTACAATGAACTCTCAACTCATGAACCGTTGTAATTTTTTCCCATCATATCCTATATTGGATGTATATAATTATATATTTATTTTAAATATATGATATTTTTTAATAAATTATTATTTTTTAATTATGACATCACATCTACCTTCTTACATTTTAATCTTTTGGAAAATGAAAACTTCATTTGTGCGTATGTGAGGACAACTACCTCAATAAATCCATGTTAATATTTTTTTTATTTTTTAAATAGTTAGTAATAATTATGGATTTGATGATTGAATATTATATATATAATATAATAATATTATTTAATGGTTAATTACAATTTACTTTTATTTTGTTCCATCATACTAAAAATGAAAACAACATTCATGCATACGTACAACCAACCATCTTCATGAATTATGTAATTCATTTTTCAATATATAACTTTTATTTATGAATATAAATACATATAGAATAAATATATATGATATTTATATAATTACTAACATTATTTATTTTATTTAAATTTTATCAAAGTACATGGTCCGAAACAATTTAACTAAAACATACAAAATAACGAAGTTGTTATTACCCGAAACAATGATTTTAATAAATAGTTGTTTATAAATGGGTGAAAAAATATTAAAGGTAAATAATATATTGTATGATATATATTATTATGTTTCTGGAATATATGTATGATAAATCAATATAATTATATATGATGTTTGAACATGTATAAAAAAATTTGGACTTGAGGTAATGGTTTCTTTCACATTGTCATTATTATTCAAGATTGATTATGTTTACATCTATGATTGGATAATTATATAACATTTATATATTAAACAACATATATTTTATTCCTATATGTTTATTAAAAAATGAAAACTTTTACTTTTAAATTCCTATCTTTATGTACTCATGAAACCAAAATATTATATTTTAGGAAGGTAGTCTTAGTTTTCTACTCAATGGTAATATTTCACGTACATGATAATAATTTCCATAATATATATAAAAGGATGTTTATTAAAAATTAAAAAACTATTATGGAAAATTTTAAACATTTTCTAATTCGTATTAAAAATTAAAATTATTATTCTTTTAATTTTCTAAACAAGTTACTTTTTGATCTTTTTATAACATTGTTAAAGGAATGTTATTTAACATATACTGAATGAATTAAATTAATTGTCATCATAAACACTAATTTATTTAATGAATAATTTACCATTTTAGTAAGTTTTATTAATGAAAATTATTTCCTTAATATTTGGGAAGTATTTTACACTAAAAATAATTGACTTTAATGTGAAAAGGGTATTTCCCTCTAGAAACTCTTTATTGATCTTTTTAATTTATTTCCATCTATTTAAATATCCATTGTTGAATATTATTAAAAGTATATACTCTAATGATACAAAAAATCTTCTTTCTCTTGATGGTTTATGATCATTTTGACTTGGTAAATTATTGATATTTCATATTCTAGTACTTCAAATATGCTTAGTTATTCATTTTTAAGTAATTTTGATTAAGTTATATTTATTAGTCTGATAATGAATGGATTAGAATTTTTAATTGATATGTGATTATCATAATTAAATATCCCCTATATACATATGTTTGTTTCATGATACATTCTTGAATAGGTTTTTGTTAGAGACCTTACCCATTTTTTTAATAATTTTGGCATGAGGCCTCAACAGTAAGTTTCAGATGTACGACATTATGCATTTTATCATTATAAAATCAGTTACTTATGTATATATGACTATTTTATTTATTATTATATCCATTGATAATTTTATTACGCATGTTATTGTTTATATTTTATCATTTGATCATTATTTATTCTTTCCATATTATTCATTCCTTGTTAGCTTGCCTTTTACACATACCATTACTAAGCATATGAGATCACCCCTTTATTATGTTTCACTTTACCAGGATTATTGTATTTTTATGATGATTGATATATGGGGATAATATAGTGGAAATAATTTTGTTTATTAAGAAAATTGTATTTTTTATTTTATGTTTTCAAATAAATGTTAAATTAAAGTATGTAACATGTTTTATTGAAAGTGTTAAACTATCCAGTCTCTAAGGATATGGTTCCTTTTATCTTATAAAAATGTAATAAATTAACCATTTAATCCATGATACAATGGTCAGGGTATTTACACCCACCACCATATTTTTCTATTATCACAAAAAAACTAGTTCATATCCCATACTAGATTTTAAAAAGGGAAACTACACAGAAGTAGTCCATGTTTAATATAAGACTCTACCATAGTTATTTGTGTCATATTACAAATAATTAAAGCGTTATAATAGTATTTAAGTACACTTAATTATAGTAGAGGGGGAATGATATATAATTTTTTAATAAACAAAAGAGATACTTTAATGATAAAATCAAAGAGGGAAATGAGTGAATAGATATTTAACATAGTTAAGTATTTTCTTATCATTAGATTCTCAATAATTTTCTATTTTTTATACAATTTTAATTAAATGTATCTTGAATATTATATGTAAATTTCATGTGAATAATTCACTAAAATCTGGTATTGAATCCTAGAATGTATAGTTTCATATATAGGATAAATACATAGAGAGTTTCCTTGTATTATCATCTATATCATATTTTTCTCAAAAGATGGTTCCTCATACTTGTACTCAACTAATATTCATTTATCCATTAAGGTTTCATAATTAAAAAAACATTATATATATCCTTATGGTAATCATTCATAAATTTCTTGAATTCCATTCAATGATTCAAAACTATATTTTAAAATGAATAATATTTTATTCTTTACTAGATATGATAGAAGAAAGTTTTCACATAGACATGGTTGGATTCATCTCACAAAGTCTCTATCACTCATTAGGTTTCAGAATGGGGAATGGATGTTCCATAAAAATGAAAATAGGGACTAAATCATTATTATGGGAATATCAAAAGGCATAGATGATTCATTCTTATCTCACAATTTCATTAGGAGGCATGAATAACCCATTACCTTTTCACAATCACATTCCAATGCATGAACGATCCATCCCATTCTCATGGTCACATCTCATGGCACAAATAATCCATTACCTTTACACAGTCACACATGATTAAGAAAAATTACATTCATTATATAGATTAATATACATGGATTCTTATGCAACAATATATAAGAAGGGACTTAGAATCTATGCGTAAAAGTATCAAGTATTTTAAAATGAAATAGTTGACTATCAAAAAACACATAATTAATTAGAAAAATTAAAACATGATGTGAAATTAATAAAATAATGAATTATTAGACTAACATAAAAGTATCCTTCTTTTTCATAGTCACTATGAATGTAAATAATAACATTAAAATTTATTTCGTCATTAATAAATAATTTCACCTTATTATTAGACATAACATTTTCAATGAAAATAAAAATTATTTAAAGAATATCATGAAAAATAGTAAAATTCATTACATTTTACCAGATTCTTCCCCTTTTAGGATTATAAAAAATATAGAACATAATTAAAACCCATATTTAAGATAATAAACTATTATAGTTAAATATGAAAAACATAATGAAATTCATTTAGGTGATGTTGAAATACAATTCAAAAATAACAAGACAATCCCTATCAGATGTATAACATAAATCTAAATCAAGCCTATATTAGAAAGGGATATCATGATCAATGGGTTTTTTTATCCATAGAGATAAAATGTTTGGAGTTAGTTTGTGGTATAGGGAAGGGGGAAAAGAATTTTTTTGCTGAAGATAGTCTCTTATGTTGAATAACATAAACCGAGTTAAATCCAAAAGTTGAAACATTTATTGGAGGAGTAAAAGGAAGGAAAAAGAGAGAGGATAGAGTAGAAGATTACATTGGAAAAGTTATAGGCACAATAACTATAGTATTATTAGTGAATATATATAGATCCACAAATATTGTATACTCTCTGATAACCCATCCATGATTATCCATGGTTTACACGAACAACTTATTTCCTCCCATAAAGAGAGTCAATGGCAGTTCCAAAATTTTGAACAAATCCACCTTTTCCTTACAAGATCTAGTCATAAAAAGAACATTGGAATTCTACAATAAATTATTGAATAGAAATTTTAGAACATTTTTTGGTAAATATATTATACATTTAATACTTGATATCTTTGGAGATCACCTATTTATACTTTCTGGTCTATTTAATACATGTCTTAAAATATCATAAACTCATTAACTATGAGTTATGATATATATAACACCAACCCCATCATAACTTGATGAAAATTATATAATAGGATTTTTTTCCTCTATCACAATTCCTCTAGTCAAATACACATAAATTTATATATATATAGTAGAATCAGGAGAATGACTAGTTGTGGATGAGGAGGCAAGTGATGAAAACATAGAAAACATGCTCAGATCCCATTGATCCAAGTATTATCTCATGTCCTCCAATTCATCCTTAATTGATCGAACATATTCATTTATCCTTTATTTTACTTTAAAAAGTTATCACTACTAATAAAACATTTCAATTAAAGGTGATAAAAAACTAAATGCACAATCAAATATATCTCTTCTATCTTGGAATACTCATCTCTAGTTTAGATCCCAAATGTTGATATACCATCATAGACAATGGTCATCCTTAAAGGAACTCAAATCATCATTTATATCATATGTATATGTAGGAAAATTAGGACAAGAGGTGGCATATATAAGAGGAGGTCTAGGTACTCAACTTGGAGGTTACACCCTTTTAGTATATTAAAATTAGGTATAATGTGTGATGTAATGGATTCAATCATTTTTTCTAAGTAAATTCTGGAAAAAAGAGATCCTTTAGGTAGTTTTAGTAAATTTTTCATGGAATGTCAGGCATGTTTTGCTGGGCTTACCCCAATATTATTATCATATTTCTCAAAACTCATGCAACCAATCCAAATTAGAGAAGATCTTGGTTGTCCCCCACTATGTGATTCTATCATTTCTGTTGTTCCATAAGTACTTATAATTTCAATATGTATGGATATGGTTTTAGAATCTTCAACACATATTTCAACAGAAATGACTGCTGACTTCAGATCCATCATCAACCTTTTTTAAATTATTATAAGAATTAGAATCTATGTTCTCTAAGATATTGGTGATAGAAAACTCAGTATCTTATAACAAATTATCATCAATATCTTTTTCATTAGAATTTAAGAATAATGGAGATGTAGGAGGTCTATAAAAAATATTTTAATCTCCCCCAATTTTTTAAATAGACATCAATTCACTTGTAAATGATCTCATAGATTATTAATATAAATAACTTGGTTCCTCCTCACTACCAGCACTATTAGAAACAAATTGTTCTCTAGAATAATACTCCACAATTCCATCCTGTTCCAGACCAATATTAATTACATCTCAATATCCCAAGGGTTTTTTAACAAGATTAAAATCCTCAAAATGTTTCTTAATATACCCACCTAACTATTCTTATAGGGATTCAATTTGACCTTTATTATTTTTCAAGTATACTGGATTATGAAAAATACTCCAAATTAAGTAGAAATATCATCCAATCTAGGGTAGAAATTTTTAAAATTCAATAAATATGATATAAGAAAGGGTAAGCTAAGGAATTAATCATAGTTTTAGGCTTACTCAACTCTAGTGCATGGGTCATTTAATATCATCCCATGATTTAATTTACCCTGATTTTATGAGAAAAAATAATAAAATATTCTCATGAATTAATATAGATATGTAATATTTCCTTTTCAATGTCTTGTGTTCAATAAACATTAATGAAAAATTGTATTCACCATTTATCTATATAGCATTTTATCCTCTAGGATTTATATATATATTGAACTCCTAATGATCCCTTTCAATTTTTAAACTAGGATACCTGATTTTGTAATATCTCTCATAGTCATTATACACACTCTCATGATAAACCTTCAAGTATTGAGACCAGTACACTATGGACAATACTAATTCTTCCCCATTCACATTAGTTCCCATACAATCACTTTAGACACCCATATCAAGCTCTATATTCAAATATAATTCATTTACTAACCATTGGAAAAATGGCTAACCATTTTCTTTAAATAAATATATCTATCCCTATTCAATTTTTTTTTTAAAAATTATTCATCAAACCATGTAACATCTATCACATTTTCTAGAAACACATGTCGTGTTTCTAGATGAGGTTATCAAGGAAGAACAAAAATTATTTGGAAAAAATTTCATTTTATTTATAGGTTGGGATTCTATAGGACAAGGGAGCAATATAGGATGCTTGTTTGTCACCATATTATCAAGGATTCAAAAAGTAGGTGAAAAATATTTTTTTCAAAAGGGATAGAAGAGAGAAATAAGTGGATTCATGATATGATTTATGTTCTATAAATTCTTCTTAAAATTAAAATTTGGGGTTATTAATTTTTTTATTATAAGTTAATTAAAAAATGAAATAAATAATTCGATTAAAGTCAGTTTAATTGAATAAAATAATAAAACTATATATATTTGACATTGAAGTTATTTCCCACAAAAAACATGGTGTCTGATTAAATAAATTACATTAAAGAATGTCCACAGAAGCACATTCAAGGATTTACATGTTATGAAGGATAGTGAATTCACAGAATCTAAAGGTCCTCAAATTTTCATCTTTCTAGGAATCTACGTTTCACATAATCCATAATCACACAAGTTAAAAGAAAAAAGTTAATATCACATAGTTTTAAAAATAATACGTCTTAGTTTAACGATACATAATTATAAATCGAGTGTGTTTTAAAAAAACTAATATGATAGGAATATAATTATTGGTAAATTTTTTTAAATACAATTCATGCACGTCAAGTAGTGTATTCAATCATTACAAAATATTAGAATAAAATAGTAAAGGATCGAGAATAATTGAAAATTCTTAATTCTTATATGATGAAACATAATCTCTCAAAACACAAAGGCTTTGTGAAAACTATATCAAGATGATGTTATGTGATAACTAAAAAAAGATTAATACCACCTACTTGAAAATGATCTCTAAAAACATGATGTTTTATATCAATATGATTTTTCCTAGAATATGATATAGTTTTTTTTAGATATTTTAATTTATGTTTTATTATCAAAATTTATAGAGAATGTATAAATTAATATTCAGAATATAGTAAAGTGTGTTTCTTTCCTAGAATGTTTGTACAATTATATACTCAGCTTCTACAGTTGACTATAAAAAATAATTATTCTTTTTAATACACTATGACACAAGTGACTTTTCCAAAAGGTGTAATATATAAGTTTGTGTTTTTTCTATAACTAAAAACCTCCAAAATTAGCATTTTAATAACTGAATAGTTCAATGGTATTTTATATAAAATAAAATTTTCCAAAATTGGTTATAAATTATTGGTATTTAAAAATTATTTTAACCACAGTAATATGTAACATTGTGGAAGTTTCGTGAAAATGAGAACACATACATAATCTAAATATAATTTCATTATGAATATCTATTAAATATAATAAACTCCAAATCATAACTATTAAATATTTTTATCCCTTTAGTTCCTAGTTTTATCAAGTATAATTTCTAGGTAGTACTCATTGGATTATCACTTATTTTTATATCATCCATTAAATAATTATTCAATATGTATTTTTTATATGTAATATGATTTAAAATAATCCAATATTTATTTTCATAAAATTTTAAAATAAAGGAAGAATTATAATTCTCCCATCAAACTCATTCGAAATTAAATTTTCAATTGTTTTTAAAATTGAATATATAAATAATTGTTTGATGAACCAAATATAATATAATCAATATAAATTTATTCTAATAAAACATTTTTTTAAAATTTTTTAGTTGGATCAACTAAAACATTATAAAATTTATTTTTAAATAAAAAAGAGTTCATCCTATAATACAATGCTCTAGGAGCATGTTTTAAACCAGAAAGGGATTTTCAAAACTAGAAAAAATGATTTGGAAAATGAGGGTTTGAAAATACATGGGGTTATTCAATATAAAATCCCTCTATAATATAACCATTCATGAAAGAAATATTTATATCCATTTAAAATATTTTGAAATTTATATGTAATGAATAATATAACTGTATTATGATGCCTTCTAGTCTAGTTACTGATGTAACTGACTCCTCATAATCAATACCTTCCTCTTCAATAAAACACTATATAACCAATGTATACATATTTGAATTTTTTTTCCAAATTCATCAAACATAATTCTATATACTAATTCAGTGCAAATTGATAAGTAGCCTTTGTGTGTATCTATTATATCTAACATTTTATTCATTTAAGATTGATTCAATTCTGATTTCATTGATATTTTCCAATGTTCAACATTGATATCTCTATTGATGCTTTAAAGTTAAAATTAAGAGATGATGTATTGGTATGAAAACCTACATCTTAGTGATGTATAGGTTCTAGTGCATTTTTCTAGATCGACCAAGAAAGAATTTTTTATGTTGTTATTTAGAGGTTTTAATAATTTTTGGAATTTATGTTCTTGGTTCTTCCAAGTATTCTTCAGGGTGAAGTTATTTAGTTCGGTCAGCACTGGGAAATATTTCAAGAAAATAAATAATGTGGGAAATAGTTTTTTATTCACTATTAATATTCAAATTATACATATCATCCTCTATATTTATGATGGTATCTTTTGGTTTATGTGGATCTGTTTGATAAAAAGTAACATTGATAGATTCTTCCACCACAATAACTCTTTTATTGAAAATATTATTGGATTTACTAGTGTTTGGATTACCAAGGAAAATTCCTTCATCACTTTTGGGTGTCAATTTTTATATATTCGATTTTTGATTAAAAATAATGAATTTATATCCAAAAAATTGAAGTAATTTAGTTTAGGTTTTATTTAACTTCAAAAATAATTTAATATTTTCATTAGGATATTTCTTATCAAAACAGTTTATTATCTGGAAAGCTATATTTATAGCATCAGCCAAAAAAATAGACATGTAGTTCATATTCAGTATGTATAATATGATAATTTTCTTATATAATCCCCTAACTTCCTACAACAACTAAATTTTTTGATGATTTATAGGAGTATATAATTTATGATTATAGATATGTTGTGCACATAATGTCTTAAAATGATGATTTTCAAATTCATGACCATGATCACTTGACAAATTTTTAATGGAAAGAACACCATGTTTATCAATATAATTTTCATATATTGAAAATAATTTAATATATTAACATTAATTATCTATGAAATATACACATATTTTTTCCATAGTGGAAATCTCAAAACGGGGGTAAATAGAGTTTCCGAAAAAATATGTTTAAAAAATATAACAACTACATCCTCTAATTTATGTAAACCACCTAGTTAATCAAAACCATATAGTTAAATAATATTATTTTTTAAAAAGATTCCCAAAAGTGATATCAAGGCTCATATCAAATAACCTTTAAATTACACCAACTTTTGAAACTAACTTACTTTACGAGACACTATAAATAAAATGGAAATGAACATTAATAATTGGAGTAATTTTTTTAATAATATATAGATAGAAACTAATTTTCTTAAAATAAATAAAATCAAACAAGGTAGAGATAATTAAATTAATAATATAAAATTTTAGCACAATAGAATTTAAAAGGGGGCTTGGTCACATGACAAGACTTAAACCCCTCCACATGGAAATCACTTGCTAGTAGGATATTTATTATTATGTAAACTAATCCAAAACCTGGAAAAGGTTTTATAAATATCATCACACAATACTATCCAGGAACAAATCATCTTCCATAGTTACACCTTGGATAACAAAAATATAGTTCACACATGACCTCTTCCATAGTTCTTCATGGGAATATAAATGATAAAAACTGAGAGACAATGCCATGAACTATCCATTTTAGAACACAAGTATATGTTTTAAAACTATATATTTTGATTATAAACACAAATAAAATGTAAAATAATAACATAAATAGAAGAAATTTGAGATTTGAAAATGTGGTTCAACTCAATCCGAATATGTTTGTTTTATTAGGAATCTCTAAAAATCATCATGAGAAGATTTCAAAAGGTTTTCATAGATTTTTCAGTAAACAAAAGTATCATAGATGATCTAGAAAATACTTTATTCCTTTTCATTTCATTTATCACTGTAATTTTTTTATTCTTTCATATACTCACTATGAATTCTTACTAATTTATATTCACACGTGATGTGGCCCTTCTCAATATAATGAATTCCAAAATATCCAATTATTCATTGAAAAATAATAATAATATAATTTGGATCATCATATTGAGAATGATAAATAGAAAGAACAACTTTTTCTTTAAGTATTCCATTTATTTGTTTTATGAATAGTCATTCTTAGATAAATATGTTTCTGTCTCGCATTAAATATATAAACTAGCCATTAAAGAATAAATTTTAAAATAATTCTTGGTATCCATTGTAGCTTTACTAGAGTTTGAATCCTTTGATGGAAAATCACTAGCTGTTGCAATTTCATGTTATAATAGATAGTATATCACACCAATATAATGATCTAATTGTAGATCATCATGGAAATAGATCATCTTTGTGGTAGATTATCTCTACGGTAGAACCATTCTATTATATTAGTATTTGTATATTTTTCTTGATGGTATCTTTGAGGGATGGTAGCATATACTAATAGATAGAATGTTTTAAAATAGATATATCTGACAATAAAGGTATAAAAAATGAGAAGAATTATATTACTATGGTATTAATCCTCAGAAATACCTCCACTAAGTAATAGAATAACCCAATGGTATCTCATCACTGACATATTATTGAACTAATGGTAGAATGTTTCAACTATTAATAGATATTTATAATTAATTATATATTCATACATATCCACTATGAAATGTATATCTATAAAATAATTTTATATCATAAACCATTGAAATAATTAGAAATATAACAGATATGATTTATGTGCATTAATATAAGAAGGTTATCAACAATCTCCCCCTTTTTCATGATAAAAAGTAATTTCATTTATAAAACATATATAACACCATAAAATATAAAATATATATACAGATGAATATTCTTCTTAAAATTTCAAGTTCATATGAGATTAAAAAAGAGACACATTCAATCAATATAAGTAAATGAGTTGATATACCAATTATTGATGAAATTTCATACATATTTATCCCCATTTTAAGATTATAAAAAAGATAAATTTAGTTACAGTTAAAAATAATAGAAGATGAAATAAAGAGAGTTTTCATATTAATCATCAAAATGACCATAGTAAATTATAAATAAGATAAAAAATGTAATTCCCTGCGAAATTGTTTTTTGAATAAGATTAATTAACCTTCTTTATAAGAGAGGTAGGATCCACTATGTCCTTTAATTTTTTAGAAGAAGGAGGAATAAGAGAGTAGGGAGTGTATATATTGGTTTTGGTGGATGAAATACAATTACAGAAGCTACCACATGTCTAGGAAATATCACATTAGATACAAGAGTGAGGATGAAGAGTGTTACTACAATATTGGTAGTCTGGACATGTAAAATGATTGGAGAAAAATGGATCTTGTCAATGGAAAAGATGGATGAGTATATGTTTTCACAATCACTACTATCTTATTATTATTCAAAAAAGATTCCATAAATTCTATAAACTGGGTGTTAATTATTGCAACATTCTCCATTATTCTAGTGAAATCTACCTTCTGTTCCATTAAGATCATGAAATGATTTGGCAAGACATTAAGTAAGATCACTTACTCTTTAAAGGCCCTAATCACTGGATGTATTTTTAGGTTCTAATCTAAAAAATGATAATTAATTTAATTCTTTTCATAATTAATTATAAGATAATATTTAAAATCATTAGTGATATTCTCCCTATCACTACAAGCCCCATTCAACCATTATCTGACCAATGTATTAATATTCTTTCCATATGGTTTTATTTGATGAAGTTAGTCATGATCAAAATAAGATTAAGAAACCATAGTATAATGTATCTATTATCTAATAATCTATATAATCAAATCAGAATAAACCAAAGAAATAGAATGAGGTGGAGACTAAAAGTGAAAGATCCATCATTTTGCACTCACTCCAATATCTCTAGAAGGGATTTCCATCTCCTAACAATGCATACTCTAATTTCCTTCTTGGTGGATAAAAATTCAACCACCTAATTATCCCTCATTTTTCTCTTAATTTCATGTTCTAAAATTTTCATAATTATCATAAGATGTATGTGAGAAATAAAAATTTACAATAATCATTATGTATCAGATTCATAATGTTTGGTTACTTAAGGATTTGTGGAATAGAGCATCCCACTAAGATCGAACAACAAGAATTCCTTAAATTAATCCAAATACTCTTTAGTCACATAACTATAAGGAGGAGTGGTATAAGAAGTATGAGTTGAAAAACTCTATTGGTTAGGCATGGAAGTCTCCTCATGTTGTGTCCCCAAAACATGCTCACCTAAATGAATAACTTCCAACTATTCTTCTTGAAAATTTCTTTCAATTAGGAATCATTTCAGATCATTCTCATCAATAGTGATGGAAAGTGAACTAATATTCTGTGTAATTGATTTATCCTTACCATTACTAATATCATCATCACTATTTATATTAGATTTATTAGATTTTGGGTAATTAATACCTAAAATCTTATAGCTTGGAGATTACTCCCCCTTCTATGGACCCTAATCCTCAGCATTTTCTGATGCAAAAAATCATCACTATGACCAAATTCTTATCTAGAAGACACATTATGAAAAGAACCGGACCTTACATATATAATAAACTCACCTAATTGTTATCTACTCTATGGAGGGTTTGATTTCTCTTATTTATCCATATCATCATCACCATGATCAAATCCTTCAAACAACTCAAATAATTTTTTTGGAGGCTCATAAAAGACTTACCTAATTTATATTCAATTGAAATTTCAGTTTCTTCATATTTATCACCTTATTTAATCTTAATTTAATTATTAGGGAAAAAAGAGGAGGGATAGATAATCCAAAAGATACATTTTTATTCATTATGACTTCAGGGTCACATCCTGATTCTATTGAAGTTGGTGAAGACTAATCTCCAATATAATCAACACACACACAAAAATAAGCCTCAACTTTCTCATTATATGAACACTCCACCACTTCATCTACATCTATTATAGGGTCAACAACATCTCTTGGTCAAGTAGGGTGATCAATACAGTTAAATATTTCATACAAATTATTATTATCCTACACTCATTTTATCAGCCAACGATTTTAGTTTACCATCATTCATTTGAAGGTTGATTTACTCATGAAAAAACAATAACAAAGGGTTATTTTCTCTTGACATTTAGGTACAAGACGTTTTTCTTCAAATAATTATGAATTCATTTTAGGATAATAATTGGTATTTTACTTAGAGGATTGTCTTCAAAGATCAATAATATTTAATATTAGTTATCTACACCAGTTAATATTTTGTATTCTTTTCATATGAAATAAGAAAAGGATATATTGGTACCTCATAATACTAAAGTATCTCTTCCTAGAACATAGCTTATATTGAATAACTATAAATAATAAACTTCCTTTTCTATCCAAGTCCATAATATCTGACCATTACACATCCACATTCCTAATATACTCCATAAGGAAATCCTCCCTGAAAGTATCATCATAAAGGGGAAATAAACCTCTGTAATACTTAAATATACCTCGATGATAAAAGGCAAGCTTTCTTTCATCTATCATTTTATTGATGATGAATTTCTTTTCTAAAAACACTTAATCTAAAAAAGATAGAATTGTTTAACTGACCTAGGATATAATAGTCAGTCATCCCTCAAATTTAATTTGATCCATCATGGTTCTTAGATCATGTTCAACATAAGATATATACTTGAGATGAAACTTCAGCACATATTTCGTTTTTATAGATGATAAAATGTAATATAAGTTTCAGATTATTTTTTTCAATGTGTTGAATAAATTTTCTCTTGATTACTTCAATGTACATGGATCATTAGGATAAATAGATGTATGATTAAATTGAACCATTTTTTCATAATTTTGTGGGTTGAAGGTCAAATGCATAGAAGGTTTAGAGAAAAAAGGAGTGGTTTCAAGAGAGGCGCATCTGAGAACAAGAACCATATGATCATATTTAAAGAAAAATATCATTTATATAACTAAAAATTTTAAAATAGATTTAAAATAAATATAATAAAATTTAATAAAAAATATTATTGTAATTCAGGGTTCGTAATGGTTTGAAAAGGGGGTAATAGAACATGGGAAAATATATACAAAATTTAGTGATCGTGGTATCATGAAATGGTTGATACCAATACTTTCATGTCAATGATAGATTTCAGACTATAAAACAATCTATCGAATTCCAAAATTTAATTCACATTATAGCAAGGGTCAATATAGAATAGATAATGGTAGCATAGTTAATAGTAGTATATAGTGGTACTATGTCATGGTTGATCCTTATTGTAGGATGAACATCAGTTAATAAAATATCTATTTGTAATAATTGTAGATCATCCACAACATAACTAATATAGATAATTTTATACTATAAGTACTCTTATATTTAACAATAAAGTAATAATAATGAATTATTATTCCATTTTCGGATCTTAATTTTTCAATATTTCATTATTTAAAGGCTTTATGAATATTTCAGCAAGGTGATGATCAGTACCTATGAAGTTAGGAGTTATATCAACCTTTTTTAAATGATCTCTCAAACAATCTATGCCTTATATGTATATATGTCATCCTATATTAAGATACAAAATTCTTAAAGATATTTAAATCAGTTGTACTGTCAAAATTTATAAAAACATGTTGAAATTAATTTCCATAGTCTAGTAAAGTTTATTTTAGACATAATATATGTGCTGAAAAACTACCTTAAACTATGTACTTTACTTCAATAGTGGATAATTTTGTGTATATAAATTTCATACTACACCATGAAATAAGGAACTATTCCAAAAAAGAATATGTTCTAGTGATTTTTTTTGTATCTTATATAAAACCACAAAAATTTGTATCTGAATAACTCAATAATTAAAATTATTATCCTATATAATAGTATAATACTAAATTGGGTTTACATTTAAGGTACATGGAAATTCTTTTAATAATAATTAAATTTGAAAGTTTTTTATTTTCTTGAAAATGGTAACACGTACACACATTAAACATTATGTTAGGTTATCTAGAACATAAGTAAAATAATAGTATAATCATACATATGTAAGTTGATTGATTAACCTATTTTCATGAATCACCAATATCTAATTTTTTTTCTATTACTCATGGTAGTATCACTACTTTTAGTACAATCCATGCCAAAATGTTCTGAAGTAATCATTAGAGTATATTCCTTGATTTGAAATAATTTCATATTTATTTTATAAAAAAAAATAATGAATTTAATTTCACCAATTAAACTCATTTTGAATTTACACTGCCTCATTTTTTAAAATTCAGTACATAAGGAATTTCATTAAGATTGAAAGATAATATCATCGTTATAATTTTTTACAACAGAAATTTATTTTTAAATTGTTTTAAAAAATAAATTAGGATATAATTTTCCTTTGATAAAACCTTTCAATATTATAAAAGAGTTGATCATATAATAACAAGTTCGAGGAGAATATTTCAAACCATATAAATCTTTTTTTAATTTTAAAAAATGATTTTTAAATTCATGGTTTTTAAATAGAACGGGTTTTTCTAAAAAAACATCCTCACTAAAACAATGATTGAAGAATACACACTATACAACCATTTTATATAGTTTCAAATACAAATGTGATGAATAGGCTAAAAACATTATGTTAGATTCATGTTAATTAACTTTTTAAAAAGATTAATTATTGTCAATATTGTCTTCTTGACAATATCCCTCTACAACAATTCCTATTTTTTTTTTCTAATTATATTTAATGACTCAAAAAAATTGTTTCTAATCAAACATTTAGTACCAATAGTTAAGTAGTCATTGGGTCTATTTACTATTTCCATGAATCTATTTATAAAATAAAATTATAGTTCTTCCATTATTTCCATTACCTAGAATTCATCATTTATTTCTTATGTGAAGTTCTTAGGTTTTAATTATGACAATAATGATTTATTTCCAACTTCATTTCTAGGAGTATATCTAAGTTACATTATATTGTTCACTGATAAATGTATCCAATAAATGATATCTATGAGTCCAAACTGCTATAGGAAGAGAAGTAGTCGGTACATTATCATCATCTACATGTTTGGGTTGAAATTGTTCATCAGAACTAGAATATTTTTCTGTAGGTTGAGAAATTTTTACTACGTTAGGAATAACTTTCCATATAATATAGGACATTCACAAAACATTATAAATAGTTCATTAACTCATGTGGATATATCTCATCAAATTTGACATGTTCATATTATTCCCCAATCTTAGTAATTTTGTTAATCACCATGATATATTTATTCATTGTAGAATATCCAGGGAAAATTTATTCATCAATTTTAGATGAATTTGTTTCAAAATTATATTTTGTACTAAGTCTAAAGACTTTGAATAAAAAACTCTAAAGTAATTAATCATTGGTTTTATTCCATTCCATAATTCATAATGGGTCTCATTCAAAATTTTTATAATTCAAACTCTATTAATTATAGAAAACTTTTTGTTCACAACTTATTCCAAAAAAATAGGTAAATATTAATAATTTGGTATAATATATGAAATCTCTTGAAGGATGCAATTTTTTTCTTTATAATACTCCATTATCATATGGATTTATATGAGATGAAACTTTATGTCTATAGACATATTGTGATCATAAATATTAAAACCGTTGGTGTTTAAAATCATGTCCATGACCAATTCTTAATGTTCTTATTATAATTACACTATGATTATTTATATATTTAGCATATTTTGAAAAAAATGAAATAGATTAAAAATTAGGAGAAAAGTATAGTAACCCTGTATATCTTGAAAAATCATATTTTATAACATATAAATAATGTTTTCCTACCAAACTAGTCAATAGAGAGGATCTAAATGAATCCAAGTGAACAAGATTTTATGGTTTAGAAGTTCAAACTTCATTAATTATATTGAAATTTTTTTTTGTTGTTTTACCTTTCGATATGTTTTACAAACCTAGTCTATTAGGAATTCTTGTTTGGGTTTGTCCTTGAAAAAAAAATTCTTAGTTATATTTGTATGTTAGTGAATATTCCAATTGATTAGTCTCTTATTCCAAAGACAATATAATTTTTTTAAATTAACTTAAATAAGAACCATTTTGAGAAAATAAAGACATTATATTTACAATATATATTATCATTTTGCATTACATTAAAAACTAAATTATTTTTAGAATAATTTTTTTTAATAAATATTATAAAATTTAACATGTAATCGATAATCATACAGTTGTGATCTCATATATATATTATTCTTTGATCCATAAAAAATTATAAATTAAAATAGTATTATAGTTACCAATTTGGCCAATACCTATTTTCTTCCCTTTTGAATTTTCATCAAAAGTGAAATTTCCACCATCTACCCTGATCATGTTTTGATGTTTGAGTAGTCCCTAGTCATATGTATAGAATATCCACATACTATATAACATAATTTCATATAGGTACATTTCAATCTAGTTTCCTATAAAAATATTTAAATCCAAAATTACCTTGATAACCATATTTTCTAGGGCCTAGAAATGTTCGTAATATGTGATATAGGAATCCAAATATTTTCTAATAATATTTCCATAAAATCATGGAAATAAAGGAATTTAATATGTCCTATTTAATAAATACTAATAATTTGATTAGGATAACAAAAAAGTTTGACAAATTTATTTTACATCATTTCTATTATGTATGGGTTAATATAAATTTCTAACGGTATACATAAGTGAAGTTTTTTCACCAAGAATCTGGGTTATTATTTTTATTCTATTAGTATACCATTATAGATGATTCTTAAATTTCTATATAAATAACATAAGATAATTAATTTTTTAAAAGATTTATAATTCCTATATTTTTAAATAATAATATTATCTTTAATGTTACAAGACATGTCATGCTTCCTCTATAAATTTTACTTTTATATTATAATTTCTAAAATGTGTCTTCAAGAATGTTACAATATTCATATGATAAATTACAAGAAATAATTTATTTACTATTTTAATTTTCATAAGGGTTAAAAATATGAGTATGACATGTTGGAAAATTATATTATACCTCAGAAATGTTTTTAATGAATCATATATTGGCTCTATCATTTCTACAACCCCTTCTAGAGTCAGAGTAACTTAATCTATCCTATAAGGAACAACAAGTGGAATTCATATAATTTTTATACTTATTGACTTTATCATTATATTTATTCTTATATTTTTTTAGTATAGCCTGGTTTAATGTATCCTTTAATTTTATATCCATTGTAGATTACTTCATTGTCTGAATCATCCTTTTTTCAATATTTTCTCCGATTTACTTTGTTATAATATTTACCTACATAATTAGGTTTATTGAAGAATTTATTATCCTTATAAACATCAAAATTTCATGAAACAATTATTCATCACTTCAGAACTATTATATGTTGAATCCTCATCACCTGAACAATCAAAGTTTATAATATATTTTTGTTTTTATTCATTAGTATTAATGAAAAATAAGTTCTTATTCGGTTAATCCTTATATTATTTTTTTCACATTGAGTTACTTATCATACATCATGATCTTTACAAAAAGATATTAGATTGTTATCTTACATCATTCATAATATTCCCTTATTGAAACTTAAGTTCCTCTCCACTTATTTGGTAAACATCTTAAAAGTCTTGTTACTTGATCTTTACTATCAATGGTCTTCCCATGTGAATGACCAGTTTCCACTATCTAATCAAACCTAAGATACATATATGAAATAATCACATCATGTTTCACCTTAAATGTATCATATTGAATAGAGTATGTATTTAAGTGAAATTATGTTACATTATTAGTTCCTTCATGAGAAACAACCAGTGAATCAAAAATTTTGAATGCAGTTGTGCAGTAAGAAATTCTATTCAAATAATAATTTCATAAGGAATATTATGAGGAATTTATATCCTTATCATAACAATCATATGAATTATTAGTTTAATCAATCCAATATATTCTAGGAACTTTAGGTAACTCATATTTATCATAAATTATAGTATAAATATAAAACCCGATTTATTCTAAATTGATTTTCATTTTAATATTCCTTTGAAAACAATTATTCCCATTAAAATAAGTAGGTATCATTGTGGTATTTTATTCTTATCTTTTTATATCCATAAATAATTAATTTTAGACAATAATAGACATTTAATATCATTTAAGAAATATATCATCATTAAAATATATTTGAAGCACCTATGATAACAAATGTTTCTCAGAGTTGAAAAATCAAGAGGGGTGGATTTAGTTTAGACTGAAATTTATAATTTAAAAATAATTAAAAACAAAATACCCCAATTTTAGAAAATTTCCCATTTAATTAAAATTGTTGAGTTATATAATTTTATTTTCCAAATATTTTATCAAGAGTGAGGTTTTGGATCAATTAAAATAATAGTAGAAATACATAAACATTTGAAATTAATTTACTTAACCAAACACTATATAAAAAATAATATTAACTGTCATTGTAAAATTTTGATTAATAAAATACTAATATAAATTTATTATTTTAAAGATAAATAGAGAAATATTTAAAGATAATTAATGGAATTAAAGAATATTTATCACAATGGACTTCAAAAAGGAGTTAAGTATAAATCTATAACATAATCCCATCCACATGGAACTCACCTACTACCTATAATTTTATTATGGAATAAAATTAACTGCAACTTGGATCAGGTTTTAGAAACAACCACACATAAGGATTTATAGAAAAAAAATAATCTTCAATATATATACATAGGATAAAAATGTACATGAACATATGTCCTATTCCATAGTTGTTTGTGGGAATATAGATGATGAAATTTGAGAGAGAGTGTAAAAAACTCTATAATTTAGTATGGGAATTTTTTTTAGTAATATATATATTAAGGATAAAAGTATATCAAAGGTAAAATGACAATAAAAATAGAAAAATATAAGAGATGAGAAAATGTAGTAAAATTCAATAAAAATAGTTTTAGTTTCACAGGAATATCTAAAAATATTTGTTAGAATCTTCCAAAAGGTTTTAACAAAATGTGCAGTAAAATAGAGTATCATATAAGTTTCGGAAAATTCAAATTTCTCTTTTAGTTCTATTATCACTAAATTTGTGTTACTATTTTATATATTCACCATTATTTCTCACCACTTCATCTTAATGAATGAAGGGGGTATTCAAAATATTAATCATTCCATAAGATCTACCTATTCTTTTAAAAATAATAATAATATAATTTGGATCCACATAATGTTTAGAAAATCTTTAAAGACTGTCTTTTTCTATAATCCATTCATGGAGTTGTTTTATTAATAATATTTCATTTATCTATGTTTATATACCCATCATTAAATTTATAAACTATCCATTGGAGAATAAATTTTGAAATTAACTATGGGTAACCACAATATCTTCACTGGCACTAGAATCATTTTATGATAGATCACTAGCAGTAGAAACAATGTGTAAGAAGTGATTATACATCATAGAGGTAGCATGATCTTGAGATAGATCATTATAATGTTATATTATCTTGGTGGTAGACCATCGAGGAAGTAGCACCATTAATCTATATTAGTAGTGGTATATTTTCCTTGATGATATCATTGAGTAATGGTTGTAGATATTAGCAGTAGGGAAATTTGATGGTAGACACATCTAATTTTCATGGTATAAAATGATTAGATGTACCATGAAAATGAAGAAACGCTTGATGGTAGATCTACTTAGTGATAGAAAAACATGATAGTATATCATATCAGTCATAATATTAAATTAAAAATGGCATGCTTCAACCAATGGTAGATCATTATAACTAATGGTAGATTCACACATAGACAATTTTCATATTTTATTCAAAAATAATAATTTATTATCATTAATCATTGAAATCATTAGACATAAAACAAACATGATTTGTGAGAATTAAAATAATTAGGTGCAAAACACATGTAAATATTCCAAAATAATAAATTAATGATAATTATTTAAATCTAAAATAGAAACACTATATACACTAAATAAATCCATGTAAACCAACTATAGGGTTTTATTAATAGAATCTAATTTTTTGGTTTGAAATATATTTTGTATTGATTCCTTTTTTACATTGAATTCTCACATTATATTTTTGTGAATTCTATCATTCAAATATCCTTGAATAAAAAATTTCTAATAATCTTCTTTGATGAGTATATATTACAGTAGCATAGTTTCATATGAAAACACCATTATTCTAAAAAAAATTATTTTAAATAATATTTTTTTAAAAATAAATATATTAAATCAATATAATGAATATTATCACTTATTATAGAACCAAAATAATATATTTAGAATCACAATTCTTTTAGGAAATATTTTAAAAATTAACATGAAACCATCTTCAAAATTTTAGGAAATCAATGAAGGATATACTTAAAACCACAAAAAATAAAACTTTTTAAATAAGATGAGATTGAGAGTATCTAATTTAACCGAAGGTAATTATTTTTCCATTTTCATAATAACCAAATGTGACATTCCCACCATAAATTTTTTTAAATTCATAAATCATTTTAATTTTCCAAATGTGTTCCAGAAAATCCACTTTCCTGATACCATAATCCCTTTCTATAACTATTCATGTAGGTTTCCATCAATTTAGTAGAAAATATATTTTTTTAGTACCTATATCTTCTTAGGTCTAGAAAAGTTTTTGAACATGACTTTAGAATCAAGATATTTTTAAAAAACTAATTAATATATTGATTAATATATTTCAAAGAATTAAAAAACATGGAAATTTATGTAAATAATGGATTCAAATTGTATATAAGTTCCCACTATGTTATATACTTATGTTTTTCTTTGGATTATAAATAGGAAAAAATAAAAATTATATATTTTATTTTTTTATCCTAGTTGATAACTAAAAGTAGTCCTGAGCTCATTTATAGCCTAACTATCCAAGATTATGTTGATAGTTTCAGTTAATTCATTGAAACCCGAAATACCCTTTTTGATTTGTTCATTAGCTAATTTTAAATAATTAGTTTCATTTAATATCATTAAATTTATTTACTTTTAAATATTAATATCAGATATTATAAATATTGGTAATGTATATTGTTTTATTAGACTCTTGTATTTATCTATCAGTTCATTTATGTTATCATCAAGGATTGATAAATACTCATATTTCCATTCATCATTCATATTAAAATCATCATGAAATTTAATTATAGATAAATAGGAGTTAGAATCCATTACCTTATGTGAATTATCAATAAATAAAAGATTTTATTTCTTGTTAAGATCTTATTTTCTTGATCTTGGTCACTTGAGCTATCCTATGAAACACTTAATGTCCCCTTCATTGGTTTCCGGGACTTCTCCCATTTTTCATCATATTTCATTTTTTATTTTGTGTTTAGACATTCATCCTTGGTGTTACATTTTATTTTTCACCCAAAACAAATAACCTCCCCAATGGAATCATCCTTCTTCCAATATAACTTTATATTGTATTTTTATTTTATAATTCAAATATTCAAAAAAATGTTTTTCTTCCTATAAAAAATAACAAATATTTTATCCAATTGTGCCATCTCCTCATCATCATCAGTGCCACCATCACTTAAACTTGTTATCTCATCATTAACTACCTATTTATATATAAAATTATATGATTCAATGTAAATATTTTCCATTGGTTCAATATCCTTATCATTTAATTTGAGTTCCTCCTCATACATGATCAATTTTATAATTAGTTCTTTTTCTAGATACACACTAATTTCAGATGACTACCAAATAGAAATAGTTGTTCTTATCCACTATCTAGGAAGACATATTAATATCCAATTTTTTTTCTTTATACTCCATAGTATTTCCATGTGAATTCATAGTATTTATGATTTTTTTGAACATGAGATATGTTTCAAAAATAGATTTTGCAGGATTCATCTTGAATCCGTCATATTTTATAATATATATGAATTTAAGCATATTTTTATGAAATTGGAATTTCCATTATGGTTAATGAAAATAGTTTCTAAAATATTATATACAGTATCATAAGAAAAAATTATTTTAAATTTAACATCCCATAATTCATAATATAAATCATTCATAGCTTTATATTTACAATCATATACTACCTTAGTAGTATAACTCCAATTATTTCGAGAAGTTTTTAGTTTTTCATATTTGTCCTCTATGGTATTGCAAAAATCAAACCCCATACTCTCATTATTTTTTTGGTCTTTAATTTTCATTTTCCATAGTTTTATAAGATAAATAATTAATTTTTATTAGTTTTAATTTCTTACTAATTTAGAAGTGTCTATAATGATAAAAAACAATCCAAATTAGAGATCTGAATGTGATGACTTAATGAAGGAAAAAGTTATGTAATTAAAATCATAGTATAATGTTGATGATCTAAAACTAAATGTTGTTTCCAGTGGGTGATTAGGAGGGGGTGAATTGATTATTTAATAAAATTTTTTTTTGGTAAAAAATATAAATTCAGAATTAGACAATTTAAAAATATCTCAGTTAACTAATATATTAAATATATATTTTTTGGTCTTTAGAAAAAAAATTCCCTGCCAAAATCAGAAACATGTTGAAATGGTTATAAATAACTATTTACTCTTGAAAAAAGGCTCACATCAAACACTATATATATATATTCCATAATAAAAAATAACTATGAGAGTATAAATTTTAAATCATAATTTATATATTCATAATGAAAAGTTTAATTTAAAAAGAAATAATATACTAAATGAAAATAGGTTTTCAATAGTGTATCAAAACTAAATAACATATTTTTGAAATTAAGAAATAATATGTTCAATTCCAAGAAGGAACCTGATCCACTTCACCTGATAGTAACCCACTGCCAATCCCATTTATTATAATATATAAACCGAAGCATAAACTAGATTGGTTTTTACAAATGAAAACCTCACATAAGCAGTCTAGGCTTAATCCAAGCCTCTTATAATTTTCCTTTTGGGATATTTCAAATAATTAAATATATAAAAGTGTATTGATGCACAATTTTTTTTGAGTATAGGATATGTTTTATGTAATTATGAAATAAACACATGAACAACTAGAAAGGAAAATAAAAATAGATACATTTTTTATAAATTTCAATATTTTTTAGAATTAGATGATAATAAATATTCTATTATTTATATATTTATATTCAAATATGTCCTTAATGTTATATAGAATGATCTCATAATGTTATATCTCTTATCTATAGTAAATTACTTTAAATAAAGTGTCATGGACAATAGAATGTCATGAAGAGTGTCCTCATATTTCCTAATATATCATAATTTTTTTCTCACATGACACTTACTCACACATATACTCAAATAATCTCCAATTTTCTCTTTAGGAATAACGAATAAAAAATCATGCACTGAACATTCTCTAGGAAGTTCATAAATGGTATAACTTCTACTTAATGATTCAGAACAAGTTTAAAAAATAAAGTAAAATATTATTCTCTAATATATATAGTTTAAGTTTTTAATCACTTATACACGGTAGGAATTATCTCACATATTCTCCATATTTTAGCAGGTTTTATACTAGGGAATAGAAGGTCCATCACAAGTCACAAAAGCATCAATTTCTTCTTACGATCACATCACAAGTTATAAATGATCTTCTCCCTTCACATGGTCAAATAATAACACTTTAAAGGTATATTCCTTTATCATAGTAACAACACAAGAAACAAATGATATATTTCCATCTCATAGTCCTGTAACAAGTCAATGGTGATCCATTACCTTCTCATAATCTCACAACACTGAACAATGTTTGACTCATTACAAAAATTTATAGGCACAAAATCTTTTGGATGGACACATATTCACATGTTCATAATTCATACCAAAATATTTCATATATTTTACCAATGAAATAGATGTACAAAATAAAACAAAATATTTATTATAAACATATGAATCATGATTTGAGATCATTAAAATAACAAATTACTAGAAAAAGGAAACACATTTTATATATGATAAGTGAATTAGAAATATTTAGTGGTAGGTGGGTAATGGTATTTTATATCCCCACAATTAATTAGTGGACCACATTAGACAAATTATTTTGAGTATTTGGTGTACTCATTCCCCTTTTTATAATGTTTTCAAGTTAATCCATGAATATTTGAATTATTTGTCTGAAATTATAAATTCTATCACTATAAAATTATATATTGACATCTATGTGATTAGTTAAAATGTGATATAAAACATGGATATATTTAATTTTCATGTTATTAATTATATATTAATTTTTTAATTGTTATTTATTATTTTCATAATAACAATGACTTACTTATTCAATGATTTCATCTATTGTATACTATACCGTTACTGAGTGTTTCAAATCTCACCTTCTTATATTTCCATTAACTAGGAAGAGAATAGGTACTATGATATTTTAGTTTATTTTAATTATGTTCTAATGCCAACATTACCAATAATGATCCTCAGTTGATATCTCTTATGATCACCCCTTATTGAGCGTTTGAGGTCCCTTTCTTATGTTTGAATTTTTCAGGGTTATAATGAAAACAATTATGCATGATTCTATAAAAGGATAACTTGTATAGAAAATTGTATGGGATATGTTGATAACTCATCACAAAATAAGGATTCCTTGTTTAGTGGGGGAAATAAAACTTTGATGGGAAAGATATAATTTCTATTAGTTAATGTTTTTTTATAACTCTCTAACAATCATTACCAGAAAGGTATTAGCTTTGATAGTGACTTAATAATTGTTTTTATTATTTTAATTGTTTTTTGTTATGTTTCAGTCATTTTTTTTGTATCAAATCTAGTATATAATGATTTTTTTTAGCACCAGATCTGGGTGTACAGGTCTTGGGTGTTATAGATGATATCAATTTAAGTATTTAAAGATTATATTTTTAGTACTAGATAAACTTATATGGGTCTTCATTGATATAATAAGAAAACCCAATCTAAAATTATAAAATTAAAATGTGTTAAGAAAATTATTTGATATAATCAACCATATTTTTGATCAATTTTAGTGCTTCTAATTCAATGAAAATGGAACCATAAATAATATTTTACATGAGGTTTTATTAATTCAACATAGTGGAAAAAAATTTAATATTAAATTTTCTAAAACTAACACCAAACCTAAAACCATTTTATAATGAAAGTGGTTGTTCAATCAAATAAAGAACTAGGAATCTCATATATAATCTCTATTCAAATTGTTATGTCATTGTAATATCATTTTAAATGTGAAGTGAAACCTTAAGATAGATTAGTTATTTATTTATTTAAATCTTAAAGAGGGGAAATAATATTGAGAAACTAAATTCTAATGATGGTTTTTCTTTATTCAAAATAGTTCAACTATGCTCCTGATATTAATCAGATCAATAGTTTCTATAACAACCCTGCTCTTTATTACACATTTTAACATGATTTATTGCATAAAATTTCACTTAAGAAAAATATGATGATTGATAGGTCTAATGTCTTGGGAAAATTAGGGACATTACATAACAACTTAGAATATAAAATACAATATCTTTATTGAAAAATTCTTTTATATGACCACAACATTGCTTCGTAGTTAGAATTGCATGGGATAACCTGAGGAAATGCATAAGAAAAGGGTGAGATATAAATCCCAGTATGGGTGTAAAGAATTAATAACATGAAAAATATAATACATGTTATAAAATAGGCATATAAATGGAACATAAGATAAACATGATTATAAAGGCATGATAAAGCATGATTTTCATAACATGGAAATGTGGAAACAACTTTTAACATGATATTAGCATGAACCCAGGATCATTGCACATGAAGAATGAGTAAAACCTCATTCAAAATGAATTATCATGATTAAAACCTCATTGTACAAGGAAAATCATGATACTATTCTTTACCCAATTCATTGAAGTGCTATCAGGGCACACCCTTCTTAATCATTTCATTTCATGCATAAGTGTGCCACATGTATCATACAACACAGATTCATTAAATATCATAATTTATTCCATGAATAAGAGATGTGGAATATATAAATTTATGTACTCAATAAAAAAGTACATGTTCATAATGGTGAATACCCTTGATAGAGAAATGGGTATGGTATACACTTACACAATGATTTTGGCATGAGAAATTTTGGTGTAACTTCAGCAGCATAATGACATCAAATAGAAATTGAGAAATGGGTTGATGAGAGAGAAAGGGTTATATAATAATTTATACAATAAATTTAAATTAAGGGGGTCATGGAACATAATATCCCAACATATGTAAAGGAATTTAGATGCATAATATAAAATAATTGCTTGAATGTAAATGAGAAGAGAGAAATTCCTTATGGAATTTTGGCAAGGTAACGAGTGTACATATGAGGAATTAATGTGATATAAAGAGGTATATCATAATTAAAACATAATAAGGGAAGTATGGGGGATGTGATTAATAATACCCTAACATTTTTAATTAAATATAAAATGGTATAACAGTATAATGATGTTTGGACAAAAATGAGAAAGGAAGAAATCCCTTACTTGGAAATGTGATCTCAAATGATTGGGAGAGGGTTGATAGAGGCTTATTGGGATACTTTGGTGCCTTGGGAGGATTAAATAGAGAGGAGGGTAGAGTTTGGTTGAGATACAAATGGTTTGAGTGAAGATGAATGGGATATTGAGTGGGTTTATATAGGAAATGAGAGGAAATTATTTATTATTTAGGTTTTGGACACATCTTATTAAACTAATCACACCCACAAACCATACCATGGTTTTTGACAATAGTTTTTTCCAATCCAGAGAGGAAAAATTTATTTAATAAGTCCAATGGATGAACTTATTAAAATATTAGGCTTGGTTATGTGGAGGTGAGTCACACTCTCATGGAAATCATTTTAAAATGTTAAAATGATTTATAAGTCCTATAGGGTCAACTAAGGATTTATAAAATAAATCAAACAAATATAAAATCACATTATTTTAAAGGTAAACATATGTTTCCTAATATACCTTTTATATTATTTTATTAATTCACTATTTTGTTATTATGATGTCATAAAACACATTGTATATTTAAACGGTATGCAATTTTTTACCCACAAATTTGACTGTCTCAAAAAATTATAAAAAATTCACCGTTAGATAATTTATACATCTTGAATCCAAACATAAAATTTATTTTATCTAAATAATTTTCTAAATATGTGAATTTTCACTTTTAAAATAATATTTGATATTTATCGAAAATTCAAGGGAATTGACATAATCAACTTTCAAACATTAATAAAAATTACAATTGTATTCTTAACAATTATACGATCATTTATATTTAATAAAAATTAATTTTATAATATTATTTTATTAAAATATTATTTAATTTATATTTCCATTAACTAATCAAAATATATTTCTTAATTTAATTTAAATATTAACAAAAAATATTATTTGTGCTCTATAAACCATTTACAAAGTAAAAATAATAAAATGAATGTATATTATTTATAAAAAAATAATTCACATAATCATAGTTCTAGGGCCTTGTTAAACAACCTCTTATGTCACCCTCATAAGATCTAAGGGTAAAGTGTGTGATGGTGACAAACTCTTGGGGCAGTTCTGATAACATCGCTCGGTTGGTAATCTCTATTAACATTTACTTTTCGTGTAGGTGATTCCATTCAAGATTAATGTGTTGAATCACATCTTGTGCTTGGTAAATAGAAAAGACTAGTGATGATACCTACTTTCTAGGCTCCAACAAATGGGATTTTATGGAGCAGTTCTACTTGGTGAGGCCATCGCTTCCTTTTTCTGAGTTAATTGAATTTGTTAAATCTATTTATTTATACTAATAACGTGATCACTATTCAATGAATATATTACCAATGATAACAATTATTAATGGTATTTTGAAATCCAAAACCATAAAACCAAGTAAGTGAATATGTTTTATATAACCATTTTACATAATACCTTTAATTGGATCAAGAGAGATTTTCATTAATAAAAATTTGGGTCTTTAAAGTTGTAAGAGTTGGTGTCCTAGAACAAACTAGTTTTACTTTGATTACATGGATATTTAATATATTATTATATATTGTTCATTGTTATGTATGACTATGATATAATAAATTCTTGGAGTATTTGTTTCATTGATAAGGTCATGCAAGTTCCCCGTTATGATGAGAACCTTGAAATTCTATAAAAATATTTTTAAATATAGTTCTATGGTTGGATAACATACTATGATGGGACACATAACATGCAGATTATCAGGTGTGAGTACTCATCCGTAGATGAAACTTCCTCTCATGAAGTTTGCACTTGGTAATCTCCAAGATATGAGATTATGAGAACAGACCCGCTAATAAGAATTCTGAAAGTTTTGGTGTCATCAGATATTTCTATCTACGAGCATGTGTAATGAAACTTAGACTTTAAGATTATCATTAATACGTGTCATGACTCACGCACTTTGATTTACTGATGAAATAGTCATGCAGATAGTTGGCAGGAATTAGGGTACGTTGGGTGCATCATGAGTGTCATGTTATTAATGGATAAGTCAAGGAAGGATTTCCCTTCCATTTATGGAAGTTGATATCTCTTCCCTTTGATTGAAATAGAACCATTGCAAGAAATTCCTTAGCCATGGTATAACAATGAGTTTATTTCAGGTAGTCAAAGAATGACGTATCAAGCATAAAAGTTAGTGACATTCTCATGAAACATGCTTGATGAGATATTGTGACAAAGGGATTATATTACACAGTGAGTGTTTTTATGTGTATGTCATTGGTTCGACTTTACATTCTTTCTCTTGGGTTCCTTAACTCATTGCTAGATGGTACTCTTGAACTTTAGGCAATCCCGCCTAATGCCAACAAGAAATAATCCTAGAGGGTCACACACTAAGTGTTTTTGGTGGTCTCGGTTAAATTCTATTTGAATTTAATTAATGAAATAAATTTTATTCTCAAGATTGTGGAATATTTTTATTCAAGTTAAAATGATCGTATAAATTAAATAAAAAATATATATTTATTTTATTAAACATTTAATAAATTTTTATTTACTAGTTTGTAAATAAAATATTTATTTAATATATTAAAATATTTATTTATTTATTCTACTATTCAATAAATGGAAGTAGAGTTCGAGTGGACCATGGTTAGTCTGGTAGTAAAATAATTATTTGCAAGATGGTAAATAATTATTTAACTAGTTGGCACAAGTTAAAATAATAATGACGCTGCTATTATTTTGTACGCGGAATTTTATTTTATAATTTAGTTTTGTGCAAGTTGGAACACCATGAATAATGACTCGGTATTATTATTATGAGCATGGGTTTTATCTATGTTCATGAATTTATTTAATTGTTGCTATGAAATTACATATTGTAACTGAAATTCCATGTATGTAAATAGACAAGTAGGCCTATTGTTCCATACACCACACCACACACCTGGTGAATTGAGAATTGTTGAGCCAAACAATTTCTCTCTCAAATCTTCTTTTATCCCCTCTCAAGATTGAGAGACATTCTTCAAGGTAGAAGAAGAAGTGATCAAGAACAACCAATATAAGACACTATCTTCAACGCGCTAGTACTCATAGAATGAGCGGTATCGATCATAGGCCATCAGAGCATGTGTGGTTCACCGCTAGAGGGATTCCAAATCCATAAAAGCACAATGAGATAATCCGGAAGGGTCATTCCAGACGATCAACATCATCAATAAAGAAAAATACCAAGGATACAAGTATTATTTTTCTTTATGAAATTAATTAAATTAATTATAAATATGATGTTGAAGATCCTCTCTAATGGTTTCATGCCTCTTTCTTCTTTTTCTAAATCGTTGATTATATTTCTTAGAGATTGGCATTCATGTTCATATTGATCCCAGGATAATCATTGATCCTGGTAAAAATCAATTTTGGGTGTCATCCCAACCACGCTTCCGTAGCGCCTAGAAGATTATGTGGTACAAACAAGATATCGAACTGCTGAAGGATCACTACCCACTAAGCTATATGAACTATCAACATAAGTCAATTTGGAATGTACTTTAGTAGATACACATGGGACACCAGTTGTATCTCGTGACATTGTAGATAGGGTCGCAACATCTGCACTACAAAACTAGAATGAGGAATCACATATCGATAGTGGAAAACCTAATAATGGTTTCAAGGAGCACCCGACTAAGATATAATAAACCATCTTATGTCCCTTAGTTGTTCTTCTGCTTCAGAAGGGCGCCAAGGGTCCATTCTAGGTAGGTTACATAAAGGGCTAATGAATTTTCGGAAAAGGGTGGCATCAATACCATAGGTTGTAGCATGTACTTCTTGATATTTTCTAAAAGGGTTGAAACTATTCGCCCCAATGATAAAAGACAACTTTCTCCACTATTCGGGAAAAGAGATTACACTTGTTGTCCATATTCGGGATGAATTGGTGTATATGGGCTATGTGGCCTTAAAATCCCCATATCTCTTGGAGGTCACTTGGAGGAGGCATCTGACTGATGTCCTTGATCATCTCTGGATTGGTCTTAATGACACTATATTTGATGATGAAGCCAAGAAGATTTCCATAGGTAACCCAAAAAGTACACTACAAGCGGTTTATCATAAAATGGTGGGAACAAACGATGTTGATACAATTTTTCATGATCTCTGTGATGGTTCTGATGCCGATGTTACTTGACCATCAAATCATCTACATAGAATTACACTAATGTACCAATGATCTATTTGAATATATGGTCCATGGAATGCTAATATGTGTCTCCTTCATTATTTGGACCAAAAGTCATTACCTGATAATACAAGGTACTATACAGTGCTCTAAAGGCAGTGGACTCTTCATCCTTGGGGTCCATTCAAATCTAATTATATCCAGAATACCAGTCCATGAAGGAGGGGGCTTGGAATCTAGTAGTGACACTGATCAATAGCTCTCTCATAGAAGGGGGAAAATCATCCTTCATATAGTGACAATTGAGGTCTCAGAAGTCATTACAGACTCAGATCTATCTATTCATCTTCATAATGGGGATGATATTGGGAAACCATATGGGATACTATACTTCCATAATGAATTTGTCTTTGATAATCTTATCAACATTGGCCTCGATCATGGAACCTTGAGAAGTGTACATATTTCTAGGAGATAGTTTGAACCCACGATAAATTATCAGGAGACCAAGATGGTGGACGAAGACATGAGGATATAACCCTAGAATCTTTCCATAACCCCAAGTAAACACATCATGATGATATCTAAGAAAGTCAACATACTTTTACTATTCTGCAACAGGAATAGATGCAATGATCAATGTCGGCCTCAAGTCTTCCTTGATACTGATATTAACTTGTACCAACTCATCGATAGTGGAAGAGTCACCATTTTCAAATGTAAGAGGGGTGTCTTATATATTTTCCTCTTGGTCCATAGTGATAGGATCATTAGAAGATGTAGATCATATGGGATAATTGACCTTAATAGAATGCAGTTGTTCACCAGGGTGGTGGTGGAATCTTTATCGGAAGACTCTTGCAGTGCTAAAACCATGGAAACATAATCTGTTGACCTTATTCCATCAGGTCTTCGACCTAAGGGACCATTATTGACAATATAAAAGTTGTAGTGGCACGTCGTCTTGATTCAGTTCATCCTAGATCGGTAAAACTAGCAGGTATTCTGAATTTCTGTTTCCATGGGGACAATGTCTCAATACCTCACTGAGGTCAGGGGCTCTAGAATCACCCAAGCGTAATTCATATAGGAGTATGAAGTGATCTTACAACATTCCTTGTACCTAGGAAATTTCATTTCACTTCTTCCTAAGAAAAAGAATTAGTGTCCTTAGTCTAGGGCAGCAGACTCCAACTGGTGAATCGGGAGGATGCTTGCATCATCTATGTTTGTCCATTGGTCGGCAACAATAGTAGTGTTCTAAACCTCAAAGGCCTGAACCTATTTGTCCTTAATCTTGTAGTAATCAGAGTCTAAATAGAAGTATTCACAATAGGAAAAGGGATATTCATCACCTTGGATCACTCCCACTCACCCATTAAGGGATTACATGAGGCACTGGTGAAAAGATGAGGGAACTGTTGCATGCTTATGAATCCAGGGCCAACCCAATAGTTATTTTTAGGCAGTGTCTTCTGAGAAGACCATAAACATGGTACTAGAAATTAGTCCACTAAACTTGCTCTTCCAGTGGATCTTTCCACAATGAATTTTCTCTATCCTATCATAACATTGAACTTTTAGGTTATGGGGATCCAAATATTCTTTAGAAAAACCTTTCTTACAGAGTGTTCGGTCAGGATAAGATTAATACTATAACCTGTGTCGGTAAGATAGTTGTGGAATTCCATTTCATTAAACTGGACAATGATGTATATCATATTATTGTGGCCCTATAAAGAAGAACATTCATCTTATGCTAAGAATGAGATGATGATTTGTCATTCTTCTCACATGACTTCCCCAACATGGAATAAATCTGCAGCTGCTACCTCTATTTAAAATTGGGGGGCTTCTTAATGCCCCTATATAGGATTCATGCATATCATCAGACAATCAGATAGTCTCAATGATCAATATCTTCATAGAAATGCTGGAAAGGTGCTTAAGCACATCATACCTCTGTGCTGGGAACACATTTCTGTCTGCTTGAAGATGCTATGTGATAGGGAGTATAACGAGGACTACTTGTTGAACCAATAAATTTTGGATGTTTCTAGGGATACCCTATTTCCCACTAGCTGAACCACACAAAAATACAGTTGTATGACTGTTAGATGATTGCGATTTGGCCAAAGACGTGTGTGGTTGGTCATAAAACAATCACAGTGGCTCTACCAGACCGAGTAGTAAAAACATTCATGTGGATGAATATGAAAAGATATGATTAGAGGAATTTGCATGTTGAGCCCTGTGTTGGGCCTAATTTCATGTATCAGTGGTGTGGGAGGATTGGTTATATGTGTTGGCCGATGCTGTCTGATGATTTATGTATCCACAGTATCACCGATGATGGTGCCAACTGATGACTTTAGGATGATCTTCCTGAGGATCCTCATCATCAGGATCCCTGAAAGGGTCCACCGGCTCAAAGGTATTCACATAGGCATACTCCTGGTAATAAATTGATGAATCCTCCAAAACTGGGAAGATTCTGGGGTAATCCCCATCTCTAGGGTCATGAAGTTTTCTGTAGAGTGAGATAACTTCACCACCAGAGGGGGACTTTTCTTTCCCTTTCTTCATCAGTGTATAATCCTCTGAGAAGACATAGTCTGTGACATAAATGTAACATCAACATTTTTGGGTAGTGTGGAAACCTTGTAAGGCATAGGATGAGTCAAATGGGAATGGGTGATACCGTGAGCACAAGAAACTTTTTTATTATCCATCCAATCATCATATTACTAAGACCTGTGGTGGGATAAAATCTTTCATTCATTATCATTATCACTATCTGGATTTATGGAAACACACACCACCTAATATGGGGCCTAACCTAATCTGAATATGCTATTTTTGAACTAGTCCTATAGTTATTCCTTGAACACATTACACTTTTTGAGGATATTTACAAAGAACTGGTGATAGGGGAAATAGTGGGGGCGATTAATGATATTAGCCTCCATGTGTCTTCTACAGTCTGAAAAACTCAAATTCCCCTCATCTTGGGAACATTGGAAATAACTGGGGACCTGGGAATCATCAAATGATTAGGTCTAGTTTCTTCTTTCAAAGAAAGGGACCCTTAGAGCTTGGACCAAACAAGGGTTCAAATCCTGATGGGTAAGTGGAATTTGATAATCTCGCATGGGATGCGGTAATGCATTACCTGACATCACATAATGATTATGAGGTGGGTGATGTTGATCCTGAGTCTGGGCTTGAGGCTATGTCCCTTGGTGAGGATTTATAGGGGGCTATACTGGTAACAACTCTTAGTGTCTTGGGGGCCTCCACCTATACAACGACAATAGTCTCACCCTGGGCAGCTCTTATTGCAGGAGATGTGGGAGGAAATAGGTTTTCTTGGTTTTCTTTCTAAAAGGTTTACTCTTAGCACTGATCATTGTCAAAGAAATCCTAAGATCCACCTATGAAGTTCTGTGAGATAAAGTAGGGAACAAATTCTGTATTCACATTCCCCACAGACATTTTCAGTAGTTTTTATTGAGTCAGCGATATATCGAGTGAATATGTAATGCCTTTTCAACTAGAGAAAATGCTTAGGATGCCCTCATATGGCTGTTTTGTTTCACTTTTTGAGGTCAAAATTACCCATATTCTAAGTAGTGGAGAACAAATGGTAAATTAATTCCCTACGAAGATCCTCCCAACAATCTATGGACCCAATGGGTAACTAGCTATTCCAAATAAACATAGTCCCTTCCTGTGTTTGTATGAAACACTGGAGCTTAGCAGATTCCTACTATGCTGGAGTACCTAGAATGGGTCCACACCTTGAAATAAAGTGCGTTAGATGCTATAGCGAGTCACCAATCCCATTTAAGGGGGAAAAAGTGGGATTCCCAAATTCCTACAGTGTTGGGATATTATCTACCCATTCTGAATATGTCTTTCCAATAGGTGGTATTTACACCTATTGTATTTCAAGGGACTCTAGATAAGAAATGAAACTAGCCACCAGATCATTTGAGTGGAGATTCCCTTCTTAGAGAGGATTCTTGAACAATGGTGTGTTGGTGGGCTCTTCAACTCAGTATGAAGGCTGAGTGGCTTAGGGAGTGGCTGTTGGAAAAACTCGAGGGGCTACCAGAGGATTGGCCGATACAGTAGCTGAAGGAATAACTAGAAGAGAGACCTAAGGATGGTTGTCACACAGTTCAGACAGATTCGATGATGTATAATATGGTCGTTTACCATAAACTACAGCCTCCACTAATTAATTATGGGAAGGGTTGTTGAGATAACTATGAGGAAACTCACTGATGGGGGAATCTTCTTCCCCCTGCTGCCCTGGTGGAAGATGGTTGGGATCATATCGGGGATCACCATAATGTGTACATCATTCTGTGAAATGTTCGGTAAGGATATTTTCAATGATCCTTTTTTGTGCAGTGTTCTGTTGGAGCAGCATTTCCCTTTCAGGATAATCCTCTATCATCTACACCAAGGAAGACATTATAGAATGATTAATGGTCCCAGAGTGTTCTTTTCCCCTATTGGGGTCCTAACTGAGTGTCATTGGCTCAGTAGGTTCAATAAGGCCAAGAAATTTTCTCTGCTGGAAAATAAAAATTCATGGGGATCTAACAGATGTTGTGTCATTCCCAATGGAAGGTTATCTTTAATAATACTTATCTTGGTATCCTTATATTTGATATCAGCCATGTTTACCATGAATAAACCTAGAGGCATATCCTCAATATCACTTAGAAAATCAGAATGCTGCAGGATCAGAATAAAATGATGAGTAACATACTTCCCCCACCCACGAATCTGGACGTGTGGAGATGCCTCCTTAATAACTCGGTGGATCAAATTGAAACTTTTGAATCATTGATGTTGATGTTTCTGATGATAACAAAGTGATGTAATGAGATGATCCATAGGAAGGGTGGCATAGTTGACCATGCAATACTGCTAGTCGATATTGTCATAAATGCCATGGCTCTTCAGATAATTCAACTGACAATAGAACAGATGAACATGTGTCATTCATAGTGTTCAATTGAGATACATGTATTCATCCTATTTGAGGTACTATAAGATGCCTAAATTCTGGAGTTGCAATCAGCCTGAACATCTCGAGCATGTGATCTAGCAAGAGAATGTCCCACAAGATTCTCCAATCAATAACATGATCCAGCAAATGGTTTTCCCATTCTTCAATTGGGGAAAATTGAGGAACCAACCATTGAACTGATATAGACCTCTATAATGGAGGACTAGCAGGTGGAGAGAATGGTGCATGAGCTAATAGGCTGCTACTCTCTAGGTCATATCTTTGGGATGGAACATACTACATCATCACATCCATGTATGGTGTGGTATCGACCGCTACTTCATGTACAAGTGTGGTGGTTGTTGGTGCTCAATCATGATGTTTCTCATGATCTACAAAATAATATAAAAACTACTCAATATGTCATGTTGAGGAAGAGTGTAAATCTGGAAATGAAATAGAAGAATGAACGACAAGACTCTAAAAGAGAGTGAAATCATCCTCCAATTACATGTACCTATGGAGGGATATAGAGATATGGTGTATCTTGCTTTTTAAGAGGATGAAGCTGACATTCCTAGTTCCTAACCTAAAACATTACATAGAGGATCGAGGAGATAGATCCCTCAATGAGTCTGATTCAGCTTTAGAATCTAAAAGGTGGATGGTATTGACCACAATTTAGCACTACATAGGATACTTACCTAGGAGAAGATGGTTTTACCACCTTCATGAGAACTATTATTCAGGGTAAGGTAAATATGAAACACTGGGAGGACCTTCATGTGGGTTGGCTCGGGGGAATATAAGACCTTCACCTTGGTATGATGGCGTGTGAGGAGCACTCAATCATATGTCAAATGAAACATGTGCAGGACCTTCATGTATGCTATCTGATACGCATGGAAGACCTCTATTTTATGGAGGGTTTTATTGGGGGAGGACCTCCATTAAAGGTGACTGGAACATGGGGAGGACCTCCATGTTGATGAGTGATGGAGTGAGAAGGGAATTTTCTCTGGTCGATGCCACCATAGGGAGGGCCTCCTCTTGAGCTGGTGATAATGCAAGGAGGACCTATAAAATGATAAACTCAAATACAGGGAATATTTCTATACCTGGGATCATGGGAACAAGGATGATATCTTTGTTGGGAGTCAATAATATGGGGAAGGCCACTTCTTGGATTGATGATTATGGAATGTGGAAGAATTCCATGATGAGTGTAAGAGCATGGATGACCTTCACTCTAGAGATGACAATACATGGAGGACCTATGTAATGGATCTTATTATCATATATTAACCTGAGATAACTACTTATTATGTCAATGACTGAATGAGTTAGCCTAGATTTCCCATGGGGTGGATGGTGTCTCATTCCTTATTAGACAAATAAGTACTCCTAATCTGTAATAACAGAGAGATGATGTTAAGCATTAGTGGTGGAAAGGGCCACTAAATATTTAGAAGATGATGCCACCTGATGGGAATCTTTAGGATTTTATGACCAACATTGGCATCGGGTCAGCATAACCGGGCCAGTGGTGATAGGGTAGAGACCACTAGTTTCTTGGCATGTGAGACTAGTTGGAGGCATTAATGTGGCATGATGGGATCCCTCCTTAGCAACTCATGGGCGATGGTCATTTCTAGGATGACTCTGACTTCCCTTACCTTATCAGCATTTGGGATTGATCCATAATATTCTTCTAGGGAGATTCTACCAAAATGGGTGGATGTTGGAGGGGGAGAAGTAGCTCCCTACATGATCCTTAGGTGCAGTGGTGATGGTGAGGCATAGTAGCCTCTAAATTTTGGCATTCCATATCCCTCATTAAGATGATACCCTCTTGTTTGTACCATTTCATAAGAGTTCTAATCACCCGTATTTGGATAACTTCTTACGGTGATACCGAGCATGGGAACCCAGAAGATGTGGTTGTTGATGATTTCTTCGAAGAGGTGGAGCTCGACAAAATTATTGCATTGGAATTTCCCCTACCCCTATATCTGCGGGTGGGAGGATACTGATTTCTTGAAGTTGTAGCTTGGGTCGTAAAAAATAGTAATATCCAGCCATCGGTAGAGATATTAGGAAATAAATACCCAATGACCCTGCATTGTTCATTATTCCATAGTTGGAGAGAAATATCCACACTGACAGTTCCACATATAAGAATGCCCAGTGATTAACTTCCCCAAATTCTGGTGAGTTCCATAGTAGGCCAACTATTTTCTTGGTAGGACCTGGCACTAGATTATTGAATTCAATGACACACTAATATAATGATGTATCATAAGCTACTAAACCCCATATTGGGGAGAATATCATTCACATTGGTTTACCAGTTATGTTTCCATCCTTTCCACCAGGGCACGCCTCATCGTGCCCCATGTTCGATAATTTCTGACAGCCATATTATTCCCTACATTCCTGCTTTAAAATGGTAGTCAACATCCATCACTTTTGTAGATATGTTTTATCCTTGATCAAAATGGGATGATGGTATTTCAGTTACTCCTTCCATGGATTCCTCCTCATAAATTGTCGCCAGTTCTGAGTCTCCCTCATAGATTATGATTTTCTTCATGAAACTCATTCTTGGTGCCATCACTCTGTGGATGTCGGTTAAATATGCTAATTATATCATGAAATTCCTTGGGGTTAATTCTGGGTAGATACCTTTCATAGGAGATTAGTCACGTTCAGGCATATGTGGCATGTCTTGAGGTTGGAGCATTGGAAATATTATATACTTCCTCTTTAGAGGGATTCTCAAGGGTTCAAATACCTTAGGGCTCCTACGAAGATTTTGGGGTCTCATATGATAGAGGAATGTCTATGTGGTTTTCATCAGCTTCCCATGTTTAACATAGGGAATGTCGTGATTTTAATTCCTTGTGGAGATGGATCAAACTAATCATAACCCCGATGAGAGTGGATTAGATTAGAACATCCCTAGAAGATAATAGCTTGAAGGTTTACCGGAGAGATGGATCAGAACTCCCAATGAGAGAGGAACTAGGTGTTGGGTGTCCCAAAAAGGGGAGGCTTTTACACTATGAAGCCTAATCTATACACCACAATGGGTGGATCAAAAAATATGGGCCCTATAATGGGGAAGTCCAAGGATTACCGTTGAATGGGATTGAACCTCAAAGAGGAATCCTATATACCCTATGTAGAATATAGGGATCAAAACCCACATTGTTAGAATGTGTTATTTGGGCCTTGCACATGGTTATATGCCCATATCGAAAGAGAAACTCTTGGTTAGATGAAAATAGATAGTTTAGGGCTTACGCATGGTTAGCGGCCCACATGAATGGCGTAATCCCACCATGATAAGGGTTAGTTGGTGGAAAAAAGGATGAGGATTATGCATGGTTTTCTACCTAATGGGATGCCATGAGTTCACTGGGATGTGGAAGCCTGAATGAAATCAAGATGGATATGGAGGAAGTGTCGATTGATGAGGATGAGGTTGAACTGACGTGAACATGATGGTGATGGGATTGAACCTCAGGGGGTTTCCTACATATCCTAGTGGATGGGTATAAAAGTCTGCAAATTTTGATGGGGTGATGAGACAGAAAATGAGGCAGCTCGAGAGAAATAGAGTGCATAGATAGGGAGCTGAAGGAAGTGGAACAACCGAGTTAGGGAATGATCCTCCCAAGACACAAATCCTTGAGGGATAGACCAGAATGGGAAATTGGTGGAAGAATAGCACATCAATGAGGATTACTAGGTACTAGAAAGGGATCAAAGTCCACATAGTTTCAGATAGTGGCACAAAATCAAGGTGTACACAAAGGATGACAACTTGATACATGCAAGGGCTTTACGCATGGTTAGATACCCATCGTAAGTGGGACACTATTGGTTAGAGGAGTATGATTAAGTGTGTTAGGATTATTCATGGATAGATTACCTGGTGCTAATAGAAGAAGCAACAGGGTGTTTGGTTAGGACTTATGCATAGTTAGAGGTTGAGGTTGATGCATTAAAATGCCTCAGTGATGCGGACCTGTGAGTTGTGTCCCCAAAAAGGGAAGATGTCACATCATGAGGGTAAATCCATAAGAGGAAGAACCATAGTTTACCATTTATTGGGGATTAAAATTTGAGATGTGCCCTATGTAACCTATTTATAAGAAAGGGAAGGAATCCCACGTATTTCAAAAAGAGATAGAGGCTTACAGTTTATCGTCAAGAAGGACGAAGGTGAACTGATGTGAAGTAGTCGGAACAGATGGGTGATAGGCTTGAACATTAGGGAGGATTACTACATACCTAAAAAGGGTGAAAGTCCAAATAGTTCAGGACAAATGGAATGGGGCTTATGCATGGATAGAGGCCCATTTCAATGTTCAGTCTTAAGAATTGTTAGTGAACCATAGAGGATGACATGGTCGCTGCTTACTCTAAGCCCACGTGAGTAATGCTATGTGTGGGAAACAAGAGGCAGTAACAGACCTGATGACCATGTTGCAAATTGTGTAGCCACACGAGGTGGTGTGAGGCTTATGCATGGCTAGCAGCCTAGGGAGATTATAGCATCCCACCTTTTTATCACATAAACTTTTATTACATTTTACAAAACCGAGGATATTTAAGGTTTAGTGTCTTGGAAACCAGGAACTTAAAACAAGAAAACATAAAACATTATTCCTAAACAATTGAAAGGATTCTCCTCATGTTCATCCTAGGTTCATTACTGCATCTCATAACCTGGGGACATACATAAAAAGAAAGGGTGATCATAAGGCCCAGTAAGTGAAACAAGGGGAAACATTTAACATGTGAACTTGAGATACATCAACACTATCATGAAAAAAAACTTTAAGGAATGAGAAAGAAATAATTAGGCATATCATAATAAAAATAAAATTTTTCATAACTTGAAGATGTGTCTACAACATTTAATATTAACAATCATTTCGTTTCACCAAGGTCCATCCCCAAGGTGTCATTAAAAAATTACCAAGGTTATTCACCAAGGTATCAGTCTAAAAGGTCATCTCTAGAGATTAAGTCTTTACCCAATGCATTGGAGAGATATCCGGGTGCACCATTAAATTTGTCTTTATTATCATGTGAGCCACATATATCAACATCAATCATTACATAATCAACCCATATAGCATAAAAGAAATGGGTTTCATTTCATAATCATAACGTTTTAAAAATTGCTTTAAAGACATGATCTTTATCTCACTTAAAACCCACAGAAAATGAAAGCGGGTCTCATGTATGTAAATCACAGAATTTAAAATATAAAATTATGGTATATATGTGAATAACCTTTTAGAAGGAAGAGATTTGAGTATTAACTTAATAAAATAAAATAACTTTATAAAAAGACAGAGACATTCTGAGATGAAAATTCTGTAGCATAACGACTATGTTACAGGGTTTTAGAAAACATTGAAAAGGGAGGGGACATGGGTCAAACATTCATAAAAGACCCATAAAACTGTAGAGGGACAGAATATAAGGGATTTAAGAACATGGTAATTAAATTTGAAAATATACCATATGAAATGAAGAACATGAAATGAAGAAAAAAATAAGATTTCTCTTATGAAGATTCGGTAGCCTAACAGCGTCACATAAACTTCAACCAAAAACGAATTGATGAGATCAAGTAGGGTCTCTCATCATATGAACATAAAAGATCAGTATGATAGATATATAGATCATACCCTAACATAATAAAAAGTAACTTTCAAGACTTGACATGGAATTAGAACTTCAAAAAAGAGAAGGGTGAAAGAACCACTTAAAAATTCGGCAGCCTAACGGCGCCACTTAAAACTTCAAAATACTGAATTAAAGAGATAAAATGGGGTCTCTCATCATATGATCATAAAAGATCAGTATGATAGATATAGAGATCATACCCCAACATAATAAAAAGGAACTTGAAATACTTGACATGAACGTAGAACTTGAAAATGAGAAGGGTTAAAGAACCACTTAAAAATTCGGCAGCCTAACGACGCCACTTAAAACTTCATAAAACGAAATAATGAGAGTAAGAGGGGATCTCTCATTATATGAAAATAAAAAGGGTAGTAAGAGGAATATAAAATAACAGTCTTTAACATAAGAACATAGAGCATAAAAGAAATGACATAAAAGAGATTACTTGAAAAGAAAGAGAGAGGTCAGATCCCTTACCTTAAAACGTAACTCTTAAAACTCAAAGGTTGGGACCTTGAGGGCATGGGGGAACCTTAGGAGGACTCCTAGGGAGGTAATGAGACCCGAACTTCATTGGGGGAGAGTGGGGAGTCGAATGGATGAGAGGATGGCTTGGTATTTATAGGGAAATTGAGGGGACAAGGAATTAATGGCCAAGGGACACCTCATTGGTGGTTTTGGAAAAACCATGGGCTTTCCCATGGTATTTGCCCATGGTATTGGAAACATGGGTCCCCACATTCAATATTTCATCACCTTTTGTCGGCAAACCCTTAAAATATCTCATTAAATCATAATGAAATAGTTATGATGTCATTAGACATACCGAAACACTAAAACTGCATTTTTACTATTCACTGAAAATTCATCTTTCTCAGAAAGATCCCAAAATTTCACCTTAACCAAATATCGATGCTCTGATTACAAAAATGAACTCCATTTTATAAAAATAATTTTCTAAATATTTTTAATTTAATTTTTAAATAAATACACTATTCACCAAAAAATCATTTTTCCAGAAAAAACCCCAAAAATTACCATAACATAATATCGATGCTATGAGTTCAAAAATTAAATCCATTTTATGAAAATAACTTTCTAAATATTTTTAATTTAATTTTTAATTAAAAAACACTATTCACTCGAAAAAATCTAATACTTGAATAATAATTTATGAAAGCGTTATTTAACCATTTTATTAAATCACATTACTTAATCAAGGTGCCTAGATTATATTAATACTTTCTTTAAGTGAGATTACTATTCCATTTGGTCACATTACTAATCCGAAGCATAAAATAACTATTCATAATTTACTATTCATCAAAAATTAAGTTGATCTTATTAGACTCTAAATTTCGTACTGAACATAATTGTAGAAGACAATTTTTTGAATATCATTACACATTTTTAATTATTTAAGGTTTACATAAACATTTTTAAAATATTCTTTTTCTAAAATTCATAAAAAATATGCATACTAAATTTATCCGGTCATTTGAAAATTCATAAACTTCATCATAAGAAGAAATCAAAATTTTTATTTAAAACAAAGGGTTACAAAAGGCAGTTACGGTCTCCGTACATAGCCCCTTATCACACCTGCATAGGACCTAAGTGTAAGGTGTGCTAAGGTGAGAGAATCTGAGGGAGGCTCGACCAACATCGCACGAGTAATAATTTATATCAGTTTTAACTTCTCGCGAAGGAGATTCTCTTCTAGCTTCACACGATGAAGTTTAGCTTGGGTTTGGTCCAGAGCAAAGCCCAGTGGTGCTACCTCCTTCCCTAGTTCTGTTAGATGGGCTTCGATCGGTCCAAGACTACTGGGTGAGGCCATCAAATCTTCTTTCTATATTAATTAAACAAGATCACTTGTATTTAGAGACAAAAATTGAAACATTTAGTTTACAGTGGTCATATTGACCAATGGTCATATAACAGTCAAAACCCAATGGTCTCATTTTAATTATACTCATGTTATCAAATGAAACATTTTTTTGAGTATAAAAATAAAATAAAATAACACAAAAAATTAGGAAACAAGATTTATTCAAAATTTCGGGTCGTTACAATCTTCCCCCCTTAAGAAATTGCGTCATCGCAATTTTTAAAATTGGGTTTTGAAATTTCGTTGAAAGTCCCACATCGGAAAAGGAGTAAGTAAAACTATTACTTTAAAAGAAAGAAAGGGAAGTACAAAGGTCACCCGAGTTAACCCACACTAGGATTCCATGTAGGAAAACATGGACATGGAGGAGAAAACAAAGGGTCATGTTCTAAGGGAGAGTGATAGAAAACATGATTAGGAGAAAGTTAACCATGAGAAAATCACAAACTTATGATGTGTGGAAACGGTATTTGATTACCTAGTAGGAAACGTAAACCAAAAGCATTTTTGTTTTACTCAACTTTTCATAATTTTGAGGAATTCATTTACTACATAGATAAAAAACATAAGGAAATATACCATCCTTCAGGTAGAGTTTCATCCGTTAATAAGTTTCTACCAAAACTAATCTTTTCTCCAAACGATGAGCATTCAAAAACACTTGGTCTCATCAAAACACAAGAATCATCTTCTTGAGAGTCACGTAATCCACAAAAGATTAACTATCAATTTCCTCTATCTTTAAACATTATCCCAAAAATAGAAAGGGTAAGATAAAACAACTCTTCGAAAAGAAATAATCCTATAGGAAGGGAAACTAATTTTAAATCTTAAAAGTTACACGGTACTACCCAGAGTTCATCATAGACCATTCCATAAATAACTATCCTTAAGATTCCTCAAAATAACCCAAACTAAGATTAAAACCCAAAAACCAGAAGGACTTCATAACATAGTTTTCCAAGATAAACTTTATCGTTCATCTCCAAACAACATCAACAACTCCTAACATCTTATAACAAAAGTAACTGACCTAAACATATTTTCCCCAAGATAGGTCAATCATTTTCATAAGTAACCTATAATACCATAAGTTCACCTTAAATTCATCGATTCTTCAAAATATAAGTCAACCTTTACTCCTTAAAGAAAATACCATAGTAATCTATTTACTTCGATCAAATAGGGTTCCCAAAATAGTGAACGTCTTCCAAAATAATAATCATCTTTTAATCCCCTAATCATATCTGTCATAATAATACGGCAATCGTCACATTTTCTATCACATTGGTTGTTGGGACATGCTATTCCATTTCCCACCATTAACTAAGATGAGAAAGTATAATTAGGGGATTAAACACTTAGCCAATAATCATAAAAATAAACTTAAAGAATATAAGGATAACTTGTAGAAAAAAAGTATACCCTAACTTGTGATCCCCTAGGTTTTAAACTAGGTTATCCATGATCATATATTCTTATGTGAATCTTTATTTTATTTTATCTTTGTTCCTTTAACAATGGTTCATACTAAGCTTATGAATTTACAAAAGCATATCCCCCAGGAGTATCGTAACCAAGAGTGCAGCAAGTCCCATTGTCATGTACCAGTTCCCATTTGAGTCTAGCTCAAAGCGGTGTTTTTGGGTTTTACCCCTATGTACATCTGTGCCAGACCACCTCTACCTGCTTTTATCCAGACATGGATGTATTTTCTTGGCAACCCATTACTCAACACTCACCAAAATACCAGGAAGATTTCCTATATATAAACTTTTGTAAAGGATTCTTCCTAAAGTTTTAATATCCTAATTTCCAAAAATAACTAAACCATCCTTTGATACCAACTATAGCATCCCGCCTTTTTATCACATAAACTTTCATTACATTTTACAAAACCAAGGATCTTTAAGGTTTAGCGTCTTGGAAACCAGGAACTTAAAACATGAAAACATAAAAACTTCTTCTTAAACACTTGAAAGGATTCTCCTCATGTTCATCCTAGGTTCATTACTGCATTTCATAACCTGGGGACATAAATCAAAAGAAAGTGCGAGCAGAAGGACCAGTAAGGGAAACAAGGGGAAACATTTAACATGTGAACTTGAGATACATCAACAGTGTCATGAAAAAGAACTTTAAGGCATGAGAAATAAATCATGAGGAATATCATAATAAAAATAACATTTTTCATAACTTGAAGATGTTGCTACAACATTTAATATTGACAATCATTTCGTTTCACCAAGGTCCATCCCCAAGGTGTCATTAAAAAATTACCAAGGTTATTCACCAAGGTATCAGTCTAAAAGGTCATCTCTAGAGATTAAGTCTTTACCCAATGCATTAGAGCACTATCAGGGCGTACCCTTAAATTTGTCTTTATTATAATGTGATCCACATATATCAACATCAATCATTACATAATCAACCCATATAGCATAAAATAAATGGGTTTCATTTCATTATCATAACATTTTAAAAACTGCTTTAAAGACATGATCTTTATGTCACTTAAAACCCACAGAAAATGAAAGAGGGTATCATGTATGTAAATCCCAGAATTTAAAATAGAAAATTTTGGTATATATGTGAATACCCCTTTAGAAGGAAGATCTTTGAGTATTCACTTAATAAAATAAAATAACTTTAGAAAAAGTGAGAGATATTTTTAGATGAAAATTCTGCAGCATAACGGCTATGTTACAGGGTTTTAGAAAACATTGAAAAGAGAGGAGACATGGGTTAAACATTCATAAATGACCCATAAAACAGTAGAGGGACAGAATATAATGGATTTAATTACATGGTAATGAAATTTGAAAATATACCATATGAAATGAAGAACATGAAAGGAAGACAAAAATAAGATTTCTCTTATGAAAATTTGGCAGCCTAACGGCGTCACATAAACTTCAACCAAAAACGAATTGATCAGATCAAATAGGGTATCTCATCATATGAACATAAAATATCAGTATGATAGATATAGAGATCATTCCAAAACATAATAAAAATGAACTTTCAAGACTTGACATGAAATTAAAACTTTGAAAAAGAGAAGGGTGAAAGAACCACTTAAAAATTCGGCAGCCTAACGGCGCCACTTAAATCTTAAAAATACTGAATTGAAGAGATCAAATGGGGTATCTCATCATATGATCATAAAATATCAGTATGATAGATATAGAGATCATACCCCAACATAATAAAAAGGAACTTGAAAGACTTGACATGAAAGTAGAAATTGAAAACGAGAAGGGTGAAAGAACCACTTAAAAATCCGGCAGCCTAACGACGCCACTTAAAACTTCATAAAACAAAATAATGAGAGTAAGAGGGGATCTCTCATTATATGAACATAAAAAGGTCAGTAAGAGGAATATAAAGGAACATACTTTAACATAAGAACATGGAGCATAAAAGAAATGACATAAAAGAGATTCTTGAAAAGAAAGAGAGAGGTCGATCCCTTACCTTAAAACGTAACTCTTAATACACAAAGGTTGGGACCTTGAGGGCTTGGGGGCACCTTGGGAGGAATCCTTACGAGGTAATGAGACCAGAACTTTGTTGTGGGAGAGTTGGGAGTTGAATGGATGAGAGGATGGCTTGGTATTTATATGGAAAGTGAGGGGACAAGGCATTAATGGCCAAGGGACACCTCATTGGTGGTTTTGGAAAAACCATGGGCTTTCCCATGGTATTTGCCCATGGTATTGGCCACATGGGTCCCCCCATTCAATAAATTTGGTTGGAAAACCCTTAAAATATCTCATGACATCATCATGACACAGTTATGATGTCATTAAACATACCGAAACCCTAAAACTGCATTTTTACTATTCATTGAAAATTCATCTTTCTCAGAAAAATCCCAAAATTTCACCTTAACAAAATATCGATGATCTGATTACAAAAATGAACTCCATTTTATAAAAATAAATTTCTAAATAATTTTAAATTATTTTTTAAATAAATACACTATTCACCAAAAAATCATTTTTTCAGAAAAAACCCCAAAAATTACCATAACATAATATTGATGCTCTGAGTTCAAAAATGAAATCTATTTTATAAAAATAATTTTATAAATAATTTTAATTTAATTTTTAATTAAAAAACACTATTCACTCAAAAAAAACTAATACTTGAATAATAATTTATGAAAGTGTTATTTAACCATTTTATTGAATCACATTACTTAATCAAGGTGCCTAGATTATATTAATACTTTCTTTAAGTGATATTACTAATACATTTGGTCACATTACTAATCCTAAGCATAAAATCACTATTCATAATTTACTATTCATCAAAAATTAAGTTGATCTTATTAGACTCTAAATTTCGTACTGAACATAATTGTAGAAGACCATTTTTTGAATATCATTACACATTTTTAATTATTTAAGGTTTACATAATCATTTTTAAAATATCCTTTTTCTAAAATTCATCAAAAATATGCATACTATATTTATCCGGTCATTTGAAAATTCATAAAATTCTTCATAAGAAGAAATAAATTTTCTTATTTAAAATAAAGGGTTACACAAGGCAGTTACGGTCTCCTTACATAGCCCCTTATCACACCAGAATATGACCTAAGTGTAAGGTGTGTTAAGGTGAGAGAATCCGAGGGAGGCTTGGCCAACATCGCACGAGTAGTAATTTCTATCAGTTTGAACTTCTCACGAAGGTGATTCTGTTCTAGCTTCACATGATGAAGTTCGGCTTGGGTTTGGTCCAGAGCAAATCCCAGTGGTTCTACCTCCTTCCCAAGTTCTGTTAGATGGGCTTCGATCGGTCCAAGACTACTGGGTGAGGCCATCAAATCTTCTTTCTATATTAATTAACCAAGATCACTTGTATTTAGAGACAAAAATTGAAATGTTTAGTTTACAGTGGTCATATTGACCAATAGTCATATAACAGTCAAAACCCAATGGTCTCATTTTAATTATAGTCATGTTATCAAATGAAGCATTTTTTGAGTATAAAAATAAAATAAAATAACACAAAAAATTAGGAAACAAGATTTATTCAAAATTTCGGGTCGTTACGGAGATGGAGATTGGGACTTACTCCATGAGGGAGGCCCGAGAATCTATATCGGGGCTTACATGAAAACATCCCTAAGAACACATGGGGACCAAGCACTGAGGGAGTGAGAAGTTGGATTGAAAAGGTGGGAAGAAAAGGTTTCCCCATATCATCCCCTCTATTACCCTCTCAAGCCTACCGTGCATGCTGCAACTCACAGTTTAATGACATGTATTGGGCGTGAGGATTCCTAATAGTTTAACACCCCATAACTTGGATAATGAGGGCTCACTCGTCATCCATTATACTTTCATAAGTTGTACCAACCCTATCTTGGGAAAGGGAATGTACAATCAATTACTAATAGTAATGAGGTGGATGAGTGGTCAATTGAGATGGAAACATTATCATGGAAATGAGAAGATAGAATAGTTGTTAGTGTACCTATACAAAGAAGAATCATGTAGGGGAACACTACATGAATCACGACTTGAGAGGCCATCAAATCACCTACTACTATGCTTGAGGGCTACATAAAATAAGGACTCATGAAGTAAAAGGCCATTCTATGAGGGGCTTCTCCAAGCTCTAGTGCTTTTAAAAGAGGAAGAGTTTTGTGAATGAAGTTTCTTCATAAAGTAAGGAAAAAGGGTTTCAATGAAGGGAGGAGATTCTTGAAGCTTGGAGACCCACCAGAGTAATGAAATCTACACTTTTTTGGAGGGTGCTTCATGAAGTCTAAATTCTTAGTGAAGTATCAAGTTCCCCAAAGGGACTCCTACCTTCGTGATGGCCATAGGGCTTCGGGAAGGGCATCCCCACTTAAAGAATAGGTAAATTAAAATGTAGGTAAATCTAGTTTACAATGTTCAAATACCATGGGTGATTCATTTTTTCACAGGTTTACAAAGTAGATGGAGCTTTGAAAAATGATAGATCAGAAGTTGAATGTTCAGATTAGTGATCTATTGGGGTGGTGCTAAGCTGCAAATTTATAGGCAACGGGTGTCACAATGCTCATAGGTGTACCACAAAAGAAATTTCACTTTGTAGTTAGAGGCGGTATCATTGAACTCATAGAGCCTTTCGTCAATACCCTGTGGAAGTCGTGGTGATCATTGGACCATCAGAGGTGATCGTCAATGTTTCGTGGAAGTCATGGAGGTGTATGTTTATCGGTTTCACGGCATTCATGGTGGTGAATGGATTGTGGACGGATCTTCATGGAGAAGTCCCCTTTAGTTATTTTTGAAAATTTTATGGGTTGAATGTTGTCCCAAATGGTTTATATTTCCCTCAATCCATATTGGGCTTGGCTTATAGTGCCAATAATGATATATCTAGTTTATCTGTATGATAATATCGATATGGAAAAAATCCATTTTCTATCATTATGATTGTATTTTTTCCATCGATATAACAAAGATTCATTCATCAGACTAACATGTTTTATTCCATCTAATTAAAACATTTATAATCAAATTTATTATTGTTTCTATTATTTTGAATACATCATTATAGTATGGTAAGGGTTATAAATAAAATTAAATTAGATAATTAATAAAAGTTAATTATTAGCTATCAAGATTAATATACGGATCATTACGTTTTTTTAAAGTTAAATATATTTGAGCAAGTTGAAAAAAACTAAGGTACATGACCATTGGAGGATTCCCTATAAATAGTGTATTAAATTAAGAGTTGAAAGCCTATGTATTTTGTAACACAACATAGTCAAAGATCACTATATGTTGATATATCATTCAATATATTTTGAATAATTTAGAGAGTTTTAGTTATATGGAATCTATTCAAGGATTTTAAAGTCCTTCAAATATTGTTTTATTTTTCATTCACTGTGTATAGTTGTGGTTAGATTGAGGGATTTTAGGGATAGAATGATAGAAGAATCTAATCCATATGATCAAGGGATAACAAGGACATGAATAAAGATATGTTGATCATCTTATTATGTCTTTTATTATTTAAGAAATAAATATACAAATTTGATCTATTAAATCAAGGGATACTTGGGATAGGAAGAAAGAGACATTCTAAATAAAATATCAAGGTCCTTCCTTTTACGGAAATAAAATCCTTTATTATAGGTATTGAATCTATGGATATCTTAATTTTGGATTTATAGAATCCTTAACTCTTAATGTTAAATAGTAAATTCATTTATAAATATTTAAAGTCATAATTTCTATTATATGTTTTTTTCTTGATTTTACCAGTTTACTTTATACTATGCATTTTAAATAGAAGGATAAATAATACATATATTTCTAAATAGAGTTTTATTAGAATGTATGTGATAATATTAATGAAATTTATATATAGGATTCATTTAAGTTTTGATTTTAATTATTTTATAGTTGGGAAAATACTAAATCATATATTTTTGACTAAAGAGGTTTTTATTATTATCATAGTTTAATTTTTAAACTAAAATTCACACCCTCTTATAGACATGGTATACCCTTATGATAAAATAATATATTATATTTATAAGTATATTTAAATGAATAATATTTTATTTGCGATATTATGATCATAGTGTAAGGAAAACATATTACTTACCTCCTTTTCATAAATATCTTTCAAAAATGGAAACGTTACTCAAGAAAATGTACAACCTACCATCTCAATTATCATAACGCACTACATTTTTCAACACCATATTTCATTATTAGTGTTAAAAGTATAATTGATATATAAATATGATAATAATTTCATGAATATTATTTTAGATATGATAGATCTATCTAATATGCACAACCTCTGGAACATTCAAAATAATGTAAGAATGGGAAAAAAGTTAACTTGACACCCAAAATAATGAAAATAATGAAATATAATTAATGAATGGGTGATAAGATGTTATAAAAGGATCATATATACTATTATAATTGTAATATGGATCTCAAATAATTTAATAAAATGTTTTAAACAACTATAGAAGAAGTTAAAACACATTTAACAAATAATAAGTGAGGGGTAAGGGACTGCATCTCAATTTCAATTCATTGAGGCATATTATAATGTTATACACTTAATTTATTTTATATGTTGTATATAAAACTCCTTGTACATGTAATACAGTGAATAAATCATTATTAATTTTATTTTATGTTCCAATATTAATTATTTAATCCAAGGGTATTTGATTTAAAAATTAACCACTGATAATGAATTTCATAAATTATAGTATTTCATTAATTCACATCATATCTTCATTGTCTTCGATATTTTATGATTATATGTGTATTGAAATTTAAATAAATTAATTTTTCTATCCACTTGTTTTTTGTAAATTTACATTTGATACACATAATCGATTCATTGGTTAATACTCACTTCATCATTATGATAGTTGAAGGGTTTATTTCATAATCTCAATTTCATAGAAATTATTTGATCATTATTTAATAAACCCTATCATTTTATTTAACATTTTTTATTAATTAATTTTTTATGTAATTGTAACATTTTTATAATATTTTGTTCTTAAAATTATTGAGTGATGTTTTTTTAGTAAAATCCAATGTCACATCTCTCTTCAGCCAGAAATCATTTTTCTTAAAAAATAAGATTTCGAAAAAAATAAAAAATTGTTTTTTATATTCTTAAATATTCTGTAAATAATGTTTTTGTTTGGAGCCATATTTTTTCAAATTGAAATTTTGAAAAGGAATTTTGTTTTTTTATTTCATATTTTTAAAAGGTGGGAAATGGGAATTTTCATCTTGTAGATGATCTCGGATTATTTTTTCAACCAATATTTTGGTCTTGAAGTAGGATTATTACACTAGGAAATGATTTTAGTTGAATTCATAGTTGTTCAAATTTTAGGGGAATAATTAATATTTATTATTAAATTAATTAAATATTAATTTAATCATGCATTTTATTTTGATCATATCATTTGAATGGAGTGTTGGATTGAGATTACATGTCTACGATTGAGTCTAGAATTGGGATTTTTTAAATGTGAGTCATAAACTCATGTTGTCATCACAACAATTTTTATTTTTCTTTCATTTTTATTATTTTTCTTTTCCTATTTTATTTTCTTCTCCTTTCCTCGGATTATCACATACGCCCATATGGATTTCCCTTTCTATGAATGAGACTAAAAAATAGGTATGGATATATATAAGGAATGGAGAAGAATGAATGCCCCTTTATTTAAATCAGGAGTAGCCGGATCATTGTTCAGTAGTTGTGGATCATGGAAACATGTTATGATTCAGTGGATTCTTCCCAAAGGTTGTCCATTTTTGTTATTTTCCATAAATCCCAATAGATATATATTTTTCAATTTTCAAGTCCTCATTATTATTGATTTGTCCATCGCCCTTGAGGTTCGATATATACCTTATGAGGAGGAAAAGGGAATTTCAAGATTATTTGAGGGGGTTCTCATTTATAAATCCCAATAACATTATTTTTAGTTCAAGAACACATGTAATGTATTATTACCTTTCTTGGAAGATGAATTTTTAGATAAAAAATACATGTTTGAGGAATACACTATATGTACTGGGACTCGACTTTGTAGCTGGGTACCCAACCAGACATCCCATAAATAGACACATGGCTGTGTAGAGTACATGGATTGAACCTTTGTGGGTTGATCATTGTGTATATATACTCATACATATTATATACATGGCTAGTCTATGTGAGGTACACATGAAGGTACCCCGTGTAGTGTGAATTCCATAAATATAATCAACATAATATGTACTTGGGTATTTAGATGCCATATATGGTTGGAGTATATTCTCATGTTGGTATTTGGGTGTAAACATCGTGTACTAGGTTATACACAACATAAACCAACCCCTTGCTACATGTTTGTGGGTTTTTCATACATTTACTCCCTAAATTTATAATTGGAAACATGAGTAATACATTTTGAGTATCATTCCATGTAGATAATGATGATAAATCCCCTGAGGTAATCTGAGGACTCCTAGGAGTTGTTTCTTGTGTTTTCATAAATAGAGAGTTTCTTCCTCTGATAATCGAATCTATCTATCACATGAGAGTGATATCCTTTGATCTAAAATTATTTATGATCTATCTTTCTTGATCTATTTTTTCGTAGCTCTAACTTTGAGTAAATATCCATTGTGAGGTTTTCACTTCTGGCCTCAGAGGCTTTAAGATAAGTTCTTTCCGAGGATCCTATGTTGGTTTCCACTGCCTGTCTATTATTACGAAGGGTCCCCTATGATATTCCTTCACATTAAAGATAATATATAAAATATCTTTTTAGATCCCTATATCTATTTACTCATCTTGAAGATCCTATGTAGGATGCTTCTTCCTATGTACTTTTCGGAGGATCTAATGTAGAATTCCTCTTTTTTACTTACCATTAGATTATCCCATGTATAATTTCTTCATTTCACTTCTATATATAAGGATCTTGAGTAATATTACTTCACTTATGTGTAGAATTCAAGGATACCATTTTGAATTCCTCTCTGGTGTTTGATATGATGGACCAAGTGGGTGCCCCGATATTGACCGACCCTCATCTGGTGACTTGGGATTTTTGGTAGAGATTATAGTGGGTTTCACCTTAGAACCCATATTGTTCTTATAATACCATGTGAATGAGGTACTAGATATTTTTCTTGGCATTCATCCACCCTCACTCTTTTATTTATTCATTAACCTATTTATTTCTGATGCAATAATGATTACTATACATGCCTCCTAATTGTTTATAAAAAATCCACATGTGATGTTATTTCCTTTTTTGGGATTCCTAAAAAAATTTCCTAGTATATGGATTCTGATTACTTTTTTATATTTTGGTCACATAGAGTTATTTTCTAGGATTTGGATTTTGAGACCTTGCATTTATATCTTTATATTTTCAAAATTATTACCTTGGATTAGAATACTAATCTAGTTCATTTATATCTTGGGGATTCCAAGAGGTACTGTAAAGACCCAAAGTTTCATTAATGAAAATCCCTCTTGATCCAGTTAAATGTCTCTTTATGAAAAATGTTTTTGTAAGATGTCAACTTCTTTAGTTTTACGTTATGATTTGTGACCGTTACTTTTATAGCCGTTGAACAGTGATCATCTGAGTAGTATAAATATAAGGCTTTAACGAACCAATTTTCTACTCAGACAAAGGAAGAGATGGCCCCATCCAGTAGAATTGCCCCTTATGAAGCCCATTTTTCGGAGCTCGGAAAAGAGGTGGCGTCTTTGGGCTTTGCCCTTGACCAAGCCCAAGCTGAGCTTCATCAAGTCAAGCTCGAACGTGATCGTCTACGGGAAAAGTGGAAGTTGATTGAAATTACCACTCGAGCGATGTTATCCGAGCAACCCCAAGAGTCTGTCACCATCGCACACCTTACCCTTAGGTCTTATGCGGCTATTTTAAGGGGTTATGTAACAAATAAGTAGCACCATGTTCATGTACATTATTTTTGTATATAATAATGAATATAATTTCTAGTCATTTTTGATACATTGTAATTAGTTTTTAAAGTACAAATGGTGTTTTTAGTTATTATTTAATTAAGAAATATATTTTATTAAATTAAAGGATTTTTTAGTTAAATAATATTTTAATAAAATATTATTATTAATATTAAATTAATTTTTATTAAATATAAATGATCTTATAATTTTATGAATGCAATTAAAATTTTTATTATGGTTTGAAAGCCATTTCTGTCAAAACCCGTGAATTTTTTATAAATGTCGGTTTTTATTTTAAAATTGAAAATTCACATATTTAGAAAATTATTTATATAAAATAAATATTATTTTTGGAATCATAACGTCGAAATTATCCAACGATGAATTTTTCATAATTTTCTGAGACAGTCAAATTTTTGGGTAAAAATTAAATACCATTTAAATATATAATGTGTTTTACGACATCATAATGACCCAATGGTGATGTAATAAAATACCATAATCCTTATGTTCGGCCAATATGTGTTTTATCATTAAAATAATGAGGTTTTGGGTTTGTTTGACTTACTTTTCAAAGCATTAATGGAGCCCTCAAGACTTATTCAACACTTTGCCTTTTTAAATTAATTTCCATGGGAGTGTGACTCACCTCCACATAAGCAACCCTAATTTTTTTAAAAAGTTCGGACCTTGGACTTGTAAAATATTATTTTCCTATTTCCTTTTCCAGAAACCATGGGCAAATACCATGGGATGGTTTGTGGTTTGGATTATTTTAATATAAGGGGTCCCAAACCTAAATAATAAAGAATTCTCTCACCTTTCCTATATAAACCCACCCAAGCTCCCACTTCCTCCTCACTCAAAGCCCTTGAAGTTCGTCCAACCTCTGCCCTACTCTCTCTAGAATCCTCTCAAGGTGACCCAAGCTCCCAAGAAGCCTCTCACAAGCCTCTCTCTAGCCTTTTGAAGCACACTTCCAAGTAAGGGTTTTTTTTCTTCCATTCTCATTTTTGTCAATTTTCTTTAAGTGGTATTGCCCTTTTAATTTCAATTATGAATGTTGAGGTATGGTTTCTCACGTACCCCATACTTACCTCTTATTGTTTGAATGATGGGAGAACCCTTTCTCTCTCATTAAATGCCTCCCATGTACACCCGTTACTATGCCAAAATTCCGAAAGGAACCTTTTTCTCCCCTTCTATATTCAAGCAATACTTTTGTATCATGAATCTAAATTCCTTTTCAATTGTTGGGACATGTATCTATATGACCTCCTTACTGTCCATTACATGTAAATATGATGAGGAACCCCTTTCTCTCTCATCAACATTTTTTTTATGAATTCTTATGTCACGTCGTTACGCTGCCGAAATCACACCGATTTTCTAAGCCAATATCATTGTGTAGTGAATACCATGCCCATGTCTCAATCAAGGGTATTCACCTTTATGCACATTTACTAATTGATTATAAATCTTCATGTATGAATTCCACATTCCTTTATCATGGAATAAATGATTATGTTTTATGAATCCATGTTTTATGATCCATGTGGCACACTTATGCATGAAATGAAATGTTTAAGAAGGGTGCACCCCTTATAGCGCTCCAATTCATTGGGTAAAGTATAGTATCATGATACGTCATGTGAAATGAGTGTTTACTCATGATAATTCAAGTGCAACAAGGTTTTACTCGTGCTTCAAGTGCAATGAGGGTTTACACATGCTCCATGTGCAATGAGCCTTGGCTCATGCTAATTAAATGTTAAGTGTTGTTGCCACATTTCCATGTTATGATTATCATGCTTTATCATGACTTTATGTTCATGTTTCTATTATGCTCTATTGATATTCCTATTGCCTAACATGTATTTCACTTCTCATGTTATTCATGGTTTACTCCCTTACTGGGCTTTATAGCTCACCCTTTTCTTATGCATGTCCTCAGGTTATCCCATGCAATGCTAAGTACGAATGAATGTAGTGGTCATGTAAAGGAAGTTTTCAATAAAGATGTTGTATTTCAAGTTTAAAGTTTTTATGTAATGATCCTAAGCCCCAAATACACTAAACCTCTCGATCTTCTTTGTTGGATCAAGTGAAGTTTTATGTAATAAATCATGTTTAAGTTGTAATAAAAAGCAGGGTTGTCATAGTTGGTATCAAAGGATAGGTTTAGTTATTTTTGGGATTAGGAAACCCTAGTAAAGCCTTAGATACAAGACTAAGCATAATAAAAACATCCCTAAGTTTTGGTAAATACTAAGTAAGTGGTTTATCAAACAAATACATCCCTGTCTGGATACGAGCAGGTAGAGGCGGCTCTGGCACATATGTATCCTAGGGGTAAAACCCGAAAACACCGCTTTGAGCTAGACTCGAACGGGAACTGGTGCACGACAACGGGCCTTGCTGCACTCTTGGTTACGACACTCCCGGGGGATATGTTTTGATAAATTCACAATCTTAGTATGAACCCTTATTAAGGGAAAAATGCCCCTAAGAATATATGTTAGAAGGAAGATCATGGAAAGCCTGGATTGAATCCTATAGACTCAGGAGTTAAAGAGATTAAAGTTTATTTATAAGTCATCAACTTTTGTCTTTGGATTACCCTTTATGTGTTACCCCTAACTTTCCTTTTATTCCAGCCAATGGCCAGTAATAGGAGAACGTGGGCTAATAACCGTTGTGAAGATCAGTGTGATGATTGTACTTATGAGATGCCCAATCCAATGGGAGCGGGAATCGTGAACTTTGTCACGCTTCTCTCTCAGCTAACTCAAGTTTTGAATAGAAACACTGGTCAAGAGGAACGTTCAACCCCCCCTAAGAAAGAACAAGTAACTATTGAAAGCTTCATGAGACAAAGGCCTCCTACTTTGAGTGGATCATCCGATCCCATGATCATTGAACAATGGATCAACTCCATTGAAAAGATATTCTCCATCCTCCAATGCTCTGAAAAAGAGAAGGTTCTCCTGGTGGCTTATCGTATGGAGGGTGAAGCTGATCAATGGTGGACGTTGATAAAAAATACGAAGCCTGAGGAGGATATCGAGGCTTTGGAATGGAAGGAATTCCGTAAGATGTTTTTCGATAAATATTTTCCGCGCACCCTCTGTCTTAAGATGGAAAGGGACTTCCTTTCCCTCAAGTAGAAAGATGAAGAATCTGTGGGAGCGTACGAGGAAAATTTCACAAGGCTTGCACGATACGCTTCCGGCTTTGTCGTTACCCCCGAATGCAAGGTTGACCGCTTCTTTGGTGGGCTGAAGTCTAGATTGAAGAAAGCATTAGCGATCTGTGACTTCGACAGCTATGAGGAAATTGTCCGATGTGCCCTCAAGGTTGAAATGGAGATCGGGGAATCACAGGGGTATCATGGGGACAAGAAGCGTAAGGTGGAATTCAATTCTGGTGGTCCGATGGATAAATCCAACGGCGCTAAGAAATTCCAGCACCCCACTTTCCAAAAGTGTGGAAAGAAGCACCCTGGAAATTGCCTTAGGGGGACAAGAAAATGCTTCAAGTGTGGAAGAGAAGGGCACCTAGCTGTTAACTATCAGCAAGAAGGACCCGCAGCTGTGACAGAGGAGAGGAAAGCTCCGTTCGAACCTCAATGCGTTGTTCAATGCCTAAAATGAAAAGAACCGGGTCATTTTCCAAATCAGTGCCCTAATCCAAGGGTTATCAGAGGCAACCAGCAACCTCCAAGATAGCAAGGAAGAACTTTTTCCATCACTTCTGCCGAAGTGAACCCCGACAACGAAGTGGTGATAGGTACGCTAGTTATTCATTCAAGAATAGTGAACGTACTTTTTGATTCAGGTTCTACGCATTCTTTTATATCTCATAAGTTTAGTAGAACAATCCCTGCACCACCACAAATCATGGAAGTAAAGATGTCGGTGAGTACGGAAAATGGGGAAATCATTGCATCCAATGAGTATAAGTCCTCCCCTGTTATAATATCTGGATTGAATTTCCCAGCGAACCTCATCATACTCCCTTTGGTGGAATTTGATGCAATTCTTGGCATGGATTGGCTTTCCTTATATAGAGCCAACATAAATTGTCGGGAGAGGGAAATCACACTCCATATGGAGAATCGACCCCCGATTCTTTACAAGTGTCAGGAGGAAGATGAATCTCCTTTAGCTCCATCATCTCAAGCATGGATATTACTGCCTTATGAGCACGCATATCTGGCTCAGATGATTAAGTCCAAGGAAGAAACCACCCTTGAAGAAATGCCTATTGTGAGGGAATTCGCTGAAGTATTTCTCGAGGAACTTCCTGGTCTTCCTCCAAGAAGAGATGTTGAGTTCTCAATTGAACTTATACCTGGGGCGCTACCAATATCCAAGATTCCATATAGAATGGCTATTGTTGAGCTTGAAGAGCTGAAGAAACAACTACAGGAGAATCTGGATAAAGGGTTTATACGCCCAAGTGCATCACCATGGGGTGCACCAGTCCTCTTCGTCAAGAAGAAGGATGAGTCAATGCGGCTTTGCATAGATTATCGTGAACTTAACAAAATCACGATAAAGAACAAGTATCCTCTCCCAAGAATCGATGACTTGTTTGATCAGCTGCGTGGAGCACAATACTTCTCCAAGGTCGACTTGCGGTCGGGGTATTATCAAGTAAGGGTGAAGAAGGAAGATATCCCCAAGACTGCTTTTCGTACAAGGTACGGGCACTATGAATTCATAGTAATGCCTTTTGGACTCACCAATGCTCCAGAAATATTCATGGACTTGATGAATAGAGTCTTTAGAGATTACCTAGACAAATTTGTGGTAGTCTTTATAGATGATATTCTAATATACTCCAAAACCAAGGAGGACCATGAGGAGCATTTAAAAACTATACTAGAGACTTTGCACAAGGATAAGCTCTATGAAAAGTACAGAAAGTGTGAGTTTTGGTTGAAGGAAGTCTCATTCTTGGGTCATATCATCACAAGAAATGGGATATCTGTGGACCCCTCCAAAACAGATGCAATTGAGGGATGGCCGAGGCCAACATCGTTAACTGATATCCGTAGCTTCTTGGGGTTAGCTGGATATTATCGACGATTTGTGAGAAATTTCTCACGATTGTCCAACCCTCTTACCAAGCTAACTCGAAAGGGAGTAAAGTTTTCTTGGAGTGATGAATGCGAAGAAAGCTTCAAGGAGTTGAAAAGGAGGCTTATCACTGCACCCGTGCTCACTTTACCCACAAGTGGGGAGCTTTTTGTGGTATTCAGTGATGCTTCGAAGAAGGGCCTAGGATGTGTGCTGATGCAGAATGATAAAGTGATATCCTATGCCTCAAGGCAGTTGAAAATCCATGAGAGAAACTATCCAATGCATGATCTGGAGTTGGGGGCGGTGATCTTTGCCTTGAAAATCTGGCGGCATTATCTCTATGGAGAGAAATGTGAGATATATACTGACCACAAGAGTCTTAAATATATATTCACATAGAAAGAGATTAATATGCGCCAAAGAAGATGGATAGAGCTCATCAAGGATTATGACTGTTCAATACATTACCACCCTGGGAAGAAGAACAAGGTGGCAGATGCCCTAAGTAGAAAGGATCCAGCAATTCTATTAATGATGAGAATTGAGAAGGATCCAATCTTCTTAGACTTGATGAAGATGGACGTGGGAATCATAAAGAAGGGAACATCATCAATCCTTTCACAAATGATTTCTCAACCATCTCTTTTGGAAAGGTTAAAGGATGCTCAAAAGGATGATGCGAGAATCCAAGAAAAAGTGGAAGCTATCAAAAAGGGGAAATCCTCAGAGATTAATGTTAATGAAGAAGGAATTGTGTGGTTTGGGAAAAAACTATGTGTTCCATCAAGTTCAGAGCTGAAGAAGGAACTTTTGGATGATGCACATAGTTCAAATTTCTCTATTCACCCAGGGAGCACAAAGATGTATCGAGATCTCCAAGAAAACTTTTGGTGGGATAATATAAAGAAGGGGATCGCTGAATATACATCAAAGTGCCTGGTGTGTCAGCAAGTGAAGGCAGAGAGGCAGAAGTCTAAGAGGATGATGCAACCATTTCCCATACCAAAATGGAAATGGGAGAACATCACCATGGACTTTGTCACTGGACTTCCAAGGACATCCAAAGGCAAAAATGCAATCTGGGTTGTTGTGGATCGTCTTACAAAGACTGCACACTTAATTGCTATTCGAGAGGATTTTTCTTTGGATCAACTGGCACGGATATATATCGGGGAAGTGGTACGGTTGCATGGAGTACCACTATCTATTATTTCTGATCGAGATCCAAGATTCACCTCTAAGTTTTGGAAGTGTCTTCAATATGCTCTGAATACTAAACTAAACTTCAGTACGGCCTATCATCCTCAAACTGATGGCCAATCCGAACGGACTATCCAAACACTTGAGGATATGTTGAGAGCGTTCTCAATGGACTTTAAAGGAGGATGGGATCAACATCTTCCTCTGGTTGAGTTCTCTTATAATAATAGTTTCCACTCGAGCATCCAAATGGCACCATATGAATCCCTGTATGGGAAAAGGTGTAGAACACCGGCATGTTGGGATGAGGTCGGTGAACGTAAGTTGCTTGGACCAGAAATGGTCGAAGAAATGGTGGAGAAGGTGAAAACCATTCAGCAACATATCAAGGCAGCCCAAAGTCGACAGAAGAGTTATGCAGATAATCGTCGACGAGTCCTTGACTTTAAAGTCAGAGACATGGTGTTTTTACACATATCTCCATGGAAGAAGGTCATGAGGTTTGGAAAGAAAGGGAAGTTAAGTCCAAGGTACATCGGCCCCTTCGAGATTCTTGATCGTGTTGGGGCTGTGGCCTATCGACTAGCACTTCCACCTACTATGGCCAAGGTGCATGATGTCTTCCATGTATCCCTCTAAAGGAAGTACATACCAGACCCTTCACATGTACTCTCTTCCGAGGTGGTACAATTAGAAGACGATCTTTCTTATGAGGAGAAACCAGTGAAGATCTTAGATCGTAGAGAAAAAGTTCTACGAAATAAGACAATGCCCCTCATCAAGGTGTTGTGGAGAAACCACAAGTTTGAAGAAGCAACTTGGGAGTCGGAGGATATGATGAAGCTAAGTTACCCACATCTGTTTTAGTGTGGGAAAAGGAAAATTTCAAGGGCGAAATTTCTTAAGGGGGGAATGTTGTAACGACCCAAAGTTTCATTAATGAAAATCCCTCTTGATCCAGTTAAATGTCTCTTTATGAAAAATGTTTTTTTAAGATGTCAACTTCTTTAGTTTTACGTTACGATTTGTGACCGTTACTTTTATAGCCGTTGAACAGTGATCATCTGAGTAGTATAAATATAAGGCTTTAACAAACCAATTTTCTACTCAGACAAAGGAAGCGATGGCCTCATCCAGTAGAATTGCCCCTTATGAAGCCCATTTGTCAGAGCTCAAAAAAGAGGTGGCGTCTTTGGTCTTTGCCCTTGACCAAGCCCAAGCTGAGCTTCATCAAGTCAAGCTCGAACGTGATCGTCTACGGGAAAAGTGGAAGTTGATTGAAATTACCACTCGAGCGATGTTATCCGAGAAACCCCAAGAGTCTGTCACCATCGCACACCTTACCCTTAGGTCTTATGCGGCTATTTTAAGGGGTTATGTAACAAATAAGTAGCACCATGTTCATGTACATTATTTTTGTATATAATAATGAATATAATTTCTAGTCATTTTTGATACATTGTAATTAGTTTTTAAAGTACAAATGGTGTTTTTAGTTTTTATTTAATTAAGAATTATATTTTATTAAATTAAAGGATTTTTTAATTAAATAATATTTTAATAAAATATTATTATTAATATTAAATTAATTTTTATTAAATATAAATGATCTTATAATTTTATTAATGCAATTAAAATTTTTATTAAGGTTTGAAAGCCATTTCTGTCACAACCCGTGATTTTTTTATAAATGTCGGTTTTTATTTTAAAAGTAAAAATTCACATATTTAGAAAATTATTTAGATAAAATATATATTATTTTTGGAATCAGGACGTCGAAATTATCCAACGGTGAATTTTTCATAATTTTCTGAGACAGTCAAGGTTTTGGGTAAAAATTAAATACCATTTAAATATATAATGTGTTTTATGACATCATAATGACCCAATGGTGATGTAATAAAATACCATAATCCTTATGTTCGGCCAATATGTGTTTTATAATTAAAATAATGAGGTTTTGGGTTTGTTTGACTTACTTTTCAAAGCATTAATGGAGCCCTCAAGACTTATTCAACACTTTGCCTTTTTAAATTAATTTCCATGGGAGTGTGACTCACCTCCACATAAGCAACCCTAATTTTTTTAATAAGTTAGGACCTTGGACTTGTAAAATATTTTTTTCCTCTTTCCTTTTCCAGAAACCATGGGCAAATACCATGGGATGGTTTGTGGTTTGGATTATTTTAATATAAGGGGTCCCAAACCTAAATAATAAAGAATTCTCTCACCTTTCCTATATAAACCCACCCAAGCTCCCACTTCCTCCTCACTCAAAGCCCTTGAAGTTCGTCCAACCTCTGCCCTACTCTCTCTAGAATCCTCTCAAGGTTCCCCAAGCTCCCAAGAAGCCTCTCACAAGCCTCTCTCTAGCCTTTGGAAGCACACTTCCAAGTAAGGGTTTTTTTCTTCCTTTCTCATTTTTGTCAATTTTCTTTAAGTGGTATTGCCCTTTTAATTTCAATTATGAATGTTGGGGTATGGTTTCGCACCTACCCCATACTGCCCTCTTATTGTTTGAATGATGGTATAACCCTTTCTCTCTCATTAAATTCCTCCCATGTACACCCGTTACTATGCCGAAATTCCGAAAGGAACCTTTTTCTCCCCTTCTATATTCAAGCAGTACTTTTGTATCATGAATCTAAATTCCTTTTCAATTGTTGGGACATGTATCTATATGACCTCCTTACTGTCCATTACATGTAAATATGATGAGGAACCCCTTTCTCTCTCATCAACCTTTTTTTATGAATTCTTATGTCACGCCGTTACGCTGCCGAAATCACACCGATTTTCTAAGCCAATATCATTGTGTAGTGAATACCATGCCCATGTCTCAATCAAGGGTATTCAACTTTATGAACATTTACTAATTGATTATAAAGATTCATGTATGAATTCCACATTCCTTTATCATGGAATAAATGATTATGTTTTATGAATCCATGTTTTATGATCCATGTGGCACACTTATGCATGAAATGAAATGTTTAAGAAGGGTGCGCCCCTTATAGCGCTCCAATGCATTGGGTAAAGTATAGTATCATGATACATTATGTGAAATGAGTGTTTACTCATGCTAATCCAAGTGCAACGAGGGTTTACTCGTGCTTCAAGTGCAATGAGGGTTTACTCATGCTCCATGTGCAATGAGCCTTGGCTCATGCTAATTCAATGTTAAGTGTTGTTTCCACATTTCCATGTTATGATTATCATGGTTTATCATGCCTTTATGTTCATGTTTCTATTATTATCTATTGATATGCCTATTTCTTAACATGTATTTCACTCCTCATGTTATTCATTGTTTACTCCCTTACTGGGCTTTATAGCTCACCCTTTTCTTATGCATGTCCTCAGGTTATCCCATGCAATGCTAAGTACGAAGGAATGTAGTGGTCATGTAAAGGAAGTTTTCAATAAAGATGTTTTATTTCAAGTTTAAAGTTTTTATGTAATGATCCTAAGCCCCAAATACACTAAACCTCTCGATCTTCTTTGTTGGATCAAGTGAAGTTTTATGTAATAAAGCATGTTTAAGTTGTAATAAAAAGCAGGGTTGTCATAGGTACTACCTGGGATCAGGTGAATTATATTATTCCAGGAGTGATACATTGATTCCCATTTAGGAATTATTTTGACATACTAAGAGGGATGGTCATTATATTAAGGAAGTAGTGATACATGGATTCCCATGTAATGAATATTTCAATCAACTCAGAGAGTAGATTGATATATTATAATCGGAGAAATATATGGATTCCCATGTTGGGATTACATATACCGACTCAGTTGGAAGATCGCTATATAATACATGAGTTGTAATTCAGTTCCCTTTATGGAATTCCAAGGATAGACTTAGGGGGAAGATCATTATATATACTGTGAGTGGTACTTGGTCTCCTTATGTGGAATTCCAAGGATGTATTTAGAGGGGTTTGAAAATATACCTAACCTAGAGTGATAACATGGTTTATTTGAGGGATATGATGGATGATATTATATAGTGATTGGTTCTGAATTACATATAAAATTTTACCTGGATTCTTGATGAGGACTTCCATGGATGAAAATTAGTTTAAAATCATACTGAATTGTCTAAATAATGTATATTACACGTTTAAGAACAAACATGTATTTATTTAGTGATTTACTTTTATGATATCCTTATCCACCTCCACTATGGTTAGGATATAAATTCGGATAGTTCTATCCCTTATATTAGTATGAAACGAAATGGAATCTTGGGATATGATCAAGGTCCTAATAAATTATTATAAATTAAATCAATCTTGAATGTGTGATAAGAGATAATTTATTGGATTATGCATCAATGTGTGATGAAAAAAATTATATTTATTAGAGTAATGAACCGATGAACCCGTGGTTAGGAAATTTATCACCCTGTGATGATGTATCATTCCCAATGTAATTTTTTGGAACTTTCTAAAGAAAGTATAATCAATTGGGATTATAGAACCAAGGGTCGACTAATGTCAATCATGTTATTTTTTCACCTTAATCATGTGTGTACATATTTATTTCTATATATATAATATTTATGTGTGTGTGTGTGTGGTAATATATATATATATATATATACATACATGATGACACATTTCCAAGTTGACCAGTATTACATACCCATGAATCGACTATGGTTTCAGGTTATTTGTTTGATTAATCATCCAATTTTTATTTCCTAATAAGAGCATATTTCATGTTAATGAACATAAAATATTATATTTATCGGTCAATCATTGGGGTGTCCTAATAAGATTATTTCCCACCCCTATTCATGAACCTCTGCGCACATTCAGTGTTGATGTATGCATTTTAGGTTTGGAATAGAATGCATGATATACAGAGCTGAGGCCCAGGGGTTCATGATCTGATAAAGCATCTTGTTTGGATTTATTATTATTGAGTTATAGAATCTTTCCAGTGTCATGAATACTGAGTTTGTGGTTTGGATAAGAGTTATTTGGAGATACATATACATTTATTATAGTTTTCATGATGAACTCATTCATTTGTGATCGGAACTGTGGGTAAATAATATTGTATATATGACATGGATGTTTGGAATTTTATAGGATTCCATTTATTTTTCTCTATGTTATATCTCAATTTATTTACTATTTTTTCACTCTTATTATGACTGCAATGGATGATATTTAGGTATTTCTGTTTTTAATCTAATATGAGTGTATAGTGTCCCTATTATACCACCTTTATACCCTCAATACTAGTCAAAAGCCTCTATTATATAGGGAGAATTTCATGAGGCCTTGTGTCAGACCGTCTTGGTACATTGGTTCAATGTCACCGAGTCCAAAAAATTAAGTGTTATGAGATTTGTTCCTTTACTATTGTGTCTCTATTTGGGATTTCTTAGAGAGGAGGATTAGTAATGTATTTAAACCTATGATGGATATGAGACAAGTGCATTGAGAACACATGTTCCAATGATAAGTCTCAGATGTCAGGGATGTGGGATTTTTGTTATGATATATGATATTATAGTTTTATATTATTTAATCTTTGATAAATTCACATTTTTTGGATGTTATTATTAATTATGGATTCATAGATCTTAGAAATTTTTAAGAGGAAAATGATTGATTTTGTCTCTTGGATGGAAAAGGAAATATGCATCTCATGCATCATATTTTTCATGTAGGATTCACATTTCATATTCCTTCTAGTGTTTTATTATTACTAATGATGTTGAAAAATTATTAATAGTGGAAACAAAAACTTAAATGTTGTTTCCCTATAGTTTTTTAGAATTCTAATCAATTTAACTGAATCATATATATATTTCCTTATGATATAAGGCTATTTGGATTTATGGTGAGGTGGTTGATAATGGGTATTATGACTCATTCCTTTTGCAAAAGTTGTAGAGTAAACCTAGTATGTTAATAGAAAAATATTTTTCCCAGATTTTGAATACATTGTTGGATGTTTTCAAACATGGTATGTGATTTAATGATTCAGAAACGGGATATATAATTTTTTACTTCATAGAATCAAATGAAACTCTACATAACCAACCTTTGATTGGGGTAATCTAGTCGGATTGTAGAGTCCAATGTTGATAGGTACCAAGAATTACCTCATGAGTTGGACCCCAAAGGGGTATTATAGTATAAATATTTCTGATTATTGTCAATTAATTATCTATTATAAGTTATTGTTATAACCTATTTGGTGTAGTTTATTATGAGGATACTCAGAATGGATCATCCCCTTATAGGTCGTGTTGATAGATTAGATATTCGTAGGTCATTTTTATCCTTATCACCCTTGGAGAGGTTTTATCTTTGGATAGTTGCTTAGAACTTATGACCCTCATTTGAGATAAGATCAGTATGGCTAAGTGGGTGACCTAGAGGCCACTACTTCTGACATAGGAACTAATAGGTTGAATTTCCATTTTATTGAGGAAATACGATGTAAGATAGGTTATAATATGGTTATAGAGGCCTTTTTTGTTAGGTATCTTGGTTGTTTATTCATTTTGAGATCGATTCTCAATTAGTGCACAAGTTTTTTAATGTAGTCTTGGTATTTCTTTTGAGACTAGATTCTATGGGAAGGACTAATTGGGTTTTTTTCCTATTTACTAGTGTTTTCACTATTTCTGATGTAGTTAGATTATGGATAATTTCTTGTGAATGGAACAAAATCTGGTGACAAGTGGAAATTTCTTAAATTATGGTACATATGACGTACACTATCTTCAAGACAAGTTCAAAGGGATATTATCGGTTAATGAGAATGGTGTAGCATGTATCATATTTTAGCATATCCATATGATTTATTACTTGTGAGAGTGTGACTTAGGTAATAAAGGTACATTCATTTTTACATGGTGCTATTTAAATAGTAAATTAGAGAGTGGTCTCATGTAATACATGGACCAATATTTTCAAATACTTTTTATGGGAATGGTTTCCCATGATTTGTTTTTCAAATAAAAGAAATAATATCTTTGGTAGAGGAGACATCATAAATGAATAAAGTATCCCAAGATTGTTAACCCATTCCTGGACCCGGAGACACATTTTTGGGAGACACGGTCTTAGGAGTTAGTTAAAGGAAATTGTAGGATTTTTATGGGTGTGTGTACTAGGAGAGATATAAATTTTTATTTATGGAATCATAGAGTACTCCTAGATATAGATAATCATGGTCAATATTGAAATCTTCATGAGTATGCTGATAGATTATTGGCTCCACACTGAGATTATTTTTTGCTTAAATATCCTTACTAGTTTGAGGAAGGAACATGTTAAAGTTTTGCTTGTGGACCGTTATACAGTATTCTATATAGTGGGGAGTGCACCATTTTATTTATGAGGGTGGTGACCCCCATTTTTATTGTAAATTTAGTGATGGATGAGCAATAAATTTTGATCTTGACTCCGAGTTTTGATATGACTATATGTATACTCTTATGGAGGTGAGTATCAAGTCATACATAAGAAGACATATTTCATTGTATAAGAGTTATTAACACTGTGTATTGGTTGTTGAATAATCCAAATAGAATAGTTTCCCAGCTTCTTGGGATGAGAACATGGTTGATAGTTTTACCACCAAACTTTCTTTAGGATGAGAAGGTTTATAGTGGAGATATTATAAGGACACACGTATTTTTAGATGGGAAATTTGATCCAAAATTTGAATTTTTTCTATGAGATACTTATTAGGGATAAAATAGTCATTTTAGCCTTGGATATGATCTCAAATAATTTTTATGAACACTCCACTGGTCCTATAATTGGGTGTTTTCACTGGGATAAAAGTTTGGTGTAATCTTATGCTCCATTAATTTTAGTGGAATAATTACTATTTAATATTTCATTATTTAAATATTAATATATTCTTGTAGGTTTATTTATTATTATATTTTGAATTGATAATTATATTGATATATTTTTCTCTCCATTGATTTTATAATGGGTATTTTTTTCTAGTCTTTGTGTAAACTCATATTTGTTCAGGGCCTCTTTTTCTTCCTTTTCTTTTCCTATTTTCTTTTCTTCTCCTCCCCTTGGCTTCTCATGTAGGCCCCTATGTCATCCCATTCAACTGAAATATATAAAAAATGGTAGATGGATATGTAAATAGGGATAAAGAGGAAGAATAAAGAAGGTACCACCACAGAGCTTGAGAGGAGTTGGATCATCGTTCAGTAGTCGCGGACCGCGGAAACGTGTGGAGTTTAGGTGGATTCCACCCAAATAATAGAATTCCATAATTTTTACACAAATCACAATATATTTAAGATTTTAAATATTTAATAGATCATTATCACTTCTTAGTACAACATTACAGTCAATAAATAACTTTATAGGAGAAAGGAGAGGTTTCTGGATGATTTGAGGCGTTACCCATTTGAAAATCCTGATCATAGTGAATGTTGTCCAGGAACACATATCATTTTTTCTTTCTTGTTTGGGGAAGTTAAATATTTATACATATGTGACATGTATTGGGAACACATTATTTCTATTGGGAATAGTCCATGTAGGTGAGTAACTTTCCAGATAGCCCGTGTTGGGGAACATGGCCATGTAGAGTACATGAACAGACCCAGTGTGGGTTTCATGTTGTATAGGGGTACATGTCCCAGATATATACATGGCCAGGACATCTGTGGTATATTGAAAATTACCCCATGTAGGTTACACAACATTTACATGGTAAACACACCATGTACTTGGGATTTTATATGCTAGGTCAGGATGAAGTACATGCCTAGGTGGGGATTTGGGAGTACTAGTCATTTACTAGGGTATACATGTCATTCATTACTCCCTTGAAACCTATTTATGGGGTTTTCATATCTTCACACTTGGGAGTAAAAACATGAAATATGAGTGGTCTATATGAAGTATCATTCCTTATATATCATGATGGTAAAACCTTTGAGGTGATTTTTGGACTGCTAGAAGGTGTTCAATAGTTTTCCAAAACAAAGAAGTTCTTCCTCCAATTATAAAATCATGTTGTCTCCTAGTATTGAGATTCTTTGATCTAAGATGATCCAATGATTTATCTATTCACTTATTATTTTATACCTCTTCCTTTGTGTACATCTCCATTGAGATATCTTGCCTTCTGGAAAAGGAGTAAATGATATTAGTTCTTTTTTAGCCAAGGAGGATAGATCTACCTAACTAATGATACCAAGGGTCCCCTATGGGATTACTTATTTTAAATTCTAAAATAGGTAATCCCATGTAGGATCCCCCTACTTGTTTAATCATCTTGAGGATCCTGTGTAGTATCCCTCTTCCAATGTACCATTTTGAGGATCACATGTATGATGCCTCTGTTTACTTTACATTAGAGGATCTCATATCAGATTCATCCATTAACATCCACTGTAGAGGATCCCTAGTAATATTTCTTCACTTATGTGTATACTTAATGGATCCCAAGTAGTATTACTCCAAATTTTTTGATCTGAGGAACCTAGTTGGTGCCCCAGTGTTGAATAACCTTGACCTAGTTTGTTGGGGGTTTGGGTAGAGATGGTAGCAGATGTCACCATTGAACCCGTACCAAACATTTAATCCCAAGAGTCTGAGAAAGTACTAGTGACTTCCTTTTTTGGGATTCTTGGGTGCATTTCCTAGAATCTGGATTCCAAGCCATTTATTTTATATATTTGAGATTCACATAGGTATTTCCTAGGATATGTATTTTTATCCATTTTTTATATCTTTGGTATGCCCATAGTTATTCTCTAGGATACAGATTCTGATCTATTTATTTTATATCTTTGGGATTCCCAGAGGTACTATCTTGGATTAGGTGAATTATATTATTACAAGAGCGATACTTGGATTACCATGTAGGAATTTTAGGGACATACTCGTAGGGAAGATCAATAAATTAGGCCAGGAGTGTTACATGGATTCCCCTGTCAGAATACCATGGATATACTCAAAGGGAATATCATAATATTATTCTAGGAGTGATATGTGGATTCACATGTAATAATTACAATAATGAACATATATGGTAGATCGGTATATATGTCACGAGTGATACAAGGGTTCCCCTTATGGAATCACAAGAACATAATTAGGGGCATATCATTATATAACTACGAGTGATACATGGGATCCTTGTGTGGAATGCCTAGGATAGACTTAGAGGGCTATTACATTATACCTCACCTAGAGTGATACTTGGGTTCATATGATGGATTCCATGGATGGGATTTTAAGGTGATGGGTTCTATGTTACACCTGGAGTGAGATTAGGGTTACCTATGTTGAATTACATGGATTGGAAAATGATTACAATCTTACTAAATTAACTAAACAATTTGTCTTCTAAGACAAATAAAAAACATCAATTAAATTAGAGTTTTAATTTTAGGAAATTATTATCTACCTCTACTATTGAGAGGTGATCATGTGGGATAGTTTTTTCCCCTATATGATTGTGATAAATGGGGAAACAATTTGGCTATGGTCCAGGCCCTGATACTTTATTGTATATTAAATCATTGGAGATTGTGTTCTCAAAGATCATTTATAGGAATGTACTTTTGTATGAATCATACATAATTATCATGATTAGTGGTGTGTATAGATGAACCTAAGGTAAGGAAATGCATCCCTCCATTGATAACATTTCTTTCTCTTAGATATTTTCAACACTAGATGAAACATGTATTGTTGATCAGGATTATTGACCCAAGGATTGACTGTTATTTATTATGCTATTTTTTTCACCTTGCTCATGTATATAAATATTTATTCATATGTATATGTATGGGAATATATATAAATATATAAATATATATAAATAATGAAACATTTATATGTTGATTGGGATTAAATACTTAGGGAACAACGGTGAATTCAATTTTTTTTGATTTATCATTCCATTTATCTTTGTTGGGATGAGCATATTGGATGATCATAAACTTTTGAAAAAAGATTTTTAGGTTTTCCATTGAGGTGCCCTAAAAAAATAATATCTCACCCCTAATCATATGAATTGGTGAGAATGAAGTCCTTATATATGATTTTCGGTTTTATCAAAGATTTCTTGATGTATAGGGATTATTCCCAAGGTTGAATGATCGATTAGAGCTACTCGTATTAATTTTTTATAATCAGGTTGGATCAGAATGGTAGTGTCTTGGAGGAAATTTACACAATATTTTATTACTAATCTGAATTATATCTTGTTATTACAAATTTTTTTATTCTGAAATGAGGGTACAATCTCCCCACTATTCCACCTTTATACCATCACTTCTAGATAACATTTTCTAGAATATGGGGAGGAATGCTTGGGTACTTCTATCAAACTAGCTCGGGTCACTGGTTTAGTGGTACCAAGGCTTGTATGATATATTTTGAAACATGTTTTACATGTTTCCAAATTTTTTTAGTGAAATATTAATGTCAATCTCCAAATAGTGCATGTTTTTATTTTATCGAAAAATTGAAAGGAATCCCTATTTTAAATTGTATGGAATTTATATAATTTCTTATCATCATGATCAATCAATAATTTAAATCATCCTTTATTTGTTTCAAATTTTATTTTTAAAGGAATGTATTTTAAAAATGTTTTGTGAACTTTTACTTTTAAAAATTGATGTTCAAAATGAAAATGATATTTTTCTTGATAATTATTTTAAAGGTATTTTATGGTATTCTTATTCAGCAGTAAACACAACCATTTATTTTAAATATAATTATCTGGGGATATGTTTTATTAATACCTTAATTATTCTTCATCAAGATGGTTTATTCTTATTTTGACCAAGGATTGTGTTGACATTCACATCCTTGATTCGTCTTTTAGCCATTAACATTCCCTTGAATTATTCATTTTCTTGTGAATATTAAATTTCCCCTAAATATAAATATTATTTATCATGGATATTTTAAATTCATAAACCATATATCATTTCTATATAAATTTTTCTACATTGATTTTTTTATTTGGGGAAATATTTATAAATCCAAATTATTTACTCAATGTGGATATTTAATGATACGATACATTGTTCTTGAATTTAATCGATTATTCTATATTTGTGGGATGATTTGGACATAAAAACTCAGTTGAGGACCAATTATAGATATCCCCTCGATGAATCATTAGTTTCATGAGATTAATAATGAGGAGAGTATATGTTAAATGGGTTTCTAGTGTATAATACGTACTTGTTTTAAACTATCTTGAGGAAGGTCTAGAGAGTAAATATTTTTCAGATGCTTGAGATTATGACATCCTATAATTACTCATTTACTTCATTGATAATTCATTTATTATTATACATGATTTTTTAATGATATTATCTCTGGATTTATTCCATTATCATTTTATTGATTAATTGGAATGTGTATTAAGTTATTTATATTTCCATATTAATCGGTCCTTATATAGTTATGATAGACAATTTATTTTTTAAATGACATGTTTTTTAGTTATTTACCTGGAAATTTTTATTATTAATTATATTATTATTATATAAAAGATATTTAAATGTAATGTGTGTCCATTTATTTATAATTACTTGTCGATTATATTTATTTATTCATGATAGCTTGTGATGTAATTTACCCTTACTGAGTATTTGTGCCCAGACTTACTCTTATTCATTTCCTAAGAATCCCATAAGTATTATTCAAATTATATGAAAGGATATTATAAAGTGAATAATTATATTTTTGAAAAAACTTATGTTGTAATTTGTGTTTTAAAATATACTGAAAGACTCAATTATGTATCTAGTTTACCAAGACTACTAAACTATTCTCTCTATTGAGATGTGATTACTTGTATCTTATTCAAATATAATAAACTATGAAACTAGATTTGGGTTATTAGGGTCTTTGTATCTATAGAACACACATTCCATTTAATCAATAGCTTGACTATAAAAATTATATAAATAATAACAAGTATTTCAAGGTAAATAACTGAAAATTCATTCCATTTAATCAATTTACAGACAATGAAATGAACCGAGAGAAAATATCAATGAGAAAATCTTATTGATAATAATAAAAAATGAACTATAAATGAATTAAATTCTCAATTATTGGATTCCATGATCTCAATCATCATAATACCTCCACTTTGAAGACCATTCACAAGTTACTTTAAAACTATTGGTAAAAACCCATCTGATTTGGACAACTAGTTTGTCTCATGAGTCTTGTTGATTTATTATGGAGATATCTATAAATAAGAACCACCTATAACTACATATCCAAATCCCTCAAAATATATAACTAATCAATTTAATACATAAATCATTACTCATTATCATCAAATATATTTATTGAGTAAAGGATACAGATTTATCAATATTATCCCAGTTAATCAAATGAATTCGAAAGTAAAACAAATTTGTAAAAATGCTATATGACTTATGAATTATCATATAAATTTAAAAAAAAAATATATTTAAATAAATTTATTTCCAATGTAAAATTAACACAATAATGTGATTGTTTGAAGAGTAATTAAACAATCCAAAATTAAAGTGAGATGTATAATAATTTTTTACCTATTTAGTAATTTTAAATTGTATCCCCTTGAAGAATAAACCAGAAAAGATAAATTAATAAGAATTAATAAATAGTTATTCATTTAAAATACATCAAATGGTATGTATATACACAATATAATAGTGAATAGGTTTTATTAACAAATACTTCTCAATGAAATGGAAATTAAGATGAAATCCCTTACATCATACTTTCTGTTAGTTGAATGTAAATTATCCATATGTATAATGGTTTTAGAAATGTTAAAACTTTATAAAATAACCATAATCATATTAATAATTTCATATATCATCCTATTGTAAAATTTTACTACATGTTTATTAATAATATTTCATTTCTTTTTCAGATGGTAATTTCATTATTTTCTCATGCGTGTTTTGTCATAAAAGTTGAAATTATTTTATATAGAATATAAATGATTTAATTTCAAAATGATAATAATGATATAAATATAACTTATAATAATTATATATATATATTTATAATAATTTTTAAATGTTGTTCAAGAAAAAAAATCACATCGCTTTGTAGAGATAGTAGGTCGTACGTACACCTAAGCAACGATATCATTCAACTAACAGGTGAAATGTTAAGAAAGTTTCTAATAGATTAATTTTCCATAATTTATATCATTTAATATATATCAAATATATTCACTAAATGTAACATTATTTCCTTCTATGTAAAGTATAAGTGAAAATTGAATCACATCACTTCGCGGGGTGGCTGTCTGTCGTACACATGAGAAACATTATCATATTTTAAAGGAAATGGAATGTAAGAATGTATATATGATATTATAATCTAATAAGTATAATTATATAATAAATAATATATATATATATATATATATATATATTAAATTCATCATTAGATCAAACCATTAGAAGTGTTGATGGAAAACTAGTTACATCAGTTCATGAGGAAGTAGTCTTCCTTACACATTATCGATGATTTAATTTCCCATTTGATGAATAATAATATGGATATAGGTTATTATATTAACATAATTACATATTAGTATATGTGATTTAAAAATTTAAATATAATATCATTATTTAAACATGTTTTTAAGAGGTGGAGGAATAAATAAAATAAAAATGAGCATTTAATAATGTTAACTCTTCTTCAAATGACCACTTTAGGTCGACACCAAATTCTTCTTTGGATGGATTTATGATAAAAACAATGGATATAGGATGCTTGGAGTTGATTGATGATCTTATTTGGTTATGTATTGACTAAATGAAATGGATTTATAATTGTTAATAGTAGAGGATATGGCATGGCCTTTATTAGGTGAGGGAGGGTATACACATGGAAGTTTGGAAAAACATCAAGTACACATACATATTTATCATTCTGGTATACTTACAAATATTAATTAATGAACCTTATAAGATATAAGGTCTAAATATGGTCATTATAACAAAACTTCTCATTATTACACAGTTAAACAAGATTTATTACATTATCTTGCACTTAATATAACCTAGAATATTTAGAGGTCTAGTATATTTGGGGCTTAATAGAATTAAATGACAACTTGTGACATAAAATAAAACATCTTTATTTAAATATTCTTTTACATGACCACAACATTACTTCATACATATCATTGAATGGGATAACCTGAGGACATTCATAATAAAATGGTGAGATATAAATCCCAGTAAGGGAGTACAAAAGTAATAACATGAAAAACAAAATAAATTTTAAGCAATATGCATATCAATGAATCATAAGAGAAACATGAACATAATGTCATTATAAATCATGATTATCATAACATGGAAATATGGCAATGACATTCAACGTGATATTAGAATGATTCAATGCTCATTGCACATGGATTAGCATGAGTAAACCCTTATTGAACATGAATTATCATGAGTAATACCTCATTTCATATGGTGTATCATGAAACTAAACTTTACCCAATTAATTGGAGTGCTATCAGGGTGCGTCACACCAAAACATTTCAATATTATGCTTAAGTGGGCCACATATATCATATAACATGGATTCTTTCATAATCTTCATTTATTACATGATAAGGATTTTTGAATAAATACATGTATTTATATAATAAATAATTACATTATCATAATATTTAATACCCTTTATAGATAAATGGGTATGGTATTCACTACATGTTGATTTTGGATTGGAAAATCACGATAGAGTTTTAGAAACATCATAAAATCATATGGAAAATAATAAATTTACTTGATGAGAGAGAAAGGGGTCCCTCATCATTTATACCTAAAATAGATTATAAGGGGATCATGGAACATAATATTCCAACATATGAAATGGAATTTAGATAAAAAATATAGAATAAATTCTTGAATGGAAATAAGAAAAGAGAAATCCATTACCAAATTTTTTCATGGTAATAGGTGTACATGGAAGGAATTAATTAGAGACAAAAGGTTATATAATAATTCAAACATAATTAGGGAAGTATGGGGAGGTGAGAAATCATACCCCTCTATTTTTAATTGAAAATAAAATGGTATAAAAATATAAATAAACTTGGATAAAAATGAGAAAGTATGGAATGTAAGGATCCCTTAGTTGAGTGTGTGACTTAAAAAGCTTCAAGATGGGATTCTTGAGTGTTTTGGGTGCATTGGGAGGATTATATAGAGGGAAGGAAATATTAGTGTTGTGATACAAGGAATTTGAGTGAAGTGAAGTTGGATATTGGGTGGGATTATATAGAAAATGAGAGGGTAATTCTTTAATATTACACAAACATAGGTTTTGAAATCTATATAATTAAATATTAAAAACCACAAAACATACTAGGGTTTTTTGACATGTTTTTTGAAAAATAAAAGTAGAAAAATTATTTTATAATGAAAATATCTTAAGATATTAGAATACTTGCCTTGCTTATGTGGAGGTGAGTCACACCCTCAATGAAATGAATTTAAAATCATAAAATATATTATAAACTTTAGAGGATTTACTAAGGCAATATAAAATAATTAAAATGAATCTAAAATAAAAATATTTTAATGGGAAAAAGTATATTTGGATTATAATACCAATTATAGTATTTATTACATCATTTTGGGGCCATTATGATGTCATAAAACACATATATTATGTATACAATATTTAATTTATACCTAACAATTCGACTCTCATAAAATTATGAAAAATTTACTGTTGGATAATTAAGATGTCCATATTCCAAAAATAATATTTGTTTTATTTAAATAATTTTCTAAATATGTGAATTTTCACTTTTAAAAGGTAAACCGATTTTTGTTGATAAATCAAAGGTTTTGACAAAAACAGTTTTCAAACCTTCATAAAAATTACATTTTACTTCATAAATATTATATCATAATTTATTATTCATAAAATTAATTTTGTAATAATATTTTATTAAAATATTATTTATTTCAAAAATTAATTATTTCCTTAAAATATACACTTTAGATTTTGTAGTATAAAAAGTATAACTCTTATTTAACAGATTACATAATCATTTATAGATAAGGAACTGATATAATCATCATTTATTATAATTTTTTATAAAATTATAAATAAAATCCTTATAATAACATTATAATGTATATACTTATCAAAAATACCATTTTTACCCCAAAAATAAATTTATCAAATTCAAGATTTTTTTAAGAAAGACTATTCCTATAAAGGAATTACTAAAATAAGACTTTTATTTATAAAAATGGATTACCCAATATGTAACTAATACCTTATTACATAACCCCTTATAAAACACACATAATACCTAAGGGGAAGGTGTGTGATGATGACAGACTCTTGCGGTGGCTCAGATAACATCGCTCGGGTGGTAATCTCTATTAACATGAGATTCTCTAGTAGGTGATTCCGTTCAATCTTAACATGTTGAAGCTCATCTTGGGATTGGTTGAGAGCAAAACCAAATGATTCTAACTACTTTCCTAGCTCCAAAAAATTAGCTTTGTACGACACGAGCCTTCTAGAAGAGGCTATCCTCTCCTTTGTCTGTGTCGAAAAGATTTTTTTTAAAAACCATATATTTATATCAGTCATGTGATCATTGTTGAATGAGTATATTATCAATGATAATGATAAATAATTGTCATTTAAACCAAATAATAAAAAAAATAGTGCATTTGTTTTCTATATTCCTAAGATATTATAAAAAAGGAAATTTTATTCATAAATTATCAGTTCATTACAAAATTCCACCCTTAAGAAATTCCTCCCTTGAAATTTCTTTTTCCCATAATAAAATAGATGATCATAACTCTGCCTAATCACTTTCTCAGGTTCCCACATTTCTTCTTCAAACATGGTTTTTTCCACAACACCATTATGAGGGGAATCACCTTATTTCATATAACCTTTTATCTATGATCTAATATCTTCACTGTATTCTCTTAATAGAAGATTTAATTCGACAATGGTGCCACATCTGGATTGAGTACATGATATGGGTCAGGAATGTACTTCCTCAATAGTGATACAAGGAATACATCATGTACTTGAGATAGGTTTGGTGGAAGTGCTAGTCGATAGGACACTACTTCGATGCAATGAAGGATCTCAAAAGGTCCAATGCACCATGGACTAAGCTTTCCCTTATTTCCAAATCTCATAACTCTCTTCCATGGTGATATGTGGAGGAATAACATGTCTCCAACATCAAACTCTAGGTCTCGTCGATGATTGTCTGCATAGCTCTTTTGTCAACTATGAGTAGCTTTAATGTGCTTCTCGATGGTCTTAAACTTATGAAAAATTTCTTTGACCATTTCCAGACCTAGAAATTTTCACTCCCCAACTTTATACCAACATGCTGGTGTTCTGCACCTCATCCCATAAAGGGTTTCATAAGGAGCCATTTGGATTCTTACATGGAAACTGTTGTTGCAAGAGAACTCAACCAGAAGAAGATATTGATCCAATACTCCTTTGATGTCCATTTAGAATGATCTCAACATGTCCTCAAGTGTTTGGATAGTCAACTCAGATTTAACCTCAGTTTGAGGATGATAATCTTTACTAATGTTCATCTCAGTATTCAGATCGTGTGGGAGACTCTTCCAGAACATAGAGGTGAATCTTGCATCTCGATCAGATACAATTGATAGTGGTACTCCTTGCAGTCTTACCACTTCTCAGATGTATATTTGTGCTAGTTAATCCAATGATGAATCCTCTCAAATTACAATGAAGTGTGCAGTATTTGTAAGATTATCAACAACTACCTATATAGAATTATTAAATATCATTGTCCTTAGAAGTCTGGTGAAAAATTTAATGGTGATGTTATCCCATTTCCATGTTGGTATGGGTAACGGTTGCATCATCCCCTTATAAATCTGCCTTATCGCATTCACTTTCTAACATACTTGGCACATTGAGGTATACTCAGTTATTTCCTTCTTCCTGTTATCCCACGAATCATACTCTCGGATATCTCAATACCTCTTTGTGTTTCCTCAGTGAATGGAGAAATTTAAACTATGCACATCATCCTAAAGTTAATTACTAAATCTACATTTTATGGAACACATAGTATTGTCCAAAATCTCATAATTCCTTCTTCATTAACATTAAACTCTAGGGATTTCTATTTTCTGATAATTTCTACTTCTTCTAAATTCTAACATCATCCTTTTTAACATCCTTTAATCTTTCAAAAAGAGACAGTGAGAAAACATTTGTGAAAGGATTGATGATGTTACCTTATTTATTATTCACATGTCCATCTTCATAAAATCTAATAAGATCAGATCTTTTTCAATTCTTATCAATGATAGAATTGCGGGGTCCTTTCTACTTAGAGAATCCTCCACATTGTTAGCTTTCCCAAGGTGGTAATGGATTGAGAAGTCATAGTATTTGATCACATATAACCATCTTTGTTGGTGCATATTCATATCCTTCTATGTGAATATATAAGTGGGGCTTTTGTCATCTGTATATATTTAACGCTTCTCCCCAAATAGGTAATGTTTCCATATTTTCAAAGGAAAGAATAATCTAGCCAACTCTATATCATGTGTTTTATAGTTATACTCTTAAACGTCCAATTTCCTTGAAGAATTGGCAATGACTACCATTTTTCATCAACACACCACCCATTCCCTTCTTTAAAGCATCACTGAATACCAAAAAATATTCTCCACTTATGGGTAGTTTGATCACAAGAACAATGATAAGCCTCCTTTTCAAATCCTTGAAGCTCTATTAGCATTCATCATTCCAAACCAACATGACTACCTTCTAAGTTTCTTGGTAAGAGGGTGTGACAATAATGAGAAATTTCCCACAAATTGTCTATAATATCCAAATAACCCATAAAATTTATGGATATTGATCATAGATGTTTCCTTTGGCCATCCCTAAATTGAATTTGTATTGGATGGATCCAAATATATCTCTTATGATTATATGACCTTAGAACGAGACTTCCTTAAACTAGAACCCACACTTTTTTTTTAATTTTCATAGAGCCTCTCCTTTTTCATGGTCTCTAGTACATTACGAAGATGCTCCACATACTCACCATGGTTTTGGAGTATATTAGAATATCTTCTTTAAAGACTAAAACAATTTGTTTTAGGTAATATCTAAATAGTCTATTCATCAAGTCCATGAATATTTCTATAGTATTAGTGAGTCCAAAAGGAATTACAATGAATTCATAGTTCCCGTGCCTTGTATGAAAAACAGTCTTTGGGATATCCTTCTTCTTCACCATTACTTGGTAATATCCTGACCACATATCCCCCTTGGAGATGTATTGTGCTCCACTTATTTAAATTAACAATTCATCAATTCGTGGAATAGGATACTTGTACCTTATCATGATTTTTTTGAAGTCACGATAATCAATGAAAAAGTGCACTGACTCATCCTTCTTCTTGAAAAAAATAACTGGTTCACCTTATGGTGAAGCACTTGGGCATATGAAACCTTTATCTAGATTCTCATGTAGTTGTTTCTTTATCTCCTAAATCTTTACAATAGCCATTCTTTATATAGTTTCAGACATTGGGAATTCCCTAGGTTTAAGATAAATAGAGAATTCATCATCCCTTCTAGGATAAAGACCAAGCAATTCTTCGGGAAACATGTCAGCAAATTTCCTCACAATAGACATGTCTTAGAGTATGGTTCCATCTATAAAATCAATCATCTATGCCAGATATTCATGCTCACAAGTCAATAATATCCATTCTTGGGATGATGGTGATAAAGATGATTCATCCTCCTCCTTTCACTTTTACAGAATCAGAGGTTTGTCCTCCATATAGAGAGTGATTTTCCTCTCATTGAAATTTATGTTGGCTTTATATAGGGAAAGCCAATACATGCTATGAATTGAATCAAATTACACTAGAGGGAGTATGATAAAGTTCTTTAGGAAATTTAATCCACAAATTGTGATAGGGGAGGAGTTATATTCATAGGATGAAATAATTTCCCCATTTTTTATTCTCACCGGCAACTCCACTTCCATGATTTGTGGTGGTGTTCTGATTGTTCTACTAATTGTTTTGGATATAAAAGAATGTGTATAGCTAGAATAAAAAGTAGGTTCTCTATTTTAGAATTAATAACCATCTTACCTCTCAGTATTTCATTGTTGGTAGTCACTTTAGCAATAGTGATGGAAAAAGATCACCCTTTATACCTTGGAGGTTGTTGGTTGCCTCTAAAAACCCTTAGCTTAGGGAAATAGTCCGCAAAGTGCCTTGGTTCGTTGTAGTTGTGGAAATGAAAAATGTGTTGAAGGTTGAACAAATTGTTTCCCTCCTCTATTCCCGTAGCATGTTTTTATTGTTGGAAACTATTTTTCCAGGTTCCCTTATCTTCCACACAGAAAGCATTTCTTCATCCCCTTAAGGCAATTATCGCGGTTTTTCTTTCTGCATCTTTGGAAAGTGGGGTGCTTGAATTTCTTAGCACCATTGGATTTATCCATCGGACCACAAGATTTAATGTCCAATTTCTAATTCTTATTTTAATGATACCATTGAGATTCGACAATATACATTTAGACTTTGAGGTCAAATCAGAAAAGTTTCTCATAGCTATCAAACTCATGGATCCCTAGGGATTTCTGTAGGCTAGGTTTTATCCCACTAAATATGCAGCCAACCCTACATTTGGGGGTAACGAAAATTCTAGAGCCATATCATGTAGTCCTTTTTAATTTTTCCTCATATGATCTGATGGATTAGTATTCTTTTTTAGAGGGCAAGGAATTCCACTACCATATTAAGTGAGAGGGTGTGAGGAAAATATTTATCAAATAACATTTTCAAGAAAGATTTCCCTTAAACTCCTAAATATATTCCAAAGGATTTGTATTTTTGATAAACGTACACACTTGATCAGCTTCACCCTCCATATGATAAGAATCCAAAAGAACCATCTCTTATTTGTAACATTGAAGGATGGAGAATATCTTCTAAATGGAGTTGATCCATTTTTTGGCGATTGAGGGATCAGATGATCCATTGAAAGTAGGATGACTTTGTCTCATGAAGCTCTCTATTGAAAAATGTTCATTCTTGGGGGGCGGGGGGGGGGGGGGGTGGACGTTTCCCTTGACCCAAATTTCTATTCAAAACATGAGTTAACAGATAGAGTATCATTACTACAATTGTGATTCCCACTCCCATCATATTGGGAATCTCATTAGAGCTATCATCACATTGATATTTTCATCAGTTCTTAGCTTGATTACTATATTTACCAGAAATTATCTAGAATAAAAGGAACGTTAGGGGTAGGTATTTTAAACTATAAAACAAATAAAGGGGAATCAAATGACAAAAAGGTCAACTTATAAATTAAATTTATTTTCTTAACTTATAAATTTATAGGCTTCAATCTAAGTTATCATTGATTTACTTCCCAACATATATTTGTAGGATTTTTTTATTCTCTTAATCATGTTTCATACTAATATTATAAGTTTAAAAAGAATATTCCATGAGTGTGTAAAACTAAGAGTGTAGCGAGGAACATTTTCGTGCACACGTTCTCATTCGAGTCTATCTCAAAGCAGCTTTTTCTGGTTTTACCCCTAGATACATATGTGATAGGGCCACCTCTAGTTGTTCATATCTAGACAGGGATGTATTTTCTTGCTAAATCATTAATATATACTCATATAAATTTAGGGATTATTTTCTTATAATCATTCTTAGATCTAATTCTTTCAGTAGTGTTTTATAACCCTAATCCCAAAAATAAGTATACCCATCCTTTGATACCAATTATAACAACCCTGCTCTTTTTTAAATAATAAAAAATGATTTATTACATAATATTTTACTTAATACAACCTATAATATCAAGAGGTATAGTGTATTTGTGGATTTGGAACATTACATGAAAACATAAGACATAAAATACTCTATCTTTATTGAAAAATTCTTTAACATAACCAAAACATTACATTGTACTTTGCATTGCATGGGGTAACCTGAGGTCACACATAATAAAAGGGTGATATATAAATCCCATTAAGGGAGTAAAAAAGGTATTGCATGAATAATACAATAAATGTTAGGAAATAGACATATAAATGGATCATACCTGAAACATGAACATAAATGCATGATATAACATGATTATCATAACATGGAAATGTGGAAACAACATTCAACATGATATTTATATGAGCCAAGGATCATTGAACACAAAATTTCATGAGTAAAATATCATTTCACATGAATTATAAAGAGTAAAACCTCAGTTAAAATAGAGTATCATGAAACTATACATGTCCCAATTCATTGGAAATCTATTTGGGAGCACTGTTCATAAACATTTCAATCTCATGCTTAAGTGTTCCACACAGATAAAATAACATGGATTATTTCATCATCATAAGTTATTCATTGATAATGGAATATGGAATACATAAATGAATTTTTATGATCAATATGTACATGAGAATAAAAGTGAATACCATTGATAAATAATTGGGCATGGCATTCACTATATAATGATTTTGGCTCGAAAAATCAAGGTGAAATTTCTGCAGCATAACATCATCATATGGAAATTCTTAAATTGGATTGATGAGAGAGAAAGGGGAACATACTCATTTATACATTAAATATAAATTAAAGGGATAATGGGACATAATATCCAAACCTTTGAAATAGAATATAGATACATAATATAGAAGAAAGTTTTGAATGGAACTAAGAAGAGAGAAACCCCTTATAGAATTTTACAGCAGTAATAGGTGTACATGGAAGGAATTAATGAGAGAGAAATGTGTCTATAATCATTCAAAAAAAGGAATGTATGGGGGAGGTGATAAATCATACTAAAACATGTTTAATTGAAAATAAAAGGGTATAACAACAAAAAGAAACATGGATTAAAATGAGAATGGAAGGAAATTAAGGATTCCTTACGTGAGTGTCTGACTTAAAAAGAATGAAGAGAGGATTATTGATAGTGTGAGGCATCTTTAGAGGATTATAGGGATGGGAGGGCTGATTAGGGATGTACTATATGTATTTTGATTGAAGTGACATGGGATATTGGGTGGGTTTATTTTACAAATGAGAGGGGAATTCTTAAATATTTCAAAAACTTAGGTTTTGGAATCTATAAAATTAAATATTCAAAACCAAAAAATATCACATGGTTTTTTCCCATGGTTTTTGAAAAAGATGAGTGGATAAAATTATTTTATAAGTTAAAGGTCCGAATATATTAAAATATTAGCGTTGTTTATGTGGAGGTGAGTCACACCTTCAAGGGAACGAATTTAAAATCATAAAATATATTTTTTCGCATAGGAGGATTCATGAAGGAATTATAAAATATGTAAAATAATTATGAAATAAAATTATTTTAAGGTTAAAACATATATTGCGTAGATAATATCCATTAAAGTATTTATTACATCATTTTGGGGTCATTATGATGTCATAAAACACATATATTATTTATACAGTATTTAATTTTTACCCAAACATTCGTATGTCTATGAAACTTATGAAAATTTCACCATTGAATAATTTTTATGTCAAGATTCCAAAAATAATATTAATTTATTTATATAATTTTATAAATATATGAATTTTCACTTTCAAAATTAAAACCATAATTTACTTAAAATTCAAGGGTTTTTACAAAAACAGTTTTCAAAGCTTAACAAAAATTACATTAGACTTTACAAAAAATTATATAGTAATTTATTATTAATTTAAGTAATCTGATAATAATATTTTATTAAAATATTAATTATTTCAAAAAAATAATTAATTCCTTAAATATACACTTTCAATTTTATGATATAAAAATATAAATTTTATCAAACTGATTACATATTAATTTATTGATAAAGAACTCATATAATCATCATTTATAAGAATTGTGTTTAAAATATTATTAAAAAAACCATATTTTAATATAATAATGTATTTATTTCTTAGAAGTACAATTTTTAAATTGAAAAATAAATTTATTAAATTCACCATTATTTTATGAAATACTATTCCTATAAAGGAATTGATGGAATAAGACTTTTATTTATAAAAAACGATTACACAATAAGTAAATAATAAATTATTAGATAAAACCTTATAAAAACCACATAATACCTAAGGTTATGGTATTAGATGGTGAAAGACTCTTGGGGAAGCTCAGAGAACATCGCTTGGGTGGTAATATCTATTTAAATGAACTTCTCCCATAGGTGATTTCGTTCAATCTTAACGTGTTGAAGCTCGGTTTATGCTTGGTCAAGAGTGAAGCCTAGTGACGCTACCTCATTTCTGAGCTTCAAAAAATTAGCATAATATATCCCGAGTTTATTGGATGAGGCCATCCTCTCCTTTTTCTATGTCAAAAGTATTATTTTAAAAAACCTTATATTTATATCATACATTGGATCTTTGTTCAACAACTATATTATCAACAGTAATGATAATTAATGGTAATTTAAACCCAATAATAAAAAAAAAGAGTGCATGTGTTTTCTATATACATAAGAAATTAAAATAAAGGGAATCTTATTTATAAATATCAGGCCGTTATAGTCATATAATTTTTTCACATGTTTTTGGTAATTGTAACACTTATGATTTTAGTTTAACCCCTTGGAAATTTTGTTTTTACCTTAAAGGTGGTAAGTAATTTTTATTTTGAACTCATTAATTTATATATATTATTATAATTACAAATATGGAATCCATTTTTACAATTTTTATTGAAAAAATTTGTGTATTCTAATTTTAAAGTATACTCATAGATATAATGAAAAACTGGGTTTCCAATGAAAAAATACATAAGTATATATGGTTTTCATATCAAAATTCAATATAAAAATGATTTCAATGACATACATTTTATTTATTATACTATAATAAAACCAATTTTACATTAAATTTAATTTAAAATATATTTTAAATTTTTTATCAATTGAAATTTAAAGTATTTCAATAAAAATCAATATTTTCCACTATTTATTGAAAAAATGAAACAATTCAAAAAATTCTAAATCTTATCCGTAAGAAAATTTTGAAATGATGATTTCAAGAAAAATGTTATTTTTATAATTTATATTTTCTGAAAGTAGTAAAAAGTAATTTTTAATTAACTGTTAAAGGCGCGACTAAACCACATTTTATAAAAATACGGATTTTCATAAAAAAATTCTTTTTCTTTCAAATGATTAATTTTTTTTAAAATAAATATATAACCTTAATTTTCATTATTATTTTACTCCTAATAATTCCTAACAACATAATAGATAGGTTATAGTGGTCATGTTTAAATAATATCTTAATATTGTATTGTGTTTCCTTTAAACCTGATGTAGCATGCATCACATGCTATCAAATATATTAAATTTACTTAAAAAGAAATAAATTTTAATTTCTAAGGGTGTTACATATCCCCCTCTTAGAAAAATTATATCCTAAAATTTTATGTAAATTACCTTATAAATAGATGAAGTTATTTCTTCCTCATAAGATCCTTTTGTTTCCACATTTCTTCCTCTATTTGCGATTTCTCCAATGTACAATTACCAATTGAGTGTATGATTCCACAATACATGTTCTATAATATCAAGAATCTGGATGGGTTATTCATAGTAATATAGATCAGGTTCTAATTATATTACATTATATATGATCATGTGTATTGGTTCTGGTATGTATTTACTTATCAATTATATATGAAACACATATTTACTTTTGAGATACTTGTTGGAGTTTCCAAATAGTAATAAATAACTCTAATTCCATCATGGATTTCCAAGGGTATAGTGTACCTGGTGATTATTTTCACAGTATTACTGATCCTTCTGACCCCCATCCATAGAGATAGTCCCTAGAAAATATTATCTCCAACTTGTAATTCCAAATACTTCCTCTAATTGTTAGTCGAACACTTTTTTAATTTATTGATCTATTTTAATATGATCTTAAATAATATTTATCTTGGTGATTGTCTCTTTAACCAGTTTTGGGCATACATAATTATTTTCACTAACTCCATCCCAATAATTTATAGTATAACATCTATTTCCATATAATTCTTCATACGACACCAGTTGAATACCTTAATTATAACTATAGTTAGATCCAAACTCTACCAAAGGTAACAACTAATCAAAAATAAATTTAATGTGAAGTGATCATGACATTAACATGTCTTCTATTGTATGAATATTCCTTTAAAAATTTCCATCAATTTGAGTATGGTAGGTTGTGCCTAAATGAATAAAAATATCAATAGCCTTGAGAATACTTTTAAATTTTTTTGATATATAATGGGGATTGTGATCAGACATGATTGAAAATGGTTCTCCATATGGTCTTGAAAAATAATTTATATAGAGACTTGTGAGGAACTCAATAGTTAAATAATCTCTTCTAATTGTAGAGGAGTATATTTTTTTATGCAATTAAAAATAACCCATATTTCATCATTCCTTCTATATTCCTATGAAAAATTATTTATTATTTTCATCCCATTTCTATAATGTAATTTTAAGAAGTTTTATATCTCCTCTAGGATGTTATATCTTATCCTTAACCTATTAGAAAATAGATCATATTGATACATTGTCTAAAATTTCCCACTTCATGTTATACAACCAATAATATTCCATAAAATACCTATACAACATTTTTCTAATAGGGTGAGTAGAGATATTAAAACTATGAATTTCATCCAACAATTCCATTTTTAGCTATTTTATAGGATGAACACATAATCTCTTTCCAAATTTTATAACACCATCTTCTTGAATGAAATTTTCTTATTTCATATCAGTCACATCTTTAATTTAATTTGAAATTTGTCCTCGTTAGTTTGATAGTTTTTATTATTTTTTAATAATGATGGTTTTGAAGTCATTTTAAAATGCTGTGATTTTCCTCCTTAATTAATAATTCCCATATCCATATTTACTAGATCCATGAACATAGGGTCCCTCTCAATCCTCATTTTACTCATAAACACCATGATCATTCCTACTTAATGTTTAAACTACCTTATTTTATTTCCCTTGTGTGGTAGTGTATCCCACTATCATAATTATTTAATAGATCAATTAATATCTTCTATATCATGTTGAGGTCATTTTTTTAAATGATGTATTTTAGGATTTTATGATCCTTGTATATATTCAATCTTTCACCATAGAGATTATTTCTCTATATATTTAAATAAAATATTGAAGGTTCCAACTTATGATCATGGTTTGGATTATTTTATTCATGAGTATTCAATTTTTTGATGTATATGAAATAACATTATCATTTTCCAATAGGAAATAACCAATTCTATTTTTCAATGCATCACTATATTTAAAAAAATCATTTCCATATAGTAGAGTAGAAATCATAACATTGACCAATCTATCATCCATATCATCAAAACATTATTCAAATTCATTTTTCCCAAAAAACATAACCCCTTTATATATAATAATTATTAATAGGTTATCTAATCATGGAAAATTATAAATAAATCACCAGAACTAACCTTCCAAACCAATAAAACTATGTACCTCAGTTAGTTTGTTTTGTGTAGTACATTCTCTAACTTCCATTTTCTTTATATGATAAAATGGTATTACATCCATGGAGACAATATCTTTAGGAAAAGTAACTTCTCAATTCCATAAATCACACATACTAAATATACTATATAACTGATTCCTTCATAGAGTCTCAATAACAATCGAAAAGTGATTCTTATGGTCATTATAACATTTAGAATACACCAAGATATCATGAATGAATACCACAAAAAACATCATGTTATTACTTGAATACTATATCCACTATTTTCTTAATTAAGGATGTATTACTCAATCCAAAGGTAATTACTATAAACTCATAATTTCCATACCTCATTTGGAAATATTTCTTCATAATTTCTTCCTTATTTATTCAAAATTTATGATACCCCAAATATAGGTAAATCTATAAAAAAAATTCTCTCAATTAAGATGATTGAATAAGTCATCAATGAGATGGATTTTATACTTTTGTTTATCAAAATTGCATTGATTTTCATATAATCAGTGCACAAACTCATGGAACCATCTTCATTATTAATAAATATAATATGGGATCCCAATGGTGAAATACTAGGGTGAATAAGTAACTTTTCACATTACTCATCTTGTTGTTTCATCAAATATACTAATTCCATAGTGGTCATTCTATAGGGTCCCTTTGATATTGATCATGCATAATGGATTAAATCAATGGAAAACTCAACTTCTTTTTATAGATGATGTACATGTAATTCCTCAAGAAATATATCATTGTATTCCTATAAAATCTATACGTCCTCAATTTTAATATTACCTTTTCCATCTCTAGACTGTATCTTATCTTCATACCTAATAATCTTATTCAGTAAATCTTTAGAGTGTGGATCCAGAAATGTATCTGATGATGATGTATCTTCCCTAAATATGAGAAATTATATATCTTCATCACAAATAATAATTTCTTTCTTATTTAAATAAATTTTTACAACATATTTTGACGTTAATTCCATACAATGGATTATATCAAATTTAACTATAGGCATGATAATAAGGACAGAAAATAAATTACTTTTCTTTGTTATAATTTGGACTACCCAACTCATCCTTTTATAGTGAGACTTACACTATTAGTTTTGATTAATAATTCCCTTATTAAAGTTCTAGGGAAATATCTAATATTTTTTTGAAAATTTTAAAGATATTAATGAGTGAAATGATCCCATATCAAATAAATCAATAGCTAAATTTTAAGGGAGGATTAAATTACATTCTGCCACATCTTTGGGAACATCAACCTTGAATATAGTGATGACATAATCTTGGACTTCTTCCATTGGACTCTTTTTTTCAGCATATTTCTTTAATTATTATGTAATTAGTTTTCATAGTTCCCTATATCCCTATAGTCGAAACCCTAGAATGAAGTATTTAATTTTTTTCCCTTTACATTATCTATCCTAATGACCCTTATCTCTACATATATAATAATCTCCCCAAATCTTTAAGAATTTTCTACGATAAATTATTCCATAGTTCTCATAATATGGAAAGTGATTTTTTCTCTTCTTATTCTTTGATGAATAAAATTTTTCTTAGTTATCATTCAACCTCTAATTTTATTGATATCCCTATAACATGTTTGATTTAGATAATTCCTTCTCCATTTTAATGTAAAATATAATTATTTCATTATATAATGAAAAAAATTTAGTAATCAGAGACCTTCAGAGACTTTTCAAAATCACTTTAGTGAAGTGACCAACTATGCATGCCAACTTTCATATGTAATCTATACCATACATGAATAACCTTGTAAATGTAACCTCATACTCAGTAACATTTTCCTATTCCTTTTTCTTTTAGGTAAGTAAATTTCTATTCCTTTCAGTTTGTTTCTAATGGGGGAAATTTATTTGGATGAATATGTCCTTAAAATATTTACATTCCATGAGTTATATATCCACATAAAACCTAGTATTCTAGATCAATATCTATCATTGATCAATGTTACTGTCGATACATAACATTTAAATTATTATCATTTATTTTTCTTCTCATACCAAAGCCATAAATATATTCTTGGGAGAATTAATTAAATCTGTACTATCACTGGATTAGTTGTCCCACCAAATGATAGGGGATTTGTTTCATAAATCATCCCAAAATAGGAAAATAACATTGTTGAATAATAAGTTTCTCTATTTGGACAAGTTTATTTTTCATAACCTAATTAATCTACCCAATTATATCCATGATCTACTCTATTCCAATACCAGTTGTATTAGCTTGGTGAATGGGGTAATCTCTACATTGGACATGAGTATTGATACCCTTCTTCTTTCAATAAACTATTTCTAAACAATGTCAAATGATGGATTAACTAATAAAATTATCAATTTTCAATCATAATTTATAATTATAAATACGGTGTAACACTTAACATAAATTAAAAAAAATTAATTGTTAATCTCTGATTCATAGACATGGTTTCTTTGGGGATATAATTAGTTTCAAAACCTTTTTAATGGTTTTTAAATAAAATATGAATTTTCCAAAGATTATCCCTTGTGAGTGTCAATATAGTTTCACATTAGGGCCCATTTTATTACAACACATGATGATCGGGTCATGAATAATGTACCCTTTTAGGTGTTTTTACCCCTAGGTTCAACTATTTCAAAACCACATCCACTTGATGTATTAATACATAGATGTATTTATAGGACAAAACACATAATATATTCCTTACAAAAAATAGAACATATTCTTATATACTTATCCTTGAATTCTATCACAGGGTTATGTTCTCTAATATATATTTTACTTAATCTAGTTCCAATGGTTTATAATAAACTTCCTCTAATACCAATAGTAATTATCCCAACTCCAGTAATAGGGAACTGGTGCCTACATTATAACAAGGGCATCAGATACAGATGAATGCATCTTGAAAAAATGAATAGTTTCATAGTCTCAATGAACCAAATACAAATATGATACCCATTTTACATTGGGAATAAAAATAAAGAATAATACTAAAAAATAAAATAATTTACATCCTTGAAACTCATTAAAATATATATTGTATATATCCTATGGAAAGGAAACAAAATAAGGGTGATCTCAAATGCTCTATAAGGGTTACATATAGTTGAATATATCGTGAATCAACAATGAAAGATAAGCATGGAAAGGTAAATAATTAAAAACACAATCCATTTAAAAAATAACATTAATATCAAAATAGGATAAGGAGTAATCATTTTAGATTATAAATAACTGAAAACACAATCCATTTGATCAATAAAATGAGAATTAAATGCACTTAGAGATAATATCAATGGGAAAATTTCATGGTTGATAATAATTATAACTAAATTACTTATGAAGGAAAAGATTAATTATTGGGAATCATTATATCATGCATCATGATACCTCTACTATCATGACCTTTCATAAGAATGTTTATAATTATGGGTAAATAACCCATCAGATTTGACAAATTGATTTGTCTCGTGAGACAAATCGATGCATCAAGGTGATATCTAAACCTGGGAACACTTATTACATCGTGTATAAATAATTAATTATATATATAATAGTTGATTTAATTTATTAATAAATATTTTTATCATAAAATATTCATATTGAGTAAAAGATATAGATTTATCCATATTTCCCCAGTTAATAAAATAACATTCATAGAAAACAACATATTTAAAAATGGTGTATGGTTTAAGAAAAAATCATATCCATCATACAATAATGTCGATATTTTTTATAAATGTATTTTAAAATGATAAATGATCAAAATAATGTGATTTTTAGGAGAATTTAAACCATCAAAAAAGAAATTGAGATTGTATAATAATTGTTTACATGTTTGGAAAATTTGAAATTTTCACCCCTTGAGGAATAAATAGAAACAAATTAATAATAATGAATAAAAATATATTCATTTTAAATAAATATAATTTTAATTATAAAAACCACCAAAAATTAAATAGGTGTACATTTACAGATATGGCTGAGTGAAATGGAAACTAAGATGAAACTCCTTACCTTGCACTTTAAATTAGTTGAATTGGATTTAAAACACTATATAATGGTGTAATTCATGTTATTAATTTATAAAAAAACATAATCATTTTTATAATATCATATATGATACAAATATAACATCTTACCACCTATTTGTTAATAATTTTTAATTGTTTTCATTGTTTTTTGTGTTAATTGACATGTTTTCTCATGGTTATTTTGTGATGAAAGTTAAAATTCATGTATGTAGGATATAAATATATCATATAGATAATTTTCATAATATCATGAATATAATATTCACTTATTATATATATTATTTTCATCATTCATAAAATTTGTGCATGGTAAATGAATCTCTTGGCTCTGTGGAGATGATAGGTCGTACATACGCACAAGAGACAATATCATTTCATTAATAGGTTAAAGGTTAATGAAGTTTATGAAATATTAATTTCACATAATCGATATCATTTCATATATATAACATATATTTATTAAATATATCCTTATAACCTTCAATGTAAAGAGTATGTTAAAAAAGAATCACAACACTTCACAATGTGGTAGTCTTCCATACACACGAGTGTTGTTTTTATATTTTATACAGAATGAAAAGTAAGATGGTATATGTGATATTATAATTAAATAGGAATAATTACATCATAAATATATATTTATATATAAATATCTTAAATGAGTCATTTTATCATTCCATGAGTGGTTTTAATTGAAAACTATCTACATCTGTTCATGAGGTGATATTCCATCATACACATGATCAATGATTTAATTTCATATTTTATTGAATAGGATATGTGTATAGGATATTTCATAAAAATAATAAAATATAAATATATTGGTGTTACTTATGTTATTATATTATAATGATTTTATAATATTTTAATGAGGTGGGTGAATAAATAAAATGAAAATGATTGTTTAAGAATATTACCTCTTCTTCAAGTAACCACTTTCTCTTTTCTGAAAATAAATTACTAAGATGGATATATGGTCATAAAAGGGTTCAAGAATGTTTATAGGGGAATAAGAATATTATTTGGGAATATATGTTCTAAAATAAATACATTTTTATGCATAAAGAGGTGAGGATATGGGGTGGCCTTTAATAACTGGGAGAAAATACACACATGAGATTTTTGAAATGAGTCAATTACATGCATGTTTTTATAATGAAAAAAGCCCCTTAAAATAGTAATTATGAACCTTTATAGAAGATACTGTATAAATATAAACATATAATGATTTTTGGGATAATTTGTAGGTTATTTTAATACTTATTGTTTTTAGTTTAAACCCCCGGTAAACGAGTTTTTACATTAACTATGGAAGTTAATTTTTACTGTTTTTAATATTTAAAATGGTAAAAAATTAATTTTCACATATTAAATAACAAGAACAAGTATTATTAAAAATAATGAATCTATTTTTTCAAATTCAATATATATATGTGGTATAATCCTATTTAAAATATTGCTAGTAGACATGATTAAAAAGAGAGTTTACACAAAGAATTTTCTTATTTGTAATAGTGGTTTTAATATTAAAATAAAAAATGAAAATAATTCTAGTAACCTTAATTTTATTTATTATAATATAATTGAACTAATTTCTCAAAATAATTGAAAATATTATTTAACCGAGTAAATAATTAAAACAAAAAGGGGTCTTAAAAATCTGCATTTACAATATTGATTGAAAATGAAATGTTTTGGAAAATTCCAAACAATTCATAGTAACATAATGTTGATATTCTGATTTAAAAAATGAAGTTAATTTTTTCAAATTAATTTTCTTAAATTTGGAAAAAATAATTTTTAATTTTATATGAAAATCACAACTAAACCTCTTTTAAAAAATAGTTATCCAGATAACATGTCTTTTTATTTTTATTGATTCTTATTTTATATATAATCAATAAATAAACATAGCTTTTAGAATTTATTTAGCTCTATTCATACACAAAAACATAATGTCAAGGTTATAATGGTAATATTTAAATATTATTTTAATATAATATCATGTATTTTTTAAACTCAATGTTTCCTTAATCTTAATACACCAATGATATTGAATTTTGTTAAATATAAATAAATCATAAAGTCTTAGGGTGTTAAATTAAAAAAATGATGGCTTTTGTTACTAAATAAAATTTAACAAACTAGAATCATCAATATCCAAATGAATCTCATAGATATTAATTCCTTTTATAAAAATTATTAGAATAATATGTCATCAACTATCCCCACAAGAGTAATCTTAGAGGGATATATATTCAATTTCCCTATTTTATAAACAAGGAATTAGCCTCAAGGCCATTGAGAGATATAACACAACGTCTTGTTCCCTAGGGTAAATTTACTTAAGATAGATCCCAATTACCTTATAACTCCAACACCTAATTTTTATAAACTAGATTAAACCTTTAAATTCAATCCCATAACCTAATTGAATCCAATGTCAATGTATAAGAAAACTAAATCAATTATCATCCCCAAAATGTAATTTTTTATATAAATTTATGAAAATTTAGAGAATAATTTTAACTCATTAAAATAATGGAAACATGTTTTCATAATATAACAATGTATTCCCTTGTATAATAAACAATATAATAAAAAAATAAACCAACATTTCATATATTAAAATTTGAGATAAAAGTTTTTCAAACAATTTAGAATTAAAACAATTATAAACACAGTTTTTTAGTCACGCGTTATAGCCATTTCATATTTTATTAAAAAACATTTATATTATTATTCCAAAATGAACTCATTCATATTATTAATTATATGTAATTTACATTAAATATATGATATTAAGTGAAACATTAACCTTTTAAATTTGAAGTCTTTAAAATAAAAAAAATTAGAAAATCTATATTTCAAATATTTAATATTATTTAATCATTTATCATATCAATTATAAAAACTCATTTTGATATAGTTTAAATAATATTTCATTTAATAATGTTTTAATTTTCAAAATTAAAATAAAATGAACATCTTATGATATTAAATATAATGTATTATATTTCCCAATTGTTTAATAATTTATTAATAATTTATAAATTATGATTATAATTTCCCTATAAATATTGTATTTTAAATTAAAATTCATGTTATATGATTTTCTTCATTTGGGGGATTACTCTAGTGGAATAGACACCACAGAATCCTACATCTAACTTGGGTTCAAATTTGGTTAGGAGTGAATTTCCATAGGGATTGTTGTAGTACTATAGCATTATTGTTGCACTATTAAACTATGGGTACTATAGAATGTACTATATCAGTGTACTTCAAAAATATTAATATTCATCTTGAATGGGATTTTTGAAAAACGTAGGCCACATAGCCTTCGATCCATAGGGCCTACAGGCCAAAAATCAATGTAGATATTGCTCACTAGAGCATCTTAGAATGGATATATTATAGCGAGAATAGTCACCATGGTGGATCTAACTCATACTATGGATATAAGGAGGGATATTGAGGTTACAGCATCAGCCTGTTTATCTCGGTACATAAGCACTAAATAATGGTAGCAATGTTAAGGTGGTGGGGACGATGCACACATGAAGAAGAACTAGGAAAGGGTTATCCCATTATAGTGGGGACATTCAAATAGATATATGGTCTTATCCCACTAGACCTAGAGGCCATGTAATTCTAGCTCCGTGCTTCTATCCCTCGAAGTAATTTAAGGGTTCCCTCCCAAAAAAGTTAAAAATGAGAGTACCTGGAAATAAAAATATAAATCTAAGGGATGTGGGCTATCCATCCATGTTATATATTTTGATAAAAGGTATTTTAAGATTTATAATTAATATAATGGGATTTAAAATTAATTAATCATTCACAAATATTTATAATTAATTAAAAAAAAATATAATTATATAATATTTGAAATATTTAAAAATTATGTAAATATCCAAATATTAACTTTTCCATGATTTATTAAAAAAATTAAATCATTTAATTCAATTATAAGTGTAAATTTAAAAAAAATCTATTTTTAATCTATTATATTATTTAAGGATATAATTTTTTATTCCTTTATGTTCTATCAATCATAGAAAAAATTAATAATGTTGATTTTATATTGATAAATTTTGTGTGGAGGTCTTCATAAGATTTATATAGTGACAAAGGGGACTAAAATGTATGATATACCCTTGAGTAATAGTAATATGGAGCTTGGGTTATTGTGTAGGATTTACCTAGAACACGTGGATATTTCAACTTATTATAAGCTCCTACATGAATAATCGCATGTGTACAATATCTATATAAGAGGAATACCATGACATCTAGATATCAGGCCTTATGATATGTCAGCATCACATTAAGGCCTTCAGTCTATGGCATGTGCAAGATTGACTTTTTTGCACAAGCATTAGGAAACCTATGATATCTCCAAACATAAATTTAGCTTAATGTTTTAAATAATTTTTATAATATCTCAAATATCATATTTAAATTGTGATACTTTGTTTTTCAACAACAAATTAGTGCTTTTGGACTATACGCTCCCTATGTCATATGTTACAACATATCAAAATTTTAAAGGATTGAACTAAATAACTTTCTATAATATCACATACCATATACACACCCACTCTTGAATATATTTATAATATCATATTATATACATTATGATATGAATGAAAAATATCTATTTATTAATTTTAAAACATGATTTCATACATAAAATCCCATGGTAAACTCTGATATCAAAAAAATGATTTTTTCGGATTAAAGAACAAGTTTTAACATGATGTATGAAATTAGAAACCATAAAACCCTAAAATATAGCATTATGGACAACTAAATAATATATATATATATATATATAATTAATTATAGTGTTTATACTTTTTAATATTTATTTACCCTTCATATCTCCAATAAATGTTGTTAATGAATATCAGTAAGCTAAAACTAAAGTAGTGCTTGATCTATTATGTGTCCATGGGTGGAAACCTAATCACATGTTTCATGGGAAGGAACCTATCACATCTATCACAAACCAACCTGGGTTGACCCTGAACTGGACACACGAGATGGCCCGCGACATGGCCCGAGGGGCATTCCCGATCCCCACGAGCTGGAAACTAGTGTCGGGCATCAAAGAAATTAATCATTGGGAATGATTTGGACCATGAAAAAAAAGATAAATAGATAAAAAAACTAATGATAAAAATAAAAACTAGCAGCGGAAAGAAAAAAATTTCACATACCTCCTTGTGACCTCCTAGGTCGCCACCCAACTTAGAACCAGTCTTTCTCCAATATTGAGAAGATGAACTAGGAACTTGCACGAGAAACTATACTTGAAACTGGAAAGATATGATAGGCATGAGAATCGATATGTTCAGTAGGGATGCCAAAAATAATCCACTGAATCCAACAGTTAACTTTTCCAAAACATTCCACTGACACAAGTTTGAAATACAAAATATAAAAGTAGGGTTTCCACATTTTAAAACACGTAACATATTGTTCTCATTTAAAAACCCAAAACATGCTACACACCATTTTCAAAATCATTTGTCATTTTATAAATGAAATCTGAAATAGAAAAGTACCAATCTAGTCTAGTGTAAAACAAGTAAAAAGTGAAAACTAAAAACAAACTAGTGGAATGGAAAGTAAACAAGCAATGTAAGTAATCCAGTAAACATGGTTGATCCTAAAAATCCCTAGAAGACCCCTAGACGTAGTCAGTTTCAGAACCACCTACCAGCTTATGGTGAAGCTCCTAATTCTATAACCAACTGGCCGCCCTAACTGGACAATCTTGTGGCAAAGACCTCCTGGTCTGACAAAAACTCCAGTGGGTACCAACATATCTAATCGGGGTTTGTTAGAAAACATCACTAGATCATCTAAAATATGCCTAGAGACTCATTGTGGTTATAATAATACTGTGTAAGTATGAGGGCCCTCGCATGCGTGACTTATCCCACCGCACTTACCGACCCCAAACTCAGAAGCTTCCAATGCGTTCACCCATAAAGGGTTAACCTAGATAGGAGTTCCCCATATACTTATATATATGAATACATTTCAAACATACAAAGTGCCAACCGGGCCGTCGCATTATTTAGTTATCAAAACCACTTTATTAAACACATGGACTTGTAATCGGGCCTCTAGTTTTACATAATGAAATTACTTTATGAAATCATTGCACAAGAACTTCTAAAACAACTCTAACAACCACTTTGGTACTTAAAAATCCAAACGGGCCCTTAGGTTCCAAGTTTCAAAGAATTGCAATAAAATTCTTTAGTGATACTATATTCAATTTCGTGAAAACAAACCAAGTGTTGCCTCACACCACACACTCAACAAAATATATACACCAAAAGCCAAACATGCATATACTCATGGATTTCTTTTCAAACCAATTTAAAGAACCACACGAAGAGACCCACAACATTTAGAAGACACAGACCGCTCATAAAACAAATGATTTGAGAAAACTACTTATTCAAAGAGACACGTGAACTCATTTCTAAAAAAACATTAAGTTCCACAAAACTAACCAACACTGGGGAAACATGTTCCAAAACAAAATGTTTCTACAAGAAAACACCACTCAAGTTATCAAACAATACCATTTCAAATAAAGGCATTTAGTTCCAACCATGTTGGAAAGGCATAAACATGTGTGTAAATAGAGGAGCATCCAAAAACCCATTTTTAATCAAATATTTCAACATTAAAACACTACCATAAGTTAACTATAAACATAATAGAGTTGTGAAACATAATCTAAGATTAAATTAGGAAAACAAAAGCATTAAATGGATTAAAACGGTGAGAAAAGGCATGGAAACAACTACACATAACCAAGGAACTATTTCAAAGATATTTTTTAAAAAAAAATTAACAATCAAAGAAACACTAAAATGAATAAACTATAAGGATTATAAGGGTTCGAATAACATTAATAAATTAAATGGAACCATGCATGTGCCTATGGAAAACTTCAGAAAGAAAAAGGGGTGGAAACGCCTACCTCAAGAGAAGGACCAATCCAAAGCTTTCTAACTCAAGAAACAGCTCGCTCACATGCACGCACATCCATATATATATATATATATATATATATATATATATATATCTTTAAACAGATTCACATGTTCTCCACGCCATGAGGGAACACACACACTGAATATACATATATCTATACATATCCATACCTAGGAAAAATGCGTGCACGCCTTCAAAACCGACCGTAACTCCCTATGATAAATCCCAGGGACTCCAAAACACCGAAAATCTATAAAATAAAATTTAAACCAAACAAATCAATAAAAAAAATCTACAAACCATTCCTAAAAAAATTACAAAGTTCACAAGTAAAAACCAAACCACATTTTCACCATTTTTATAAAACAAAACTATGGTAAGCACCCCCAAAATAACATCAATTTATTTTAAAAGATCATGTCACAATTTATCAACACCCCAAGTGAATAAACACATAAAAATAATTACTAAATAATGATAATGATCAATTTTTAATCATTTCATCAATGCCAAAGCATCACAAAAAGAAAGACGTGAATACCATAGGGATGTGAATTATATTTTTAAAAAAATTATGAAAACAAGATTTGGAACTTAAACGATCATATCAACGCAGACGCATGAATATGTAAACCAAGAATAGACTCAAAAATATTTTTAACAAATTAAAAAATATTTAAGAACATTATAACAGGCTAATTAAGGGAATAGGGAAGCTACAAACCATGTTTTAAAACTAAAAGGAAGAGTGAAAAAATTAATGGAGTGCTCTAGAGATAAAATATACAAATTCACCTACCCCGGAGGTACACGAATGAAGCATCACTTCAACGGAAGGGAGAAATGAACTTCGCTGATGCCCACAGGCCCTAAAAAAAGAGGAACAGACAAAAATTAGACCCCAAACTTTGGGTTGGGAAAAAACTGCTAAAATTTGAGAAAAAAATGCATTGAAGTAGAACACTGGCGAGGGAGGTTGAGGCCAGGGATGACTGGCCAAGAGGAGGGGAACGGGCCGCTACCAGAGGGGTCACGCCAAACAGAAGTGGGGAAGGGGGGTCACTCTTGACAGACGTAGTTGGAGGTTCCCTACTAGTTGGAGGTGGGCTGCTGAGCAATGGCTAGGGTGTTGAAGGGAGAGGGTGCACCTTAGGAGGCCATGCGAGCAGAGAGGGGTGTTGCCGGATGGGGTCATGCAAGGGGGGGTGGCATGAGGTGGTGGTCCGGTTGAAGAGGGATGGTGTTGGTGAGAGGGTAAGTCAAACCAGGAGGGGGAGAAGGCACGTTAACCTTGATGCAGGAGAGGGCAGCAGTCCTCCTAGCCACCTCGCGCAGGAGTAGAGAAAAAATGGGGGGGGGGGTGCGTCCCGGGTAAGGGAAGAGGGAGGGGGAATGGGTTTGTTTAGGGTAAAAAAACACAATAATATAATAATAATAATAATTATCATTATTATTAATATGTTAATAATAATAATAACCTACACATAATGATAATAATAATAACAACAGTAGAGTTAAAATAAAATTCTTTCTCAATAATAATAATAATAATAATAATAATAATAATAATATTTGTAAAAAGAAGATAATAATATTAATAATATTAATAAAAAAAATAGTACTAATATAAATAAATGGTATTTAAATTAAAAACATTGTTTCATTTAATTTTGAATAATAATAATTAGTCAACCGCACAATCTCCAGGACCGAACGTATGGTCACTACTAGTGGTACGACGACTGTTTATCGGCCCGAGACCTTCCAAAAATATCAAACTTCGGAAAAGTTCAAACAAGGACCCATCTGCACCTTATCCAAACGACGCGATACCAATAAAAGAATAAAATAATAGGCATTCGTGGTCGGGTTGTGACAATTCTCCCCACCACATACACTTTCTGCCCCCAAAAAGTCACCAAGTCAACAGTTTTCACAACTTGAGTCCATGACCAGACCAAAACATAGAGAACCGAGAGACTCAGGGTGACCATTCCCCACAAATGTCACACCCGACCAATTCAAGGAAAACCACTGCTTGAGATTTAGGGAAGAAAATTAGAGGGTTATCCCCACCACAAGAATTCACTAAAACAAAAAACCTTGACACCTGAACAAACTACCCCCTGAGGAGGGGCCAACGCAGGAACACCAAAACCAAACTCATTCATTTTCTCCACATGTACCGAACAACACACCTGAGACTTTGACGGAAATCTCTCTATAGAATAACCCAATAACTTGAGGATGAGATATTAACTCAACACTTCCCATCAATTTCACTATATGAACATCCCCCTAATGAACAAAGTTGTGACCAAATCAAAATCAGAACATGTCTGTCTATTCATGAGACCTCACCATTTAAATAGACCGAAAAATTTAAAAAATCACACTGAGAGAAGATAAGACCACTTAGATAGTGGGAGAATGAGATCATCACGCCACCACTATAAGGATGATCTTATGAAAATGGCAAGAATGGAACAAGGAAATTTTGGATATTTCCATCCCAAAGATGAAAACATTATCCAGACTGAGGTTCCAAACACCCTCGGAAACTACCGACTATGCGCGAGCTTTACCCTGAGACCTATGGCTGGGGCCCTGATAACTAAAGAGTTTTCTGCCTCACAGTCAAGCATTTGTGTCCTCCAATCCCTAACTCCTTCCTCCCGAATGAAACTTCTTTCTGAACTCTCCGGTGACCTGAATAGTCTCACGATAACAAGACTTCGGAGGGATACAATAAGGCGGCTTAGAATTCCTGAAACAACCACACTAGTGGAAAGCGAGAGAACGGTCCAAAAAACTTGGATTTGGTACAGATGAAGATCCTTGCCAAATGGGGAACCTTTACCTTAGTCGAACCCCACCAACTACACCCCAGACTCTAACGACAACTAGACATCCCAACATTACTAGTCCATAACTGAACCCTTTAATAACTTTGGGACGATGCGAACCTTTACTACCCTAGGAGTTCCCAAGAACCCGAAGACACCCTATCTTTCTGAACTACACAACCTCCTATAATAGAATTCGAATACCTCGATAAGTAGGCATCACATTAAAAGAACTGGGAACTGGGCATAACTCATTAACAACATTTGGAGGCTTCCTAGGCGACATACTCATAATAAAAAAACACCATCGAAACTGTTAATAAATCCAATAATCAATCAAATAAACAACACAAGCCAAGGAAAATAGGCCCCTAATCCAAGCATATACAAACACAAGAAAAAAATATATTCTCCAAAACCATTATTCGTTTAAAATTTTAAAACTCACATATGGAACCTTATGAACCATCACATGTGCATTCATTCAATCTCACTCACATCATCTGTGAACAAGTGCCCCCACACACTCTCTGTACATGACCACACATGTGTGACCCTCCATAAGGAGTGCCAAGGTTCAAACACTATTTTTCCATACCAAGTCCATACAGATACCAAGTTTTTTCCAAACTGATAAATTTTCTCTTTTAAAACCTACATTATTAATTTCAATTTTTTGGAAGAATCCCCCTTTTTCATTTCAAAATCACTCTCATTTTTTAACACACACTCTCAAAAAATGAGTTCAAAATGAAACAAAACCAACTATAAACCATCAGAATGAGGAACTAGTGTCTATGCCTAACCTGGTGACATGGTGGTGAGTCATGCCCCAAGTAAGCCATAACACTAAGAGGACCCTAAACCGGGCACTTGGACTCCACATGAGTCACCACCACATGTGAGGCCACAACATGAACTGATTTTCCCCCATTGGAACTCCTCAATACAAAACAACCAAAGAAAAAAAGACTCAAATCCTAGACTACCCCTGTTAACTCAGGTCTCGTCGCATGTGGTGGTGATCAGGCACTGACCCGTAACCTACCTCCTGAGCCCCAACAATCCTAATCTCCAACTATTAGACACCAAAAATAACATGGCCCCCTCTGATACAATTTTTCCATGAACCAACCTAGGTTGACCCTGAACCGGTCACCTGAGCCGGCCCGCGGCATGGACCGAGGGGTGTTCCTGATCCCCACTGGCTGGTAACTATTGTTGGGCATAAAAAAAATTAACCACTAGGAATGATTTGTCCCATGAAAAAAAGATAAATAGATATACAAAACTAATGATAAAAATAAAAACTAGCAGCAGAAAGAAAAACTAATGCACATACCTCTTTGTGACCTCCTAGGTCACCACCTAACTCAAAACCAAGCCTGCTCCAACATTGAGAAACTAAACCAGGAACCATCACGATAAACTGAACTTGCAACCAGAAAGATATGATAGGTGTGAGCACCGAGATTCTTAGTAGGGATGCCAAGAATAAACCACTAAATCCAACATTTCCCTTTTCCAAAATAGTCCACTGACATAAGTTTGAAATAAAAAATATAAAAGTTGGGTTTTCATATTTTAAAACATGAAACATATTGTTCTCATTTAAAAACCCAACACATGCTACACACCATTTCCAAAATCATTTGTCATTTTATAAATGAAATCCAAAACCAAAAAGTATCAAGTTGGGCAAGAGTAAAACAAGTAAAAAGTGAAAACTGGAAATAAACTAGTGAAATAGAAAGTAAACAAGCAATGTAAGTAATCCAGTAACTATGGGTGATCCTAAACATCCCTAGAAGACCCCTATACAAACTCGGTTTCAGAACTAGCTTCCGGCATATGGTAAATCTCCTAAGTCTACAACCAACTGGCCGCCCTAACTGACGAATGCAGTGGTAAAGCCCGCGTGACCTAACAAAAAATCCAGAGGGTACCAACCAATCTAATCGGGGTTGGTCAGCAACTATCACTCGATCATCTAAAATACTCCCAAGGACCCAAGGTGGTTATAATAATACCATGTATGTAGGAAGTCCCTCACACACGTGACTCATCTCACTGCACTTGCCTACCCGAAACTCAGACACTTTTTATGTGATCACAAATAAAGGGTTACCCAAGATAATAGCACCCCATATAATTATATATATGAATACATTTCAAACATACAAAGTTCCAAATGGGCCATCACATCATTTGTTTATGAAAACCACTTTATTAAACACTTGGAGTTGAAATCAGGCCTCTAGTTTTACATAATCAAATGCCTTTATGAAAACATTTCACAAACTCTTCTAAAATAACTATAAACACCAGTTTTGTATTTAAAAATCCAAATGGTCTCTTAGGTTCCATGTTTTCAAAGCATTGAAATAAATGTATTTAGTGATATTATATTAAATTTTGTAAAAACAAACCAAGCGTTACCTCACACCCCACACTCAGCAAAATATACACACCAAAATCCAAAAGGGAATATACTCATGGATTTATTTTCAAAATAATTTAAAGAACGTCACAAAGATACCCAAAACATGAAGAATACAAGAACCGCTTATAAAACCAAGGATTTGAGAAAAATACCAATTCAAAGAGACACACAAAATAATTTCTACAAAAACATCAAGTTCCATAAAACTAACCAATGTAGCGGAAAAAAGTTCCAGAACAAAATGTTTCTATAAGAAAAAACCACTCAAGTCATTAAAAAAGAAAATTGAAGATAAAGGCATTTAGTTCCAACCAAGTTGGAAAGGCATAAACATGTGTGAAAATAGAGGAGCGTCCAAAAATCCATATTTAATAAAATATTTCAGCAAGAAAAAACTTATCATAAGTTAACTATAAACATAATAGATGTGCGAAACATAATCTAATATTTATTTATGAAATCTATTGAATTAAATGCACTAAAACTGGGAGAAAAGGCATGGAAACACCTACACATAACCAAGGAACTATTTCAAAGCTGTTTTTAACACTTTTCACCATCAATGAAACACTACAATGAATAAAATTTCAGGATTTTAAGGGTGAAAATATCATTTAAAATAAAATGAAACCATACAAGTGACTATGGAAAACATTGGAAAGAGATAAGGGATAGAAACACCTGCCTCAAGAGCAGGACTAAGCCAATGCTTTCTAACTCAGGTAGCAGCTCGCTCACACGCACACACTTCCATATATATATATATATATATATATATATATATATATATATATTTATATATATATATCCTTAAACTAATGCATGTGTTACCTGTGCCATGAGGGAACACCCACACAAAAGATACATATATCTATACATATCTATACTTGAAAAAAATGCATTCACACCTTCAAAACTGACCACAACTCCCTACAATAAATCCCCGAGACTCAAAAACACCATAAATCCCTAAAATAAAATTTAATCCAAATAAAGTAATCAGAAAATAATCTAAAAAAAGAATCCTACAAAAATCAAAATGTTCATAAGTAAAACCCAAACAACATTTTAACCATTTTTATAAAACAAAACTAAATGCAACACCCCCACAATCACAACAATTTATCTTAAAATCTCATATCACAATTTATCAACACCCCAAGTGCATAAACAGATAAACATAATTAATCAATCACACTAATGAACAATTTTTAAACAATTCATCAATGCCAAATCATCACAAAAAGATTGTAAAGAATACCATAAGGATGCAAATTATATTTTAAAAAAAAAAATTCATAATAAGATTTGGAACTTAAACGAGTATATCATCATAGATGCATGTAGACGTAAACTAGAAACTGGCTCAAAACATATTTTTAACAAATTAAAAAATATTCAAGAACATTATAACAGGCTAATTAAGGGCCTAACGAAGTTGCAAATCAAGTTTTAAAACTAAAAGGAAGAGCACATATATTAGCGGGGTGCTCTAGAGATAAAATACGCAAATTCACCTACCCTGGAGGTGTGCGAATCCAAAAACACTACAACAGAATGGAGAAATGAACTTCACATACCCCCGTAGACCCTAAAAAAAAGAGGAAGATGCACAAATTAGACCCCAAAATTTGTGTTTGGAAAAACCCATAAAAATTGACAAACAAAATACATCGGAGTAGAACACCGGTGAGGGAGGTCATGGCTAGAGATGACTGACCAGAAGGAGGAGAACAGGACGCTGCCAGAGGGGTCGTGCCAAACAGAAGTGGGGAAGGGGGGGGGGGGGCTCTCACGCCAGACCTAGATGTAGGTTCCCTAACAGCCGAAGGTGGGTACTGGATGAAGGCCGGGGAACTGGAGGGAGAGGGGGAGCCTTAGGAGCCTGCACGAGCAGAGAGGGGCACCACTGGACGAGTTCATGAAAGGGGGGTGGTGTGAGGTGGTAGTCTGGCTGGAGTGGGATGGCGCCGAAGAGAGGGGAAGTCAAACCAGGAGGGGGAGAAGGTTCCTTGCTCTAGATGCAGAAGAGGGAAGTGGTCTAGCTATCCTCCTCATACAATATCAAAGAAACAAAAAATAGGGGGGGTGCGTCACAGGTAAGGGAAGAGGGAGGCAGAATGGGTTTCTTTAGGGTTTAAAAAAACATAATAATAATAATAATATAATAATAATAATAATAGTAATATTAATCATTATTAATAATATGTTAATAATAATAATAACTTACATATAATGATAATAATAAAAACAACACTATAATTAAAATAAAATTCTTTCTCAATAATAATAATAATATTATTATTATTAGTAAAAAGAATATAATTATATTAATAACAAAAAATAGTACTAATATAAACAAAATGGTATTTAAAATGAAAGATTTCTTTCATTTCATTTTGAATAATAATAATAATCGGCCAATCACACAGTATCCAGGACTGAATGCACAATCACCTATAACAGTGCAGTGACCGCACACCGGCCCGAGACCCACAAAAAATATCAAACTTTGGGAAATTTCAAATAGGGACCCAACTAAACCTCATCCATACGACATGAGACTGATAAAATAATAAAATAACAGGCTTCCATGGTTGGGGTGTGACAATATCTCACAGAATGATAGTTCCTCTCATGTAAAGAGAGATGGATGAAAATTGCTATAGGAATAGAAGACAACCAACCTTAGTCACACAAAAAACTAATAATCTTCATCATTCTTACTAGCTATATGGAATCTCTAATACCTCAGAATAGATATATTTTAGAATTATATTTTATTTTGGAGATAACTCTAACCCTAAAAGAATAGTATATTGAATGTTTGAAATCTATCTCGTGAAGAACTTGGAATCAATATTATAATCTAAAAACCAACAATAAAATTTTAATTATCTTGTCAGGTATGTGGATTGAAACCAAAAAATAAATTAAACAATATTGGTGCATTAATGATTTATCATTAAATGAGGGGATAGAGTAGGTGAATAAATTTTCAAGGATGGTTTTCTTTATCAAAAAATAGATTGAATCCTCTCATGAGATTAATGAGATCAATAGCTGGGAGAGCTTTGATAGAAATTAGTTACACTTGTTTGGTAACAACCAACTATATATGTCTATTAAATTCTATTAGTATATGTAATATATAAATACTTGGATTTATTATGTTATATCTTAAATAAAAATAAGGGATTATGGTTGTATATTTCACTACAATTCCCCTATATCACATTAGGTTCCATCAAACAATTTTCCTCACCCAAAATAAGAAACTAAGAGAAAATGTCTGATGTTTCACTGTGTAATACTAAAAAATAAAAAATATCATAAAAAATATTAATTTAAATCATGAAGTATGAATCCCCTTTTATCAATGTTTTCCTCCTTTTTGAATCTATACTCACATAGTTGAATATTCATTGGTTAAAAATGAACAAAACATCCCAAATAGGTGAATAAAACTAAAAAAATAATAAATTATTCAGAAAAATGGAAAATTCACCTAAATTTTGATTAAAAATCTGTAATATGGATACAATGACCACATTATTAAATATAAAAATGTGGAATGAAACCCTTATCAAGGAAAATATAGGTGGTCGATGTAAGAAACTGATATCAGTTCTCGATACTACCTCCAATAATTGGATAGAAAATCCCTTACATTAATTTTGTTCCTCCTTTTATGTCCCCCATTAAGGATGGAAAATTTATCATATAAGACTTAAAATTCAAGTAAAACCTCATATTAAAGCATCATGAGAGATCCATAATGGAAATGAACTCAAATTTTGGATACCAGTTGAATTGGTTTCATTTCATTACAGCCAAATATCATCATGGAACAACCCCTTTATCCTCAACCTTAAGAATATACATCCTAGATCACCATGATGACAAAAAGTATCAGGCAGTGACATGATGTTAAAAACATAAATTATGATAATATTTGAAATTAATTAAATCACGATATATATCCCATCATTCACGACAATCTTTCTGAGTTCCTCTTTCTTCACTTATCCAATCTATGATGAAGGAAAGTGGTTTTGATATGATATTTTCAAAACCAATAGCCAGATCTACTACTAATTATAAAATCAGTATTTTTAATGATAAAATCATGTTATAAAAAACTAAACTATTAAAAACCAACCCAGATTATCCAAACCAATAATAACTTAAATCAAGCCTAACATGGCCTAAAGGATGTTTCCAAACTGCACAGGCTGGTGACAAGTTCCTGAGAAACAATTATTAAGGCGGGGATTATTTTTCCACAAAGAACAAATAAAATGTGAAAAATAAATTGATGTTTTTAGTTTTCAAAAAATAGACCAAAACTAATAGGTATGATAAACTTGAAAAACATGTGTTAAGATACATAAAAACAACCAAATTATTAGGAAACTACAATGTCCCAACTCCATATTACATGATGTCTCCTTCATAATTCTATACCCTACTAATGAAAAGACTCTCCAACTCTCTATGGTTCTTTTCAATTACCTACATCTGCTAAAAATGATCTTCATATACCCATATGTTCATGCAAGTTATGAGGAAAAAACCCCAGTTGGATTCGACAAACTATTTCATAAAAATATATTATAAAATAAACCAATTATGAACAAGTATATGAAAATAAGGCAAGAGATAAAATTATAATTTTTTGATAAATATCATAGATTAATCACCAATCCTCTTAATTTATAAATCATATAATGAAATATATTTCCAATAGAATCTCCACAAATATACAAAAAATTATTAAAAATATAAACACTAGAGAAATATATCCCATGTGAGTAAAAAATTACAGGTTAATGAGAATACTCATAACAACATCTTGATTAGTAGTAAATATGGTTTACACATTACCCTAGTAGAATAAGTCTTGAGGGGTGTGAGTAAACTTCAAGGAGTGACTTATTTCCATATCGTAGGTAACCCGATGTCCAAATTATCCTAGAAAAACAAGTCTAGGGGTATGAAAAATCTACTGAGATTGATTCAATTATATAACTTTGGTAATCTTGTAGACACAAATCCCAATTAGAACAATTCTTTGGGGGAAGAGTTCATCCCCAATGATGGAATCCTACCACATTTTTATGAATTTTGGGTTTTCCACAACAATAAAATTCATCTAAGTTGCATATTTGAATCCCTCAAATTCGAATTATAAGAACACTCTTGTTAAAATTACCAATGGGAGAATCAATTTTCCAAATAAAATTAAAATCCCCCATATTTTCTCAAAACCATTTTCCAATCTTTATAATATTTTTGAAATCATTTTAAAATTGATACCAAGAAATGATTATAGAATAAATCTGGTTCATCAAACCACCATCCTTGAGACACATGGAATAATAATTCCCATGGTAATCAAAAACTCATGATCCTACAAGGTACTTATAATAAAAAAGGAATACTATAAATTGACATGTTTTGGAATGATGAAAATCTAAAATGAACACATATAACCATAATTCAGGATCAATGGTCCAAAATAATTGATGATATAATCAATACCCCTCAATTATAAAATTGATTTGTAAATAAAAATAATATATTCCAAAATTAAATATTTTAGTCTTATCATAAATAAAATCTATAGAAATAATCAAGAAGAATTATATGAATACAGAGATATTTGAATAAAAAAGATATCAACTAACCAAGAGAGTTCTATGGATTTGATCGATTCTTAGATAAACCAATGAATTGAGTTGATAGATCCAATAACACCCCAAGAGTGTATCTAATTCAAAATTATTGGAATATGGTAAAAGGAGATGGATTATATAGTAAAATGGTCATTTTGGTTGGTGGTACTATGATATTGTCCCTTGATTTTACAACCCAGAACAGTAGCACCAGCTGGACAGTGGGTTTGGAAGATATTGATAAGGTGTACATCAGACTATTGATTGAATAATGGGCTTTCACAAGCTTCCTCATGGTTCATTCCAAAATTCCTACACCACTACACACCCCACTAGCTTTATTGTCGATTTCCTATATGAATTCTTGACATCTAGACTTTTACTTACTGGCTGGGGGCCCTCATTGTCTAGTCTATCCAATATCCATTGATCTTAAAGATATAGATTCATGTACACATCTATAAAAAACACCTGGTACACCTCTTAAACATTTAAAAAACATGATATCACACTTCAACCTTTATACTGTCTAAAAAAACTGAAATAATAAGTTCAAGTTGGATATGAACAAATTAAATTTAAAGATAATAGAATTAGTAGTGTAGTACATGAAAAATATATGTTGATATTAAAACTATCCTGATATTTTTTTTTAATCCCCATATATATAATTATAATAAGGTTTTCCATAAATTAATTGAATACACTACTCCCTCCTCAAAGACTCCTTCTCCCAAGTCTCATGGGAATCATAACCTTTAGTTCACAGCACTCGATCCAATGGTATCAAATTCCCACATAAAACCTTAAATTTAGAATCAATAAATAGATGTGGTTTTTATTTCATAGACATATTATGATTTATTTTAAGGTCTTCTAAGTCTAGAATATGATATAGGTCTGACAAATACATTTTTGAGTTGGTAAACATGGAATACATATTGGATCTCTGATCACCATGGAAGCAAATCCAAGAAATCCACTACATTCAAAAGTCATTAATTGATCTCAAATGATACCCTAAAACTTGGATAAAGTATCTATTTATTCCAAATACATAGGTTTTAACTCATTGACCATAACTATTAGGATTGATCCTAAGAGTTACTTGAAAACATGTGTGCATTCCCATATGTAAGTGGTTTCCAACAAGCTATGAATGGTCAAATCTTGTCAGTGGGGATATCATAACCTCAATATCATTTTCTTTCACCAATAATATAAAAATAATATAATAATTAAAGTAACATATGGATAAAATACTAATAAAATGGAACACATGTATACAGATAAAAATAAGGATCCCAAACTGTCAAGCCAAACCATAGTGTAAGACATTAAGTAAATAAATAATTAGATAGTGGCAATTCATTACAATCAATCCTATTAATACTTCCCACTTACTTATACTTTGATCAACCATTTACTACAAGCCTCTTTCCCTTTCTTGGATCACTCTATATAAAGTATTAATGTGCATCATGAAACCAATGTTGGGTATGAGTAAGAAATCATTGTAAGAAACCACTAATGCATCGTTAAAAAATATGTACATGTATATTAGTTGTTTGTTATGATTACAATTAATGCGCATGAAATCATAAACAATAATTTATAAACAATCCATGGTACATCCAAGACACCACAAGGCTCTATCCTACTTGCATTAGTTCAATGTAAGAATGATGGTTTGGGAGTGAAAAAATGATCAAGAACCACCCATAAGTCTGTTGACATGTCACTCAACATCCTCAAAGAATCAAGTGAGCATGATACATGGCTTCCATAAGTTACCAATTTCAATAAAATTACTCAAAATCCTAATGGAAACGAGTTCCATCTAGGACATATGGGATTCATGCTCCTACCCTATGTTGGGGCCCACCTTCATCAACACCATATGTATTGTGAACTCCCCCTATAATGGGTAATCATACCATGATGGTCACATATCAAGATATACCAAGAACAACCTCCAATAGAATTGTAATATGAATAATAATTCAGATTATAATAAGACATGAATTGATGGAATTATGAGATTATAATATCATCATATAACAACATGTTATCATTATAATTCATGGAAACGACTACACTAAAAAACTCATGAAAAAAAGGATCATATATGGGTATCATGATGGTGCACACATATAACAAATATCACTATGAATCAAGAACAAAAGATAATCTAAATAGAAGAATAATGTAGTCAACCAGAGAATAGTAGGGTCTAAAACAATTAGGGAATTTCTATATCAAGGTTGTTGGTGAAGTACTCCAATGTTTGTCAAATGATCAAAGAACAGACACAACACACACCCAATGAGAATGGAATCTGTCCTCATGTATGTTTGGTTTAGATTCGATTCATTGAAGGAATAATAATAATAATGGAGATTTAGGAGAATTATATGTCATGAGGGTCATTATAAAATCACATTCCATATGGAATCCATCAAAAGAAACAATTCTAAGGAACATCAATGTAAGGGGTTTTATTTCTCTTAATTCATTATAAATTCAAGAAATAATCTTGAATTCCTGAAAATAGTCTATAATATTTTCCCATGTATAGACAATGATAATTAATTCATCATAAATCCATCAACATAAAATAAATCCAAAAAGAATAAGGTCTCATTTTGATATTTCAATATAAACTTAACTAGAAATATTCACCATTCTTGTGAATTCTCACTCTGGTCAAAGTAACATTCATTTAAATATTTAATCATCTACTAATATAACTTATAATCATTAATATATCAAGGATAAATTAATAATACACCATCAAGAAGATGTTTTTGAAGGTGATTTATAAACACTTGTTGATTGGATGTTCATTGTTAATGATAGATATTGATTCAATCAAGGAATGAAGTCAACAAAATGGATCTACCAACAAACTAAAAAGAAAAAGAGAAAAATTAATTATATATTCATGGAAAAAAATATACTACATTGAACCATGTTCATCTTATAAGTAAGAAGAAGGAAATGGAATAAATGTAAAGAAATATAACTTTTCAGAGATTTTATGGATTGGTTAATAGTTAGAGATTCTAGGGGAGTATAATAGGGATGTCTAGAGTCTAATGAAAAGTTATTATATTGAAAATGGGGGGTTATAGGTTTGAAAATATATACTAAAGGTTATTAAAAATATGTTTCCTTTAAATATCATGGGTTATATAAACTGCACCCTCAGACTGGGTGAACCTACTAGAGGATGGTCCTCACCAATGAGCTGGTAGGAACATCTGTTAGTCGATGGGGTATTTATTAACCTAGAGACCAACAGGAACCCCATTGTCTTTGAAATGGGTTCCGTAACCTCGTTAGTGTATTTTTTCTATCCAAACCATGTAAAAGACATTACTCACAACATAAACCACCAATGATCATACCTTTAGACTCCAAAACTCATCTTTCTAGAAACTATATCAAAGAGGAACAAAAGGGGAAAAGATTTTTTAAAAACTCTAAATATCTCATACATTGAATTAAAATGAGGATGTTATAATTTTCACCCTCTAATTATTTATCATCTTTGATTAGTACATTCAAATATTCTACTCAACTAACATGGGACACTGAACACCCACACTATCATCTTACTCCATGATCTCCTCCTAGATCCATTAATGATTCCATAGAATCTAGACTAGTTGTAAATTATTTCTAAAAAAACTTTCTTTATCTGGTCTACAATATCCACAAGTCTATCTAAATATTATTTGTTAGGCTCCAGATAAATAGCCTCACAGTCTATGATATTCATAAGATCATGAAAGTACCTTTGAATCTATGAAACATGAAACACATCATGGATACCACAATAATGAGATGGAAGGTCCAAATAGTAAACCACTACCTAATTAGTTTAGTGATAAAAAAGGGTCCAAAATAGAATGGTGTTATCATTCCTTGCTTCCTTAAATTTCAGTGGCTCAACCAATGAGTCACTGTCAAAAATGTGTAATTACCCACAACCAACTCTAAATATATCTTCCTATATATTGAATTTTAATTCCCTATGTTTTGAGTTTTTATCAAAAAAATATGAATTAGATGCACTCTCACAGGGTTCTCTTGTACCATACTCGGCTCAATAATTGTTGTCCAACTAGCCTTGTTCCAATAGAGAATTTGACGATAAGGACTACTATAGAGAGCCTCGTAAGTTATCCTATTAATATAATTCTAATAATTATTATTATATTAAGAATCAATCAAGTATATGTGAAATTACCAATATCCACCAAATCCCAAGTCTCATTCCTAATGAGTATCCTCTAATATTTGAAATGTTTTCTCAAAAAATTTATTAGTGTTGGTATAGTATGATGTTTTTAATCATAGATAATTCCCCAAGAAATTTTAAAATCCCATCCAAAATCGCGACATAAAACATGATTTTCTAATAGATACAATTATCATGAGAACCACATGTATGTTTACTATATCATAGATATACATATTTACTATATCACCTCCTATGTTCATCTCATGGATTGTTAAGAAATGTGAAACTCTCATAAACTGAACAAAAGTCACCCAAACAGTGTCACGAATCATTAGGGACTTAGGACACCATGTCTCAAAATCTATTGTGTTGTCATACCACTTATAGTAGGTACTAGAAGTGGATACATAAACAACCAGAATGATGGAGCTCTACCTTTAGACTCTAAGAGTTATGAAATAAAGAAAAAAAATCTACATATGACCCTATTCATCCCCATGTAAAAGGAAAAATCATCATCATCCAAGAAATTAATGTGTATTTGGATGCCTCCAGATATCTATTCCCACATCACAACATACTTTTATTCAATATCATATCTAGACATTAACTAGTCTTCCAAACAATATTTGATCTCTAAAGGAGAGAATTTACTTGATACCTGATCCTCAAAGAAATCTATCCTATTTTGGCCTCATCATGTCCCATTATTCTTTCAAAGGTTATTCACTAAGATCCCAAGATACTTATTCATAGTGGATAAAGTAATCTATAATGACATTTTTTTATATAGTGAATATGACATATCAATATAAATTTAATGTACATTCTCTACCCAATTCCCCTAACTCATATTAATGTCCCACAATTTGATTATATTGTAAAGGAAATTTTGGTTAGGGAAGACAATAATCATCTCACTAAAGAGATTGTGTATCTATCACTTCAAAGTTTATACCTCATAAACAAGCTCCAATTAATAAATAGTATAGTTTCAATCATTATGTCATAGTTGGTGTGACCCATTATCTATTACCCACTCCCAATATAATAGTAATATTCATAAACCAATTATTAAAGAATATCATTGAACAAAATAGAAAACCCATAGCTTAGGAGGTATGAACATTGGATCTATCGTAATGCTCATATTCACATCAAAAAATTACACTTCACACTGTTTTAACCAATGGAACATCACTCTCTTCTTCATCAGAGTATTCATGTGTGCTAATAAATGAGAGAATCCCTAGTTAAAATATCTCTAGTATCTTAATAAATGTATAATTATCCTTATCTCGGACATGTTGTGAGGATTTTCCCAAGGCATTACTACTTCCACTTTCTCTAGGTTCATGGATATATCAGTCTTAGACACCACATTACCTAAGAACATCATCTCATGCATCCAAGTTTTACACATTGAAATATTATCATAATGACGATATACTTGTTGTGTACTTAAGAATATCTTGATATATCTAGAATAGTGCTCTTGGGTCAGTGATTATATGGGGATATTTTCAAAAAACACTAAAATGAACAAGTAAAAATATGGGGGGATATCTTGTTTAAGAGAGTCTTAAACTCTTTCGGTGCATTATTCAATCCAAATAGCATTACTGGTTATACGAATCGCCCATATTTACTCTAAAACTCTATCTTCAGGATGTCCTCCTATCTGAACCACAACTAATAATAGCTCGATCTAATATAAATATAGGAGAAGCACATAAATCCCCATAACTAGTTAGAGATATTATTGATATTAGGAAATGGATATATGTTATTTATTGTCACCTAGTTCAGTATCCAATAATATATAAAGAATCAAAGACAACAGTCTTAATTCAAGATGAATAAGATAGGTTTACCTTGTAATGAAATACTCAACATGATTAATCCCTTGTACCCCAAGTCTTCAAGTTCTACCTTGACCTCCTTCAACACGGTTTTAACCATATAATAAGGGTGTATCAAAATGGGTTTTTCACTTATAATGAGTTATATCTCAAATTAAACTATTCTATCAGGGATAGGTACTATGAATCCATATAGGAATAAACCAAATAGAATTCCATGACTAGAGAAAAAGATGAGGGGATACCATTGATCATGGTAAAAGATCCGATCTTCAAATATGAATCATGATAATGTTCATTTTTCTCATGTCTATACATATTCTATATAATCCAATTTACCATTTATGGTTAATCACACAATTCTCTACCTTCCATGAATAAAATGATACCCATCTATGATAGGTATCAATGTGATCTGAAATGTTGGTCAAGTAGTTCATCCCATAAATCAAATCAAAGATCATCATATTTAAATTCATGAAGTCCCATAGATGTTAATAACTGAAATTATCTATAAGGAAATCTATGATTCACTGAAGTTGTTCTAATTCTATACCCAATAGAGTATCAAGGTCATGTAACTCAACATATAGATTAATTGGTATTTAAATTATTGCAATAACTTCTGAATATAAGATTGAATGAGTAGAATCAATATCAAACATGGTATTATATGTAGTATAAGTGATAAAACCTATACCACAAATAGTTTATGGTCCCCCAAATCAATTTGTGGGAGTCTAGTCTAATACATAAATATGTTATTAGTTAGATTCATGACCATGTCCTTGAGACACATGATAAATCTGAGTCATTTTCATATAGGCTTACTACTAAGGTCCCTAGAGAGATCCCTTGGTCATAGATTTCACCTTTCCTCAACCCTTATGGAACCTCATCCATGATTCCTAGGAGAAAAAAAAAGATTCCCTAATTTTATTCACTAATGAAACGTCGACTAAGTTATTATAAATAAATTTCAATAATACTATACCTTTTGATATTTCAAGCACTATGGATCTCCCCTTGAGGGGGTTAAATAAGATATACTCCACTCCACCATTATATAACTACTCTATTTCAAATCCCTAAACATAAATTTCCTTATACTATACGGGACTATCACTATAGTCAAATGAGGTTCAATCACCCATGTACTAAAGAGTAGAATAATACCAACTAGTTGACCCTCTTCTAGAATATCCTTGACAAAAACCTTTGGGTATATTTCAAGGTAAAAACCTTAAACCTGGCATCTAGTTTCAATATTATTTTTTATGCAAAAATCATAAATTTCATTGCAAAATTTCAAAACATAAGAAAATAAAAGGATAGAATCTCGGTAAAATGAATGTTGTATAAAGATAATATCATATATCCATATTTTATATCTATAAACATCCTCACTATATCTTGATTTAGATTATTGGAAGAAATTCATCATAGAATAGGTCCTTTAAGGCCTCCTATCTGAGACCCACACATCTACTAGCTTATCCAGTGAAACACCCCAAATACATAGCAAGACCATGTAGAATGAAGAGTTTTACTTTAAAATTCATTCCATATGTGTTTCCATGATGTTAAAGACACCTTAAATGATGTATATCTTGTCCTAAAAATCATGTGGGTTTCTAGGTCCCTAAAATACTAGTGGATGATGTAGATAGGGATATCTAGAATATTCAACCATAGACTTCAACACCCCTCCACCCTAGTATGGACCAAATGGGAGGGCATCCGGCCAAGGTGGGTATACTAAATGAACCACTATAGTATGTGAGAGAACATGCTATGAAGCACACTCCTACACATTAGGAGGTGCAACCAGGTCATCCTCTCTAGTGGGAGTACCGTGGCATACATTAACTGGTTGTACCATCAGTTTTCTATGAGGAATAATATATGGAAACACAAATGGAAACATATATAATGTTTATAAATGATCCTTATGATTCTAGGGAGTCACACAATGTTTCCCCAAATATTATACCAATAACGCATGGTTTAACCCTCTATGAACTAACCAAGGTCTTCATTATTACATGTTAGTCACAGTTACATATATTAAAAAATAATAATATAATGATCAGTTTCTACTAAGAAATGAAAGCGTAGATATATAATAATAGATATATCACACAACATATAATACAATCACAATTAATGGAATTAAATAAAATAAAAAATATGCAGCACAACAACCAGTATATGTATGATATGTGAACCTTCATGCCTATAGATGATTCATGAATCCAACAAAAAAATTGATTAAAATATTACTAAAATTCCATAAATGAAATCTCGAAGGTTAATTACACATGATTTATCTTAGAAGAGGGAGTCTCTCCTACCCATGTCCCATAAAACTATCTCATTTCTATCATGTCTGTAATTAGTCCAAGAAGAAATAATGAAAATCTATTCTCTCATATAATTTTGTAATTCCCTAACCCAGACCACGAGGTCTGGGGTAGAGAGTTTCAATGCCTCACATGCAGAACCACATATGCAAGAGGACAATAACTCAAAATGAGGGTTCTAATTTCTTCAATGGGGATAATATACCCTCAGTATCACATCCTTTCACCAATACATAAATATATTATAATAATCAGAGTAATAAGTGGAAAACTAAATAATCAAATGGAACACATGGAATACAGATAAATAAATGGTCTCTAAAAGGACAAAGACAAACCAAATTATAAGACTGAATGTGAATAAATAGATAAATTGTGTTAATCCTTTGGATTATATCCCAGGCTCACTTCCATCTCCTTGATCCAAAACTCAATTATCTTCCTTGGATCCCAATATATTTGTTAGATCCCTATAAATGATGTCTCCAGACACATTGAGATTCTCATGCAGGTTGTGAGTAAAAAAATTCATTAGGATACCACCAATTTTTATTTTACCAAATGTGTAAAATATTTTTATTCATTATTACAATAAATTTAATGGCCACCATAAAAAAATATCTATAAAAAAATCATGTTTAATCCAAGACACCAAGAGTGATGTTCAAACCTTATTTGGACCAATGCTGAAATGATGGTTAAGAAGTCATAAATATTCATGAAATGTCCACAATAATGGTGAAATATCAATCATAAAACTCAAAATATTCAGTGATAATTCTATTTAGCATCCATGAGGCATCGAGTTGTTGAACATTGTTCTAGATCCTTGAGGATTTGAGTTTTGTTTGGTCCAAAAAGATATCATTCCCCAGCACTATGTAAATTCATACCATTGTAATCATTTCATGTCATACTCAATACCCCTATAAGGGTTAATCATTCCATGATGGTCTTCTATCATGATATATAGAGAAAAACCTCCAAATACATGATAATACACAAAAAATGATGAGGATAATGAGAAAATCATATCATTGAATCATAAGAATATAGCATCATCATATAAAAAAATTTGATTATCATCAAGAATAGTGAAAAATACTCAAAATATACTCATAGAAAGAAGAATCATATAAGGGTATCATGACAACTAACACACTGATAAAAAATCACTATCAATCAATAACAAAAAATCATTTCATTATTTGAGGAATCAAGGAAATAATATAATACAAGGCCATTAAGAGATAAATATCCTTCTTCCACATAATTGATGATTATAATCACCAAATATAATCAAAATATCAAAGACCGAACACAACATACACCCACAAATAATGGCCTCACAAATCAGTTATTTATGTTTCAATTTTAGTTTTCAAAAAAAACATTATATGTTGTACTCAAGAGAATTTCATGTCAAGAAGGTATCACTAGAATCAAATACCCTAAGGAATTTTTCAATGGAACCAAAGTTGTGGTATGTCAATGGATAAGACAAAAATTCAATATAATCATTATCAATTCAATATTGAATCATTAATTCCTCACTAATTATAGAAGAGTGTTTTGGGTCAATACAATGATCATTAATCTATCATCAATTTTTCAAAGTAAAATATATTCAATACTAAGAAGGTATCCTAATGATTTTTCTAGAGATACATACATTTTTCATTAAAATTATAACTCTGGTCTAAAGGGATTTCCTCAAAACATTGAATAATCCACCAATGTACCATGGAATCATCAACAAGTTAAGGATCCATAAATAATATTCTTCTAAGAGGTGGTTTAAGAAGGAGAATCATGAAAACATACCCATAGGAAGTTTATTGTTAGTGGTATATCTCGATTCAATCAAGAAAAAATGTCAAATTTCTAGATATGACACTGATCATTGACTAAATAGAGAATAAAACATTGGATATTAATGGAAAACATATATTCAACATAGATCCCTATTAATATTATAAGGATGAATATTGATTTCAAATTGATCTACAGAAAATTCATAGTTACTGGATTCTCTAGATTGGTCAAAATGTTGGAGAGGAAAGGGGAGAATAATTGGGAAGTCTGTAGGCTATAGTGCATGCTTTTAATTTAGAATGGATTATAGGTTCGGAATTAGGTGTTAAAGTTGTTTAAAAACATATGGCATTGAAATCAACAAGGGTTAATTAATTTCGATCACATACTCAGTGTGCCGACTTCCAAGTGGACATCATCGGTGATATGGGGGAACCACTGGCTAGATTAGGTGGTCTTTTTTAGATAGTTGGCCCACTGAAATATCCACCTTCTAGTTAGTGGCTATTTACCAATCACCATAAGATAAAGCCCTTCCTCCCAACATCAACCAATAATTCTATAACATTTATCATTTAAAAATAAACTTCTTAAACACCAAATCAGAGAGTAAAAAAATGGGAAATTATTTTTTATAGAATCAATATATCTTAAAATTTGAAATAAAAAGAGGATGTGACATTGGTGACCCAACACAGGAATGAAATTCAAGAACATCGTATCACCATCCTAAAACTCCAAATAATGGTGACTTAGATCTAGATAAAAATTTACTCACATTAATCCATCTCCAAATTATAACAAACTAATTAGATCTTCATCATTTTCTGCGGAATCTATTAGATTCCAACTATTGATTATTCTCTAACCTCTGACAACAAAAAAGGAGAGCTATAAGGAAGGCCTTATAAAGCCTCAAAAGGTCCCATTTTTATGGAATAATGGTAAATATTATTGTTATAAAATTAAAGCATTAAAAAATTGATATAAAAAAATGTAATAAGTTCACGAAATTGGCATGGTGAATATATTCCATAATTTGACAACCCTTTCATTCAAACGATCGGTCTAACGATTATATGTTGGGATCAACTGGACCTAAGTTCTCATTACCTCTTGAAGATGCTTCTAAAAATATTTGGTAAAATGAGGGTCCCTATCAGAGACAATGGACATGTATATCTCATGAAGGCTTAAAATATCTGGGAAATATAGCATTCTATGGTCCTCTATTTTAGTGGTGTAACCAGTCGGTATAAAATACGATTACATCAATAAAAGATCAATCACCAACCAAATGTAATTATAACCTCAGGGAGTTTCAGGTAACCCAACAATGATATCCAATGAAATTTCAATCCACATCTCTGTGTTAATTGGAATATTCCAATGAGACCATGATGGAATATGGTGAACATCCTTTATTTGATAGAATTTATAATATGGATACACAATTTTGGATATATCTTGTCTCATACCAGACCACCAACACTAATTCATTATTTCATAAAACATAATACTAAATCCATGGTATATATCCCAAAAATAATGCTCAAAATATCCCAATATATCCTTTCTCATAGATTAAGGGACACTGTAACGATTCATAAAACAAAGAATACCCCCTGAAGAAAGATACCACTCATTTATGGAGTCCCCACTATATATAGAACCACTAATATTTTGGAACTCATATTCTTGTTGTTACTCTCAAATAATCAATTCAAGGAGAGATTATGTCAAATGAACACACACCATAACATTATGAGACTCCTCTTCCCTAATTTCCTATTGAATCTAAGAAAAACATACCATCGTGATGTTTTCATCCAAAGATACCTTTACATCTTATGAAGGTACATTCATACTAATATCTTCTCAAACCACATAATATTTTCTCATTATATAGGAAATAACAAGGTTGAAGTACTGTAAGTATTCCACCCATTGTCATTACCATAGTTTTTAAACATTTTTTAGAAAATATATAACCCATTTTTTTGGGTCAAATTATGTAATATGAATTCCTCAAAAAATAGTGATGTAAACTTTTGATGGAATTCAAAAATATTTCCATTTGAAAATCATGAATAGTTTAATTCCTCTCATGAGGTCAATGATGACTTGGTCCATAAAGCACTAAATTGTCTCACAATATATGTATATGACCTAAAAAACCTAAATCATTACTATAAACCAAATAGCCCTGACCAAACTCTATTAAATTCAAAATTAGAGTTGAGGTAAAATGTCACTTAAATTCATCAAAGGATTACTGACACATCGAATCCCAAAATAACATCCCCCCTTCTGGGTGAGAGTGGTCAAAATATATGCAATCTTCGATAAATCCTTCAAGAATCACTGATAATATTATGTCAAACCTATGAAGTTGTATATTTCAAATATGTTCCATAGTTCTTCACATGAAATGATAGTCCTAACATTTTCAAGATCAACTGAGACACCATGTCATGATATCACTTATCCTATGAAATTAACCTATTGAATTAGGAACTGGAACATTGATAATTTTATCATAAACATAATTACCCTTATAATTCTAAAAATAATCTTTAAGGGGAACACATGATATTATTTGGCCTTTTAGTATATCATAATGTCATCCATACACAAAATAAAATAAATATCATGATAAATCTCATGTATTTGATCAATTTATTCTATAATGAAACTATGATAATTATTTTTTCCAAGATGATTCATAAGATACATGAAATGTCCATACCTTCTCTTAAAGGTGGATTTTTAAATTTCAACTCCTTGATTCTGGGTTGGTGTTAACTATAACAAATATTTATGTGAAAATCCCACATATCCCCTTTGAACGGGACAAAAAAATGATCAATACAAGACAATAGATATTTTATTATTGATAGTTACTCGATTAAAATTCTGATAATTGAATCATAAGAGACAATTTACAACAATCTTCTTGGAAAAAATAACAGCGAGTACCTAACGTGACACACTTGGGTATATATGTCCCTTGGACATGAAGTCATAACACTATATTTATAACTCTTTAAATCCACCTATATCAATATGGTAAAATGGAATTGTTATTTCTTATGTTTCGAGAACAATGTTAATCAATAACTCTACCTACCACTGTGGAGAAAAAGATAAGAAGCCATTTTGAAACACTCTAGGAAACTTGTTGACTATAGAAAGAGATAACCCTACCCAACTATAAATTAAATCCCATTATCCATGAAAAACATGGGATCTCTCATCCGATATGGTTAAGAAAACCCAGTTATGATAACAATCAATATGATTCAGATGAGTGACCAACCAACCCATCATGATAATTACATCAAATATGTCCAATTTGTGAACCAAAAAAACCCAAAACAACTCTATTACACAGATAAATAAATAAAGTGAGGTAAAATAGAAACTATTCTCATATTTATTCAATAGAGGATTTGACAATTCTTGAAAAAATGTCATGAGTTTTGTTTGATGTTTTAGAATATCAACCATATGAGTTGAAATAAAGGGGTGAGAGGTGCATGTATTAGAAAAAGGTGTCTCTAAAGTAGAAAAAAATTGTACCTCTAATAGTCACAGGACAAGCATCCATTATCATTGAAAATACCTCAACAATGTCAAACTACATTATTTTTTAGGTCTATTAATTGAACCATGAATTCCATAAAGAATATCAATTCACTATAGATCATCTAGGTTTAGGAGTGGTTGTACTAGAGTAAGAAGAATTTATATCCCAAAAAACATCATCAAGTGACCCTAGTGCCCACATGATTTGAAAACCATTGGAGGTGTAGGGAAAAGGTGGTTTATGTGTCTGTTTTAACCCCACTAATAACATTTCAACAATCTTTTCACACTCGTTGGGTCATCGGTACATTTTATTTTGATATATTTTAATATTTAGTGAATTATTGAGGTCTCTAGTACCTAGGGTAAAAATGGGAGTTTTGGAGGAGACATACCAAGGAAAATGTTTACTTCATGGTTTGAATAAACTATTTGGAAATCATATGAGGGGTTATTGAGTTTTTGATAGTGTGGTTTTTCAAATTTTGAACATGGTTTTTCTGCCCATGTTGTCATGACCCATCCCCCGGGGCCCGTGCTGTGAAAACCCCAAGCCCTCCTTCTATAGGCCAGGGGCTGGTGACTAGCACTGAAGGCGTATTCCCTAAAATTGGGAAGTAATTGTCTTTATAACATGTAAACTAATGCAAAAAATCACACAACAAGATACGAACATGAGTAAACTGAATAGAAAAAGGGTGTGTATTGTAAGTAAAAGGGGCTAGAATAAAAGACCAAATGGAAAGTACCAGAAAACTAGAAAGTTAAAGTAAGATGAACAACACCGGTGAACACCTGCCAAGGATCCTAACTAAAGGGTAGGTAAAACTCTCAAACGATCATCTCTATAGTATGCCTCGTCTAAGGTCCACCACCGAGCTACTTACAGTCCGGGTACCCTCATCCTCAGTCAGCACTGCCCGTCATCTGCACCAAACACAACAAGGTATGGGCATAGCCCCTGCAGGAGTGAGTATAACGATACTCAGTAGGGACCCCGAGACCCTCAATGTCTGAAAACTTATACAAAGGATAAACCAAAAATCATGTAATCCAATGACAACCCTACTTAGGTATATTCCCATACATATACCTAAGTTATCAAATATTACCCATCTCATTCATGAGGAACCCCAAGGTCCAACTCCTTAGCCAAAGTAAAACTATTCCATGAAGGAAATATTACCGTGAAGGTAACACCACAAAGGTAAGTACCAAAAAGGTAACGCTTCACAGAAGGATACCACAAAGGCATCAACCCTACAGTAAGTACCACACAGGTACGCCATACTGAAGAATTCCACAAAGGTATCACCACAAAGGTAAGTACCACACATGTATGCCACATAGAAGAATACCTCAAAGGTATTACTGTGAAGGTAAGTACCACAACGGTACGACACACAAAATATTGCCACAAAGGTAAAGACTCAGCTCAAAGAAACTATAACTTAGGTATGGTGGTAAAGATGATTAGATGTAACTATTGAGTCATCTTACTCTATTTAGAGGTAGACCCACATAGGATTCTAAATCATTAGACCCACAAAGGATCCTAGTATAGAAGACCAACATAGGATCCTAGAGTAGTCCCACGTGGATTCCTAGAGTAGATCCAAGTGATACTCTCAAACACAGACCCACATAGGATCCCAAAGCACATTCCCACAAAGGATTCCAAAGTATAGTCCCACATAGTATCCCAAAGTACAGACCCAAACAGGATTTCTTTCTCATGTTATAGCCAGCTACAGGGTTCCCACACTAAGCTTGCTTGATTCTGGGAGGTTCTTCTCCTCAATCCACTGGTCGAATACTCCAAATTCCATGAAGTCCCATAAAGAAGTATCCCAAAGGACCACCAAGTAAAAGGGGTCCCAATGCAATAGACGGTATGTCAATCAGACGCCCGGTCTGTATGTTATTAACCTTTTAGTCCTGAGGGTCCAGTTGGATTCATTCTCAATCCAACCCATCCGTACCCCCAACTTTATCCAAAAAATAAATTGGAGTATACCAAGTGGACCATCTCGATCCAAGGTTTCTGACATCATAAAAAGTTTGTCAAACAGACGCCTGTAGCAAAAGATATGGTTGAAAGAGTGAAAAGGGTCAAAGTTAGTCCGGGTCCGGCCCTAGGTCAGACCTGGCCCGGCCCGTGGTGCGGCGTCTGCTCAGCTTGCATCTGTCTGGTTGAACAACTGTCCTCATTCGCATGGTGTGGTCGTGGGCGATTCCTTCACCGGTGGCCAGTGTCGAGCCGGCCGCGCCTCGCCTCGCCGTCACAGCACAAGGTCGCGGCTCTTCTCCGCTGGGTGGTGCAGATTCATGCCACCGCCCTTGCTCCACTACAGCCGATGACCTGCGACTCTTCTATGTCGACGTGGTCATGCCACCAACTTTTTTGTGACTGAACAGAGTGCCAACCACCACTTCCGAGTCCCACCATTTCCAAACTCCGACACCGGTCGCCGTCCTCCTCCATGACGAAGATCACATCAAAACCATATAGGATGTAGAGTGGTCGGGACATGTTCATTTGGCCTGCACCCTCCATGTTAGAATGACAGCAAGCATGTTGTTTATTCTTGAATTATGAAGAATGTCAAGAATGGGTTAAGGGATATAAAAATAACAAACCCTACCTTGAAGGTTCAGTTAGATATCGTCCATAGTTGAAGACAGATTGGTATTTTTTGATCCTGAAGCAAGCCTCCTCCAATGACGCTGCTTGTTTGACGATCCTCTATTATTCGATTCCTCATTGGTGAGAATTGTTCTTCCTCAAGAGGCTCTTCCAAGAACACCCTTTACCAATGATTCCCCCCAAAACCCAGGAGGTACAATTCCAACATAAATTAAAATATTTTTTGTACAATTAATTTACATTGGCACGATAATTAAATGGCACAATTAATTAATTGGAGAGTTGGCACTATTAATTGAGGAATTATAAGGGTATTCCCCCACTATAATGAAGGGTTTGTGTGGTCCCCACCATTTAATTCAAATTGGTAGGATTAAATCTCTTGTGGTCCCCACCTCTATAAATCAAAAGAAGGTTACAAGAAAAATAAAAATGTTAAATATTTTTATTTTTTATTCTTCCAAAAAAAGTGAAAAACTTAATTCCACCCTCGACCTACTATAGTTGAGGTGAAGGTCTATTTATGTTAATAATAGCGCTGCGAGTTCAACGGTGTCCTTAGATTTCAATTCCAAGCACCGGTTCAAAAGTTACAAAAACCCACTCACACGTTTACTAAACGTACCCCAAAAAAAGTTCAGAAATTCATTCTGGGCACACCAGACTTCATAATCACACAACGTCAATTTTCATAGACTCTTAATATTCCCATGTAATTAAAAAACAATTACATGGAATTTTAGAGTCTTTACATTCTCCCCACTTCAGGGATTTTCATCCTCGAAAACCACATCACAAAATCTAGAAAAAAAGTGGGGGTACTGAGCACGAATCTATGCCTCCTGCTCACATTTGCTCTCTTGGAGGTTCCCATGCTGCCAATGCATGTACACCAAAGGTATATACCACCCCTAAAGGACCCAATCCAGTCAATCCACAATCTCCACTGGATCCTCTGTAAACGTCGCCCCATCGTCAATGTCTAGCTCGCCGTGGTCAATGACATGTGATGGGTCATGCATTAATCTCCTCAGCTGGGATACGTGGAAAACGTCGTGCACCCAGTGTAACTGAGGTGGAAGAGCTAAGCGGTAAGCCACCTTTCCAACTCTGTTGAGGACATTAAAGGGTCCAATGAACCTCAGAGATAACTTTCCACCCTAGCCAAATCTCCACAAACCTCATCGAGGTGTGACCCGTAGAAAGACATGGTCGCTATTCTCAAACTCTAGATGTCTCCGCCTCCTATCGGCATAAGAATTATGCCTACTATGTGCAGTCTTCATTCATTCCTGGATGATATGCACCTTGTCTGCGGTAGTCTGTACCATATCTGGTCCCATGAGTGCTGACTCCCTTGGGTCAGTCCAGCACAGAGGTGATCTACAAGGTCGGCCGTACAAAGCCTTGAATGGTGTCATCCCAATGGTAGAGTTATAACTGTTATTGTATGAAAATTCCACCATGGAAAAGTGATCCTCCTAGCTACAACCGAAGTCGAGGATGTAAGCACGCAACATGTCCTAGAGGGTATGAATGGTCTGCTTAGTTTGGCCATCCGTCTGAGGATGGAAGGCAGTTATTAAACGAAGTTGTGTCCCAAAATATTCCTCCAACCCCTTCCATAGATGAGAAGTGAAAAGTTCATCACAATCAGAGACAATCATCGCGGGTACTCCATGTAGTCTTACAATCTCCTAAAAAATAGAGGCATCCCAAGATCTCTACTGAACCCTGATCTCTGATCGGTAGGAAGTGGGCCGACTTGGTGAGTCTGTCGACGATCACCCAAATAGAATCATGAACCATAGATGTACGTGGAAGTAATTTCATTAATTCCATGGATATTCCATCCCACTTCCACTTTGGAACCTCTAAAGGCTGCACTAGGCCTACTGGTACCTGAAGCTCTAACTTCACTTGCTGATAAGTGAGGCACCGAGAAACAAACTCTACTACTGATTTCTTCATTCTCAGCCACCAATGTTGTCGTCGGAGATCCTGGTACATCATCACCACTCTTGGATGTACCGCTAGAGGGGATGTGTGAAACTCCCAGAACACTTCCTCAAGTAAAGCCACCTGAATAATAGTACATCCTCTGAAAAGGATAATATGATCTCCAACTTCAGAAAATACATCAGGTGCATGTATTGTGGATATATGAGCACGTCGAGACTCGGAGTCAGTGTCCCCATGTTGCACCTCCGTGACTTGTTAATGAAGTGGGGGAGTAACTATAAGAGACTGAAGAAAAGATGATCCATCTCGTTCCACTAAGGATATCTGCGAAACGGCCAGTTGCTCCATCGCTTCACCTAGTAGCTGTATACCAGTTCTCCTACTGAGTTCATCTTCTAAAATGTTACCTTTCCCAGGTGTATAGACTATCTTGAAGTCATAGTCCTAGAGGAACTCAAGCCAATGTTGTTGTCTTAGTTTCATGTCCTTCAGAGATAAGATATACCTGAGAGTCTTGTGATCAGAGTAGACTATAAAGTGTTCACCCATGAAGTTATGTTTCCACATCTTCAAGGCAAAGACAGCTACTGATAACTCTAGGTCATGGGTAGCATAGTTCCTCTCATGCAGTCTCAACTGTCGATATCCATACACGATCACTGCTTGCTCCTGCATTAGGACACATCCAAGTCCGGTCCCTGATGCGTCATAGTAGTCTACGCACCCAATTCCCTCCTCTGGAGGCCTCAATATGTGGGCACTAGTCAACCTCGGCCTCAGCTCCTTAAAACTCCGCAGACATATCTCCGACCACAAGAAGGGTTTCCCCTTCTTCATCAACACTGATAAAGGTGATGCAACTCTGGAGAAATTTGACACAAAACTATGGTAGTATCCAGCTAATCCCAGGAGACTCTGTACCTCCGTCACACTCCCGGGTGGATCCCAAGAAAGTACCGCCTCAATCTTCACTGGATCCATTGCAAGTCCATCCTCCTAGATGACATGTCCCAGAAGGTGAACCTATTGGATCCAGAACTGACACTTAGAGAGCTTACCATAAAACTAGTGCTCTCAGAGTGTGTCCAGAACTATCTGCAAATGATAGGCATGCTCCTCCTCGGTAGCCGAGTAGATCATAATGTCATCGATTTAGACTACTACAAAGCGATCAAGGTATGACTGGAAGATCCTGTTCATGAATCCCATGAACACTGCTGGTGCATTTGTCATGCCGAAATCATGAACAAAACTCATAATTTCCACACCAATATTTGAAAGCTATATTCTACACATCCTCATCTCATACTCTCAAATGGTGATAGCTTGATATGAGGTCTATCTTTGAGAACCACCATGCTCTCTTTAGCTAATAAAAGCGGTTGTCAATCCTCAGAAGTGGGTAATTGTTCTTCATGGTCACCTGGTTCAGGCACTGATAGTCAACACAAAGTCTCAAGCCCCCATACGCCTTCTTGGCGAACAAAAACAGTGCTGCCCAAGGAGAAACATTGGGCCGAATGAACCCCTTCCCATGTAATTCCTCCAACTATACCCACAGCTCATGGAACTATGTGAGAGCCATCTAATATGCTAGTGTAGATATCAGTACCATACCAGGGTACAAATCAATGTAATATTCTACCACTCTATGAGGAGGTAGACCCAAAGCATCATCAGGGAAGACATCCACGTACTAGTCCACCAATATAGGATAACTCAAATTATCCACATCAACTGCTCCAAGGGTAAGGCTAACCAACTGATTAGTGATCAGCTGCACTCTACTCCGGGTAAGTCCATCCTATTCTACAAAGGCTCCCTTCTCGCCGGTGAAGGTAAACCTAGTGAAATTCATACAGAAACACCCATATTGTGCCTAATACAATCAATCTGAGCATGCACTATAGATAACCAGTCCATACCCATGATGATGTCGTAAGGCCTCGATGCCTCTACTAGGATATCCCAGCCAAATCTATCACCTCCTAGAGTAAGCTCACACTACCGAAACCAGTGTGTAATCGTTGAACCCTATCCCATAGAAGTCTCTAGCCATAAGGATCGAGCCAACAACTCCACTGGAATCTGCATGCTCCGAACAAGGGAAGTGGCAACAAAATAATTACTAACACCTGTGTCTATAAGTACTGCAACTAAGGTGGAGTAGACACATATCGCACCTTGTATCATCTTTGGAGTGCAATGGTCATAGGACTCAGCTGCCTGGAGCTGAGCTCTTCCCTGTCTACCTACCCCATCTAGTCGGGGTGGACCACCTGGTGGTGGTGGCCAAAACATCTCGAATCGTCACGCACCGCCAGCTACATGGCTAGATCCTCTTCCAAATCCTCCTACTCCCTATGGACCTCCTCAGTCAAAACTCTATCTCTTCTTGGTAATTCCTTTGACCATTTACTGATCCTCTATAAGACGGGTCGGATAGTTACAAGCCATGTGACCCTGATCGCTGCATGTGTAACACTGCCTGCCCCTTGCATGACTGGATCTATCTCAAGTACCCCACACAGCTGACCATGAATCCTGTGGTTGTCCTCTTGTAGGTCTGGTCCTCTTGGAACTTTGTGACATCTGTCTGCTACCAGCTGTATAAGACTATACTATGTGATGCTCAGTGGTGGGTCTCACTGTTGGTGACTGCTCAGTAAGAAAACTCTCCAATAAGAGGGCTCTCTCTAATACCCTCGCCTATATCCGGATGCTGAGAGAAATCATAGAATCCATGATCTCCATCCCGAGTCCCAAATTAAAGGTCCATACCCTAAAGAATGGGTCTTGCACCATATTAGTGGAGTAGTGTGAGAGGTTGCTGAACCTCACTGAGTACTGAGCCACAGTCATGCTACCCTGCTGTAGATGAAGAAGCTCCTGTATGCGCACTGCGCGAAGGGTCGTTGGGACAAACTCTTCCCAAAATAGGCTCTCAAAGTCTTCCCAGAGAAGTGTCACCTCATTGTGAACCTAGAGTATAAAGCTCCACCATCTTCCTACCACTTCCTGTAGAAGACTGGTAACAAGGATCACCATGAGATCTGCTGGTGTCCCTACCTGTTAGAAGACTCTCCCCACGGCTTCTATCCAATCCTCAGCTGCCAGTGGGTCCATCTCTCCCCTAAACCTAGGTGTCCTCTAGCGTTGGATCTCATGAAATTCTCTAAAGCGGTGTGAATCCTCTACTACTGGGGCTGGTGGCATCGGAGGCCCAATGGATAATGGTACCACTAGTGCCTCGGCTGGTGCCTCTACTAAAAGAGGGCCCTGCACTAAGGCCTCATTGCTCGGTGGGCTATCATCGCGTACAATACCCAGAACCCTAGCTGGTTGTCTAAGTGGAGGAATCATAAAAAGAAACAGGTGTGCCTCAGTCAATAAGTTATACCTAGTGAGTTGGCTCAAAATATCACAAGGAAACCTTTTCAAAACACACATGCAATCAGTGTTTTCATGCACTAAGTCAGAAATTAGAAGTCATGGTCCTGGTGTATGGATACGTCGGCCACTGCACCAATACTGGATTTGCTAAACTGATAACAACACTCATAACACTTAACACTATTGACATTAAAAGATAAAAGTCTAATTTTCTATGGTATAACCGACTCCTCTGATACCTATTTGTCACGACCCGTCCCCTGGGGTCCATTCCGTGACTTCCCCAAGCCTACCTTCCATAGGCCAGGGGCTGGAAACTAGCACCGAAGGCATATTCCTTAAAACCGGGAAGGCATTGCCTTTATAAAATGTAAACTCACACAACCAAGCACACAACAAGATACGAACACGAGTAAAATGAATAGTTAAAAGAGTATGTACTGTAAGATGAACAGCTCTGGTGAACACCCTTCAAGGATCCTACCTAAAATTTATGTACATCTCTCCAATGGTCATCTCTATAGTACACCTCATCTAAGGTCCAACTCTGAGCTACCTTTAGTCCTAGTACCCTCATCCTCAGTCAGTGCTGTCCTTCATCTGCACCAAACATAACAAGGTACAGGCATAGACAATGCAGGGGTGAGTATAACGATACTCAATAGGGACCCCAAGACCCTCATGGTCTCACAGAATACATAAAGGACAAACCAAAAAGCTTGTAAACCAGTGAAAAACCTACTTAGGTATATGAACATACATATACCTAAGTTATCCAATATTTCCCATCTCATTCAGGAGGAAACACAAGGCCCGAATCCTTTTCCAAAGTACAACTGTTCCATGAAGGAATGATTTCCACGAAGGTAACACCACAAAGGTAAGTACCACAAAGATAACGCCTCACAGAAGGATACCACAAAGGCATCACCACGAAGGTGAGTGCCACATAGGTACGCCACACAGAAGAATACCACAAAGGTATCACCACAAAGGTAAGTACAACACATGTACTCCACACAGAAGAATACCTCAAAGGTATCACGACAAAGGTAAGTACCACAAAGGTGTGCCACACATAAGATTACCACAAAGGTAACGAATCTTCTCACACCAGGTATAACTTAGGTACAATAGTAAAGATGATTATATGTAACTACTAAATCATCTTAATCTGTTAAGAGGTAGACCCACATATGATCCTAAATCATTAGACCCACAAAGGATCCTAGTATAGCAAACCCACGTAGGATCCTAGAGTAGTCCGAAGTGGATTCCTAGAGAGGATCAAAGTGAGACTCTCGAACATAGACCCAAATAGGATCCCAAAGAACAGACCCACATAGGATCTCAAAATACATAACCATATAGGATCCCAAAGCACATACCCACATAGATCCCTTTCTCAGGTTACAACCAGCTACAGGGTTCCCGCACTAAGATCACTTAATTCTGGGAGTGTCCACTACTCAAGCCATAGTTCTAATGCTCCAAATTCAACTAAGTCCAACGAAGAATTATCCCGAAGGACCGATACGTAAAATTGGTCTCAACGCAAAAGACGGTGCGTCAATCGGATGCCTGGTTTGTAAGTTAATAGCCTTTTAGTCCCGAGGGCCCGGTTGGATTTGTGATCGATCCAAGCCAGCCATACAACCAACTTTATCCAAAAATAACTTGGGGTATAACAAAAGGACTGTATCGATCCAAGGTTTTTGACACTGCAGACAGTTCGTCAATCGGATACTCATAGCACATGATATGGCCGAAAGAGCCAAAAGGATCGAAGTTGGTATGGGTTCGGTCCAACCCGGTCGGACCGACCTAGACCAAACCAGGTCTGGCCCTGGGTTGGACCTGACCTATGGGATCTGACCCGGCCTGATGGGTCTGGCCTGACCTACTGGGTGGCCTGCGGTGCGGCGTCCGCTCGGCTCGCGGTTGGCTGGTAGGCCAGCCGTCCTCCTCCACATGGCGCGGTCGCGCACCGCGCCTTCAACGACTGCCGACATCAAGCTGGTCGCGCCTCACCTTACTGCCATGACACAAGGCCATGAATCTTCTTCACCAGGCAGCGCGGACATGCGCCACTACTCCTTCGCATGACCATCTTCTACCCCTTCATGCGGTTGGCTTCCACCGCCCGCCGCCCTTGCTCCACCATGACCGATAGGCTGCAGCTCTTCTCTTGCATCACAGTCACACCGCCGCCTTCATCTCAACCGAATGGAGTGCCAACTACAGCTCCCAAGTACCATCAGTGCCAAACACCGGCACCAGTCGCCGTCTGCCTCTATGAATTTGATTAGTTCAATTTTCAAGTGCTGAGAATTATTATTCTAATTGTTTATTTTCAATTTATATAGTTATATGATTTTAATGTTATAATCACCCTTATTATTCATTATTTTATATGTTTTATAATTTTTTTCCTTTTAGACTTGTTTATTTATGTGATCCATGTTTTTCAAATTATTTTGGAAAACCATGTTTAGTTTTAAAAATTAAAAACCAATAAATTTTAAAGGTTTATGTGAAATTGATTTGATTTCAAGTGGTTTATTTGTGATTTTTTTCAAAATAGTTTAATATTCCATATGGTTAAAATACATAAATAGATTTATGGTGTAATTCTACCATGCTTCATGCCTCAGACCCTTATTGGTCCCTTTTTGGGATTTTCATATTTCATTTTTTCAGGCACATGTAAAGGAAAGGAGATCGTGTTTCAGGGTATATCTTTTTCATTACCATTGTACAATGTGTTGTGGAGGATAAATATTCTTGCAGACATGGAATCAAGTAGAGTATTTTTTGGTATTATGTACCTTTTTGGTGTACATAGTCCTTTTCGGGAATCGTACACTTTCTTTGAGTATGGGTAGATGTTTTTTGAGGTACCATGCATATTCTTAGTTGTAAAATGTTAAATCCTTGATGAATATCATTTTTGTGGTATATTATTTTACTTTGTTATTGTATCAGATAATATTGGTGTGAAGAACACATTTTATGGATGGTTCATCCTTGTTTACTAGTGAAAAAACAATTCATAAGAGTTAGTTGGTTGTGCTCTATGCTTGTTAACATCCCATAGCGATCGATAATTTACATCAGGTCATGTGGTGGGTTAACTCAGGTGATGGGTTAGGTTAACCGAGTTAGTTCATAACAAAATTGTATTTTAGGTGCATTTTTTATTTGGTAGTCTGTGGTAGTTTTGATTTAAAATCATCTGGACTCAAAAGGTATGGATGTGGGAGTTCTGATCCAGCTCTTCTTATGCTCGAACCTTGAGTTACCACAGGTGGTTTGGGATTGTGATTATGTTTTGAACCAGGTTATGGGCTGGTTAGTTGTGATAATAGGTTTCATGTGATTCCCATGTGAGGGGTTTTTGGTACTTTTAATATGATTTAATGTTTATTTATTCTTTTTGAATCTAGTGCCAGTGTCTTTTAGACAATGTCTCCTAGAGGAACCTCATCCAAGAATACATAGGGTGTGGTAGAGAGTATCCCATAGGAGAAACCTACCATTGAACAATCCATGGTGGATATAATGATTCATATGATCCAAACCATGGATAAAGAGGGTGTTCTTGAGAAGAAACTCATTGTAGACCATGATCAAGTGTTTTTAGGTTGAATCTATAGGTTTGTTCTGGTGAAGGGGACCCAATGGGCATGAGGAGTGTTTGGATCATATTGAGTGGATAGTCGAGTTCTTGATTACCCATGAGACCTATAACATGGTATTTTACATGTATATATTGGAGTTATTGGGTCGAAAGTGGTGGGAGTCTATCGTGCTTTTGGAAAAACCTGAGGATCTCATATGAACATATTTCAATGTTCTATTTAATAGATAGTTCTAATATGAGACTTTGAGAGTAGAAAATGCCCATGAGTTTTTGAAGATTGATTGGGGTGATGATTAATTTATGGAGTATGCCACCAGATTTACATAGTAGGTTCATGTATCCCCAAATCTCTACACTAATGATTAAATAAAGGATTAGAGTTTTGATATGGGAGTGATTCTAGAGATTATATTTATTCCCATTATTATATATATATCAACCAAATAAGAGGTGGTTGATATGGAAGCTTTGGTAAAGGGAAATGTTAATGGAATGAAAGGTTTATGTGGTGTTACACTAGTGGGTAGTAGCAATATTTCTTATTTAGTATAGAAGGAAAAGTTGGATGAGGCTCATAAAGGAATTCTAAATAGCATTCTATAGTGTTCAAGATCAACTATTGTGGCTCTTGTGGGGTGCATATTAGTTTTTTTCTCAGTTTTGGGAGATAGGGAAAATTAGGTTGAATTTTTGAAATATTTTGTGTTCATTCCAGTAGTGTGGGTATTAAGATAATATCCATCACTTTTAAAAGATATCTTAATGTGGGAGCAATGTAGGATCTATTTTCGAAAAGGGATATTAGATGTAGTTAGAGGATTCCAAGGGTAGAGTATTTTATCCTTCTAGCAAGGTGGATTCTCACCCAGGGCAAGATACATAGAGTGGATCTGAGAAAGGGCGTCTCCAAGAAGTGGAGTTCATACTAGAGGACTCGAATTATAGTCTGACCAACATTATAGGTCTGGTTTGTATTTCTTCTTCTATATTATCAGTTTTATTTGACATTGGTGCATCCCATTATTACTGTTCAATTAATTTAGTTGAAACCATGGGTATGAGGAATGATTTGACATCTTAATTCAATGATTTTATAAACCAACTGGATTGGATGATTAGAGTTTTGGCATTATTCAACTATTATATCCCTAATTTATAGTTCCTTACTCTTTATGGGAGCACCCACATCTTCGAGGGAGAGTTGGATTTGTGTTTATGGAGGGATGGACCAGTTACTTCTCAGTTGGGGTTGACCTCCTGTCAGCTGTCTTGGCTATTTCTTGAGACTGTTGACTAGTGTTATCCTGGTAAACATAAAATGGTAATGGATAGGTACCTATATATGTTTCCAGAAGATTTTAGTAGATTTTGGCCCCCAAAAAAGGTTGAGTTAACCATTTATCTTTTCCATGAGATGATCTCAATTCACCTATCTTCTTATCATATGGATCCAACCAATCTAAAAGATCAGAAATTTCAGTTAGATGATCCTGTGGGTTTTTGTTTTATTCTCCCTAGAATGTCACTTTGGGATTCACCAGGGCTATTTTCAAAGAAGGTGGATAGTTGCCTCTAACTTTTCATAGAATATCATACACACCACCATGTTAAAGAAATGAATAAATACTCGTTTCCCAAAATTGATAACCTACTTTACTAGCTTAGAGGGTGCCACTAGTATTAAAAAATAAATATAAGATAAATTCTTAACCATTTGAGGTTCCTAGAAGAGGATTTTATAAATACCATTTTTTTGAAGTTGGTGTGGAAATTATTAGGATTTCATTATTCCATTTTTATTACCAATTATGTTTTCATTTTCGGGTGAAAATAAACTAGATGACTAATTTATTTTTGGAATAATTCCTGGTAATATTTGTAGATTACATCTTTGAGTATTCCAAGATGGTGGAAGAGAATGTAGAAAACATAGTTTTTATTTTTGTGTTTTGAATGAGAATTTCATATATTAAAAATTTCAAAAAATAAAGTATTGGATTTAGTAAGTGATTTTTTTGTGTCATGTAATTTTCAAGAAATGAGTTTCAACGGATTAAGATAAGGATTAAGTAATCATTTCATGGGAGAAGTCCAATAATTATTTTTTAGATCCCTACCATATTATGCTAGGATGTTTATTATAGATTTTCATTTGGGAATTATCTAATATAAATTCTCTCATGATGGAACTGGCCATGAAAGGGGTGAAGTTACAGTGGGATGATAAGATCCATAGATCTTTTGAGAAGTTGTAGAACTATTTGATATCTACTCATGTTTTGAGTCTACTTGTTTATGGGAGAGGTTATATAGTGTTTCTTGATACTTATGGTGTGGGTTTGGGGTGTGTTATGATACAATATGGCCATGTCATGGCCAATGGGTTGCTGAAGTTATTCCCACATGAGTGGAATTATTAAACCCATGACCTAAAATTGATAGTTTTTATGTATTCACTAATGACTTGATAAAATCCCACATTGAGGAGTATTTTATAGTGTATTTAGATCATAAGATCATGAATTACATTTCCAATCATATGTAAATTAATATGAGGTAGTGGTATTGGGTGGAGTGCCTATAGAATTTTGATTTTGAAATTTTTAATATGTCTGGGAAGGGTAATGTAGTCACTGAATCTTTGATGAAGATGCTTCTAGTGAAGGATGTTTAGGAACCGATTGATGAGTGGGGTCTAATGAGGCTATGTTTTAATTTGAGACTATACATGCAACATGATAGAGGGTAGTTATTCTTGGATACTTTAAAATTTTACTCTTCTATCATTGGTCAGGTGAGGAATGACTGGGTATCTAACCATGAGATCCAGTAAATTAAAAACACTTTAAATAGTTGGGAGACCTCAGGTGATTAGTCTCGGTCTCTTTATGGTCCTATTATCTTCTAGAAGTTATCTATTTTCGTTTGATATTGAGGAAGGAGGAGATGCATAAGACACATCATTCTAGTTGTTTCATTATCTCTGGGGGACTAACATGTTTTACACCCTTAGAGGTGAGTATTTTTAGAGAACCAAGCTTGATGTATATAGACAATACATTACTTTTCCATAATACTTAATACATGACAAAAACAGACGCCCAAATACCGTATTAGTTTAGTGTCTTTGGAAACTCGGAACATAATCTTCTAATCAGGGTGAAAGATCTTCAACATCTCCCATAAAGATCTTCCCCTTTTTTTTCATACCTAAAACCTTTCTTTATATCATGGGGAAAACAAAACATAAAAATGGTGAGCTCAAATTCTCATTAAGGGTAAACATGGAGAACCTAAAACAATCCACAAACATTTGAATGTAAGAACATGAACATAAAACATCAAAATCATGTGTAATAACATAAATCATGGCAGTGTGTAAGGCATAGATCATAAAGGAACATTAACCATGATAAACTAACATGGGAATAAAACATGTAATTGTGGAAACCATTAAGCACATGATATGATTTCCATAGTATCCAAGGAATTGCTTCCAAGAACATCATAGTGGACAAATTCCATTACTGAACCAGGTTTACTTGCCATTCCAGCCCTGTATTACTGAACCGTATTTACTTACCATTCTAGACATGTATATCTCATGAGATATAAATCTTTACCCAATGCATTGGAGGGATATATAGGTTCTACCCATCACATATTGAAATCATTCTTATGTGTGCCACAAAACATTCATAAATAATTAATCAAAACCCAATGAATAAAATGGGTTTCATAAACATCATCCCATCGTGACATAGTCCATATAAAACAAATGGATATCATTTCATCATAATAAAAACCAAACCATGTAAATAATAGAGACATTATACTTGAAACATAAACATTCCAAATAATTTCATATTATATGGAAAATATTTTTGATAAAACACTTGAAATGAATTCTTGAGAAACATATACTTCTTCAAAATCATTTTCTTTTCACAAAATGACATTTAATTTTAAAAGAAAAGGATTTTTTTGAAAATAATCATGAATTCTTATAGCGTAAGCTTCATGAAAATTAGGCATTTTGAAACCGTAAAAACCCTTTCATTCCATATAAGTTAAAAAAACATTCTCCTCATACTTTTGCCGAAAAAGTCAAAAAGTTCCTTTTATGGTAAACAAAAGAAAGATCCCTTCCATAACACAATGTAAAAGTCAAATAGGGGTAAACATGACTTTAAAAATAAATGGAAGAATATTAAACACTTTATGAAAAACATTTTGATGTACATGGATGAAAAATATATCCCCAGTAAATAGTTACGTATAAGCAATCTCGGATAAAAATGAGATTTGAAAAATTATCCCTTACCTTAGGTCCAATTTTTCCATTCGTGTCTGAAACACCTATATATCAGGTTTAAACATATTATTAACTTGTAACAGAACCAAAATAATATTTATGATATCATATATGATACACTTACAACTTTATATTACCCATTCATTTGTCAATTCCATGTTAATGCATCGTTTTGGGTAAAATAATTTCTTTTGTCGTAGATGTTTTAACTTGTAACTATTCATATGAATACTTAGATCATGATTAATTACTTCCAGAATGTAAAACATGATTTATATATAATATATATTTATATTATAAATATATATATAATATATCGATAAATGGAACAAAATACACCATTCATAGAGACGGTAGACCCTACGTATGCATGAACGCTGATTTAGTTTCCTTATTAAATTGAATGTATGTAATTAAATAACATATACATAAAACTAGTATCATTATTATGTAATATATCTCATTATTAATCATTATATATACTTTATAATCATTCTTTAATGGTTAACATGGAGAATGAATGTCATTGCGTTGTGGAGACGGTAATCCGTACGTATGCACGAGCGATGATATTGTTCCCATAATTAATGAATGGAATTAGAGTGGATGATATAATATATCAGAATTAGTATCATGTTATAATAACCATATAAAGTTATTATTTACACCATTATACCCATCCATGTAATATGGTTGTGGAAAAAAAGATTACACCACGGTGTGAAGATGGTATTCCGTACGTACGCACGCACGGTGATTTCATTTTCCGTAGGATAGATAGAAGGTGAAATTGGGTTGGTTCATATTTATAATAACATATAATTATATGAGTGATACTGATGTTATTACTTTATTATGAAACAACAAAAGAAGGGGAGGTAGAAGTAGAAATGAACTTGAAATAATTTTTAAAGGATATTACCTCTTCTTCAACGTGCCTCTTCTAAACCTCCTCTTAAGGGACTAGAGTTGGTCTTTTGAGAAGCACAGAACCTGAAGAATGTTACTAGGGAAGTACAAAAGAGTAATGTTTGGGGTTTGGCCGAGCTTGAAGGCTCAAAATGTTGTGAGGAGGAGAGGGAGGAGGTTCCCTTTTATAAGAGAGGAGAGGGGCACTTTTAGAAACATCTAAAATAGTAATTTATAATAAACCCATAACCCTCTTAAAAACTTCCAAAGTGAATCAAATTATAATATTATATAATATAAGGTTATAATGTCATGAAAAAAGTAAATTTAGACATGTTTTGATTTTATTTTAAACCTCATCATTTTGATTTATACTTATTTAATCTATTTAATTAAATTTGTGTAAATAATGTTATAAATTTTATATGGTTATAAATACTTACTTATGTGTGGTTAATTATACTAAATTTGAAACTTTATGAAATTTTAGATCATATAAAATTTAATTTGTAATTTTTAAATATTTGCGTGATTTTTAAACAATTTAATAATATAAAATATAAATAGTGTCAATTTTCACACAATTCATTTATTTGAATTTAAATAAAATCCAAAAAGAATATATCGTCAAAATTTTTTTAATAGATTAATAAGAAGTCATATTATTCTAAAAAATTCGTGGAGCACATTAATTAGTTCATATAATATTTATTTTAATAGTTTTAAAATTATTTATTTGATATTTCTCTTAATAAAATAATTAATACAACATTTTTGTATAATTATTTAATATACTTATTTGTTTTATAAATATTAAAAATAAAACACTATGATGGATATAAATATAATAGATTTTATAAGAATAATTTTAGTTAAATTTATCTTCTAAAACAACCAATTTTTAAAATTTTATCTTTATTAAAGTATGTAGGTGATAACTTTGACATCATTTAAAATAAAATAATATAAATGTCCTAATCAATTTTATAATTCTTCAAAAGGTCCATAATTATACCCTTGGATGGTTAGGGTATAGATATACTCAAAAAATAAGGTTTGGTCAAGTTTATGGCCCTTTTGATGGGTATTATTATTGTAATAAAAACTATATTATTGACTTTTTACTAAATAAATAATTTCTGCATCATTAATGTATAAGCTATTAAGGTAATTAAATATCTCTTAAAAATTATAAATAAGTTACTATAACAAGTAAAACCATTTTAGCTTTCAAATGATTATTTATAATCGAATTTAAATTCTGTATAACCTTATATTAAAAACACTTTAATTATTAAAGTTTGAGTGAGACCTATTTCATTTTCTTTAAAATAAAATAAATTAAAGGTCTTAATCACATCCAATTGGGTTCCAATGGATTAAATTTCGACCGAAATATGTATTAGGACAAAATATAATCATCCAACTATATTAATAAAAGTGTTAGGGTAATTTTATAATATTATATTTACCCTTAATTACCCGATTTACCTTTAACTATGGTAAATAAAATTTACCATAGTTACTATTCATAGTGCCCCAAAACAAAAAAGTATCCTATTAAAATAATTTGTACCTACTGATTCCAAATATGGAATCCATTTTTCCAAATTCAAATCACAGAAGTTGAAGAAATTAATTTTAAATAAATCCCGTTGTTAAGAAAATGAGTTTTATAAGTTAAAACATTGCAAAAGATTGAAATGATTTTACTATGAATTCAATGTAAAATCATTTCTAATGACATAAATAATATTAAATGGTAAAATATATTCTGGATATAATTTAAAATAATTCAATATTATAATTTAACCATAAAATTATGATGATGAAAAAAGTTGTTTTTAATTAAAATATAGAGTGTTTTTACTATTCATTAAAATATGAAAGTTATCAATTTAATATGAAAAATTTATCCAAATTAAATTTTTATATCCTGATTCCAAATAAGAATTTTATTTTTTCAAATTGAACTTATAAACATGTCAAAAACTAGATTTAAAGTTGGTTCTCCATCAAAAGGCGACAAAACTGCATTTTTTGAAAAATACTTATTTTACGCAAAAACTTTATTTTGTTCTCATAACATGTTCTAGAAAATGTGTAAGATTAATAATAATTTTATAAAATTCAAAATTTATTTAATAATACTCATAAAGTCTAGTTCATAATAATATTATAATATTATATCATTGTTTAGTGAAACCCAATATTGCGTACAACACACACTATTGAGGAAGGTCGCTCTTGCGTGCAAGACAAGCCAAGAATAATGTTTGTGTATACTAAAAGATAATATAGTGTTGCGTATAGTTCCAGATAATCTTGGTGTAGCATACAACACAAGACATGAAATAAATTATAAAGAATATTTCTCATAAAATTTCGGGGCTGTTACATTTTACCCCCCTTAAAATGAATTTCTCCCTCAAAATTCATCAGGGTTATAAATGGTTTACTACTTGAAATTTTCTTTAATTGAAACCCACATCGTAAAAAGGAATACCAAAACTTAATTTTAAAAACTAAAGTATGAAACACAATGGTTACCCAAATTAAATCATCACTAGGTTTCCACATAAGAGAACATAGGTGAAAATATGGATATGGAAGAGAAATCTAACCATCAAGTTCTGATGGAGAGTGGTAGAGAACATGGCTATGAATAATCCAACAATCACAAATCCATAAATCTAGGATTTTCTAAGGTACCATCTAATTCATCAAATATGAGGGTACCAGGACAACATTTTTGGTTTTCAAGACCATTTCCCTAAAGTTGACGAATTTTTTCATAAGGATAAATACTTAATTGATTTCAGTGTAATGTTGTCGTGGGTCATTCCATAAAAAATTTCCACTTCATCTCTTATTTAAAGAAATGAAGTTGAATTTGTCCTTCTTGAAATGTTATCAGATCATGCGATAGGTTATTCCATCTGTCTCAAAAATTTACCAAAAGTTATTAAATATACATAAGTCCATCTATGGTGAGATTAACCGTATATGGTGTAAAGACCCGTAAATTTCAAGGAAATGTTTTTCATAATTTTCTTTGGAATTTTACAAGAACGCAGTTTCTAATGGCATGTGATTCCGAGGCCCGGTGTGCCCGAAATCATTTTCCAAAGTTTGGCTCGGGTACGTTCAGTGAAAGAACGAGCGGGTTTTTCTAACTTTTGAACTGGTGCTCAGAATCAAATTCTGAGGGCACCGATGGAATCGAAGCGCCGATATTTTCTTAGAAACGCCTCTTCCGGAGTTGTGTTTTCTCAGGTGTGGTTTTTAAATTTTGGGGTTAAGTTAAGAAATAAAATAAAGTAGTGTGACAACTTTATTTTCATTTCACTTAAAGCAACTTAAAATCCACTTAAAGTCACTTAATCTAATTTGAAGCGGATAGGGTGCAATCCAAAATATCCTACCATCTTGGTAGGATATTTGTTAGGTGGGGCCCGCACGAGCCCCACCGTTTCTTTTCCTCTAAGTAACGCACCCGCGAAAACTTCTCATTAATGAAAGTCAACTGGGGCATTTCCTTAAACTCTTAAACGCTTCTATTAATTGGGCGGTTTATTCGTTGAAATTAATTCTATGAATTAATGGGTTGTTACTTAGTTTGTTTTTCAATTTGTTGGAATGTTAATAAAATAAGACCAACACACCTTTTTTGAGGATTGTTCGTTGAGAGGATTTGACTGAAACTTTAAGTCCTCCATCCTCCTTCACGAAGAACGCGAAGAATGCGAAGAACGCGAAGAATGCGAAAAATGCGAAGAATGACAGCCTTCAACGGAAGGCGACAAAGAACGCCATGTACCGCGATGCCGACGATTCTTCTCCCGCGACGTTCTTCTGCAACGTTCCTTCTTCCGCGACAAATCTTCGATCATCCGTTGAGGTAAGAGATTGGGGACCTTTTTAATTCTTTGTGGTTTATAAAAAAAACATGGATTTAATTGTTATAATTAAATCTGTATGTTCTTGATCCTCGGAATTCGTTGAAGCAATGCCATATACCGCGATGACGCGACGCCCTTCCGCGACGCGACGATTCTCTTCTTCCGCGACGATCAATTCTGCGAAGAACGCACGCTCGACGACTACGGAGAGGTAGGGATTTTTATTCGAAAATAATATTTTATTTCCGTAGTTGTTTCCTTCTAAATCAAAGAGCCTGGGATGAAAGTTCAATTTTAATTTATTAAAATTGTATCTTGTTATGTTTTCATGTGTTGATCTTTATTTCCCGATTGTTATCACCTAACGCAGAGGGTGTGGGCCAAACAAACACGGCCCGACAACCCACCGCAGTTATTCGTTGATGTGTGGAAGGGTGGATGATGACAAAACGAGCCGTAGAGATGATTTGTTGATTCCGTAGTGAAGAAAGGGACCCGGTAGGAGCTAAGGCGCAGACAGAAATGGAATCGGACCACCGGAGCAACTCCGGTGGCCCGCGGAGTCCACCGGCGGCGCGGGTCATCGGCGCCCCGGCGCACCGCCGCAGCTGAAGCCGCGACGGCGGCGGCCGACCAGACCCGCGTCCGTGCGGGTCCGGCGAGACACGGGACATGGGCTTGCTGCGTCCGCTGACCAGGGGCGGCCCCACGCGGGGGCCGCGGTGTTCGCACGCAGGGGCAGCACGCCCCCTGCCGCTCGGCCGTAACTGGCCGAGCTGATTTCGGCAGCCGGGCCGCGCCCGTGCAGGTGCGGGCCGAGCCGGGTCAGGTCGGACTCGGACCCGGGTCAGGTCGACCCGGTTCTGGCCGACCCGGGGGGGTTTGGCCGGGTCGGTCAGGGCCCTGACCCCCCGTTTCTGGACCTTTTCGGTCTTTTTCTCATAACTTTAGCTACGGGCCTCTGAATGACACGCCGTCAGTGGTGATGCGATCCTTGGATCGAGATGGTCGTTTCGGTATATCACACTCAAGTTTTCGGAATACTTTGTGTTTGGCTGGGTTGGTTCGTACACGAAACCAACCGGGCCCTCGGAGCGGAAGTGAGGTGGTACCCAGCCTTAAGTGCGGTGCACTGCCTGGGTTGAGATGTAGGGCCCACAACGAGGACCCTGACTTCTGATTTCCGACTTAATGCATGAAAACATTGATTGCATGTGTGTTACAAGTTTTCTTTGTGATTACTTTATGTCAGCTCACCAGGTATACTATTCTGACCGTGGCGCACCTGTTTCCTTTTCAGGATGGTCCCACGACGGCAGCCAGCTAGGGTTCCGAGAGTTGTACGTGACGACAGCCCACCGAGCGACGAGGCCTTGGTAAATGGCCCTTTGACAGTAGAGGCACCGGCGTTACCTCTACCCGCCGATCCACCGATGCTTCCAGCCCCATCCGCTGACGATGCACGTCGCCTTAGTGCACTGCATGAGTTCCAGCACCAGCGACCGCCCAGGTTCCGCCGGAAGACGGACCCCCAGGCATCCGAGGACTGGCTGGAGGCAGTGGTATGAGTTTTCAGGCTAGTGAGGACACCAACAGACCTCATTGTGATCCTCGCAGCGAGCCTACTACACGCAGCAGTGGGGCGATGGTGGAGCTTGATGCTCCAGGTGCACGATGAGGCATCTCTTCTCTAGACGGACATTGAGAGCCTCTTCCGCTCGGAGTTCGTCCCAGCCACCCTCCGTGCGGTGAGTATCCAGGAGCTTCTTCAGCTGCGGCATGGCAGCTTGACGGTCGCCCAGTACTCAGCGAGATTTACCGATCTCTCGCGCTACTCGACCGACATGGTACGAGACCCATTCTTTAGGGCCCGAACCTTTGAGCAGGGATTCAGACACGAGATCAGGGCATCGCTGATCTCCTTCAGCATTCCGAATCAGGATGGAGTACTGGAAGGAGCCCTTTTGATCGAGAGATTTCTTGCTGAGACTTCTCCAGCGACGAGACCTACCATGGGGCGGCACATAGTAGAGTCTTCCGCAGCAGGCAGTCGACGGATGAATTAGGGGTCCAGGCAGACTAGACCCTCACACAGATGACCTTAGGACACTGGCTCAGCAGTGCGGGGCACGCAGCATGGAGCCAGTCTTTCGAGAGGCAGACAGTGCTACACATGCGGTGGGCAGGGCCACATGGCTCGTGACTGCCCGACCCACCGTGCTGAGGAGCAGCAGGCGGTTGAGGGGCCACCCAGGCAGAGGCAGAGGGTCGACCGCGGCGGTCCGCAGGGAGGAGGCAGACGAGGTAGAGGAGCTGGCCGAGTAGCAGGCGGTGGACGACACTTTGAGGCTCTACCACCACCACCACCAAGAGGTCCACCCCGACCACAGGGAGCTGGCGGGCAGAAGCAGGCATAGCTCCAGGCAGCAGAGGCCTACGACCATGGCGTGCCCGAGATGATTCGAGGTACGATCTGTGTCTATTCCACCCTTGCTGTAGTTCTTATAGACACAGGAGCGAGTCACTCTTTCATAGCCGCTGCCCTTGTTCGGAGCTCGGAGATTCCGACAGAGCCGTTGGCTCGAGCCTTACTGCTAGAGACTCCTACAGGAGCAGACTCGACGATTACGCACTGGTGTCGGATGTGTGAGATTACTCTAGGAGGCAAGAGCTTCAGATGGGATCTTCTTGTAGCAGCGTCGAGGCCTTACGACGTTATCTTGGGTATGGATTGGTTATCTACAGTCCATGCACAGATTGACTGTATTAGGCACAAGGTGCGATGTTTATGCACCGACGGGAGCAGGTTCACCTTCACCGGCGAGAAGGGAGCCTTCGCAGCACAGGATGGACTTATGCAGAGGAGAGGACAACCCATCACTCATCAGTTGGCTAGCCTCATCCTAGGAGCAGTTGACGTGTGGAGTCCTAGTTTTCCTGCAGTGGTGGATCAGTACACGAACGTCTTTCCCAACGACGTCCCAGGGCTAACTCCTCGCAGAGAGGTACACTTTTATATTGATCTGTACCCCGGGAAAGCCCCGATATCCACTCCATCATATCGTATGGTCCTCGCTGAGCTTCGAGAGCTACGGGTACAGTTGGAGGACTTGCAGGGAAAGGGATTCATCTGACCCAGTGTATCACCCTGGGATTCCCTGATATTGTTCGCCAAGAAGGCGGACGGGAGCTTGCGACTGTGTGTCGACTATCATCGCATGAACCAGGTGACAGTGAGGAACAATTATCCACTACCGAGGATTGATGATCTCTTCGATCATCTCAAGGGAGCACAGTGGTTCTCGAAGAAATACCTCAGTCCAGGCTATCATCAGCTCAGAGTTCGAGACAAGGATGTGCAGAAGATGGCCTTCAGATGTCGGTATGGCCACTATGAGTTCTTGGTTATTCCATTCAGTGTAACCAATTCTCCAGCAGTGTTCATGGGCCTCATGAATAGGATCTTTCAGACATACCTCGATCGATTTGTCTTAGTCTTCATTGACGACATTTTGATATACTCGACGACTGAGGAGGAGCACGCCTACCACTTGCGAGTTGTACTAGACACACTCTGAGAGCACCATCTTTATGGAAAGCTCTCAAAGTTTCAGTTCTGGATACGTGAGGTCCACTTCTTGGGACACGTCATCTCTGAGGCGGGAGTTGCAGTGGATCCTGCGAAGATTGAGGCAGTGCTAGCTTGGGAGCCACCCAAGAGCGTGACAGAGGTGTGGAGTTTCTTGGGACTAGCTGGATACTATCGAAGATTTGTGGCAGACTTTTACAGTGTTGCGGCACCACTCTCAGCTCTTAAAAATAAGTGGAAACACTTTGTGTGGTCAGATAGATGTCAGCAGAGCTTCCAGGAGCTGAGACATAGATTGACCTGCGCACCTATCTTGAGGTTGCCTGAGGAGGGAGTAGGTTACGTAGTCTATTGAGATGCATCAGGGACAGGACTCAGATGTGTCCTGATGCAGTAGCGGGCAGTGATCGCCTATGGATCACATCAGTTGAGGCCACATGAGCAGAACTATGCCACCCATGACCTGTAGTTAGCAGCAGTGGTCTTCGCTATGAAGACATGGTGACACTATCTGATGGGCGAGCACTTTACAGTCTTTTCTGACCATCAGAGTCTTAGGTACATCTTCTCTCAAAAGGACCTGAACCTGAGACAACGGTGATGGATTGATTTCCTCCAGGACTATGACCTTGAGATAGTCTATACTTCTAGGAAGGTGAATGTAGTAGCTGATGCTCTCAGTAGGAGGACGGGCATTCAACTACTTGAGGAGGCGACCGAGCAGCTAGCCTCTTTGCAGATATCCTTTGTGGATAGAGATGGAGAAACCTTCCTTCAGTCTCTCACAGTCACTCCTCCACTACTGCAGCGGGTCAGAGAGGCACAATGAGGGGACGCTGACTGTGAGACGCGGCGTGCACAGATATCCTCAGGATAAGCACCTGATGGTTTCTCCTTTGGAGCAGAGCACGACATCCTTTTCAGAGGACGTACCTTAGTACCAGTCGTTTTGCGAGAGGAGGTGCTGAGAGAGTTTCACACTTCTCCTTTGGCGGTACATCTTGGAGTGGCGAAGATGTACCTGGATCTCAGACGACAGCACTGGTGGCCGGGCATGAAGAAGGTTGTGGCAGAGTTCGTTTCACGATGCCTCACCTGCCAGTAGGTGAAGGAAGAGCATCAGGTACCAACAGGCATGGTAAAACCCTTGGAGGTCCCGAAGTGGAAGTGGGACGAGATATCTATGGACTTCGTGACTGGACTTCCTCGTACTTCCAGAGGTCATGACTCTATTTGGGTGATTGTTGACCGACTCACCAAGTTGGCTCACTTCTTACCCATCAGAGAGCAGGGCTCAGTGGGGAGCTTGGGGCGTCTCTACGTTCAGGAGATTATATGGCTTCATGGTGTGCCATCATCCATTGTCTCTGATCGAGATGCTCGCCTTACTTCCCGGCTTTGGAAGGGGTTGCAGGAGGCGTTCGGGACGCAGCTATGTCTGAGCACCGCCTTTCACCCTCAGACGGATGGTCAGACGAAGAGGACCATTCATACTCTCGAGGACATGCTCCGCGCATGTGTCCTCAACTTTGGTTGCAGCTTGGAGGACCACCTACCCTTGGTGGAATTCGCATACAACAACAGCTACCACTCCACCATAGGGATGGAACCATATGAGGCGTTGTACGACAGACCTTGCAGATCTCCTCTGTGCTGGACAGATCTTGGGGAGTCAACACTTGTGGGACCAGAGATGGTCCGGGCCATGACAGAGAAGGTCCAGGTCATCCAGGAGTGGATGGGGATAGCTCAGAGCCGGCAGAAGTATTACGCTGATAGGAGGCAGAGGCCACTATAGTTCGAGGATGGCGACCACATCTTCTTGCGTGTCTCACCTCGACGTGGATTACAGATATTTTGCCGAGGCGGAAAGTTGTCTCCACGCTTCATCGGACCATTCCAGGTCCTCAGCAGGATTGGCGAGGTGGCTTATCGCCTGGATCTACCACCTATGTTGCACCGGGTGCACAACGTCTTCCACGTACCTCAGCTGAGGAGATACATGCACGACCCGACACACATCATTGACCATGGAGAGCTAGACGTTGATGATGGGGAGACTTTTGCGGAGGTCCCGGTGGAGATCGAGGATCGATAGGAGTGGGTCCTACGTGGACGGTCAATTCCTCTAGTGCGCATCAGATGGCAACACGGGAACCTCCAAGAGAGCACTTGGGATCGGGAGGCTCAGATGCGTGCTCAGTACCCACATTTGTTTCCCTAGCTTATGATGTATCTTTATGAGGACGTAAGGCCCTGAGGTGGGAGTGATGTAAAGACCCGTAAATTTCAAGGAAATGTTTTTTCTTAATTTTTTTTGGAATTTTACAAGAACGTAGTTTCTGACGGCACGTGATTCCGAGGCCCGGTGTGCCCGGAATCATTTTCCGAAGTTTGGCTCGGGTACGTTTAGTGAACGAAAGAGTGGGTTTTTCTAACTTTTGAACCGGTGCTCGAAATCAAATTATGAGGGCACCGATGGAATCACAGCGCCGGTATTTGCTTAGAAATGCCTCTTCCGGAGTTGCGTTTGCTCGAGTGTGGTTTTTAAATTTTGGGGTTCAGTTAAGAAATAAAATAAAGTGGTGTGACAACTTTATTTTTATGTCACTTAAAGCCACTTAAAAGCCACTTAAAGTCACTTAAGCTAATTTGAAGTGGATAGGGTGCAATACAAAATATCCTACCCTCTTGGTAGGATATTTGTGAGGTGGGGCCCGCACGATACCCACCATTTCTTTTCCTCTAAGTAACACACCCGCGAAAACTTCTCATTAATGAAAGTCAACTGGGGCGTTTCCTTAAACTCTTAAACACTCCTATTAATTGGGCGGTTTATTCGTTGAAATTAATTCTATGAATTAATGGGTCGTTAATTAGTTTGTTTTTCAATTTTTTGGCATGTTAATAAAATAAGACCAACACACCTTTCTTGAGGATTGTTCGTTGAGAGGATTTGACTGAAACTTTAAGTCCTCCATCCTCCTTCGCGAAGAACGTGAAGAATGCGAAGAACGCGAAGAACACCGGCCTTCGACGGAAGGCGACGAAGAACGCCGTGTACCGCGATGCCGGCGATTCTTCTCCCACGACGTTCTTCTGCGACGTTCCTTCTTCCGCGACAAATCTTCGATCATCCATTGAGGTAAGAGATTGCAGAGCTTTTTTATTCTTTGTGGTTTATAACAAAAACATGGATTTAATTGTTATAATTAAATATGTATGTTCTTGATCCTCAAAGTTCGTCGACACAATGCCGTATACCACTACGAGGCGACGCCCTTCCGCGATGCGACGATTCTCTTCTTCCGAGACGATCAATTCCGCGAAGAACGCACGCTCGATGACTACGGCAAGGTAGGGATTTTTATTTGAAAATAATATTTTATTCCCATAGTGGTTTCCTTCTAAAACAAAGAGCCCGAGATCAAAGTGCAATTTTAATTTATTAAAATTGAAACTTGTTATGTTTTCATGTGTTGATCTTTATTTCTCGAATGTTATCACCTAACGCGGAGGGTGCGGGCCAAACAAACACGGCCCGACAACCCTCTGCAGTTCTTCGTTGATGTGCGGAATGGAGGACGACGACAAAATGGGCCGCAGAGACAATTTTTTGATTCCACAGAGAAGAACAGGACCCGGGAGGAGCTACGGCGTAGACGGAAATGGAATCAGACCACCGAAGCAACTCTGGTTGCCCGCAGAGTCCACCGGTAGCGCGGGTTGCCGGCGCGGCGGTGCCCCGGCGCACCGCCAGACGGAGCCGCCGCGGATTCAGCTGCAGTGGTGGTGAACGACCAGACCCGCGACCGTGCGGGTCCGGCGAGACATGGAAAATGGACTTGCCGCATTCGTTGACCAAGGGCGGCCCCACGTGGAGGCCGCGATGTTCGCACGTGGGGGCAGCACGCCCCCCGCCGCTCTGCCGTAATCGACCGTGCTGATTCCGGCAGCTGGGCCGCGCCCGTGCCGGTTTGGGCCGGGTCGCACCCAGGCCGGGCCGGGCTGGGTCGGGTCGGACCCGGTTCGGGCCGACCTGGGGGGGGGGGAGAGTTGTGCCGGGTCGGTCTGGGCCCAGACCCCCCGTTTCCGGACCTTTTCGGTGTTTTGCTCATAACTTGATCTACGGGCCTCTGAGCGATGCGCCGTAAGTTGCGATGCGATCCTTGGATCGAGACGGTCGTTTTGGTATATCACACTCAAGGTTTCGGAATACTTTGGGTTCGGCCGGGTTGGTTCGTACACGAAACCAACCGGGCCCTCGGAGCGAAAACACTCATATCTTGAGCTTCGGACGTCCAATTGACGTGCCGTCGACTTTGTTGTTTTCCTCTAGGTGAGACGGATATTTTGGCTTACTCCGCCCGAGGTTTGGACACAGGTGGAGTATGGCTAGGTTGGTTGTTCCTTAAAAACCGACTAGGCCCCTGGGAAGAAAAAGACAATAACTCTCAGACCGGACGTCCGATTGACGCGCCGTCTGCGACGTTGAGTTCCTGTTGACGATACAGAACTTTTGGATGCATCAACTCTGGACTATGTGTCAGTTGATGTATCAGCCTCTCGGCTCATGGAGCGGACCCACCCGAACGAGCTTGCTATGTGCGGGAACCCTAGAGTTGGTTGCGACTGCTACTGTGACGACGTGGACTGTGCAGAGATCCTCAGTGGATTTGACGGCGATGACTACAACACTCAGCGATCCTTTGTGGGTCAGTGCTACCGATCCTGTGTGGGTCCGATCTTGTGTGGGTCAGCGCTCAGCGGTCTTGTGTGGGCCAGCGCCTACAGGTCCTCTGTGGGCCCGATCCTGTGTGGGTCTTTGCGGGGGTTAGTTACCTATCGATCCTTTGTGGGTCAGATCCTTTGTGGGTCATTGAGGGGGTTAGTACCTATTGATCCTTTGTGGGTCTGATGACTTATATGGATCAGTGATCATCTCTATCGTCATTTGAAGAAGTATACCTGTGTGAGCTGAATCTTGTTTACTTTCCTTTGTGGATTGTGTTGTGCTATCCTATATGGATTTACGTTTTTCTTTCCTGTGTGGACTGGGTTGTACTTGAGCTCGGATGTTGGAGCCGAGCGAGAATTGATGACTTAGGTATATGTATGGGAATATACCTAAGCAGTGTTGGATATTACTTCGTGATTGTATCTTTACTTTGTGGTTTATCCTTTGTGGATTTTGGGAGACCTTCGGGGGTCTCGGGGTCCCTACTGAGTAGCTTATACTCACCCCTGCACGGGTTATGACCGCACTACGTTGTGTTGGTTGCAGATGATGGACAGCGCTGATCATGGTGGAGGCTTGCGGAGCAGGACGGTACCTGGAGGTGGACCACTGGGCGGGATGTACTCGGAGCGGTCAGCTAGACCCGAGGAGCAGTGGAGGATTTCTGTACCCACCCTTCAGGTGGGACTTCCAGTGGACGACTCGACGTTGCGGCTTTACTTTTCAGTTGCTTTTTTCCCCTTTCGAGTTGTACTTTACTTTCAGTTTGGGTTTGTATTCTGGCCCACTTACTTTCTGCAGTTTCTGTTGTACCAGTTTTTACATAGTGTTTACTTCTGCCTGCTTAATCTGTGTTGTTTGTTTGTTTACTTTACAAATTCAATGCCTTCCCTTTACCGGGATTTACGCCTTGGTGCTAGTCGCCAGCCCCTGGCCTATGGAAGGCGGGCTTGGGGTAGTCACGACATGGGCCCCAAGGACGGGTCATGACATATGTTTCCAAAAAATGGACTTATACTTCATCTATCATCCATCTTAATAAAATAAAACTAGTTTTTACTAACCAGGGACTTCCTGTAGGCTAGTGGTAGGTGATAAAGTCCTGTCGCACTTTAGTTGTGGGTTTTATTCCCGCAACCTTGTCCGATGCGACGGGTTGTCGTCCACCCTATAGGTTGTCCCTTTTATTAAACTATACTATTATAACATTCTAGAAATAACATCGGGAAAAAAAGTTCTAGCCTTAAACAATACTATCTGATGTCCAACTTAATCCATTCCAACCTTAAGACTTATCCAAAATACTTCTTTCCAAACTCATAGTATAAAGAGAACGATTACCAAAAAGGTCATATAACAAGCACGTGAATACCATCATTTATCCCTCATATATCACAAGATATATCTTGTTGGTCACATTCCAAACATGTGACTACCTTAATCATGTATTCTCTTAAAACACAAGTTACCATAGAACCTTAGTGAAAACACGAATGCTGTCAAAAGTTAACTCTTTCCACATACCAAAATCCAAAAAATACCATATACTCAAACCATGATATCAATTTGTCCTTATATCAATCATGAGATCATTAATAATATCCAAAATATTATTTTCTCCTTATCCCTTCATTATGCGCATATCATGTGATTTAAAAAATATCTGAATAACCTTTCATGGTTACTAGTACCATTCAACGTATACTTTCAAATACTCATGGAAAAACAATAGTGTAACAATCCTTAAATGTTTCTTTATTCCATAGTAACATTAAATTACCTATACAACATTACTATTGATAAACATAAAATCATTCTACTACCTTCTTAAAGCATCGTCTGAGCTTCATCATTTTATTCCTCAACACTTCTTTCATATCATATATCATTTGTAGTCTCCTAATCATCATAAACATAAATAATACCCATACGACCATGCTGATTCTCTTCATGAGGATTTCCCTTAGGACATTGGTTTGTATAACGCTCGTACATTCCACATTTAAAACATTTAACTGTTGTTGATGTCTTAGCAATACCATTATCCCTATCCATAGTGTTAACCAAACCCTTTCCTTTGCAGTTACTAGATTTGTGTCCTTCTTTTCCACACCCAAATCATCTTCCAGTTCCTTTGAAACATTATCCTTGATGTATCTTCCCACATGATTTACATGAGGAAAATCAAACTTTCTTTCCTCTATGATCATCATGAAACTTCTTCTTTCTCTTATTAGCTAAGTCAGAAAACTTACCAAAGTTGAGATTATTGACCATATTATGGGATTGATTATTAGGCATAATAATGATGTTTGGACTTCCAAATACCATTTCATTTGGTTGCTTATGAAGAATAACATTCCATTGTCCATTATATCCTCCATTATCATGAATCTTCCTGTTTCCATCCATTTTATAAAACCCAAAAAGAATATTGTGAGAGGAAAAAATCATACTAGGAAAACAACATAATCAAGGGGGATTGATTTCAACCTCTAACATCTTAGGTTTAATCCTAGGTTATTCATGATCGTTATCATAATTCAATAACTGTACCCTATACTTATAGTTAACCTTAGGGACATCTGTAGACATACCTTATAAATATCTCTAGGGATCTCACTAAAGTTTTCAGATCCTAGTTTCCAAAGGTTAACTAAACCTTTACTCTGATACCAACTGTAGATACCCAAGCTTGATGTACATAGACATTACATTAATTTTGTGGAATACTTAATACATGACAAAAACAGGCGCCCAATGACCGTATTAGTTTAGTGTCTTTGGAAACTTGGAACATAATCTTCTACTAACGGTGAAAGATCCTCAACATCTCCCATAAAGATATTCCCATCTAGTTTTCTTACCTAAAACCATTATTTATATCTTGGGGAAAAGAAAACGTAAAAAGGGTGAGCTCAAATGCTCAGTAAGGGTAAACATGGAGAACCTAAAACAATCCATAAACATTTTAATGTAAGAACATGAACATAAAACATCAAAATCATGTGTAATAACATTAATCATGGAAGTGCATAAGGCATCGATCATAAAGGAACATTAACCGTGATAAAATAGATTGGGAATAAAACACGTAATTATGGAAACCATTAAGCACATGATATGATTTCCATAGTAGACAAGGCATTGCTTCCAAGACCATCATAGTGGACAAATTCCATTACTGAATCGGGTATACTTGCCGTTCCATCCCTGTATTACTAAAACAGATTTACTTGCCGTTCCAGCCATGTCTATCTCATGAGATATAGATATTTACCCAAAGCATTGGAGTGAGATATAGGTACCACCCATCTCATATTGAAATAATTATTACGTGTGCCACAAAACAATCATAAATCATTCATCATAACCCAATGAATAAAATGGGTTTCATAAACATCATCCCATTGTGATATAATCCATATAAAATGAATCGATATCATTTAATCATAATAAAAATCAAACCATGTAAATAATAGAGACATTATACTTTAAACATAAACATGCTAAATAATTTCATCTTAGGTGGAAAATAGTTTTGAAAAAACACTTGAAATGAATTCTTGAGGAAAATATCCCTTTTTCTTCAAAATCATTTTCTTTTCACAAAATGCCATTTAAATTTAAAAGAAAAGGATTTTGTTGAAAATAATCATGAAATATTGTATAGGAATCTTCATGAAAAGTATGCATTATGAAACCGTAAAAACCCGTTCATTCCATATAAGATAAAAAAACATTCTTCTCGTACAATTTCCGGAAAAGTCAAAAGGTTCCTCATATGGTAAACAAAAGATAGATTACTTCCATAACACAATGTAAAAGTCAAATAGGGGTAAACATGACTTTAAACATAAATGTAAGAATACTAAACACTTTATGAAAAACATTTTTATGGACATGGATGAAAAATATAACCCCAGTAAATAGTTATGTATAAGCAATCTTGGATAAAAATGAGATTTGAAAAATTATTCCTTACCTTAGGTCCAATTTCATTTTGGGTAAAATCATTTCATTTGTCGTATGTGTTTTGACTTGTGATTATTAATATGATTACTTAGATCATGATTAATTACTTCCAGAATGTAAAACATGATTTATATATAATATATATTCATAATATTAATATATATACAATAGATCGATAAATGGAATGAAATACACCGTTCATGGAGACGGTAGACCGTACGTACGCATGAAACTGTTTTTGTTTCCTTATTAAATTGAATGGTTGTAAGTAAATAACATATAAATAAATCCAGTATCATTATTATGTCATATATCTCATTATTATTCATTATATATACATTATAATCATTCTTGAATGGTTAACATGGAGAATGAATGTCATCACGTCATGGAGATGGTAATTCGTATGTACGCACGAGCGATGATATTGTCCCCATAATTAATGATTGGAATTAGAGTGGATGATATAATATCTCATAATTGGTATAATGTTATAATAACGATATATAGTTATTATTTACACCAGTATACCCATCCAAGTAAGGTGGTGGTGGAAAAACAGATTACACCACAACGCGGGGACAGTATTCCGTATGTACGCACGCACGGTGACTTCATTTTCCACAGGATTGATAGAAGGTGAAATAGGGTTGGTTCAAATTTATAATAACATATCAGTATATGAGTGATATTGATGTTATTAATTTATTATGAAACAAAAAAAGAAGATTAAGTATAAGAAGAAATGAACTTGAATGAATTAGTAAAGGATATTACCTCTTCTTCAACTTGCCTCTTCTAAACCTCCTCTTAAGGGACTAGAGTTGGTCTTTTGAGAAGACCAGAACCTCCAGAATGTTACTAGAGAAGTTGAAAAGAGTAATGGTAAGGTTTTGGACGAGCATGAAGGCTCAAAATGGTGTGAGGAGGAGAGGGAGGAGGTTCCCTTTTATAGGAGAGCAGAGGGACACTTCTGGAATCCTCTAAAATATTAATTTATAATAAACCCAAACCCTAGTTAAAAACTTCCAAAGTGACTCAAATACAGATATTATATAAGATAAGGTTGTAATATCATCAACCAATTATATTTATACCTGTTTTTATTTTATTTTAAACCTTATCAGTTTGATTTATCCTTATTTAATCTATTAAATTTTATTTTTAGTAATAATGCTATAAATTTTACATGGTTATAAAGACTTACTTATGTGTTGTTAATTATACATAATTTCATACTTTATGAAATTTTAGATCATATGAATTTTAACTTGTAATTTTTAAATATTTTTGTGATTTTTAAATAATTTAATAATATAAAATATCAATAGTTTCAATTTTGACAGAAGTCATTTATTTGAATTTAAATAAAATACACAGAGAATATATTTTTGAAAAAAACAATTTAATATATTACTAAAAAGTCATATTTATATAGGAAATTCGTGGATAACATTAATTAGTTCATATAATATTTATTTTAATACTTTTAAAATCATTTATTTGATATTTTTCTTAATAAAATAATTAATACAACATTTTTGTATAATTATTTAATATACATATTTTTTGTATAAAAATTAAAAATAAAATAATATGATGTAGATAAATATAATTTATTTCATAAGAATACTTTTTGTCGAATTTATATTCTAAAACAACCAACTTTTAAAATTTTATCTTTATTAAAGTATGAAGGTGAAAACTTTGATATTATTTAAAATAAAATAATATAACTGTCCTAATCTGTTTTATAAGGCTCCAAATGGCCCATAATTATACCCTTAGATGATTAGGGTATATATATACTCGACCAATAAGGTTTGGTAAAGTTTATGGTATTTTTTAAGGGTATTATTATTGTAATAAAAACTATATTATTGATTTTTTTACTAAATAAATAATTTCTCTATCATTAATGTATAAGATATTAAAGTAATTAAATATCTCTTAAAAATTATAAATAAATCACCATAACTAAGAAAAAAAATTTAGCTTTAAAATGAGTATTTATAATAAAATTTATATTCTATATAAACTTATATTAAAAATACTTTAATTATTAAAGTTTGAGTGAGACATATTTCACTTACTTTAAAAGAAAATAAATTAAAGGTCTTAATCACATAAAAGTGGGTTCTAATGGATTTAATTTAGACCCAAATATGCCTTAGGATGCAATATAATCATCCAATTATATTAAGAAAAGTGTTAGGATAATTTTATAATATTATATTTACCCTTAATTAACCAATTTACCTTTAACCATGGTAAATAAAATTTACCATAGTTACTATTCATAGTGCCCAAAAATAAAAAGTAGCCTATTAACATAATTTGGACCTACTGATTCCAAATATGGAATCTATTTTTCCAAATTCAAATCACAGAAGTTGCATAAATGAATTTAAAATAAATCCCTTTGTTAAGAAAATGAGTTTTAAAAGTTAAAACATTGCAAAAGATTGAAATGATTTTACAAATGAATTCAATGTAAAATCAATGTTAATGACATATATTATATTAAATGGTAAAAAATATATTATATTTATAATTTAAAACCATTAAATTTTATAATTTAACCATATAAATTATTACGATGAAAAAATTTGTTTTTAATTAAAATATAGCGTGTTTTTACTATTCATTAAAATATGAAAGTTTTCAGAATAATATGAAAATTTCATCCAAAGTAAATTTTTATATCATGATTGCAAATAAGAATTTTATTTTGTCAAATTTAACTTATAAACATGTCAAAAACTAGATTTAATGTGGGTGCGCCATCAAAAGACGACAATACTGCATTTTTTTTTGAAAAATATTTATTTTACCCAAAAAATTTATTTTCTTCTCATACCATGTTCTATAAAATGTGTAAGATGAATAATAATGGTATAAAATTCAAAATGTAGTTAATAATTTTAATAATGGGTAGTTCATAATAATATTATAAAAATATATAATTATTTAGTGAAACCTGATATTGCGTACATCACACGCTATTGAGGTAAGTCGATCTTGCGTGCAACACAATCCAAGAATAGTGTTTGCGTATACTACATGATAATATGGTGTTGTGTATTGTTCAATATATTCTTGGTGTAGCGTAAAACAAAAGACATCAATGAAATTAAAAAAAATCTTTCTCATAAAATTTTGGGGTGTTATAGTATTGGTGTCCCAAGATGTAACATGTTGTGGTAGACTTTATCTTCATATCATTTACTGACTAGTGGATCAAATAAGTGAATCAGAATCCAATTCAGTTTTTATAGACACAACTCATTCTAGTGTTAAAGTGAGGTGATATCTCTATAGTTTTCATAATTTTTCTACCTCATACTTTGAGTTAGAAGGATGCCATAGGGGTGGTTGTTCATATTCTGACAAAATCATCCCATTTTCACCCTTTCAAAGAGTTAATTAGGTATAGGACCTCAGAACCATATATATTTGAGATTGGTTTCATATTAATGGAGTTTCATCAATCATATTGTTATATCGGGATTCCAAATTTTCATCTTTCTTTGGAAGGGACTTTATGTGGTTTTGGGAACCCAATTACTATTGAGCACCATGTGTCACCCATATAAGAATTTCCAATCAGAGTAGACCATAGAGACTCTAGGGGATATGATGAGGGAATGTATTCTAGATTTCTACAGTCCTTGGAAAAATAAACTTCTATTGGGTGAGTTTTCATATAATAATAGTCACAATTCCTCGATCAGTATGGCCCTATTTTAGGAGTTATATGGTTGGTCATGAAAATACAGATTGTGTTGGACCAAGTTGGGAGAGTGTTATTTGGATGGACCAAACCTCCTCCAGGTGATGAATTATATAGTGAAGATGATATAGAAATGGATATTAATAAACTAGATTTTCCATAAGACATATTACAAATATCTTTATCATGTGTTGGAGTTATAGGTCGATGATCATGTGTTTTTATGGGTATCAGTTAAGTTGGGTCAACATCTCTTTGGAAATCATGGGAAGTTGGAATTTCATTATATCAGGCCATTTAATTTTATAGAGTCTCTAGGAAAGGTATCATACTAGTTGAAAATTACACCATGAAATACCTCGATTCATGATGTATTCCACATTTCCCAATTGAATATATACCTTCCATTCCCATATCATGGGTTAGAGTGGGATGATCTGGAGTTAAAGTCTAATTCCACCATTTTGGTGTAGCCTGTTCATATCATGGATTTTTATAATAAGGTGATCTATTTGAATGAATTATCATTGGTCTGTTTACTATAGTATTATGGTGGAGATTTACTTAAGAAATGGGAACAAGAAGTTTGGTTGAGGTAGTAGTGTCCTCACCCATTTTCTTCTAGTGTTTACGGAGGAATTTATGGGGGAAGAAAGTGGCATGGGGGGGGGACTTTGTGACACCCACTGGGTGACTAGTACATTTCATTTAGAGTTTTTTGATCCTTTAGTGTGTTCATGGAGTTTTGGGGTGTCAAGGGTTGAAACCATGATATTTTATAGACACATACCAGGCCACATATTTTGTGCATGGGTTTTCTAAAACAAGTAGAGACCATGTGAGGGGTGGTTCTATTTTTGACATTGAAGTTTTAGAAGGTTTTGAGAATGGTTTTCAAAACCTATAATACCCTAGAAAAAGTTTTAAGGAATATTTTGGGTTTATAGTTTTACTAGTATGTTTGGAAAACAGTTTTCTTAATCGTGCGGCCAAATTGTGCCACCCTATCTATCTCATTAAATTTTTTTAATTTATCATTTTACCACTACGAATTTATTACGGTTTGATGGCTGTTTTTTTCTTCCCATACACATAATTCACCTCATCCTTAGCTGTGGGTTTCTCCTACTACTTACATGGTTAAATTACACTCTGATTTTTTGTGGTTTGGTTTGAGGTATGTTAATTTATTTATGATTTCTCCTCCCCCCATCAATTCATGTTCCCCCATTGTCCTGGAGTTATCGAATCTTAGGGGCGCTTTTGGAAAATTTAGTGTTTTATGGAGTTTTTAGTAAACTTTATTGTGGATTAGGTGTGTGAGGATTGGTTATACCTCTTCTTGGTGGTTATTGTCAAAGTCATTAAACTTAATATTAAGTTGAGCTAAGTGTCCCTATTTAAGGTATTTTTCTATAGAATACCTTTTTGTTTCTAATCACTTTTGGTTTTTTCACAAATTTCATTTAAATTTTTTATTATCGATTTGTATTCTATGTTTGATTTATTTCATTGATTTATTTGGATATTTTTGTGTTTAATATTTGATTTTCCAAATGGGCGTGGCTTGTATTCCTAGTAAGAATTTGATAAAATAGATCAAAGAGGGTTTATGGGTTTTAATGGATTTATAAAATCGATTTAAAAATGATTTTACCAACAAAAGGTTTTTTTAAATTATGAAACATTTTTATGAAATTACTTAAGTAATGGCTTGATTCATATGGGATCATCCTTGTGGTGTGTTTTCATTGAGTATCACATCAGTTAACTGGGATGTTGGAGAAGGGTTTTTCAAGGGATCATGTGAGCCATTAAATGGATGGCCATGGAATATGCCATATTGGTTTTTTCAAGTGGTCATCTATTCCATCTGATGGAGGACCATACAATCCTCCATTTTGGTGTCCAAAGGACCAAGATATCATTTGGGTAGGAAGAAAATGTGATATTACATGTTAGGAATGTGGAAGACTATGTGAGCTTCCATTAAAGAGTTATCTAGAATAGTTGTTCACTCACTCATGGTATGCCATATGGTTAGAGGCCTAGGCACACATTAATCATGCATTATTGGTTTATATTCACTATGAATTTGAATAGTTTAATTTTAATTTGATGATATGTATTATCCACATTGTTCATTTTCTATTTATATGGTTATATGATTTTGATGTTATGATAACCCTTGTTATAACTTATTGGATATGTTTGAGATTTTGTGATTAGTGGAATTGTTTATTTATTTAAGACATGTCTTAAATTTTTTTTGAAAACCAATTTTTTTTAAAAATAGAACCCCATGGGTTTTAAAGGCTGAATTGGAATTGAATTTTTTCAACTGGTTTATTATTGAAATTTTTTTCAAACTAGTTTATTGGTTTGAATGGGTAAAATAATTTAATAGATTCATTATGGTATCTTATGAGGCTCCATGCATCACACCGTTCTTGTTCCCTTTTTTGATATTTTCTTATTTTGTTTCCCAATACCAGGGTAAATGAATGGGAAGCATGTTCTAGGGTGCACATTCATGATTATTATCATCCATTGTATTATAGAGGAGACACAATCTCACATGGATGGACACATGTGGAGTAATTTTTAGTAGTTTTTTACTAGTCGGGTTATACATGGGCCTTGTTTGGTATTGTATCCTTTATTTTGTGTTTTTATTTTTTATTTGAATATACCATGTATATTATTTATTGTGGAATGTTTATAAATTGATGTATGAAATGTTTTATAGTGTTAGATTGTCTTATTTTGTTGACTTTTATTGTATCAGCATTCCCATCCCATTTTATGGTTGATTCATACTCTCTTACGAGAGGAGAAATCATTCCCATGTACTTGTTGGTTATGACTAGTTATTTTCACTAGCCTATGTTGATTGGGAATGTGCATTATTCCCTGTGATGGGGTAACTCAAGTGATAGGGTTGGTTAGCCTAGGTTAGTTTGTTACACTAGTAAGCATTGATGATAGTGTAGAAAGATACCTCTTAGAAGAACCACCACTATTTTCCCTATGAAACACATTCATATTCTTTTATCCCTTATAAAAACCACTAAATCAACCAACAAATGAAAAAATGAACTATAATAAATCTCATCCGACATGACAAGTTATGCACAACCATCAATGTTATATCTACCACCTCATCATAGTTGGTCATATTTGAAATAAATTTCTATGATTTGACATCATATCTAAGACTCATATAAACCCATATATCCTCCATATTATCATTACATAAAACCTCATTTGAAGACCTAGAGAGTGTGGAGAAATGATTAGAATACTCCATCACTAACTGATTCCCTTTGATCATGTTAGTGAAGCTCCATCAACTTCACTATAGTCATGGATTCTAGGTATAAGTGTTTGAGGAAGATGGCATTGAATTTTTTACACTCAAGGCACTCATGGTTCTTAGACAAGAGTACCATGTCCCACCACATTTTACTCAGACCTTGAAACATGAAAATGACACACTTTAAATTAACTTATATAGGATACACCAAATATTTGAAAAGTATCTCAATATTTTAAATCATAAATCCACCCCGATAGAAACATTCATCCCCAGGAAATATGGTGGCATTTGACCAATAAATTCTTAGCACCAATTCATGCCCCCATCCCTTCATGGTTCTACCCCTCATGGTTGAATAGGGGAAATTTCCACACCATGGTCCAATAATAATACAATGTGAAGCACTAATTAATTCATATTCTGATCAATAAGTTTATTTCCTAATCATAGTTCATCAACATCGTCCTCTCAAGGAATCACTAGAACACTTATCTGTGGCATGGTACTAAAACTAAATTGAAAATGAGGCATAAAATCATAATAGTTCTGGATCAATTCAAGTTTTGAGTAACATAAATCAAAATGAATAATAAACAGAGATAAAAATGAATACTTGGGTTTTAAACAACCCAAATCTCAAAGACATATTTTCCAGAAACACATGGTAACATAATGTACATTACCATGAGATATGTTCAGGAACTCACTCAAAACATGCCCCTTAGTTCCCCACATTTCTATCACTCATATATAAAGATATTCTAAAATGAACACCAACAGTAGAAATAGATAAACAAAACATTGATATAAATTTTTCATGAACCATTCCATATTAAACAAACAACTATAACCTGAATCATTCCTCACATTAATTAAAGGGCTTTACCATTCCCCATGAATTGGTGACAAGATCCTATGCCTCAAAAAATACCATATGAACGATTTTTTTAAAAATTACCTATAAATAAGGCAATATATATATATATATATAATAATTCAGTATACTAAAAACAGAACATAGTAGATATGTATAATGATAAGAAAAAACAAGTTCCATGATAATTAAAAAAACCAATATACTCAACAACTTCTAAGTACTAACTAAATGTGACATAATCCACCTCCATACATCCATACCTTATTAATGAAAAAACTCACTACCTCCCTATGAGAAATTCCCATTTACCAAATCATATAAGAAAATATCTATATATACCAAATGGTGTGTGTAGGGGTGAACAAAATTTCCCCATATGATCCCAACCAGTACTGTATAATCATCCTTTATAAAATAAACCAATTATAGTCAATTATAAGGTAACATGGAATGATATAAATTTCTACCTAATCTAATAAAAATCATAGATTAATCAACATTTTTTAATATTTATAATGAATACCAATATATATGTTTTTGAAGGAATTTCGAAAATATAATAAAAATTATTTCAAAGATAAACACTAGAGAAAACCTTCCCATGTGTATCAATAATTACAAATCAATGAGGGTACTCATAACAATATCATGATTCAGAAGAAACATGATGTGAACATTACCATAAAAGAATTGGTCTAGGGAGAATAAAACACTCCCGACATTTCCACAACATACGAAAACTGGTGCATAAATTTCCATAGAAGAACACTTCCAGGGGGAAATATTTCATCTCCAAAGTTGGATCCCTACCTCATCATAGATCACTTTAGGGTGCACCACAATAATAGAATTCAAGGAAATTTTATCAATGAAAACAAAAACATCATTCATTAAAAAAAATCAATTAAAAAACCCATGGGGCAATCCATTTTAAAAATAAAATCAAAAAACACAACATTTCATCATATCCATTTTCTTTTCTTTGTCGAATTTTATAAATCATGTTAAAATAGAAAGCAAGTAAGGATCATAGAATAAAGCTAAATCACGAGACCTTATACATTGAAACACTTTGAATAATAAATTCCCTAGTAAAAAACAATCCATGATGAGTTAAACACCTTAATAATCAATAATGGATCCCAGATCATAGTTTTCCAATTTTAAATATATTAATTTACATGTTCTCAAATGATGAAAACCCAAAAGGAATACATGCCACCAAAATTAATGTTCAATGATCCAAAATTATTGAATATAAAATAATGACTCATCAATTACACAATTAATCTATAAATAATAATACTAGAATACTGATTAAAAAAATTCATCTATTGATGAGGCTGATCCATATAGAAATATAAAAATAATTGGAAGAAGACAAAGATTCATGATTAAAATGGAGATCAACTTACCAAGAGAGGTCAAATGCTGTGATCAATGTTTCAAATCACCAATGAATTGAGTTGAGAGAGATTAAAATTCCCCAAGATATTCTGTAACTCAAAATGATAGTATAATGGTCAAATGATATATATTAAACGGTTAAATTGGTGTTTTTGGTAGGGGAAATACAATACTACCCCATTATGGTTTGTTTGAGAACAACACCCCCATTTGGTTGGTGGAATATATATATTTGTAGAGGTTACTAGTATAACTATAAATTGGATAATTGGAATATATTAGTTGCCTAATGGTGCTATGATGAATGTCTACACAACAAGAAGACCCACTGTATGGCTTTTGGAATTCTTTTATGAGTTTTGTTCTCTCAGCCTTCAACAGGTAGGATAATTATCATCACCAATGAGCCAGTGGACTAACTATAGTTCTTCCACATATAGGTTCATTCTCACACATATGCTGACCACCTAATATACATCTTTAACACTCAAATAAGAAACAAGACCTCAATATTACCCTCTCCTTCTAACTAAAACCAACTAAAAAAGGAACAAGTTGCAAATGATCAAAGGAAATATAAATATAAGGTCATGAGTAATGTAGTACCATAAAAAATGTGGTAATGTTAAATACTCCATTGAAATAACCATATACATTAAAATAAATTCCCAGTTCAAGAAAAATTCTCGCATCATGGAAAACCCTACCACACCAAAAAAATTTCACACATGTTGGAATTGCGGAACAGTAAAACTGGTCATAGGGCGAGATCAAGACATACTTCTATATTTTTTAAAGGGATCATGACACATTAATCCAGGCACCAAGATTACCATCATGTATCAACATTGTCAATTACTAGTTATATTCATGTATCATATTATCTAGAACATAATGGTGAAAACCCCTTGGGTATAGTGTGAAGATTCTTTATATATATCACCCATCCCAATTTCAAACTAAGAGAAAAACTCACAATGAAATAGAAACATTAATAATTTACCCTATGATTTAAAGTAATCATTATATATACAGGTAAAAATAGATATAAATTTCTAAAATTTGGAATAGAAAATACATTACATAATCCCTTATAAAATATTAGATATTGAGTCTATTTTACCAATATTTTTGAAAATACTCATTTATTCTAGAAAGTTTTTTCATATGTGCTCTCTATAGGGTTTTTTATCCTCAAATAGTTATTTATGTATGGGTTAAAATCCTTATGCATATCATGAGTTTTTCAATATCATTGTATTTGAATAGATTCTTCAAGAAATCCAAAATATAAAAAACATATCTAAATCCATAATAAAGTATTATTCTTCCATAAAAAAGAAAATGTTATTGAAATTGGAAAGAATAAAAAACACTAAAATTATTATGGAAAATATATTTATCAATTTGATTCTTCAAGTTCCCACATAGTTAAAATGTATGTGTGTTCCCAAGAAGAACCTCAAAATCAAATAAAAAATAATCCACACACTAATAAGAGAACAATTCAAAACAACATACTTAGAAACATACAATTATAAATGAGAAAATCAAAAGGACACAAATTACAAAATCAAAAAGTGAAACAATCTTAAATCATATAAATTCTAATTATATAATTATATGTTCTTTCATCTGCATTATTCGAATTTCCATTTATATTTATACCACATATTATCTAACTTTCAAGAAATTTATTTCACTCATCTATTGAGAACATATAATTAGATTTGTCCTCAACAACAATTATATGCATTCTATACACATCTATGAAAGTAATCTAATTGTACACTTATAAATGGAACCATAATTATTATGAGCACTAAAATTCTGTTTTAAATTTCCCTAAGGGTATAACAAGGTGATAATTTCATAAAAAATTAAAAGTTGCAGTTGAAAAATGAGGAAAATATTATTTATGTACAATGCATGATATTGAAAAAAACACAATGAAAAATAATTCATCTCCAGTTCAAAATACACTTCTCTTCTTTATCAATAGATAACAATATGAACAATCAAAATAGTGATTCAATTTTCATTATTTATCAATATTTTATCTTTAACAAATTTCTTAACGTAATGTGTGTGAGGACAAGTCTTCCAACCTTAGATGTTAAAACAAACTACTTCCTTGATCCCCACATTAAATATCTTACCAACTCTATATATATAATTTAGTATAATAAGATGAAGAGGGGTCAGAAAAAGGTTATACCCTATTTAATGTCCCACCATTTCAATTATTTATTATTCTTTTTTTTAAATGTATATGATTTAATACAACATAATAAAAAATAGTTGTTACCCTTCTTCCTAAATGATGAAAAATATTTACACTTTATTTATTTCAACACTATAATTGGAGTAGATATATGAAAAATACTCAAATACCCATTCAATATTAATTAAAATCATGAAATTATACAAATTAAATTGGGTGAGATGGATAAATAAGTTGGTATTGTGCATTCTTGTAGGGGAATTCATGGCCTATATAGTTTTTAAAATGTATGATCCCAAACTTTTTTGGAGATGACTCGAGATTTGTTCCATTTGTTATTTTTTAGAGACCATTGTTTGGAATTGACCTTGGGGTGTGTTTGGGTGAAAATTTTAGGAAAATTGATGAAAGAGGGAAGTGCGCATCAGGTGCACAATTAAGGAAAACCGTGTGCCCCAGCCCAGAAAACCATGCAACCCTAAATAGTGGGGTTTTCCATAGTTGGTACTCGGTTTGTCAAATTGTTCACCCACATAGTGTAAACCAAGGACTCCTATAATATATGCATACTATTAGGTGTATGGTTTGGGGAAATAGTGTAATTATTCCCAAAAAATTGTTTATAGTAATTAAAGTGACATTAAAATTACTTTCAAGAATTATCAAAGACCCATTTTTATCCAAAATTGACCCACAGTAGACCCTTGGATCTCTTTCACTATTGTAGAGCCCTTCAGAGAGATTCTATGCTATCTGAGACCCCTTTATTCATGATTAGTTGCCCAAATCAAATATCTACACCCCTCTTAGTAAGTCAATCCTATCCTTTTTGGTTTCCCATTCCCTTCCATTCATCTCCAATTCAAGAAAGGGGTTGTTATAAATTCATTATAACTATATCTAGTATAGTATATGTAGATGTAAATTTTATGTATCTTGATTTATTCGATCTTGATTTGGGGTTTTAGAATCATAAATCATTCTATGTAATTATGTTTCCCAAATTTTTGGGTTTTATGTTAGTGATATTTATTCTTCATCATTGAGGTAGGTGGTCTATTATTCAAATAATAAAGTAATGATGCCAGTTAACTGTATGTAATTATATAATTAAATTTGTTTTGAGCAATTATATTTGTGAATTGAGTTAGTTAATTTTTTCAATTAAATAATTAAGAGATTGTGAATTGTATAAATCAATTATTGAATTAATTTATGTTAATTGATGAGATTCAGAAATTGTGGATTGAATAATTAATTGGTGATTTGATTAGTGGTATATTGATATTTTGGAATTTAAGGAATAATTAACTGTTTAATTAATTAATTCATATTGAGATTATTTAATTTTATCAATTAATTGTTGAATTCCACCAAATACTTTTTTTATTTTCTAAATAAACCACTTTAAGGATTAATGGGAACCTCATGATACTGGATACCAAATACCAAATATAAAACACCACATGAATTTGTATCATAACCACATCAAAATACACCCCAAAACATAAAATTTAAACTTCAAATATTAAATTCTAACACAAATAAATGACACACATCAACACCTCAGGTCGTAAAATTTGTTTATGAATTAATTTATGATAATTCTTGAATTTTTGATTTTTGATTCAAGATAATTAATTGAGTAATTAATTATTGGGATTTTTTAATTAGGAAATCATGACAATTAATTTAGGAATTAATTTTTATAATATTGAACGGAGGTAACATGATTCATCAGTTAGTGAATTAATGAATGGAATTGATGTGACTAATAAATTGATGAATTCATTGAAGGTATTTCATGATTAATAAATGGTTTAATTGAAGGGGTTTTAATGATTAATTAATTGTTTAATTAATTAGTTTGTGTCGCAAATGTATTTTCCTCAATCAATGACATATATCACTTGTATTATATATATATTGTGGGGTCATAGAGATTTGTTACTTGGACAAAGGTAGACATGAATGTTTTTTGGGATAGGGAATTATTCTATAAATACCAATGATGTGTGATATATGGATTGATGATCCAAATACTCTTGAGTTTCTAGATATGATGATCGAAGCCATAAATAGTGGAATTGGAATACGGTTAAAATTATCCATATTATGAATTTAAATTTAATGGATAATGATATCCCATTTGTTAAATGAGTTTTGAAATGCTAATGTAAAATTTTCTAGACTCTATCATGAGTTAAATCAGTTTTTGTTGTTCGGGTGTCCTCAGTAACCTAAGGGTTTATGTTGTTAAATAAAGAATAATTGATAATGTGATAATTTTTTATTTTATCAGTTTAATTATTTATTTATACAACTGCATAAACTACTATTGAATAGATATTGTTTAATACATTTTTGGGTGGACTACTAAGTTGTACTCACACCCTACTCAGGCCTCCTAATCAGTACCTGAATATATTTAATGTTTTTAGGGAATAATAATGTAAAATTTCTTATGTTAGATGGTTGAGTCAGGATGGAGCATGGATGAGGGAACTAAACATGGTTCTTGAGAATCTTGGGAGTTTTCAGTGTCATTAATTTGGGTTTTTCATTTTAGAATATTGACACATATAGTGGCATGGCATATTTCAACTTTAGTTTTATTATCCTACATCTAGGTTTGTTCATCATGTGAACTTAGTACTGTTTTGTAGATGGTTATATGATATTTACCTTTTATTCTTTTACACTAGTTTATTACTCTGATAAAAGAGGGTATCATCTCCCCATGATGGATATTAGAACCACACTACTAGTTAGAAGCCTCAAGAGTATGTGGAGGTGTGATTGATGTCATATAGCAATTTGGCTCGGGGCACCATCATGAGGCACCTAGGTAAGGATGTTACACAGTGGTATCATAGTCATTTTATTTTCATTTTATTTTATCTTACTATTTGGTAAAGGTATAAAGGAGACTAGGGAATATTTTTTGCTTGGTTATAAGATCGTGCATGGGGGTTGGAAACCCATGTACGGGGGAAAACCCAAGTACCATGGGTGGGAATCTTGTTATTCTTGTTTATTGTTACAATTGAATATTATTTCACATTTAGTGATGTACTTAATGTGTGATGTAATTATTTTTTCTAAAAATTGATAAGAATTGACTCATGTCCTGGTATGTATTAAGATTTGAGTTTAATGAATCATTTTAGGCATGCTAGATTACTATGACATGCATCATTTTAGGAATTTAGAGGAAAAATGGGGTTTGAGTAACTTATTGAACTTGTACTATTTTTCTTGATTGTTAAATTAAGTTGAAAATGGTGCATAATATAAAATTAGAAGTGGTAAAAATGTTGAAAAATTTGAATAATTGGTTTTATAGTAGTAAAAATGACTAATGAGAATGTGTTTAGACTTCTTAACCAGGACCGAGGTGTGAGATGGTTTAGGGTAGTGATAAAACCTTAGTTATAACCCCAAGGAATGGTATAGGGAAAATATTTTTTGTGAATTATTTTTTTACCTCTTAAGTAAACTTGTTGATTTTTGTGAACTTTTTTTAAGGGGGGTGATTGGAATTCTAGTGATATGTGTCCCTGATAATGCTTATTGAGATGATGGTAGGAAGATATGGATGGAGATGCTTCACCTATATTAGAACCTGATGCACTGATAGTGTTGGATGAAGAAGTAGGAGTGTAGTTTTGATATTACTTAACACTCTTCATACAATCCATTGAAAGAGACCCATGGTGGGTTTGAAAAGCATGTATGATCTGATGAGGGGGTCTTAATTGTAATACACTCTATGTTTTACTGGATATGGTGGACCTAAGGGATAATAGTTATGGATTGAATCTATTGAGACTATATATGACCATGTGGACACACCAACACATAAGAGAGTCAAACTGGTTGTTTATATACTATTAGGGTCAACAAAGAATTGGTGCAACATTTAGGCTTGGATTGGATAAGCATATGTTATTTTATGGAAGGACTTATGGGAGAATTTCCAGGAGCACTTTTATCCTTGCATGATGAGGTTGAAGAGAGTAGCCGAGTTCATGAGATTGACATAGAGGATCATTTCTGTGATTTACTATGCTAGTTTCATTAAAAATTAGAAAATATTTTCTCCATCATTGGAAGGGGATGAGATAGCTATTGAGAGACATTTCTAGGATGGACTTAAATGTGATATTATGTACCTACATACCCAATTTCTATTAAAGATGTTCGCTGACGTGGTGGATCAGGATCTCATAGATGAGGGGATCATGAATGAGGCTTCAAGTATACGAAATATGGTTCCATCTATATAGTCAGAAGGTATGAATTCCAAGATCATGAAGTATCACTATGAAAAATTTAGCAAGAGTAGTCGGTTGAAGATTACCCAGATAGAGGGATCACTTTCTCGAGATCTTACTCAAGTGGTCTATCACTAGTGTGGTGGCTTGGGACACTTATGGATAAAATTCCTCCAACCACATATAAAGTGCCCATATGTAGATAATATGAGACAAATATAGAGGTTCTTCAGGAACCAACAATAGACATGTAATGATGAAAGAACTAGACATAATCATAGTGTGTGAAGGGGGTCTTCTGCACCATATCAGTATAGAAGCTGGAGTTATACTAGCTGGGCCAGTGGATGATGTGGATGTGGTGTTGTTGGGAAAGATATCTTATATCAGTAGAGTGGCGTAGCCCAGGGGAGTCAAAATACATCATATGGAAGAGTGTAAGGATGGTTTCATGTGGTCCAACCAACACTTGTGGATTACAAGGCTGGACCATTGATAGTGATATATACTATTCATGTATCGTCTACATTATCTAGTGACCTATTTTATATTGTTTCCTCTAAATATTTTCTTTCTATAGAAATTGTGAATATTTTTATCCTTTAAGTTTATTTGATGTGTGGGGTGTTGATTATAGATAAACCATTAGGAGTACAGTAGAGAGACAACTGTTTTGTCCAGGGGTGTCTTCCTAAATTTGAGAAGTATAACTTTATGTACTATATTTAAATCCATGAAATGATAGGATTTAGTCTAATTGTGGTTATGGAAATTATATTATAATTACAACCCCACATATATTTTTACTATAGGAGAGGGATTTTTACATCTCCTAAGTGTGAAAAGTATATTCAACTTGGATAATGAGATATCCAGCTAGTTTGAAAAGGGCCAATTATTCAGAAACTTGGAGAGATCATAACCTCAATTTCTTGTCTATTTTTAGATGATGGAAGAGTGAAGCAGGGTGTATTTCTACCCATGATGGAAAATTTTAAAGATGTGTTTCCTGGATAATTCTCATGGATTATACCTAGGTGGGATTTGGAGTTTATAATTGAGTGCATGTCAGTGGCTGATCCATTTTAAATTCCTCCATATAGAATGACATCGATAGATCTCTTGATTTAGCTAGAGGAGTTGGAGGATAAGGGTTTTATTTGACTGAGTACATCACCTTGGTATTCGCCAGTGTTGTTTGATAAGAAGGATGATGGGACTCTACGAATGAGTGTTGATTAACGGATGTTGAACCAAATGACATTAAAGAACCGGAATCCTATTCCTCGTATCAAGGATATCTTTAACCATTTTAAGGGAGCTTGCATCTTCTCAATGATTAAATTGAGGTTAGAGTATCATAATCTAAGAGTTTGACCTTCTAATATACAGATGAATACTTTCTGATGTAGGTATAGCCTATATGAGTTCATTTTAATGTCATATGAGTTGACAAATGCACCATCAATATATATGGCCTTGATGAATAGAATCCTCGATCTATACCCGAATCATTTTATGATTGATATTTTGGATTGCATCTTGGTGTACTTCATGACACATGACAATCATGACCAACATTTTGACATCATCTGGAGTACACTGAGAGAGAATAAACTATACTCCAACCTATCTATGTGTCAGTTTTTGATTTATTAGTTACCACATATTGGGTCACAAAATCTCATAGGAAGGCACACAAGTGAACTAGAGAGAGTTCAGGATGTGGTTACTTGGGAGTACACCATGAATGTAATCGATATTTGTACATTTCTAGGATTAGTTGGATATTATTGGAAGTTCAATAATGAATTTTCCCATTTGGAAGCACAAAATTCATGCTTGACGAAGAAAGGGGTAAAGTTTTAATGGTCTAAGAATGATTTTCATTATTTTATGAAGATCTTCACATTGAAACTGATCTTGATCCTACCTGATCCAGATGAGATGTATATAGTGTTTTTAATGCTTTTGAGAAAGGTCTTGGAGTAGTGTGGATTTTGTGAGATCGATTTGTATCATATGGGTCTCGAAATTTCGGGACATATGAATGGAAATTCCCTATGCATGACCTCGATTTGGAAGTGATGGTTTATTATTTGATGTGTTGGCAACATTATATGATGGGAAAAAAATTTACTCTGTGTGAAAATCATAAGATCTTAAAGTACATATTTTTGAAAAAAATATCTGAATCTTTAGCATTGGAGATGGGTTGAGTATATGAAGTCATTCAATTTTAAACTAGAATATATTCTCAGGAAATAAAATAGTACTGCTGACACTTTGAGCAGGAAAACACATACTCATGCTATTTAGGTGTCTAGTACTATGTTGGAAATGATTACTCATGTAACAGATATGCATGCAGTGGTTTGGGATAGTAATCATCTTATGACACTCATGTCTATTTTTGGGAGTATATAGTTTTGATATGGATTATAAAAAGGCAGTTTGAGGATTTTGAGTGTTTGGAATATATGAAAATACTTGATGGTTGGGATTTACCTTCTGATTGGATCATATATTAGGATTCTATCATCAATGTCATGAATCAAGTTATCGTTCCTATAAACATGTGAGGAGAGTTGATGTGGGAATTTTATTCCTCAAATTTGGGGGTAACTTTATGGGTGATCAAAATGTATCGTGACCTATGAAGACAATTTTTGTGTCCATTGATGAAAAAGGAAATAGTAGGGTTTATGACATGATGATACACTTTTCAGCAAGTGAAGGCCGAGAATCAATGACATAGTGGTTTGATACTGATGTTTTCCATTCCAAAATTAATGTGTAATTATGTAACATTGGACTTTTTGGTGGGTATTCTGAGAAAACCATAGCAGAATGATTTTATTTTGGTTTTTATGGAATGAGTGGGGAATATAGCACATTTCTTGCCTATATGAGAGACTTTCTCAGTGGATCAGCTATGACATTTTTTAAGTTCAAGAGATATTTTATCCACATGGGGTGACTTGAACTATAGTTTCAGATTTCTATATACACTTTACATCGTGCTTCTGGAATGGCTTGTTGAATCCTCTTTGTATGAATGTTTTTTTAGTACTCCTTTCCACCCATATATAGATGGGCAGTAATATTATACAATATAGGATCTTGAGGACATGTTTCAAAAATGTGTTTGATACAATGGAGGATCATGGTATAAGAACCTAGATTTAGTGTATTGTTTCCTATAATAATAGCTACCAGAATACAATATAGATGACACCATGTGAGGATATTTATGGTAGGCCATGAAGATCACCTGTGTTGGTGAGTCATAGTTTTTAGAACTGAGTCTTATGTAGTAGATGTTGGAATAGGTTCAACTGATTCAACAACATTTGGATATTACTCAGAGTAGATAGAGTTCATATGTTGATCGACATCGATGACCTATAGAGTGTGCATAGGGTGATCCTTTATTCCACAAAGTGTCACATGGGTTGGGTTCCCATATGGTATAGTGATAGGGAATGTTGGTGCCCAAGTTTGTATGACCATTTGAGTTTATGTGTAGAATTGGTTCAGTGGCGTACTGATTGGATATTCCATATAAATAGATTCACATCAATGAAATATTCAATGTTTCACAAAATCAGTGGTTCCACACCAACCCTTATCATGTGATCTTGGTGGATGATTCTATTCTTGAGATATATGCATACTTTGAGGATAATATGATATGTGTGTTGGATTACAGTGAGAAAATGTTGTCCGGAAGGACTATAAAAATAGTTCATGTATTTTAGAAACACAGGCATGTGATGTCAGAGACATGGGAAAGAGATGAATATATGAGGGGTCAATGGCCCAATATTTTTGACTTGGAATCTTAGAGATTTTTGGGAGTATAGCTCGGGGATAAGCTATTATAATGTGGGTGGATTGTAAGATCCTGACCTTTTCTAAAAATGAATCTTAATTGATTTTACGTATTATTTTTTTCTTTTTTTAGCATAATTTTATTGGGTTTAACATTAGGGTGTTTTTGGGTAAATCTTTGAAAAAATAGAAGAAATATGGTAGTGCACAGTTTGTGAATGGTTGGGGAAAACCATTTAACCCAACACAAAAAATGATGAAACAATAAAAATTGGGGTTTTTATAATGTTGGAACACAATTTATCAAACTGTGCACTCTTATAGGAGAAATAGTGAACCCCTATAATAGAGTCGCATTATTTGGAATATAGTAATGAAAAAATATATTCCTATTCCCATCAAATGACGTAGGAGAAATAAATTAACCCAAATATTAATTCTTGGAATTCCCAAACCCCCATTTTATTCCCAAATCCACCCCAATTTGACCCTAGGATAAATTTCATGATTTTGGATCCCTCCAAACAGATTCCAAGGCTTCCCATCCTCCATTATTCATTATTAAAACCTAGGATCAAATTTATTCACTCATCCTAGTATGTCAATCCTTTCCCATTTGGTTTCTCGTTCCTTTCTCTTCTTCTCCCATTAAATAAAGTTGATAGTCATCGTGTTTTGATTGTATATAGATCTAGTATTGTAGATCTAGATCATGATTTGGAGGATCTTTATTTACAAGATCTTGATTTGGGTTTTTAGATTCGGATCATGTTCTACATCATTGTGATGCTCAAATTTTAGGGATTCTAGTTGGTAAGTATTCTTTATCAAACATGTGGTAGGTGGTCTATTATTCCAATCTCATAGTCATGATTTCAATTATGTGTATATAATAAAATAATATATATATTTTTTTATTAATTATATTTCCAAGCGAAATTAATTAATTTTGTGACTAATTAATTAAGAAATCATGAATTGGATAAATTAACTTTTGAATTAATTTATGTGAATTTTTGAGATTTAGAAATTATGGATTGAATAAATAATTTTTGAATTAATTATTGAGATATTGAAATTGTGGGATTTAGGGAATAATTAATTGTTGAATTAATTATTCCATATTGTGAGGATTTAATTATATAAATTAATTGTTGAATTAATTTATTAGAATTTATTAACTGTGAAATTGTTGATATGAAATAATTAATTATGGAATTAATTATTGATATATTTTAATTATGCAACCAGGATAATTAATTGTTGAATTAATTGTTAGAATATTGAATTTTAGTAATGGCATTAAATAATTTGCAAATTAATAAATGGAATTGATGTGACCAATTAATTGATTAATTAATTTAATGGTTTTTTCGTGATTAATTACTTGTAGAATTAATTGATGGAGTTGTTATGATTAATTAATTTATGAATCAATTAATGTGTTGTATGAACCAGTATGATATATGAGATACATGTGATATATGTGAGTGATTGATAAAATGGACTGTTAGACAAATATTTAAGCTCCAAATACCCATATGGTTCTATACATGACGTTTTAGACCGAAGTCATGCATAAAAATCCTCTAGGACAGGTACTGATGCACCAAATACTCACAAAGAGCTATATGTGACAATATATTCCTAAAATAGTGGAATTAGGCTATGGTTCTAGTTATTCATATTATGAATTGAAGTGAAATGGATAATTAAATCCCATTTGTTAAATGAATTGTGAAATACTAATGGGAAATCGTTTAGACTTTGGCATGAGATGAAGTAGGTATAGAGGATCATGTTTCCTCGGGAACCTGAGGGTTTATGTGGTTAAATATATAATAACGTGATAACTATTTACTTATGAATTATACTTATTTTTTTATACAACTACATATTCTATTGTTGAAAAGATATTGTCTTAGACACAATTGCTAGTTCCCTACTGAGTTATACTCACACACTATTGAGGATCTCTGATCGGTACCTGAATAGATTTAATGGTTCTGGGGTAGTATAATTGAAAAGAGCTTGTATTATTTTTGACTATCATTTTATACACATGACACGTAATATGAAAAGGAGTATTTTATTCTTTAAAGATCATATAATCCATTTTTATTTTATTAAAGATCCACATTGAGGGTGAGTTGGAACCAATAAAAACATCCAGCATCAAGTTACACCCTCACAAAACACCCATTACAAAATTCAAATTTCAAAATAACCATTCACCCCGCCAAAAGGAATATTTTATTCTTTAGTCTTATTATTGTATCACCAATTTTTCTCATCTTATGAACTTGGAAATATTCTATTGGTAGTTATATATTATTCAGTTATTGTTTCTTATTATATACGATTGTATTGAATTGATAAAAGAGGTTATAGTATCCCAATGATTGATATTATACCCTCTCTATTAGTCTATAGCCTCTGGAATATGGGGAGGCATGCTTGAGTTTATGTGGCAGTCCATATTGGGGCACTGCCATGTGGCACTCGGGTCGAGGTGTTACATAAAGTGAAAAAATACATGGTAGTTATTAAGTTAAAAGGGGATAAATATATCAATCAATGGCCTAAATTATCTAAATGTAGTTCAAAATCATCATCAAGTTAAAATAAAAAAAGAACAAGTTCATGTAGTTATGAATTTACCAATAATTTATCTAGAAAGATTTTACAAGAAAAAAAATTTCAACAAGTATTAAGATTTTTCTCAAGAATGGGAATTCAACCTTTTGGAAAATCAAGTCCTAAAATTGGAAAAAGTAATCTATTTAATAAATCCAAAATTCAACAATTTGAATAAAATACCAAAATAATATCAAAAGTCATTTTAAAATTCTCTCAAATATGGAATGATCTTGAAAATTTTATTAATTTAAACCTATATATTAATTACATATCATAATGTTTAATCACAAGAATCCAATATGTTGAAATATTTATTCTAATTGATGATGTATCTTAAATGAATCATAGATTCCTAAATGTGGTCTAGGGATCCCTCTCCCCCACATAAACTAATAATTTTCCCCAATTGTCATCCACATTGAGGTGTTTATTATTGGGATTTGAAGGAATGAACAAATATTTTTAAACTCACATGATGTAATTAAGAAAACCAAAATCAAGATCTCCATGATAAATAAAATATCACACATAAACTATAAATTAAGAAAAAAATTTACCGTACACCATATACATCCATTTCATTAATCTTAATTCATTCTTGATAAATATCTCCATAGTAGTATCCAACTGTCATCAGTTAAATGTAGGAATCCAAGGGATGAAACTATATTTCTCATTTAATTATAAGGGTCTTCCACTCTCTATGGAATGATAATGTCTCTTTGTGTAAATGTGGTAAAAGAATGGATTACTAGGTATAAGTGTTTTGTTCAAGAATGAAAGAGGAAGACACACACTCGCCACGTATAACTCTCATCCAATTCATTTAACACTTTCATGTAGGGATCTCTCATCTGTTTTATCTTATAAATTGTCTAGTTAATGATATGTAAACATATATAAGATTCCCTAGACCATTAACACTTATTATTCGTATTCCATGAGTATCAAAGTCAGTGGCTTGTATACAACGCCTTATGATATGGTAATATGTACACTATGATTTTATTATAATGTAACCTTACTATATAGTCCAATAATACATTATGATTGGAAAAAACGTAGTATGTTTTTACATGTTTTAATATATCCCTTATCATTTAATATAATATATAAAATTTCATCACATGAAAAATTAGTTTTAGGGGTTATGTTCTTCAATATTCAACATACACTAAATCCTAAAAGATTACATGTTAATTTTACCTTATATCATATCATATATTAATAATTTTGAAATTATACCCAATAAAATTTTGAATATATTACAAAAAACTTTTTAATATCTTCCAAAAAATATTTTAAAATAATTTATCAAGGTTACTTTGTAACCCATCATATGTAATACCTTGTGAATACCCATCGAAAACTATTTTAGTAAAACTCTAAAATACATTTAGAATAGTTATTTATGTAAACTTCATCCTTAATAGACCGAAAAAATGTGTTTTCGAATTGGGATTTGTAGTGTTGAAAAAATATAAATATCTAGATCCATAAATGTAATAAAATAGATTCCTCTATCAAAGCATCAGTGCTACTAAAACTACAAAGGGATATAACATGATCTCCATCAAATCCTTGTATCTATATACATGTGTCCAAAAGGTTAATAAAATTCTAGAATTAATTCTCACATGATCCCTTATCCAATACATAGATTTACAATGTGACCTGGATTATATCAATATCATATAGAAAACTCACACATTCTCTATTCTATAAGTATTGAATATCCAATTCGATGACTATGTAAATTTTATTCACTTTCATAGTTGAGTCCATCACATGTCCATCATCGGACTAGATAATAACATCATATATCTGATATTTGTGTAGTGTGATAGTCAATATATCTTAATTGAGGGCTTATACTTCATACTCATCATAAGAGAGGAAAATTTTAATTTTTATTGATCTCCGACTGAGGACATGATCAACAACATACCCAAATACAACTTAACTGTATAAGCCTCACAGAATGAAAAATAAGTGTATTGAAGTATGAAAGTTATTCTGATAGGTATCTCACCATACATAGTAAGTGGAGACCGAAGACACGATCTATGTTCCAATAGTATATCAAAGACATAGTGTATGATACTCTATGATGTATACAAAGTGGGCAATCTAGTACAAAAAAATCATTTTTAGCGTAATGAATATAGTTAAAATATTCATAAAATAATCCTTCTTATTTTATCCATAAAATGTTTTCATAGCCTATAATACATCACAAAGAACATCAATTATTGATAACAAAATGCCGTAATTTGAGAATCCATTTATCATTACACTGAACAAAATATATAAAAATATATACATATACATAGCCATTGTAAAACAACGATAATTTGAAGACTCTATCTTATATGATACATTTTATATTATTACAAATCTTAAGAATACTAAATACTACAATACATAAGAAACCATATATTTTATCATATATAGTAGAATATCATATCATCTTTATGTATTCTGTACTATATGGGAATTTATTAACTTATTAAATCAATATTTAATTACTACTATATCACAGTGACTACTAGATAAAACCCTCATACTAAAATCTTTAGTGAGTAACATTTATACAGAAAGAAAATTGTATAATGATGAGGTTTTGTAATCATATTACTAATTTCCAACTGCTTAAATGTATTAAAACAAATAAACCCCAAAACATAAAATGTTACATTTCAATAAATTTTATTTTCTATTTAGAATTATTTTTATGTACATCCTAAATATTCATTTAACCTATTAAAAAAATGATTCCCTTGAAATATTTGTAAATAATGTAATAATTGTCATTATTTATAAAAATATGATTTGGGTTACCCTATAAAACTGATACCTGAACTAATCGTCAATATACCCAAAGGGTGTTCACAAACCCCACAAGCTGGCGATAAGCACATACGAATCAATCACAACCTAGGGGGAATGATTTTTAACCTAAATCATGATACAAGGAACATATACATATCACAAAGAAATAAAAGAAGAAACAAATAAATTACACATTCCATAAATAATGAAAACCCATGGTGGTGATACAACTAAAATGTATATAAACAAAACACTAAGTGATATTTACATCTGAAAAGGATAGATATAAAAATAACCAAATACTCCATGTAATAATTTGGTAAACCCCTTACCATATCACCACAATCTAACTGTATCCAACTAACACGAACCTCCTTTCCTCAATTTGGAATATTACAATTTACAAAATTGAAAGACAATACCATGTCTATACACCGTCAAAGGGATTATAAGATGTGATCTAAATAGGTCCATTGGGATCCGACCTAGGTGTTCCAAATAATGTCTATTTAAAAGAATCTATACGTTCCCAGATAATTGAATAAACATGGAATGATATGTAATAAAAAATATTACATCATAATCATGGTATAATATTTATTTTTTTCGACAAATTTAAAATAGTCATGTTAAAATAGTTTCAAATCATAATTTCTATAACTTTTGTAAACTAGGTATATAAAATCCAAAGTAATACAAATTCAAATAAAATCACAAAGATATTACATACCATGGATAAAACACATTCATTTAATCTAGGAAACTTATACATCAATCATAACTAATTTTCACTATAGGATCCCAAAACCCATGCATCTATGTCTATTTAATAGAGGAATGATCAGTAAGTGAACCCCCTATAATGTCAAGTGAAATCCAAAAGTGAAGTTCATATTTTCCTAAGAACAAGTGGACAACACATAAACTAAACCCTGATACAATATAAAAAATATTATTAGTGCCACAAATTCCACATATGTGTCCAATTATCCCATGTGATTCATTCCAATTCATTTAATATTGGTAATGAATTTTATAATAAAAAACACCATTTTCTATCCCTAAAAACCTACTTTGAAAACAAATTTCACAATTATTTGAAAATAAACATTACTTCAACAAAATAAGGGGGAAACCTTATTTTCTAAAAAATACCATTTACACATATAAATCATAAATTCAATATCATTCAAATTATTTGGAAAGTAGTTTAATAAAATAATTGAAATAAATTTTTCACTTAACATAGGATGGAGGTGGGACCACCCACCTCAAACTCAGTCACACATCTAAAGTGACAAGATCCTCACAATATAAGGAATTCATAGAAACCAACTGAGCCCATTTCATTGATTCCAACAACTATGAATTTAATTTTTAAACGAAATGGTCAATATAGAGTATAGATCACAATATACCTCATGAAATTCATGTGTTGCACCACAACTGAAAAAAAATACTATCCTTTAGAGTATGATCATATAATAGATCTATAATATATTAATGAAATGTCATGTGATTCGAAAATCCATAAACACATCCTAATTCTACCACCACAACCAAATGCAATGAAGAAGCATAAAGGATTCGTACCATGATAGAATAAATGAAACCTAAATAGATATTGAGTGATGAATAAAGAAATCTGGAAGAGGATGAGTTACACAAAATTTCCTGTAAGTTCCAAGGGTTCCAAGAGGGGAAGAAAAAATTAAATTAGATGAGAGACATACATTTTTAAGATAAAAACTACTAGAAAAAATGGTTTTACATCGTAAATCCCAAATTAATAACATGAATCTCCCATAATGAAAGTAAGATGAAAATTATATTTCCTCAAGTTGATTTTATCCAATGAGATAGTTTTATGTTATAAAATCCGTATTTACTCCATAAATATTATATGGCCTAAAAATGATTTTTGGTCTATGCACCATGACTCATTTACACAGTAATCTATATTATTTTTATGTGAAAAAATATTTTAGGTTGCATGTCACGAACCAACTCGGGTCAACCCTGAACCGGTCACTCGGGCCATGTCGCAAACAGCATGAAATAATATAACTTAAATTTTAAAAGCAGTGCAAAGGGGACCTACCTCAAAACCAAGCGCGTCGACACAACAACCTCGGATCCAAGGCGCGATGACAAGATGTGTGTCCGAAACCCCGTGACAAGGTCTAACACTATGCATAGTCAGTACCAAGGACTCAGACACATCCAAAAACTCACCAGAGCATGCCAAACCAAGCGTCGGAAAGAAACGCTCACCTTGAAATCAAAACGCACAAAATGCTCGACCATCCACTCACAGGCAGGTCAAGGGAAAATCCCATAGTAATAAACCCAATATATCCACCTACTATGGGCCACTGGTCAGTACCATAACCTACCAGTGCAGCAATCGTTCTTAGAATATTCTCTCAATATGCCAGATTCCCATGTCACAAGTGTTTGAAAAAGGGGTGAGCCAACTAATGCCAACCGAGCATCCAATCATATATATATATATATATATATAAAGCACAACAGGCATTACCCGAGCCACTCCGTGGAACAACCTCATGCCTTTTACTACTCAAGTACCCGGGAGCCTCTAAGCGCGGCCTCCCAAACAATCCATTGCAACCAAGGCATGAGAGTATCCCTAAGAGGGTTTTTATCAAAACATTTTTATCGCTTTCCATAAAGTTCCAAACGGGCATTTAATACATTTCACAAACACTACTCAAAGACAGGTACAACTTCTTTATGAGAAAAAACCCAGTTTAAAACTGTTAAAGAACCCCAAAACACTACGCCACCGGATAACAATATTTTTATAAACCAAACCAAACCATTTTCTTTTTCCAAGTAATCTTTAAGAGCCAACCGAGCAATTTCTCAAACAAACCAAAGTATTTGTTCATGCTTCAAAAGAAATCATTTCTCATTAAACCAGAACTCTGTTTTACATTCTGTGAATTATGTTTAAAATCCAAACGGGCATTCTTTCATTATTGGGTGTCCGCTCATCAAAAGGATGTTTCATGTGTCGTGTATAAAATAAATGGCTCCTTTTGACATTAAATAACCATTTAAAAATTTACCATCTTATATTAAAAATTAATTATCGTATATTATCTCATATTTATTGCAATTAATAAAATGTTGATTTTAAACGATTAGGGTGCGCAAACAGCATGAAATAATATAACTTAAATTTTAAAAGCAGTGCAAAGGGGACCTACCTCAAAACCAAGCGCGTCGACACAACAACCTCGGATCCAAGGCGCGATGACATGACGTGTGTCCGAAACCACGTGACAAGGTCTAACACTCTGCATAGTCAGTACCAAGGACTCAGACACATCCAAAAACTCACCAGAGCATGCCAAACCAAGCGTCGGAAAGAAACGCTCACCTTGAAACCAAAGCGCGGCGACGACGGAACCTCGGAAACAAAGCGCAGCGATGGCGCTCACTCGGAAACACCCTGCGCGAGTACTCAAACAATAATCCTACCAAAAGAAACATAAATTGATAACCCTCTACAGAGCAAAGGCAAAAACAGGAAAAATAATGATAATAATAATAATAACAATAATAATAATAATAATTGTAATAATAATATCAATAACAATAATAATAATAATAATAATAATAATAATAATAATAATAAAATAATAACCATAATAATAACAACAAAATAATAATAATAATAATAATAATAATAATGTGAATAGTAATAATAATAATAATACTAATAATAGTAATCAACAAAATAATAATAATAATTATAACAAGAATAAAAGTAATAATGACAAAATAATGGTAAGAATAATAATAATATTAATAATAATTACAATAATAACAATAATAATAATAATAGTAATAACAATAATAATAGTAATAATAACAACAATAAGAATAATAATGATAGTAAAAATAATAATAATAATAATAAGAACAATAGTAACAATAAAAAAAATGAAATATATAAAAACAAACAAACAAACCTGGAAGGGGGGGCTGGTGCGCAGGCTGGCTGGGGAGCAATGACAAATCGAGCAGGGTAGGAGGCAGAGGACGGGGTGGTGCGGCTGCTGCTGCGGAAGGAGGCAGGGGCGTGGGAGTCGGTGCGTAGGGGGAGAGGGGAGCCGAGGCAGCAGACAGGGGGGGGGGGGTCGGTTGGTGCTGTAGGGGTGCCGGAAGGCCGCTGGAGGTCGAGGTGGGCAGCTGCGAGGTGGCCGGGGCCGGAACCGGCGGTCGCCGGAGTAGCGCAGGAGGGAGCCGCAGCGGCCGGAGCGCCGACGTGAGCTGAAGCCTGAAAAAGGGGGGAGGGTTCAGCGGGGGTCCGGGGGTGCTGCGCAAGGGAGGCGGTGCCGGGGGCTGTGGGTGCTGCTGCGGACAGAGGGAGGCAGGGAAAACGGGAGGCGAGAGGCCGGCGGGATGGCTGGGGGTTGCTGCAAACAGAGGTCGGGGTAGCGAGGTGCTGGGCTGAGTGCGTGCGAGCGCCGGAGGATGGTGCGCCAGTGAAGTTGTGATGGGAAGGAGGCTGGGCACGGCGCAGGAGGAGCACTGGAGCACAGGAGGAGGGGTGCAGGGGTGCCGGCTGTGCGCGCTGAACAGGGGAGGAGAGGAGGATGGGGTTCGGACGGTGCACTGGGGAGCAGCAGGGGGGGCGCGGCCGAGATGGAAAAGTAGGGGAGATGGGTGCTGCGTGGGGGTTTTGCGCACCAGGAGGGTGGAAGGCCGCTGGAGATCCGGCCGAGGGGAGGTCGCGCGCTGGCTGCTGTGGAGGGCGCCGGGTACTTGAGTAGTAAAAGGCATGAGGTTGTTCCACGGAGTGGCTTGGGTGATGCTTGTTGTGCTTTATATATATATATATATATGATTGGATGCTCGGTTGGCATTAGTTGGCTCACCCCTTTTTCAAACACTTGTGACATGAGAATCTGGCATATTGAGAGAATATTCTAAGAACGATTGCTGCACTGGTAGGTTATGGTACTGACCAGTGGCCCATAGTAGGTGGATATATTGGGTTTATTACTATGGGATTTGCCCTCGACCTGCCTATGAGTGGATGGTCGAGCGTTTTGTGCGTTTTGATTTCATCGTGACATGTCAATAAGGATGATTTCTCATGTATTGGTGTCTTCTGGTTTATTCTCGATCTCCTAGGTTCACCCATGTCTATTCAGCTTTTGTAGCTTGCAGTAATGATTATGATGCTCACATGTATACCTACATTGCCCTTGCTGTGTGTTTTACTTTGTGCATTCTGGTGTATTGTTTTCTTGGGAAAATGGTAAATTGCTTTTGATTAGGTTTCTAAAAAATTATTTTCAAATAAAAGTGTTTAATCCCCTTTGTACAAATTTGAAAAATTTAAACATCAATTTCCCCCTTTTCTGAAATTTTATTGACACTAATGAAATGAACCCAAATTTTGAAATGGCTAAGGGCAATGGTTCGTACATTGTTTTTAAGTAAAATGCTTAGAAAAACATACTTTTATAAATTGTAGTTCAAACTTGAAATGATGTTCCTTTTATTTTAAAGGTAGTGCATTGGGAATAGATATCAGGCTAGACTACTGAGTTTTAATACTCACGCCTATAGTTCTTTATTGTTTTTAGTGTTTATGCAGGCTATAGTTTGAGTGAGCTCACCTAGGGGGACGCTTGATCGTTGAGTCGGAGAGCGACCCGCGAGGTCGCACGGAGTTTGTTCGCACGTCGTGTTTGGTTAGTATGATTCCTGTTTGTTCCTGTTTAGTCACTTTGTTTGGTTTACCTTTTTTCTGCGCTGCTCTGTTTTATCTTTGCATTCTTATTTATTTATATTGGGCGAAATCGTTCCCACAGCCTCTAATGATGCCCTGGCGCTTGTCGCCAGCCCGGGAGGATCGGGAACGCCTCTCGGGACATGTCGCAGACCGACTCGGGTGACCGGTTCAGGGTCGACCCGGGTTGGTTCGTGACATTGCACCTAGAAAAAGATTTTACAAAAAAAACAAAATGATTCCTGATAGCCTCTAAACATTAGAATAAACTTTAAAACACTAAAATAGAACACATATTAACTAGGATGTTACAATCTCCCCACCATAAGACTTTTTATCCCTAAGAATTCATGTGGAAGAAGGTTGCTCTGGAATGAGTTGATGCCATTCCCCCTTCACCGATGATTCACACTCATATGTCTCATGTGAATTTGATCTGTGTCACCACAACACTCTAACCTATGGAATAGACATCCCATGTAATACATTCACATAAGAAATAATGATCTCCATTAGTTTGTATATAATAAAAACATCTATATTTTACTCAAACTCATACCAACTAAAAATGTGAGAGGGATTAGGATTATAATTCATATTCTATGATATATGGAAAACGTCATGGATATCTACCAACTAAAATTGAAATTCTAACCTACAGGAAACCGTTAAATCCACTTAGTGACCCCAAGTGGTGCAACATTTTTCAGATCCAAAATACCCTATTTTCAATTCTTGTGTGACCTAACCGATGTAATACTTCCAATATAACTCAGTGATAGATTAAAAAAATCTAAAGGCTGACGTTAGTGATCTGAATATCATTTATATCAACTCTAATATGTAACCAAACACCAGCGTGTATCTGGAATCATCGCCAACATATCTTAAATGACACTAAAACCCACAATAGAGGTATCTCCCTCTACTTCCCAACAGTGAGGTGACCTATATTGAATACCATATGAATCCATGAAGGGATCCATTCTGATAAATAATTTGGTAACAATAATTATAATAAAACTCAACTAGTTCTAGATGGACATCCCATGATCCACCAAAATCCAAGATGTATGAATGGAGTATGTACTCCAGGATTTTAGTAGTGCATTCCATATAACCATCAATCTGTGGATGATAAGTTTCACTCAATTAGAAATAAGTCCACATAACCTCTTATAGACTCTTCTTGACCACGATTTAATCTCAGGATCCCTGCCTAAAATAATGGTAGAGGTAACTCCATGTAACCTCACGATATCCTATATATACATGTTACCCAGATCATCAACTTTACTTGTGTCCCTAATCATACTGAAATGGGATGATTTCATCAACTAATCAATCAGCAACCAAAGATATTTTTTTCACTTATAAATTATGTGGTAATACAACAAAAAATTCATGGACCCATGATCCCATTTTCAAACATTCACTAGAAGAGGATATAGTAGACCAGAAGTCTTTAGGTTCTCTTCCTTTATTTTCTAGTTGGTGTAAGCATAGGGCGCATAATCAGTAATGTTGAGCTTGATACCCAATAAACAGAAATTCCATTTCTTGTAATAATATGTCTTCATAGCGACAATATGGATAGCCCATGATTAAATATGTAATTCATATAACACTAAAATCCTCACATGTTATAAGATGTCAAAATAATTCTCAAAGTGGAGAATACCGTCAGAGGTGAGAGACCGACCAGAAATGGTCTCCCCTCCATAAAGTGTTTCTGTTATTCCTTAAATTTATCATTCTCTTATTATATCAGTATAATTGACTCATGTATAGATGAATATAAATAGAAAGTGTTCCGGAATATACCTAAATAATACCCATATGAATCCAAATGAAATTGAGTGAATAGTCCCATGTGGTTTAACTCTTCATTCGACTCTAAAAAATCACGTGGTGGATCTTTTCCAATAAGAGAATTTGTGACAACATTACCCTTCCCTAGACTGTAGGTGATGTTGAAAGACCATATCTGTCTAAAATTCATGTATTTATGAGAAAATATTTATCACATACACCTATGATTCAAAACTACCATGAAAATATCTCTAAAAAATAGTTCCACAAACACTTAAGCATATGAATAACTACAAAAAGATTCAAATAATTAGTGGGGATTATTTATCATGGTTCAAAGATGATGAGAATAAATGTACATAATTTGATTATCCTGCACGAACACAAATCCCATACCAACACCATATGTACCACATTGCACCACTTACCCCATACAAAGAACAAGTTAGATAAAAATAGGTGTTAATTTCATCATCCTTTTAAACTCAAGGAATGAAGTCATACACTCAGAATGCCATGTTGATTTCAACCATTTCATTGTAATAATAGTTAATGCTGATTCCAACTTTGTAAAATCCTTGATGTACCACCAATAGTATCTAGAAATACATATGAATCTGTATATCTCAATGAAATTTTGTGTCTCTTCTTATGAAAAGACAAACATCTCCATCCCAGGATTGAAAAATAATCTATTTTTAGAAATAATGTTTCCCAAGAACTTCACTTCTTAAATCAAATAATTAAATTTTTAAACATTTTCATATATTTAACAGTTTCTCATGATTTTCAAAAAGAGATTCAGATGGTTCACATGCAAGCACTCAAGTCTTGAATAAAACATAACATCATCCACACATGAATAAATAAATTTGGCAAGATACTATTGGAATTTAAGTCTCAAAAAATCCATAATAACTATATTATATTTCATTATACAAAAAGGAATAACATTATATTCATACTGGTCATAATTTCCCATGAAACAGGTCTTTGGAAGATTATACTCTTAAACACTTGGCTAATGATAACTTTGGTGATGATGGATTTTTGAGAACTACGTCACCCCCTTTAACTATTAAAACAAGTCTTCTACATGGGGAAAATTGTAAGATATTTTTATTATTCACTATATTCAGCTCAGTTGGAGTCATACTATAAGTGGGTATTGAGATAGATTATGTAACTAACACAAGGTCAATTTCAAAAACTATATGACTCTTAATTAAAGACCAAAAAAATCTTAAGGGAGGACATAGGAAAGATCAGTAACAATAAAGGGAAGATATCCAAACAAATAAATTCCATTGGAATCAACTGAAATGGAAGAAAAAAGGCTCCTAATATCATTGAAATAAGTTATTTTATGAGTATACCTCAGATCCCACTCTCCCTGAAACACTTGAGATCTTCCATCAGTAAATAATAATTATACCTAATGATGATAATAATAAATCTTAGAATGATGAGAAATAATCCATTCCATCCCGATGTTGACATCAAAAGGACATAGATCAAGAATGAAGAAATATCATACTAACTATGTAGAATATATCGATATAGAATGAGGATATTGAAACAAATGCTCTTTCAAATTTCCAAGAGGGTTGTGATATCCATTAAAATAGACATGATCTCTATTAAAATTTTTATAATATCAAAAAAAAATTCATATATAAAAAAGTGTGTGTAAATGTTATTAAATGAAGTATTTTTTATAGAAGATGTGAAAAAGGTTCATGTCCCGGTTGTTGGGCCCACATCACCCTATGTAAGAAACATATCAATTTCATAAATGTTATTTAATCCTAATACATGTGGTTATAGGACCTTTTTTTGGATCGCTATGTACTTTGAAGCATATAACGACACCACATCAGTATCTAGAAATAAAGACCACTGATGATAACAAATCAAGGATATAGCTAAGAGGAACCTCTAAATATGACCTCTATAGCCACACGAATTTCAAATCCTGGCTGGTTAAAGACAAGAACATAGTGTGTGACCTACCTTACCATGATAAATTTAGTTATTGGAACACTTATAGCTATTATTTATGGTGAAAAGGAATCCAATCATGGAGAACCAACTCTAACACCCCTACGATTATCCTACCACTTTCACTTCCTTCCTAGCACACCACTGAAACTATCACTGGGAGGGAAGATATGGGATATAGTAAAATATATTACCTATCATATCAATCATTTCAATAATATATTAATCTACTATATCCACATAGGTATAAATATTCTTAATTTATACATGTGATTGATTTTTTGGTAGCATACCATGCATGTATTTATGATCTTTCAACTGGTCATTCATCACCACCTCTAATGAAAAAAAACTATTTTCAAAAGTTGATTGGTGTACTCCAACAATGATCACTCTCTTTTCTATAATTATAGGAACTCTAGAGTCACCACTATCATTAGATACTCTAATAAGAACTGTTGAATGAATATTATTTGGATACCCTTTTGATCCCAGACCACATGTAGGTTTTCATGTATCATTGAATCCCAATATCACTTTCAAGGATCCTTGAGCCTGAATTTCATGTACCTCACCCTAATAAATTCAGGAGAATCTAAGATGATGAAGAACTGATTGATATTTCTATCCAGTTCACCTCCTCTTTGGGATCATTATTACCTTTAAAGGATGAAGGATTCTCATGTAGGAACACTTGTGAATTTTCTCTACCTCATATTTCACCTGGTTGCGCCTCAACAATAGGGTTTTGAACTTGCGGTACATTCTAGTCTACAACATGAAATTCTCACATGATATCCTCTATAAAATTATAATCAAGAGGAGTATTCCCTTGATGATAATCCACTACAACCTCCTATAGAAACTGTGGAAGAAGTCTTAGATGCATACTATTGTATAACTAAAATAAAGGAAAACAATCAACCAACTGGATAATAAATGTCTAAAACAAAATATCATTAGAAAAAACTAAGATTAATATCAATAACTCTACATAAGAGACAAATATATCAACAGATGACAGTATCTTAGGCCTCATAAAGGAAATATCTAGACAAGAACTTACCACAACCCACCTCTAATGGCTCAAAAATATTATCTCTTGTCTAATAAATGTCCTAATATAGGGAATAATGATGTTAAACCTACTTATGATACTAATTTTTAATTAATATACCTATGTAACTCTCATAAAATGGTGCTCAAATTGATCTTTCACATACTCAAGGTGTGTTTTTGATCCCCATGGGTCAATGATAAGAACCAACGAATAAACCCCAAAATATATAGAATGATTTCACCCCACATGAACCAAGATACATTGAACATATAAACAAAAAAATGAAACGTATTACAAAACAAACAAAAATGATATATGATTCAAATATGGAAAAATCGATGTGGGTGATACAAACTCTAAAGCTACAAAAAAATAACAGTAAGATACTTGTCTAACTGAAAAGGACAACTATTAAAAGAACCACTTACTCTATGTGATATTATGTAAAATGTCCCACCATATCACCACTAGTTCCTTATAACTAGTTGACATGAAACTCACAAAATCACTGTGGAACATTACCTTTTACTGTATCAAAATACAATTCCAAGTCCACACACCACCAAAAGGGTGTCTAGGTGTGAGAAGAAAATATCATGTGGGATCTCACTCATGTGTTCCATATCAATTCTCTATATAAGAATCCTCATATGATAATCCTTCAGATAAAAACATTCATGATAATTAATAAATGGATTTATATTAAAATAATGTTAAAAAATTTCCCTTTTTTCAATTGATTTAAAATATTTCAGTTAAAAAAATTTCAAATCATAATTTCTATAACATTTATAAAGAAGGTATATCAAATCAAAATGAATATAACTCCAAAAAAATCACAATTATGGAACACACCAAGGATAACCCGTGGTCTAGTTAGGTAGATAACTCATACCACAATCATGAATAGTTCTCAATAAAAGTCCCAAAAACCCATGAATAAAATTCTATAGAACATAGGAACACACCTGAAAGTGAAGCCTCCTATAATGTGAAGTCATTTCCTAGAGCCAAAGTTATATCTCTCTAGAAACTGGTGGACAACCCCTAATGTGAACCCTCGTACAAAAAAATATGAGACCCAATACCACAACATCGACCTAAGTACACAAGGATCCCATGTGACACATCACAAAAATGTAAATGGGATTATAAATTTCACACTAAAAATTCCAACAACCCTTTCTATACAAAAAACCTTCCTTGAACCGAAATATTTCAATCCATTTCACAATGTATTAAAAATCATTTTTATTTCACAAAAATGTGGGGAAAACCATATTTTACTTAAAAAACCATTTATATAAACACATAAATAATCCAATATCATGATAATTCATTATAAAAAAATTAATAATATAATAGAAATTGGATATTCAAATATCAGGGGATAGATAAGAACCAGCCACAAAAAACTCGATGGAACTCCTCAAATAATTGGATTTCCACACCCAAAGGAATTTTGAACAATAAAATGAGGCCCAATAATCGATTACCAGAACTTATAATTAAATTCCTGAATGCAATGGTTAATAAATATTGTATATCACAACATAAAATTAGAAAAAAAGAATGTTACATCAACCAACTTGAAGACTAGCCTCTATAATAAGATCAAAAGACTAATCTAAAAGGGATTAAAGAAACAAAATAACATGATCAAAATATCCATAAATGCATCTCAACACTGATAATGAAAATAAGAGAGAAGAATAACTAGAAAGTTCACCTAACCAAAGAGTTGAAATGCATCCAAAATGGAGATTGATTGCTAAGTGAAGTGATTAGAAAGGGGATGAGATAATCAATATCCCAAAGAAGAGTCTTGGGTTTCAGATGAGTAAGAAAAAACTAAATGCAATGAGAGTCATATGAGGAGAACATAAAACTAGTAAGATGAATGGACTTACAGCATAAATCCCACCTATACAATGTAAATATCCAATAATGTTAGTATGTTGAAAACACATCACATATGATTCACTTTTTCTCAGGTGAAAATTTTACGATGTAAAACAGTTATTAACAAAGTAAATATTTTATGTTCAAAAATAGTTTTATATAATATTACATGATAACCATTTATGCCCTAAGCTACAGTCTTATGATGTAAAAACATCATAAATGTAGCACTTGGACCATACTCTATTGAAAAGCCCAAAAAAAGATTCATGATTACCTATTAACCAGTGAACAGACTCTTAAACACTGAAAAAGAATACCTTTTAACCAGGATGTAACAATAAAACTTACTAACACATCATAAACTTTTTTAAGATGAAGTTACATTCCATTTATTATGGTAATTAAATATTAATCTTTAAATTTACTATTTCATTCACACAATCTATACTCTTTCTAATTTAAATTGATATCCATTATGATTTTTTACTAACATAATTTTTTAGAAAATAATGATTTTCACTTTCTCAATGAAAATAAATTTATCTCTTTACATTTATTCGACCATCACTATTCTAAAATCTTTATAATATTACGTAAAACTCACCTTTAAATATTGACTTGAATATATTTTTATTTGATTACTTTGAATATATATAAGTTCATACATTATCCTAGTAGACTCTTAGACACTATATTCTATTTAGAATATATTTCTATGATACAAAAATTTCTTTTTATTTGGAAAATAACTCTAATTTCATTTTTGTTTAAATATTTTACAAATTATTTTTTTCCAAATTATATATTGTATTTTAAGTGTTTGTATAATTTTTATAAAAAAATAACACCTTTCTATTTAAAATAAACCATTGATAGGTGGTGGGATTAAATTATATCATATTTTAACAAACATATGGACAAATCAATTTAACCTTAATCAGAAATTTTTATCCTTGAGTCTATTATAAAACATTATATACAATCTAATAAATAATAAACCATTTTTACTGATTTTATTATCTCATATTTTCTATAACAATTTTTTTATTAAAAAAATCTTATTTTCATATAACAAAGATAAGATAACTATATACATGATTTTTCAGATATATATAATCTTTAGAAACACATTTAAACTCAAAATATTCATGTAACAACACTTGTCTTTCTCACTTTAATAAAAGTATTGGCTTTGTTAGTTCATCCATTTATTTTTGAACATCTACATACATAATTTTATGTAAAATATACATTTATTATTATATACCATTAAAAATAATAGAATAAATTTATATAGCCCTAACACCTAACATGGACATTCCATTGTGTTTAAATACCAATTTAGGTATCCTAAATAATTCTATCCTATATAATTATTTCTCATTCCTAGTAACACCTTTGAGTATCAATGACCAAGATTATATACATAAAAAAACAATGTTGGATTCTATAACTAACTTTTCTTCTTCTAGTTTGAAAGTTTACCCACTTGTACATTAAAAATACCACTAAAACCTGGAAATCATATACCAAGTTCAACAATCGTAACAAAATTGATTATAATAGGGTAACCATTTCATGAATTTGTTCATCCAACCAGAAAATTTCAATCAATGAAAATAGATTGATTTCCTCAAACTAAATAAGACTTATGGAAACCTAAGGTATAAAACATTCATCACGATACTGAATAATATTTAGTATATGTGTGGAGAATAAACTTAATACAATCACCATGCATCAAATACATTTGAAACCTCAAGTGAATCATCCTATGGCTCTATAAGAATCTACATTTAGATGTTGAACAACATCATTTTTTTTTCTCAAGAAGGGTCACATAAAATTTATCATTACTTAATATATATTTATATGATAAAAATAATATAAGTTTCTCATGTTAATATTATTTTTCCTATAGGATTGATCACAAATTTAAGTTTGATGACAAAGATTCTATTTATTTAGAAAAGAATATTGTATCCTATGAGTATCATGTTTTATAAAGATTTAAAAGGGTCATAATGAATGGAATCCCACTAAAATGATGGACCCAGTAAGACTCATCATGTCTATTATTTTTTCATGATCCATATTTCACAAAAAAAATGAGTATACTTTAGTATTCCAATAACTACATAGCTATTTATATAGGGAATCATCTCATTCAGATCATATATGACACATGGATAGTTGAGATATAAATATTTTTCATCCTATGGTATCTTGGATATTAGGGTTTCCCAGAAAAGTGTAACCAACAAAAAGTTTGAGAATGAACCTCCTAACTCATAGGTCCACTTCCTTACCTATTTTCCAGGAAAAATATAATATAGGGGTACCCATATTTTGTGTGAACCTACCCAGTCAGATGATTGATGTCTTAACAAGTGTTTCTTTAGGATGAATATGACACTTAATATTTTTAAGGGGACTTAATTCTCACCATATTATATCATTTTATTCCAATTATATATTAATTCTTATAGTGATTTATTTTTTAAACCTATTATATCATCTAAATCACTATTTTCAACTTTGTCGATGTGTATCTCTTTACATTACACACAATTTTTGTTACTATCCAAAAAATGTAACCCAAAAATATTTAAAAACATCCAAATTCATCTCATTCCTAATAGATTTGAACTATTAATTTAATGTTTTATAATGTTATGAAATTACAAGTCCCTTCATGAGTAAGCCTGGATCCATAAATAACCAACCCCACATCTCTAGAACAATATAGAAGTCTCCAGGCAAGTGGAATGTCTCAACCAAAGTCCCTCTCCCTAGGGATCCTTACTAAAGAGATATCGTAATTCATCATAAATTTAATACATAATATATATAAAAACTATATTCAATAATGGAATTCAAACCAATTACTTTAATGAAAACCTGAAGTCAATGTTGGTGGAAACTAGATCCCTTATCACACAAATCACATAACTCCTCAAATGCATGTATGATCAGATAGAAGTAATTTAACAACTTTGAAATAAATCATGAACATATTAATAATATAAATAAATTTATTTTCGACAATAATAAACAAGTGAATAGATTTTAAATAAAAGAAAAATTCACATCTTTAAACATGAGATAAACATTTATGAACAATTCATAAATCGAAATCTAATTATAATATATCATAATTTTAAAATTTCATTATGGACATACAAATATCTTGAAATTAAACACTTTATATTCAAATCATAACATGAAATTATTCATATTATTCATTATATTGAATATTCCTTTAAATAATTGATATTTCATAAAATAAAAACATTTAAAATTTTAATTTCTACTACGTAATAATTTTACATAATCTAATTATCATATGGTTACCATTATTTAAACACTAATCAAATAAATCATCAAAACCTATTTTTATGTGGATGAAATAATATCCTGAATAAAATGATTAATTTAATCAATTCAAATTATGTATTTTGAAAAATTCATAATCCTAAAATATAAAGACTTTATATTTAGCCTTATATTTTAATTTATAAACACTTTATAAATTACCCATATCATTTCTATACATACCCATTTTTTATAATTAATATCTAATATTTTAAAATTTATTAAAAATTATTATGATACTAAAAGTATATGTTATGGAATATTTGATAGTAAATGTTCTATAAAATTTTAATAATTTAATTAAAAACCCATTATAATTAATTTATTTATAAAAAATATAAATATATAATTTATAAACACTTTTTAAATGATTCTATATGAAAAAATTAATTTCAATATTATTTATAAGCAATTCATAAATAATATAATTCAATTCATAATTGAATTTAATGAAAAGAATATTTTCATCTGAAATCATATTTAATGATTGGGGAATAATAATAACATATGACTGATAGGTAAAAGAACTTTAACACTTTAATTTATATCAGTCTTAATTTATTACTAATGGTTAAACCACTAAATACCAAAGGAAATCATATTTTACCACCCATAGAGATATCATAAAGTGATGAAATACTATGTTTTTATAACAAGACACAGTTCAATCATATGATAAGATATCCTATAAAAAGACATGATTAATAGTACCAATTTTTTTTTGTAGTGAGTCATTACTTAAGATATCCTATATCATAATACCCGACACGACTAGCCAGAACAAATCAGTAAATCAATTTTTTACATCAGTAGTACGACGTGAAATATGACTTTGAAATCATTATTTATCATCATGGTTTCATGAATATAAAGAAATTTTAAGGATTGGATTCCACTATTAGGAATCAAAGGATCACAAAACTATAATCAAACACACTATAATAAAAAATAATCTCAAAACCAATATTAGTGTGCAAGATAATGAAATCAAACCTAAAATATAAATGATGAAACCAGTGTAACATACACTATAGATATTCATTACATTCATCGTCATCCTTTATTGATAAAGATCATAGTAAAGATGGAAAAATTAAATCTATATAGTTGAGGTATCCACATGATGAAACTTAATTGATCATTATATGGGTGGGATCTTTAACCCTCCATGACATGCTAGTTTTTCATGGTGTAAAAAATGTGGGAGAGACAAATTTAGGGTATAACTATTTCATCCAATATTGAAAAAAAATCCACACACCCATATCATTGATGTAATATCCTTATAAATCACTCAAGGACACTCCTCAAAAATACATTAGTAAACGATCATGTTATGAGTTATTGTAAGATTATTTTTTAACTATTGTACTATTAAAGAAAATCTTACATGAATGCATCTCCTATCCATTTAATATTTTAAAAAAACTAGTTTATGATAACTAAATGTGTAGGATATTCACTAGAATGTCAAAAAATAATTTTTGGGTACCATGAGCATCAAATACAACGACATGTATAATATACATTATCATATAGAATTGTTTACACTACGATTGCATGAAAATGGAAAATTATCCTCCAATGGCCTGAAGGCCTTCATTTATTATTGATTTTTGTTAATCCACCTTTCAAGGGATGAGGTGGAATCCTTACAAGGCCCGTAGGCATAAGAATTACATGGACCATAGGCCTTAGAGGAATTTATTTCCCGTAGGCTTCAAACATTACATACAACCTAGACTAACCACTTGGAATTAATCCTCCCCAACATCTTCATCGTGAAATAAGCTCTACACCTCTGCATGGCTATTCGGCTAGGCTTTACCATGCATGCACAATCTTGTACCGATGGCAGGTTCCATACCCTCTCATTATTGCAATCCATTTATCTTCTGCTATGGTTAAAGCTCCTTGCTCCTCCTCCTTCTGATGCTTGTTCATTATAGGTTGTCTGGTTTGCATCTGCACTTAAAGTGGCCCGAAGGCCTTAAGGTGGCCAAATTGTACCATACAATTATTGTAAAGACCCGTAAAATTCAAGTAATTTTTTTTTCTAATTTTCTTTGGGATTTTACAAGAACACAGTTTCTGACGGCGCCTGATTCCGAGGCCCGGTGTGCCCAGAATCATTTTCCGAAGGTTAGCTCAGGTACGTTCAGTGAACGAATGAGCGGGTTTTCCTAAATTTTGAACCAATGCTCAGAATCGAATTCCGAGGGCACCGGTGGAATCGCAGCGCCGGTATTTTCTTAGAAACGCATTTTCCGGAGTTGCGTTTGCTCGTGTGTGGTTTTTAATTTTTGGGGTTAAGTTAAGAAATAAAATAAAGTGGTGCGACAACTTTATTTTATTTCACTTAAAGCCACTTAAAATCCACTTAAGCTAAGTTAAGTGAATAGGGTGGAACCCTAAAATATCGTACCCACTTGGTAGGATATTTGTGATGTGGGGCCCACATGAGCCCCACCGTTTCTTTCCTTCTAAGTAACGCACCCGCAACCCCCCTCTTTAATGAAAGTCAACCATGCGTTTTTCTGGTTAAGGAACGCCTCATTAATTGGAAAGTTAAATCGTTACAATTAATTCATTGAATTAATTGTTCGTTTCTTTTCTTTTTAAATTCAAACATGTCATGTGCATTATCAAAAAAAGATAACTCTTATTTTATTTCTATTCGAACTTGTGGCGTGGAGAGAATTTGGAGGAAAGCGTTCTTCTTCGATGAAGAATGTGAAGAACGCGAAGAACGCGAAGAATGATCCGACCTCTGACGAAGAACGCCAAACCCTCATAGATCGACGACGCGACGCCGTGTACCACGATGTCAATGACACTTCATCCGCGACACTCCGTCCGCGACATTTCTTCCGTGACGATCCTTCTCTTCCGTGACAATCCTCTTCTTCAGCGACGGTTAATTCCGCGATGAACTTGAGTTCGATTACAACGCTTGAGGTAGGGAATTAATTTTGAGAATGAATTTATTCCCTCGTTTCATTCATTCTAAAGAAAACAAGGAAAAAAGGATCAACTTGTTATCTAGTTGATCCACGCATGTTTTCCTTGCAGGTTGGGAATTTTTGTTGCGAGAAACTGTGAGGGCTTATTTTATTTTTGATCGTGATATCATCTGTCGCCTTTCTTGGTTTCATTTTTGGGCCGCCTGTTATCATTCTAATGGGGGGAGGTCGGACCGCACGAACACGGTCGACCCTCCTTCCCCCCTTGTTGTTTGAGTTTGTTGCGGCATGTGAAAGGTAGCGCGGTGCCGTTGCACCGCGTGGAAATGAGAAGAAAGAACATGGCGAAGAAGTGCGACGCCGTCGCGCTGCGCCGTTGGGGCTGAACGAAACCGCGGGCAGAGTCAGGGCTGAGGAGGCGATTTAAAGATCCTGCATTTTGTTGTTGAAGTGCTGATCGACAGACGATGGTGAGGCGGGCAGCGAAGGCGTTTTGAAGGCTTTGCAGTGAAGGTCGGGTCCCGAGATGATCTCTGGCGAAGACCGCAGGCGAATCGGACCACTAGAGCGCATCCGGGGGTCCGCGGAAGCCCCCGCCGGCGCGCCACACCGGCGCAGCGGTGCCGGCTGTTGGGGGCGGCGGCGCCCGGAGTGCCGCCGGAAAAATCCGCCGTGGCTTTAGCCGCGGCGACAGAGCGCGGTCCCGCAACCGCACGACACCGGAGGGGGGCGGCGGGACGCGGCCTGCTGCCGCGTCCGCTGGCACGGGCGGCCCCACGCGGGGGCAGCGCCCCGCTCCGCTCCGCTCGGCCATAACCGGCCGAGCCGCTCCACCGGCCGGGCCGGGTCGCGCCATCCAAGTCGGGTCGACCCAGTTCGGTCCGACCTAGGGAGGGTTGGGCCGGGTCGGTCCGGGCCCAGACCCCCCGTTTTCGGACCCTTTTCGATCTTTCGCGCCATATTTTGAGCTGTAAACCTCCGATCGACGTACCGTCAGCGGCGATGCGACCCTTGGATCGAGACGATCGTTTCGGTATATTACACTCAAGGTTTCGTAATACTTTGGGTTCGTCCGGGTTGGTTCGAATACGAAACAAACCGGGCCCTCAGAGCGGAAACACTTATATCATGAGCTCCGGATGTCCGATTGATGTGCCGTCAACTTTGATGGATTCCTCTAAGTGAGACGGATCTTTAGGCTTACTTCGCTCGAGGTTTGGATGCCGTCGGAGTGCGGTCGGGTTGGTTCGCTCACGAAACCAACCGGGCCACTGGAACGAAAAAGCCAATAACTCACAGACCGGGCGTCCGATTGACGCGCCGTCTGTATCATTGAATTCATCTTGATGAGACAGATCTTTTGGAATACTTCGCCCGAGTTTTGGTTGCAGTTGGATAGTGTCCGGGTTGGATTGCACCCGAAATCCAACCGGGCACTTGGTAGGGAAAAGCTGATATCTTTCAGACCAGATGTTCATTTGACGAACCGTCAGCGGCGTTGGTGATCACGTTTAGAAATGGTCTCTTTGAGTATAACCTATGAGAGTTCGGGGTACAGTTGAGATACGTCCGGTTTGGTTTTCACAAGAAACCAACCAGGCCCTGGGGACGAAAAGGCTAGTAACTCACAGACCGGGCATCCGATTGATGCGCCGTCTGTTGCATTGAGACCCCTATGATGAGGCGGTCCTTTGAGATACTTCTTCATGGGACTTGTGATACTTGGAGTATCGACCTGTAGCTTGTGGAGCGGACCCTCCCAGAGACGAGCGTGCGGAGTACGGAGACCGTGTAGCCGACTGAGACCTGACGACTGCTTGACCGACTCGACTTGGAGTGAGTCGAATAGCCCAGTGGAAGGAGCACTACTTTCTGAGATACAGACCCATGGAGGACGGAGAACTACCTGTGTGACAGTGCAGACCCGCGGTACTCATCCGGAGAGTTCCTCTACAGGCTACTAGGGGGTGTGCACTACTGTGTTTGGGTGGCATACCCCGGCGGGAAGCACTACTGTGTTTTGGTGGATGACCCACGGTACTCGACAGGAGGAGTACCTCAGCAGTCTTAGGTTAGTGAGCAATACCTCGGAGTCGTGACAGGACCACTGCACACTCCAGAGAAGGAGCTCTTTAGCAGTTACAGTTTCGATAATGAAAATCCTGGTTTGATCTGAGACTTTTGACCTTTGTGTTTACCTCATGATTGAGATGTGTCACTTGATAACTTAGGTATATGTATGGACATTACCGGGGTAGTGGTTATCCATTTATTTCATGATCTTGGTGTTTTCCTCATGATTGATATGGGTTACTTGATAAGTTAGGTATATTCATGGGCATATACCTAAGTAGAGGTTATCTGTTGAGATCTTCTTTGTGGTTATCCATGTTGGTTTTAGTGAGACCTTGAGGGTCTCGGGGTCCCTACTGAGTATTGTTATACTCACCCCTCCACGGGCTATTCCCAGACCTCGTTGTGTTGGTTGCAGACGACGGGCAGTGCTGACGTAGGCTGAGTGTTCGAGGACTGGACGATACCCAGAGGTCGACTACACGACGAGTCAATAACCGGAGGTGGAATACACGACGAGTTAGTACCCGGAGGTGGACTACATGAAGAGTTAGTATCTGGAGGTGGACTTCACGGCGAGACGACACTTGGAGGAGGTTGACGGGCGAGAGCGTTGTGGAGGCTATCTGTACCTACCCTTCAGGTAGGATCCGTGGTGGACGATCCAGGTGTTGTGCCATCTGTACCTACCCTTCAGGTAGGATCCGAGGAGGACGACCCAGGAGCCGCTTTCATTCTTCCAGCTGTTGTCTTTTTCTTTTGTACTTTGTTCAGTTGTAGTTGTATTTTCATTTGGGTTTTCATTCTGGCCCATTTACCTTTCAACACTTCTCTTTGTACTTAGTGTTTTACTTCTGCTTGTACTCTGTGGTGTTTTGTTTCCTTTTATAAAGGCAATGCCTTCCCAGTTATCGGGATTTACGCCTTTGGTGCTAGTCACCAGCCCCTGGCCTATGGAAGGCGGGCTTGGGGTAGTCACGGCAAAGGCCCTGAGGACGGGCCGTGAAAATTTGGTATCAGAGGAGTCGGTTCTACCACAAAACTTATAACTCTGATATTTTCTTTCTGTGAAGCAATAGTGTTAAGGGTACTGAGTGTGGTCTTCGGTTCAGGGAGTCCAGTGTTGGTGCAGGCGGCCGACATCTCCATACAACAGGACCCTGACAACTGATTTCCGACTTTGTGCACAAAAACACTGATTGCGTGTGTGTTTTCAACAGTTTTCCCTTAAAACAGCTCAAACCAGGTCAGCTCACAAGGTATAATCGTTTGACCGTGTCACGTTGTTTCTTTCAGGATGCCTTTTCACGGACGACCAGCTAGATCCCAGAGGGATGTACGTACTGACAGCCTGTCAAGAGACGAGGCTTCGGTACATGGCCCTCTTGCAGTCGAGGCACCAGTGGAGGCACCAGCGGTACTACCATACGTTGGGCCACCGATGCCACCAGCCCCAGCAGTAGGCGATGCACGCCACTTGAGTGCGCTTCACAAGTTCCAGCGCCTGAGGCCACCCAGGTTCCGGGGAGAGACGGACCTGCAGGCGGCTGAGGATTGGATGGAGGCTGTGGTGAGAGTCTTCAAGCTAGTAGGGACACCAGCAGACTTCATGGTGATCTTTGCTGCCAGCCTTCTTCAGGCAGCAACAGGCAGGTGGTGGAGCAACTTGTTCAAGTTTTTCGACGGGATTACCTTCCCAGGGGAAGACTTTGAGACCTTTTTCAGGATGGATTTTGTGCCAGTATCTCTACACCCCGAGCGTGTACAGGAGCTTCTGCCTTTGCCGTAGGGTGTTCGATCAGTAGCCGAGTCATCTGTGGGCAGTAGACAGATGATGCAGAGATCCAGGAGGACCAGACCAGCAGTTGGGCGATCTCGGGTTTTAGGATCAGTTGTGCGGGGCACCCGGGGTGGGGTGAGAGTCAGGCGTGCCAGACACGGATAGTGTTACTCCTACGGCAAGAAGGGTCACCTGGCACGTGAATGTACGACCCCCCGCACAGTTGATCTGCGGGTGTTGGAGGAGCCACCGAGACAGAAGTAGCGGCTGGTTCTTGAGAAACAACCGAGCAGTGGACAAGGCAGTAGATCTCCAGGAGAAGGTGGATAGGAGAGGAACTAGTGGATACGTCCCTTGTACTTATAGTTCCATGTTGCTGTTGTATTCATGTCTTTTTACTATGAGCTGCAATAATAAAAAAAACTTATCTTTGTGATGTTTGCTTTCCTGTCCTTTTGTTTGGTTGATACTAAGTGGTCCTGGTTAAAACTGTTGACTTGACCCTCACTTTCGAGATTTCTATTGGAGGAGACCCAGGGACCTTGCACTGATACCGACAGTTTGACTCGACCCTTGGAGGCGAGAGTGACAGTTGGATCTCTTGGTAGTTACATCGAGGCCTTACGACGTCATCCATGGAATGAATGCATCATTCATGTCGGGATTGACTGTATTAGGCAATGGGCATGGTTCTTCCAGGGGATGAGACTGAGTTTCTCTTTTCATCAAAAGAGAAATTTTAGCAGCTCTTTCAGATCGTAGGCAAAGAAGGTACAGATCATCCAGGAGCAGATGAAGAATGCACAGTGCAGTAAGAAACAGGAAACTAGCACCAATCTTAGAGACTCAGGCATGTTAAATGTTTCAAGAAGTGGAAGCTTTAAGGAGAGATGAGTCTGTGAAGCATCATACGTGAAGGTAGAGCTTGGAGAGCAGTATGAGGTGGTGTGCATCTTAACATGCTACAACCACCCGCTTTAGTTATCCCCGCCAGGCTCAGGGAGCTGGAGGGAGAAGGAAGAGAGTAGCTACATGTGGTCAGGGAGAGTGACCCAATAGCTCTAAAAATGATTCAAGGGACAACCTGTGTTCACTACTAGCTGCTGTAGTAACAGAAATTGATACGAATCATTCATTCCTTCCATGAATCTTGTCCCAGACCTAGAGTTTCCGGTAAGCCGTAGACTTGACCCTCACGTCTGGAGGTACCTTGGGAGAAGACTCGATAATCACACTTACGCCGACAGTGTGGTCAGACCCTCGAGTCGAGAGTTTCGGTTGGAATCTCTTGGTGGCAGCGTCGAGGCCTTACGACGTTGGTTTGAGTATGGACTGGGCAATCACAGTTCATACACAAATTGACGGTATTAGGAAAAAAGGTTGTGGTTTAACTACGACGTCGGAATGGGTTTTCCTTGGTCGACAAAAAAGGAAACCCCAGGCAACATAGGGTAACTCATGCATAGGAGGGTGCGACCGATCACTCTTGAGTCGGTCAACCTTACCCTCATGGAAGCAGTCGTTTTGAGTTCCAGTTCTAACAGGAATTAGAGACCTCTGGAGTTCGAGGATGACGATCACGTCCTTATACGGCTCTCACCTCAACGAGGTTTACGGAGATGTGGCCAAGGCGGCAAGTTATATCCAAGGTTCAGCGGACCTTCTTAGGTACTCAGCTGGGTAGGAAGGGTGGTTTACCACTTGACCCATCCACCTCAGTTGCACCAGGTGCACGAGGACTTCCACGTATCTCAACTGAGGAGATACTTGCTCGACCCTTCACATGTCATCAACCATGTGGAGCTGGACTTTGGCGGTGGGGTGTCTTTCATGGAGGTTCCAGTGGGGATCGAGGATCGACAGGGGAGGATCCTACAAGGACGGTCTATTCCTCGGGTGCGCTTTCACTGGAAGTATAAGAACCTCCAGGTGAGAACATGAGAGCGGGAGGCTCAGATTCGTGCTCAGTACCGCTTTTGTATCCCAAGTTTGTGTTTAAAGCTTTACGAGGATGTAAAGCCCTAAGGTGGGAGTAATGTAAAGACCCGTAAAATTCAAGGGAATTTTTTTTCAAATTTTCTTTGGTATTTTACAAGAATGTAGTTTCTGACGACGCCTGATTCCGAGGCCCGGTGTGCCCGAAATCATTTTCCAAAGTTTAGCTCGGGTACGTTCAGTGAACGAAGGAGCGAGTTTTTCTAACTTTTGAACCAGTGCTCGGAATCGAATTCCGAGGGCACCGATGGAATCGCAGTGCCGGTATTTGCTTAGAAACACATTTTCCATAGTTTCGTTTGCTCAGGTGTGGTTTTTAATTTTTGGGGTTAAGTTAAGAAGTAAAATAAAGTGGTGAGACAACTTTATTTTATTTCACTTAAAGCCACTTAAAAGCCACTTAAGCTAAGTTAAGCGGATAGGGTGGAACCCTAAAATATCCTACCCACTTGGTAGGATATTGGTGAGGTGGGGCCCACATGAGCCCCACCATTTCTTTCCTTCTAAGTAACGCACCCGTAATCCCCCTCTTTAATGAAAGTCAACCGTGCGTTTTTCTGGTTAAGAAATGCCTCATTAATTGGGCAGTTAAATCGTTACAATTAATTCATTGAATTAATTGTTCATTTATTTTCGTTTGAAATTCAAACGTGTCACGTGCTTTAATAAAATAAGATAACTCTTATTTTATTTCTGTTGGAACTTGTGGCGTGGAGAGAATTTGGAGGAAAGCGTTCTTCTTCGACGAAGAACACGAAGAACGCGAAGAACGCGAAGAACGCTCCGACCTCCGACGAAGAATGCCAAACCCTCGGAGATCGATGACGCGATGCCGTGTACCGCGACGTCAACAACGCTTCTTCCGCGACACTCCTTTCGCGAAGTTTCTTCCGCGGCGATCCTTATCTTTCGCGACGATACTCTTCTTCCGCGATGGTTAATTCCACAACGAACTCACGTTCGACGACAATTCTTGAGGTAGGGAATTAATTTTGAGAATGAATTTATTCCCTCGTTTCAATCATTCTAAAGGAAACAAGGAAACATGGATCAACTTGTTATCTAGTTGATCCGCGCACGTTTTCCTTGCAGGTTGGGAATTTTTGTTGCGGGAAGTTGTGAGGGCTTATTTTATTTTTGATCGTGATCTCATCTGTCGCCTTTCTTGGTTTCATTTTTGGGCCGCATGTTATCATACTAACGGGGGGAGTTCGGACTGCACGAACACAGCCGACCCTCCTTCCCCCCTTGTTGTTTGAGTTTTTTGTGGCACGTGAAAGGCAGAACGGTGTCATTGCACCCCGCGGAAACGAGAAGAAAGAACGCGGCGAAGAAGGGAGGCGCCGACGAGCCGCGCCATTCGGGCCAAACGAAACCGCCGGCAGAGTCGGGGCCGAGGAGGGGATTTAAAGACCCCATGTTTTGTAGTCGAAGTGAGGATTGACAGATGATGGTGAGGCGGGTTGCGAAGGCGTTTTGAAGGCTTTGTAGCGAAGGTCAGGTCCCGAGATGATCTCTGGCGAAGACCACAGGCGAATCGGACCACTGGAGCGCGTCCGGTGGTCCGCGGAAGCCCCCGCCGGCGGAGAGGCGCCCGGAGCGCCCCCGGAAAAATCCGACGCGGATTCAGCCGTGGCGGCGGAATGCGGTCCCGCGACCGCGCGGAAACGGAGGGGGGAGGCGGGACGTGGCCGGCTGCCGCGTCCGCTGGCACGGGCGGACCCACGCGGGGGCAGCGCCCCGCTCCGCTCCGCTCGGCCGTAACCGGCCGAGCCGACCCACCGGCCAGGCCGGGTCGTGCCCAGACCAGGCCGGGCCACCCCGGCTGGGCCAGGTCGCGCCATCCGGGTCGGACCCGGACCCGGGGGGGTTGGGCCGGGTCGGTTCGGGTCCAGACCCCCTGTTTTCGGACCCTTTTCGGTCATTCGCCCATATATTGAGTTGTAGACCTCCGATCAATGTAACGTCAGTGGTGATGCGACCCTTGGATCAAGACGGTCGTTTCGGTATATTACACTCAAGGTTTAGGAATACTTTGTGTTCGACCGGGTTGGTTCGGATACGAAACCAACCGGGCCCTCAGAGCGGAAATGATTATATCTTGAGATCCGGACGTCCGATTGATGTGCCATTGAATTTGATGGATTCCTCTAAGTGAGACGGATCTTTTGGCTTACTCCACTGGAGGTTTGGATGCCGCCAGAGTGCGGTCGGGTTGGTTCGCTCACGAAACCATCCGGGCCCCTGGAACGGAAAAGCCAATAACTCACAGACCGGGCGTCCGATTGACGCGCCGTCTATCTCGTCGAATTCCTCTTGATGAGACAGAACTTTTGGAATACTTCGCCCGAGTTTTGGTTGCAGTTGGATAGTGTCCGGGTTGGATTGCACCCGAAATCCAACCGGGCCCTTCGAACGAAAAAGCTGATATCTTTCAGACCAGACGTTTGTTTGACGAACCGTCAGAGGCGTTGGTGATCACGTTTAGAAACGATCCCTACGAGTATACCCTATGAGATTTCGGGGTACAATTGAGATACGGCTGGTTTGGTTCGCACACGAAACCAACCGGGCCCCAGGGATGAAAATGCTAGTAACTCACAGACCAGGCGTCCGATTGACGTGCCGTCTGTTATGTTGAGACCCCTATGATGAGGCGGTCCTTTGAGATAATTTTTCGTGGGACTTGTGGTACTTGGAGTATCGACCTATAGCTCGTGGAGTGGACCCTCCCAGAGACGAGCGCGCAGAGTACGGAGACCGTGTAGCCGACTGAGACCTGACGACTGCTTGACCGACTCGACTTGGAGTGAGTCGACTAGCCCAATGGACGGAGCACTAGTTTGTGAGGTGCAGACCCATGGAGGATGGAGTACTACCTATGTGACAGTGCAGACCTGTGGTACTCATCCGGAGAGTACCTCTGCAGGCTACTAGGGGGTGTCCACTACTGTGTTTGGGTGGCATACCCCGACGGGAAGCACTATTATGTTTGGGTGGCTGACCCGCGGTACTCGATAGGAAGAGTACCTCAGCAGTCTTAGGTTATTGAGAAGTACCTCAGAGTCGTGACAGGACCACTGTACACTTCAGAGACGGAGCTCCTGAGCAGTTACGGTTTCGATAATGAAAATCCTGGTTTGAGCTGAGACTTTTGACCTTTTTGTTTACATCATGATTGAGATGGGTCACTTTATAACTTAGGTATATGTATGGGCATATACCTGGGTAGTGGTTATCCGTTGATTTCATGATCTTGGTGTTTTCCTAATGATTGAGATGGGTTACTTGATAACTTAGGTATATGCATGGGCATATACCTAAGTAGAGGTTATCTGTTGAGATCTTCTTTTTGGTTATCCATGTTGGTTTTAGTGAGACCTTGAGGGTCTCGGGGTCCCTACTGAGTATCGTTATACTCACCCCTGCAAGGGCGATGCCCGCACCTTGTTGTGTTTGTTGCAGACGACGGGCAGTGCTGACAGAGGCCGAGTGTTCGAGGACTGGACGGTACCCGGAGGTGGAATACACGACAAGTCAGTAACCGGAGGTGGACTACATGACGAGTCAGTACCCGGAGGTGGAATACACGATGAGTCAGTATCTGGAGGTGGACTTCACGGTGAGACGACCCTCAGAGGAGGTTGACGGGCGAGAGCGTTGTGGAGGCTAACTGTACCTACCCTTTAGGTAGGATCCGTGGTGGACGATCCAGGAGCTGCCCCATCTGTAGCTACCCTTCAGGTAGGATCCAAGGAGGACGACCCAGGAGCCTCTTCCGTTCTTCCAGCTGTTGTCTTTTTCTGTTGTACTTTGTTCAGTTTTAGTTGTACTTTCATTTGGGTTTGTATCCTGACCCATTTACCTTTCAGCACTTCTCTTTGTACTTAGTGTTTTACTTCTGCTTGTACTCTGTGGTGTTTTGTTTACTTTTATAAAGGAAATTCCTTCCCAGTTATCGGGATTTCTTCCTTTGGTGTTAGTCGCCAACCCCTGGCCTATGGAAGGCGGGCTTGGGGTAGTCACGACACGAGCCCCGAGGACGGGTCGTGACAATTATCATAATTGTGGTTTCAATTTTATATGTTTTACGATATGCCCAATCATTTAATATGATATATCCAATTTCATAACAAACAAAAAAGGATTTAAGGTCATATATCCTTCAAGTTCATGGAAAATATGAAATGAAATATAGTAAATGAATGGCCCAAAATGATAAGAATGTAAATTCTTCCTTATCATATATAGAAAATATTCTATGATCCTTATAGTGAGTTGATTTAATTAAATTTCCTATAATTTGTTTTAGTGTGGGTTATTTTTAATTTTATACATATTGTAACACCCCGAGCTTCCATGATACACTTCTCTTTCAATAATGCAATCGCTTGCATTGTACGCAAGTTTGAGTTCTAACACACCACGACTAATCAAAGTCGCCGTTATGAATAGTAATACCCACTTTTTAAAATTATAGAAATTTTATATTTCAAAATGGACTTCATTTTTGTATTCGTAATATCAAAATTATCCTAAGTTGAATTTTTTGTAATTTTCTGAGAACTTCCAATTTTTTATGAATAGTGAAAAATATTTAAAACAAATTTTTTAATCAAAATAATTTATATTGATAAATTATACTACATAGTGGTTTTAAAGTATAATTAGAATATATTTTTACCATTTTATCCAATGGTGGTCATTAGAATTAATTTAACATTGAAATTGGACATGAACAATTGTCAATCTGTTGATATATATTGTTTCTTAAAAACAGACTATTTGTTGTGACAACGGGAATTAATTATAAAATTAATTAATGCAACTTATATGTTTGGAATTTTGTAAAATAGAAATCATTTTTGAATTCAGAATATCAATTATATCTTAGGGTGAAATTTTGGCATTGTTCAGAAAAACTTCAATTTTTGATGATTAGTGAAACCACTAAGTGGTAGTTAAAAAACTAATTTTTCGTTTAAATGAAACATTACCACTTCTGTGATTTGATTTTCAAAAATACGACATAAATTTTTGTCATTAGGAAGCAAAATGTGGTTTAATGGGATTAAAATAATTTTTCGTGAATAGTAACTTTTAAGTTTAATTAATCGCGATTAAAAGTAATTAGTGTAATTTAAGGTAAAGATAATGTTATAATAATATGAAATGACCTTTAAACTTGTTTTACCCCTATTTTATGAGTCATGGACGACCAAGAAAATACATGGGTCAACTTTGGGACCCCATGGAGCCACTTTGGTAGGAAAATGACATTAAAAACTTTTTATTTAATGTTAAAATAAAAATGTCACAAACATGAGTTACTTTACTAAAATAATTTTTAAATGGGGTTATACAAGTCATAATTTTAACTATAAATATTCATTAGAAATCTAAAAATATTTCCTACATCATGATACTTTTTCATAATTTTTAGATATTAAATAAATTAAATTATTTATGACACCATGATGATGCAGCGATTACCTCATTAATTAACGATTTAAATAAAATGAAAAGATAATGTAAAATCTAAGACGTACAATTGTCAAAAACCTATTGGATGAGTATATTTAGAACCCTTATCACCTTATCCTTGAAATATATAAGTGTGGGACCTTTAAAATCCGAAACTCATTATATAATAAAGTAACATTTCATGACTTTCCAGGAGTGCCCCTCCTCTCCTCTTATAAAAGGCCCCCACCACTACCACCTTACTCACACCTTAAAAGCCTTTTGGCTCGGCCAACCTCTTCCCAAATACTCTCCCAACTTTCCTCTCTTACTCCTATAATCCTCAATTTGGGCAGAAGTCTTCCCAATGAAGCCTTTGGATCAAATCAAAAAGAGTTACCCGATTTTAAGGTAATGTCTTCTCTTGCGTTCTTTTGTTTTATTTTGCTTCTCCAACCCCCTAAAATATTTTTATTACTTTATTTTTTTTAAAAAAACCAGTATCTTCAATATACTTGGATGTTTTTATAATAATTATTTGAGCTACACTTACACACACCTACATCTAATGTTTAAAGAACATACTGTTTCCGTGGATGCCAAATTTCTGCCTCACGAAACGATGATTGTTCAACACTTTTATAACACCTTCAAAGATGACCATTAAGATGTCACTATATTTATATATGATATATGATATATAATATGTTTATTTTTTTACTTAATCTTCTTTATTTTTCATTTATGGCATACCTTTATGGTTTCCATTATGGGAAAACACGATATTTTCATTTTAGGAAGTGCGGACTACCGACCCCTCAAAGTGATTTGAATCGGTAATGCCATATGTGGGATGTTTAAATGATGGAGTAAATGATATTATATATGATATTATACTGTAATTATAATATACCTTTATATCATTATGATTTCATTCCATTAAATACGAAATAGAAATGAAAGTAGCGTTCATGCGTACGTACGGCTTACCGTCTCCATGAACGGTGAATTTCATTTCTTACCTCTAAATATTATGTAATATTATAAATGAATGTATATAATGGATATATATAATATACATGATATCTAAATCATGAATATAATTCTGGATATAATGGATATTTTACCACATGACCAACTTGTAATTATAAGAAGTTTATTTTTGACTCGAGTACCAAAGATCGACAAAACGACCGTTATTAACTTAAATGACTACATAATTTTCGTAACAATGTAATAAGTGATATAAAAGGGATAATGAACTTGAAAAAGGTTCTTAAGAAAGTAGAGATTAACTATAGTTTATTATTAAGGAGATTAAAGAACGATCGAGTGAAGTCGGACACGAGGTAAGGGAAATTCTTAACCCAATTTCTGTTCTTTGGGTTAATCTTCTACTTTCAAATTATGTCATTGTAACACCCGAGACTATTATGAGAAATATTTTGTTTTTATGTTATATTAATTTTCAAAGGAATCTTTTTCTACACACAACACTCGCTTGACTTGCTTTACATGCAATCACGACCTTCCTCGACAGCTTGCGTCGTACGCAATACCAGGTTTCACTAAACAACAATATATTATTATGAACTAGCCGTTATGAATAGTATTAACTAAATTTTAAATTTTATAACATTATTATTCATCTTACACATTTTCTAGAACATGGTAAGAGAAAAAATAAATTTTTCGGGTAAAATAAGTATTTTTTAAAAAATGCAGTTTTGCCGCCTTTTGATGGAACACCCACATTAAATCGAGTTTTTGACATGTTTATAAGTTCAATTTGACAAAATAAAATTCTTCTTTTGAATCAGGGTATAAAAATTTACTTTGGATAAATGTTTCATATTTTTCTGATAACTTTCATATTTTGATGAATAATAAAAATACGCTAATTTTTAATTAAAAACAACTTTTTTCATTGAGATAATTTATATGGATAAATTATAATATTGAATGGTTTTAAATTATAAATAGAATATATTTTTACCATTTAATATAATGTATGTCATTAGCACTAATTTCACATTGAATTCATTGGTAAAAACATTTCAATCTTTGGAAATATTTTAACTTCTAAAACCCGTTTTCTTAACAACGGGATTTATTTTAAATTAATTACTGCAACTTATATGTTTCGAATTTTGAAAAATGGATTCCATATTTGGAATCAATGGGTCTAAATTATGTTAATAGGCTACTTTTTATTTTTGGGAATTATGAATAGTAACTACGGTAAATTTTATTTACCATAGTTAAAGGTGAATCATGTAATTAAGGATAAATATAAGATTATAAAGTTACCCTAACACCAGCCAAAATCCTATTGGATGACTACAAGTCGACCCATATCACCTAAGGGTCGGATTAGATTCATTTAATGGACTTTGTTCCATGCAAATAATTTAATTATTATTAAAACCAAAGAATGTGACAACATGTCACTTTCTTAAATCCTATAAGTATAATAATTTTAATTTGGTGATAAACTTAATGACACTTCAAACATGAATAGTCTCCATATATCTAATACAATTATCTACATCATAGGAATTTATTTAGAATTTTTAGGGATTAAATAATTGTCATTAATTATGATACAATAGTGATGTTGAAATTATTCTATTAATTAAAATATCAAATTAATGGTTTTAAAAATATTAAAATAAATATTATATGAACTATTTAATGTTCTCCACTAATTTTCTAGATACATATGACATTTTATGGATCTATTAAAGCTTTTATTTCGAACATATCTTCTGTATATAGTTTATTTAAATTCAAATAAATGAATAGTGTCAAAATTGACACTATTGTTATTTTATAAACATATCATATTATAAAATTGTTTAAAAATCACAAAATTATTTAAAAATTATAAATTAAAATTTATATGGTCGAAAATGTCATAAAGTGTCAAATTATGGAAAATTCATAACACATATGTAATTATTTATAATAATTTAAAATTTAGAATATTATTACCACAAATAAAATTAAATTGATATGTAAGGATAAATCAAGTTGATAATGTTTAAAATAAATTCCTAACATGTATAAATTTTATTGGTTGATGAGATTACAACTCTATATCATCTAATATTCTGATATGAGTCATTTTGGAAGTTTTTAAGTGGGTTTGGGATTTAATATAAACTAATATTTCTTATATTTCCAAAGGCGCCCCTCTCCTCCCTTATAAAAGGGAACCTCCTCCATCTCTTCCTCACACCAATTTGAGCCTTAAAGCTTGACCAATACCTGCCCATTTCACTTCCCCACTTCCCTAGAAACATCCTAGAGGTCCTGGTCTCCTTCAAAGACCAATTGTAGTTCCCTAAGAGGAGGTCTCAAAGAGGCGCTTCAAAGAAAAGGTAATGTCCGTTACCGATTCTTTCATCTTTATTTCTTCCTCCACTTATTCTTCTTCTTTAGGTGTTTCATTATGAAATAATAACACCAGTATCATTAATATACTGATATGTTATTATAAGTATGAAACAACCCTATTTCACCATCTATCTATCCTACGGAAAACAAAATCACCGCGCGTGCGTACGTACGGAATACCGTCTCCACGCCGTAGTGTAATCTATTTTCCCCCACCACCTTACTTGGATGGGTATAATGGTGTAAATAATAAATATATATGATTATTATAAAGTGATATTTATTCTAAAATAGTATACATACACTCCAACACTATTCCATTATCATGGGAACGATATCATCGCTCGTGCGTACGTACAGAATACCGTCTCCACGATGTGATGCGACTTGTTCTACATGATCTTCATTGCATAATGATTATATAAATAAATTGAATGAATTAATATGAAGTATATTACACTAATACCATTCTGTAAATGAGGTATATATAACCTAAAGAGAATAATAAGAATTTATTCGACAAAACACGCATAAGAACAAAAAGTAATAAACACCCGAATAACAAGTAGTAATGAAATATTACTAATATGAAGCTAAGAATATGACCAAATATGATATCATAACAATAATTATTATTCTTTAATAAGTCAATTACATTATTTAAATCATTATACAGGAGGTTCAGACACTTACGATGCAAATCGGACCTAAGGTAAGAGAAATATCACAATCTCATTTTTATCTGAGATTGTTTATACTTCGGAATTTACTGGGGTGTATTTTATCATCCACACCCATGTTTCCTCAATATGTAATATTTATATCCTTATACACTATTTTAAATCCAATTTTACCCTTTGATGAGTTTTTAGTAAAAGATATGAAAGGAATCTTTTGTCGTTTTTCGTATGAGGTACTTTTTGACTTTTCCGACAAAAGTACGAGAAGAATGTTTTTTTAACTTATACGGCATGAATGGATTTTTAAAACATTATTTCCAAGAAGCTTCATTTACAAGTTTTCAAGTTTATTTTTAATCAACTTCTTTAGCTAAAAATTGTATGACATATTAAGAAAGGAAATGTTTTTGAAGTAGAAAGGATATTTTCCTCAAGAATGGAGTTCAAGTGCTTTATCAAAATTATTTTCCACCTAAGATAATATAGGGTTCTGTTTCTATCCCTATTATTACATTGATTTTATTATGTTGTGATGGAATTATTTTTATGAATTACTTTATCTTATATGAATTGTTTTATGTTGTGATGATGTTTAAGAATACAATTTTTATTACATGGTTTATGCAATGATGTATGGTTTATGATTTTTTGGCACACATAAGAATGGTATAATTATGAGATGGGTGGGACCTATATCTCCCTCCAATGCATTGGGTAAAGATTTTATATCTCATGAGATATACATGGCTGGAATGGTAGGTTAAACCAGTTCAGTGAAACAGGACTTAATCGAGGAGTAAACTCGGTTCAAAAATGGACTTTGTACACTAAGATAGTCTTGGCAATGAGTCTTGAATAATAAGAAATAATTTTCTATGATTATGTGTGTATGCCACAAAAATTCATGTTTTAAGTTATGATTATTGTGATTACATTTCACTGCCATGATTTATCCCATGTTATGAAATTATGATCTCTTTTGCAGGGTAAGATTTCCAAAATGTCATGTTCTTATGAATATGATGTGATTGATATTTCTTTTGTTTACACTTACTGAGCATTTGAGCTCACCCTTTTGTATGTTTTCTTTCCCCAGGTCAGGAAGCAGGTTATTAAGTATGATATGCTAAAAGGGACTATTGATATGATGAAATAAATGGGAGATAGTGTAGATGTTTTATGAACCAGTTGTTTATGTTTCCCAGTTTCTAAAGACACTATACCTATACGGTCCTTTCATGGTTTTGTTATATGTTGTAATAAGTATGCTTCAATTTTTAAGAATTAACCATGTATGTAAAGTATGGGTCGTTATAGTCATGATATTATTATGTCATATCTTGTATTTGTACTTTCTTTATGTGTAATTATAGTGAATAGACATAATAGATCTATTTTATTTAAAAAAATGATCTTTGTAAGGGAAATTCTTAACCCAATTTCCGTTCTTTGGGTTAATCTCCTACTTTAAAATTACGTCATGATATTATTATGTCTTATCTTGTATTTTTAATTTCTTTATGTGTACTTATAGTGAATACACATAATAGATCTATTTTATTTAAAAAATGATCTTTGTAAGGACTTAATCTCAATCTCTATTCATTGAGGCATATTTTGTTTTATATACAAATTTCTTTTATACGGTGTATAAACCCCTTTGACATTTACATTTATTCAAAAGGAATCTTTTTATTAGAAGATTTTTACTAAATGAAAAAAGGGAATGTTTTTATTGTCGTACGTATGCGGTGACAATGACTTCTCTGCCGTCGTGACCATTATTTGAGTTTCAGCTTCCTCTACAAGCCATAAATTTTTTTTAAAATGAAAAATAAATACCAAGTTTTAATTTCCTTTTATTTTGGTATTTAAAATGTTTAGGAAAGTGTTTTTATTATATCAATGTGTTGTATTGATACCTTGTGATTGAAATGTGGAAATGTTATGTTTCCTTTATGCATGTTTTATGTGATACGATTATGTTATGGTTTACGATATGTTTAAACCTGTTCATATGATGAATTCATTGGACTTAATAAGTGACGGGTGGAGCCCGCTATAGCTCCTCGATGCATCGGCAGGTCTCATGAGACAAACTAGTGTCTTGGAACGAGACCTTGACAAAATCTTATTTGTAGTCTTGGCACGAGGCCTTGGCTACGTGGTTATGATAGTCTGACATTATGCATTCCATCATTATGAAAGTGGTTATTGATATTGCATGTGATTATTAGACTAGTAAAATATCCATGTGAGTAAGTAAATGGCATTATTTAATTTTATTTTTTTCCATATTATGCTTAAGTTGAAGTTTAAAAAGGCTTTTGTTTTATTTATACATTGTCGTAAATATTAATGTTTATTTATGAAAGCTTCCGAAATATTGTTATCCTTACTAAGAATCTGAGATCACCCCTTTAAATGTTTTAATTTTTCCAGGATGTGAAGAAGTATTTTAGGAATGACCAGCAGGGATAGTCTGAAGGGGATAGGAGTGTGGAAAATTAAGACTATGTTATTGTAGTTTTTTACTTTATGATATAATGTAACATTTATGAATGTATCTAGTGTTTCCAAGTCTAGTAAACTAATCGGTCTTTAGAGACTTGATCTTTTGTGATCATTCCAATGTTACGCAATAATGCACCGACTCTGGGTAACTGGGGTCGGGGCGTTACAGTTGGTATCAGAGGATGTTTAGTACTAACCTTGGAAGCTATATTTAGATAAACTCTGATTAGAGCACATAGCCTGGAGATAGACTTTGAGGATTAGTATAGAAGAACTTACTATAATTTTGGTATTATAGAGATTTTGTGAGTTTTCCAAGAAATACATCCCTATCTGGATACAAGAAGGTAGAGGTGGATCTGGCCCATATGTACCTAGGGGTAAAACCCAAAAACACCACTTTGAGCTAGACTCGAATGAGATCTGGTGCACAACAACGGGCCTTGCTGCACTCTTGGTTATGACACTCCTGGGGGATATGCTTAGGATAATTCTCATTTTTTACAAACCATTATGAAGGGTTTATGAGTATATACTTCTTCAAAGAAATTTTTTTTATGATTATAGATTAAATCCATAAACCATTCAATTTATGTAAGTATTTTACAAGTTTTGAATTATTCATTGCAATTCAAAAACTAACATAGTTTATGCCATTGTATAGAAATGGCACCCAATAGAAGGAATGTGAACTCCAGCAATACGTATTATCTAAAGAGTAAGAAGGATCATATCTTTCACGGTATTAAGCCAACATTTAGAAGGGAAATAGTCTCCCATGTGTTCTCAACAAATGAATAAATAGTATCACGTGTTAATAAGATAAGTAAAGAATTCTCTGAGTCCTATGGCTTTGAAGCGAAGCAAGAGAAGAAAAGGATGGAAGAGAGAATGATGGATAAAGGGATGAGGGAAAAGAAGAATTTTCCAATATGTGATAACTGTGGGAAGAAACACCTTGGAAATTTCCTAAAGGGAATGAGAGTTTGTTATAAGTGTGGAGAAAAAGGACACCAAGTGCGTGACTGCAAGGGTAAGAAAAAGGTTTCAAATGTACAATGCTTCATCTGCAAGGAGTGGGGACACTACGCAAACCAATGTCCAAATCATCAGAGTATGCCCCAAATGATGTTATTGGATAATAATCAAGTTATGATACTACCACAGATGAGGAGGAATGATTAGAGTTCTTATGTTATTATTAAAGAATTTTGTCATTTGAGTGTTGTATCAATGATGTAATGGTTATAATAATTATGGAGTATATAAGGATTGTACTGTAGTACTATTTCATCAAGGACTTGAGACTATGTGGAACCAACAAAAGTGACTCCATAGCAGGTTAAATTTTTGGAAAATTTATGGTTGAGAGAAAGATAAACCATAAAATGGTTCTGATACTGAGATAGTGATTTTGGAATAATACATGATTGATTTGGATAAATTATATTGGATATTCTTGACTTCCTTGAAACTGATTAATTATTTGTATACATTTTTTGGTAGAAGGAGTATATATAGTATTCTATAAGGAATAAGGGATCGTGAATGTTATAAATAAGGATTTATGGTAATTTAGGATGTTGCAGTGTTTTAAAAGAATACATGATGAAGGTGTTCACATGTTATTACGCGGCAAAAGGATCTTCATTGTGTTTACCTTCCTTATAAAATCTGGACTATGAGTTGGAAAGAAGTATTTTGGATAACTATAAAGGTTGGAATGGATTAAGTTGATCTTTGGATAGTATGGCTTAAGGATAAAACGTTTCTTAAGATTATTTATGGAATATTATAATACTGTAGTTTTTGAAAAAGGACAACCTATAGGTCGGGGGATAACCCGTCACGTCTGACAATGCTGCAAGAATTGAACCCACAAACATAGTGCGATAGGCCTTTATTACCTACCACTAGCTTACAGAATGTCCCTGGTTATTACAAAAAAGTTTTCCTTATCTAAATGGTATGTGTTAATATTTGGAACCTTATACAATTATGAAAAATAGAAAATTTTTGAGTTCTACTACCTTTTGAAGTGAAATATGGGTTTGTGGTAAATATTTATTAACGAATGAAAGTCTACATGACCAGTAAGTATATTTCCTTACGTTCTTAGTAAATCTCCTAAATAAATTCCTCAACTTTATGAAAGGTAACTTAAAACAAAAATGTTGTCGGTTAACTTTTCAAATTGGGGAATCAATGACCGTTTAACCAATCACAAGTTTGGGATTTTCTTGTAGTTAACTTTCTCTTAATCTTGTTTTATACAACTCTCCATCAGACCTTGATGGTTTTTTTCCTCCATATCTATATTTTCATAGAATCCTATTATGGTCTATCTCGAGTGACCTTTGTACTTCTCTTTATTTCTTTTAAAGTTATATTTTTATTATCCTTATTTCCGATGTGGGTTTTACACAAAGGTATTTTCTATTTTCAACCTTTTATTTTCAATGAAAAATTTCAAATTGCAAGGGTACAATTTATTTAAGGAGGGGAGAATGTAACACCCTGAGCATCCACGATACGCTTCTCTTTCAATAATGCAATAGCTTGCATTGTACGCAAGTTCGAGTTCTAACACACCGCGACTAATCAAAGTAGCCATTATGAATAGTAATACCAACTTTTTAAAATTATAGAAATTTTATATTTAAAAATGGAATTTATTTTTGTATTCGTAATATCGAAATTATCCTAAGTTGATTTTTTTGTAATTTTTTGAGAACTTCCAATTTTTTATGAATAGGGAAAAATATTTAAAACAACTTTTTAAATCAAAATAATTTATAGTGATAAATTATACTATTTAGTGGTTTTAAAGTATAATTAGAATATATTTTTACCATTTTATCCAATGGTGTTCATTAGAATTAATTTAACATTGAAATTGGACATGAACAATTGTCAATCTTTTGATATATATTGTTTCTTAAAAACACGCTATTTGTTGTGACAGTGGGAATTAATTATAAAATTAATTAATGCAACTTATATGTTTGGAATTTTGTAAAATAGAAATCATTTTTGAATTCGGAATATCAATTATATCATAGGGTGAAATTTTGGAATTGTTATGAAAAACATCAATTTTTTATGAATAGTGAAACCACTAAGTGGTAGTTAAAAAACTGATTTTTCCTTTAAATGAAACATTACCACTTCTATGATTTTATTTTCAAAAATCCGACATACATGTTTGTCATTAGGAAGTAAAATGTGGTTAAATGGGATTAAAATGATTTTTTGTTGAATAGTAACTTTTAAGTTTAATTAATCGCGATTAAAGGTAATTAGTGTAATTTAAGGTAAAGATAATGTTATAATAATATTAAATGACCTTTACACTTGTCCTACCCCTATTGGATGAGTCATGGACGACCAATACAATCCATGAGTCAACTTGGGGACCTCATGGATCCAATTTGGTTGGAAAATGACATTAAAAACTTTTTATTTAATTTTAAAATAAAAATGTCACAAACATGACTTGTTTTACTAAAACAATTTTTAAATGGGGTTATACAAGTCATATTTTTTACTATAAATATTAATTAGAAATATAATAAGATTTAATATATCATGATATTTTTTTTTTATAATTTTTAGACATTAAATAAATTAAATTATCTATGCCACCATGATGATGCAACGATTACCTCATTAATTAACGATTTAAATAAAATGAAAAGATAATGTAAACTCTAAGACTTACACTTATCAAAAACCTATTGGATGAGTATATTTAGAACCCTTATCACCTTATCCTAGAAATATATAAGTGTGATATCTTTAAAATCCTAAACTCATTATATAATAAAGTAACATTTCATGACTTTCCAAGAGTGCCCCTCCTGTCCTCTTATAAAAGGCCCCCACCACTACCACCTTACTCACACCTTAAAAGCCTTTTGGCTCGGCCAACCTCTGCCCAAATACTCTCCAAACTTCCCTATATTACTCCTAGAAGCCTCACTTTGGGTAGAAGACTTCCCAAGTAAGCCTTTGGATCAAATCAAAAAGAGTTACCCAGTTTTAACGTAATGTCTTCTCTTGTGTTCTTTTGTTTTATTTTTCTTCTCCATCCCCCTAAAATATTTTTATTACTTTATTTTGTAACAACACCAGTATCCTCAATATACTTGGATGTTTTCATAAGAATTATTAGAGCTACACTTACACACACCTACATCTAATTGTTAAAGAATATATTGTTTCTGTGGATGGCGAATTTCTGCCTCACTAAACAATGATTGTTCAACACTATTATAACACCTTCAAAGATGGCTATTAAGATGAAAATATATTTATATATGATATATAATATGTTTATTTTTTTACTTAAGCTTATTTATTTTTCATTTATGGAATAAATTTATGGTTTCCATTATGGGTAAATGCAATATTTTCATTTTAGGAAGTGCGGACTACCGCCCCCTCAAAGTGATTTGAATCGTTAATGCCATATGTGGGATGTATAAAGGATGGACTAAATGATATTATATATGATATTATACTTTAATTATAATATAACTTTATATCATTATTATTTCATTCCATTAAATACGAAATAGAAATGAAAGTAGCATTCATGCATACGTACGGCTTACCGTCTCCATGAACGGTGCATTTCATTTCTTACCTCTAAATGTTATGTAATATTATAAATGAATGTATATAATGGATATATATAATATACATGATATCTACATCATGAATATAATTCTGGATATAATGGATATTTTACCACATGGAAAACTTGTAATTATAAGAAGTTTATTTTTGACTCGAGTACCAAAGATCGACAAAACAACTGTTATTAACTTAAATGAATACATAATTTTCGTAACATTGTAATAAGTGATATAAAATTTATAATGAACTTGAAAAATATTCTTAAGAAAGTAGAGATTAACTATAGTTTATTATTCAGGAGATTAAAGAATGGTCGAGTGAAGTCGGAGACGAGGTAAGGGAAATTCTTAACCCAATTTTTGTCCAATGGGTTAATCTCCTACTATCAAATTATGTCATGATATTATTATGTCATATCTTGTATTTGTACTTTATTTATGTGTAATTATAGCGAATACAAATAATAGATCTATTTTATTTAAAAAAATGATCTTTGTATGGGAACTTCTTAACCCAATTTCCATTCTTTGGGTTAATCTCCTACTTTCAAATTATGTCATGATATTATTATGTCCTATCTTTTGTTTTTAATTTCTTCATGTGTACTTATAGTGAATACACATAATAGATCTATTTTATTTAAAAAATTATTTTTGTAAGGACTTCATCTCAATCTCCATTCATTGAGGCATATTTTTTTTATACACAAATTTCTTTTATATGGTGTATAAACCCCTATGACTTTTACATTTATTCAAAAGGAATCTTTTTATATGAAGAGTTTTACTAAACGACAAAAAGGGAATGTTTTTCTTGTCGTACGTTTGCGGCGAAAATGAATTCTCCACCGCCATGACCATTATTTGAGTTTCGGCTTCCTCTACAAGCCATAACTTTTTTTTAAAATGAAAAATAAATACCAAGTTTTAATTTCCTTTTATTTTGGTATTGAAAATGGTTTTGAAAGTGTTTTTATTATATCAATGTGTTGTATTGATACCTTGTGATTGAAATGTGGAAATTTTATGTTTCCTTTATGCATGTTTTATGTGATACTATTATGTTATGTTTTATGATATGTTTAAAACTGTTTATATGAGGAATGCATTGGACTTAATAAGTGACAGGTGGAGCCTGCTTTAGCTCCTCGATGCATCAGCAGGTCTCATGAGACAAAATAGTGTCTTGGCACGATGCCTTGACAAAATCTTATTTATAGTCTTGGCACGAGGCCTTGGCTACATGGTTATGATAGTATGGCATTATGCATTCCATCATTATGAAAGTGGTTATTGATATTGCATGTTATTATTCGACTAGTAGAATATCCATGCGAGTAAGTAAATAGAATTATTTAATTTTATTTTTTCCATATTATGCTGAAGTTAAAGTTTAAGAAGGCTTTTGTTTTAGTTATACATTTCCTTAAATTTTAATGTTTATTTATGAAAGCTTCCGCAATATTGTTATCCTTACTGATCATCTGAGCTCACCCCTTTCAATGTTTTAATTTTTCCAGGATGTGAAGAAGTATTTTAGGAATGACCTGCAGGGATAGTCTGAAGGGGATATGAGTGTGGAAAATGGACACTATGTTATTTTAGTTTTTCACTTTATGATGTAATGTAACATTTATGAATTTATCTAGTGTTTCCAAGGCTACTAAACTAATCGGTCTTTCGAGACTTGATCTTTTGTGATCATGCCAATGTTATACAATAATGCACCGACTCTGGGTAACTAGGGTCGGGGCGTTACACATATAACCTCCATATTTTGACTTGAAAAAACAAAATAAACATGTAATGTGAACAATCCGTTCTATTAATGATAAAAAGGATTAATCGAACGATCTGGAATTTTAGAACCTTTAAAATGAATATAGTATAGTATAAAATGTGTCACGTGATACACACAACATAAAAACCCACAAAATATTAAAAATTAATTATAAATTAAGATCTAATAAACACTAATATATTAAACTAATAGATATTTATAAGGATAAAAATTAATACGAGTTAATGTGGAAAAACATTATTTTCAATAACATTCGTTTTCTTTTTGTTATAAAATTTATTTTAAAAGAAAAATTTCAAAATTTTAAAATTTAAATTTTAAAAAATTAATATTATTTTAAAATTTCAGAAATTAAATTTTACTTAGTGTTATTTTTTGAGGTTTTTTATGAAAAGGTTGATATTTAGATAAAAAATAATGATTTTTGTGAAAATTATAATTTTTATGATTTTTTTCATTATGTAATATTATCCTAGAAGATTAGAAAAACCTTTTAGAAAATAAAATTTATATTCTAAAATATTATTTTACCCTAAAATATTATGTCCAATATTTTATATTCTAAAATAAAATGTTTAATAAAAATATTGTTTTCGGTCTATTCCTATAATTATGTTTTTAGATGGTAAAATTTGGTCTTTTATTGACTCAAAATCCATCCATATTTTATTTATTTTATATTAAATCAATTTATGTTATTAATATCATTAACTAATTTAATTTGTTCATATATATATATATATGATGCTTAACGAGTTATTTTTTATAAAATCGATTTTTACAAAATTAAGTGTGCTTATTTTAAAATTAAATTCTCATGCCTCTATATATTTACATGTTAAAATTATTTTCAAATATTATATCAGAATGTTCATATTATGTAAAAGGACTTGATCTTAATTTTTGTTTTAATGGTAGTTAATAATGGAAAAAATTAATTACCGACTTAAAAGTTAATTTGGGTAAATTGATAAAAGTAAAAAACACAAAAACCTTGAATCACACATAACTTGTCTCAAACTAAATTAATGATAGTATTTTAAACCTTAAATTTTCATATAACCTATATATTTCAATTTTTGATTCACTTACCCCTGAATGGAGTCATGATAATACCGAAAAATGATGGCTGTTTCCAAAAGTTCTCCTTTCTCATATTATAAAAAGTACAAATTACACCCTTTAATGATGGATTTTGATTTATATTTAACCATTCAAACTATTTAAATATAATCCCATATAAACAATATTTTTTAAAATAAATATTATGGGACTAGTAGTTAACATAAGCCCTTAAATTTCAATTGATCTTCCCGAGAAATATCAAGCCTCCAACATAGGTTTTATTTCCTTTTTATGTTTTTGTTGTTGATATTAATCTTCAAAATTTTATAGAAGAATTATAATAAGATAGATTATTTATTATTATTATAAATACTAATTATTATTTTAATGAAAATTAATTAGTATTTTAAATCCATCAATATAGAAAAAACAAAAACATCACTAGTGTGTTTTCCAGACTATCACCTACAAGAAGTGATGTCAATTGTTAGGTTAAATCGTTAAATGTCAGATATTAATGGTGTAAATAATGAATAAATATAATAAATATAATTTTTATATGATTCTAAATGGTAAATTTAATATCCCCCTTTCACCCCTCAAGTGTTAAGAAATAGTAGTGCTAGACATGCATATGTGAGGACACTAGCCTCCATGAGGTTTCTTTCATTTAGTTCTGATATTTTCATAAATTATCTAAAAAATATTAAAATATGTTTAACAATGAATAATAAATATAATTATTATCACTATAATTATTTTATAATGGTATCCTGTAAAAATAAATACTACCTTAACCATACTCACCTATCAAGTTTAAGTGCATTAAAGTTTGGGTTGAATTTTCCACCAATGTGAACAATGTATTAAAATATAATTATGAATTAATATGGAAATATTAATACTTGTATTATTATAATATTTTAAAAAATTATAATTATTATATGGTTATGAATATATTATAATAAATATTTAAGTTATTATTAAATTAACATTTGTGTTTACTAAAATTATGAAAATATGTCGGTATCAATTCGGTTTTCACATAACATAATCAAAACACATATATAATGAAATTAGTACATTTTAAATAAATATATAATATATATTAAATGATAATAAATTATATATAAATAATTATCTTGGAATAAAATGATGGTTAATGGTATCATTATTATTAAACATACTTAAAACTGATAAATTTATTAACACCCAATGGCCATAATACGTTATAACCAATTAATGTAATCATGATATAGAATTATAATAAGGATTATTTAAGTGAATTAATTATTATTATCATGTCTCTAAAATATGAAATTTTTTTAGTAATTTATTTTAAAATATGTTATATTGTGATGTACTAAGAATGGAAACATGGTAAGGGTTTCATATAAAATTTTAATTCTTTGAAATACACTTTATTTATGAACCAAAATTAATTTAAAAGGTATGTATAGAACCTATTAGTAATATAATATCCTGAATTATACTTATCATTGTATTTCAATTCAAAATTCAAAATCTATTTATAATTTATGGTGTTTTATTAGAACATTTCTTATGGTGTAAGGGTTTCGTCTCAAATTTTCCATTACTGAAACACAATTTCACTATGCACATAAACAAATTTAAATGGTGTGTATACAACCTATTGGTTAGTTTATATAATTTAATTTCATTATGATGACATTTTAAATTAAATTTAAATCTATTTCTCTCTCTCACTCATTCAAGGGGTTTTTATTAGAACATTTACTTTGTTATAAGCTTTTCGTCTCAAATTTCCCTTCTTTGAGACACACTTTCTTTATGCACCTAAATTAATTTTAATGGAGTATATTATAAATATTGGTTATATAATATCAATATTTATATTTATCATGGTATTTGAACATAAATTTCAAGATCCATATATTTTATTGAGTTTTTTATTGCATCTTTTCCAATGTCTTATGGGTCTCATCCCAAATTATCCATCTCTAAGACACAATTTCTTTATAAAATTAAATTCATTTAAATAGTGTGTATACTACCTATTGGTTATATAATATACATAATTATATTTATCATTGGATTTAAATATAAATTTTTAGTTATATCCCACTTTAAAAGGGTATTTATAAAAAGTTTTCCAAATCCATAAGGGTTTCATCTCAACTCCACTTCATTGAGACATGTTGTAATGTCATGCAATAATTTTTTATTTTTATGGTGTATATAATTCCCAAGAATGTATTTTTCATACTATTTTTTTAAGTCATGGGATTTACTATATCATATTATGTTAAATCGTATAATGACTTTTGATTCAAATATTACCAAATCTATAAGTCCTTTTATCTTAAATTCCTCACATTGAGACATGATTTGAATGATGAACCTAATTACATTTATGTAACAAACCAACCTAAGACGCCATTTGATCTATCTTTTAAAAAGGAAAACAACACTAACAAGGAGAATATATTATTCCCATAGGCTAATGATAAGTTTCTAGGGTGTCAACATAACCAATGGGGATGTTTTCACCTTCAAAAACATATAAAATACCATATCCAAACATAGAAAAACTAGGAGAAACAGGAATAAATTACATAAAACACATAAAACAAATAAGAATTTGGAATAGTAGAAACTAAAATAAAAGAAAATGTATGTATAAAGAGGCTAAGAAAAACATGAACCATCCAGTTCCACAAAACTGAATGTCTGATCACCATCTTCATATGACACTCAAGTCATTATCATGATCCCAACAAACCATCTATCTCATAGGGTAGAAGACACTATATCCAATATGAAAACCATGAAATATAGAAACCTAAAAAATACATAAAGAATACATACCAACCCATGTGGGTATATTGGATTTGAGTCTAAGATAGTAGGACTAAACCATGAGTCCAATTCATTCATTTTACAAAATAAACCACATTCAATGGTCTGTAAAAACTATAAAAAATAGGTTTTAATTATCCTTTACAAAGTATTGGAATAAAAAGGGCATAGAAAATTCACTTTATCAAAGTATAAATTTTATAAAAATTATAGGATTATTTATTAAAAAAATATTCAAATTCAATGTGCTAACCATTTATCAATAAAAACCCCACACTTTTTAAAATAAACTCACACGTAGTTTTTGTCATTTAAAAAGAATGTCAACCATGAATTCTAATCTAAAAAATATTTCCCCATATTATAAAAGATTGTAATCACCCAACATAAATTTAGAAAAGGAAATAAGGGCTAAAAATGAAATATAACCATTCAAGGGTATAAATAAAGATAATAAACTGATGGAATAAAACTAATCAACATCATGAAAATACCACAGGGGGATAAACACATCAAAAAAGATAACCCAAAAATAAGAAAAACATGTGCCAATATATATAAAAATGAATAAAATGGATACATAGAATGAGGAAAAAATAAATGAACTAATTGGATGCCTAAGGATACATACATGTGGACCTACTCTCGGTAGGATACTAATCACACATCTCCCAACTAAATCACTCTGACCAGCCTCCTCAATGAAAATATCCCACTAGCTATGCATCATATACAACTAGGGGGACTTGATAGTGAAACATTCATCTATCCAAACACCATCCCTACTCATCCCACTCAGTAGATTTGGCCCCCCCATAGAATAATAATAGAGTTGGTCCATATGAAAATAGTTTCATCATATAACAATAACAATCCCACATGGATAACACCATAATAACATCCATCCAACCTCATGAACTAACATTTAAAATGATCCCAAATACATCACACATGATGAATATCTTCATAAAAAATCCACCACATATATAACATAACATTATAAAAATAAAAAAGGGGACTCAATTAGGGAATAATCTATATCACATGTCAAAGTTCTAATAAGGCCTTCACTTATATCATATACATGTGGAAAACACATTTATCAAAAAAAATAATTTAAACACAATTCTAAATGGAATCATCATAATTCACTAGAACAACCAAATATATAATGGGAAACTATATTTCATTTTATAAAATAATTCCACCCTTGCAAACATGAAAACATTTTAAAATAAAAAGGGAAAACCCCACTTTGGAAACCCACTTTAGCTTAAAATCAGTGAAATTAGTTCATTTCTCAATGAAACCCCTATTAAGAATTTTATCAACAGTAAAAAATGCATTACTTTTCATTTTAAGACCATGTTCCTTTGAAAAAAGAAATCTATCCATTTTTCCTAAAATTAAAATGCATCCATGGACGGAAATCCATTGAAAAATCCAAAATAGGTGTTATATACATCATCACATTAAATCTATAACACATTTTAATTTTCAAAAAATATTGGAACTTTTAAATAAAAGGAAAAAAATCAGAAACACCTAACCCATGTTGAAGAATCATGTCACCTTTTTTGAAATCCATCTGAAAGAAACTCATACTATGGCTCACAACCATTTCACAATAAAATCCCCCATTACAACAAACCCCAACTAATAAAATCACTCATTAATGAAAATTAGGGTAAGATAATAAGAGTAAAAGAGAAGAAACTTAGAGATGAAGAAAAGGGAAGCTCATACCCCTTAAATTTGGTGAAGAATAAACAAGAAAACACCTTAGAATAACCATGGAGGAGTTCTTGAGGAGAGTATAACCCCAAGGGATTCATTTGGTCATGATGGGTAGACTCAACTAATTAAAAAGGAGGGTAAAATATTGAAATACCTCATCCTAGGTAGGAAACAAGGTTAACTCATAGAGTTTACCAAACCATGCACATACCTTATGTCTTCCCCGACCTAAAACACCAAGAATGATCGATTTGTGTCACATGATTTCCTTAACTATGCACAAAACATGTGATCCCCACTATTCAAACTAGATCATTTGTATTTTGTCTCCTTCCTGGTTTCTAAATTTTGATCCTTAACTATGAACCCTGGCTAAATCCTCCAAAACTAAAAAACTAAACTTGATACACCAGAAACTAAAATGGAGAACAACCACTAGAATACTAGTAAGAAATTAAAACCCTATGGTCTCATAAACACCTCATTATGGTAATTGTTTCCCATGGAAGTCCTTGTAAACTCATGATAAGTGGAATATTCCAAGAATACCTCCCCTCTCACGAGGCCTCAATTACCGACCAACAGCCCAAACCTCAATATCACAAACAATACGCATGATCCAAAATAAAGAGACACTAATAGAAAATGATGTAAACACCACTAATATGATCTTATTTGAAACTAGGAGAACCAATATTCCCACTAATTCTCCAAAGAGACTCTAAAATTTCAACTAGATCATAGGAAAAAACCAAAACACAACATCTAGATCACATGAAGTTACCACAAAGGAATGACGTAACATCCCAACCAAAAAGCCCCAAGGATCACTACATAATAACGGAAAAAAACTAAAGGAAACCTAGAAATGGTATCCACACCATTTATAATTCATCTAAAATTTTGAAACATTAGATATATTTACCCAAAATGGAAGACTATGTTCAAATAAACATTATTCCACTGAACAAGCCAACAAGCTCAAAACAACTCAGTAGAGAACACAACCTCAAGAACCACCAAAAAGTCACTATACCCAATCAAAAACTAAATTTAAAATAATATATAAGGGATAAAAGACAAAACATTGATCTATCCACCCTTTAGAGTTCATATAAAATAGTGGATCAACTGATAACCTCCTCCCATAGAAGAATAATACGGAACTGATAAATTTCATTTCTATAAAATCTATAGGGGATTTTTGAATCTCTGCAAACCAAAGATATACAATAACCATTAGAAGAACACATGCACTAAACATCCCAAAGGATCCAAAACTATATAATTGAAACTAATTGATTCAGAAAACTAAGAAGCGTGAGAACATAATACATGTCATGACCCCCTCACTGAAAGATGTCGTAATGAAGGAAGAGGGATAATAACCCCCAAAGTCTCACCTCTATTAGGTATTGTGTTGGAGGAAAGCAACGAGTGTATAAAAATGTCTTATATTGGAGGCATTACCCACTAACAGAAAAATAATATAAGTGGATAGGATAAACCACCAACAAACCACTCCAACATATATATAACGGTAAACCAAAAACCATCCCATAGTGCATGAATAATGTAAAATTATACATATAAAAGTGTCCAATGTAAATAATAAAATAAAATAAACACGACAAAAACTTCAATCCATCTAATAATTTATATATTGATCCCCAAATACCTCCATGAAAACTGAAAAAGGAGTCAATATACATAGGATGACCATAACTGGTATACTCAGTAGGGACATAACCAAGGTCCCAAGTGCACATGTTAAAATAAACATACTAAAGTTCCAGTGAACAAATATCAGAACCAACATGAATATATATAGTTTGATTATCCCTTACCATCCCCACCAAATCATGAATCTAATATATTAATATATCATTGAGATCATAACGAATAAAGGTTCCATATTGCAGCTTCCCCACTAATTTGAAGCTCATATGACCCAACATCAAATGTTTGTGCTCCAATCCCTTCCACACATATCAAATAACATCACATCAAATCACACACCAGCATATCTAATGTGGGTCAAGATGACTAACTATATACCATACCATCAAAAAGTCTAGTATCTTATGTTCGAATTACGTATCATCATGTAACATCTATCTGAAAGATACTTGGTCCATCACAACACATCAAACTAGAAAACTACTGGGCTAACACAATACATCTCAACCATATAAACATTTTAGTAGGATTTAATTAATGAGAATGACATCAACCTCATTCCCACCTCCTAACATGCATGATCCCCAATGCATATCTTATCTCATCACAATATCATCATATAACATATAACCCAAAAAACACACAATCTTCCCCTGAATATCTCTTCTGAACACACCAAGTCCATCACCAATGATCAAAGAGCATGGAAGAGGGTGTATCTAGCCATCCATATCACCATCATCCTAGATATTGAGGAAAACACCTAGAATCTAGAACCTCTGAGCATTAGTATTGTTATCCAACTCAGGTGGAATGTGTAATGAAATAACATATTCATACATTATATAGAGATTTCACACAATACCCTACATATGGGTTAAAACCCACTACACTAGCGCACACCATATCACCACACCACACTACACATCAATTTAGACAACCGCTTCCACTACTATATAGAACACCACACAAAAACAACACATTCTACACAACATTTCCCACATTCATTTACAATTTACACAAAAATTTATTATTAACACACTTATTTTACATTCATACTGCATGCCCATATATTGTTAATTCATGTAAACCATTTACCACATATATTTTTTTCCACCAATTATTATTCATTTCAATTAAAATCATCATTTATTTAAAGGATAACTAGAGAAATATCACAACCATGGCACAAAACAACTTGACCATCTCACCACAATTGTCATCTTCATGTCACACCATCTAAAATCTCTCAGCCAACAACCACACATATCATCCACAATAATCAAAACCATTATACATCACATCTACTACATGACACACATCATCTTAAAAACACACCAAAATCACCCCACATCACATCCGCATTACACAAGACTTCCACAGATCATCACAACCTTGCACCACATCTTTGTTTAAGTCACCCACATCACACAATTTCCAACATCGCATCCATAATAACCATCCACTACATCACAACTATACACATTGAAAAACCATGAAATTCACCATGATCACATTAAAATTGTCCAAAGAACATTGGGAAACACAACAAGCTTTAGAATACATTGCAACACACTTCCCAACATCCACAATTTATTCAAGTGTCTTTACCACATTATTTCATTTTATCATGGGTGTTATCACACAAACCAAAGTATAGGGTAAACCAGTTTATTATCCAAATATATGTTCTTTATAATTTCTTTTAGGGTGTGAAAAAATAAAAAAAGAAAGGGTCTCACATGCATCAATAAAAACATAGAGAATGATTCTAATAGATGTTGTTTCTGGTATTAGAAATAAGCATGTTCAATAACATCAACAACATGTATCAAAGAAGTAAAACATGAGACATGTACCTATAGTCATCAATATTAATTGTTCAAATTTTTATCTTCATATGTTAAACTTTAATATCTTCCCAAATGGAAAGAAAAATAATGAAGATATCAGACAACCAGATAGAAGAAGTGATAATGGGAATCCCATTACAAAAATAAATCATTATGATCTCACTGTACACCACAGGGTGAAGAAGAAACACACCAAAAACAACATCCATGGAAGGAAAATCTAGATCAAACTGGGCTTCATCAAAGGGTTATTGAAAAAATATTCCCAAATCACCCCAATGAAACAACACTACGGTAGAAGATCCCCAAAATAATAACAAAAGAAAAATAGTGGGGAGTGAGAAGAAATCACCACAGATCACCATAACTTGATCACAAGAACCCACTGGTCAATGTAGGATGAAAATGGAAATAAGATATCTGAAAAATAAATAAGATTCACAAAAAATTATAGATAGATTACTAAACAAATTAATGAAAAATTCGCTAAAAAAAACTTATAAACACCCTACAATTCCACCATTTTACAAAATAAACCCTCATTTAAGGTGTAAACCCAGAACTCTAAAACAATTCACCATAAAACCAACCTATAGGCTATAAAACGATCAAAAAATCAACTAAATCTAAAAATATTACATCTAGGGGTTAAATGAATTGCGTTGTAATTACTTATCATTTGGTGTAAACCCACTTTTCATGACCAACACTCTATTAAGTAAATGAATTAAACCACCACCTTATCAATCCATAAATAATAGAAATATGTAGTAAAATCCTCTTTTATGATGAAAAAGGTCTTTAATAGTTTTGGTGAAAGTCTAACCTCCACTGAACCTCCTTCAATATCCTTTGAGTAACCCAAACAAAAAAAACCAATAAATTAATAGGTTGGGAAGGAATAAACAATTAAATTAGATACCTCTCGAATGATTATACCCATCGAGAATAAAAATAAAACCCAAAAAAATAAAAGATTCCAAAAACATCCATGTGAGATACCACCCAAGGATATTGTTACAACTACAATTCCATCACTATCCATGCATGAAAAATTGAGACACCCAGAAAACATCAAACACAATGGCCTCACCACTCAACCACATCATCACCTTTCACCAGGAATCATACCATATAATCTATTAACATCTATAAACCAAAATATTTCCACAACCATATATACAACTCAAACTCGAAAAATCCCAACCCAACCTCAACCACAACCAACCCATGCACTTATCCAAGCAGATAGATTAGGTAATTTTATCTTTCATGCTATGATATTGTCTTCTTCAGGCTACAATGACTCACCCAAATAGACTTAATTTCATAAATGTATAAGGTTTATTTATAAAGAATAAGGTAATCCCCTTTTCATAAGTTGAAATATTTATGACATGTTACATATAAAGAGTAAATAATATCTCATAACATGGAAATATCTGAAGATTACATCATCGTAACATAACACAGCAAAGAAAAACTCCAAAAAACATTGGTTATTAGGCACACGTATGAGTCTATCACTCCTACATACTCTCCTATCGACCACAATACCTCCATAACACATGAACCAAGGTAATTTTTCATCCATGAAAAAACTTCTCTTGATAATCTTGGATCTATACTGGTCACTCCATGAATGTCACATAATTCTCGATATCTAACACTCCTCGATCAATAATGTGAGATTCATACTTAATATACCAATGATGCTAAGAGATGAAGATGACGTCATGGATCCACTCTATCCATGGTTCCAACACCAACCTATATGACACCTCACTAGCATGGCCCAACACCACATAGGCTCCAAAAATCCTAGTAGAAAGCTTACTCCCCTGAAAAAACATCATTTACTTCAACAAGTGAAGTACCTCAAGAACCCATGTTCACCAAACACAAACATTAATGGATGTCACATATGATCATTATAGTCTTTTTGATGGCCCTGGACCACCATCATGCTCGCTCGATCTAGCTGGATCCTCTCTATCATGTTAACACCACATGTGAAATAAGAATGGCTGATTCCCCAACCTCCATTCATCACAATGGAGAACAACACATCCACCCATAAAAAGACTAAAATGGGGACATGTCAATGGATGAGTGATAGATGTTTGTGTACATAATCATGAAAAAAATTAGGTGTTGTACCAAAGTTTTTCCAAAGTCTATGATGTATGTTCTAAACATATCTTCTAGCATCTGGATGATTTGCTCCGTCTTTCTATCTCCCTAATGGTGGAAAGCGGTGCTAAGGCACAACTAATAGCTAAAATAATGATTCAATCCCCTCCAAAACTGTGAGGTAATATCAGAATCCTGATAAAATATGATTGTCCTTGGTACCACATGAAGCATAAACACATCATACACATAGTTCCTTGCCATGACATTAATGAATCATGGCTCACAGATTACCCAAAAATGAGTCGACTTCTTCATTCAGTAGACTATCGCCCAAATTTCTTCACAACCACCTTGTGCTTAGGGTAACCCTATAAAAAATTCCAATGAGATATATTCCCATTTCATCTTGGGAACAACTAAGGACTATAAAATACTCATGAAATGTGATTCCCTTCTTTCAACTATCGACAAACTTGAATCCTTTCCACAAACTCCTCCATAGTCATTTTATTCCCGGGAAACCAAAGATGCTGCCTCAAATAATGACACATCTTTTTAAACTAAGCATATACCGTAAATTTAGATATATGGAACACATGGTGATTGTTGGGCAAAAATCCCTCAAGGTATCATTGAAGCATTTTTGGGTTGATTGTGTTTGTTGACAAAGTAGGTTTCCATGGAGAATTGTTGAGTTCCCGAGAAGTTGTTGACATTCCATGTTGACAAAGAACTATGACAAAGGAAAGGACGATCTGGAGGCGGTACAAAAGAGCAGTACAAGGTGGCGCCGTTTCCCAGTGTTTGCCAAATTTTTGGGCCTGAAAATCGCCAATGGAAAATGGAGTGATATGTTGTTGGCGAAGGATGAGGAGAGAGAAATGAAGGAGGTGTGCGGAAAAATTAAGCGTGGCGCGCAAAACTAGAGGGTTGCGCGAAATCTTGAAGTGTGGCGCACAAAACAGCGGGTTGCGCGAAATTGTATTTCGTGCAAAAGATGTTTCAAGGCCGAAAGCTTGAAAATCGGTAAAGGCATGAGGCGCGCGAAATTTTGGAGGCGTGCGCGAAAAATTGAAGTGGCTCGCGAAATAACGGATGAAGTATTTCGCGCAAGAGGTGTTTCGAGCTCTGAAGCTCGGAAAATGGCAAAGGCATAAGGTGCGCGAAATTATGGAGCAGTGCGCGGAAAATGGTTGTGGGCGGAAGATTTGTATTTCGCGATCAAAGAGGATTACGCGCTCAAGGAGGGTTTTTCGCGCGGGGTCGATTTTGCCTATAAATATGAAGTGACCCTCCTTCATTCAAAAGAGTTCAAGACATAGAAAATATCCGAGCTCTGGTGCGCGAAATTGAAGTTAGAAAGGGTGTTGCGCGTAAACTTAAAGTTTGCGCGTAAAGTCAGATTGCGCGAAAAGCAAAGGCTGCGCAGAAAGTTGGTGTTGGCGCATAAAAGGAAGATTGCGCGAAAAGTGGATTTCGCGCAAAATCAGTGAATTGCGCGCAAGGCAGTTTCAAGGCTGCGCGTAAAATTTGGAGGTTGCACGAAAAAGGAATTTCGCGCAAAGCATAGAAATTGCGCGCAAGACACCGTAAGGGTTGCGCGTAAAAATTGAGGTTGCCCGGTACATCCGGTGCAAAGTGAGATTCATCTGCGGGTGAAAGTTGGACTTCAACAGAGCATCTACATACAGAGGAAGATGCATTCCTTCATGGAAATGAGGAGACCTACAGGTCTATAAACTGCGAGTGAATCCCTTCCAAGAGCAGTGAGCTTAGGAAGAGGAAGAAGGTGATCCTCTCCACCGGCAGTGAGCCAGAGAGAGAGAAACAGGGAGTGACCCTTGGGAAAGCAGTGAGCTGACCCTAAACCTTGTATAGGCAGTGAGCCTGGGCATAGAAGTGATCTAGCCCGAACATTGTAATCCACAGCTAGTGAAGTTTAGTGGAATTTGGTACGAACCGGCAACTTGTCGGCGTATGCTCCTTGGACGTAGCCCTTAGCGGTGAACCAAGTAAAAATCTATGTGTCTGCCTGCTTACTTCCCTGCATTGCATTCAAAGCATCATTATCAGGTAAAGGAGACAAGTGATCACATTAATCACACAAGTGCAAACAAATTGACCCTTGTAACAAAGAGGTCAAGATCCAGTGGGGCAGAAAGAACTTTGAAAAAGAATATCCATACCCTGATTCACCCCCCCTCTCAGGGTATATAGGCCCCTATTGGCCCTAACAATTGGTATCAGAGGGAAGGTTGTTGTTATCAGATGTGTTTGCTCCAACTTGGTGTAGTCGATCTGTGTGCATAAAGAATCAGTATTCTCTTATCTCAATCAGCCATGGCAAAGGGAAAAACATCCAAGAACAAGCAGAAGTTAGGTGGTACTCCTCAGTGTGGAAGTGTATATGGAAAATGTGTGATTCAACTAAAGGAATCAAACAACTTGCTGAAGGAAGGCTTGGATGAATCAGAAAGGGAAAAGATTGATTCACTCAATCATGATGTTGGAATGAGTAAAGTACATAAGCATCAGAGTGATACTGAAACAGAAGAAGAAATTGAAGGAAGAATAGATATGCGAGCTGAGTTAGAGGCTGCTCTTGAAGAGATAGATGTTTGGAGAGCCAAAACCAAGAATGCTAACAAAGTTGTTCGCGATGCCAAACTCTATATGCAGCAGCAGGAAGAAGAGAAGTCTGAGTTGATAAATAAAATTGAGAAACTCAAGTTATCAGCACCAGAGAACTCAGAATCAGTTAGTGAGTATAAGCTTAAGATTGAAGAACAGAAAAGGGAGATCGATGGCTTGAATAGAAAAGTGAAAGATCAATTCAAAAGCATCGAAGAACCGAATATTCCAAGTGACGTTGGAAACACTGAAGAAGCCAAATCTAAAGATATCCGGATCAAGGGATTGGAGATTGAGGTCAACAAGCTAAAATGTTTAAATCAAAGGCTTATTGATATAGTTACTGACCTAACAGAGAAGAATGATTCACGTGCTGAAGAGCTGCAGAAGATGGCCAGAATGAAAGGAAAACAAAAGGCTGGTGATTATGAAGAGAGTCAAATGTCAGATGAAGCACAAAATCTTAAAGCCAGAAATAATGATCTAGCAGCACAGCTGTCTGCAGAAGTTCAGAAAAATCAAAGGCTACAACAAGAGAATGCATGTTGCTCTGACTCTTTCGCTCAAGAAAAATTGAAGGTAAAGGAGAAAAATGACATGGTTGATAAGCTGAAGCATGAACTGGAAGATGAGGTAAGTAGAGGGAAGCTTCTCAAGGAAAAACATGATGTCCAACTTGAATCAAGGGATATGAAGATTCAAAAGTTGGTAGAAGAGCTCGAATCAGTCAAGCAGGAAATAGAGAAGTCTAAATCCAAAGATAAGCCCAAGTTGAAGGATGCACTGCACTTGCTATTTGATCATCCTTCGACAAGTGATGATAAAATGAAGAACATATATGCTGTTTCTGAAGAGAAACAACATAATATTTTCTCAGTTCAAAGACCAGCAAGTTTTGGAAATGCTGGCATTGGATATGATAATTCCACTCCTATGGATGATAAAAAAAATGCAGTGAAAATTTACAAAGGTAAGAAAAATCCTGTAGGTGCTGGAGATAGGCCTATGAGGGTAGTTTCAAGGAGTGATGCTATGTGCTATTTCTGCGGAGTTCATGGCCACACATCAAGCTTCTGTACAGAGGCTCTGGAGTAAATCTCAGGCTGTGAAAATAGAAACTTCAACAAATCTGAGAACATGAAGAGGTATAATGACAAATCAGAGAGAAGATTCTCTGAGAGGAAAGCATATGTTAGATGCTATTACTGCGGAAGAATGTGACACACAATGAGTACGTGTCAGGAAGCTCAAGAGCCCAATATCAAAAGAAGAACTCAAGGTGCATCAACATCTCAGCAGAGAGATGATGAAATGAGGTATGCCTTTGAGGGAAAATGTTTTATATGTTCTCACTATGGGCACATGGCGAGACATTGCAGTAAGAATAAAGCAGGAAAGGGAAAGGAACATGAAAAAGGATCTCCACCACAGGAAGTGTACAAGAAAGAAGCCTGTACTGGGAGACAAAGTGGTAAGGAGAAGAATAGGCTTAGAGCCTCGGGGAGGTCACATGGAGCTGATCGAAAGGTGTATCAGTCACCTCCTCTATCGTACTCACAACAGCTCTCAAGGAGAGAATGTGAACAAACCTGGAAGAATAAGGGAAGATCTACTCCAGTTGTGATAAAGAAGAATGAACGTTCAGTGGAGGACCCACCACCAATGCAAAAAAGGGTGGCGACTCATAAATCTGATAAAAGGCAGATTAGCAAAGAACGCATTGAAAAATCCACATGTCATGTTTCTCAGTAAGAAGTGAAGGAAGAAGAAGACCCCTAAGATGGGAGAAGAAGAAATGGAAGATGCCAAATAGAGAGGTTCCTACTCAGAGAAATAATCAAGGAAAATGGAATTTTGGTAGAACCTCAAAGAAGGAAATGTGTACTAGCGGGTTTATACCCCAAGCGGTGAGAAAGGCCGAGCCTACCAAATCTACATATCAGAAAAAGTCTCAGAATGTAGGCAATGAATGCCTAGTCATATGGCCAGAACAGTTGAAGTTGGTCAGGCAGTTGGAGGAAGCAAGAAAGGAGTGTGATGCCCTCCAAGAAAGAATCAAAGGGTTGACCCATCAGGATCAACCACAATCCTCATCTTGAGGAGTCCGGAATAACCCCCCTCTCCCTATATATTTAAATGCTATTAACTGATGATTGATGTGTTTCAGGTTTTAGGGAGATACGATCCAAGGGGAAGTGACATCTAAGGATGCGAAGTGGAGATCTGATATGCTCTACAGGTTCAATTGATTCAAATCAGGAACCAGGGATGAAGAAGAATATATGCAACTGAGCACAATTAAAAGTGATTGTGTTATTAGCTTTATCTCTTGTTTCCTACACAGAGTTCCAACTCAGTAGGCTTAGAGATTTTGTTAATAGCTCAATGAGGAGTGGCAGATTAGTATAAATGTTGCACGTGAGGAAGAATGGTTATGGGTCTCTACCATTGGGCCTAACAGATAGAAGTGTTGTGTAACATAGGGGGAGCATTCAACAACAAAATCAGATGCCAGATCCATCAAGGAAATAATTGGATGACCCAGCTCAAGAGTTGTCTATCGAGAGAAGACATACTATGAGAGAAGCAGCAGTGATCAAGCATTTCATGCTTATTTATTTTGATCTAACATTGTGGTATCAGCTGACTGTTTTTCAGGATACCAAGAAGCTGCGAAAAGTAGCTGAAAGAAATGAAGCCACTGAAAAATGAGTCAGTGAACAATTTCCTGACGAAAGTGTTGAGGAAGAAAGCAACACAGGGGGAGAAGAAGTGGCTGAGGGTGACTCAGAATAAGATACTGATGATGAGTACAAGGATGTAAAATCCTTATCTGCACAAAATACAAAGAATCGAGCTGAAATTGACAGGCAGACTATCATCAGTGATCAGTGAGATCCAGTTCAGACAAAGAGAATGAAATCACTACAGCAGACATCATTACTATCTCAGGTTGAGTCGAAATGCTTTGCTGATGCAGTTGAAGATGAAAACTGGGATCATGCCATGAATGAAGAGATAGGTCAGAATTGAGAAGAATCAGACCTGGGAAATTGTTTCGAGGCCAGATGATAAAAACGTCATCAGGACAAAATGGGTCTATTTAGACAAGATGAACGAAGATGGCACAATGATTCGAAACAAAGCACGACTGGTGTGCAAAGCATACACCCCAAGATAATGGTACTGAAGGCTATATCAGTATTTGAAGAAGACTGGTTTTCAGTGTGGGGGATTTGATTACAATCTTTATTTCAACAACAATAGTAATCAAAGGATGGTGAGGCTGGTCAAGGAAGAAGACATAATATTTGGAAGATCAGATGAAGCATAGTTACACAAGGTAGGAATAGAACATTCATTTCTGAATCCGAGTATGCCAAGGATGCTTTGGAATGATTTGGAATGGAAAATTCCAAGGAGATGAAGACTCCGGTTTCTACCCGGATGAAATCATCAAAAGATGACAGTGGCAGGGCAGTTAATATCACAGAATACAGGCAAATCATTGGAAGTCTGTTGTACTTAACCGCAACAAGGCCTGATATTGTTTTCGCCACATGCCAAGCAGTGAGATATCAGAGTAATCCCAAGAAAAGTCACATGCTTGCAGTGAAAAGAATACTTCGGTATATCAAGGGCACGGTGGACTTCGGCTTGACCTACAACGACAAATCTCAGACAGAGTTATTGGGATATACTGATGTAGACAGGGCCGGTTTAGCAGATGATAGAAAATCAACGCCAGGTGGTGCATTTTATCTTGGCGGACTATGTATAGCTTGGTTAAGCAAGAAGCAGGATTGCATTTCATTAAGCACCGCAGAAGCTGAGTCTATTGCGGCCACTCAAGCATGCACACAGTTATTGTGGATGAAGCAGCAACTTGAAGATATGGGAGTTGAAGTGAAGTCTCCGATCGGAATCCAGTGTGATAACTCAAGTGCTGTCAATCTCAGCAAAAATCCCGTCCATCACTCAAGGACAAAGCACATTGAGATCAAGTATCATTTCATCAAGGAGAAGGTTGAGCAGAGAATCGTGAAGTTGGAGTATGTGCCTACAGAGCTACAGGTTGCAGACATCCTGACAAAGGCCTTACCCAAGGAAGCATTTGAAAGGCATCGACTGGCTCTGGGAGTTCAGTCGATTCCCCGCACTTGAAATAGTGTGGATGTGGGACCCCCCCCCTCTCCCCGATGTATGGTGTGTTTTTCCCTAATGTGCTGATATGTGTTCTCTACTATGTTACAGACTACAAAGGCGTGACCTTTGGGTTCGTTGACAAAGGGGGAGAAAAGTGCTTGAAAAGTGCTTGACAAAGGGGGAGAAAAGTGTTTGTTCAATGGATAAAATAGTGCGGAGATTTGATAAATCATAATTGATACGGGGAGAAGCTGACAGGTGGAGCAGCCAGAAAGGGGGAGCAATGAGCAAGGGGGAGTGTTTTAAATCTGACGATGCTAGATGTGATCGATCAAATCATAGAAATCACGACAGCTGAGGATCGTGATAAAAGCAGAACAGTGGTGTTGGAATGGTGTGAGACGGTGTCCAGCTATCAACAAGTGGTATCAACTTAAGAATTCACCAATTGGTATCGGTGTGGTTCAACAACTGGTTTTATTTTAAGAATTGGTATCAGGGTGGAATCGACAATTGGGGTCTGACATGAAGTGATTCATTGATGAACTTTTCATACTACTCTTGTTTCTCACGCCGAGCATTGCTCATGTGGGCTTAGAGTACATGTTAAGTGAATCCTTGAACGCTATCATAATCGCAAGAGGCGAATAGTGGTAGCAGCTGGAAGAAGACTCAGTGAGGTATCAAAGTGCAGAAAATATTTCTGAGCAGAGTTGTGAAGAGTTGTCAACAAACCCAAAGGGGGAGATTGTTGGGCAAAAATCCCTCAAGGTATCATTGAAGCATTTTTGGGTTGATTGTGTTTGTTGACAAAGTAGGTTTCCATGGAGAATTGTTGAGTTCCCGAAAAGTTGTTGACATTCCATGTTGACAAAGAACTATGACAAAGGAAAGGACGATCTGGAGGCGGTACAAAAGAGCAGTACAAGGTGACGCCGTTTCCCAGTGTTTGCCAAATTTTTGGGCCTGAAAATCGCCAATGGAAAATGGAGTGATATGTTGTTGGCGAAGGATGAGGAGAGAGAAATGAAGGAGGTGTGCGGAAAAATTAAGCGTGGCGCGCAAAACTAGAGGGTTGCGCGAAATCTTGAAGTGTGGCGCACAAAACAGCGGGTTGCGCGAAATTGTATTTCGCGCAAAAGATGTTTCAAGGCCGAAAGCTTGAAAATCGGTAAAGGCATGAGGCGCGCGAAATTTTGGAGGCGTGCGCGAAAAATTGAAGTGGCTCGCGAAATAACGGATGAAGTATTTCGCGCAAGAGGTGTTTCGAGCTCTGAAGCTCGGAAAATGGCAAAGGCATAAGGTGCGCGAAATTATGGAGCAGTGCGCGGAAAATGGTTGTGGGCGGAAGATTTGTATTTCGCGATCAAAGAGGATTACGCGCTCAAGGAGGGTTTTTCGCGCGGGGTCGATTTTGCCTATAAATATGAAGTGACCCTCCTTCATTCAAAAGAGTTCAAGACATAGAAAATATCCGAGCTCTGGTGCGCGAAATTGAAGTTAGAAAGGGTGTTGCGCGTAAACTTAAAGTTTGCGCGTAAAGTTAGATTGCGCGAAAAGCAAAGGCTGCGCAGAAAGTTGGTGTTGGCGCATAAAAGGAAGATTGCGCGAAAAGTGGATTTCGCGCAAAATCAGTGAATTGCGCGCAAGGCAGTTTCAAGGCTGCGCGTAAAATTTGGAGGTTGCGCGAAAAAGGAATTTCGCGCAAAGCATAGAAATTGCGCACAAGACACCGTAAGGGTTGCGCGTAAAAATTGAGGTTGCCCGGTACATCCGGTGCAAAGTGAGATTCATCTGCGGGTGAAAGTTGGACTTCAACAGAGCATCTACATACAGAGGAAGATGCATTCCTTCATGGAAATGAGGAGACCTACAGGTCTATAAACTCTGAGTGAATCCCTTCCAAGAGCAGTGAGCTTAGGAAGAGGAAGAAGGTGATCCTCTCCACCGGCAGTGAGCCAGAGAGAGAGAAACAGGGAGTGACCCTTGGGAAAGCAGTGAGCTGACCCTAAACCTTGTATAGGCAGTGAGCCTGGGCATAGAAGTGATCTAGCCCGAACATTGTAATCCACAGCTAGTGAAGTTTAGTGGAATTTGGTACGAACCGGCAACTTGTCGGCGTATGCTCCTTGGACGTAGCCCTTAGCGGTGAACCAAGTAAAAATCTATGTGTCTGCCTGCTTACTTCCCTGCATTGCATTCAAAGCATCATTATCAGGTAAAGGAGACAAGTGATCACATTAATCACACAAGTGCAAACAAATTGACCCTTGTAACAAAGAGGTCAAGATCCAGTGGGGCAGAAAGAACTTTGAAAAAGAATATCCATACCCTGATTCACCCCCCCTCTCAGGGTATATAGGCCCCTATTGGCCCTAACAGTGATCTCGATCAAGAAACACTTATACAAAAAATATCATATCCTAGAACAATATCCTATTCTAAACATCTCTTAACATTCATGTGTAGCATCAGCATGGCCAACACGATCACACATCACCACCACCTCTGTGTCTCCCATTGTGACTTAGAAACCTATTGCATCATGGATGAATCAAAAGTCATAGGATAAATACACCCATGTCCAATTCTCTTTCTAACATATTATTTCATCATTTCAGGCTCCTCCACTACTTTTAGACATTTAATATCACACGAATCACATCCCCTCGAGATTTACAATTCAACAAATAAAAAATGAGATTCCCATTTATCAGAGTGTAAGATATCTCGAGATAAAAATACTAAAGAAGATTCATCAAAATTTTCTATCGAAGATTCATATCCTACTGAGAGAAAATTTATTTTAGGATCCTATGGTCCATGAAAACCATATAGTGATCCCTAATGAGGCGATGTCACCAAAATATTATCACAAACAAAATTTCCACCAACTAAATAAAATGGCTAGAAAACGTATTCTTGTGGGGGTGTAATTGAAAATACCCATAATAGATCACTACTCTCTGCTTTATTAAAAACCATCCCAATCCCAAATATAATGCATCATTGAGATCCTAAAATAACTCCCTACTTAAGAAACAGAATCTTTGGAGCACTAACCAACTTCACATTGTGATAAATGAATGCTACCTGGAACAGATCATTCCACCAAAAATCATTTTCCTTCCAAGTAAACATTGTCAACATGGTATTAAATCGCTATAAATAGGGTGAAACCCCCAACAATAACCTACGAGGCTAAGGAAACTATGACACTCTAGAATGTCCCTAGGTGTTTCTCTAGGAACAGCTACCAAGACCATATATGGATCAGATGTTTCACCTTACTAATACACCAAATTTTCTATGAAGTGAACCTATAATGTCCATAACTAACACATTGAAAAAATTATATAGAACTAGTTGGGTCAAAGGATATGAAAGACCACCCTGAGATACTTGGAATTTCCTCCACTAAATTCATGTAGATTAAGATATCGTCAATGAATATGATGAAAAACTTGTGAAGGAAGTAATAGAATATAGATATCATGAGTCCCATTAAAATAAAAGGTGTATTAGTTACATAAAACTACATGACTAAAAAATCAATGTTCCCATACCTACATTTGAAGGAATTATTCAGGATACCCTTATCCATCACCATTTACAGGTGATATCTAGCTCATATATCAAAATTTGAGAACCAACTAGCCACTATTAGTAGGTTGAAAAGATTATATATCCTTGGATGAGGGTAATAATTCTTGACCACCACATGATTCAAACTCTATTAGTCTATACAAAATCTCACAACACCATTTGCCTCTTTGGAGAACAATTTTGTATAACTCTATATTGACACACTTGTTCGGATGTAACCCCTATGCATCATATCATACACCTTGGACCTCAACTCATGTATCTTCTTAGGAACCATTTTATAGAGAGCCTTAAAAATGAAGATGCACTCAAATAAATATTTGTACCATACACAATGTCACATTGAGATGGTAGGGTCATAATATAATTTGGTAAAACATCCATGAACTCCTCCACAACTTAAGGGACATTCTCAGGTTAGTCTTCCATTAAGAGAACTATCAACTGTGAAAAAAGTGGCTATACCAGCTAACTAATCATCCAAAAACATTTTTTACTAAGGAACACCAATTAAGGGTTGTCCATATCAGAAAATGAAACTGTTTTCTTGAAACATATGATAAATACATGCACAGAATACAACCAATCCCTATCAATGATAACATCATGTGGCTGTATTTTCTACAAGAAGTACCTTAATGACTTTAACAGCCCCATCTCTGGTCAATAATTATAGCCACATCAAACAAAATAGCTTAAACTCCCACTAGAGTATAAAAAACTAGGGACCCTAGAAGTCACTCCATATCTATCTCAACACAAAGACCAGAGTAGAAGTAGAAAAAGTAATTTGAGGCTATTTAGTCTAATAAATCACACACATGGGTAGACGATATACTAATTTCTACTCAAACAAATTTTGTCTCTATTGGAATTTCTACATCTATCCCATGCATCTGAACGTGCCCAGCCACTGTACCTACCTTTTACCAACCTCCATAACCACACTCTATCCCAAGTCCTTACAGAATAAGACCCTGAAAAGGCTACCCTCATCAAACACCTTATTCTCTCAGCTATTTAACAAACATTGGTGGTCCCATCTGCTAAAACTGCATCTGAGGAAATTATTGTTGTTGTTCATAAAAGGATGAATACCCACATTAAAATGACCTCCTTGAGTTGTTATACACTTTCCCAGTAGTGTCCATGTCCCCTAAAAACATATCCTGAAAACATAAATACTCTTGAAAGGGCTTGGGAAAGAATAGTGTAAATATATTTATCATGGTTAGTTCCTCACTGATTGGAACCCTGACTTCTAGAACACCTTTGACCCACTGCTTAAATCCATGGTCCTCAAGGAGCCCTATTGGACACCCTCTGAAGGATCAAATACCAGAGAAAAAATCTCCTCAATAACTATTGATTATTTTTCACCTCTAGATGTGTCTAGAGAGTAAACAAAGTGACCACATACCTAATCACTAGGCATAAAAACTCCTCCACATGCCATGATATGGAATCTTTGTTTGGAAATATATTTATATAAATGTATAGGAGGTACAATGAAAATTATCCCCTGATATTACACACTCAATATCCAATGTTGAATGGAGAGTTTCTTCTTCCTATTTGATAACCTCGTCATAGATTAAAGGAACTCTTCCTAAAACTCTATCTGAAAGTCGGGACATAACACATCCATCTCTATAACATCACAAAGGTACAATTTCCTTCACAAATGAATGTATCCACACAACTAACTAACCACCATCTATACCTAGAACTTATATTGTACTCTAATCATATTGAAATTTATATTAAGATCCATAATCCAACACTCTCTCTCCATATTAGTGATGCTACCCTCATACATTCCCAAACTCTACCATTGAATGGAACTCAAGGAACAATGTCATGCCTTATACTCTTATGTTGGGTCAACCCTTCAATGATCATTCAGATCACCTTGATTAAATTCACCATCCCAAGCCACTCAGGGATGACTAATAAGAGGAATTTTGGAAAAAAGGAGAAAATCATGATTCTAGTAGCATTGAATTTTATCATATCTTATTTAATTAATTTTATTTTCACATATAAACCCAATACAAACACAAACACAATTAAATAATTATTCACGTGATTCTCCTTTGTATCTACCCTGAAAATAGGTCTACCTAATGTGTTCATTATATAATCTCATATTTCAGACAATAGAACATGAGGAGCCTTAAAAACACTTATCCTAGTTTCTCTCTATTACATATGTCATTCACCAAGATCAAATGGGAAGGTTTCCAAACCAAATCATGAATACCTCATAGTGACTAACTAATAACATAATCTTATATCTCAAACATGACCATTGATACCAATCTATGATGACCCCCTCCCTGAATATATGCTGCAATGATGGAAGAACAATAATGACCCTTGATTCCAGCATCCAGTAGACCCTAGTTGACAGTAAGAAGTGAGGGTTTAAAAATATCACCTATGGGATATATTACCCTATAATATTAAAATATGATAATCGAATAGAATAAAAATGTTCCAAACAACAATAGAAGAGATATCATACATACTTTTTGTAATTTTTGAGTAAACACACTTTTCGGTTGGGTGGGAAGCAGTTTAAACCAAAGTGCATCCAATACATACAAAAATTGAAAAATAAATGCCCAAAATTAAAATTATACATTTATAAATTCAAAAACCTCAAGATGAAAGAAATCTAGACTAACTTTCACATCACAAGACTTGATCTTACATGAAGGTGTAGGATGCATTTCTTGAGGATCATCTCATCGTCATTGGTTGCTTCTTGTTGCTGACAAGTCCATCGTTGTCAGAATCAACACCAAAATGGACAAACAAAACTACACCATAAAGAGCACACCTAAACAATCATCAACATGGATAATGAGATTCCAAGAAAACCATTAAACTGGTATAGAAGATTCATACATACTACCACTATTGAAAATACCACTAATTCCATCAACATCAAACATAGAAGACACCCAAAAACCCAAAAGAGAAGACATGGAAGAAATGAAAGCCACGAGGCATTACAAAAAATAATCCAAATCCATCACCAAAATGAAACTATTAAATATCAAGCATCTCAAAGATTCCAAAAAAACACTTATTGTGAGGTGCCCCCATCAAATGCTTCATTCATCACAATCCCAAACCACCAATGGCACCATCTTGCTTAACCATGATGGGGTCAAGCATGGTGGGTTAGGTAGAAATAATAGAACAAAAGTGGCCATGGGAATCCCAAATATAACAAATGGAACAAAAGAATACATCCACCATGATGACCAATTGATGAATGAATGAACCCAACATGATCAATCACCCCATACAATCCCAGATAAATGTTCTCGATGAATCACCAGGTCAACAACTGATCATGGGAGAAAGACCATCACCACTTTTGGCTTGAAGGGCCACCACCAATACCTGAAGGATTCAACTTGGAAATACCCATATATGAAGCTTCCACTAAAAATTTCCTCTAAACTAGGATCCAAAATTGAAGGAAGAATCTGGTTGATTTAAGTTGAGACACATAGCCAAGCAATGAGGAGGATCTGAAAAGACAACAAATAGGTACAAGAATGCACCACCGATCATGAGGGAACAAACCATAGAAGAGAGACACCTCGATCACGATGGGGGATTATGTGCTCAAATTTCCCTTTAAAATTATGAATACATATATATGTAATCCAAAAACCATCCCATGATTCATGAATAATGTAAAATGATGAATATAAAAGTATCCTAAGTGAAAATAAAAAGATAAATTAATGTCACCGAATCAAAAATAGCTCCAACCCATCTAGTAATGTCCATCATGGTCCCCAGAGTCCTCCTAGATATAAAAAAAATAGTATATAGACATACATTGAGTATAACATGTAGACTCATTAGGGAAATAAACAAGTTTTCAAGTTCACATGTAAAATAAGCATGCTAATCTACCAGTGTACAAACAATAGAACCAAAAAGAACATATAAAAGAAAAATACCCCATATCAAACTCACTAACTCTCACTCACAAAATCAAAAATACAATACAGTAATATTTCATCAATATCATAATAAATAAATGTTCCCTAATGCCGCTTCCCCATTTATTTTCCACTCTCACTCCCCAATGTCAAATGTCTTGTTCTCTCATCCCTTACAAAAATTCCACATCACATAACTTAAAATCGCATACCAATCATCTATAATGTGTATCAAGATTCATCCCTACCCACCATACCCTCACAGGGTCTAGCATTCGGTGTTAGAATCAGGTATTATAAAATCACATCTCACCTGAATTCACCTAGATTATCACAACACATCAATCTCTATTACTCTAGGGAATGCACAACACATCATAACCACATAACCCGAGTAGTACGGTATATTAAAAATGAATGGTATCAACCTCTTGTAAACCTCCTACCATGTATTACCCCACTACATTTCTCATATCAACATAACCTCATCAAATCACATATCACCCTAAAACATGTAGGATTCCACAACACATCTCACTTGAAGACATGTATTCCATCACCAAAAAAGGAAGTGTAGTGAATTAGGTGTAGTCAATCATATGTATCACCATTATCATGGAAGGTGGAGAAAAAAGAACCCTAAACCACTCTACATTATTAATGTTATCCAACTCGGTTGGGATCATATAGAAATACCATAATCATACCTGATTTGTATATATAACACATAACCAAACCCATGGGTTCACAACCACTACATTATAACACACCACATAAACTCCAGCACACCACACATCAACTTTCACATATACTACCACAACTACATGAAACACCACATAACCACCACACAAGCTACATAAAATTTCCCACTTTCATTTACATGTTACACTAAATTAAATTACTAAACCACTTATTTCACTTTCACACAAGCTTTTCATTTTTAATTAATTCATTTAAACAATTTACCAAATATACAATTTTCACCTATTAATATTAATTTCATTTATTATCATCATTTATTATATGGATAATCGTGCAAATATCACAACCACTCCAAAACACTACTCACTCATCTCACCACAAATATTGTCAACATTCCACACAAGGCAATCTATCTACCCACAACAACTAAATATCTCATCCACCCTTATAAAAACCACCTCACGCCACAGCCACTATGCATCACAAATTATCACTAAATTTACCCAGTTAGGATCCAAGTATCACTGAGAGGGGGATGGGGTGAATTAGTGATACCCTTTTCTTTTATGATTCATTACTTATAAAACATCCTTTTCCTCTTATAAAAAAGTAATTTACCAGCTGTACACAAATAAAACACACATCCACATGAGCATAAGAATTTACAAGGTTCTCTACTCAACAAGAGAAGCTATGTACTTGGTATGGTATGGAAATAATCCTATACCACACAATACACTAGAAAATAATCCTTCATTGTGCAATACAATGTCTAGGATATTCCATTACACTCATGTAGCATATTGAAAATAATCCAGTTGTTTTTGTTCCCCATCAAAAAAAATTGGGTAAAATAATGCTTCGTTTCTTCTTGTTCATATTTTCACCAGTTGTATATTTTCAAAAAATCCACTATTTTAAACCCAGGAGTTGGTAGGAACTTCTTTGGTTCCTCCTTGAACCATCCTGCATCCACCAAGAATTTCTTATTTCCATTGTGAATTGAATTGCACCATGTATTGCGAGTGCTTCGTGGACAAAATTCTTCTCCCGTGAACCTTATATGTTCCATGGATGGAAAACTCCCCGAGTACCACTGATGCTCCATGTACCACCTAACATAGGTTGTCACCTTTTTTTGAGCTATAGTTCTCTGAAATCTTCACCTATATGCAATCTTCATGTACTATTTCTATTCGAGGTAATGATTCCCCTCAAACTACTACCTCCTTTATGGAAACTATCCTCTATTAACCCCACTCCATAATGGACTCCACCTTTGTGAACAACTTTGTACTTCTCCAAAATTCCTTCACAACCATAATATTAGTATAATGTAACACCCAAAGATTCCCTGATACATTTCCCTTTAAATAATGCAATATCTTGCAATGTATGCAACTTTGAGGGTTTAACACACCGCGACCAATCAAACTAGCCGTTATGAATAGTAATAACAACCTTTTGAAATTTTATAAATTTTATTTTTCAAAATGGAGTTCATTTTAGAATTCAGAATATCAAAATTATCTTACGGTGAATTTTTGGTATTTTGCAGAAAACTTTCAATTTTTGATGAATAGTGAAAACAATGCGTTATTGGTTAAAACCGAATTTTTATTTAATTTTTTTTTTCTTTTATTTAAATTTATTTCAGGTAAAAATAGATACATAATAGCTATATAATTTCTATGTAATTAATTTGAGTCATTTTATAAAAAGTTTATATATATAAAAAGTTTATTGAACTTTTTACCGTCTTTTACCCACCTCCTTGGAGCATTTGTAAATTTGCATAAATCATAATTTTACCACTTCTATGAGTTGATTTTAAAAAATCCGAGAGACATGGTTAATATCAGTAATTAAAACGTGGTTCAATAAGATGATTTTTTTGTTGAATAGCAACTTTTGAATTTTATTTAGCACAGTTAAATTAAATAGGGCAATTAAGGGTAAAAATGATATCATATTTAACCTAAAACAATTCCTAATTCTATTGGATAAGTAAAATTCGACCAAAAAAAACCTTAGGAATAAAATATGATCCTTTTTGGAACACTTTTATTAGATTAGGACATTTATTATTATTTTATTTAAAGAAGAGTTAAAAGAGATAAATTCAATATTTAATAATTAAATGATTTTTAATATAAGGTTACACATAAGATAAATTAGACTATAAATATTAATTATAAATATAAAATTATTTCCATCATAATGGTATTTTATTTTTAATTTTTAGACATTAAATAATTTAATTTATTTATGACACAATGATGATGCAGTAATTACCTTATTAATGAATGATTAAAATAATTGATATTATAATTATCCAAATAAATGTAATTTGAGACTTTTGATGAATTAAACTAATTTTATAGGTTAATATGTCATGTAATGGTTTATTAAATAATTTTCTTTAGAAGTAATCATGATGTTATGATTTTCACAAAAATCAAATACTAAATAGTTTCAAAATTGACATAATTGAGTTTTTAAAAAACAATTCTCTATTATTAATTGATATAATGTTTCTAAAAATATAAGGTTCATCCAGAGGGCTTATTTTATGGTATATATATTAATAATTAACCACTTTGGGTTCTCTTGGATTGTTATAGTAAGCGTATTAACCATATAATATAAAAATACAAAGAGACATAGTAAATGTCAAACTATTTTACTAAGAGTTAAATCTAAAATACAAAGTTAATAAGTTGACATAGACCTATCTAAAACCAATTGTTTGAGAGTTTTTTGACACATTTCCACCTTATCCTTTAAATAAATTATTTTTGAGCCATTATAAACCGAAAATGATTTTATTATAAAATAATATTTCAAGCTTTTCCTAAAGGGACCCTCACCTCTCTTATAAAAGGGTACTTACCTATCTCTTAATTTCACACCTCCAAATCCATTTGGCTCAGCCAAAACCTACACAAATATCCTCCAAACTTTCCTCCCTTCATCCTTGAGGACATTATTTGGTTATAAATCCAACATACGGAGCCCTTTTGCTCAAATTAAAAGGAAGAACCCAAAGAAGAGGTAAATATTTCATCACCTCTTTCATGTTCTTTTCTTCTTCCAATTCCTATTTCTTTGTCATTTCCATTCTAAAATAATAAATCCAGTATATTATATATAATATGAAATTATTATAAAAAATTTACAGCCATATTAATTATTCTATTCATCATATGAATGACAAAGTCACCAAACGTGCGTACGTACGGCTTACCGTCTCCACGTCATAGTGTAGTATTTTATTCAAACACTTCATTATTTGGATGGGTATAATATTGAGTATAAATGATGTAAATAATAAATATAAAATGTCAATGATTCTGTATATATTATATTACATCTTATTAAAAATGATTTTACCATCAATATAATGATATTGTCGCTCGTGCATACGTACAGATTACCTCTCCACGAACACGTTGAGATTCATTCCCAATAATAATGATTCAAGAATAATTTTAATTTTAGGATTAAAAATAATGTTTATGAACTTAAAATCATTCAGTATATGAATCAAATACGTCCTATCCATAACAATCATGGATTATGTAACCAAGCATATAATGTAAAATGAATTAGTTAACACCCGAAACAATGATACTACTGAAATATTATTAAAAAAGTAATATTAGAGGATCATATGATATCATATTTATGTATATAGTTCTTGTATAATTTAATAACAATGTTTCAATTATTATACCGGAGGTTAACATACCATTAACTAAGTAAAAGTACAAGGTAAGGGTTAATTTCAAAATCTCTTTATTATCCGAGGTTGATTTTACGTAAGTATCTACTGGACGTCTTTGTCATCCATATCCGTGTTTTTAAAAAAATGTAATTCAAAACATTTTTTACTATTTAACAGAATATGAGTTAAAGTCATCTATACCATTATTTGACCTTATATGTTTTGAAAGAAATATTTCCGTCATTTTCCAAAAAAGGTACTTTATGACCTTTTCGACAAAATTAAAGTAAGAATGTTTTTTTAACTTTTACGACGAGTGAAACAATTTTCCGTCGTTATAACATCATCGAATCTTCCCTTACAATATTTTAAGAATATTTTCAAAATAAATGTTTTCATTTATAATTATGTGAGTCTTAAATGGTTTCAAAATAAAAAGAGGTATTTCTTTCAAATAGTTTTTTTTCATCTATGTCAACATCATTTGATGGATTTTAAACATGTTTGAGGTTGATTTATTATGATACAAATATTCTATATTGTCTTGAAGGTTTTGTGATATGTTTGATCATGGATATGTTATTTTTATACCATTCATGATTTATGGTTAAAGTATTGACATTTTTTATGATAGTTTAAATACAAATGTTTATGTCATGTTTCAACCTTTTCATATGAGGAATGTATTGAACTTAGTATGTGATGGGTGGAGCTCGCTATAGCTCCCCGGTGCATCAGTAGGTCTCATGGGACAATTAGATTTGTAATTGTCCATGACCATTCCCAATTTGATATATGGTTTTGGCCGATGCCTTAATCATTTTTAGACGTCTTGGTTGAGGCCTTGACAAGATGTTTCAGAATGTTCGGCATTATACATTCCCTCATTATAAAAAAAATAATGATGGTTCATGAGGTTATTAGACTAGTAGAATACCTATTAATATGTTTTATTATTGAATTATTTCCTAATATCATATTCCTACCATAAAGTGTTCATGTTTATTATTTTTAAAGGCATGTGTTTTTAATTATTCACCAAGCCTAATGTGTATGATATATTCTGCTATATTGCTTAGCCTTACTAAGCATTTGAGCTCACCACTTTCTTTTGTTTCATTTTACCAGGATATGAATAAGTTAGTAATGAGTGATTTTTAGGCATTATCTAGGAGACTTAAATGTTTCTAATGAAACAAATTAGTGTTGTATTTCTTTTAAAGTTGTAATGTTGAACTTATTTATGTATCTTGTTTCCAAAAATACTAAAATGATCAGTCTTTCGGGACATGATTCCTTGTATCATTCCAATGCTATGTAATAAATCACCAAGTCTGTGTAACTGGGGTCGCGGATTTATAGTTGGTATTAGAGAAAGTTTAGTACAAACCTTGGAAACTAGATTTAGAAAAAATATGATTAGAGCACATTTACCTAAGATAGAATTTGAGGATTAGTATAGAATAACTTCCAAGAATTTTGGTACTGCAGAGATTTTGTGAGTTTTTCATGCAATACATCCCTGTATAGATACAAGAAGGTAGAGGTAGCTTTGGAACATATGTACCTATGGGTAAAACCAAAAAACACTGCTTTGAGCTAGACTCGAACGGGAACTGGTGCATGACAACGAGCCTTGATGCACTCTTGGTTACGACAATCCTGGGGGATATGCTTAGGATAATTCTCATTTTCATTAAAAAACATTATGAAGGATTTATGATTATATAACTCCTTGAAGAAAACATTTTTATGATTATGGATTATATCTATAAATTGTTCAATTTATGATAAGTGTTTTACTAATTCAGAATTATGTATTGCGGTTCATAAACTAATATACTGTAAGCCATTGTTTAGAAATGGAATCTAGTGGAAGGTATGTAAACCAAATCAATGCATGTAATCAATGTATGGATTTCCCTCCTCATCAAGATAATTATAGCGGAGTTGGTGATGCAACTGGTGCTGATCAACGTATCACCATACTGGGACAACTCACATAAGTTATGAATAATAACCTTACCCGTATGGATCACCCTGATCAAAAATGCGGAGGATCAGTGTTAGACCTCTTCATGAGGAAACAACCACAAACATTCAATGGGTCTAGAAATCAATTTTTAGCTGAACAATAGATAAATCACTTAGAGAAAATATTTCATGCTTTGGGGAGTAGCGACAAGGAAAAATTTGTCATGGTAGTTTATCGCCTCACCGGAGATGCAGATCAATGGAGGTCATTAATTCAAAACACAAAAGAGAATGTCACAATGTATGAAGCTAACTTTAAAAGGTTAGAAATGCATGCTGAAGATTATATACATAACCCAAGAAATAAGATTGATTGTTTCTTTTATGGGTTAACACCATTTATTCATCGAGAATTAGTCTCACATTCCTTCTTCATCGTATAAAGATATTATCTCATGTGCTATCAAGACAGAAGATGAATTCTCTAAGTCTTAAGAATTTAAAACAATGCAATAGAAGAAGAGATCTACTGAACACTCTGGTAAAGTAAATAAGGAAATAGGAAAGAAGAGAAGAGTTGAATTTCCACCCTGTGAAAATTGTGGAAGGAATCTCCCTGGTGCCTGTCTAAAATGAAAAGGAGTATGGTACAAATGTGGGCAAAAAAGTGCATCTTGCTAGTGATTGTATGGGGAAGAAAGAAGCTAGAAATGTTCAATTCTACAATTGCAGGGAGATGGGACATTATGAAAATGAATGTCCTAAGAGCCAAGGAAACTTACCCCAGAAAATACCAAGGGAGTAAGTCCAAGCTTATGCGATCACTACTACTGAGGTTGAAGCTCTGAAAGAAGTGGTGATATGTAATTTAATGGTTTCCTTAAGTTTAGAAAATTCTTTATTTGATTCTGTATCATCGAATTGTTTCATATCTTCCCAATTTTCTATGATTATTAGGTATTTCCAATTTTATTTTGCAAGGGAGTTGTCAGTCAAAACTCCTAAGGGAAGTGTCATTGCAACAAAGTTTTGTCAATCAGTTCCCATTATAGAATATAAATGTTCTTTATCTGGTGATATCATTGTCATACCCATGATTGAATTTGATAAAATCCTCATTATGGATTGGGTTTTGGACCATGATATCAAAATTTATTATAAGAAGAAGGAGAATACAATTTTTGATGATGGTAAGAAATACCTTATCTTTAGAGCATAAATTTCACCATCTGATTCTTATCTAGATCCACCCACATTAGCTCTACTAAAGTCAATTATTGGGCAGGAGGAGAATGAAATAACAATGGGTGAGGAAATAAATGTTCAAATAGAGGATGCAACTATTGTGCAGGAATATGTTGATGTGTTACTAGAGGATTTACCTAGACATCCTCCAGAACGAGAAATTGAGTTTTCCATTGACTTAATTCCAAGTTCAAAGCCTATATCAAATACCCCTTATAGAATGGCCACTATGTAATTAGTGGAACTAAAGAAACAACTCGAGAAATTATGTAATAAAGGATTTATTCACCTTAGTGTTTCTCCATGGGGAGCCACTGCCCTTTTGGTTAAGAAGAAAGACATATATATGAGATTGTGCATTGACTATAGGGATATCAATTCTATAATAATAAAGAAAAATTATCCCCTACCACTCATTGATGATTTATTCAACCAAATTCATGGGGATCAATATTTTTCAAAGGTTGAACTTCGATCTGGATATCATATGTTGTGTTTGAAGAAGGAAGACATTCCGAAAACAACATTTCGAACTAGTTACGGGCATTACTAATTTACAGTAATGCCTTTTGTATTGACTAATTCACCCTATGTCTTCATAGATCTAATGAATATAGTTTTCAAGGAATATATTGATGAATTTATAGTGGTATTTATTGATGATATCTTGGTATACTCAAAAATCAATGAAGATCATGAAAATCACTTGCGCATTATTATAAAGACTCTTAGATGAAATGAATTATATGGGTAGTTAGGCATGTCTGAACTATGGATTCATGAGATTTATTTTCATGGAAATATAGTCCCTAAAGATTGAATATATGTTTATCCTTCATAGACCAAGGTGATCCAAGAATGTCCAGCACCGACGAGTATGTAACTGAGGTACTCATTTTTATTGGTTTAGCAGGTTATTATCGATGTTTCGTCCAGAATTTTGCACAGTTGGCTAACCCATTAACCAAGATCACACATAAAGGGGTTAAATTTGTTTGGACAAAAGAGTGTGAAGAATGTTTTAATGAATTTAAGATAAGATTAGTCAACGCTCCTATCTTGAATCTACCATCAGGGAACGATGAGTTTGTTATTTATAGTGATGCTTCAAAGAAAGGACTTGGTTATTCCCTCATGAAAAATTATAGTGTTATTGGTTATGCATCACGAAAGCTAAATATTCATGTGAAAAACAATCCCACTCATGATCTTGAGTAAGCATTTGTAATCTTCACTCTGATGATATAGAGACTCTATCTATATGTTGAAAAATGTGAGATTTATACTAATCAAAAGAGTTTGAAGTATATTTTCTCACACAAATAACAAAACATGAGGAAAAGGAGATGGATTGAACTTATCATGTATTATGATTGCACAATACACTACCACCCCAAGAAGGAAAATAAGGTGGCGGATTCTTGGAGAAGAAATGATCATGGAGTTTTGAACAAGATGAGAGTTGAAAGGGATCCAATTTTCATGGATCTAATAGAGATGGACATGGGAATAACCATGGAAGGTAAAACATTAATACTTTTTCAAATGTTTTCCAAAACATCTTTACTAGAAAGGATAAAAATTCTCAAACTGGTGATGAGGAGTTTCAAAAGAAGATTAAAGCTGTAAATCATGGGAGATTGAGTAAATTCGTATATGAAGATGAAATTTTGAAATTTGGGAAGAGACTTTGTGATCCCGATATACCTGATATAAAAAGAGAATTTTTGGATGATGCTCAGCACTCCAATTTCTCTATATATCCTAGGAGCACCAAGATGTACAGATATTTGAAGGAACATTTTTGGTGCGACAACATGAAAAGGGAGATTGCTGATTTTGTGTCAAGATGTATGGTTTGCCAACAAGAGAAAGCTAGAAGACAACATCCTAGAAGAGTCATGTAACATATTACCATACATGAGTGGAAATGAGATGATATTACGATGGAATTTATCATAGGGCTACCAAATAATCCAAGAAGGAATGATGCAATATGGGTCATTGTTGATCAAGTTACCAAGTCAGCACATTTTCTTGAAATAAGAGAATATTTACCACTTGAACGTTTAACAAGACTGTATATTAATGATGTTGTAAGACTTCATGGAGTACTATTATCAATTGTTTCTGATTGTGATCCCTGTTTTACATCAAGATTCTGGAAAAGTCTTCTGAAATCTCTGGATACTAAACTTCGTTTGAGCACTGACTACCACCCTCAAACTGATTGGGAATCAAAACGTACTATTCAAACCTTATAAGACATGTTTATATCGTGATCAAATGACTTTCAAGGTATATGGGATCAATATTTACCTCTGGTAGAATTTTCCTATAATAATATCTTCCATTCAAGTATTCAAATGGCACCATATGAAGCGTTATATAGAAAGAGATATCACACACCAACTTTTGGGATGATCTGGGTGAAAGAAAACTCATAGGCCTACAAATTGTTGAGGAAACAATGGAAAAGATGAAGGTTATCCAAACCCACATCAAATTAGCTCAATGTATGCAGAAGATCTATTCTGATAATTGAAGGAAGGATTTGAATTTCAGTTAGGAGATCATGTTTTCTTGAAGGTATCTCCATGGAAGGGAGTTATTCTATTCGGTAAGAAGGGTAAATTACATCCCATGTACATCATACCTTTTGAAATTATAGAACAAATCGGTGATGTAGCTTACCATTTGGAAATTCCACCAAGTCTCTTAAAAGTTCACGATGTGTTCCATGTATCATTGTTGAGAAAATACATGCCTGAACCAAATGCATGTACTCACCTATGAGGAAATTAAACTGGAACCTGATCTGTCTTATTGTGAAGAGCATTTCAAGATTCTTGATACCAGAGAACAAGTGTTGAGAAACCGGATGACTCGTCTGGTAAAAGTTCTATGGAGAAACCATAAGATGGAAGAGGAAACCTGGGAACCAGAGGAAATTATGATGAAAAACCAACCGAATCTTTTTGTGCGGTTGTATTCTAGAAATTTCAAGGAAGATATTATTTTAAGGGGGGAATAATGTAACAACACAAGTTTCCACCGTACATTTAACTTTGAATAATGCAATAGCTATAATTTTACGCAACTTCAAGATTCTAACACACCGCGACCAATAAGACTAGCCATTATGAATAGTAATACCCACTTTTTTAAATTTTTTAAAATTTATTTTTCGAAATGGACTTCATTTTTGAATTCAGAATATCAAAATTATCTTAGGTTGAATTTTTGGTATTTTTCTTAAAACATTCAATTTTTGATTAATAGTGAAAAACACAGCATTCTTGGTTAAATCCATGTTTTTATTTAAATAATGATTTCTTTTTATTTAAATATATTTTAGGTCAAAATAGATACATAATACCTATATAAGTTCAATTCAATTCATTGGAGTCATTTTATAATAAGTTTAGATATATAAAAATCTTATTGAACTTGTTACTGTCTTTTACCCACCCCCTAGGAGCATTTGAAAATTTTCATAAAACATAATTTTACAACTTTTGTGAGTTGAATTTCAAAAATATGAGAGACATGGTTAATATCAATAAGTAAAATGTGTTTCAATAAGATGAAAATAATTTTTGGTGAATAGTTACTATTAACTTTTATTTACCACGGTTAAAAGTAAATAGTGTAATTAAGGGTAAAAATGATATCATAATTACCCTAAAACATGTTCTAATTCTATTGGATAAGTATAAATTGACCAAAAACTACGTTAGGAATAAAATATGATCCTCTTGGGTCTACTTGGATTAGATCAGGACATATATTATTATTTTATTTAAAGAAGAGTTAAAAGAGTTAAATTCAAAGTTTAATAACTAAACAATTTATTATATAGGGTTACATATAATGTAAATTTTATTATATATATTCATTAGAAATATAAAAATATTTCTTACATAATGGTATTTTATTTATAATTTTTAAAAATTAAATAATTTAATTTATTTATGAAACAATGATGATGCAGTAATTACCTTATTAATAAAAGATTAAAATAATTGATATTAAAAATATCCAAATAAATTTAATTTGAGAATTTTGTGAATTCCACTAATTTTATATGTTAACATGACATGTTAGGGTTGATTAGATAATTTTTTTTGAAGTAATCATGCTGATATGATTAAAAAAACAAATACTAAATAGAGTCAAAATTGACATAATTGAGCTTTTAAAACAAATACTATATTATTAATTTATATAGTATTCCTCAAAATCTAATGTTTTTCCAAAGGAATTATATATGGTTATATATATATATACTATATCTACTAAACATGGGTGTTCCCATTCTTATGTGTCACCAAACCATAAAGACACGTCACCATATTTGGATACCCAATTACCGTTTCACCCACTACCTTCACAAAATACACCCATCGTGCCCTTCTAAATTCGACTACCACCGATTCCTTGTATGCCAAATGACTGCGCAGTTAGGGTTACCGTCTTCTAGATTATTCCTCCAATAGCTCACCTGTGACGATAGCCTTACCGACACATGTCTACCAACATATGGTTTCCCTCTTCCGTCGCCTTCCATGGATAATTATCCTTCGACATCCACTGTCTCCTTCGTCTTCCTCCCACCATTACATCAATCTACATCCTCTTCCTCTTGATGCAATAGGGTTTCCCTATTCTCCACAATCTTCCTCACGCGAAAATAGGGATTCACTCTTCTCCATCATCTTCCTCCCGCCTAAATATCATTCCACATCAGTTTCATCCGACACTAAGGTTAGACTTCCACTCATCATCTAAAACTATTATTCTTCAACGTCAAATAGGGGATTTTGACATCTACCACTACTTTAGAGATAAGGGGTTTTGTATTTCTTCTACTACATCGCTGTCTACCACAAGCGTCTTCTACACATACTGCTACCAAAACCAGCAACCCTATTCCACTCCATATAACTCCATAAAGGTAAAAATTATTTCCATGTCAACCAAAATAAGAAACCTACAATATTCAATTGAATATGTATTTTACTTTACCCAAGAACTGCACGAGGAATTTCTCCTTACAATGATTCTCCTACTAATTTTCGGAAATATTGCTCCTGATATTAACACTGTGAGTATACATTGGATTATATTGGAACACATACCTCTTCTTTCATTGATGTTATAGTATATTTTTCTACCTCTAAATGAACTGTTCTGAGAACACTATTTTGAAAATCTACAACTATATGATATCTATTTACCATATACATAATACTATATTTCAAATGCTTTAGTTAATACAATATTAATGAACTGTAAACAAATTAGTAACATAACATCTTCTATTTACCACAGTCTTGGGTTTATAAAACACCGGAAGTTAGCATACATGTCTCATATGCCTATCAAATTTTATTTAATACATAAATTCCAGTAAATCTTACCTGCAGCTTCCACCATATCCTACATGCAGATTTCATTTGTAACATCTTAACAGCTACATAAAGCTATACACATACATCTTTATCCATTTCCGTGTCTGCATTCACAAATTATACTACGTTTTCTTCACTTCTTACTTTTCATACAAATAATACAATGCATGCCTTGAAATTTATATTTAAATATATACATCCAAAAAATTCATTCCCCAACAACCTCTACAGATGCAATATTGTAAAGAAGAGTTCTACTGAATGAACGACACCATTGTGAGTTTACTATTACCTAAATTTTAGACTTATTTCTTTTATAAATTTTTTCCATTATTTGTATAAGATACTTCTGTCACACTTATAGTGTCAAAATCTAATGGAAATCCTTCAATGAAATCTACAAATCTATCTCTTTCTTTAACAAGTGAACCGTATTATACAAATGGAAGTGCAGGTGGAGTCACATGCACGCCACTAACACCATTGTCTATTAATGGTCTGTTCAATTTACATTACAATATCTAAATCCCTACTTTTTTAATACTTTACATACTAACTAAAGTTATTCTTATTTAACTACTTCGTCTATAGTTCCACAACAATATGAATCAAGGAGAACATTTAACAGAAAAGATGTAACGACCCAAAGTTTCATTAATGGAAATCCCTCTTAATCTAATTAAATGTCTCTTTATGTTTATATAAAATGTCAACTTCTTTGGTTTTATTTAACGAATTTTGACCGTTTCTAATATAGCCGATGAAAAGTGATCACATGATTGGTATAAATATAGGGCGTTAACAAATCCAATTTACTCAGACGAAAGAAGCAACGGCCTCATCCAGAAGAATTTCTCCATATGAAGCCCATTTGTCGGAGCTCGGAAAATAAGTGGCGTCCTTGTGCTTCTCTCTTGACCAAGCCCAATCTAAGCTTCATCATTTCAAGCTCGAATGAGACCGTCTACGGGAAAAGTGGAAGTTGAGAGACATTACCACTCGAGCAATGTTATCTGAGCCACCCCAAGAGTCTGTCACCATCGCACACCTTACCCTTAGGTCTTATGCGACCGTCTTAAGATGTTATGTAACAAATCACTAGTACTATGTTCATGTATATTATTTTTTTATATAATAATGAATATACCTCCTTGTCATTTTTGATACATTGGAAATAGTTTTTAAAGTACAAATAGTGTTTTTAGTTATTATTTAATTAAGAATTATATTTTATTAAATTAAGGGATTTTCGAATTAAATAATATTTTAATAAAATATTATTATTATTAAATTAATTTTATTATATATAAATGATCATATAATTTTATGAATTCAATTATAATTTTTATTAAGGTTTGAAATCCATTTCTGTCAAAACCCGTGAATTTTCGATAAATGCCAGTTTTTATTTTAAAAGTGAAAATTAACATATTTAGAAAATTATTTAGATAAAATAAATGTTATTTCTAGAATCAGGATGTCGAAATTATCCAATGGTGAATTTTTCATAATTTTCTGAGACAGTCAAATTTTTGGGTAAAAATTAAATACCGTTTAAATATATAATGTGTTTTATAACATCATAATGAACCAATAGTGATGTAATAAAATACTATAATCTTTATGTTCGGCCAATATATGTTTTAAAATTAAAATAATGTGATATTGGGTTTGTTTGACTTACTTTTCCAAGCATTAATGGACCCCTCAAGACTTATTAAACACCTTGTCTTTTTACATTGTTTTACATGGGAGTGTGACTCACCTACACATAAGCAACCCTATTATTTTAAGAAGTTCAGACTTTGGACTTATAAAATATTGTTTTCATCTTCCCTTTTCCAAAACCCATGGGAAAAAACCATGGGATGGTTTGTGGTTTGGATTAATTTAATATAAGGGGACCCCAACCTAAATAATAAAGAATTCCCTCACCTTTCCTATATAAACCCACCCACGATCCCAAATCCTCCTCACTCAAAGCCTTTTGATTTTATCCAACCACTTCCATAATATCTCTAGAATCCTCCCAAGGTTCCCCAATCTCCCAAGAATCCTCTCACAAGCCTCTCTCTATCCATTGGAAGCACACTTCCAAGTAAGGATTTTTCTTTCTTTCTCATTTTTGTCCAATTTTCATTAAGTTGTTTTGCCCTTTTAATTTCAATTATTAATGTTGGGGTATAGTTTCAAACCTACCTCATACTGAACTTTTATGTTTGAATGATGGGATACCCCTTTCCCTCGCATTAAATGCCTCCCATGTACACATGTTACCATGCCGAAATTCCAAAAGGAACTTCTCTATCCTCTTTTACATTCAAGCAATACTTTTGTATCATGAATCTAAATTCCATTAAAATTGTTGGGAAAGGTATCAATATGACCTACTTACTGTCCATTAAATTTAAATTTGAGGAGTATCCCCTTTCTCTCTCATCAATCATTTTTTGAATTCTTATGTCACGCCGTTACGCTGCCGAAATCGCACCGATTTTCTAAGCCAATGTCATTGTGTAGTGAATACCATGCCCATTTCTCCATCAAGGGTATTCACCTTTATGCACATTTACTTATGGATTATAATGTATCATTTATGAATTCCACATTCCTTTATCGTGGAATAAATGATGATGTTTTATGAATCCATGTTTTATGATCCATGTGGTACACTTATGCGTGAAATGAAATGTTTAAGAAGGTTGCGCCCTTAGAGTGCTCTAATGCATTGGGTAAAGTATAGTATCATGATACTTCATGTTCAATGAGTTTTGACTCATGCTAATTCAAGTGCAACGAGTGTTTAATCGTTCTTCAAGTGCAATGAGGATTTACTCATGCTCCACGTGCAATGAGCCTTGGATCATGCTAATTCCATGTTAAGTGTTGTTGCCACATTTCCATGTTATGATTATCATGATTTATCATGCATTTATGTTCATGTTTATCTTGTGCTCTATTGGTATGCCAAATTTTTAACATGTATTTTACTCCTCATGTTAATCCATGTGTATTCCATTACTGGGATTTATATCTCACCCCTTTTCTTATGCATGTCCTCAGGTTATCCCATGCAATGCTAAGTACGAGGGAATGTAGTGGTCATGTAAAAGAAGTTTTCAATAAATATGTTGTATTTCATGTTTCAAGTTTTTATGTAATGATACTAAGCCCCAATGATACCAAACCTCTCGATCTTCTTTGTTGTATCAAGTGATGTTTTATGTAATAAATCATGTTTAAGTTGTAATAAAAAGCAGGGTGGTCACAGTTGGTATCAATGAGAGGTTTTGTTATTTTTGGGATTAGGATTAGAAAACCCTAGTAAAGCATTAGAGTCTAGACTAAGTATAATAAAAACATCCCTATGTTTTTGTATGTACTGAGTAAGTGGTTTATCAAGAAAATACATCCCTTCCTGGATACGAGCAGGTAGAGGCGACTCTGACAGAGATGTATCCTAGGGGTTAAACCTGAAAACACCGCTTTGAGCTAGACTCGAACGGGAACAGGAGCATGACAATGGGCCTTGCTGCACTCTTGGTTACAACACTCCTCAGGGATATGTTTTGATAAATTCACAAGCTTAGTATGAACCCTTATTAAGGGAATTAAAAAAATTCCCCTAAGAATTTATGTTAGAAAGTAGATCACGAAAAGACTAGATTGAAGTCTATAGACTCACGAGTTAAGGAAATAAAAGTTTATTTATAAGTCATCAAATTTTTTCTTTAGATTACCCTTTATGCGTTACCCCTAACTTTCCTTTTATTCCATCCAAAGGCCGGTAATATGAGGACTTGGGATAACAACTGATGTGAAGATCAGTGTGATGACTGTACAAATGAGATGCCCAATCCAATGGAAGCGGGAATCACGAACCTTTTCACGCTTCTCTCTCAGTTAAATCAAGATTTGAATAGAAACATTGGTCAATAGTAACGTTCAACCCCCCTAAGAAAGAACAAGTTTCTATCGAGAGCTTCATGAGACAAAGGCCTCCTACTTTTAGTGGATCATCCGATCCCATGATTGCTGAACAATGGATCACCTCCATTGAAAAGATCTTCTCCATCATTTGATGTTCTGAAAAAGAGAAGGTTCTCATGGAAGATTATCGTATGGAGGGTGAAACTGATCAATGGTGGACGTTGATCAAAAATAAGAAGCCTAAGGAGGAGATCGAGGCATTGGAATGGAAGGATTTTCGGAAGATGTTTTTTGATAAATATTTTCCGCGCACCCTCCGGCTTAAGATAGAAAGGGACTTCCTTTACCTCAAGAAAAAAGGTAATGAATCTATTGTAGAGTGCAAGGAAAACTTCACAAGGCTTTCACGATACGCTTCTGTCTTTGTCGTTACCCCCGAATGAAAATTTTACCACTTCTTTGGTGGGATGAATCCTAGCATGCAGAAAGCATTGATGATCCATGACGTCGACAGCTATGAAGAAATTGTCTGATGTGCCCTCAAGGTCGAAATAGAGATCAAAGAATCAGAGGGGTTTCATGAAGATAAGAAGCATAAGGTGGACTTCAATACTGGTGGCCCGATGGATAAATCCAACGGTTCTAAGAAGATCCAGCACCCCACTTTCCAATAGTGCAGAAAGAAGCACCATGGAAATTGTATCAAGGGGACGAAGAAATGCTTTAGGTGTGGAACAGAAGGGTACCTAGATGTTAACTGTCGGCAAGAAAGGCCCGCGGCTGAGACAAAGGAGAGGAACGCTCCGTTCGAACCTCAACATGTTGTTCAATGCTATAAATTCAATGAACTGGGGAATTTTTCAAATCAGTTCCCTAATCCAAGCATTTTCAGAGGAAACTAACAACCTCTAAGGCAGTAAGGAAGAGCTTTTGCCATCACTTCTGCCGAAGTGAACCCCGACAATGAAGTGGTGACAGGTACGCTAGTTATTCATTCAAGAATAGCGAACGTACTTCTTGATTCAGGTTCTACGAATTATTTTTTATCTCGAATGTTTAGTAGAACAATCCCAACACCACCACAAATCATGGAAGTGAAGATGTCGGTGAGTACGGAAAATGGGGCAATCATTGCATCCCATGAATATAAGTCCTCCCCTGTTTTAATTTATGGATTGAATTTCTCGGAGAACCTCGTCATACTCCCTTTGGTGGAATTTGATGCAATTATTGGCGTGGATTAGCTTTCCTTATATAGAGCCAACATAAATTGTCTAGAGAGGGAAATCACACTCCATATGGAGAATCGGCCCCCGATTCTTTACAAGTGAAAGGGGGAAGATGAATCAACTTTATCTAGATCATCTCAAGCATGGATATTACTTCCCTATGAGCACACGTATCTGGCTCAAATGATTAAGGCCAAGGAAGAAACCACCCTTGAAGAAATGCCTATTGTGAGGGAATTCGCAGAGGTGTTTCCTAAGGAACTTCCCAACCTTCCTCTTAGAAGAGATGTTGAATTCTCAATTGAACTTATACCCGGGGCATTACCCATATCCAAGACTCCAAACAGAATGACTGTTGTAGACCTTGAAGAGATGAAGAATCAACTACAAGAGAATCTGGATAAAGGGTTTATATACCCAAGTGCTTCACCAGGGGGTGCACCAGTCCTCTTCGTCAAGAAGAAGGATGGGTCAATGCGGCTTTGCATCGATTATTGTGAACTTAACAAGATCACGATAAAGAACAAGTATCCTCTCCCAAGAATTGATGACTTGTTCGATCAGCTGCATGGAGTACAATACTTCTTCATGGTGGACTTGCGGTTAGGATATTATCAAGTAAGGGTGAAGAGGGAAGATATCCCCAAGACTGCTTTTCACACAATATACAGGCACTATAAATTCATAGTAATGCCTTTAAGACTCGCTAATGCTCCAACAATCATCATGGACTTAATGAATAGAGAATTTAAAGATTACCTAGACAAATTTGTGGTAGTCTTTATAGATGATATTCTAATATAATCCAAAACCAAGGAGGATCTTGAGGAGGATTTAAGAACTGTACTAGAGATTTTGTGTAAGGAGAAGCTCTATGAAAAGTATATAAAGTGTGAGTGCTAATTGAAGGAGGTCTCATTCTTGGGATATATCATCACAAGCAATGAGATATCTGTGGATCCCTCTAAAAAAGATGCAATTGAGGGATGGACAAGGCCAACATCGGTAAAAGATATCCGTAGCTTCTTGGGGTTAGCTAGATACTATCAATGATTTGTGAGGAATTTCTCTCAGTTGTCCAACCCTCTTACCAAGCTAACTTCGAAGGGAGTAAAGTTTTCTTGGAGTGATGAATGTGAAGAAAGCTTCAAGGAGTTGAAAAGGAGTCTTATCACTACGCCCGTGCTCAATTTACCCACAAGTGGGGAACTTTTTGTGGTATTCAGTGATGCCTCAAAGAAGGGCTTAGGCTGTGTGCTAATGCAAAATTATTAAGTGATATCCTATGCCTCAAGGTAGTTTAAAATCCATGAGGGAAACTATCCAACGCATGATCTGGAGTTAGCGGTAGTGAGTTTTGCCTTAAAAAACTGGCGGCATTATCTCTATGTAAATAAATGTGAGATATATACAGACCACAAGAGTCTTAAAAATATATTCACACAGAAAGATCATAATATGAGCCAGAGAATATGGATATATCTCATCAAGGATTATGAATGTTCAATCCATTACCACCCTGGGAAAGCGAACAAGGTGGTAGATGCCCTATGTAGAAAGGATCCATCGATTCTATAAATTATGAGAATCGAAAAGGATCCAATCTTCCTAGACTTGATGAATATGGACATGGAAATCATAGAGAAGGGAAAATCATCAATATTTTCACAAATTATTGCTCAACCATCTCTTTTGGAACGGTTAAAGGATGCTCAAAAGGATGATGTGGGAATTCAAGAAAAAGTGGAAGCTATCGAAAAAGGGAAATCCTTGGAGTTTAATGTTAATGAAGAAGGAATTGTACGGTTTGGGAAAAGACTATGTGTTCCATCATGTCCGAAGCTGAAGAAGGAAATTTTGGAGGACGCAAATAGTTCAAATTTCTCTATTCACCAATGGAGCACAATGATGTATCGAGATCTCTGAGAAAACTTTTGGTGGGATAATATGAAGAATGAGATCGCTGAATATACATAAAAGTTCTTGGTGTGTTAGAAAGTGAAGGTAGAGAGGCAGAAGTCTATGGGGATGATGCAACCATTGCCCATACCAGAATGGAAATGGGAGAACATCACCATGGACTTTCTCACCAGACATCCAAAGACATCCAAAGGCAACAATGCAATCTGGGATGTTGTTGATCGTCATACAAAGACTGCACACTTAATTGCTATTCGGGAGGATTTCTCATTGGATCAACTGGAATGGATATATATTAGGGAAGTGGTAAGGATGAATGGGGTTCCACTATCTATTATGTCTGACTGAGATCGAAGATTCACCTATAAGTTTTGGAAGAGTCTTCAACATGATCTCAATAATGAACTGAACTTCAGTACGGCCTATCATCCTCAAACTGATGGACAATCCGAGCGGACTATCCAAAAACATGAGGATATGTTGACAGCTTGCTCAATGGACTTTAAAGGAGTATGGGATCAACATCTTCCTCTGGTTGAGTTGACTTATAAAAACAGTTTCCACTCGAGAATCCAAATGGCACCATATAAATCCTTGTATGGGAAAAGATGTAGAACACTGGCATGTTGGGATGAGGTCGGTGAACATAAGCTTCATGGAGCAGAAATGGTCGAGGAAATGGTGGAGAAGGTGAAAACCATTCATTAGCATATCAAGGAATTACATACCGGATCCTTCACATGTACTATCTTCTGAGGTGGTACAATTGGAAGATGATCTTTCTTATGAGGAGAAACCAGTGAAGATCTTAGATCATAGAGAAAAAGTTCTACAAAATAAGACAATGCCCCTCATCAAGGTTTTGTGGAGAAACCACAAGTTTGAAGTAGTAACTTGGGAATTGGAGGAAATGATGAAGCTGAGTTAACCACATCTGTTTTAGTGAGGGAAAAACAAATTCAAGGGAGAAATTTCTTAAGGGGGGAATATTGTAACGACCCAAAGTTTCATTAATGGAAATACCTCTTAATCTAATTAAATCCCTCTTTATGTTTATATAAAATTTCAACTTCTTTGGTTTTATGTTAAATATTTTTACCATTGCTAATATAGCCATTGAATAGTGATCACAAGATTAGTATAAATATAGGGCTTTAAAAAATCCAATTTACTCAAACAAAAGAAGCGATGGCCTCATCCAGTAGAATTTCTCCATAAAAGCCCATTTTTCAGAGCTCGGAAAAGAGGTGGCGTCCTTGGGCTTCGATCTTGGACAAGACCAAACTGAGCTTCATCATGTCAAGCTCGAACGGTACTATCTACGGGAAAATTTGAAGTTGATAGAGATTACCACTTGAGAAATGTTATCCGAGCCACCCCAAGAGTCTGTCACCATCGCACACCTTACCCTTAGGTCTTATGCAGCTGTCTTAAGGGGTTATGTAACAAATCCCTAGTACTATGTTCATGTATATTATTTTTTTATATAATAATGAATATACCCCTTGTCATTTTTGATACATTGTCAATATTTTTCAAAGTACAAATAGTGTTTTTAGTTATTATCTAATTATGAATTCTATTTTATTAAATTAAGGGATTTTTGAATTAAATAAAATTTTAATAAAATATTATTATTATTATTAAATTAATTTTATTATATATAAATGATCATATAATTTTATGAATTCAATTATAATTTTTATTATGGTTTGAAAGCCATTTCTGTCAAAACCCGTGAATTTTTGATAAATGTCGGTTTTTATTTTAAAAGTAAAAATTAACATATTTATAAAATTATTTAGATAAAATAAATGTTATTTCTGGAATAAGGACATTGAAATTATCCAACGGTGAATTTTTCATAATTTTCTGAGACAATCAAATTTTTGGGTAAAAATTAAATACCGTTTAAATATATAATGTGTTTTATGACATCATAATGACCCAATAGTGATGTAATAAAATACTATAATCTTTATGTTTGGCCAAAATATGTTTTACAATTAAAGTAATTTGATTTTGGGTTTGTTTGACTTACTTTTCAAAGCATTAATGGACCCCTCAAGACTTATTAAACACCTTGTCTTTTTAAATTGTTTTCCATGGGAGTGTGACTCACCTCCACATAAGAAACCCTATTATTTTAAGAATTTCGGAATTTCTCCTTATAAAATATTGTTTTCCTCTTCCCTTTTCCAAAAACCATGGGAAAAAAACATGTGAGGGTTTGTGGTTTGGATTAATTTAATGTAAGGGGACCCAAACCTAAATAATAAAGAATTCCCTCACCTTTTCTATATAAACCCACCCAAGCTCCCACTTCATCCTCACTCAAGGACTTTGGAGTTCATCCAACCTCTAACCTAATCTCTCTAGAATACTCCCAAGGTTCCCCAAGCTACCAAGAAGCCTCTCACAAGCCTCTCTCTAGCCTTTGGAAGCACACTTCCAAGTAAGGGATTTTATTTCTTTCTCATTTTTGTCCAATTTTCTTTAAGTTGTTTTGCCCTTTTAATTTCAATTATGAATGTTGGGGTATGGTTTCAAAACTCCCTCATACTGCCCTGTTTATGTATTAATGATTGGAGACCCCTTTCTCTCTCATTAAATGCCTCCCATGTACACCAGTTACCATGCCGAAATTCTGAAAGGAAATTCTCTCTCCTCTTTTACATTCAAGGAATACTTTTGTATCATGAATCTAAATTCCATTACAATTGTTGGGACATGTATCTATATGACCTCATTACTTTTAATTACATGTAAATATGAGGAGGAACCACTTTCTCTCTCATCAATCATTTTTATGAATTCTTATGTCACGCCGTTTTGCTGCCGAAATCGCACCGATTTTCTAAGCCAATGTCATTGTGTAGTGAATACCATGCCCATTTCCCCATTAAGGTTATTCACCTTTATTCACATTTACTTATTGATTATAAAGATCCATTTATGAATTCCATATTCCTTTATTGTGGAATAAATGATGATGTTTTATGAATCCATGTTTTATAATCCATTTGGCACACTTATGCATGAAATGAAATGTTTAAGACGGGTGCACCCTTATAGTGCTCCAATGCATTGGGTAAAGTATAGTATCATGATACGTCATGTGCAATGAGTGTTGATTCATGCTAATTAAAGTGAAACGAGAGTTTACTCGTCCTTCAAGTGAAATGAGGATTTACTCATGCTCCATGTCCAATGAGACTTGGCTCATGCTAATTCCATGTTTAGTGTTGTTGCCACATTTCCATGTTATGATTATCATGCTTTATCTTGCCTTTATGTTCATGTTTCTCTTATGCTCTATTGGTATGCCTAATATCTGACATGTATTGTTCTCCTCATATTAATCCATGTGTATTCCCTTACTGGGTTTTATAGCTCACCCATTTTCTTATGCATGTCCTCAGGTTATCCCATGCAATGCTATGTACGAGGGAATGTAGAGGTCATATAAAGAAAGTTTTCAATAAAGATGTTGTATTTCATTTTTCAAGTTTTTATATAATGATCCTAATCCCCATAGACACTAAACCTCTCAATCTTATTTGTTGTATCAAGTGATGTTTTATGTAATAAATCATTTTTATGTTTTAATAAAAAGAAGAGTTGTCACTAAAGCAAACAAGAAAAAGAAAACATCAGATGCCTTCAAACAGTCTCATATTCCTTTCTGTAAGTATGATGAAAATTATCTGCAATTACCACACTGTATGCCACACAACCAAGAAACTCATCATCTAACTATTTCCTTGACAATTTTAACAGCGATCATGACTAACGAAAACATCCATTGCCTGTCAACCTCAAGAGATTCAAGGTTTCAAAGAAGACTGCTAATGAAGGAATGAAAAAATTGTTAGTTCACTATTACCTTCATTGGAGACTTATTTATGTTACATTATATTTCCATTGTTTTTATAACCTACTGCTGTCACACTAACATTGTCAGAATCTACTATAAATCCCTCAATGACATCTACAAATGGTGGTGAAGATGGACTCAAACGTACGCCATTAAAACCACTATATATAAATGGTTTTTTCTATTTACATTTTAGTATCTAAATCCCTAAACTTCTAAATACTATACATATAAACATAAGGTATTCCTCTTTAACTACTTCATCTACAGTGGAACAACAATCTTCAGGTACAACATCATTTATCACAGGAGAAAACAAGAGAAATCAAATAATGGATGCCCTCATACAATATCATATTCCATATTGTAAGTATGATGAAACATATCCGCGAACACCACACTATAAGCCACACAACCGACCAATTGTTCATCTAAAATTTTCCTTTACTCTTTCGGTAGCAATCATGACTGACGATACCAATATGTCAAATTCATCACCAGCCTCCTCGACAATGTAAGCACAAGTCTTGAAATTATATTTTTCTATGTCCGTTAATGGATCCTCATTGATTACAATTTACGCTACCATTTTTTTATAGATTTAGTCAACCTGATAATGGGGACTATATTACTATATCATGTACAATTTCAACATCGTCTTTAACACAACTATATAGCATCACACACACACACACTTCAATAAACACACATTTCAGTTATAATATTGTTGTATAAAAATACTATCAGACCGTAGGAAACAACTGTTTCATCGAGAAGAATCACATCCTAACAATTCAGATACAAATAACCTCATTAATGGTGATGCCCATCGTACAGAAAACTATAAAGGTATGTTGAGGAATATTCTTACATACTAACAACAATCAGTTCTGAATTATTTACTGTGATATTTGTAATAATCGGATGGTTATTGCAGGAAACTCTGTACGACAATAGTTTTCAAAAAACATTGGTTAGTCTACTTATGGATTCATCATTACTGCTACAAGAACACGAGAGATAAATACCGTACTGCCACTACTTTGTAAATACCTCATGCTACATTTTTTTTATTTTCACTCAGGATATTCCGATATTGAAGACCCTTCTTACATATGTTAATATTTTCATGCTTTAATGTGGTTCAACGAAAGAAACAGAAAAACTAGCAATCGAGAAAACCAACGTTTTGCTGCATGTTGTGCTATGGAGAAGATTTCTTTGAACTTAATACCACCTTGCCCGTAGTAACTTAAAATGTTGCTCTTCAATTCAACTTCCACAACAGCCAGAACATTCCAAGAAAACATGCATATTTACAACTCTATGTTTTCTTTCACATCAATGGTTGGGAATATTGATAGGTCTATCAACAAGGGTGGAGCTCCAAGTATATTCAGATTTAATGGAGAGAACTACCATCCTATAGGAAGTTTATGTCCACTAGATGGTCACCCACCAAGATTCTCACAACTATACGTGTATGACACTGCACATGAATGTCAAAATATGTTTCACAAATTTAGGTATCTCTAAACCTATCTATTATGGACTAATTTGTCAATGTTTCCTATTTCTGTATTAACATAACTACTACCTATAGCTCCAAAAACCAGAATGTCCCAACTCATATAGACTACAAGATAGTCATGAACCTATAACAAATTTTTCATGATAACAATGCTTTAGCTTGACAATTCAGAAGTGTAAGGGATGTTCTTTAGAGTAAGGAGGTGACAAATTTAAAACTATGATGACTGAAAAGAAGAGAAACAAATCCAAGTCATATACCTTAACAAATAATTATGAGATTGCAATGCTTATTTTTGGTGATGTCTAAGATCTCAACCAAGAGCGTGATATAATAATTTATACCAAAACTGAATATTTTCAAAGAATTGATGAGCAGCACCCACTGTATCTTCCATTACAATATCCCTTGATTTTTACAGGTGGTAGTGATGGATCTGTTGAGAACATTCTGTATCGCCCAACTTCTTTCACAACAAGTCCAAAATTAAGGAAGGTTACAATGAGAGAGTACTTCTCCTTCCACTTGCAATTTCGTGAAAATCACGCCTCAACACTACTGTATTCAAGAATACTGTTGCAAAATTTTTTTGTCGATGCTTATACGATGATGGAGTCTCAGAGACTATCATTCATATTCTTTAATCAAAAGGGAATGAGGGTAGATCTATACAATGGATTGAAAGATGCATTTCTAAGAGGTGACTGAGAAGGTTCTTCATGAGGCAGACACATCATTTTACCTTTAACATTTACCGGTGGTCCAAGGTATATGATCCAGAATTACCAAGATGAAATATCTATTTGTAATTGGGCAGGGTATCCAGATTTGTTTCTAACATTTACATGTAACCTAATGTGGCTTGAGATCACTCGGTATCTTAGATATAGTAAGTTTCATCCAGTACACTCCCCTCAAATACTATTTCAATTTTTTAATATTAAGCTTGAACATCTAATGAAAGATTTAAAAGAAGGTTGTTTCTTTGGAAAATCTAGGGTAGGTAACCATCAATCTACACACTTCAAATATATTTATGCATACTGTTTGCAATTATATCATCAATTACTAACAATAACACTTCTCTTTCTATTTAGTTTTTCAAACCATATAGTTTCCGAAACGTGGCTTGCCTCATGTGCACATCTTATTATTTATCTACCGTGAAAAAAAAATTGAACACTCCAACAGCTGTAAACAAGTATGTATGCACTGGAATCCCAGATAATGTTTCATACCCAAGGCTACATGAATTTGTCAAATGTTTTACGATCCACAGGCTTTGTGGTGCTGCGAACAATTCTTTACCTTGTATAAAACATGGTAAATGTGCAAAATTTTTTCCAAACAAGGTTTTCTAAAAATACAATAGTTGATGACAATGGTAATGTCATTTATCAGATAAGGGATGAGAAAAATACTATTTTAAAACATAACGTTCCTTTGGATAATTGCTATGTAGTTCCATACAATCTGGTATTGCTATTAAAGTATCATGCTCATCTCAACATTAAAGTTTGTAATCAGTTTTCTTCAATCAAATACTTGTTAAAGTATATTAGAAAGGGAAATGATTGTGTAACATCAGCACTCTATGAAGGGAATAATGAACACTCATAAAAAAATACTTTAGATGAGATATAAATGTATTATGATTGTTTATACATATCTCTTTGTGAAGCATCTTGAAGGATTTTTTCATATGATATCCATCAAAGATATCCACCAGTTGAGAGGTTACATTTCCATTTTCTTGAACAGAATTGTGTCACGTTTTCAAACAATGATGACATTGCAGATGTATTAAATAATACAAATAGTTCTCAGTCAATGTTGACCGCTTGGTTTGAAGAAAATATTATATACCCAGAAGGAAGAGGATTAAATTTTGCACAATACCCTACTATATTTGTGATCCACTCTAAAGACAGAAAGTGTCATCCCTAGAAACAAGGAATATGAATTGGAAGACTATACCATGTGTCTCGAACCATTGGAAAACTCTACTACTTGAGGATACTTCTTACAAAAATCAGAGGAGCAATTTCGTCTGAGTATATCAGGACTGTAAACAGCATCACTCAGGGTACATTTAGAGAGGCATGTTCTGCTATGGGACTAATGACAGATGACAGAGAGTTTGTTGAAGCTATAAAAGAACTCTCCGCTTGGGGAATAGGACAACATGTATGCAGATTTTTCGTAAGTATGTTAATATGCAATAACATATCTCGCCCAGATATTGTCTAGCTTGAAACAAAATACATACTATCATAAGAAATTTTATATATACAGATAAGGACCCAACAAATTCCAGGTGAACATTTTCTCATCTACCTGCTTTACTGGTCTCAATTAATGTCTTTCCAACGTCTTATTATTACTACTCGCTAGTATTTATAACATTGTAAAAAATAAAAGTTTTTGCAGTTTTTCTGTAATAAACGGTATACTTCCCATTACATCTGCAACATCTTACTCTATACGTGTACTTACTATATTGTAGTACACAAAAATCTCTCCCATTAAGTATATTACAATACTAACTCCAAAAAACATTTATGATCACATTTAAATAAGAAATTACTTTGTTTATTTTCTTCTATAATCCTTCTCAAAAATTCAGCGCATTTCTTCACATAACTGTTTATTCCGCACTTTATGGCTTCAAATATTTCAATCTGTACAGGTATTATACATTTTCATACATTAGTTAAACACATAACACTTCTAACTACATTATACTTGCAATCATTGTACATCTTTCTCTCATATAACTTCATTTATATTTGATATAATACAATACAACAAAATTTACAGCTTTTCTGTTCAAATATAAACAATATATTACTTCGTTCATTTTAATCTGTACTATTCTATACAATTAATCCACAGTTTCATATATCATTTATTCACATTACATTGCCAACTGTACTGTATTAGCTATAAGATTGTGATATACTTCTCCGCTCTAGCATTAATGACAATATTGCAGTACAATGCATGCCCAACATTAATAATAATATGTTAATACTAAATGCATGAGTTTCAATTATACTGTAAGCCTCTATAAAATTATAAAGCAGTTTTATATATCAATTATTATTACCTGAAAACTGGACCCTACTTGTATAAATTATTAATAACTACTTTCTTCTCAATAAAACCATGTATCAGTTTAAGAATTCCTAATAATGTTGACTGCAACAAATTAATACTAATGGGTTCTCTCTATGTATTTCAGTTTCCACTTTAGTGCTTATGTTTAATTTACAATAACCTATTGTAATGTATTCATTAATGCTATTTCATATTGCTATTTAACAATAATACATAACATTGTAGACTTGACACTCACAAATCACAAGATACATACATATGATTTGAGAGAGATAGACCACATTTTACAGAGCAATGGAAGAGCACTTCAGTTATATCCTCCTATGCCACTTCCAAATTCAGATTTTGATGCCAATTCAAATCGTTTAATTTCAGAAGAATTAATTTACAATAAAGAATCACTTCTACAAGAGTACAACAGTTTACATAGTATGATTACATATGAACATAAAGAGGACATGTCTATCATTCTCTCTTCACTATCTAGCGATTCAGGTGTGGGGGGGGGGTCTTCGTCTTCTTGAATGGTTATGGAGGCATAGGTAAAACCTTCATCTAGAGAGTACTAACATCATTGCTGCAAGCATAGGGCACGATTGTACTAGCAGTTGCATCGAGTGGAATAGCTTCACTACTACTTCCTGGCGGATGAACAACACATTCCAAATTCCATATTCCAATCTCCATTACGTAACATTCAGTTTGTAATATTCAGTAGGGGAGTGCTGTAGTGGAAATTTTTCAATTGACCAAGCTCATAATTTGGTATGAGTAATCTATGATTCACAAGTTTTGTTTTGAGGCTTTAGACTGAACTATTAGGGACATTATGACTGTCAAAAATGATAATTCTCAGAATTTTCCATTCGGTGGATTGAAAATTTTATTGGGAGGATATTTTAGGAAAATACTACCTATTATACCTAGAGGAAACATAAATGACATTGTCTATGCAAGTGTTAAGTCATCGTATCTTTGGCAACACTGTCAGGTGTTATCTATTACAAAAAACATGAGATTACACTGTACTACTAGCAGTCATGATGCGGTTGTGTTACATGACTTTTCTAAATTGACCATAGATATTGATTAAGGTCAAATTAGAGAGCCTAATGGCAGTGAAGCACTCATTCAAATTCTTTCAGCATTTCTTCTTACTGAGAGAAATAATGCCATGGCTGCAATCGTCAACCATACATACCCTGGTTTCTGTAGAACACTTGGAGACCAAAACTATCTGAAAGACCATGCAATTTTATCTCCAACCCGTGATTTCATACAAGAAGTGAATGAATATATGTTGACACTAAATGGCTCTGAAAACAAAGATTACTTTAGCACAGACTCTGTTTGCAATGAAAGTTATGATACATACAGACCAGAAAATATTTACACTTCTGACATGTTGAATGGTATAAACATCTTTGGGTTACCTGCCCACAAAATTACACTTCAACTTGGTGTTCCAATTATGTTACTATGAAATTTAGACCAATCTGTTGGTTTGTGTAATAGAACTCGTATGGTAGTAACACACTTGGGTGAGATGGTTATTGGGGCCGAAGTTATAACTGGATGTCATTGGGGATATTCTGAGTTCATTCCAAGATTAACTATGACTCAATGTGATGGTAGATGTCCATTCAAACTACAAATAAGACAATATCATTTGATAGTTTCTTATGAAATGACTATTAATAAAAGTCAGGGTCAATCATTGTCTTCATTTGGGCTTTATCTTTGCAAACTAGTTTTCTCTCATGGTCAATTATATGTTGCATTGTCTAGGGTCACATCAACTACTGGATTGAAAATTGTAGTTGAAGGTAACACTAATCAGTCCTCAAATTACACATAAAATATTGTGTACAAGGAAATATTTCATAATCTTTTTTAGGTATCATCTAAAATGATTTTTATGTACTCTATTCTGCACTGGAAAATGATTATGTTTACTTTCATGGCTTATTTACCTGCTTAATATTTTTTATTTTGACACTTAATGATTATGTAGAGTCACAAATATGTCACGCTCCATAAACATGCTGAATGATATTATCCCAGATCATGATGAAACACTGCAAATACAAGTTCATGTCTTGAACATGTGGTTCAATTATTCTTATAAATACTCTAATGAAGTCATTGCTGTTGATCTCATACTATGCGACATTAAGGTGACTTTTTTTTACAACAAGTAATTATATATTATTTTCATAGCTTCTCATCTACGCTCTGAATATATATATATATATATATATATATATATATTCATCATTCCCTGTAATCTGTATTGTTTCCTCATTAGCCGAAATTTTAACATAGTGTATGCAGGGAAACAAGATTCAATGTACTATTTCGAATCGTCAGCTTATCTCTAAGTACAACCAAATGTTGGGTGAGGGACTTTGCTATATTGTACAAATCTTCCAAATATCTTCAAAACAAGGGAGTTACCTTGGAACTAGACACCCATGTCAAATCATGTTCACATCCACGACGTTTGTTCGTCCATGTGAAGTAAAACTACCTCTTTTTATTTTCCAATTTACTTCATTCAATGAAATCATTCAGGAATAAGTCCCAGAAGACCATCTAATAGGCATATGTGCTTAATACCACATAATTACAATTCCATTTACCATGTTCTGTTAAATTAATACATACACTATCTTTTAATTCAACCTTATGTTATTCATAGTAACTTTGTATCTGTGTACTATGATTTAGAAACTAATTAGAGTTCTACATTACTCACATCCAATGAAATCAATGGACACTTCCAACCACAGGATGTAGATTATTTTAGAAGATGACATGTCCTTTTTTTGAGTAATTTCTTTATATTACAGCAACATGCTACATTTACTAATTCTGTCACTTTGTTTCCCTATAGAGGGTTAAAGGTTACTTGCATCTTATGGGGTAATTTTGCATTGGAAATGTCGCGTTACATGGAAAACAACACAGACCCCACTACCATATTGATATTACAGCTCGTCCGGGTCAAGAGATTGATGAGTATGGTTTCTATCTACAATTATTAATCTCAATATTTCTACTATGTGTTTTCAATATGTCGCTTCAACAGAAAATTATATAATGATGACATGAAACTATTTCACCCTCTGTTCTTGTCACAACAACTGTGAATGCAACAAAGATTGTTTACAACCAAAACCTTCCATTAGTTGACAACTTCAAAAGCAGGTATCATTGAAACAACCTTTACTTGTGTAGTGCAATATTTTACTTATTTGTATGTCATAAATGTACTACCCAAAAGTTCTTACTGTTTATTTCCATGTATGATGTTCTTCTTTTATCAGGCTTGGGGTGATAATAGAATCACTGTTACATAATCCATCACCATAAAATCCCAACCAAACAACAAAAATACTATATTGGAATAACAAGAAATCCATTTTAGATGTCAAAACATGTCAACAGGTCATCAATATACACTTATTTTTCAATTGTGATTATGCAAAATTATTAATTGTTCACTAATATCTTGTAAAAAATTATATATTTACATGTAATTAATCAAGTACATGCTACAAGGTGCTTAATTACAGCTAATGTTTAGAAAATTCAAAGCACCCACAACTGGTTCTATGAATCATTCCAGTCGTGCATGAAGAAAGTGCAGATTATAGATGGAAGCATTTGCTTCATGTCCTGCAACTCCTGACCTACGATCATTACTCCGAGATGAGAATGTATTCAATGCTGGATAAATTTATTTTAATCATTATGATACACCCTCGGTACAGTTTCACATTACTAATGTGACTGAAAGTGTAGTCATAATAACAATTTCAATAGGTTTAGAGTTCATCTACTGGTTACTGACAAGACAGACTCTTTTTCACTGGTGTTATTTGAAAAACAAGTCATGCAATACATACAAAAAATAGATGCACAACTAATAGCATCTTTGATACATGTATATAAAAGTCCTTATATCTTGTCATTATAAAAAATTTAAATATTTTAATTAAAACTACCAATGTCTTTTTTTATTTGGACGACGATGAGTTTGGTTTCCCTCAGGAATCTAACTACTTCAAAACCAGGAAATTTATGTTAGCAATTGAGGTGACAAATTATGATATTAAGAGTCGTCATCATTCATATGAGGAAAATAGTTACAAAGTGGTTTATATGAATGATAATGACAACTACATCAACCTCTTTACTGGCGTCTTAGAACATAATCATGTCAGTCTATATTTGTTTTCACATTATCTCTAAAAACAACAACTCCAAATAATTTACATTTTTTATCAATAATATATAGGCAGATCAAAGCAGTGGGTCTTCTACAGTAAGTAGTGTAATTAATTATATGTAGGTAACTATCGATCAATTTATTTAGTATGTCTTTCTAACTATGGATATCATTTTACTGATATATTCCTTTTCACACTTCCTCATAGGATCATCAAATAGTTGGGTCTTCTCCTGGTACTTTAAACATTGACACAGGATTAGATACTACACTTTTGAACATGTTTTATACTTAGGTATAAATATGTTATCTTTCCTTACTTCTAAATGATTTACATTACTATAATAACACATTGAATTAATGTAAACTATTCTGATTTATAAATATTTAAAAATAAAACATTTATTTCAAATTACATCTATGTGCTGATAAGAAACACTATACTGTTTAAGCTCTACTCTGAATTTCAATGATTTCAACTTCTGTACTTTATAGGTTCAAATTATTCTAAAAAAACCTCTATGTTGAAAAATCTATCACGATGTTTTGATATTGGGTATGGCGTGCAAGATAATGTCTAGACGTCTCCAGACAGCATGCCTACAACATGTCAATATACTGACTTACAGACCATGCCGAAGGGATATATAAATAGGAAAACTAAAAAAATACATAGAAATATCATACTGGAAATAGAAGGTAAACATACTTCTTCACTGATCAAATTCTTCTCATTATTGTGTTGATAATTAATAATTTTTGTACAATGTTTATTAAATTTGATACTGTAGAAAAAGTTCATTTGAAATATTTTCTGCAACTAATTCAGTATTTTGATTTGATTAATATATAGTGTGTCATTGAAGAGACAATTAAACCATTAGGATTTCCGAGTTTCAACCAATACAATATTCTTTTTAAAATTTAGCATATAGTACAAACGTATACGACTGCAAACCTAACTGAATTTCTTATTACTCTTTGTATCCTATACAAACAGGCATTATTACTATGTCTACTAAACCTGTCAATTTTTATATATGCACAGTTTGGTCATTCATTTGGAGCATTTTTCAATTTTTGTTCCAACTATTTTCTTAAACTTTTAGGATGTACGAAATGATTACAGTAACAGCTATTCCAAATATCTATTCCACTGATCAGAAAAATTAATATACATGACTATTATTTATTTCATGGTTTCTAATCTTTAATTGTTACATTCTTGATATTAGAGGTACTAAAACAACCACTCCGACTTTTAGACGATTTTGGGTTTATGTATCATGCACCTTTCTAATGACATTTTTTACATTCCTTATTTTTTTGGTACAGTAAAATCCTAGCCTGTTTTAAACGATTTAGCGATTTTTTTCAGGTACCTTTAATTACAAAAAAACACCCTCTTTATTTATTCATTGCTATGTATTTATGTTTATAAATGTTTTTTTCATATGCAGGTTTCATTACCAGTACAATAATGAATTTGAAGACATATTGTAACCCGAATATGCTCCTACAGACTTTGTAACTTTCCCAATACTTTGTAACTCAGGATTTATATAGTTTACTATTATTATGTACCGGTTACAAATAGTATTGTCATTCATAAAGATCATTAATTATATATTCCGTGCATACGCATGGGCGAGTACTAGTTAATAATGAACCACTTGGGGTTCGCTTGGCTTGTTATAGTATGTTTATAAACCGTATAATATAAAAATACAAAGAGACATGGTAAATGTCAAACTATTTAACTAAGAGTTAAATCTATAATACAAGGTTAATATGGTGACCTATACATTTCTAAAACCTATTGGTTGGGGGGATTTAAACCCATCCACACCTTAGCCTCTAAATAAATCATTTTGGAGCCATTAAAAACCAAAAATGATTTTATTATAAAATAATATTTCAAGCTTTTTTCTAAAGTGACCCTCATCTCTTTTATAAAAGGGTACTTCATCATATTTTAATTTCACAGCTCCAAATCCATTTTTCTCAGCCAAATTAAGCTCAAATATCTTCCCAAATTTCCTCCCTTCATCTTAGAGGCCTTACTTTGGTCAAAATTCCAACCTAAGGAGCCCTTTTGATCAAATCAATTGGAAAAACCCGAAGAAGAGGTAAATATTTCCTCACCTCTTTCATTATTTTCTTCTTCCACTTCAACTTTCTTTATGGTTTACATTTTAAAATAATAAATCCAGTATATTCTATAGAATGTGATGTTATTATAAAAATGGTACAACCATATTCATTATTCTATCCATCATATGAATGACAATGTCACCATACGTGCATACGTACGGCTTACCATCTCCACATCGTGGTGTAGTTTGTTATATAAACACATCATTATTTGGATGGGTATAATAATAAGTATAACTATTGTAAATAATAAATATAACATGTTAATGATTCTTTATATATGATATAACAACCTATTATAAATGATTTCACCATCAATATAATGATATTTTCGCTAGTGCGTAAGAATGGATTACCATCTCCTTGAACGTGGTGAGATTCATTCCCCATCATAATCATTCAAGAATAATTTTCATTTAATGATTAAAAATAATTTTTATGAACATAATGACATTTTGTATATGAATCAAATAAATCATATCCATAACAAACATGGCTTATGTAACCAATCATATAAATGAAAATGAATCAGTTAACACACAAAATGATGATACTACTAATATATTACTAACAATGCAATATTAGAAGATCATATATGATACCATATTTATGTATATATTTATAGTATAATTTAATAACAATGTTTTAACTATTCTACAGGTGGTTACCATACCATCTACTAAAGAAATGTACAAGTTAAGGGTTAATTTCACAATCTCTTTATTATCCGAGGTTGTTTTTAAGTAAGTATCTACTGGGACCACTTTATCATCAACATCAGTGTTTTCTTAAAAATGTATTTCAAAAAAAAATTATTATTTACTAGAATATGGGTTAAAGTCATTTATAACCTTATTTGACCTTATATGTTTTGAAAGGGATCTTTCCGTTGTTTTCCAAACAAGTTACTTTATGACCTTTTCGACAAAATTATGGTAAGAATGTATTTTTAACTTATACAGTGGGTGCAACTATTTTCCGCCATTATAACATCATCAAAGATTCACTTACAAGTTTATAAAAATATTTTCAAAATAAATGTTTTCTTTTATAATTATGTTATTCTGAAATGGTTTCCAAATAGAAATAGGTATTTATTTCAAATACTTTTCATTTCATCTATGTCAACATCATTTGATGGATTTTTAACTTGTTTGAAGTTGATTTATTATGATACAAATCTTCCATATTGTATTGAAGGTTTTGTGATATGTTTGATTGTGGATGTTTTATTTTTATAAAATTCATTTTTTGTCGTTAAAGTATTGAGATTTCATATGATAGTTTTAATACTAATTTTTATGTTATGTTTCAACCTTTTCATATGAGTAATGTATTGGACTTATTATGTGACGGGTGGAGCCTACTATTGCTCCTCAGTGCATCGGTAGGTATCATGAGACAATTATACATGATATTGGATGAGGTCCTTACCAAATTGATTTGTGGTTTTGGATGAGGACTTAATAATTTTTAGACGTCTTGGATGAGGCCTTTACAATATGTTTTGGAATGTCTGGCATTATAAATTCCCTCATTATGAAAAAAATAATGATGGTTCATGTTTTTATTCGACTAGTAGAATACCCATGACTATGTTTTATTATTGCAATATTTACTTATATCATATTCCTTCCATAAAGTGTTAATGTTTATTATTTGAAAAGGCATGTGTTTTTAATTATTCACCTGCCTAATGTTTATGTTTTCTTACACTATATTGCTTACCCTTAAAGAGAATTTGAGCTCACCCCTTTCTTATGTTTTATTTTACTAGGATATGAAGAAGATAGTTATGAGTGACTTGTAGGCATAATATAGGGGCCATGGATGTTTATAATGGAACAAATTAGAGTTTTATTTCTTTTTAAGTTGGAATGATGAACTTATGTATGTATATTGTTTCAAATAATACTAAAATGATCTGTCTTTCAAGACATGATTCCTTGTATCAATCCAATGTTATGTAATAAAGCACCGACTCTGGGAAATTGGGGTTGGGGCATTACATATAAAATTATCTAACGTTAATGAAAGGATTAGGATCCATTTTATAGGAAAATAACTCCACAAATTTAACTAATCTATTTTTCCATAATTTTCAATTTGGTATAGTTCCACCGTGTACAGAGCTTCTCTTGTAAACTGCAATTGTTCTGTAAACCATTTTCTTTCACAAACCATTTTTGTATATGATCTCTATACCACCTTTATTCCATTACGATGGCCAAAATCACCACCTCCATTCTGCAAACTACACTCTTTATTGAAAAATATTGACCTCCCATGAACTTCAAGAATCCCACGAATTGTGATCCACCAACAAAACATTTCTCGGAAGAGGTCTCTGTACCGTCCATGTACTGGGATTCATGGTCCGCATAGTGCTGCTATATTGAATCCTTCCATTTTTTATTTTACATCACCACTCCACGTAACGCCTGTGCATTATGTGAACTATCCTTCATGGTATGCGAACAACACTCTGCCAACTCCTTGGAAACAAATCATCCTTTTACAAAATAACTAACTCTAGATTTTGAGGCCCAAAAAGTTTACAAACACTCTAAGTTAACACCACTTTAAAATCTACATCAGGAATAACACCCATGTTTCTTAGATGTCATATGGATTATTATAAAAATGACTGACTTCATCATGAGCATTAACAATAGTGATATATATATTTTGATTGATCAATTTTAGAATTGTTTTATTTTTAATGAAATGTATTATAACTTTGCTATCTTCTTGTAACAACTTTCTTTACAATACAACCTAAATAAGATTGGAATCATTGCTACTACCTCATTTCCTTCATAATGAATTCATTACAATTTCATCAAGCAACTTATGATATTTTTGAAATAAAAATCATCAATCCATCTTATTGATTTCAAAGGCCTTTTATGAAGTTTATTGATTTATCCATTTTGAGAACATAAGACAACACTCTTGAAAAAAACCTTTTCATTCTTCCAAAAACAAATATCCATCTAACTTGGTATAAAGAATCACAAAAACATACCAAAATTAACCCACATCACATCCATATCGTACAACACTACCCACATCATTTACATTGGGACCAACACCTCTTCATACCTCAACCACATAATACAATTTCCTACTATGCATCCATGCCAACCATTCAAAAAATCACATCCCCACACATTGAAAATCCCATCCAGTTACCACCAACACCACACAATATCCAAAACAACATAGACAACACATAAACTCAAAACATACACAACAACACACATCCAAACATCCAAAATTTATTCAAGGAATTTTATCACACTAATTATTTTTTAGAAAGTTTATTATCACAAAGACAAAAAAATCCATGGGAAACCAATTTCATATTCAAATATAAATTTTGTAGCATTTTCTTCAGGGTGTGATCACACAACAACACATCAAGGGTCTCATAATAAAACATAAAGGCTTCTAACAGATGCAATTTTTAATATTAGAAACAAGCATGTTTAGTAACATCAGCATCATGTATTAAAGTAGTAAAGCATGTGATATTTCCCAAAAACCATAAATTTAGATTATTGTAACTAATATATTATTTTTTTCAAACCTTAGAATACTATCAATGTAATGGAAATCATATAGATCTCAAATATATCATGTAAAAGTATTGAGAACGAGTACCTCTTTCCTCAATGAAGGATTTATGATCTCAGTATGCACAACACGAATAAGAAGAAAGAACCTAAAAACCACAACCACATAAGGAAGAGATGGATCATCCTAACCCAAATCCAAGGCTCATAAAAAACACAGCCTATACACACCAAAAATGAAACAACATCACTGCAATAGATCCCTAAGATAATAATCCAAAGAAAGCAATGGTGGTGGGAGAAGAACTCAAAATTGATCACCAGAACTCAATCATCATAACTGAAGGATTGAAATAGCTAGAAGGGGTAAAAATATCTTTGAAAATCATTGATGTTTTTTCTAAATAAATAGAGAGATAAGAGAATGAATGACTAAAAAACTTGCTTAACCAAACATAAAAATAGCCAACAAAATTCCACCTTTTTGGTATAAAACATACATTTATAGTGTAAATTCCATTAAATAGAAACATTACCCAGTAAAATCAACAATTATACCGTAAAACTCTTAAAACCAAAAAATCCATAGAAATAAATGGTGTCTTGGGATTGAATTATTTATTTCATAATTACCTGTCTTATGAAAAAAAACATTTTCAAAACCCCCACTATATCATGTAGAAGTCGTGAACCACTAACTTCTCATACCATAAAACACAGAACTGCACCCTAAAATATTATTTTAGGGTGTAAAATGTCTGCTGCAATGGTTCTAAAAATTCAATATCCAATGAACTTTCTCTAGCATTCTTCGAGGACCCCCCTAAAATGAAACATCAATGTAACTAATTGGGTATACATGGTCTGTTACCTTACATGCCTTATTATGAAACGACATGACACTACCCTAATGGTCGGAATAGACATATGGGGTTGTTCATAGCCAACTCCCTAAAACAAAGTCTCATAATATATCTAATAGATTAATAAATAATTATGGAATCCGGAACCCAACTAGAAACAAAACCACAACCCAGGTATCGATGCATGCACCATAGGTACTCTCAATGTCCAAATGAGTGAAAAGGAAACAATCCATGGTCCACACTATTCAAAAGAAATGATCTTAATGAAATGAGGCACGTGTTGTAGTTGGTGGCCTAGAACCAAATACTTTTTACTTTATTAATTAATAAATACCTTTTCACATCTTGATTGTTCTTCTGCATGAAAATGCATGTGATAATATCCTAAGGAAAACTGTGCATTAAAGGGTCATAGCGGATCCCTGCTATGATGAGAACCCAGAAGTGACATAAAACTGTTCTTGAATATATTTTCTATGGCCTTATGATTTTATTTGAGGTGAAAAAATAATAAAGTCCATTAAGGGTGAGGACTCATAAAACTTTGAGGCACCTTCTTATGGCATGCACCCTTGGTAATATCTTGGATGATATAATGAGAACGAGACCCACTAGCAGGAAATCCAATTTCATAGTGTAATTGGATTTTCCTATATGTGGATGTGTGTATTGGTCCTTATAATTTAAGATTATTATTAATGGGTATTACAAATCGTTCACTTAGATGTATTGATGAAAACTGTGACGACACACTATTCATAGTGAGGTAGGATACGTTGGGTGCATCATGAGTAATACTGAATTAATAGATAATGCGAGAAAGGATTTGTCTCTTCTGCTCCATAATGGAATTAAATATCTTAGTCCCTTTGATGGAATTGATATACCCTAAATAAATCCATGGCCATGGTATTGTACAGGCATGTTCAATTCCATAAAGTTAAAGAAAGAATAATCGAGCGCATGGGTTGATGACACTAGCATGTAACCCGCTTGATTCGATATATCATGAAAAAAGGATTATATTACACGGTAAACATTTGTAGGAGGTGACACGTCATTTCAGAGTTAAATTCTTTCTCTATGGGTGCCTTGGCGTGTTGCTAGACGCTAACCTTGGAATTTAGGCAGGCTCCGCCTAATGCCACTGAGAAAGGGGCCTAGAGGGTCAGACACTAAGTGTGTCCATGCATCTCAGTTAAATATTAATTTAACAAGTTGAATAAATTTTATTACTGACTATGGTTTAATAATTATTTAAGAATACCTAATTTCATTTATTTCGATACTAGTTATTCGAGAGAATATATTTTTGGCGAAGTAATATATATTTATTAGCGAGTGATGCAGTTACATTTATTTAACAAATGAAGAGACATTACTCAAGGAATAATAAACAAGGTGGATGAAATAAAGGAAATTGGAAAATAAAAGTACATGCAATGTATATTAAATATACAGTCAATGTAGTTTTATGGAAAATGAGTACACGACGTGTATTAATGATTACATGGCATGTAGTTTTTCCAGTCTGGATTTTGAGGTTGTAATATTGTCTTATTAAATTATATTTATTATAATCAGTGTGGGCTCATGTAAATTAATTAATAATTAGACATGGGGTTTTCAATAAGATTTAATGAAATAAATAAAATGCATAACATGTTTATTTATTGTCATAACTCTATAACCTAAAACTTGATTATAAATATCCTCACAACCCCAACACTTTTCCCCAATCTTTGTGCACAATAATTCCAGAGAATTACTTCAAGGCCAAAAGAAATACTTCCTCAAAGAACACTCTCAAGACCAAGAGAGATCCACCACCACCAGCTCAAGGCTATCGAAGGCGGACATCACAAGGGAAGGTTCTTCCATGCTCTCACCCAGAGATACCTTTAGCAACGTCCAGAGATACATGGAGCATGTGTGGATCACTTCTAGAGAAACCCTATACTTGGATTCTATAACACAATGACGGATCACTCCAGATTGTGACCAGAGACATCAACGAAGAAAGAAGTCCATCAAGGTAATTCTTTTCAATTAATTAAATAAATTATAACCAACATATGCTGATACTATCTCTGTGGTTCCAGGACCCCATCTATTGTTTTTCATTCTTCGTTCTATTACAAATATCTAGTGTTTTACATCGTGATGGATCTCAGATTGATCATTATTAACGCTAAAATTAATGATGGGTAGTCCCACCAACGCCCTTCCACTGCACCCGGAACCTACAACACATATATATCAGAATATAAAAAAACAAGATTAGAACCCCTCATCATACATTTTACACAATGGTACATGACACATAGAGAAGATAGGGAAAATACCAAACCAAAAAAAAATAAAAATTGAAAATAAGGATTCTTCCAAATAAATGCTCAGCTACCTACTCTCCCATAGAAGTAACAACCTTGAACATTATCAAGAAATGAGATCAGACAAATGATTTTTCTTCTGATGCATGAATATCTCACTAATACTATAAATGTGACAATAAAATCCACTCTAATTATTTGTCTTTCGTGTTAGAAAACATGAAGATCGATTGTGTTCATACTTACCTCATAAGAAAAAACACCAATAACTTCTGCTATTCTGAAACATGGAGGGGGGGGGGGGGGTTGTAAAGATAGTTTCCCATCCCCATAAATTTCTTAATTCCCCTCCCTAGCAACCATATCACCCTTTCCAACTCTATATATAGATGAATCATATCCAATCAAATGTTTCCCTACCATGATTTCATCGACAAAAACGACCTTATAAACTGATTCCAGGAAGGTAGTCAAGAAGAATTAAACACTGACAAACACAACATTATATTAAGGAATATTTCATAGAACTATACCTTCTTTGAATCATCAGAAGAAAACTCTATAGAGAAGGTAACCACACTAGACAAATGACCAACATAGAATTTCACTAACTAATCTAATTGGAGGATACCCAAAACCTTTAACAGATTGTATAATTCCCTTATTTAGTATAAAAACATTTAATGATGGGGGATTAAAATATACCAAAGTGAGATCCTCTATAGGTTGGAAATTGATAGTGATATTCCACCACGCTTTTCCTAAACCTTAAAAAATGGAATTGTGGACCTCACCCTAGAGGTTTTTGAATATTACAACAAGTAAAAAAAATCTATTCTTCAATGGAAAAGCACTCAATCAACTCATGTGATCCCATATCACTATATAAAATTAGAGAAAAAAGTTTAAAAAATGCTCACGCATGATCCATGAGTTGAGACGAACAAGTCTCTACCACTCCATAATGAGTCTGGGAAGATTCATAGGATGGAAAAACGCCTCTAGGATTGTTGGGACAACTCCTTATAGAATTATCTACCTGAAAAGTAGGTTCCTTTCTAGGGACCCATTCTAAAACATCAAAACATAAGGAAATTAATCAATTAGATCTTAAATGATATAAATACTATGAGATCAATCATAATTTAATATATGCCAAAAAATTGAAATTTCAATATAAGGGGACCAAATTCCAAAATCAACAAAATCAAGGTTGCAAGCCCCATTTCAAAATTATTAGAAATAGTTCATAACAGGAACAAATAGAATATTGAAACTAAAACAACCTCAAAATGAAATTACTTCCCAAAAAAGATGTGTAGAGGTGGAATCATTTCTTAAAAACCCCCAACTCAACCATTAAATTTGAAGGATTCCTTTTTCTAAGAACCCATGAATTTTATTCTTTGAAAACCAATATAACCCAAAACATTATAGTGTTTGAAATATATTTACAAAAAAATGAAGCAACCAAAACAAAGTTACCCAAAATATTTCAAAGTACCAAGGAATAATAAAATGATTTTAAAAAACATTTAAAATACATAACAACACAGTTAAATATCCAAAAACATGCCAAAAACAGTAGAAGGTATAAAACTAATAAATGATGGAAAAGGAAAAAAATTATCAACCTTTTCCACTATTCATGGTTCGATCACATGGTTTTTCATACCTTATGACAACCTTGAGAGTACCAATATAATGAATACATAATGGTTCATGTCGCATGTTCATGGTTTGAGAGATTGTGCACCTTAACTGTTTGACCCACGAAACCCATCCAATTTCCACTCTAAAATGAAGAATTTTTCAGAGCATCTCTCAAAAACTCCCTTCAATTATGAGTATCTATAGTATACACTAAAAAATCTCAACAGAGAGCCATTAAAACCTCAAAAAGTAATAGAATCATCCTAACTACTCGTGGAAACTCAAGATGAGATATGAGGAAGAGCGGGATGTGAACTTCCCTAGACCTACCACTTGAGTTCATATGGTCCCATCTACTTTCAACCACAGACCGAAAAATAATAATAAATTTAATCTCAAGAAACTAGGCCCATTTTAAAAAACCTAGATCATCTGATACCATTATTTAATGAACCAACTCAGCCCTCCATCTAAATTGAATCACGAACTGGCTTGCCACATTCCTGAGGAGAATCCCTAATCATCTCTGGAAAAAAAAATCCACATGGGTGACAGAAATGACTGTTGGGGATAGTTTATCCATTATAAAAACTAAACAAACACCCCACCAATAAATGACGTATCCATGAAAAGAAAATATAATTTACAGTAAAATATGTACAATTAATAAGTATATAATGTAGATCTACAAATCTATAACAGAAGCTATAAAATGAAAATAGATGACCATAGAGGTGAAACTAAAACTTGACTCAACCAGTTCCATGAAATTAATGGTCTGATCACCATGTCCATGTGATGCTCAAGTCACCACCATGTTCCAAAGAAACCATTAACATTCTAGGGAAGATAGAACTAGATCCAACATGAAATCCAATACTTGAAGAAACCTATAGAGAAAATGAATACTACAAACCGAATAATGTGAGTATATACGGTGTGAGAAGAATCTAGTAGGACATCACCTGGAGTCCAATTAATTCCTTTTATAAAAAAATTAAATTTCTCTATTTTGTAAATAATAAAGGTAAATATGTTTTCATTGTCATTTATATATTATAGGAATGAACAAGTCATGTATATTGAACTTTTTAGAAGAAAATATTTTTTAAAACATGCCAGAAAGAGGTTTTAAAAAACTCCATTCCAATTCAATGTGTTGTCCATTTCTCTTTAAAAGCTTCACAATTTTGAAAATAAACCTATACTTGGTTTAAAAAATTTAAAAATAAAGCAAACCAAGAATTCCACTATGAAAATAATTTCCCCTATTGTCCTTTAAAGGTCATTAAATACATCACAAAAATATAATAAAGGAATCAAGGGTTAAAATAATGATAGACAACCATAGAAGGTTACAAATAAATTCACTAAACATATGGAATAAAACTAATCAAGAACATGAATAAAGTATAATAGGTTCAACACATTGAGAAAAAACATCAATGAAATAAGAAAATCACATGAAAATATATATATAAAAATGTCATAACACAGATACATAACATGAGGAATCACTATAGGGACTAACATGATAGCTCATGAATCATATAGGTGGACCTACATTCAAAAGGTTAATTGTCACACATATATTAAAGGAATCACTCTAACTAGTATCCTCATAGAAAAATACCACAAACCATGTGGTATGTATACCTATGGGGGAAATCTAGGGAAATAACCAACTAAAAAACACCGTCCCTACACTTCCCATTTTGCAGCATCAATCTCTTTATGGGAAAATAACGAATGTGGTCCATGATCAATGAATGCAATGACATGACAATAAAAATCCCCTAGATCTAACACCATAATAAATTCTGCCCCTCATTTCTCATTACCCTTTATAAAGAGCCTCAATACATCTTACATCATGAATCATGCCATATAACATCCATCACATAGATAACATAACATTATGAATAAAACAGGGGGTCTTAACAAAAGAATAATCAGTATCACATGTAGAAATATAAACCAGACCTTCACATGTATTATATACATAAGGAAATACTTTTTATTAAATTAATTTTAAATTTAAATAGAATTACAAAAGGAAGAATAATAATTTATAATCACATCCAAATAAATCAAGGGAATCTCCATTTCCCTTTATAAAACAATACAACTTTTTAAAATGTAAACCCCCTTTTAAGATAAAAAAGTGAAAACTACCTTTGGAAAAATCAATTGACTAAAAACTAAAGAAAAAAGTGAATATCTCGATAAAAACAATTTTTTTTTAATTTTATCAAATATAGATAAATTATAAAATACAATTTCTATAAAAATTTTCATAGAAAAAAGAAGTCAACTCTTTTTTCCAAAGGAAAAACCCACCCATGAATGGAAAAACTTTAAAAAATCTAAACTATATATCATATACATATTCAATTTAAATATAAAAACATTTAAAGTACCCAATATTAATGGAACAGTTAAACAAAGGGAAATGAATTGGAAAATCTTAACTCAAGTTGTAGAATCATGTCATCTTTAAAGAAATACATTGAACTCCATCTATGTCCCAAAACTATTTCTAGCCAAAAAACCAAATCCAAACAAACCTAAGAAATAAAATCATTCAAGAATGACCACTAGAGTTATAGGTGAATAGAAAAAGAGAATAAACCAATAAATTAATGTAATCGAAGATCATACCACTTGAACCGGGTAAAGAGTCACCAAGAAAAAACTTTGAAAACACATTGGATGATCTTGTGATGATAGGAAAACACCAAGGGAGTGGTTTAGGTTAACAATGACATATTCATTAGATGGGAGTGGAATAATCTAATTAAAATATAAGGTAGTATAAAAAATACCCTAACCAGGGAAGGCCAAATGGTTAACTCACACGACATTCCAAAATCATGTCCAAACCATACACCTGTCATTGCCTTAAACCCATAGGTTGCACAATTTTTCTCTAAAATATTTATTAACCCTATAAAAACCATGAACTCCCCCTTATTCCCCCTATATGGGCTGAATATTTCAAACTAATTGAGTTCAAAACCATTCTCCTTAACCATGAACATTGGAAAATCCTCTAAAACTAAAAAATGAACCAAGGGTACCCCTAAATCAATGTAGATAATAGACACAATGATACTACTATGAAAATGGAACATTAGTGTGTCAACAAACACCACACCACAAAACCTAGAATACTCCGTTATCATATCCTCACACTAGCCAAATTATCTCTCCATGAAACAACACATCACAAAAACCACATGACCATAAATACCACACACCACAACTATTATGTATCATAACCACAATGTATCATGAGAAATATACATCACATTGACTACCCCAACCTCATCCCAAAACACTTTCACATAGATCAACACCACCACTCATCATCACCATCACACAACTACCCAAATCACATCTATATCAACGAACCACCATATCATAGCCCCATTCATAACACAACATAGCCCTTCCCCACCATTACTACACAACATCCCAAATTCGACAGGGTAAAACAAAAAACACAAACACATATAACAACAATACAAGACAGATTCCACAAATTAATAAAGGGCTTTCATAACATTACTTCTTCATTTATAATGGGTGTTATCACACAATCTATATTCCATGGGTAATGAATTTATTAACCAAATATACATTCATTATCCTCTTATTCAACACATGATCACATAAAAACATAGTAATGATCTCAAGTAATGTCATCAAATGTGAAAAAATGCTCTAAATAGTAGTTATTTTTAGTATTATAAATATGAACAATATCATGAACAATATATATCAAATTATTAATGTATGAAATATCTCTACTATTCTATCAATTTCAATTATTCCAATTAATTATATTCTTTATTTAAACTCTTATTATTCACACAATGTAATTAAAAATCATAAAATCCCCAAAAATAGCATGAAAATTGTACCAAAAGGGGATCCCCTGATGTTATTGATCTCATTATGAAGCACATTGAGAAGAAGAAACAACTCACAATTCACAACTGCATAAGGAAACCATATATCAACATACATTTTATCTTAGGGTTGTCCAAAAATTATCCTAACAAACCCCTAAAAAATAACAACACCATAGAGAATCATCTCAAGAATTAAACAATAAATAGAAAAGAAGGGTATAGAACATACCACTGATCACCAATGTGCAACCACTAAAACCCATAGATCAAAGTGGTATTGGAGAGATAGAATATACTTTAAATGTCTCCTATTGTTTGGCCAAATTTGAGGGAGACCATAACCATATAAAGGTAGATTCATCTAAATAATATATATAAACATTCTACAACTCGCCAGATTTATATAAAAAAATTTCATATTTATGATGTAAATTTTACTACATTCATAACATATTTTGTAAAAACACTTTTAGTATATAAAAGCTACCAAACCTCAACTCCTTCCAAAAAAACATTATGTTTTTGGAATGAATAAAAATTCACCGTAAATTCCTATCTTATGGTGTAAAACCTTTCTGGTGTCCACCGTGCTACTATGAAAAAGTGGAAAATGACAACTTTATAATATAAACCCATATTTTATGGGATACATATCCTTCCTTTATTCTGATTTAGCACCAACCTCCGCCGATCCTCCTCAATCCAGCGCGAGATTTCCTCAAGCACCCAAATTTGAAAAGTAATGGATTATAAGTCACATACTTTTCAATTAGGTACCTATAAATTGATTCATTCCAAAAAAAATAAAACAAACACTGAATAAAGGAAAATGGTCTAAACATCCACCCCATGAGATAAATCTCAATGTTCTCATTACATATCCAATGCCATCGACCAAAAACACCACTAAAAACCAACAAAACACCCCACAAAACCACATCACCACTACTCATGGGAACAACATCACATCCTGTGGTACCATCCAAAAGAAACCATGTTTCCATAAAAATGTCTCAAAATATATACTATGCAATCCAAACACTACCAAAACCAACAAAAAATACTATTATGAGATAAAAAATTTGACAATTTCATCTTTTAGGTCAAGGTATTATCCAGTCTAGGAAGCCCTGGTTCACCCACATTCTTTTAACCATGTCAAATAAATCATTTCATGATTATTATACAGGTTTTAAAATTTTTAAAATGTTGGAATATTTATATCAAATCACAATATAATGGAAAAACATCTCATAGAATAGCAAGATCCAAAAATCAAATCATCAGGGAAAAACCAATCAATGAAAAGGAAAACTTTGAAATTAATTGGGTACTAGGCACACATCTGCATCTTTGATTCCCAAGTAATCTCCTACAAGAAACCATGCATCCACAACATGGGATCCAATAGAATATACATCCACACAACACATTCCCTTGATGATTCTATACCTTCACTATTTTCTCCAAAAAAATCTCATCATCCTTGATATCCAACTTCTTCCAGTTGATGATGCTGGGGTCATTGTGAGGATACTGATGATGTTAAGACTTGTGAAAGTCATTGTGGATCATATCCTATATAGGTGTAAATTCTATCTATTATTACACCTTGAAAACTCTTCCCAAAACCTAAAAGGTGCAAACAAATTGGGGTGAGAGCTTAGTCCCCCTAAAAACCCTCAACTACCCACATATGGGAGAAAATCTCAAGAACACATGGTATCCAACCTCAAACTCCAAGGGTATCCATCTATGGTCAATATAGATATAATGATGGTGTTATTACACCCTCGTACATTCTTGGACCAATTATATCTTCTCAGTCATGCACTACACCACATTAGGGCCCAGAAATATGGACTCACTGATCATCTTCTAGAACAACAAAATACTACACGACCTACCTTATGATGCCTCAAATAGGGAAATTAAGATGAATGAGTTATATATATTACACTCAAAATTATCAAAATCCATGTTCCTTTCCCATTATCCATAAATTTCCATGACACAAGTTTGAAACATATCCTTTAAAATCTTTATGGTATACTCCATCTACTAAAATGTTTTATGATGGAAAGTAGTTCTAAGGCCCAAATAGGATAAAAAATCATGTTACAATCCCCAATAGAATCATAGGGTAAAAAATGATCATCATCATATATTATGGTAATGGTATGATTTATTCCTAAGAAATGTTTATACATATGGCCTCACCAAAACATCCATGGTACTCGACTCATGGGTTGCAATAAAATGGGAAAACTTTTTAAGTTGTTCCACTATCACCCAAACTGTATCACATCCTCTATGATCTGGGGGTACCCCTATGAGTAAATCCATCGATATGTGATCCAATTTCTTATTTATAACATCCAAGGACTACAAAAAACCTCTAGAAATAATGTTCTCAACTTTCACCAACTAAAATACTAGAATCCTCACTACAAAATCTACCATTGTGGGTTTCATCTCTGACCACAAAAGTTGTCTCCTAAAAACACGATACATATTTTTGCACAAATGGGTGTACCAAAAAGGGTGATATATAAAACTATCATATAATTATATCATGCATAACATGTTGAGAAAACAAGCTTCTATTTAAAAACTATCATTTTGAATATTCTATGACCATCTACTTAGAGCATCACCATGGATTATTTGATCATGCATCACCTCCACCTCTAAGTAACCTCACAGAGACTCATACACCAGATACATCAATGAAGAATCTGCAATAAACTATTGAAGGCAATTACGAACACTACTCTCCTCAATATCAAGATGAATCACTACAATATCTTCCACCACATTCAAAACCTCTGCATACTCTCAAGGCACATATCCTCAATACAACCATATCTACTCATCAACAACCACATTATCATTTCCTATGGTATATGTGATCTCAAATTGATAATAATAAAGAAAATCTACCCAAATCCACTTCTCTATATTTAGATCCCATTGAGAGATAAAATTTTCAAGTTATTATGGTTCATGAATACCAAAAACTTATTTCCAATGTGGTAATTCCACCACAACAATAACACAATTTTTTTTCAAACTCTGGGTCATTGGTGGAATAATTACGTTTGTGAGGATGTAACTTCATAAACCTCTAATAGATCACCACTCATTAATATATCAACATGAATCCAAAACATATAAGAGATAAATCATAAAAAAATCAAACAACACATAGTCTTTAGGAAATAGAATCACCAGAGCACTGACTAACTTCTCATTCAGGTAACCGAAAGATGTCTGACACTGATAACTCAATAAAACTATCTAGAATATTTTGGAAAATTTAGTTAGAGTAACTTCAACTTGGTAGAAAAAACATTTGATAACAGTTTGAAAGATAAAGTAAACTATGAACATCTTCCATGTTCATGGGTGCTTCCCAATACATAACTAGAATAGTCTTGTATGGGTCCAAGACCACACCAATTTGATACACTAAATGTCCATGGAAACACACCTATCACATCAAGAACATACTTTTATACATCTATCCAAAAAGATAGTGGGTTAAAAATACTTGAAAATGTCTCTAATATGATCAAAATACTCACCTTATAACCTGAAGTAGGTTATTATATCATCCCTAAAAAACCCGGTCAAGTAATTCACAAAACACCGATTTCATGAGCCCCATGAACACTGCGGTAGATTTTGTAACATATAATGACATGACCAGGAACAAAAATATCACATACATGAACCTAAGGGAAAAATTCATGATATAATCACCCTTCACCCTCATTTGGTGATATCCTAACCGCAGATCAATTTTTTTAAATTTTTTTTCTCAAATTGTAAAAAAAGATCATCTATACTCAAAACAGGGAAAATTTTATTGACTGTCACCTGATTCAACCTCTAGTAGTCTATACAGAACCTCATACTACTATATGACTTCTTGGAGAGAAAAAATAGAGAACCCCAGGGGGGAACATAATGTTAGATGAAACCCATAGGCATCATATAATCTATCCACAACCTCCACTCACACAACACCATTGAAACCATTTGATAGGGAGTCATCGAATTCCAAAACGCACCAAACTACAACACTATCCAAGACTCGATTTCATGTTAAGTGGGGATGTTTTATAAACTCATATGGGTGAACATATAGGAACTCCTACATAACTTATGTAACACCTTCAACCAAATATTCATTCTAATACTCTTCCAACAGAGAAAAAATTGTCTCCACTTACCTTCCATCCATTTGATAACCTTTCTCACCGACAAATGCCACTCAATCGACCTTCACACTAGAAAAAAAAGTCATCCTCTAGAAATAGTGTATAACTGCATAAATAGAATATATTCAATATATTCCAAGGATAACATTGTATGGTTGTATTTTCAGTAATAGAAAATCTCTCATGGACTTGTGCTGCCCCATCACCAATCCACATCCCTTGAACACATCAAATAGAATATCTTGACCACCCAATTGGTGTAGATAACACCAAGAGAACTGGGCATATTTCACATCTTTTCCAAAATAACTGAAAAAAGGGGTATAAAAAAATGATTGAGAGTCTCTTTAATAAAAAAGAACACACAAGGTCATCCAAAAATCTGATCATACATTTAAACACTCTTGGCTCTATTGGCCTTGCTACCTCCAACACATGCATTAGAACGACCTGGATCCTTTGGCACTATGATTTTGGAGTCCAAAACCACACTCTAGTCATGTTACCTTGTGATGAGTACCATAATTAGGTTTTCTTTTGCCACCAACATCATCCCTCAGTATCTAAACAAGTGTCAATAGTCCCTAATACTGAAATTACCTCGAAGGAAGTTACTACTGCGGCCGAAAGGGCACCTTACTACCCACCTAAAACTGACCTCTCTGAGTGGTTGGGAACTAATTATAGTCATTTCCATGTAATTTGTAGAAATTTCAGGAGAACATAGGGCATAACCCATGTTAATAATATTAACCTACACCATATGGATGGAATGATGTATGACGTAATCAGTTCCCCACTGGTTAGAACCCTGACTTCCAGAGCCCCGTGACCCATATCATTAATACCTACTCCATTAAACACCATATTGGACACTCTCCTGATACTCAGATCCAAAATAAAGATGCTTCTTGATATACATTGACATTTTCTATGCCTATATATTAAAAGGTAGTGTGAACATAGTGACCATATGCCTGATCACCAGGTAAGAATCCTCTTCCAAATGTCATGCTATGGACTCCTCATTTGGAAACATGTCTATTGAAAATTGTTGAAGGTTGTTGAACCTAATCCCAATACCACACACACATAGGATACTTTGATACTGGGAGATCAGTTTCTCCCTCTTGGATAACCTCATCATTGATGAGAGGAATTCTAAATGGAACACCGTTGACAATTTAGCCACAACACATCTTCCTCCTTATGGTAACCCAAAAATAGAATCCACCAATGACATGTAGCTCACTAAAAATGACTAACATCCAATGACATCAAAAAAATATCTTATGAAACAATTAGATGAAAGTGACATAAATCCCCTTAAAATAGTTCTCCATCTCCAAATATGATATGCCTCCCTCATATTTCCCCAAACATTATCTCGTAAAGGCATGTAATGATATCTTATATTCCTCATAGTCCTCTCAAAGGTTGATTTTATGATGATCAACTAGATCAGTCTATCAAACCTTATCTTATTGTTATACCCAATGACGATTACTGGGAAAAATTCCATAAAATCATGGAGAGGTACTAAGCTCATTATCATGGAATTTAATAAATGTTAATTAATTTATTTCATTTTGTTTTCCCATAAAAACCTAATTCAAGAACGAAAATGATCAATCAGGATGCATGTTCCTCTCTGAGGTATCTAAACAATATGTAGTACCCCATATAATGGATGTTCAAGAAACTCATATTTCATGCACTAGGTCATGGGGGACCTAAAATATTATGTCCTTGATAGTCTCACTAGCCTAAATCATGCACCAAGACCAACTATCACTGTTACCTTACCAACACATTCAAGCCTCACAATTCCCACCTCCAAACTATATCATATATCGCAAACATTAATTTGATACCACTCTATCATGACCCCTAACTCTAAAAATAACATAATGAATGAAGCTAGATATTGTTCCTCGAGTCCTCCTAGAATCCGAAAAAATTGTTTATATAAGTTGTGTGATCGTAACATGTATACTTATTATAATCATAACAAAGTTCTCAAGTGAACATGTATAAATAGAATGGTAATGCACTAGTGAAAAAATAGAAGAATATACAAGCACCTATACAGGACAACTACCTATACCCAACCTCATTATGGCTCACTCACGAAATTACGCATCTAATAAAATAATATTGCATTGGGATAAAAAAACAATGCACCCTAATTCAACCTCCACAATGATTCTTTTCTCTCATTCCCCAACGCTGATCATATTATTCTCTCATCCCTTATATTCATACCACATCAAATCAAATCACATGTCATCTTAAACCATCCATCTCTATTTTGGTTAAGGACACATGACATCCTAGCTCACCCTCATAAGGCCTAACATCTGGTTCTATGACTAGGTAACATTCCCACATGTCTCACCCATAGACACCAAGGAGAAGACATAACATATCATCATAGACCCAAAAACCACATATTGATCAAGGAAACATGATTCATCACTACACATCTTACACAAAGACACCTGGGCCATCACTACTAAAAGAAGAGTGGGGAAGAGCGGGTAGACATCTATTTGTATCACCACCATCTAACATTTTGGGGTAAACACATGGAATCTAAAACCTTTGAGCTTTATTACTGTTATCCAAATCAGGTGGGGAACATATAGAAATAACATAAAATACCTGATATATATATATATAGTAAAAAATACCCCACCAATTGGTTCACAAAAACTTCACTATCATACACCACACCATTGCCACTAAGTTACATGTCAACCATCAAAACTGCAACCAACAATATATGAAACTCACCACAAGAGCTCCAAATGAGGCCCTACAATATTTATAACATTAATTTACAATCCACTTCATTCATATTTACATAACCTATTCATTTATTCAATTACAAACAAATTAATTTGTTCATTTAATAAATTGTTAACATTTATTCCATAGTTAATCGTAATACTAACAAAACCATGCCACAACACCACACATACACCATCATCATCATTACATACTTGTAAAACCATACCACAACGAAAACTAGACATTAAAACTTCCATACAGTAATAAATATCATGCACTAGAACTAATTTCATTACAAACACTATGCATCACAACCACCGTACATCATAACCACTACACACTATATCGTATACCATAACATCATTACACAATGTTTCTATATGAAAAAATACCACCCCAAATTGGATCCATTGAAAATATTCCCACATCACATCCATGATAACCAACCACCACATCACAACCCCACACAAAAGATACCCTAGTAGATCATATCCGTTACTACACAACATCTGAAATGATGCAGGGTAACACCACAAGAAAAAACCACATATTAGAAACCCAAACAAGATTACAAAAATAATTCAAGGGATTCAGTCAAATTACTTATTTCTTTTACAACAATATTATCATGCAAACTCGAATCCATGGACGAAACATTTATTATCCGAATATAAATTCATTAGCCTTTTATTCAAGGTGTGATCACACAATAACACATCAGGGGTCACAAGGAATATCATCTACATTACAAAAAAGACTTCCAACAACCATTATATTCAGTATTGGAAATAAGCGTGCACAATACAGTCATGAATGTATATCAAAGAAGAAAATCATGAGATATCTCCCCATTCCAATCAATTTTAATTCATCCAATTAATTACCAATGTTATTTAAACCCTTATTAGCCAACCAAAATAATGAAAAATAATGAAATCCCTACACATAGATTGAAAAGGGGAGAATACAAATCCCCTAACTCAATAAATATTTACAGTCTTGTTTCTCACCACATGGTGAAGAATAAACAACACACGACTCACAAATTCACTAGTAAAAAATAGATCAACCTACAATGTATCAAAGGGTTATAAACAACATATCCCAACAAACCCAAAAGAGAACAATAATGGAAAAGTGAATCACCATGATAAAACCATAAGAATGAATGGCTATGAGAGTTGATCTTACCTCTAATCACCATTTTGAAACCACTAGAACTGATAGATCAATGTATTAGGAGGGTTGAAATATCCCTCTAAATCCACTTAGTGTTTTATTAACACTAAGAGAGGCCACAGTTTAATAAAAACATATTCAGTCGAAAAAGATATATAAATTGGAAATAACTCCCCTGATTTACACTATAAATTTCATATTTATGAGATAAATTCAAAATGAATTATAAATTTTTTTGTATTTCCATTTTTAAGCCATAAAACCATCAAAACAACCATCCCAACAAAAAAAATTACACCTCAGGCAAACATAAGCTTTCACCATAAAATCCCATCTTGTAGTGTAAAAACCTTTTAGATGGCCATGAATATTCCATGTACAATACATAAAATGGCTAGCCACATAATTTTCAAATTTACCTTTATTCCATAAACACCTCTTTTACGACCTAAAATGCATGTTTCAGTTCTACCACAGCTCCAACCCCCATCGAACCTCCTCAATCCACCTCGAGCTTCCTTTGAACAGACAGAACGAAAATATAATGATCTGGGAAGTAACACACCATTATACTTATGATATCTTCCTAGAACATTACTATATTCACATATACATTTGTCCACTTGTGATCTTGGGTTTATATCTCTTATATTCACCCATTACCGAGGGTTTAAGCTCCCCTTATTATGATTCCAATTCCATAGTTTATAAAGAATTAATTAAAGCATGGTTGTATTGAAGAATACCATGTGTAGTGAAATGTATTGGATATATTGAAGACTTATTTTAAAATAAGGGGTTCTTGTTTAGTGGGAGAAATGTCTATTCAATGGGGAGGATATAAGTTTTGTTAGTTAAATTATTTCCTTAATTCTATAAAACTCTAATCATAAAATTCCTTTAGTATATAGGTGACTTAATATTGTTAAGTTATTTTTTAATTATGGAGGGTTATGCTTGTGTAGTTTTAGTTATAGGAAAATCCAATATGTAAATATTATGTTTTTAGCACAGAATCTTGGTGTACAAGTGTAACAATCAATACTTTTTGAATGATATTTTTCCTAAAAACATGGGTTATATTATATTGCACACACAAAAACCATATTTATTTAATAATGAATTGGTATTTATAATGTATAAATGGAAATATGACCTTTAGGATTCAACTATTATGTGATTGTTGGGAAAATATGACCGTTGGGAACTATACTCATGGTAAAAATTTTAATGTTTTAATTTGGGTCTATAATTAGAAATAAAAAATGATAATTATTTCACAAAGAAGAAGTGATATCCTAAACTAGTAGTAGAATGACATATGAACACCAATTATTAGAACATAGGAGGGTGGTAGTGTCATTGGGGTTCTCCCTTGACTAAGCCCATGCCAAGCTTCAACAAGTGAAGCTTTAATGACAGAATAAGTTTAAGCTGGGGTAAATTACTACTCAGTCTATGTTAGTCAAGCTGCCTCATGAATCTATCATGTTCAGACACCTTACCCTTAAGTTATATATGGGTGTTTTTAGGGGTTATTTGGGGAGGCCATAGTTAATTAAATTTTAATTACATTGTATAAATAAATTTTTTATTCCATCAATTCTGTTTTTGGAATTGTTTCTAAATAAAATTATGTATTCATTGAGATGGAATTGGATAAATTGTTTTTTGAGAATGAAATTTCAATTTTAAGATAATATATGAATTTTTATAACAAACAAATGTATTATTATTGATATTTTTTAATTAAATTTTATGAAAGAAATACTTATTCAAATGTAAATGATTTTATTATTTTATTATTCCCTTGAGATTTTTAAGTCTCATAAATATTGATATATATTGAAACCCCTATTTTTTTAAATAAACAAGGATATTTGTTATTAAAAGTTATATTTTCATATTTATTAAATTATTTTGATAAAAAAATGGGAATTTAGAATTTAAAAATTAGTATAGGTTGAATTTATGATAATTTTATAAAATAATTTATTTTTCATTGAATAGTTTAAATGTAGATTAGATTTTTTGGTATCTTTAACGAAGTCATAATTATATCATAATGAAATGATAATTAATTAACCACAATCCAAGAACTGAAGTATATTATTGTTTTAATATCTATTATTTTAATATATTTTAATCAATTTCCAAACATATAATTTACTTTCTGAAGTCTAAAATGGAATCTTAAATTTTAAAACATTATTCTATAAGGAATTTACTTTTCCATGTCAAAATAAGTAATATAATATGATTCTAGGTTATTGTGTGAAAAAATAACTTTAAATATAATTCAACGGTCCAAAAACAAGGGAAATCCAATGTTTTTTCTTTTTCCACAACCTTTATTTACCTAGTCTATTTTTGGAAATTAGTAAACAAATCCTCCACTTTTTCTAAATATACCAAACCAATTTGGAAACTTTATGTCACTAAAAATCCATCCAAAATGATGTTCAATTATTTATTTCTCCCATTTTATCCCTCATGGTATAGTTAATCACCCAAGGTTCCATTTTTTATTATTTAGGAGTAACTCTTCAAGGAAAGGGAATTGTCCTTCCTTTCTCTTCAATTCTATAACATCATATCATAAATGAATTATAAATGATATGGTTACACTATTCTATTCCCATTTTATTATATAATTATATCCAAATTTATTATTTATTAATAGGATACCCTTCTCTCCTCATATTTTTTATTTTTCTAAAACAACATTTTATATCTCTTTTGTTGCCGAATTTACTTATCAAATTTTTTTAATTCTCTTTAAGAAATTCTCTTTATTTTATTTTTTTAATACCCAAAAATCATTATTTTCTAGGGATATTTACCTAGATGTAAATGTTATTTATTTTATATTCGAATTTAGACATAAGTAACCCACACACCCATTTCTTTTGATAAAAAATAATTAATGATCATGTCTTTATGAACTTCTGAAACACCGTGATTTTTTAAGAAACCATTTATTTATTCTATATAGTTTATTTATGTAATGATTGATTATGATATATTTGTATCATATTAATTAAAAAATATGATGGGTGAGCCCTGATATAACTGCAATTAATTAGGTATATAATTTAATAACTGTAGAAGACATGTTTTATCATACCTTGGTGAATAAAAATGGTAATTTTCACTTATGACACATTGCTGACAAACCATGCCGATATGATTACAAATGTATCATTTCAATGTTTTGGCCACATTTACATGTTATACATCATGTTATTTTTTGTGATAATACACCTAATTTCCCTTTTATCATCCCTTAATGGTGTTATTCATATTCTTATTTTTGTTCCTCCTGATAACATGTAAACTATTTTCCCTTACAGGGCCTCATGCTCACCCCTTTCCATTGATGTACTCCCCTGGGATGTGAGATGTAGTAAATGTACTTGGGATATACAAATGAGGATTTAGTCAAGTGAATTTAGAATAATGTTTCATTTTTTTCATGTATTATGTGCCTCATTTCAATGAAATTAATATTTAAGAGATCACTTGTATCTACCATGTAAGGAAAAATTATGTAATAAAAATGCGAGATGTAATGACCCAAAATTTTATGAATAAAATTCCCATTTCTTATTCAATTAAATGCCTTATAGATATAGATAAGAAATTCACTAATTTTATTTTATTATATTCAGTTAGATTTAAATGACCATTAAGAATATTTAGTGTTGATAATATAGTCGTTGAAAAGTGATCACATGACTTGTATAAATATAGAGTTTTAACAAATACTTTTGGTACAAACAAATGAAGTGATGGCCACAAGAAGAAGTATTATACCATATAAAGTGAATTTATCGGAGCTTCTGAGGGAGTTAGAATTTCTGGGCTTTTCTCTAGAGCAAGCCCAAGATGAAATCTAATAACTTCAGCATGAGTGAAATCGTTTACCAAAAAATTTTAAGCACATCGTGATCACAACCCAAAACATGTTCATCGAACGACCCCATGAAAGACCCCTCCCCCATCACCCACATTACTCTTAGGTTTAATGCTAGTTTAATAAAGGGATATGTATCACGACCCTGGCATTCGGAATTTATATATTTTTTTTATAGAATATTTAATATATTTTCTTCCTATTATTGTTACATTGTAAATGATTACAAAGCAAAAATAGTACTTTTGGTTAATATTCAAATTCAATTAAGAAACCTATTTTGACGAATTAATGTATTCTCTAAATAAATAATATTTTAATAATATATTATTATTAAATTATTTTTTTAAAATATAAATGATCATATAATTTTTCTGAAGTAAAAATTAATTTTTTATTAAGGTTCGAATCTATTCTTGAAAAAAACCAACATTTTAAATAAATGTTAGTTTTTAATTTAAATGTGAAAATTCACATATTTATATAATTTTTCAGATAAGATGAATATAATTTTATTAATCATGACATCAAAATTTTGTGATAGATATTTTTTCATAAATTTCTGAGACAGCCAGTTTTTGGCATTAAAATTAAATACAATGAAAATGCACTGTGTGTTTTATGACGCCATAATAGTCCAATAGTGAATTTATAAATACAAAAAAGTTTTAATCAGACAAATATATGTTTTTAATTTAAATTAATTTGATTTTATTTATATTTTATTGATTTTATAAATCCTTATTGAATCCACTAAGACTTATAAAATGTTTTAAGATTATAAACCCATTTATTTAAAAGTATGACTCACCTCCATATAAACAAGGGAAATATTTCATTATCATTGTACCTTTTCATTATAAAATAATTTATTCCACTACAATTTTTCATAAACTATGGGAAAAAACCATTAGATTTTTTGTGGTTTAGAATATTTTCTTATGTATTGTCCAAAACCAAAATAATAAAGAAATTCTCCTCCATTACTATATAATCCCACCCAATCTCCCATTTCTATTCACTCAAACTCCATTAAGCTCATAAAATATCTTACACATACTACCGAGTGTCCTCCCATGGCACCCCCAATCTCTCAAGAAACCTACCCTAAGCCTTTGGATTCACACATCCATGTAAGGGATTCTTTCTCTCTCTCTCTCTTCTTTTTTTATCAAGAACATCATTTATGATATTCCCTTTTGATTTTAATTTTCTTCATTTGGGATGCACTATTTACTATAGACCTTAATATAAATTTTATGTTTCAATTATGGGATCCCATTCACTCTCATTTATCCCTCTTATGAACCCTTATGTACACCCGTTACTGTTCCAAAATTTTGTATAGAATCTTCCTCCCTCATCTTTTATGAAGAATTATTTTTACGTTATGTCTTATAAATTCCATTTTACTACATTTGGATTTATTCTTAAATATCCATATTAATATCCATATTATTTATAAATAATGGGAGACCAATTTCTATTTCATCAAATCATTTTATGAATATCTATATGACACCGTTATGCTTCCAAAATTACACCACGATTTTCCATGACAAAATTATCATGTAGTGAATACCATACCCATTTCCCTATCAATGGTATTCACCTTCATAAACATATACTTATTTATTGGGTACTTATATTTATGTATTCCATATTCTTATATCATTGAATAAATTATGATGAATAATTAAACCATGTTATATAATCTATGTGGAAGACTTAGACACGAGAAGGAAATTATTGTAAAGGGTGAGCCCCGATAGCACTAAAATACATTGGGTAAGGGTTAATATAATGATACATCATGTTGGGATATGGGATTTAACTGATACCTTTATGGAAAAATTTCAACTATTAGGGCCTCATTGATTTATCCTTGATATATTTTTGATGCATTGTGTTGGACTCCTCAGGTTTTAATCGTGTTTTAATGATCAAAAATCTTATTATTCCTATTAATCTATCCCATATCATGCCTAGAGATAATATGTTTCTTTATGATTCAAAAAAACATTCACTAAATCCTGATTCTTAAAAATAATGTTTTAATGTTATAAAATATATTGATTTTTTTTCTATAATGATTTATTATATGGATGATCAAGTCTAATTCATTATATGTATATTACTGCTTAAGAAATTTTACAGATATTTGGCTTTGTCTGAGAAACCGTGAGTTTGCCACCAGTTTTGGTTTTCTACTACTATGACCCATACACCGTGACCAAGACACTGTAACCCAGACACCGTGACCTAGAAACTATGACCCAGATACCGTCACCCTGACACTGTGACCAAGACATAGTGACCCAAACACGAAGACCCATCCATCGTAACGCTTTTCAGATCTGATGATGTATGTGACACCGGTTTCTTATTACCATCACCAAGTCCTCGTTAAATGTTTGGAAAAGGACAAGACACCATGATTCTAAAACTTCATCTATGCTACTGGTTCCTGATCTCAATAAAAATATAGCATCACGATTGTCACCCCGCTCAAAGGAAAAGAAGAATACATTATTTCCTCGTGACACCATTTCTAAGTGATACCATTTCAAGACAAACTGTGACACCATTATTTAAACTGTTTGTCCATTTTCAATTAAATTTATAACAGTCATATTTGAGTCATTTAAAGGCACTGACATAATTAATGTTTCATTGAAGTCATATCACCTAATAGTACGAGGTACATAGTGCAAAATACATGCATCATGCCTATTCCTATGCGTGCACCCGAAATTAAAAATGAAGATAAGACATGATACTAAAGGTCACATACATATATGCTGAAGAATGAGTTTTTGAAAAAGGGAACCAATGCATGATATTAGAAACAACTTAAGAACACACTAAGCACTCTCGACTTTAAAAGGGTCGACTACTGGAGATCAGAGAAAAAAATCATCTTCATAGTACCAACTTCAAGAAGAACATGATCTGGATCTAACTAGAAACTAGAGAACCTAACTTACGACACCATTTTTTTCATAAGAGGACTTGATACATGCATGTGATTCATCCTAAAATTCTATAGCTGCATAGAATAACATTCAGAGCACTTATAACCGTTTCTCATCATCTTTTCTCTGTTTTGTACTATTTTTAACTTTTGAGAAGTGTGTGTGTGTCTATATTAAAAACACACACTATAACATCTATTAAAATTAAGGATACAATAAATCCTTCCTCTCATCACTTATTACATCTTTTTACTCACATGGATAGGTGTGTAGGGGGTCCTTGTGTGACCTGGTAGTTTATACCCATGAAGAATAGTGGAAGAGGACGTGTGACCCGAATAGTCATGCACACAGTTGTTAACCCCGACCGAGGGTGTTAATTATATTTATTAATATAAAATTATTGGTGGATGGTGATCACCATGTTGATTACATTAGGTCGCGGCATGTGACTGGACCAATTTTTTTATCTACTACATCTTTTAATTTATTTTTTCTCTACATTGCTGTATATTTTAGAAAACACTAGATTTTACATTGATAGTTAGTCTTGTATAGAAGTTATAACAACTTTTACATATTATAATAGCTTCAAAATTTGTATCTATAACTCACACTAATATTTATGAGAATTAATCAATCTTATGAGAAGTTATTTGGACATTAATACAATTTTAATTGTATTACCTTGATTTACTCAGCTATATTGTTTTTAACAGGGGGAGGTTTTCAAGGAACCAATTTTGTAAAAGAAAATTTTATATATACTCAATTCACCCCCATATTGAGTAATATACTCCGACCAACATTTGGTATCATAAGAGTTATACTTATTATTACTCAATTTTTAAATCTATTTAAATATGATTTTAGTTGTACTTCAATGATCTGTAAATTTATGACAATTCTAAATTTATATCTCTATAAAAGTATTTCTTTATTATGGATAATATACTTTTATGAATATTCAACAAAAATACCACTATTCTTTAAGGGAACTAATTATAACTAATTGAAAATTAAAATGAAAATTCATTTAAAAAGTTTGGGTTTTGAAATTTTGTCTTCAATTATAGATGAGTATAAGATTCCTTATACTGATATAATTACATGGGATGACCCAACCAAGACTACTTGCAATAATAATTTCAATGGCATGAATTACTTGTATTTCTATTTAGGAGATGAGGAATTTAACAAAATTTTCTTCTTGTAAAACGGTCCATGAAATTTGGGATACTTTGTTTATTTCACATGAAGGAACTTATAGTGTGGAAGAAATGAGACATAATACTTGAACTATTAAATATGATAACATTAAAATGAATCCTCATGAGCATATTTCTAACATGTATCTAAGGTTAAATGAAATAGTTGACAAAATTATTTCTATAGGAAGTGAAGTTACTGCCAAATAACAGATCAAGAGGATTCTTAGATTCCAACCTTATAAATGGTGATGAACATCTGTCTCTATTATAGAGTCATGCGACATCAGAAAATTACATATAAAATAACTCATTGGGAAATTGATGATGTATGAATTAGGGGATAAAATTCAATAAGGATGATGGGGATGAACCTAGAAGAAAATATGTTGCATTCAAGACCACCACCTCTAAACATAAAGAAATTTAGAAATTTTAAGTCTCTGTAGAAATTTCCATAAGTGGAAAATATTTACTAGACAATGATGAAGCAATGGTCCAATTAGCCAGAAGTTTTAGGAAATTTTACAAAAGGAATAAATTTTTTAGAAATCCCATCTTTAAAGGAAGATATGATCAAAAGGAAATATGGGAAAATGATTGGAAAAGAAATGACAATTCGGATGAGAAAATATGTTATGGATGTAAGTTATAGGGACAAGTAAAGGATGACTGTCCCAATATAAAATATAATAAGAAATATGATGACACATTTAGAATGTATAAAAAGTCAATGAAAGAAACTTGTAGTAGTTATACGGATAGTTCAAGTGACTCAGAGTCTTTACATGATGAACATGCTAACAATGCTAATATGTGTTTCATGAAAAAAACACCTGAGGTAACTTTGGAATCTCTTATACAAAATCCCTATGATTCTTGAAATTAATGTGATTATGAAAATTTTTCTAAAGAATAAATGTTTCAGTATTTAAATATTCTTAAAGAGACATGTAATTAACTAAAACAAAAATACATGTACTTAATGAAATAGTATTATATTACCTCAACTGTTAAATCAGAACTTGGTGTAGAAAGGGAGAAAAATGTTCAATTACTAAAAGAAAACAATAGATTGAAGCTATATAATGAGAAATTGAAAAAGGAACTTGCAAGGTTTACTAATGGTAAATACCCCTTTGTATAAATTCTAGGTAAATAGTTTTCCCCTAAATACACTACTGGTATTGGCTATCGACATGGTAAAAGAAAAATTGGAAAAACCAATTTTGTTTCTAAATCTGAATCATACATTCTTACTCCTAGTTTAGGAGAACATTTTTCTCATTCAAATTATTATACACACTCTAATGTTTTGAGTTTTTCTGGACCAAATAGAGTTTATTTCTCATATAATTTACATAATTCTTATAGGAAACCTATGAGGCAGACGTGGGTTCCTAAAACACTAGTTAATAATATTACTGGACCCCAAAAATATGGGTACAAAATTCTATTTTTTTTGACTAATTTGTAGAAAAATTATTTAAAGAGCTCCTATTAAATATTATGGTACATGGATAGTGGGTGTTGAAGACAAATGACAGGAGACTACTCATGCTTCAAGAACATAATAAAAATTAATGGTGTACATGCCACCTTTGGTGAAAACAGTAAAAGGAAAAAATCATTGGCCTTGTCCAAATCGTTACCTCTAACTCAGTTATAATTTCCAAAGTACTTTTTTTGATGGACTAAATATAATCTTCTTAGTATTTTACAACCATGTGATGATGGATTTTATTTTAAATTTTAATATTATTCTTGCAATGTTTTTAATTATAAAAATGAATTAGTACATTATGTACTAAAAATAAAAATCCATATTATTTTAACATTTATTCTTTAGTTTCTAAAAATACTTCTTGTATAATTTTATTTCATAATGAATCATGGTTTTGGCATAAAATAAAAGGACACAATAACATTCACTAACTTAGAAAGCTGACTAGAAAACGTTTAGTCAAAGATATACCCAAACTTGAGTTTCCAAATTAAAAAGTCTTTGATCCTTCCCAAAAGGGAAAGAAACACAAAATTTCATTCAAACCAAAGAAATAAGTTTCAACATCTCAAACTCTGGAGTTAGTTCACATGGATTTGTTTGGACCATCTAGAGTTTCTAGTTTAAATGTGAAGAACTATATTTTTGTTCTTGTTGATGACTTTTCTAGGTACACATAGACCTTCTTTTGGCTCACAAAAGTGAATCTTGCTCTCATTCCACCAAATATGCTAAAATTGTTGAAAACCTTAATGAACATAGAATTAAATCTCTAATAAGTGTTCATGGACATGAGTTTAAAAATCGAGAGTCTGAATAAATTTTCTCACAAAATGGCTATAATCAAAATTTCTCTTCCCCTGGAACACCTCAACAAAATGGTATTATAGAATGAATAAATAGGACCTTGAAAGAAATTTCAAGAACCATGCTTAGTGAATATGACTTACCTATTTACTTTTATTTTGATGTAGTAAATAAAACCTTCCATATTATTAATAGAGTATTTATTAAATCTATTCTTAAAATAACCCCATATGCATTATGGAATAATCAAAAACCCAAAGTAAGCGACTTAAAAGTCTTTGTTTGCAATGTCTATATCCTTAATACTACAGAAAATATTGAAAAGTTTTCATCCAAGAGTGATGAATAAATATTTATAGGACTCTAAATTTATATTAATGCTAATAAAGTTTTTAACAATATAACTAAATGGGTGGAGGAATCTATCCATGTCATGTTTGTTGAGACAGATCTATTTGAGCCTATGAACTATATAGAGAATCATGAGGATGATATGTCAAATCTGGAAATTAATGCCCAATACACTAACTATACTTTAAATGAATATGTAAAAACTTATAGTTCTATAAATTCTCTAGATTCAAGTCATAATGAACCAGAACCTATTGAAGAACCTGAAATAACTAGCCCCTCTTTTTCAAGAGTTGTTATAACCCTAATGAACCATGCTTTGGATGATTTTGTAGAAGATTTAGATAAAGGAAATAAATCTATATATTCTCTTTGAAATCATGTTTAACATAATGTTTTCTTGTCACAACATGAACCTAAAAACATTAATGATGATATCAGTGATGAATTTTGGGTAATGGATATGGAAGAAGAACATAATCAGTTTGAAAGGAACAAAGTTTGGAAACTTATTGACATACCCAAAGACATATTTACCATAGGCACTAAGTGGGTGTTTATAAATAAGGTATATTAAGCTAGTAATAAAGTTAGAAACAACACTATATTGGTTTCAAGTGGCTATAGTCAAGAAGACGAAATTGACTATGAAGAGACTTTTGCACCTGTTGCTAAACATGAATCCATCAGAATCATAATTTCTAATGTTTCCCATCTGAATTTCAAACTATATCAAATGGATGTCAAAACTTTATTCCTAAATGGGTATATATCTGAGGATGTTTTTGTGGAACAAACCCTTGGTTTAACAAATCCACATTTTCCAAATCATGCTTTCAAATTTCCAAAAGCTTTGTTTGGTTTAAAGAAAGCTGCAAGAGCTTGGTCTGATAGATTAAGTACTATTATTTTTTCCATAGGTTTTAAAAAAGGTATAGTTGATCCTACTCTTTTTATAAAATTAATTTTCAATGATTATCTATTAGTTCAAATTTATTTTGATGATATTATTTTTGGCTCTTCAAAAAATTCTTTATGTATTGAGTTTTCTAAAATGATGAAAAATTAATTTGAAATGAGTTTAATGGGTGAACTAAAATTCTTTCATGGATTTAAAATCTTTAAAATTAATGATTCTATTATTATTAATCGTAGAAAATATACTTAATATCTTCTAAAATGTTTTGGCTTGGATAGAAATAAAAGTAGTGATACTCCAATGAGTACTACTTGTATGTTGGATCCTGATGAAGGTGGAAAATCTATTAATCAAACCACTTATAGAGGAATGATTAGATTATTACCCTAGTTAACTATTATCCAACTTGAAATTATGTTTATTGTATGTATGTGTGATCAGTTTTAAGAAAACCCTAAGGAATGTCATTTAAATGTTGTTAAAAAGATTTTGAAATACCTCAAACATTCACCCAATAAAGGTCTGTTCTATTCTAGAGGACAATCATTTGAGTTAGTTATCTATTATGATGTTGATTTTAGTAGTAGTAATTTAGAGAGAAAAAGAACATCTCGAGCATGTCACTCTTTAAGAAAGTCTCTAGTATCATTGTGTAGGGAGAACGAAAAATATGTTTCATTATCTAGCGTTGATGCTGAATATATAGCTACTGGTAGTTGTTGTGCCCAAATTTTGTGGATGAAACACACATTACTAGATTATGGATATCAATTCAAGAATTTAACCATAAATAGTGACAATACATGTGCTATTAAAATTTTAAAAAATCATGTTTCACAATCCAGGACAAAACATATTGATGTAAGACATCACTTTTTGAGAGACCATTATCAAAAAGGTGATATCACTTTGGAATTCATTGGAAATGAATATCATCTTGTTGATATTTTCACTAAAACATTAAATTCAAAAATAATAGATTACATCATACATGTGCTAGTAATGATAAATCACAATTAAAAAATTATATTTTAAAATCTTATTGTCTCACATCTTACTATTTCACAAGTTTACAATTTTAGGATTTACGGTTTCATAGGTCATTATTTTAAGATTACTGTCTCACTCTCATAGTTCTACAAGTTACTATCTTGAAGTTAATATTTCATTATTATAGTCATACCATTTCTATCTCTCGGTTACTATCTTGAAATTTATGTTTTAAATAATACGGTCTCACCGTTTGGAGTCACACCATAATGGTGACACCGTGATAATCTGTTCCGGTCTCACCTTGACAATCTATTCCAGTCTAACTGTAATAACACTTTTATGTTTTATTTGTATTTTATTAATTGTATCAATGTGTTATTATTTTATTATATTCATCCCACTCTTTTGAATATGTGATACTTGAAATTCCTAAATGATAAAAACCAAATGTCTTCCACTATTTTTTTCACTAGAGATCACTTCTCTTGAAACTGAAACCCCTATATTTCAAACATTAAGTCCTCCTTCAACCCTTTCTCTCTCTCTCTCAAACCGTAGTTGAATGCCTAGGATGATGCACTCATATTATTCGACTCCAAAGAAGTATAGATCTCAGAATAAAGTAAAAACGATCACCGAAGGTAGCACCTGAAGGACCGCTAAATCCAAATCTTTTTGATATAATAGTAGTTCCAGAAAAGAAAATTTGTCCTAAGTGGTTGATGAAAAGTATGTCCTTAGTTTTGGAAGTACTAGAGGAACAAGGATGGATGAACTAGTTCAAAAAAAAGGAAAGGCCAATTTATCCAAAACTTATTGGTCAATTTTATAAGTTTGTCCAGTTCTCATTCAATACAGAAGATGGTTTTGTTGTAAGAAGATGGATTAATGTCCAAAGATTTACTATTTCCTCAAGGTTATGGGATGATTGTTGAGGGATATATATTTAAGTAATGTTTGAGAACTTCCAGAGAGGACCTAATCCTATATTGAATATTTTTGTCTTATAAGAGGCCTTGGGAATCTTGACTGGAAATAAAAAGAAAAGAAGAGAAATTTCTAGTGTGTTAGATGGTGAATCGAGGTTGTTGTTTAAGTTCATTTAGAATATGAAAGTTCATGGAATGAATATTTTTCTACCTTCAAGTATCAAGATGTATTCTTGATACATATTACAAGAAAATGGACAGAATATCAATCTGTGTTAGTGTGTTATAATCCACATGTTTGAGTTGATTAAGATGGCCTCAATGGATACCTATTTGTTTTATTCAAGGTTGATATTTTCTATACTATATGAAAAAGGAGTGGTTGGATCAAATAAATATGTCATCAAAGACTATGAATTCTTTATCTCAATGTTTATAGTCAAAAAGATAAAAATAAGTTGGAATCTGTGGAAAAAGTCTTGGGTGGAGGATAATTAAAGTATATATGAAAAGTTTTAATCCGGTTTAGTATCCTTCAAGACCTAATATCATTTATGATCTAGGTTTGGAACTAGATGAGTTTGTTGATTATCCTTTTGATGAATAAGAAGAGGTAGTTTTTGTTCCTGTGGAAGAAACTGTCTTGAAAAAAGAAGATAGTATTCCACCTATTCCAAAAAATATAATTGAAAAGGAAGTGCCTGTTACTAGAGAAAATGATGATCTAGAATAAGAACTTATTATTGCGGAAGAGGCTGTTATTGAGGAACATTTAGAAAATTAGGATAATCCTGAACCTATCATATCTGTTGAGGAAATAATAGAACAAGACTTCCCATTAGATAGAAAATAAATGGACAAGGCTATTGGATTTGAACTTTTAGAAACAGATCAAAGGACCGAATCTCTTATTCCTTTGAGAGATACACCTATTGAGGGGGAGAAACACCCCAATCTAGGATGTATTGAAGTTTATAATCTTATTTATGAAAGCATTTTGGATACCTAGTATAAGTTTCCAAGTTACTTTTATGGGGATAATACCCAGGAAGCCTCATTAAAATTCATATATCTACCTACTATATTTCAATTGAAACCCATTTCTACTCTAGAAATAATTTCTTCCAAGGAACCTGACCCTGTCTCAGCTTCTGTTCCTAAACCTTTTCAAGAACCTTCTACGTCTGTGAGTCACAGTTATTTGGAATCCGTTGGAGATACTTTATTAGCTAGAGTTGAAAATATCATGAACACACAACCTTCTCGTATAAAAAATCATAGTGAGAGAGATGCTGCATTGCTTGTAGAGAAAAACATATAGAAGATTCAACCAAAAATGCTTTATGAAATACAAGAGGTTATAATTGAGAACAATAAATTGAGTGATTAGGTGAAGTCTTTCTGAGGTATGGTTAAAGATATAGAAAAAGTGATTCAATCAGGAGAAGCTCCCGTTTCTCATTCTATTGAGGATTTTAGTGGTCAGATTCTATAGAATGTTTCCTCTTTGATTTAACCGAACTTGACTTCAATATTTGAAAAATTGGATTAGAGAAACGTCCTAATATTCCATGAGATTCGTGAGCTTGTTGTTGGTCTCAACAAATTGTCAGATGAGTACAAGGGATGTCTACAAAATGTTCTCAATCAAGCTCAAGTTGCTAACTTTAGCTATTACAGCCTCTAATGCCACTGGATAGTTATCTCAATATTTTGGCAGTGATCTCCTTAGAATAGTTGTTAAGAAGGAACTTCAATCAGTGTTATGTATCCTTGAAAAAGAGAGTTTATCTACAATTGTCAAGAATTGTGAAAGAGTTTTTGATTTAGTGAGTATTCATTCAATAATTTCTAATGATGCACAGAATGAAATTACTAAGATAGTAGATTTATACTTTAATATGATCTTCAATAATTATGATATGATCAATCATTTCATATATCTTATAGAGAATCTTGAAATACCTCCTTTCACTCAAGACTTCAAGGCTCAAGTCCAAAAGCTGAATGACTTCACTCCATTGTTGGAAAAGTTCATGAAGAACAAAGATGATTTCGAGAAGGCAATGCAGTATGGTGGTGAGATCATTACTGATTTCATTTATTTGTTGAAGAATTATCTTCATGTGTAGTGAACTACTATTTTAGCTCCTAGAGCTGCACCTTGGGGGCCGGGTTTAACTCCTTCCCCATCAACTGCCTTTGCCTCTGCCTCAAATTCGGTATCTCAAGCTCCGAGCCAGATCAGACCTATTATCCTTGTCCAAAACTTTCCTCGGTCATCCACCAAACCAACTTTGGAACCCTCGGGTTTTGAAGGGATCCCTATTCTCCATCTTATTGTTGGATCACATCCTTCTTCAACCTCTACTTCTAATCCTGTGGCTCATTCTGATGTTTCTTCCAAGGAAAAAGGGAAGATAACTAGTGATGAAGAAAAGTGAAAACTATATCTTGATAGGGATTTTTTTTACTTTTTCCAACTCCTTGTAATGCAACATATAATTCTATGAAATGCAATGCGAACTGTTGTTTTCGATTCTCTTAATTAATTTGATTTATTCTTTTTCTTTCTTATAGTCAGTTTGATAATCCAAAATGGGGGAGAAAAAAACACTAGGGGAAAAAACCACTCTAAGAACATAAATTTAACTCATATGATTTGTGATCATCAAAAAGTGGGAGATTTTTGGACTCCTTTTGATTTTATCATGTTTTAATAACAAAAAATCATCTTAATCCTATTAATCTATCTCATATCATGTGTAGATATGGTTGGATTCATTATTATTTAAATTAACATTCACTAAATCCCGATTCATATAAATCATTTTTATTAGTTTAAACTATATTTAATTTTGTTCTATAATGATTTATTATATGGATGATTAAGTCTAATTCATTCTATGAATATTACTGCTTAAGACAGTTTAATGATATTTGGCTATGTCTGAGAAATCGTGAGGCTTCCACTGATTCTGGTTTTTTTGAAAAGTGACCCAGACACCGTGACCTAGACACCATGACCTAGACACCATAACCCAGACATTGTGACCCAGAAACCATGTCGCAGACACCGTAACCCAGACACTATGACCCAGACACCATGAATGATACACCGTAACCCAGACCCCGTAACCCATTTCAGATCTCATGTAGTCCGTGATAGTGGTTCCATGCTACCATCACCAAGACACCATTCAATGTTTGTAAAAGAACCAAACACTATGATTATAACACCATATATGTGCTATCAGTTCCTCGTCTAAATACAACTATATCATCATGAATGTACCACCTCTCAAAGGAGAAGCAGAAGACATTGTTTCCTAGTTACACCGTTTACAGGTGACACTACTTCAAGACAAACCGTGAAACCATTATTTAATATATTTTGTTATTTTAAATTTAATTTCCAATTGTCATATTTGAGTCATTTAAAGTCATTGACATAATTAATGTTTCATTGTAAACATATCACCTGACAGTATGAGGTACAAGGTGAAATATACATGCATCTTGTTGGATCCAACTTGTACACCGGCAATTAAAAAGAAAGATAATATGGGTTACAAAAAGAAACATATATAGAAGCCAGCAAGTGAATTTTTGAAAATGGAAAATGATGCATTCATTTAGAAACAACTGATGAACACATGAAGAACTATCTACTTCAAAATAACAGACTACAATATATTAGAGAAAAAAAATTATCTTCGTAGTACAAACTTGAAGAATAGAATGAGCTAGATCGAACTGGAAACCAGAGCACATGACTTGAGATACTCTGTTTTTCACAAGAGGAATTGATACATGAATCTTATTCATCATAAAAGACCAAATATTCATAGAATAATACTCAGATCACTTATAACCCTTTCTCATCATCATTACATTATTGTGTATTGTTTTTAGATTTCGATCAGTGTGTGTGTGTCTGCCTTAAAAACATGCTCTATATCTTGTGTTAAACTAAAGGATACAATATATCCATACTATCATCACTTATTTGATCTGTTTGCACCCACAAATAAGTGTGGAAGTGGTCCTTGTGTGACCTGGTAGTTTATCCACACAATGAAACGGTGAAGTGGTCGTGTGACCTAGAATGTCCTAAGCACTATTGTTTACCTCGATCCAAGGTGTGGATCAATTTTATTAATATAAACTTCTTGGGGGAAGGTGATCACCAAGTGGAGTTTATTAGGTGTTGGATTGAGACATAACTAGTTGTTTTATCGGCTGCATCATTTAATTTAGTTTTTCTTGGCGTTATTGTATATTTCAGAAAACATAATATTTTACTTTGATATTTAGTCTTGGATAGAAGTTATAACTTCTTTTCCTTATTAGAATAGCTTCAAAAGTTGTATCAATAACTCACATTGAGATTACTAAGAATTATTAAATATTATGATAAGTTATTTGAACACACAAACTATTTTAACCATATTACCTTGATTAAATGGTTTGTATTCTTTTTAATAGGGGGATGTTTTCAAAGAACCAATTTTTTAACAGAAATTTTTATTGATACTCAATTTATCCCCCTCTTGAGTAATATACTCTTAACAACACCATTTTTATGTTGTTTCCACATTTTTCATGTTATTATTATCATGGTATATCATTCCATATTATTCATATTCTTTTATGACTTATTGATATTCCTTGTATAAAATGTTTTATTACCCTTATGTTATTCCATTTTTCATTCCATATTGGGATTTAGAGATCACCAATTTATTATGTATGTCCTCAAGTTATCTCTGCAATGTTAAGAATGAAGGAAAATATTAGTCATGTTAATGAAGTTTTCAATAATGATTTTTCTTTTCATATATTATGTTGTTATGTAATATACCTAATTCCCAAAGACACTATAACTATCAATATTTCGAGTTTTATTAAGTTCAATTTTATGATATAAAACACATTTAAATGATAAACATAGAGAAGGGTTTTTATTGTTGATATCAGAGGATAGGTTTTGTTATTTTTGGGATTAGGATTATAAAACTTTAGAAAAATCCTTAGGAGTTGATAATCAATGTAATTTCATAAGGATAAGACTATGTATATGAAAAAATCCATAAATTTTGTAAGTATAGAGTACGTGGTGTATCAAGAAAATACATCACTGTCAAGATATTACAAGTGGAAATGGTTCTAGCATAGATGCACCTAAGAGTAACAACTCTAAAAAGATGTTCTAAGACTTAATTGGGGTAATCTAGTACAAAAAAAGAGCCTTAATACGTACCTGGTTTGACATTTGATCGTACCACGATTCACTGTTTTATTTGACCCTTATACTATTGTATTGAATAGGTTTTGTATTGAAAATTACAAGTACAATAACAAATTTCACTCCATGTTTGATTAAATTATTTTGTTTTTAGAACTGTTAAAAATGGAAATTCTACTTGATTTGATAATTATATTGTTGGTGGAGGTGATTTATAGGGCCCATGATGAAGCGGAAGAAAAATGGGCCAAAATTGCATGAATCCATGATGACTTGTCCACTATTTTTCCTATTTCAAAACTCTGTGCATCCAAATGGGCTCAAATTTTGTATTCTGTCCCAACATATAATTGGTTACAATAATTATGAATAATCCATATCCCAATTCTACTAGAAAGGGGCCCAACTGACTTGATCTATCGAGAACACCTAATTTGTGTGAAGTCAAAAGTGGCATTCTGTAATCTGTCCAGATATCTAGATCCACTTGTCCAATTTATTCCAAAAATTTGGTTTGGATAGTAAGGAAGTGGTGCTACAATTTTCCAGTTTTTTCAAAAGGGATATTCTGTATTCTAATGGCTTAAACATGTGGTACAAGTGGTCTGAAGAAATATGGGTTCCCAAAATGACCTTCCAATTTTTCTATAAAATGGAACCCTGGGATCTCCTTTTGGGAGTTCCAACCTGAGAAGATGTTCTACCATTTTTGAGTCCCAATGGATTCCTCCAACCAATATTTTATGTTCTGGAGGCTCTGGGAAGTTCTACCTCAACATCTTTATCTTCCTCATCTCCCAAGGGTTTCTAAACCCCTTGTGATCACCCGGAGAGGAACGTGATGTAATCTCGAGTTTCATGTATGTATTATTTTGAATGATATTGTTAATTTGAGGTTTTATGTTGTTTTTATTCATCCTATGTTTTAATTTAATTGAGTTATATACTTTTATATTATACTCAAACTCAAATGATCATGTTTGGGTGTACCCTTTCATGTGATGTTACACACACCGTTCATCCATTTTTCTTCCCCAATTCAATTGTGGTGTTTGTGTGGTTCATATTGGTCAATTGAAATCACATAATAACTATCAAGTCCATGTATATTTATGTCATGGTATCACAAATAAATAACATACAATCCTTGATAGGACATCATGTTCTTTGTGTGTTTCTTTAGTAAGTTTTAGTTAAGAAGTATCACACAAATCACCCAATCATCGGCGGTGTCTGGTGAATCATTGTGTATTTTCGACTAATCACTAGGAGGTATCCTAGTATAAAATCAATAACATTTTGGTTCTAGGTGTTACAAACTTGGTATTAAAATATCATAACCCTATATCATGAAGCGATGAAGGATGAAAATCAGTAGAGTACCCCGGTTTGATCACGCTTAATTAATTATATTAATTTCTATTTTGTTTTATCGCTTTAATTATTTATTTTCATATTCAATAATCAAAATCCAATGTTTTAAAAATCATAAATCCCATTATACAGTAATAATAAAACCCCTCTTTTTAAATTAATGATTTAAGTCTCCATCAAGAGACGACCTAGGGTTGCTGCTATACTATAGAAATTCTAGTTAAAAATAGACAACTAATTTGACGCGCTCGAAAACACGATCATATTTTGGAGCCGTTTTTGAGGATCCAGGATCATTTATTTTTCTAATTTACTTATAATTATTTATTTTACATCTTAATTAGTACTTATTTCAATACCACACCACCTTTGATTGTTTTGGTTTTGGTTTTCTATTTCTATTTTTGGTTGTTTTTGTGTGTTCTTCCTCTCTTTCTCTCTATCTGTTCTTCTTCTTTTACATCACCCTCTATAATTCTTTATTATAAAATTATATTATAATTTCACCCTTATTAACTGATTTTATCCATATTCAATCATAAATGAACAATCATCACAACTTATTTGCATGACCCGATCATAAAATGAAAAACTGGTTGAATTTGATCATGAAATTGAAAAATAAATCCATTCACAACTTAAGGAATGTAGATAAGGTAAATAAAGTAATACTAAGGAACCCCTTTTTGGAACCTCAAGTGGACATAAACCAACCAAAAATTTAACCCAATCAAATTCAAGAAAACATGACTTCAAATAATCGAACCTTAAAAGAACTGACCACCACGGATGTGGAGTACCAACCTGCGCACATCCAATATCCCGAGGAAGTAGCCAAATTTGAGGTGAGATTAGGCCTCATACACCTACTTTCCAAATTTCGTGGTATTCCCAGTGAGGACCCTCATAAACACATTAATGAGTTTCATATAGTGTGATCCACCATGAAAACCCAAAATATATCTGAGGAACTAATTAAATTTAGCACCTTCCCTTTCTCTCTTGATGGTGTAGAAAAAGATTTGACATACTATTTGCCTACAAAAATTGGGGGCTGGAAGGACCTTTAATGACTCTTTTTAAATAAGTTATTCCCTGGCTTATGAACTCTATCAATTAGGAAAGAAATCTTTGGAATTAGGCAATCAGAAGGGGAGACCATTCATGAATACTGGGAGAGATTCAAAAGACTTTTCTCAAGCTGCCCCACCACTGGATTAGTGAACAACTATCAATCCAATACTTCTATGATGGACTTATCCCCATGGATTGTAGAATGATTAATGCTGTAGCTGGTGGTTCCCTAGTTTATAGAACTCCTTCCACTTCTTGAGACTTAATAGCCAACATGTTTCACGATGCACTACAATTTGGTACCCGAGCTACTGCACCAACCCAAGGAGTTCATGAGGCAAGTCATTCATCTCTAGAACAAAAGGTAGATAACAATCATGATGAGATGCATACCCTTCTAATGAATTTAGCTTATGAACAAGGTAACTCAGAATCCCCTCTAGTTCCATTACATTTTGGTATTTGTTCTAAAAATACTCATTTTTATGACTAGTTCCCACAACTTCATGATTCAAATGAGTCTTCTAAAACCGTGTTCCTGGGGTATCCATTCCAACAAGCACCTCCCTTCAAGAAACAACCATTCTGGCCAAATCCAAACCCCGAGTGGAAAACACAACCATAGTAATAACCAGGAGGAAACTTAAGCTACCCCAAGAAGAATTGGTATCAACAAGGCCATGGTCTGAAACCCTCATATCCTTCAACTTCTCAAAACAATCATCCTCTTCCCCCAAAATCTGAACCAAGCCTCGAGGACATGGTGAAAAAATGGAAACCCAGAACCTCTAGTTCCAACAGACCACACAATAGGCAATTCAAGACCTAATAATTCAAGTGGGAGAATTGGAAAACAACATCAGTGAGCTTAAGATGCAAGGTTCTGGACAAGTACCATCCCAACCCATTTCCAATCTAAAGGACAAAGTTAACATATGTACAATTACACTTTGTAGTCGTAATGAAGTTTCTCCTTCTACGGATTCTACGCAACAAATATGTCCCCATCTTTAAAACACTATTTCTCCACCCATAAAAGATTACAATGAAGAAAAATAAAATAAAAAGGGAAATCAAATTATCATTGTTGATTCAAATTAACAATCCATTCCTCTTCCTTTTCCCCAAAGACTCTCTAAATATAAGAAAAATTATGATAAGGAGATTGGTACTGAAATAATGGATATATTTAAAAACTTTCAAGTTAATATTCATTTACTGGATGCAGTTAAAAAAATTCCACATTATTCCAAATTTCTTAAAGATCTTTTCAACCATAGAAATTGGATAAAAGGGAATTTGAGAGTCAACATAGGAAGGAATGTCTCAGCTTTGATTCTACCAGCAATGTCATCCAAATGTAAGGATTTGGGTACATTCAGAATACCATGTACCATAGGATAGACATTCTTTTCAGATGCTATGTTAGATTTAGGTGCATCTATTAATGTAACGCCTCATTCCATGTATACTTGTCTAGAGGTTGGAGAGCTTCAACCAATAGGCATTGTCATGAAACTTTCCAATTGATGTACAACAAATCCAACAAGAGTGATTGAGGATGTCCTTGTTAGAGTGAAGAATCTCATATTCCCCATTGATTTCTACATTATTGAGATGGAAGATACTCAAACCCAAGGACATGCCCCTCTCATACATGAGATTCCATACCTTAGAACAGCAATGATGATCATCAATGTTAACAATGGTACACTTTCCATAGAGTTTGGGGGAGAAAATGTAACTTTTAACATCCTTAAGGCTATAAAATATCCTATTGTAGAGCACTCCAATATAAATGTCTATTAGATGTAAGTGCTCTCAAATGGTGTGCACACACACACTTCTCTCCTCAATCCATACTCAGATTCATTTTCCTCTTCTTCACCCTTGGATGATTTATGTTTTGATTCATGTTTTGAGTGTTGTGTGGGTTCTAAAAAGTGTAAATTTTGTGACTTAACAGATGTGTGTGTTCATTATGAGGTACCCATGACTATTGATGATTATGAAAATCTAATTTCAAAAGATTTTCAATCATTAGATAATATACATGACTAGATAATTAGTTTAATGGGACTCACTCCCCCTAAATCCCCTTGCTCAGTCCAAAAACCCCTGGTGTTGGAACTCAAACCACATACTTCTAATTTAAAATATTCTTATCTTGAGTGTAATGACCAATTGCCTGTTATTATTTCCAATAACCTCTCTCAATAGTAGTAATCAAAACTGCTTCATCTTTTAAAATAGTGTAATAATGGAATATGTTAGATATTGTATGATATTCCTATGATTATCCCATATATATTTATGCACCATATAATTTTGGATGATGAGTCTAAGCCCATAATAAAATCTCAATACTGGTTGAATCCCACTCTCCTTGAAGTGGTAAAATTGGAACTCAGAAAATTTCTTTCTATGGGGATAATTTATCCTATATCTGATAGTAAATAGGTTAGACCAGTGAAAATTGTGCCTAAAAAACTAGAATAATAGTTGTGTCAAATGAAAGGAATGAATTGGTTCCAACATGTGTGAAAAATTGTTGAAGAGTCTGTATTGACTAATGTTGACTAAATCAAGCCACACGGAAGGACCACATTCATCTACCTTTCATAGAACAAATGTTAGAACTATTAGATGGTAAGTAAAATTATTATTTCCTTGATGTCTATTAAGGTTATTTACAAATCCATATAGCCTCTGAGGATCAATAAAAGGAAAAATTTACTTATCCATTTGGCACATTTGCATACAGAAAGATGCCTTTTGTTCTTTGTAATACTCCTGGTACTTTTCAGTGTTATATGTTGAGTATTTTTTCTAAGTACCTAGATAATTTCATGGATATTTTTATGAATGATTTCAAATTTTATGTAACTTCCTTTGATAAAAAGTTTTCTCACCTATGTTCTATCCTCCATCGTTGCATAGAAAATGATCTTGTATTAAATTACGAGAAATGTCATTTAATGGTTAAATAGGGGATAGTTCTTAGGAATGTTATTTAAAAATAGGTAATTCAAGTGGATACATATAATATTGAATTAATTTCAACCATTCCATATCCAAAATGTGTTCTAGAGGTGTGATCTTTCTTGGGTCATGCTGGTTTTTACCTTTGATTCATTAAAGAATTTAGTAAGATTTCCCTTCCATTGTCCTGATTATTTCCGAAATATTCTGAGTGTGTGATTGATAAAAATTTTGAGGATGCATTCCATTCACTAAACTGGAGTCTCACATCACCTCTAATAATCTAACCACCAAGGTGGGATCTCAACTTTGAGCTTACGTGTGATGTATCTAAATTTACAGTTGGGGAAGTTTTATCAGAAAGGGTTGAGAAGGCTCCTCATGTCATTGTGTATGCCTCATATACCCTTGAACCTGCCCAGGTAAACTCCAAAACCACTTAAAAAGAACTAACTTCTATTGGGTTTACCTTGGAATTTTTTTTTTCATACATTCTTGGGTAATAAGTGATTGTGTTTTCTGACCATGCTGCCCTTTGATTCCTCTGAAAGAAACCTGAAGCTAAGCCCCACCTCATAGAGTGGATGCTTCTCCTCTAATAGTTTGACCCTGACATTAGAGATAAAAGGGGAGTGGAAAATGTGGTACCTGAACACATTAGTAGGATTTCCCCACCAATGGACCATCATGTTGACTCACCCCTCCCCATTGGAGAATTTATCCATCATGAGAACCTTTGTGATATTGTGGACCTTACCCCATGGTATGCAGACATTGTGAATTTTATAGTATCATCTAGGGTCCCCAATGATTTTAGAATTTCACAATCCCAAAGACCTAAGAATGATTATCGGTGGTACATTTGGGATGACCCATATTTTTGGAGAATTTGTGGTGACCAAGTAGTTTGTCGGTGTGTCCCTGACTATGAGTTCACCTCTGTTTTGACCTTCTACCACACTTTGGCCTTTGGGGGCCACTTTGTCTCTCAACGTATAGCTTGAAAGGTCTATTACTCATGACTTTATTGGCCAATATTTTATAGGTATTCCCATCGATTTTCCAGGTCATGTAGTCATTTTCAATTCCCAGGGAATATCTCCAAGATGAACAAAATTCCTCCAATAACCCATGTTATTCTGTGAAATCATGATGCGTGGGGAATTGAATTCAAGGGGAATTTTCCAAATTCATTTGGATTCTTTTAAATCTTGCTAGTTGTGGTATATGTGTTTAAATGGGTGGAAGAAAAGGATAATATGACTGATGACTCTCAAGTTGTTATTCATTTTGGGAGGTCCTGAATTTTTAGTCAGTTTGGTTTGTCGAGATTCATCATTGTGGTCAGGGTTCCATATTTTTCAATCGCAACATGAAAAATGTGCTTTGTATGTATGAGGTTGAGAATAATTTCTCCAATTTATATCACCACCAAACTAATAGAAAATTAGAAATCTCAAATTGTGATCTTAAGAGAATCTTAGAAAAATCGTTACAACACAATTGGAAATATTGGACTTTGCACTTGGATGATGAAATTTGGGAGTACTGTACATATTTTAAAACCCCAATCGGAATGTAACCATACAGGATTGTATTTAGAAAGGCTTTCACCTAATGGTGGAGTTAGAACACCATTCATATTGTGTTTCTAAATAATGTAATATGAATCTTTCAGATGCATGTGAGCGTAGGAAGATTCAGATTGAAGTGTTGGAAGAAATTTGACGTGATGAAAATGAGAACACCAAAATATATAAGGAGAAGAGAAAGGATATCTTGGATATCATGATTCATTGGTAGAAGTTTCATACTGGTGATAAGGTTCTCATGTATAATTCCAGGCTAAAGCACCACCCATGTAAGATTTGTTCTCGATGGCTTGGTCCTTATACCGTTACTGATGTTTACCCTTTTGGTGATATACATGTTTTGGATGAGAAGAGTGGACAATGGATTACTGTCTATGGCCAAAGGCTCAGAAACTTCTATGAGGATTTTTCAAAGCATCTCGTGGAGGAAATCCAAATGATAGATGCCGTATATGACACAACATAGCAGGATGTCCCTTCTCCCTACCTTCATTTATTGCCTATTTATTTTGAATAATTTCAATGAGGAAAATGTAAATATTAGGTGTGGTGGAGGGTGAAATGTCATAGTTATAATTAATCAAAAAAAAAATTAAAAATAATAAAAAAATAAAAAACGTCTTTCCATTTTTGATTTCTTTTTTCCTTATTATGTATTTTTAGATAAAAATTGATCTTTAAAAGAATATCCAAAATCATTTTTCATAATTGAGATAATTGTGTGGATAATTCCATTGTTTTAGGAAAAGTGTTTTCCAATTTAATTTTTATATTGAATCTTTTTCTAAAATTTTTATTTTCAAATCATTCTTAGGTGTTTTATGTATTTTTGAATCCCATGCCTCATTAGCACTGGCCAATATTTTAATCCCTTACCCGAGAGATATTTTAAGTCTTTTATTGAATACACATCTTTTTAATAACTTTATTGGGAGTCTCATGTCATTTAGAGAAAGTATAACTTGCCTTGATTCTTTTTGAATCCATAAGATTCAAGTATACTACATTCATGATAGAGGCAATCGTTCATTAAAAAGCCCTATTAACAATTATCCTCTCTTTTAAGACACATTTACATTTTATCATTCTTAAGCCTTAGATACCATGAAATATCTATTAGGTAGCCACATTACAAGCCAATTTATCCCTACCTACCCATATCTTGTGTATATTTTTGTTTTATTTTCATAAAGTGTGGGAGAGAGGGTGTTTCCATGGGAATTCTGGGGAGAGAATCATTATTATGGGTTGATATAAAGGGTGCCTACATTTTGCTTGGGAAATGGGTTCACAAGACATATTACATTATTGTTTTAAAAAAATTTCCCTGTTTACCTCCAAAAAATATATACATTAAAAAATATATCTCTGTATATTGAAAAAAAACAGAACAAAAGAAAAAAATGGAGAAAAGAAGAGGTTTACTCATTATTATTCACTGTATAGTTGTGACCCACAAAGTTGGAAAATAGGGAGTGTGAGTTAGAAGTGATAAAATTTGTGAGGAGCCGAGTGTGTATATTCATTGTGAACACATACTGAATTTTGAAATGTTTTGTACATAAGAGATCAAACACTCCACTTCTGCCATATATTCTTAAACATTAAATCCTACCAACCCTTGAACCTCAAAACAACCTGTTGGAAGTCCTCTTAGGTAGCATAATAGTTTCTACCAGTAGAGAACTAATAATTTTGGAAAGAATATGTTAATAACACATGAAATCTAGTAAAAGATCCTAAATCTACTTTCATTTGTTCCTTGAGTAAAGAGGGAAAAATTTTAGGTGAGGTAGGTTGCGACATGTTGCATGGGTGAATGGATGAAGTTGAACAAATTTGAATGTGAGAAGACAAACATGATAGGAAAATTGATTCCATAAATGATACATGATGAATTTAATTTCAAAATAATCTTGTATGTTTTCACACCTTTTATTTTGGAATGAGACATGATTAGGATATTATACTTTTCCAGGAGGGAAAATTTTTATCTGTGGGGGTGTGATCGTAACAAGATTCACTATTTTATTTCACCCTTATACCAATGTATTAAACACAAATTTCACTCCATTATTTATTCAATTTTTTTTAACATTGTTAAAAAGGAAAATGTTACTTGATTTGATAACTATATTGTAGGTGGAGTTGATTTAGAGGGCCTATGATGAAGAGGAAGAAAAATGGGCCAAAATTGCATGGATCCATGTCGACCTGTCCACTAGTTTTCTATTTTAAAGACTTTTGTGGATCCAAATGGACTCATATTTGGTATACGAGTCCAACATATAATTTTATACAACTATTGTGAAGAAACTGAAGACCAATTCTGCCTGCAAGGGGAACAACTAACCTGATCTCTCCAGAAGACCGAATTTTTGTGAAGTCAAAAGTGGCCTTCTATAATCTGTCCATATCTCTTTATACACGTTCCCAATTGGTGCCAAAAATAAAATGGAAATATTTATTAATTGGGCACACAACTTTCTAGTTTTGTAAAATGGGATATTATGTTGTCTAATGGGAAAAACACGCGGTATAAGTGTTTTGAAGAAATATGTTTGCCCAAAACCACCTTCCAATTTTCCTATAATATGTAACCTTGGGATCTCCTTTTATGAGTTCAACCTAGAAGAAAGGTTCTGCCATTTTTGAGGCCCAAATAAGTCCTCCCACAAATATTTTAAGTTCTAGAGGCTATGAGAAGTTCTACCTCGACATCTTTCTCTTCCTCCTCTTTCATGGGTTTTTAAACCCCTTGTGATCACCCGGGGATGAACATGATGTAATCTCGAGCTTCATGTTTGTATTATTTTGAATAGTATTTTTAATTATAGGTTTTATGTTGTTTTTATTAATACTTTATTTTAATTCAATTGATTTATATACTTTAGCTTTTTAATCAAATTCAAATGATCATGTTTGGGGGTACCCTTTCATATGATGTTTCACACATTGTTCATCCATTTTTCTTCCCTCATTGAATTGTTGTGTTTGTGTGGTTCATATTGGTGAATTGAACTCACATAATCACTATCAAGGCCTTGTAATTTCATTTCATGGTATCAAAATAAAATAACAACAAACCTTGATAGCACATAAAGTTCTTTGTGCGTTTCCTTGGTGAGTTTCAGTTATGAAGTCAAACACAAATCACCCAATCATCGACGGTGTCCGATGAATCATTGTGTATTTTTGAATGAACCCTAGGAGGTATCCGAGTACAAAATCAGTAAAATTATGGTTCTAGGTGTTACAAACCAAGGATTAAAAGATCATAACCATATATCATGAAGTTATGAATGATGAAAAACCTAAGCACACCCCGAGTTGATCATGGTTAATTAATTCTGTTAATTTCTATTTTGTTTTATCGCTTTCATTTTATATTTTAATATTCAGTCATCAAACCCCCATGTATAAAAAAATTTTCATTCCCCTTATACTTTAATAATCAAAACTATCTTTTGAAATTAATGATCTAAGGTTCTGGTGAGAGAAGATCTAGGGTTGCTGCTATAATACAGAAATTCTAGTTATAAATAATCATCTAATTTGACGTGCTTGAAAACATGATCAAAAATCCTAAAAGATATTCTTTAGTAAACTCACAAGCTCAATTAGTATTATTATTATGGGAAAATAATAAAATTAAAATAATAATATATGTTAAAAATAGATTATGGTTAATATTGATTGAAGCCTATAAATTCTTAAGTTATAGAAATAATTTAAATTTATAAGTTATCCATTTTTTCATTAGATTCACCATTTTGTGTTAAATAGTTTAAATTTACTCATCTCTAAGTATATATATGATAAATTATGTATATAATAAAAAATTTAAAGGTATGTTTATCGACCATAGTTCTATGCATTCCTCTATATCACAAAAATTTATTTGAACTATTCAAACACCACCATAAAAGCATGGTTGTAGAGATGTCAGTAAAAACAAACAATGGGTAAATTATTTCATATCAAGTATATAACTCCTCCCCTATCAATGCTTGTGGTATTAACTTCCCAAAAAACATTTTAATATTACATTTTTTGGAATTTGATGCTATCATGGGCATGTATTTGCTTTCCCTATATAGAGCTAACATAAATTTCCATGATAGGGAAATCACTCTCCAAATAGAGAATCAACCACTGATTCAATAAAAGTGCAAGGAGGGGGATACTATTAATTTAAGCATCATCTCAAGAAAGGATTTTTTTCCCTAAGTGCAAGCATATATAGCTCAATTTGTTTATTATAGGGAACAAACCATCCTCGAAGACATTCCTGTTTTCAGGGAATTTTTTGATGTGTGTCCTGAGGTATTGTCTGGTCTTCCTCCAAGATGGGAGGTTTAATTTTTGAATAAACATATACCTGGGGAATTCCCAATATCCAAGAATCCAAATTGAATGGTTATTTCAGACCTTTATGAGCTAATGAAACAACTAAAGGAGAATCTAGATAAAGGATTTATACGCCCAAGTTCGTTACCATGGGGTACACCAGTCCTCTTCATAAATAAGAAAGATGCATCAATGCACATTTTAATTGATTATCATGCGCTCAAAAAAATCACTATAAATAAAAAAAATAATTTTTCATGAATTTATGAATTATTCTATCAACTACATTGAGCACACTAATTCTCTAAGGAGGATTTTTAGCCAGGATATTACCAAGTATAGGTGAAGAAGGAGGATATCCCTTAGACTTAATTTTGAAAAGAGTATGAGAATTATGAGTTCATAGTGATGCCATTAGGACTCACTAATTCCAGAACAATATTTAGGGAATTTCAGAATATATTATTTATTGAATACCTTGAGAAATATTTTGTAGTATTAATAAAAAATATTATAATATATTCCAAAATGAAGGAGAACCATGAGGAGCATATGAGCATTGTTCTAAAAGACCTTGAAAAAGGATAATCTCTATGAAAATTACAAAAAGTGTGAGTTTTTTTGAAATAAGTCTCATTACTAGGGCACTTTATCACAAACAATGTGATATATATGGATCATTAGAAGACAAAAACAATTGAGGGATGGTTTAGTCCATCATCTATGATAGACATTCATAGTGTCCTTGGGTTAGCAATATATTATTGAGAATTTGTGAGAAGTTTATAATAATTTTCAAACCCTATTATATAGATAACTTAGATGAAAGTCAAATTTTCTTGGAATGATGAATGTGAAGAAATCTTCATAGAGTTGAAAATGAAACATATCACTTCCCCTATGCTCACACTACCCAAAAGTGGGGATATATTTGTAATTTTTATTGGTGATTCAAAGAATGGATTGGGATGTGTGATGAAGATAATGAAACATTAATTGCCTACACCTCAAGGAATTTCAAAATTCCTATGAAAAAATATCTGACACATGATCCGGAGTTGTTAGATTTTATCTTTGCATTGAAAATATAACAGTATTACCTCATTGAGGTGATGAGTGAAATATATACGGATCACAAAAGTCTCAAATTTATATTCATAAAAAAACACATAAATATGAACCAAAAAATATGGTTAGAACTAATTAATGATTACAGAATCTCAATCCACTACCATCCTAGTGAAGTGAACAAGGTGGCAGATTCCTTAATTTGATATAACCCATCAATTCTATCATTGATGAGAATTGAGAAGGATATAATATTCTTATATTTAAAGATTATGGACAAGGGAATCATAAATAAATGAACATCCTAAATACTTTCACAAATGATTTCTCAACTATCCCTTTTGGAATGGTTAAAGAATGCTAAAAAAATATGATGTGGGAATTCATAACAAACTGGAAACTATCAGAAAAGGGAAATCCTCAAAGTTTAATGTTAATGAAGAAAGGATTGTGATATTTGAGTCAATACTATTTGGTCCATCGAATCATTATTTAAAGAAATAATTTTTGGATGATCCAAATATGATGAATTTCTCTTTTCACCTAGGAAACAAAAAGATGTATTGAGTTCTCTGAAATCACTATTGGTGGGTAATCATAAGGAAATAAATCGCGGATTATATATCAAAGTTCTTGGTATGTTAGAATGTGAAGGATGAAAGGTATAAGTATAAGGGGATGATGATACCATTTCCCATAATATCATTGAAATGGGAAAACATCACCAGAGGATTTATTACTGGACTTCCAAATACATCCATGGAAAACAATTCTCCCAAGGTTTTTGTGGATCTTCTTTCAAAAACTACAAACTTCTTCATGATTCAAGATGATTTATAACTAGATCAACTAGAATATATATACATTAGAGAAATGGTAAGGTTTCATAGAGTACCACTATTTATTGTGTCTGATTGAAATCAAAGATTCACCTCTGTGTTTTGAAAAATTATCCCGCATGCTCTAAATGTTGAGCTGAACATCAGTACAACTTGTCACCCTCAATCTGATGGAAAATATGATTGGAATATCCAACAAATTTAGGACATGTTGATAGCTTGCTTAATGTAATTCAAAGGTGTATGGGAGAAATACCATATTATGGTGGAGTCCTCATATGACAATAGTTCTAACTCGAGTATAAAAAAGGACCCCAATGAAGACCTTTATAGGAAGAGGTGCAGAACTCCGGCATGTTGGGATGAATTTGGAGAATAAAATTTTCTATTCCTTTAAATGGATGAACAAATGGTTGATAATGTTACGAACATTTGGAATCACATCAAAGCATCATAGAATTGTCAAAAGAGTTATTCTGAAAATCATCGAAGAGACCTAGAGTTTGATATTGGATACATTTTCTTCTTTTACATATCTCCATAGAAGATAGTTATGATATTTATGAAGAATTAAAAACTTATTCCAATATATATCGGACCATTTGAGATCCTTGATCACATTAGAGTAGTGGTTTATCAACTAGAACTCCCACTGAACCAATCTCAATTACATGATGTATTCCACATATCACACTTTTGAAAGTAGATACCAAACCCATCACATGTGCTCAATAAATATGTGGAACCATTGGAGAATTACCTTTCCTAAAAAGAGTTGTCAATGAAAATAATATATTATAGAGAAAAAGTTCTACGAAATAAGACAATTCCCCTCATCAATTTGTTATGATGAAACCAAATGTTTGAAGAAGTAATATGGTAACCCTAGGAGGTGATGAAGTAGAGTAACCCTCATATGTTTTAGTGAGGGGAAACAAAATTTAGGGTGAAGTTTCTAAATAGATAAATGTTGTAACAAACGAAACTTTTATAAATAAAATTACCCTTTTTGATTTAATTAAATGTCTTATGTATATAGAAAAAGAATAAACTTTTTATTATTATATCCAATTGGATTTAAATGAATATTAAATATATTTAACGTTGATTATATATCCATTGAATATTGATCACATGACTATTATAAATATAGGTTTGTAATAAACCTTTTGGAACAAATAATGAATGACATGACCTTGACCAGTAGGATCCTACCCTATGAAACACATTATTAGTGCTACTAAGGGAGATATGATCTCTAGGATTTTCCTCATACCATCACCAATATGAGATCCAACAACTTAATCTTGAGTTAAACCATTTAAGGGAGAATTTTAAGCTCATCGAGATCACAACCCCAACCATTTTCACCGAAAACCCCATATAATCCTCTCCATCACACTCCATATTCTTAGGGAAAATGATGGTGTAATAAAAGAATATGTATCAAGACCCTAACATTAGGAATATGTATAATATTATTTTATTGAATATTGAATATATTTTCTTCTTATTCATTTTACTTGGTAATTGATTTTTAATGAAAAAAATTGTATTTTTTGTTAATAATATAATTCAATTAAGAATTTTATTTTGAAGAATTATGGTTTTTTATAATAAATTTTGTTTTAATAAAATATTAGTTTAATATAATTTTTTAAATTTAAATGGTCATATAATCTTTTCAAAGTCAAATGTAATTCTACTTAGTGTTCAGATACTATTATTGAAAAAACCAGCCACTTCCAAAAAATGTCAGTTTTTTATTTTAAATGGGAAAATTCACAACTTTTAATTTTTTTAAGATAAAATGATTATCAATATTTCAATTAGGACATCTTAAGTATCAAATGGTGAATTTTTCATAATTTTCTCAGATAGTTGTATTTTTGTGTAATAATTAAATATCATATTAATATACGGTGTGTTTTGTCACATAATAATAGCCCAAAAGTGTTGTAATAAGTACTATAAAAGGTATAATTGAGAAAATATTTGTTTTTAATTTAAAATAATATGATTTGGAGTTTATTTGATTTATTTTATTAAGCCTTAGTGAATCCTCTAAGACATATAAAATGTTTTAATAGTTTAAAATAATTTCTTTTAATGTGTGGCTCCCCTCTAAATAAGAAAGATAAATATTTTATTATACTCTACCCTTAGCCTTATAAATTAATTTATTCTTCTCCCATTTAGAATAAAACATGGGAAAAACCCATTTTATGGTTTATGGTTTTGAATATTTTATTACGTAGGGTCCAAACAAAAAATAATAACGAAATCCCCCTTCTTTCCAACATTGATCCACCCAAGATCAAATTGTTTTTCTCTGAAACTTCATTAATAATCTCCATAATATTCCACATACTCCATAAATTCCTCAAAAGGTTCCCCAACCTCCTAATAATCATCTCTTAAGACTTTGGAGTCACACATCCAAGTAAGTGATTCTCTCCCCCTTCTTTTTTATCAACTACATCATTTGTGATATGCCCTTTTTATTTACATTTTATTCTGTTGGGATACATTATTACCTATCCATAATATGGTTTATTTTATTTCTAAATCATAAGAGTCCTTTAACTATAATTTTTCCCTATTATTAACCCGTATGTACACTTGTTAGTATGCCAAAATTTTGTAAGGAATCTTTCACCCTCCTTTTTTATCAAGCATTCATTTTATGTTTTGACTTATAAGTTCTATTTTCTAATCTTGGGATAATTTTATAAATATCCTTATTACTATCCATTTTATATCTAAAGTATGAGAGACCCATTCCTCTTTCGTCAACCCATTTTATGAATTTCTATATGATGACATTATTCTACCAAAATTGCCCCATGATTTTCCATGCCAAAATCATCATATAGTGAATTCAGTACTAATTTATCTTTCACGGGTATTCAACTTAATTAAAATATACTTGTTGATTTGGGACATAAATGTATGTATTCAAAATTCTTATATTGTGGAATAAATAATGATTTTGAGTGAAACATTGTTATATGATCTATGCGACATATTTAATCATGAGAATGAAATTATTAAGAAGTGTATTCCTTGCTAGTGATATAATGCATTGGGTAATGGTTTGTATCATGATACTTTATACTAGGATAATTTATTTAACTAGTTTCTTTATTAGGAATTTTTCACCATGGGGTCTTAGCAGATTAATCCATGATCTATTTATGATGTTCTGTTTTATGTTTTTGCCACATTTTCCATGCTATTATTATCATGCTATATAATGCCTCATTTTTCATATTACATTATTCCTATTTTGATATGCCTTGTATAACATGTATTATTATCCTCAAGTTATACCATGTTTATTCCCTTACTGGGATTTATAAATCACCCCTTTCTTATATATTTCCTCAAGTTATCCCACACAATGTTAAGTATGAAGGAACATTTTTTTCATGTTAAAGAAGTTTTCAATAAAGAAATTTGTTTTCATGTTTTATGTTGTCATGTAATGTAACTAATTTTCTAAATACACTAGACCTATCAATATTTTGAGTTGTGTTATGTGAAATTTTATATAATAAATGATTTTTAAATTCTAAATAAAGTGCAGGGTTGTTATACAGGATTCCACAGTTGGTATAAAATATTTGTTTAGTTATTTATGAAAATTAAGTCTTTTAAAACTTATAAAGGACCCTAGAAAAACATTTAAATATTGGAAACCATCCCTGTATTTTTGTGTAGTATTATGAAAGTGTTTTCTATGAAAATAAATCCCATATGGGATAAAAACAAGTGGATATGGCTATGGAACAAATGTATGTTCGGGTAACACCTGAAAACCTTTCTTTGGTGTAGATTCAAAATGGAACTAGTGAATGACAATGGAATTTGTTTCACCACAAGATTGAAAATATTAGGGGGTATGTTCGGTTAATCAGAGGTTTATTATGAACCAATATGAATGAAATATAGACAATTACATTATTGATAAAAAATATCATATTTAACAATTCTTTTTGGTAAAAAAAAATTATTTGTAATTATAATATTTTTAAAAGAAACCAATTTATCACTATGTTTTGATTATTTTATAAAATGGTATGAGATAGTATGAGCTTAATAAATAATTATAAAAATTCAAGATGTACTGACGACCCTCAAATATAATCCGGAATGGAAAAAATCACGAGAATGATGAATCAACTATCATGAATTGAGGATAATAACTTGAATCAAGATGAGAGACTGGACCCACCTCATAGGGAACAACTATTTATTGATTCCTCCATGCATCAACGATCACCTTCCTTTAGTAGTACTACTGGACCATTGATTATTGAATAGTTGATATGTTTTCTAGAAGAGATATTATATGTACTCTATTAATCAATAAAAGAGGTCACCTTGGTGGTATGATGCTTAGAAGAAGATCTTAATCAGTGATTGAAATACAATAAAAAAACCAATAATGGATATTGATTTTATTTAGTGGGAATAGTTTCAAGGAATAATTTTCAATTATTATTTTTCCTGGCCGATAAGAACAAAAACTGAAAAAATTTCCTAGAATTGAAGAAGAAGGGAAATGATTAGGTGGTAAGCTACGAGATAAAATTTATAAGGATTATTTATACACATATATCTTTTTGTGGACCATAATGGAAAGGTTGATAGATTAATTTGTGAACTAAGACTTCATCTATATTGGAATCCTTCCAATCAAGAATATGAAAGCTATGATGATATAATGAAGAGTGATATGAAGGTTGAACTGGAGTTCAGAGAGATGCATTAGTCATATATAAAAAATGAAAAGAATTGATCAATGGATCCAATATCTAGGATGAACTTTGAACATGGAAGAGGTGGAAATCAAGTGAAACATTCCACATGCTACAAATGTTGGAAGAAGAAGTCAAGGAATAAATTTTTCTAGAATAAACATTTTACCAGTGAGTTAGATATGGACATAGATCTTAAAATAGTCATTTTGAGGTGAATCCTAAACTTTTAAACAAAAATGATAAAGGTAACATGGTTTAGGCCCATATTTAAGTCCAATGATTTAATTACGGACATCATCGGAACATTTCCAATCACATTCCAAATCAAAAGATAATGGATGGGAATCACCATCTACCTTAGAAAAGGTCATGGGTGAAAGGTCAATATTTTTATGTTATGATTGATTAAATAGAATATCTAAATAATGTGGTGGTAGGTACTCTCATTTTCTCTCAAAGATAAAAATTAAAAATTTTAATTTGGTTTTTACACATTCCTTTATTTCATCCAAGTTTTAAAAGAATATATAATCAATCCCTAAACTTATAGAAGTATAGTTATTATTCAAGACTCCTAGAGGTGTTATCGTATTATCAATAGTTTTTTGGAACTCTGGTATTAATGTTGGGGAGTAAAATATCATCATTAATCAAGTAGTAATTCTCATGGTGGAATTTGATAGTATACTAGGGACAAAATGGCTTTCAAGGTATGATGATAAGATAAAATTAAAAAGTAAGTAAATTTCAGTAGTCTTGAATTTATATCCTATAGTTATTTTCAAAGGAGAGATATCCCATCCTGATTTGTTTCAATACCAATCTCCCTTAGCATTATTTTTGGATATTATTGTTGATGATGAAGAAGGAAATGAAGATATAAGAATAGAAAATGTATTTCTAATTCAAAAATATATATTTAAATATTTAACAAAGTGCTACCTTGACCTCCCCCATAAAGATAGGTAGAGTTGTCCATTATACTCATACCTTGATCCAAGATGATATAAATGACACCATATAGAATGGAGAATGTAGAGTAAGAGAAACTAAAGAAATAATCTACAGATCCTTTAAATAAAGGATTTATACTACTAAGTGTATCTCCATGGGGAATACCTTCTATATTTGTGGATAAGAAGAACTAATTAATGTAGATATGAATTGTTTATAGATAACTTAAAGGTATCACAATGAAAAAAATTTCCATCTCCCAATGATTGATAATTTATTTGACCAGATTCCTGGAGAGAAATCATCCTATTTGATTGATCTTGGATCTGGTAATCCTAATTTCAAGGTGAAGAAAGAATATATTCGAAAGTCTTGCATCCAATCAAGATATGGGAATTATGAGTGTGTTATTATGACCATAATCTTAACTAATATACCTTCTATATTTATGGATTTGATAAATATAGTCTTTAAGGACTACCTTGATAAATATATGGTAGTTTCTATTGATGATATTCTAATATATTCAAAACATTCATCAGGAGCATGATAATTATTTAATGGTTATATATAAAACTCCAAGGAAAAAAGATGATATGTGGAAAATTCAGAAAATTTTAATATTGGTAACAAATTTTTTCTTTATTGGATCACATTGTAACCAATAATGGAATATCAATTGATACTGACATTACAAAGGTTATAAAGGAGTGGCCTCATTGTACTAAAATAAATATGATTCATAGGTTTCCATAGATTATAAGGATATTATAGGATGTATTTGAAACAAAATTCATGAAATTGTTATCCACAAACAATGTAAACTCAAAAATGGGATATGATCATATGGATTACAGAGTGTGATAAATGTTTCCCTAAACTAGAGAAGATATCGGTTACCAAACATGTGTTAAATCTACCCTCTATCAGAGAAGTATTATTTATTTTTATTGATTCATATCTAAAAGTTCATTGGTGCATCTTCTTGAAAAAATTACAAGGTGGATGATTTTGTCTCTCAGTAGTTAAATCCTCATGAGAAAATTTATCATATGAATGATCTGGATCTATATGTGGTTATTTTTTCTCTAAAAATATTAAGGGACTATATTTATGGGGAGAAATTCAACATATACTCATACAATTAAATTTTTATGTATATATTCACAAAAACATAATTGAACATGGGAAAAAGAATATTGTTGGAACTTCATAAAGACTATGACTACTTAATTCATTATCACCCTGGAAGATTAAAGAGTAATTGTTGTATTAATTAGGAAAGACTATGTTGTGTTGACAATGATGACAATTCAATGAGATTCATTGGTCAAACACCTAGTAAGGTTAGATATGGAAATTATGAGGTAAAGGACATCATCAATCATATCCCAAATGATATTTCCACCATAATCACTAGATAATATCAGTAAATATTCAATATAATATCCATTATTACAAAATATCCCAGAGGATGTGAAGAATAAGAAGTTTCATGAGTTTAATGTTTATCATGAAGGTGTATTAAAATTTCTTGCAAGGGTATATGTTCACCCTATTCATGAGATAAACAAATAAATAATGGATGAATCTTATATCACAAAATTCTCTATAAATCATAGAAGAAGAAAAATGCATAGGGATCTTATTGATCATTATTATTAGGATAATATGAAAAGGGATATTGTCGACAATACTAAAAGGTTCTTGGTAAGTTACTAGGTAAAGGTGGAGAAATTTTTTTATAAAGGGGTATTTTAACCACTACCCATACCAACATGGAAGTGGGAAAATATCAATAAGGACTTGTCACTTCTCTCCCAATAAAATACAATGGAAATAGTGTGATATGGTTTATAGTGGATTGACTCACCAAGATTGCCCATTTCATCACCATTCAGGAAGATCCCTCTCTTGAAAACCCATTCATAGTTTACGTAAAGGATGTGGTGAGGTTGAATGGGTTTACCCTTTATAATATTTTTCCTTAAGACTTATGGTTCACAATATAGTTCTGGAGAAGTCTTCAATATGTTATGATTACCAAATTGAATTTCAATACAGCCTATAATCCCCAAACTGATAGCCAATATAAAAGGACTATTTAAAAACTTGGGGAGATATTAATAACATGATCAATGCAATTTAAAGGTGGATGTGACCAACACATCTTTTAGTTGGGTTCTCATAAAACAATAGTTTCCACATGATAAAGTAAATAGTTCCCTATGAATATGTACATTGGAAGTGATGTAGAACTTCTTCTAATTGAGATGAAGTTGCGGGAGAATGACACTTAGGTCTTCTCTTTTTAAAGATAATAAAGTAATGGTTCATTTCATCCAAAAACATATAATGGATTCTAAGAGTTGGTATAATACCTATTATGATAACCATTAATGGTACATAGAGTTTTATGTTGGTGAAAATGTTTCTATTCAAAGATCACAAAGGTATAAAATAATTAAATTTGGGATAAAAGGGATGATAAGCCTCATGTACATTTCCCGCAATGAAATCCTTGATCACATAGGAGTAGTGGCCTATCGGAATGAAATTCCATCAAATATATCTTAACTTCATGATATATTCTATGTATCACTCTAGAGGAAGTACATACCTGATCCCTCACTTGTGCATAATGAGAAGGTGGTACAAATGTAGCATGACCTCTCTTATTTGGGGAGGAAGGTTGAAATATTGGACTATAGATACACGTTTATATTCAACATGACTACCCACCTATTCAAATTTTTGGGGAGGAACTATAAATATAAAGAAGATATGTGGGAACCAGAGTAAACAATGAGATGGAAATACTCAAACCTTTTCCCAACTAAGATAACGAGTTGAAAATACATGGAAAAAAATTCTTAAGGGGGGTAAATGTAATGACCCAGATTTTTTAAATGATATTTGTCTCCTAAAACTGTGTGTTATATAATATTATAAAAAAACCATATCTCTTTAATAATAAAGTAGTATTGCTAGATTATAAAGAGAAATGTGAAACTCAAGATTTGACTATTATATGATCATTGGTCACATATTACTGTTGGTAAAAATAAATTTGGTAAGGTAGTGATATTCACATTATAATTGGTTTTTATAAGTAGAAATGACAAAGGATAGTTAATGAAAAAATGATAAGTGATAGCCTCTACCAGGAGACTCATTCCATATGAAGCCCATTTTTCAATACATGGGAGGGAGGAAACACCACTGCGATTCACACTTGACCATGACCAATATCAAATTCAAAATTATAAGCTATACTGAAATATTTTAAGGGAGAAGTTCAAGTTATTGGAAATTACCACTTAGTTGATGTTAGTCGAGCCACCTGATCAATTTATCATTGGCGCACAACTTACACATCGGTCATACATGGGTTTTATAAGGTGTTATGTGTCAAGGACATAGTTACATAAATTATAATTCATTTTTAAAAATAAATTTTCTATTTTATGAATTCTATTTTAAGAATAAATTTTCTTAATAAAATTTTTTGGTTTAATTAAGATGAATTTGGAAAAATTAATTTATTAGACAAAAAATTTACTTTTCAGAAAATGAATCAATATATATAATAAAATAATGTATCATGAATGATATTTTTTTAATTAAATGGTATGATAATAATACTGTAATGAAAATATAAATTATAAAATAATTTTATTATTTTCATGAAAGTTTCAATGTATCAGAAATTTTACTATGCATTTCAACCTACTATTTTTTTAAATAAACTAGGATTGTTACAGTTAAAAGTTAAAATTATAATATTTAGTGATTTTTTACAATAAATTTAATATAATTATTGAAAAAATAATTTTTAAATTTTGTTAGGTAGAATTTATTTAATTTTTCTAAAGTATCTTTTTCGTGAAAATTTAAAATTAAATTTAGGTTTTTTGATATGTATCAAGACTTTATAATTATGTCATAATTATGTAAAATTTAATAAACCACTATACAAGACCTAAAATTTTTTATTTTATTATTATAAAAAAATTTAGTCTATTTTAATAAATTTTCAAACATATAATTTAATTTCCTAAGTCATAAATGGAAACTCTATGGTAAAAAACATCAATTTTCAAAAAACATTAAATTTACATGTCCAAACAAGTAATATAATATGATTATTGGTTATTGTGGAAAAATATAACATAAATTATTACCCTAATGTCCAAAAACATTAGAAAAAAAAAACAGTAATATAATGGGTTCTTTTCCACAAAAAAGATCTCTAGTGTGTATATGTGGAAATTATTAAACAAGTCCTTCAATTTTACCATAAATACCCACCCATTTCTCAATTTCTATTCAATCAAAATCCATACTCCAAGAAGATTTTTTAGTTATTCCTCCCAGTTAGTCCCCCAAGGTGTCCTCAAGCACCCAAGGTTTCATTCTTGAAGATCTAATATTAAATCTTCAATATAAGGGAATTATCCATCCTTTCTCTTCAATACAAGAACCATTTTTCATATATGTCTTCAAAATATTATAGTAATTTTCTTAATTACCCTTTTTATCATACCATTAATACCAATATTATTCTTTATAATTGGTTTACTCTTGTCCTGTCTCATTTAATCATTTTCTAAAACAACTTTTTAAACCTATTGTGCTATTGAATTTACTTCTCAAAATATATCCATTATACATAGAATGTTCTGTTTTATTTTAATTTTTTGAACTTAAAACCCCTTTATATTTTAGGGGTATTCGCCAAAATGTGAATAATATTTATATTAATTGTGGATTTACAAATAAAAAATCCAAAATCCCATTTTTATAGCTAAAATGTCATAATGATCATGTTTTTATGATCTTTTGAAACAATATGATTTTGATAGGAAATTTTTCTTGATTATACATAGTTTATTTATGAATTTTTTTATTATGGGCTTTGTGTATCACATTAAAAAATATATATGAATTTTGAAACATGATATTACTCCAATTCATTTGGTAAATCATTTTATCTCTATATAATACATGTTTCACGATAAATTTGTGAATATACTTGTTAATTTTTACTTATCAAACCTTATTGACGATCCTTGGTGATATTATTATGAATGTCTCATTAAAATTCTATAGCCACATTTCCATGTTATTATTAATTTTATTTTTATTATGATACACCTTATTTTCCATTTCTCTTTCTTTAATTACATTCCTCATGTTCCTTTTGATATTACCCATAATCACATGTAAATTGATTTCCCTTATTAAGCATCATTCTCTCCCCTTTCCATTGATATATGTCCCTATGATATGAGATTAAACAAATGTAAATAGGATTAACCCATTAGGAGGTATTCAAGTTTATTTATAATTTTGTTTCCTATTTTCAAGTATTATATACCTTATTTCAAAGAAAATAAAATTTAAAATATCATTTATATGTACGATGTACTAAAATGTAATGTAATTATAGGTGTGATTTCATAATGGGTATAGGGTGTTATAATTTATATCAAAGAAAATATATAAATATTATTTTTTATACTAGATCTATGATTATGGTTTTTCGATAATACATAACAAAAATACCTAATCTAAAACAAGAAAGCATAAATGTGGTATGTAATGACTTTGATCTAATTGTTCATCTTATTGATAATTAATAGTTTCTATTGTTTAATTGGAACACAATTATAAACATGACTGATCAGGTGGTTTTTTAAATTTCTCATAGTGGAAAATGTTTAGATTTTAAAATTTTCTCAAACTAACACTAACCCTAAAATCATAGTATAGTGAAGGTGTTATGTCTATATAACAGGGAAATTGGAATCCAATTTACAATCTATAAAAAATTATTAAATCATCACAGTCTCATCAAGAATTTGAAAAAGAAACCATAAAATAAATTAAACTAGAATAGTGAATTAATTGGTAAACTATTAGTGGGGGATATAAGAGAGAGGAATTGATTTAAAATGATGGGTTTTCTTCATTTTAAATAGTTTAACTAATTTCTCAAATTATTAGTTATGAGTATTCTTGATGTATTTAGTTCAAATTGGTTGGTGATAACTGAAATTATTGAAACCTTCTCAACTCTCACGATGAGACTAATCTAGTAACATCGAGAAACAATAGGTTCTATCTCAATGAAAATGGAATAATTAAGGTCAAATATCATTCTTTTATTCCACTCTATCACATTGGGTTTCATTTTCTGATCTCCTTCACTCTCATTAGACGACAAATTTATAAGGTCTAATTTATCTCAATGTATTACTAATCTACTTGAAAAAATCATGTTTTAGGAATAATTTAAAGCATGATGTATGAATATTATTCCATTAATTCTTCCCTCCTCAACGAGTCTATACACTAATAGTTTACTATCAATCAGTCAAGAGTGAACCACACATAATAGAACTAGAAATATAATTTAATAAATAAGAAATTATACATAAAAAGACGACACATTAAATTAATTGTGGTTAAACATACAACATTTGAAACCCAATATTACACAATGAAAAAAAATTAAAAAAACAACATATAAGAAGCACATCATGGTCTATATTAGAATCCAATGTTTACCCTTGATCTTTCCCTCTAACCTTCAAGTGGTTGATCCCCATACAGAAATATTTTTCCTATTTTTATCACCTTCATTAAGGATGATAAAATATGTTAGTTAAACCATTCAATTCAAGTCAAACCCCACATGAAAATATATCATGAGATCCAAAAAATAATGGAACATGGTTTTTAGAAACCTAGTAACCTAGATTCACTATAATAAAACCAAATATCATGATGGTGAAACCCCTTTATGATCAACATCAAGATTCTATATCCCTAGATACTAGTATGGAATAAGGAATTAGGTAGTGACATGTTTATAAAAATATATATTTTTAGAATCCTTGAAATATCTTAAATAACGATATGGATCCCTTCTTTCAATGAATTAGTTTTTTCATCTTTTCTCCTTTCTCAAACAATCTACAACATGGGAATATGGTTGTAGTGTGTTATTGTTAACACTTAAAAGTCAAGATACATTAAATTATTGACCCACCATTACACAGTGATAAATAATAAAATATATCCACTATCTAAATGAAAATGAAAATAATATTTATCTAAAATAAATTGTTTAAGAAAAACATTTTTAGTTTAACAAACCCTATGTGTTGGGAACCTTTTCCCTGATCTATACACAAATGACCTTTAATAGAATGCCAAATTTCCTTTAACAATTCTAAAAAATAGTTATTAATCACAATGATGATAAAGAGAGTCCCATTTATAACTACTAAAAAATCACTGATAAAGGGGGTCCTTCATCTACTCTAAAAAATTGATGATAAAGAATCCCCTTTATTAGTCCTTTTTTTTCACTAATAGAGGGCTAACCACTTGTAGTGTGTTGTTTATATAATATCACACCCAGTAATGAAAACCTAAAATTTAAACCCAATACCCCTAGATTCAAACTGCAAATTAAACAAGATGCCTGAAACAAACCAAAAAATATAAATTTAATTAGCATAATGAATACAAAACTATCCACCCATGGTATATAAAAAAACACTACTATTTATATTTGAAACAAAATTGTTTCTATAATTACATTAACAATTGTCCAAAAAACATTAAAAAACATTAATATTTCATCCTTTTTCATTCGTGATCCCATCTCAAAAATCTTTGTCTATGCTATTAGTTGTCAAAAAAATGACCTTAAAATGCTAAAAATATTGCACCTATATAAGAAAAAAATATTATGTTAGTAATACTATGGGGAAATAAATTAAACTGTAAAATGAAATAAAACATTAGTAAAATATCAATATTTAATAAAAATGAAACATTTGTAGGTATACTGGTCACAACATGAATCTTATTGAGGCGGGTTTTATTACTACATGTTAAAAAAAGTTATGAATCATTGTCCTAAAATATCAAAACAATCCGGATGTGTTTTCTTGTTTTTTATTATGTTACATATTCTTTTACTAAATTAAATTTCAATTTTAAATAACAACTCATTTGATGTTATATATGCCACACCATGAATCATATGAAGGTGTGGTTTATTCCTACACATCAAAAATGACTTACAGATCATTGTCATGTAATATCAAAACAATCTGAATATGTTTTGTCAGTTTTCAGTATGTCATTTTTGGTTTTTACGAAAATTTAATTTCCAATAGATAACACGCATTATGAGTTATACCAGTCGTATCATGGATCGATTTTATGTGTGATTACTTCATACACATTAAAAATGAATTATTAATAACTTTCATAAATTATCATTTCAATTGGAGAGTGTTCTCTTGGTTTTCAGTGAGTGATGCATTTTGAACTAAAATTTCAATTTTAAATTGATAATAGACACTTTTAGACATACCAGTCAACCCATGAATTAAATAGACGTATTGGTGACTCCTACATATCAAAAATGATTCATGGGTTGTTGTCTAAATGTATCAAGACAATCCAAATGTGTTTTCATGGTTTTAAATATGCCACTTGTTTTTTCTTAAATTAATGTTAGTTTTAAATGAAAATAGATAGTTTCAGTAAAACTGGACACACCATGCATCAGGTTGTGGTTAATTTGATCCCCACACGTCACAAATCACTAATAGTTCATTTTTATAAAATATCCAAACACTACAAATGAATTTTCTCTGTTTTCAATATGCCACTTGGTGTTTTTACTTAAATTAATGTCTATTTTAAATAAAAAGAGACACGTTTAGTCGTATTGAACAAAGTATTTAAGAAGGGTCAAATGAATGATCTTTTGAAAATATGATGAACTATTTCACTCCATCTGCATAATATTTTTTCAAATAATGGAATCCATTCACTCTTTATTCGTATCCAACCAACTTGATTCAGTAATATTAATAGTCAACAAAATAAATTCAAAAAACATTGATATAAAAATTAACCAAGGATGAAAAAAGTTATATAACTTAAGTCTAATTTGTAAACATTTTATAAAATTGTTGTTGAAATACCATAAAAAACAATCCTTTTACACAACTTCTACTTTAAAATAACACATCCATTTTAAAATAATCCAATTAGTTTCAAACACTATTTCTCAAAATCAAAATAACTTTTTACTAAATCATTCAAGTAAACAATATGACCCAACAATTTTAATCATTAAAAATGAGAGAAAAACCTCTATAATTTAAAAATTTTAATTTAAAACGTCACACACCCCTTGATAAAATTAATCTATAATTATATATGCTTTGATAACATTCACACCCCTTTATGAAATCTAATCAGGTGAGTTGAAAAACACTTGGAATACAACCTAAGTCTTTGCAAAATTCTCAAATCATTTTTAATATATTTAAAACCAAAAAATTTATGTTGAAAAAATATAATGTTTTTTGAAAAATTTCAAAAAAATCATCATTTTAAAAGAGCCACTTAATAATTTTCCCAAAGACATAAATCCCCAAAGAGACATATTAAAAGGATAAATGAATCAAAAATAATTTTTTTTTTAAATATAAATTTATAGAAGGTTTATCATGTCTATCATGAATAAATCGTATGAATTTGATAGTTCACTCCTATAATAATACTGATTATTGAATAATTTATAGAGAAAGACATAAGTGACCATTGGACATGATATATTTGAACATAAAGTCACATAAATTAAAAGTGTTAAACCATCTTCCACTTGATATTTGAATCATGTACCACATAATCTTGATCTTTCAATATTATATTCATCTCGTCCACACAATATCTCATGTAACCACTTCACTACTCTGAATTAATCACAACATCATATCAAAACTTTCATATAAAATACATCACCTCATACGGACCATAACAGTCCAAATGAAACACCAAAACTCATCACCACATAAAATTATCTATAACCACCAAAAATATCATTCCCTTATTTTACCAACAACCATAACACCCCAATATCAAAAACACAATAGCTTATCCATCAGTCCAACAAAAAAATAATCTATTCACAACTTTCATATAAATAATAACAACTTATTGAGATTATTAAGGAAACTAACCACCGAAACTACTTCATAACACATTCAAACAACAGAACCAACCACCATAATTAAAAAATTAGACTACACAACTCATAGAAAATGTATCACAACCAACCACAAAAAACACAAAAATAAATCAAAATAACCAATCCCCCTATCATCATTATTTTTTTAAGCATTAAGTTTGTGAAATACATCATCATCACCAAATTATAGATTTATAAATAGCTTTCTCAAAACCTTATTTCAAAGGTTAAACTTTTATAGAAAATGACTGTATCAACTCAATCAGATAAATAAAACATAATCATTATAGGAGTAAATTTCACTAACATTGATCAAATAATATATATTTCAATAAATCATCAAATAAATTATAGGAATACACTCAATATAGAGTAAAATTAATATTAACTAGACTTTAGATTATCTAATTATAGTTTTAGGATAATAGATTACTAAAAAATATATCAACACCTTATGGAAGAAACAATATAACAGAACATGAAAATAAATACCTGAAAATATTTAAAATAACACTCTGTAATTCAATAATATCAATAAAAAATGCTTCCATATTATAAAATTAAAAATTAACATTCTTAAATTTTATTCTTTATGCTTGAAATGATTGAAATAACTATAATTAAACATTTTAGTACCATGGAGACGTACCACTATATTACTTAAAATGTTTACATGCAGATTCTTCTATACATAGGTGCAATAGACGCAACAAAAAAACATGGTTGTGAAACTATACACTAAAAATATCATAATAATTCATGAAAACATATTAACTTTTGACATACTTCTAAAAAATATATTCTATATCAGACAATTTTTATATCGCCTACTCATTAACATTTCAATTAATGTACATTAGTAAAAAAAAATATAATTCAATAGTTAACATGTAAATATTTTAGCATACCAAAACCATTTTTTTTCATGATAAGGGGCTGAAAAAAGTTCATTCATGCAAACGTCTTAAAAATTACATGGGTTTTCACTAATGATTCAGATAAGTGGGTGTGTAAGGGTACTCAGAAGGAAATGCATATGGTTACTCAAAACATATGGAGATTTTAAAAAAATACCCAATCTTCGTGTGATGAAAGATGAGATCATCAAGGCGGTAGGGCAGAGGAGAGATCATGGGGTGGAGATTCTTGCTTCACGACGATGATAGATGATGGATTGGTGGCGATTAGTAGGATGAGTAGTTAGTGAAAGAAGTTAATTTGGATGATGATTTGGAAGTAGCAAAGGATGAGGATGAGGATTTTCGGTGATAATGAGGAGGAGGAGGAGGTGGAATAAAAAGATTTATGATGATAGGGTAAGGTGTAACACCCCGACCCCAGAATCCCAGATTTGGTTAATTAATTTATTACATTGGAATGATTACAAGGAATAAAATCCCAAAGGACCTATCAGTTTATTAATCATGAAGAAACTATATACATACATAGAACTCATTTTATATTGGGAAATTAAAAAAATATATAATATACATAAATAATCTAATAAACTGCCTCGTTGATATGTCAATAAATGATCTATTCTTCATATCCCGTGGAAGGAAAAAAATGAAAGTGGTGATATCAAATTCTTAGTATGACATAATTATAGAGGAATAATGAATCAATAATAAGTGAATCATAATAAATTCAATATGGAACGGTAAATAAATGAAAAAAACTTGCCATTAATTAACTGAGAATGAAAATACATCCACATATTTTTTCATTGTTAAAACCACATTGATCATAACAACTGAATAATGAATAATGATAAACATTATAATTTTTATTTCGTTTATCTAAAAAATGGACCATCATATCATCGAGATGGATTTAGTATGTGGGTAGAAAACCATATGATTATGTTTGGGAAACATACACAAAGGGGTTTTTCCCTAACTAGTTTTTATCATGAGACCTATCGATGCATTGAGGGACTATAGTCGACCACGTCTGTAACTTCTTGTAAAAAATAATTCTTTATATGAAAGGGCTAAACATAATTGACATATACATTCATATTAAAACTATCTTTTTAAATGTTAATAATGATCCCCAATCATTAAACATAAACACTAACCATTCAGAGTAATATGGTGAATGGTATTAAGATAACACAGCTACAATAAAACTAATCAGAAACCCTTAAAAACATATTATATTTGATATCTTAAGAGATAAACGTCAATGTTGTACATTGTTCATGAAAGGATTTTTACATAGATAAATATACTTTTAAATAACACCATTGAAAAAATATTGAGGAAATAATCCTTAAACATTCCAAGGTGTTTCATACTACGTTGAAACATTCAAATAATAATACAATAGAATATCCTAATAATAAATAGACTCTTGATATGAAATACCAAAAGGGTAGAACATACACTACATGCGTGGACTAAGTCATGAACAAGTAATTTATCTCATAAATGTTAAAGTGGGATGAGGAAAATCTATTTTACTTTGGAAATAATAGTTCTTTTATAAAATCATTTGTATTTGACATGAAGTTAGATTTTAAATATTTATCTCTAAGAAAATAAATTTAAGTACATAGGAAAAAATATTTTATGAACAAATAATGTCCAATTGAAGTGAAATCATGTTAAAAATAGTTTTTAATGAATCATTATAAGTAAAACATTTTAGTGTAGTTTAAGGAAAATTTTAATGTGATTTTAAAGTGGAATGAAATGTTTTCCTTCATAAGACCAAATATGAACCAATATATTTTTTCATCGTAATTTTTTTTATTTTATAAAATTACTTATCTCTTAAAACAGATTATATACTTCACTTTAAAATAGATATGAATTCAAGTTGTTCTCTTGAATCAAGCTTATTTATTAGGGGGAATTTTTGAAAGATCCTTTTAAACGATATAACTCCCCATAAAATAAATAATGGTTATATTTGGTAAATATATTTATATAATTCAAACAAAATTTATGATGTGTACATAATAATATTTATGATTTTCCTTGAGGTAAGTAGGGTATAAGAGTAACCCAAACGAAAATGGAGGATCAGGTAGAGAACCCCTACCACTTTGTAACCAATCTAAACATATTCCCCAAAATTAATAACCATAAAATGATAAGTTGAATATCATGAAAAAATATATATTAATTATATGACACAAAAATGGGCAGTATACATACACCATACACAAGTGATAGTGGTGAATAATTGAAATCTCGTGGAAATAAAAGTGTCATGAGAAACCCCTTACCTTATGCACAAATATGTTCGTCCTTTGATATTAACATCCTAGGTAGTAAAATTACATCCATTAATTAATTAATTTAAAACCTTATATACATGTATTTGATTTTTTATATTTTAATTAAGTTGATTTATGATCTTCTATAGAAGTTATAAGATTGAATTCCATCGTTTCAATGTGTTTATTTACTTAATTTTCATGATTGGTTCTCTTGTCTATGAGTAATTGAGTACAGGTAATAATTTTATAATTCTACAGAATTGGAATTAAATGTTGTTAATGAGAATAAACATTTGTAAATGGTTTTACATATAAATTTTTTATATGGTATGAGGATGAATCATTATATAAAATTTAAATGATAAATACCATGGTTTGTTTTAAGGGTTATTCGATAACTACGAACTCATTTTGTTTTATAATTAAATTCCATGTATAAAAAATGATTACATAACTTTATATCAGATAAATTACATATATTCTAATCTATTTCAACCAAAAAAAGTGTTCAATGACCATAATTGAAGATGGTAATATAAATTGAAAACCTATCATCTTTGAATATGATAAATTAACAAATCTCAGACAGTGTTTTCATTTTCAGTATTGGAGGAGAGGGAAAGAGAGATGATTATGAAATATTACAATATAAAAATAAAATTCTATTACATTTAAGGTACTATAATCATTATATAATTTAGATGATGGGAAGTGAGGATAGTGAAAAAAATATATTGCAAACTGTAAAAGAAATTGAAAGAAAAAGGAAGAGAGGTTTACCTCTTAGTACTCATAGAGATTCTCCATAAGGCCTTTTTTAGCCTTCGGTGAGACCATAAGGTCTTGGACATGGTGAGAGGGCTTGGTAAGATTATTTGGAATAAATTTATGCAATTTTTATAGTTTGAGAGGTGTGAGAGGAAGAGGCAGTGATGGTTGTTCATATAGTGGAGGAGAAGAAGGGTTTGCATTATTTTAATCATTAGTTAATTATTTTTATTCAAGTATTTGAATTGTTCTGATTCTTTTGACCAAAAATAGTAATTATATCATGTGATTATGAACTAATGGTTGGTTACATTATCTAGGACAAAAGGAATAGTGTATTTATCTTATAATGTATTATTACTGTAAATACCGTCTTTTACTATTCACTAAAAAATCAAGTATTTCAGAAAAATACAAAAAACTCACCGAAACAATTTTTTTAAATGTAGAATCCAAAAATGATCTCCATTTTTTGAAAATAATTTTTGATTATAATTAATTAAAATTTTAATTAAAATTTCAATTTCAAAAAACAATTATTAAAATTAATACTGATTTTATTACCCATTAAAAAAATCAACTATGGTCTCATAAAATTAACATATAATAATGAGAAATTAAAATATTAACATAGAATTATATTTTATGAAAATACATTTTCTTTTGAAAAATTATGTTAATTATGTTAATTAATAATTTATAAAATATTATTTTATACTATGATGTAATTATTCCATAATTTTATTTATAAGATGTATAAATTTTATTTATAAATTCATGGGTGATGTTAATATTAAATTGTTCAATTTTATATTTAGAAGGGATTGTCACAATTCACAAGGGTACATTACTATTCATAAGGGTATGTTAATATTCACTAAAAATTATGTTGATTCTATCTGACTCCAAATATCATCTTGACCACAATTGTGTATATCCATTTTTTGAAATTCAAATCATTGAATTATGAAAATTATGTTAATTAGCTATGTTATAACAAAGTGTTGTATCTTAATGAGTTATTGTTTCATGCATTCTATATTAAATTTGGGGTATCCTATTAATATTTAATATATTCATAGCATGACTTAGTATTTATCAAAATAATTACAACAGAAAGTATATATATACATATATATATTGTTCCTAATCATTCTAAATATTAAGAAATATTTTTATAAAAATGAATTTTGTAATAAAATAATTATACATATTAAAAGATTCTTTTACACAAAAAAATACTACCAAATAGTAATTATTTTTATAACATTAATTAATTTGAATATAATTATTCATAAGTATTATTATTATTCTTTAAAAAATTAATTTTAAATAATTATTTTTCATAACTGAATTTATTTAAAATTATAAAAAAAATTATTATGGCGTTACATTCCCCCGTCCTTTAACAAATTGTGTTCTCTCAATTTGAAATTACACTTCGATGTTAAAGGTTGATACTTAAAAATTCTCTTATAGGAAACCCACATCTAAAATATGGTTAATAAAATATTCTCTTAATAAAGGGGAAAGTGAGATGCACAATTTTCGACAAAACTATGTATTCAAATAGGTTAAATTAGTTTTAAGTGAAAAATAGGTACATGGATGGATAATAAAACCATTGTGTTTTGATGGAAAGAGATAGAAAACATGATGATTAGAATGTTAGCATTCAAAAAATCCATAAATATTTGATGATGTAATGAACCATTAGATTCATCGAAAAAATGTTATAGGACAGATTTTTTTTCTTTAGTGATCCTTCTAATGATTTTAAGAAAATCAGTCACTCTATAATAATGTATGGAAATATAGGTACTTGATACGTTTTTATAAGAACAATCTTATTCTTCTGCATTTCCTTTTACAATTCCTACTTCATTTCATGGATCAAGTTTTATCATAGGGTATAATAATCTCTAAAAATTGTCAAAATATAAAATTTAACCATTTCATTAATGGTTATCCCTTCCAAAATATCATGATCCAACACATTGGAATGAAGCTCACTAAATTTTCCATAATAAACTTATCATGCAACATGGAGTGGATCTTAATAATCACATACAATCATATAAGTAATTTCATCATGTTTCCTCTTGAAATACAGTAATATCTCTAATTACTATAAAACCATATTAGAGACATGAATTCATCCTTAAATTTTATTAGATACATTTCATATATCCAAATTTGGTGTAATCTCCACTAATGATAGAATATACCACTTGTCAAAAAGTCATTAATCAGTTCCAATGTAGTCAGTAGTTATCCTAATCAATCATTTCTTTATCATTATCTCAAAATCAAGAATTTGTTTAGGGTTGTATTTCCCTTAATCATTCATTTTCCAAAAAGTTTATCTTTCCACTGAATATATTTTCTTGGTACCATTCAACTCGTGGGACTCAAATATTTATTGAAAATATAGTGCAGTACAATCATCATATATTCCATAATTATTATAACAAGTACATTGCTGATAAAATAGTCAAAATGACATGATTCTTGATTGGGAATATTAATCATTCTACTTCATCTACTTCAGAATCATTACTTGATCATTATTCAGTAACATAATTTGGGGTATATTACTTTGATGCTTTGGAAATTAATTCACATAGTGTCCCATATCTCTTCATTTGAAACATTGAACATCATTGATTTTCTCTTTCCTTTTCATTCATTATATTTTTGACCCTTTTCTCCACACTTATAACAAAGTCACATGCCTTTCAACGGTTTTCTAGGATGATTCATTCCACATTTATCACATCTACAAAAAAATTTCTTCCACTTCTTCCTTTTATCCGTGTTTTTCTCTGTCATCCTCTTCTTCTTTTTCTTACCTTGAAATCCATAAAACTTAGATAATTTTTTAGATACCATGTTAACTCATGATATAATTTCCACCTATGATGAGGATTCCTTGGAGACTATTTTCCTTTGAAATATTGGCTTAATACCAAGAAATATATGAACCTTCTTACTCTTGTTATATTGTTCATTTGTGGAGTTCCCATTCTTTCTTCTAGTAACCATTTCTAAACAATTACATATACTAGATTAGATCATAAAAATACAAACTTTCTATAACGCTAAACATGCTAAATCACATAACATAAATTTATGCACCGTAAATCCTATAACTATATACTTTGGTTACTTTGGAAGAATAAATTGTTCATAATGGTATGTAAGAAAAATATGAATTATCATATGAATGGCCCTCAGGTGTGTCAAACCTAGTGTATGGTAAGGCCTTTATTCATGTACCTGGTTACCCTGAGTCATGCTCGGAACACCTTGTAATAATTGATACCCCTAGGTATATCTATGCAAGTTCCACGTCCACCTGTAGTATCTAGAAAAATGTTTATTTATAAGTAAGATACATATAATCTATATCTTACCAAAATTCTAGCATGCTCTTTTATAATTATGTTCAATGTCTATCTTTGGTTTTTGTTCATTAATATACATTTTTGAAACCTAGTTTCCAAGGTTTCCACTACACTTCCTTTGATACCAACTATAACCTTTATACCACGAAAGCTTAGAGATGGTGCATTACTTTATTAAATTGGTGTGATTATAAGGAATCATATCCTGAATGAACAATAAGTTTAGTAGTCTTAAAAAAACAAGACACGTACATTGAACTCATTTTATATTGGTAAATGAAACAAAATATAATACATAGAAAATTCTGATAAAATAAATCCATCAACACTCAATAAATGATCTCTTAATTAGAACCTATAGAAGAAAAAGATGAAAGGGGTGAGCTCAAATGCATAGTAAGGTTTAAATATAGTGGAATCATGAATCAATAATAAGTGAATCATATTCAATTCAATATGGCATGGTTAATAAATGAAAAACACACACAATTAAAAAACAGAGAATGAAAATGAATCCATATATTTTGTCATAGTGAAAACCTCATGGACAGCAATAAATGAATAAATATTAAAGAGAATGATTATTATTTAGACATCCTGTATCTAGAACATGAACGATTTTACTATCGAGATAGTTTAGGTCTCTGGGTAGAAACCCATCTGATTATGTTTTTGAATTAAACTCGATGTGTTTATCGCCATCTAGTTTGACTCATGAGACATGTCGATGCATAAAGGGGCTATAGCGGGCCCTCCCTTCAATTCTAGTACAAATAATTCGTTATAAAAAAGTGGTGAACATATTCTACATATACATTAATATTAAAACTAACATATGAAATTTTAATAACATTCCCCAATCATTTAACATAAACACTAACCCTTGAGAGTAATATGGTGAATGATATCAAGATAGCACATCTATTTTCACACTAATCAGAAACACTTCAAAAAAATATTTTGGATGATATCATAATATATTAAACAAAATGTAGTACAATTTTCAACAAAGGATGTTGATATAGAAGAAGATACATTTAATTCAGACCATTGAAAAATTCTTGAGGGAATAATCTTTAAACATTCCAAAGTGCCTCATACCACCTTGAAACATTCATATCTTAATACTTTGAATATCATTAAAATAGATATACTATTGATATAAAATACCAAATTTTAGTACATAAACCACATGAATGGAATAAGTGGCAAACAAGGTATATATATCATAAAAGTAAAAGTGTGATGAGAAAAAAAAATTACTTTGGAAAGAAGATTTCTTTTGGAAAATCATTTATATTTGTTATGAAATCCGATTGAAAATATTTATATCCCATAAAATAATGGTAGGTACATTGAAACCTTATTTGAGGCATAAATAATTTCCCATTTATGTGAAATCATGTAAAAATTGTTTTTAAAGAAGCTTTAGAAGTAAAATATTTTAATGCAATTTAAGGAAAATGTTATAGCGATTTTAAAGTGGAAAGGCATGTTTTATTTTATAAAACCAGAGATGAACCAATATATTTTTTCATTCTAAAACATTTTATTTTTTATAAATTATTATTTCTTAAATTTTATTATATATTGAACTTGAAAATAGATAATAATTCAGAAAGTTCCCTTGAATGAGGCTTATTTGTTAGAAATAATTTGTGAAATATGGTTTTAGAACAAATAACTCCCCAAAAAATAAACAAGGGTTATGTTTTGTAAATATATAGAACATTAAAATAGAATTTTTAAAGAGTACATTATAATATTTAAAATATTTTTTGAGGTAAGAACAATATAAGAGTAACCCTAAATAAAATGGAGGTTCGGGTAGAGAACCCCTACCACTTTGTAACCAATCAATTAATATGCCCCAAAATTAATAACCATAAAATTATACATTTAATAGTGTAAAAATAAATATATTAATGATATGAAACAAAAATGTGAATTATACATACACCATACACAAGAGATAGTGGTGAATAATGGAAATCTCACTGAAGTAAAACTAAGATGAGAAACCCCTTACCTGAGGCCTGAATGAGTTCTTACTTTGAACATAACATCATGGATAGAAAAATTAAATCCAATAATTAATAAATTTATAACCTTATTTACATGTATTTTATTCATTATATTTTTATTAAGTTCATTTATGGTCTTCTTGATATTTTTTAATATTGAAAACTGTCATTTCAGAATGTTCATTTACTTAATTTTCATCATCGGTTTTCCTGACTATGAGTAATTGCGTTCATGTAAAATGGGAATAATTATAAAAAATTGGAATTAAAAGTTATTAATGATAATACCAAATTTTAAATGGTTATAAATTTTATTTGGTTATATGGTATGAGAATGAATCATTATATAAAATTTTAATGATAAACGCTTGGATTATTATGATGGTTTTTCAATCCCCACCAACACATATTGTTTTATAATTTAATACCATATGTGTAAAATGATTACATAACATTAAAATTATATATTAAATTTATTATGATCTAGTTCAACAATAAAAATGGGTTCATGATTAGAATTAATTATGGTAATAGACTTGAAATCTCTTCATCCTTGAATGTGATAAATTAACACATCTCGAAAGGTGTTCTCTTTATTAGTATTAGAGGATGTGGAGAGAGAAATGCTGATGAAAAATTAAATTAGAATAATAAAACTCTATAAAATGTAATTTAATGTAATTTTCATAGAATTTGGATGAGGGTTGGTGAGAAAATCTAAACAATGTAATGGAACTAGTAGAAGAAATTGAAAAAAAGGAAGTGAGGTTTACCTGTTCCGTACTCCTCCTTGGGAAACTCTTTAAGGCCTTTGTTTTTTGCAATTTGGTGTGACAAGAAATAATTGGAAGAGATGGGAGGTCTTGAGAAGAGTATTTGGAAGAACTTTAGTCAAGTATCAATGCATGAATGTTGTGCAAGGAAGATGGGGTGAGGAGTTGTTTATATAGTGGAGGAAATGAGGGTTTTTGCATTATTTTAATCATTTGTTTATTATTTTCCCTCAAGACTATGAATAGTCATGATTACTGTGGCTAAAAATACTAATTGGTGCATGTGTGATCGAACTAATGGTTTCTTACATTATACATGATGCAAGAAATAGTGTATTTATCTTATAACATATTTATACCGTAAATACCATATTTTACTATTCACCAAAAATTCAAGTATTTTAGAAAAATCAAAAAAAAATTACCCTAACATATTTTTGAATGGTAGAATCGAAAAATGATCCCCATCTTATGAAAATAATTTTCGAAATATGAGTAAAATAATTTTTAATTAAAATTACCATTTATTAAAAAACCGTTTTTAAAATTTAAATCATTTTTAGGACACTAAGAAAAATTAACTCAGGTCTCATAAAATTAACATATAATAATAAGACAAAAAAATTATCTAAGGATTATATTTTATGAAAATAAAATTTCCTTTCATTTATTATATCAATTATTTAATTAATAATTTATAAAACATTTAATTAATTGTACTGTGATATAATTATATCATAATTTTATTCATAAGTAGTCTAAATTTTATTTATACAATCATGGGTGAGGTTACTATTCATTTGGTCAATTTACTATTCATAAGGGTATATTACCATTCCCAAGGGTATATTTTAATTCAGAAGGGTATGTTACTATTTAGAAAAAATTATGTGCATTCTATGAGACTCCAAATATCATCCTGAACGCAACCATGTATATCATTTTTTGGAAATACAAATCACAGAAGCGACAAACTTATATCTATTGGCTAGGTTATAACAAAGTATTATTTCAGAGGGACTCTCTGTTTCACGAATTCTATATTGAATCTTGGGTTTCATATTAATAGTGAATATATTCATAGAATGATTTCATTTTTATCAAAATAATTATAATAGAAAATATATATATTGTTCTTATTCATTTAAAATATTTTGTAATATTTTGATAAAAATAAAATTTGTAATAAAATAATTATACATATTAAAATATTCTTTAACACAAAATAATACTTAAAGATACTAATTGTTTTTATAAGATTAATTAATTTGAATATAATTATTCCTAAGTAATATTATTATTAATTAAAACACTTAATTTGAAATTATTATTTTTTATAACTGAATTTATTTACAATTATAAAACAAATTATTTAGGTGTGACAAAAGGACTCTACCAAAGCTTGAGGCATATGAAGGAAGGAGGATATTGTTATGGTTTTTTTAAAAAATAGGGAAAATAATTTATTAGCACTAGCTAAATAGTACTGATAAATGATGGTTTTATCCGCACTAAATAAGAAAGCACAAATAAAGACACCCTTTATCAGTACTTTTTAAGCACTGATAAAGTTATGCCTTTTTCAATGCAAAAATTCTAGCACTGATAAAAGTATAATGATAATAAATTATTTATATTTTTATATATATTTATAAAATTATATGTATAATAAATATAAATTTATTTATTTATAATAATGAAAATAAATAAATAAATAATAATTTATATAATACATATTTAATTATTCATAATTGAAATATATAACAAATAAATATATATTTATTTCATAAGTATTTCATAATTATTTACATAAATATTTTTTTTTGAAATAATTATAAAATTATAATAAATATATTTATTAAATAAATATATTTTTCGATTTATTATTTATATATAGTCATATATATATATATCGAAGAAATTAAAAAAGATATATTAATTATATATATTTTATAATTTCATGATTATTTAAATAAATAAATATTTATATTTAAATAACTATAAAATTATAATATTTATATTTATAATAAATATTTTTATTATATTATAATTATAATTATAATTATAAATAAATATTTATTTCTTTATAGTCACCAATATAAATAAATAAATGATTTTTAATTTATTTATTTAAATAATAATGAAAGTAAAATTAATATATTAATTATAATTTTATAATTATATCAATATAATTATATATTTATTTAAATAATTATGAAATTATAAATATATATATATATATAATTAAAATATTCATTTTAATTTCACAAGTATTTAAATATATATATCAATATAATTACATTTATGATTATAAATAAATGTACATTTATTTATAATTATACTTATAAATATAATATATATATATATATATTATATTTTTATAATTTTTTATGAATATGTATTATTCATACTTATAAATATAAATATTCTTATATATGTATAAATATTTTTTATATATGTATATTCATTAAAGACATATATTTATTTAAATATATATATAATTATAAATAGAATTATTTAAAAGGTATTCATATAATTATAAATCTAATAAATATATTTTTATTTATCGTTTAATGAATTTTGTTTGTAATTTTATAATCATTTGAATATATATATTTAGTTATATATATAATTATACTTTAAAAAGTATTTATATATAACTAAAAAATTATAATTATTAATATAATAATTAGATTAACTACATAAATATATTTATCGTGATTTTAAGTATATGAGAACATAATAGCTTCATGGGATCACGAATCATCTACACCAAGTAAAGTATTGATCATAAAAATTGGTTCACCATATATATGGCCAACATGAATAGTAATGACAGTGTAATCTATAATTGAACATTCATGATTAATGCATAGCATATTTATGAATGTCAATTATATTCATGCATCAATTGACCAATTCATTGGAAAAATATATTTATTTAAATAAATAAATAAATATATATATTATAAATATATAAATATAATAAATATAATTATAAATATACATGTTTAGAAAGTATTTAAATATATATTTATAAAGTACTTATAAATAATTATAAAGACAAAAATATAAAAATATAATAAATATATTTACTATTTGATGAAATTTAATATATATAAATATATTTTAATTGTTGAAAAGTATATATTAATTATAAACATGCTTTTTTATGAAATGTATACAAATAAACATTATTAGTGAATATCAATTTAATAATTTTATATAAATTAATAATAATTTTTATTAAAAACTTTTATCAGTGCTAAACATAATGATGATAAAGCTACCCTTTATTAGCACTTTTTGCTAGCACTGATAAAGATACCCCTTTTATCATCACTTTGTTCTTGACACTAATAAAATATCACACATCACTTGCCCGAATCTGTGGTAGTGATGCATACAGACATCACAGTACAATAGAACAGGTCACTGCCCATGCTCCAACAAAACATTGGAATTTTATCTACAAGCCTTTATACATTTAACCTTGGAGAGAGGTGACCTTCACATATCAATAGTATATGAACCTGTTGACTTTCATGGATAATCTATATTGGAAATCATTACATGAAACCCTCGAGTGTTACTTGTAAACTCTTTAAAAATCATCCATCAAATTTTGTAGCTATGTTAAAACCGCATGTTAGAAGATGATGATTATATATATAGTTAAACCGAAATAAATACTTTTGTATATAGGGAACCAAATCCAGAAATTACCAAAATTCCCATCAGATTTTGTAGCTATGTTAAAACCACATGGAGGAATAAGAATATTATATATACTTAGTTACACTAAAATAAATACTTATTCCTTCTGATTTGGGTGGATTGATAAGACATCAGTCAACAAATGGATATTTATACTTCATCAATTTTATTGATTATTTGACTTGGATGAAAAACATCATGTTTATGAAACATATGTGTGGGGTTGTGAAATTTTTTGGTTTTTTAAGAAAATAAGTATGGAAATATGTGTAGGTTTATATAGAAACGTTGAGAACAAATAATAGTTCCAAATTCACAATAAATTCTTTAGAATCTTATGTAGGAAAGGACGATATCAAACATTAATACAGTTCCCCCTATACTCCACAAAAAAATGGTGTAGAATAATAAAAGAGTACAAGTTTGGTGGAAATGGGAATAAGTGTGTTATTAGAATACATACAATAAATGTTCTATTAGAAATATATTGTTATAACTATTCTACATGTTCCTAACAGATGCTTATTGCGACTTCAAACCAACATGAACTCTAATGAAATGATGTATAACAAAAAATATTCAATAAAGTAATTCAAATTTTTTAGATGTCCATGCTTACTAAAGTCATGATCCTAGATTTGGGAATGTTGGATGAGAAATCTATGAAAGGAATTCTTATGGGTTATTGACCCAATGAAATAATAATTTTTTTTGGAACAAATTCTATCAAATATTTGTGGACTCATATGGTGTGAATGTAATTGAAAATATTAATTCCTTAACAGAAGTTATTGAGAACTATGAGGAGGATAGACTGAAGATTTCCAATGACAGTGAAAGTAAGTCAAAAGATCCTTACTAAGATTTAGTATATTCCTGTGATGAGTGAAGTTCAACTAGAAAATAAATAAAGAAATTTACTACCTTACAAAAACATGTTGAGTCTGAAAACTTTATCAAAAATTTGAAGGCTCCAATTTTGACAAGAATAAGGTTGATATTAGAAACTCATATTTCATTTATGTGAAAAGTTGAACCGCAATTAGATTCAGATGCAATTCAACACAATTAATTAGTGGATTATATGAATGAAGAGTTGGACCAGATTGAGAAAAATGAAACATGTGAACTTGTTTCATGGATACAAAATAAAAACATTATTGGAAGTATGAGTGTTGATAAAAAGAAATTAAATGAACACATAGAATCTTCAAGAAACAAAGAAAGGCATCTTGGTAAAATCTATGCATATGTGGAAGATGTTTGTTTTGAAGAAACTTTTTCACTAGTTTTAATATTATAAACTATTAGAACTTCAATATATGTGTCTGAATATCAGAATTAAAATTTTTATCAGATTGATATAATGTCACATATATTAAATGATGAGGTTGAGGAAAAATTTTACATTAAACAATATGGAGGTTTTCAACTTGATTAGGATTAAAAATAAGGTTTTTTATTAAATAAATCCATGTATGGGTTGAAACAAGTCCAATGTTCCTGTTATTCAAAAAATGTTAGCTATTTTTCTGAAATAAATGTTGATAGAAACTTATATGTAAAATAAGTTGAATCTGTAACTCTAATTTTAATTCACGATTTGGATGATATTTTTTTTTCAAGGGTAGAATAAAATGATTGTAATGATTTTTTCTAAGAAATAGAGAAGAATTTTGAAATTTCCATGTTGGCAGAATTAACATTCTATCATGTTGTAAAATACTAAAAAATAGAAGAGTACATTTTTTTATCTCAGGATAAGTATGATAGGTAATTTAAAAAAAATTGGAATGAAATAATCAAAATGAAATTCAACTCATAAATATGTGATGAAAATTTTTAGTAAAGATGAGTTTGGTAAAAGTTTGAATCAGACATGCATTCATAATATGATTAGAAGTTTGCAATACCTCATAGCCTCAATACCTGATATTGTCTATGCTATGACATTATGATCTAGTTTTGAAATTAATAAAAAAGAATCACATATGTTGGTAGTAAAAATTATTACAAGATATATGATAAAAACAAATTCAGATTGGTAATTATACAAAAGAAATTATGAGATGAAGTTTCATAGTTATACTAAATTTGATTTGGATGAAGATTGTAATGATAGATAATCAAATTCTGGTGGAACATTTTTCATTGGTGAATATGGTGTGAGTTGGAAATGAATAAATGAAATTCATTAATTTTAAGCAAAACTAAATTGAAATATATTTCAAGTACTCTGGCTTGTACTCAAATGTTATGGATGAATTTCAAGTTTGAATTCTTTAAGGTAAAAGTTTCCAAACCACTGAAGATACTTTTAAATAAAAAGAGTGAAATAGATCTTCCTAAAAATATTTTCCAACATTCAAGATCAAAACACATTGATATAAATATTTACTTTATAAAAGACAATGTTTCTTAAGTAGATGTTATGTTGGAGTATATCTCAACCAAACATAAAATGGACAATATATTTACAAAATTTATATTGAAATATTGTTTTGTTGAATGAAGGATGTAACTTCATTTTAAGTCTCCTCCCATGACTTCGAAAACCACATAAAAAGTAACCCACCTTGCTTTAAATAATGTTTAAAAAGGGAAAGAGAATGTAACTATTTTATACATTATAATAAATTTTAACTTATATTTATTTTAAAAATATAAATTTGTGCTGATTATAAAATGGGGGAGAGAAAAATAGAATGGGGAGAAAAGAGAAAATTAGTTGTAAAAGATAAAAGTAAGGTGGATATCTTAATATGGTCATAAACATTTCATGTCACCGAGGGACAAAATTGCATATAAAACATAACTTTTTCCAGTAGTGTGGTGTCATAACACTCTCTTTTAAGAGAATATATGTTTTCATAGAATTTTAAATTAATGATTTGTTTAAAAAATTATAGTTGTGAAACATTTACAAGACTTGGAAATTCTGTTAGCTAGGGTTTTTGATAAATCTAGATGGGGCATTTAATAACCTCTATGATGCTTTTGTGTTTAATTTTTTTTAAATATTTATTGAAAAATAAAATTTTTGAATAAGATTTTTTTTATTCAAGATCAATCCCATCCCATAATAATGAGTTTTCAAGATATAGATGAATTATTCCGAATGTTGCAGAATCCAAATATAATGGGAGAGAAATCTTTTATCCTTAAGAATGTTGTTTTCTGAACACAGTATTCCAGACTTAGGTTATGACACCGAGTGACACCATATGTAGATGTTATTAGAAAGATGAATTTGTTGAACTGAAACACCATCATTCTTAGGTCCATCGGTATCAATTTCATGATCCATAGGACACAGGTCATTCTAGAATGTTATATTTTTCTAAGAGAATAATACATAATGTTAATGAATAATTTTGAAAGAAGATATTTAATTTTGGAGACAGAAAATATTCTTATATTATAACCTTAAATTAGGTGATTCATTGCTAAACATAATATTCAAAAAAACAATGAAAAATATCATGATACATTTTTTTGAAAAAATTTAAGAATCATTAAGTTTGTATCTGTTCTAAAAGCCTAAAAACAGATGACTAGATTAAGAAGTATTGAACTGAGATGTTTTTAGTAGAATTAATGAGTAATAGTAATGATGTTTGTTGTTTTTCAATGTTTTTGAGCATAGTCTTCATCAGATATTGAAAGTCATAATGATAATTCCATCATAATGATAATTACATCATAATGATAATTCTATAATAATGATAATTCCACTATAATGATAATTCTATCATTATGATGTTTTTTAACCAGAAAAACATTTAAGGAGGAAGAAAAATATAGTCCAAAATTAGAACTGATTCATCAAATGAATACCTAAAATCATTAAAATATCAGATAAAGATCATAAAAGTGATCAGAGTTATTTATTCTAGTCTATAAAAGGGAGATTAGTTATTAAAAGAAGTGAATATTCTATAATATTTTTTCCATGAGAAGAAACAAAGGGAGTGTTCAAGTTTATAATCTAATAAGATTGTTAAACCAATAAGTCATATATTCGGAAATAAATACTAATAATACTGATATGAGAATGATAGTCCGATACAAATGAGCTGAAAAAGAAATGAAAATCATAATGGGAAGATTAGGCAAGGCATATCATAATGAGTAGACGATTCTAAAGTTGAGGAAGTTATATTAGACTGAAGAAAATTTGTTTATTTGGGAAGACAGATCTCAATGAAATCATGAGAAGGTCTGATGAAGTGAATGTTGAAGTGTTTAAACTTACAATTAATATATATATATATATATATATATTGGAGTTTTTGTATTTATGAGAGTGGATAATGTTTTCATGTTACCCACTTTTTTATTTTTGGGTACCTATAAATAGCTTCTCAATATATTATTACTTTTTAAATTTTTATGAGTGTGGAAATAGTGGAGGAATATCTATTTCATTTGAGGTTTTTCTTTTGTAACTGAGATATTATAAGAATGTTAGTCTACATAAATTCTTTTTCACTGCACTAAGAAACAATGTATTGAAAATATTTTATTGTTTCAATCTGACGGATGATGATCAGATTGGGATTTTGAACATAGTTTGATATGTGAAGATTGAGAACTGGAAGATCATATTGAGTCGATGAGATAGAGATAATTTGACCAAACCACATCAAAACGATGATTTCAGATAGAGAATCTATAGATAAATTTTAAAAAAAATTTATTTATTTTTGGATAAATTGATTTATAAGAAAACATTTTAAACTTCTGGGGTTTAATATAATATTTCCTATCAGAAGTTAAAAGATGTTTAATGTGGGTTAGAGGAAGTTATATTCCCTTCTTCATAATATATAATTTCTATAGGCCCACTAGAGTAGCTATTAAAATGATATGTGTTGTCACACTAAGGGAAATCCTTTTAAACATCATGGGTTTTACTTGCTCTACTATTTTTTCATGCATGAGTATTTACAAAAAGTTAACAAGGATATAAAATTAAAAAGGTTCTAGGTGTTATATTTTAAACAGTATTGAAACTTAAAAAAACTTAACAATGGATTCAATTCCACCTTCAGTTCTTATTCGATCCTTTGGAACTTCAATTATTATCATAGGGAATGTTCCATTATTTAATTCATATCATGGATAAAATAAATTATATCAATAGTAGAGGAATTCCTGAATGTGATAAAAAAATTATTATGGATAGGAAATGAGGATGATTACTTATCTTATATCTATTGGTTTCGAAGTTGTTGATGCTACTACAATTGGTTTTACAGCTATTGAGAAGAATGCCTTGATAACTTTTACTGATTAGAGAAATATCGATGTTGACGGAAAAGATAGAAATGATATACTTATATACTTATTAAAAATTATTATATGAAGGTTATGGGTCACAAAACCACAAAGTGTTTTTGGGACAAGATGGAATGTATTTTTTACTGGAATACTAAACTGATGGAAAAAAATTGGTGTAGTAAGTAAGAATACATCAGAACGATAAATAATGATTCTAAGGATGAATACATCACCAGAGTAAATGAATTTTTTTTCAACAACATAGGATTTTGTTATGTCCTATAATATTCAACAATTGTGAAGAAACATATGAAAATATTTCTTGGGAGTTTGATTAAAAAATTTCCTCTTTATCAAATAAACAATATTTATCTCTTGATGAATTTCATAAGTTTCATGTTTCTTAAAAAACGAGGAAATCATTAATATTTAAAAATAAATTCAAAGCTGAAGTTTCATTTTATTCCCTAAGAAAAATTAAATTCAATATATTGAAGATGTTGATCCTTAGGACTCTGATGATGAATAGGATGATGAGTTGAATGAAAAAATCATGTATCTTATATCTAAGAACTATATAAGGTAAGAGTAATTTATATAGGTAACATTCCTCTAAAATGTTTCGTGTGTAGTGTAATTGGACACCTTCCTATATATTTCCCCTAAAATAAAATTGAAGAATATCGAGATGATTCTGATGAATAACCTTAGTGGAAGAATATGAACATATCTTCTAATGAAGAAAAGTCATCCAACAAATTCAAAATGAATTTTATTGGGAAAATAGATGTATTGTGAGTATAAAAGATGATTTAGACTCACCTAAAAGAAACTCTTTAGTAGTTAAATAGTGTGAAAAATTTAGAAACATCATTGAAAATTTTGAAAAAACAAAATATTTCTTAGAGAACGAAGAAGGTGGGGAAAATCATTAGGAGAGTGTCAACTCAAGAAAAAACATTTTAAATGTCATGAGAAAAATACTAGTCTCAAAAAATAAGTTAGATTAATTAAGGAATATTGTGAATATATTTCTGAAGGTAGAAAATTTGACATCAAGAAAGAGGAATAATACATCCAAGATATATTTTGTTTCATATATATAATTTATAAACATGGAAATATGGTTTAAGATCTCAATAAGAAGATGAAATATTATTATGAATAAGATAAAAAGATTCATTCAAAACATCTTGAGTCTGAAAGTACCTTGAAGAAGATGAATAAAAACATCAATAAAGCTTAAAATGTAAATTTTATACTTCAAAAGTCACTAATAAGGCTCAAACAATAATTATGTGAAATCCTCACTCACCAAAATTAATTTTTAATCTGGTTCTTTAAAAATTTTAGGTTCCAAAAAAGGTGTTTAGAAATCCTGGGTGGAGAAATGATGTGTAAAACCTATCACATTTACAAAATTTTAAAGCCAAATTAGAATTAAATATGGTCCACATCCTGAGTATGATATCTCATAAATAAGTTATCAATATTAACAATGTTTTACAAATAAAGATCTTCATTTATTATAAAATAAATATTTTATGTCTATTAATGGTGCTGTGGAATCAATATGAATGGAGCATATTATTTTTGGCATAACTTTTTACTTCCTAGAATATGGTTTAAACCAAGTGAAAACAGTAGAGGTAGAAGGATGAGTAACTTTTCTAATCCATTTGAAGTTAGAAAAGGAAAAACTCAAGATGATAGAAAATTTACAACAAAAAATCCAATTGAATTTCTAGAAAACGATTGTGGAAGATATGATCCATATAGTCGTCATGCCAGAAGATGTATGACAGTTCTTTCAGAATAAGTTTCTTATGGTAGAAAATAATAGGATTCTAGAAATATGAAAATTGATTAATGAGCCTTTACTATTGAGATAGATTAAAAATAATGTAAAAGTATAAAATATTTGAATATATCATAGTTGTTTTTCTTCTCATATGATAGGTAAAATAAAAATCTAGAAATATTTTCAAATTCATGATAGAAGAGAAATTATCATTGATGATGATAGTTCTATAAAATTTAGAGGAATCAAAAAGGATGAGATAGATGAAGATAATTTGAAATATTAGGATGTTTTATTTTTTGATGGTATAAAACATAACTTACGTAGTGTAAGTCAACATTATGATAATTGAAAGAAAGTGATTTTCATAAAATATTATTATATCATCAAAAGTGTGAAAGATGGATAATTTAATTAAAAATGATAAATAACCAATGAGAATATATTCAGAATATTAGATTTAAATAACTCATATTACATGAGTGATGAAGATAAAAAATGTTTTCCCATCAAAGACATGGCCACTTTGGGTAGAAAAACATGAAAAAACATTCTAAATTTGATGTTTTCTATTTTTTTCACAATTTAAAAGATAATATGAACATTTATGTGTTAGTTTTAAAAAAAAGAAGTTGAATAAAAAACGTCACAAGACTATTGATATTGAATCTACCAGACCTCATGCTCTTATTCATTATGATTTTTTGGATTAATAAGAAATGAATCAATAAAAGTATATTTATACTTCATAACTTTTATTTAGGATTTCACTTGGATAACAAACATCATGTTTATGAAACATATGTTAGGGGTTGTGAAAATATTTAGTTTGTCAGAAAATAATTTCAAAAAGATATAGGGGTTTATATAAAACAATTTGAGAATCGATATTAGTACCAAATCTAGAATAAATACCTTTGAATATTTTCTGAGAAAGGATGGTATCAAATATCATTATATTTCCTCCTATACTCCACAAAAAAATAGTGTATAAGAATGAAAGAGTATAAGTCTGTTGGAAATTGGATGAGGTGTGTTAGTAGAATATGTATTTTCAATGTTCTATTGGAAATAAGTTGTTTGTACTATTATACATAATCCAAAAAAATTCTTATTGAGACTGAAAACCAACATGAATTCTTGGGAAATGAGGTATAAAAAAATATTCATTGAAGCAATTCAATGTTTTTATATTTCCATGTTTACTAAAACTCAAAAACCTTGATTTGGGAATGTATGATGGGAAATATTAGGAAGGAATTCTTATGTGTTATTCACATAATGGAAGATGTTACAAATTTTGGAACAAACTCTTTCAAATTTTGGTGAACACATATGATGTGAATGTAATTGAAAATATAAATTCCTCAACAAAAGTTGTTTAGAATACTGAGAAGGTTAAACTGAAGAAATCCAATGATACTGAAAGTAATTAAAAAGATCATTTCTATGATTTAGTATATTCATGTGATGAGTAATTTTTAACAATAAATGGTACATTGAAATTTCATAAGTTACAAATACATTTTGATTCCGAAAACACAATTATAAATCAGATGACTCTAATTACGACTAGAAGATATTTGAGATTGGAAACTCAGACTTTACATATCTTAAAAATTGAACTAGAATTACCTTCAAAAGCTATGCAACACAATGAATGGGCTGATTATATGAATGATGAGTTGGACTAGATTGAGAAAAATGAAACATGTAAACTTGTTCCATGGCCATAAAAGAAAAAAAAATTATTAGAAGAAATTGTGTTAAAACAAACAACATGAATGGCCATAGAGATGTTTCATGAAACAAAAAAATAATTGTTTGTAAAATCTATTCATAGGTTAAAGATTTGTATTTGAAGAAACGTTTTCCTTATTTTAAATATTATAAACTATTAGAATATTTATATCTGTGGTCGAATAGTATAATTAAAGTTTTTATCAGATTGATGTAAAGTCACATATATAAAATAGTGAGATTGAGGAATATTTTTAAATTAAACAAAGTAGATGTTTTCCACATGATAATGATAAAAACAAGTTTTTATATTAAGTAAACCCACGTATGGGTTGAAACAAGTCCCATGTTCCTGGTGTTCCTAACCTAATAGCTGTATTTCAGAAGGAAAAGTTGATAGAGACTTATATGTTAAATATGTTGACAATGTAAATCTAATTTTAATTCATGATGTGCATGATATATTTTTTCTAAGGAGGAATAAAATGTTTGCAAATAAATTTATAATTTAATAGAGAAGATTTTTGAATTGTCATTGTTTGGAGAATAAACATTCTTATTTGGTGTAAAAGTTCAAAAAATAGAAAAGTACATGTTGTTGTCTCAAAAAAAGTATTCTAGGTAACTTTTAAAAAACATATTATGGAATAATACAAAAAAAATATTCCAATCCTATATCATTGAGGAAAAGTTTGTGTAAAGATAATTTTGGTAAAAGTGTGAATTAGAAAGACCTACATAAGCTAATACGAAGTTTGATTTACCTTATACCCTCAATATCTAATATTTTTTATGCTATGAAATTATGTTCCAGTTTTGAAATTAATCCAAAACAATCACATATGTTGGTAAAAAAGATAATTTCATGATATGTGAAAGGAAAAACTTAACAATGGTTATTATACAAAAGATATTACATGATGACGTTTCATGGTTATACTAATTCATATTGAGATGGAGATTATAATGAAAAAAAATCAACATCATGAGAAAAATTTGGGTGAATGTTGTGTGAGTTGGTATGTATTATACAATTTTCATTAACTATAATAACAACAAAATATAATTTTTTTTTGTTTCTATGGATTGTACTCAAAAGTTGTGGATGAATTTTTAGTAGGATATATTGAAGGTGAATTTTTACAAACAATTGAAGAAACATTGTGATAAACAGAGTGAATTTTTTTCCCAAAATATTTTCCAACATTCAAGATCAAAACACATTTTTATAATGATTTAATTTATAAAATAAAATGATTCTACTGGAGATTTTATGTTACAATATATCTCAAAAAAATATCAGAGGGATTATATATTTACAAAATGTATATATAAATAGAGATTTTTGGAATGAGGTAGTAACGTCTTATTCAGCCTCCTCCCATGAATTCCTAAAGATCATAAAGAAGTACCCAACCATGCTTTGGATAATATAGAAAAAGAGGTAGATAATGTAACAACTTTATACATTATAATAATTTTTAACATATCATTCTTTAATGAATATAAATTTGTGTTTATCATAAAATGGGGGAGAAAAAAAATGAAATATTGATAAAATTAAAATATAAATGAAATGATAAAATTGAGGTGTGTATCTTAACATGGGGATAAAATTTTCTTATCATCAAGGGATGTAATTACTTCAAAATATCCCTTTATCTACTAGTGTGCTATCAAAACACTCCCTTTTGAGAAACTATATGATTTTATAGAAGACTAAAATATTGATTTGTTTAATAAATTAATGTTCTAAAAAAATTACGACACTTTGAAATGTTGTTAATTGGGGTTTTCCACAAATCTAGGGGGGGGGGTTATTTTTAACAAAGTTTTAGTATTTTTTGACAAATAATTTCTTTTTGTAAAAGAATATTTTTTTTATCCGAGATCAGACCAGTACCAACATAATTTGTTTTCATAAGATATATGAATTTTTTAAATTTTTACCGAATCCAAACACAATGGGAGAGAAAAGTTTTATCCTGAAGAATATTGTTTTCTAGAAACATGTTTTTGAACTCAGTTTATTGAATTGTGTATCACCATACACAAAAGTGTTCAAAATGATAATTTATTTGATGAGTTTCACTATTAGACTTAGGTCTATTAGTATTACATTCAATATCAATCAGAAAAGTGGATTTTAATAATGTTATAAGTTTCTGAGTGAAGAAGTCATCATGTTGCTGAAGTGTTTTTAATGAATATAGTCAAGTCTAGAGTTGGAATGTTTTCTTACCTTTTAAACTCAAATTAAATGATTCTTTTCTGTAAATAAAGTACTCAAAAATCATGAAAACTATAATGATAAAAACATTTGAAGAAATGTAGGAATCATAGTGTTTTTATCAATTCCACAAACCCGAACACAAAATATCATATTGAGAAGTACCAAAATGAGAATTTGTCAAAAGTCATAATTTGTAAAGCTTATGATACTTGAATATTTTTAATGTTTTTAGTGGAGTCTTCATGAGAAATAGATCATTGTAATGATAATTCAATTTTAATGATAATATAATCATTAATAGGTTCTTAACTAGACTGAATCTAAGGAGGAAGATCAACTATATTAGGAACATGCACTCATTCATCAAAAGAATGCATCACATTGATAACATATCAGATGAAGAACATCAGAGTGATTATAGTTGCATATTTTGATCTATAAAAGAAATATTAGATATGAAAATAATTAAACATTCTAAAAAAGATTGTTTTTCTAGAGAAAAAGAAAGGGAGAGATCAAGTTTGTAGTCAACTAGGATTGTGAACCCAATAATTAATCTAATGAGAAATAAAGGAAGATCGTAATGAGATAAGAATGATAGTTAGATCGTAATGAAGTGAGAAATAATGGAAGATCATAATGATCTGAGATAGAATTTAAGATCATAAATAATAGTGGAAGATTAATCTGATGATGTTATATCTGAATAAAGAAAAGTTAGTTTGTTCAAGAATACAGATCTTGCTAAAATCATGAGATGTTTTTATGAAGTCAATGTTCATGTTTTCATACATGGAATCAAAATATGCTCAGATCTTGGAGATTTTTAATCTAAGAAAACAAAGATAGTTTTCTTCATCTTTAACATTTCCATTCTAGGTTTCTTATAAATAGTTTCACAGTATATTCATACTTTGAAACATTTAACTAGTACATAAATTGTGAAGCATTGCATATTTCCTTCCATATTTTTATTTTTGGACTTATATCATAGAATAAGTTCAGACTACAAAATATTTTGTTTATAGGATTGGGAGAAATATATTTAGAAGATCGTATTGATTCAAATGGACCGAGGAAGATCAGACTATATTTTTGGGAAGAGTCTGATATATGAAGATTGAGAAAGGTAAAATCGTGTTGATTCAATCAAACCGAGAGAATCAAACCTAGCCAAATCAGACTATGGATTCCTGATATAGAATTTGTGGAGAAAATTGAAGAATGTATATTTTTAATGAATTTTAGATAGCTTGTTTTATTTGAAATTATTTTAAACTAATGTGATTCAATATAATAATTTATATCAGGTGATAAATGGTGTAAAACAGGAGCTTGAAGAAGTTTTATTCACTTCTTCATAATAGTGAATTTCCATAGACCCATGGGAGTGGCTATGGTTAGGATGTATGTTCTCACATTGAGGAAAAACCTTGTAAATCTCATGTTATTTACTTTATTTCCACTTTTTTCATGCTTGAGTATTTACAAAAAATGATAAGTATTTGAACATTAATAGGCCCTAAGTGTAATGTTTTAAAAAGTATTGAAACTTATAAAAAGTGAAAAAGTTATTTAATCCCTCCCCCTCTAAGTTGTTATTCTATACTTTAGAACTTCAAGGGGAATTCCCAAAAATGGAAATAGGATAGGTGTCATGTCTTAGTGGTCCCTATAGTTTAATTCTATATAACTTATGAAACCATTTAACTATAGTATGGTTTTATTGTATTTTTTGGTCTCTGAAAAATGACCAATGATATTTCACAATGAAATAGTGTTGATCATGGTGAAAGAGGGGATTTCTTGTGCATAATGGGTAAGGAAGATTTTTATCATGTTGGTGACCTTAGTCAACGATATATTCAATGTTGCATACCTACAGTTTTAGGAGACTAGTATGGGATTATCCACACTCTAGAAGTTATTTTTGTGTCTTAATAGTTTTGTTGTAAAACATGAAAAAATCCATTAAGGGAACAATGGTTTTTAATAGTTTTCATGGACAACAGGTGGTGTTTCAAGTCAAACAACCCATAGTAGGTGACCACACCATAGTTTTTAGTGTTTTATAGGAAAAATAGCCAAAGGTTTCTCCCCAGGCCATGTTAAAGGGTATGTTAATGGGTGACACACATATTATTAGAGAAATCACTCTAAAAATTCTGCAATTAACCATAATTATTCGATATATCATTGGAATACAATTTAGTCCACAATCCATGTTTTATTATAAAGAGTTTTCTGCATTTTTAAGGTCAATTAAATAAATATTTGGCTCACATAAAAAAAGAGAGAGAATGTTTCCCACAAAGAATTTTTGATGGAATTAATATATGCAATTTTTGGAGGATGATCCTGAGAGTTATGGGAAACTTTTAATTCCCATAATGATGATGAAAGTTTTCCATTTTATTGGGAACATAGTCTCTCATTTTATAAGTGATTGACTTTATGTATAGGATGGAAGGAGAGAGACCTGATCACATATTTCATATCTTATTTGTCAGAGTAAGGGAGTATTTACATGTGAGGGGCTAGTAAAAAGATGGATTTGGCATCCATTGAATACTCTTCAAAATAAAAAGAGCATAGTTTTTACTATCATTAAATAAAATCATAATTATAAATTAAACCGAAATGAAGAAAAAGGTATTGAAAGGAGGAATTCATATATTTGGGAAGAGTGACCTAGAAGGATATAAATTGAGGATATATCTACATTCAAGGATTTAATCAAATCATGTGTCGCTGGAGAAGGAAATAAAAATCATATAAACTAAGTGATTGTGATCCTTTCAAATAGTAGTGATATTGGGAAAGAATGTTTGTGGGAGTGGCCCTTTGGAATCAGTGATCTATTACTAATATTTATAAGGTATAGATACTAGTAAATAAGTGATATAGCCTAATATTCTTCTAGTGGAGTGACCCATGTTATGAAACTTTATCTTCATAGTAATTTGGTACATGACACATTGTGGATGACTGCTCCTTGGATGCATCCCAATGACGGTAAACCATGTAAATTATCATGTTATTATTCAATTTATGCATCCATGAAAAAAATATCAAGAAACCTAAAATATATTTCATAACATATAACAATAGTGGGCCTCAATTTTTAGGGTTGAAGATCCATGAGGGAAAGTGATACATTAAAGGAATAAGTATTTTAATTACATAAATTCTCTACATACCCTAATTATCTCTCTATTAGTGTAATCTCATACTAAGTCCCTATTGAGGGGCCATTAAGTAATTATTCCATGATAATAATAATTTAATATCCAAAATAAATGTATTTTATCACTCAAACATTCTTTATAGTCTATTTGAATACAACTCATCATGTTTCAAAGAGGTCGAATTTTGAATCTTCTATAAAAAAATTGGTGGACATGTAAATACCTGTAAATTTCAAGGAATTTTTTTTTCATAATTTCTTTGGGATTTTACAAGTACTCAGTTTCTAACGGCACCTGATTCTGAGGCCTAGTGTTCCTGGAATCAATTTCCAAACTTTATCTCAGGTACGTTCAGTGAACGAACAAGCGAGTTTTCCTAACTTTTGAACCGGTGCTCAGAATCAAAATCAGAGGGCACCGATGAAAACATAGCACCGGTAATTTCTTAGGAAGACCTTTTCTGGAGTTGCATTTTCTCGGGAGGTGTTGTTAAATAAATGGGTTAACTGAAGAGTGAAATAAAATTTCACTACAATTTTATTTCTTTTCTTAGTAATTATAACCTATGTGTAGAAGTTGGGGTGGGACCCACTACATCCTAACTCCACTTGGAAGGATATTAGTGAAATGGGGCCCACATGAGCTCCACCCCTTCAATTCCCCTAAACTCCCCCATAAAATTTGGAACCCCCCCCCCATAAAGTTGTAACTCTTCCACATTAATGCATTCCAATTAAACACCTAATTAATTTGACAACACATGTTTAATTAATTAGGTGAATTCAAGTTTTGAATTTTTGAAAAATGTTGTTATGAGTAGTAAAATATGTCAAAAGGATTGTTTTATTATTTTTGTATCATTGTGTGGAGTTATTGGGAGATAATTCTCTAAGTTTGAATAATGCGAAGAACGCCAAGGCGTCGACGAAGAACGCCATCTCCGCAAGGAGAGATCAACGAGCCGTATCTTCTTCTCTCCACAACCGGTGTGTGATGACGTTCCCTTATTCGACACACCTTAATTCATTCTTCTTCCCGCATCAATGAAATGGAAACACCATTTATTCCTCGAACGAACTCTGTCATCGTATACGGAGCTTAACCTCCTGACGTCGTTTCCCGCGATGATCATCGTTCAACAACTTCTTCGAGTTAGGGGTGTGTTTTGAATTGATAAATAATGGGTTTCATTCCATGATAATGTTTCACTCTAAACCTTTTTCTATCAAACTAATATAGAAGGAACTAGAACAGTCTATCATGGTCTGATTCCTCCACCATTCTTGTTGTATGGTGTTCTCCAACCGTTCTTGAGCAGAGAATCAAGGAAAGTTTTCGGAGCCGATCGGAGGCCCAAAAACATCGGAAACGGCCTCGGAACATCAGGAAAACCAAGGAATGAGAGTTTCATTGAGAACGGATCATTGAAATGAAGGAAGGATGCCTTGGGAGGCGTTCTAGCTAGAGTCATGAAATGCGCGGCTGATTGTCGCCTATCGACCGGTCAAGGTTCCGGTGCTCTGCTAATGTGTATAGCAGCACTCGGGTCGAATCCTCGGCGATGATACTTTGTAATAGTCGTTTGTTTTTAGTTAATTGTATTCTGATTGGGGGGTTTGTTTGCAGATCTTATGAAATAATTTATTTATGATGTTTGATTTAACAAATTGATAAAGATTGGGGTGAGTTCATCATTAGGTAGTTAAGCTTGTGATATCCTTGAGCTTTGCTTTATATTGCATTAAATTATTACACCCATGTCACAAGATGATTTTGATCGGAATTCCCAAGTGTTAAAGATTTAATACAAGCTGTAACTTAACTTAGGTTTATAATAATTACCATTACTTGTTTATGGTAGTGTATTTTTGGTTCCAATAATCCATGTAATCAACATATTAAACAAAACATTTCATTAATCCATGACATATAAAGTTCAACATACACAATATTAATTTAAAGAACATTCATCGAGAAAAAGCTCTCAATGAATTAACATACCTAAATTATAACTCACCCCAATTAAAGATTTACCCAGCCATTAAAATGATTACTAATATGGTTATAATTATTATGGTGATGAATTATAAAGAGAATAAAAAGAAAGGGACAAGTTAAGAGTAGTGCGCCAAACACACACACAAATGATGAAGAAAATTAAAAATGGATTTTTGATTGAATGAGGAAGCAGAAGAAGGGAAGGGGATTCAACTGAATTTAAAATATTTTAAGAACATAAATATTAAACTATAGAAGGTGGATGAGAATAAGAGATATTGAATAAGTAACTTGCATTAAAACTGAATTACAAAGAAAGAGACTTACAAAATTACAAAAATGAAGAACACGAAATTAAGTGAAAACAAAGAGAGGAGGAAAGGTCTCTCAAGTAAAAAAATGAGTATGGAAGATCCTCCCAAGCCTTTGGCAAGGCCTTGGTCATGCCAATATGTTCTCCTCTATTCTAAAATCCCAACCCTTTTGGAAGGATAGTAGGGGATGTATTTATAGCCATAGGTGGTGGACTATTTACATTCCAGAAATCACCCTCCACTTGGATCATAGATATGGACATCAAGACAGCCGAATCATGAGCAATCTCCTTCTTCAAAGTTGTAGAAAATAAAGTTGGTCTACTACTCTCAAAATTTGGAGTCATTTGGACTAAAGGACCAAAGGTTATGTCCGGTTGATTAAACAAAGTAAAACTGTCCATTTCAATCCAGTCTTTTTGAAGTCTAGAATGTGAAAGGGTTTTTGAATATGAAGATTATTTCAATAGGTTCTTCAACAAAGTCGGCCATCTATATCTCTTCATTCACACTTCAAAATTGCAGCTCGATTTGTGGCTTACATCATGAGATATGTCATGAATACTATACTTATTTTAATTCTTAGCCAGAATGGTGGGATGGAGTTTAATACTTCATTTGGGCCCCTTGTTATTCGATTTGGGCCCTAAATTTTTTATCCAAGATGAAATTTAGTGTCCACCAAATTATGGTGGATAGTTGATGTTTTTGGACTTCTGTATTGAGCCCAGTAAATCAATCTTCAAGGCTGGTCCAATTTGTTCACATATTCTTTGGTCATGTTTGTGAGGACCATATGACCCTTCAAATGGAAGAATTGGGTCATGGAACCTTCTAATGAAATGTTTTATATTGAAAGGATAATCCTACAAAACAAGAACCACACAATTAGGATCTGTATAGTGATAGGTATTATTAAAACATTAAACGAACTCAATTGGACTACTTCTAAAAATGCTCAAAAATTAAACTTAATATTAAAACATTAATATTTCACACAAATTATCCATATTTCATATAAAATCAGTAAATAGGGGATATAATAAGTCATGAAAATATTGATAACATCAAATCCCCCACATTTCGCTTTGTGGATGTTATAATATGCAACAAATATAAAAACATGACAAAATCATTTTTACTCACCAACAGATTTTAAAATTTTGTTTTCTCTAATCAGGGGAGGTTTAGACTATTTCACTCATACATTTTGAATTCCACCACAAGTTGTTACAGAAAAAATGTTTCAAAACTAATTCATTTTTTTTCATGCTCAAATTTAGAAATGGAAAATGTGGACACTCAAAAGTCACACCTCTCAAGATGATAAAATTTATTTGTGGAGGTTCACTCGTTCACCAACCAAAAGTGAAAATCTTAGAGTTTGAAAAGATCTCTAAGCTTACAATCCGTATCCAAAGTGCCCATGAATCAAGAGGTCTTTTAAGGGGTTTTTCTGTGGCTACGGGATGTTAGGAATATAATGTCCCAAAGAGATAAGAAGAGGGTTAAAATACCAACATAGAAAAAGCAATGCACATTTTTTTGAAATAAAACATGGAAGAAAATGAAAACACATATTTACAAAGGAATGATTGTGTGAATAAAGACACAATAGAAGAATAAAATATGAAGGTACTGAGAAGATGAAATATTTACAAGACACAGAACTTCTCCCAATAAGAATATAATGCAAGTGTTCTTTTTTTCCATTTTTTTCTCTCTGTTTTTTCGAAAGGTGAACTTAGAAAAGATCTCACACTCATATCCAAAACCATGATTGATCTCCTAATGATAGTAATTTTAATTGTTATAACAAGATCAAAGGTTGAGGAAGAGTTATTTTTGACCTACCCAAGACACAACCCATTTTTTCATTTTTTATTGATTGATTTTTTTTTGAATTTTTTTGAACACTTTTCAATATCATTTGTACAATATATTCCCAAATCCCACTGAATGAAAACCTCCCCCCCACACTAAAATGTATGCTTTCCCTCAAGCATATGATAACACACCGGAAAGTAAGGAAATGATACCCAAAAATGAAATCCATTCCCCCCCACACTTAAATTTCAAAAACTTATACAATGAAAATCCATGTTGATATTAGGTGGGATAAGGTATTGGGATTGTAATGTGGATATCAGGGAAAAGGTTTTCATAGGCTTGAAGGGGATTTCAAAAGGAGGATTAATGTAAGGGTAATGAGAAGCTATAGGGCTATTGTGATTCTCATGTGGTTTAGAAAATTCCTCTATCATATTAATGCAAAATAATGCAGGAAATTCAGCTCGAAGGTCCACAAACTCAAGACTCACAAATGGGGGTGAAAACACACATTTTGAAAAGATGGGCATAGGAGGCCTTGGAATGAAAGCAAATGTTTGTTCTCACGGTTGGGGAAAATAATTTTCCAAATCAAAAAATGAACATTCAAAATGTGTTGGTTTTGACACAAAATTGTTCATCCAAAGTCATAATGAAAATACAAAATTTTTGAGATGAAAACATGTCTGTTAACTCCCCAAAATGGTTGGACAAAATTTCAAAACATTATGGTGAGTAAGCATGACAATGTTTTTGTATTTATTTAGGTGAATGTGTTTTTTGGTTTTTTTTAGTTTTTAAGGTTTTTTTAAAATACACACCCACACAATAAAGAAAAAAAGGGTTTGATGATGAAATTGGTAGAAAAAAATGAAAGATAGAGGAAGAAGAAGAAAGAGGTAGAGAGAGGAAGAGATAGAGATAGATTTAAAGGGAAAGAGGTTCCCCTTGTTTTAGATTTGGTGGGTGGCCTTCTCCATCGAGTGGTTGGTCAGATAGAGAAGTTGGGGATCCAGGGGAAGTTGATGTTGTTCCATGATTTCATGTCCTCTAATGGTGATGTTTCAACCGATGTCCATTTACCGTAAATGTCCTTTTGGAGGAGGGGTCTTGGACATTCACTACACCCAATGGGTAAACATTAGTGATAATAAAAGGACCTTCCCAATGAGAATTAAGCTTACCTGGGTGAATTCAGAATCGAGAATTTAAGATCATTACCTTTTCACCTTCATGAAATACCTCTCTCAGAACGTGTCTGTCAAGGAGTACCTTAGCCTTCTCTTTGTACAGATTGGAATTCTCATAGGATTCAAGTCGAAGCTCCTCCAGTTCATCCAATTGCAACAATCTTTCTTCGCCAGATTTTTCAAGATCAAAATTACATGTTTTCACTGCCCAAAATGACTTATTTTGTATTTCAACTGGTAAGTGACATGCTTTACCAAAAACAAGCTGAAAAGGAGACATCCCAATGGGTGTTTTATAGGCAGTCCGATTAGCCCAAAGTGCTTCACCAAGCCTTTCAGGCCAGTATTTTCTGGGGGGGTTGTACAATTCTCTCAAGCACTCTTTTTACTTCTCTATTAGAAAGTTCAGCCATAACATTTGTTTGGGTGTGATATGGAGTTGTAGTGTTATGAAAAACCCCATTCTTTTTCAAAAGAGATTCCCTGGTTTTATTACAAAAATGGGTTCCTAAGTCACTTATCAAGGCACGAGGTGTGCCAAATCTATGGAAGATGTGTGTCTTTAAGAACTCACTAACAGTATGTGAATCATCCTTTCTAGTGGGTTTGGCCTCAACCCACCTTGAAACATAATCAACTGCCAGAAGGATGTATGAGAATCCATTGGAAGGAGGAAATGGTCCCATGAAATCGATGCCCCAAACATCGAATATTTCACAAAATATTAAGGGATTTTGGGGCATTTCATTTCTTTTGGAGATTGTGCCAAACTTCTGGCAAGTGGAACATGATTGACAGAACTCATGTGAGTCCTTGAAAAGCGAAGGCTAGAAGAATCTAGAGTCTAGGACCTTTCGGGAGGTCCTTTTTGGTCCAAAGTGGCCACCTCCGGGAAGTGAGTGACAGAATTCTAAGATGGAAGAATGCTCATTTTCTTCAACACATCTCTTAATTACCATGTCTGCCCCAATTTTCCAAAGTTTATTTTCTTCCCAAAAATAGTATTTTGAATCCCTTTCCAACTTCATTTTTTGTTCTTTTGAAAAATATTGAGGAAAAACACCAGAAACCAAATAATTTACAGTTGGGGCATACCATGGTATTTTTGGAGTGAGAGATGAAAGGTGCTCAGTGGGGAATTCATGATCGATGATTTCAGATTGAGAAGAACTAGAAATTCTACTCAAGTTATCAGCAACGGGGTTTTCTTTTCTTGTTCTATCTTTAATTTCAAGGTGTATTTTTGGAGTGAGAGATGAAAGGTGCTCAGTGGGGAATTCATGATCGATGATTTCAGATTGAGAAGAACTAGAAATTCTACTCAAGTTATCAGCAACGAGGTTTTCTTTTCTTGTTCTATCTTTAATTTCAAGGTCAAACTCTTGGAGCATTAGGATCCATCTTATTAGCCTCGGTTTGGAATCACTTTTCTTGAGTAAGAACTTAATAACAGAATGGTCTGTGAAGATGATGATTTTGGCACCTAAGAGATAGGACCAAAATTTATCTATGGAAAAAACCACTTCTATAAGTTCCTTTTCAGTCACAGTGTAGTGAGATTGACTTTCATCCAATGTTTTTGAGGCATAATAGATGACAAGAGGGATTTTTTCTCTTCATTGACCAAGAACAGCCCCAACGGCTCTATCAGAAGCATCACACATCAACTCAAAGTGAAATGACCAATCTGGGGGTTGGATTATCGGGGCAGATGTAAGAGAAGTTTTGAGTTCAATGAAGGCTCTATTTCAAACCTCATAAAAACGGAATGTGACATCATTTTGGAGCAAATGAGTGAGTGGGAGGGAAATTTTACTGAAGTTATGGATGGATCTCCGATAGAAACCAGCAAGACCGATAAATAAACGGTTGTCTAGAACAGAGTTGGGTTCAGAAATTGATTGGATCACTTCAATTTTGGTAGGATCGACGTCAATTCCATCTTTTGAAACTATGTGCCCTAGAACAATCCCATTTGCAACCATGAAGTGGCATTTTTCAAAATTTAACACAAGGTTACACTTGAAACACTTTTTAAGGACTAGAGAGAGTGAATGCAAGCACGACTCAAATGAATCACCATAAATGGTGAAGTCATCCATGAAGACATCCATGCAGTGTTCAATGAATTCTGAAAAGATACTCATCATACACCTTTGGAATGTTGTAGGAGCATTGCAAAGTCCAAAAGGCATTTTTCTATATGCATATGTTCCAAAGGGGAATGTGAAAGTAGTCTTTTCTTGATCTTGAGGTGCGATTGGGCTTTGAAAATAGCCGGTGTATCCATCAAGAAAGTAATAGTGTGACTTTCTGGCCAATCGTTCTAGCATTTGATGAAGGAATGGAAGAGGGTAGTGATTTTTCAGGTTTCAACATTCAATTTCCTATAGTCAATGCACACACGCCATTTGTTCTTCACTCGAGTTGTGACTACCTCTCCATGTTCATTTGTGACAATAGGTATCCCACCCTTCTTTGGTACAATCTGAATTGGACTAACCCATTCACTATCATAAATTGGGTAGATAATACCAGCTTGAAGAAGCTTGGCGATCTCTTCCCTAACTACCTCAAGGATGAGTGGATTGAGACTCCTTTGTAGTTGTCTAATTGGTTTGGATGACTCTTCAAGATGGACGTGATGCATGAAAAGGGAAGGTTTGATTCATGGTATGTCATCTAGGGTCCAACCTAAGGCCTTTTTGTTTTCCTCTAACACTTGAACAAGTTTGGAATCCGTAGTTTCAGTAAGTGTGGTAGAGATAATGACAGGATATGAGTGATCATGGAAGAAGAATTCATATTTCAGGTGTGCAGGACAAGGTTTCAGATCAGTCTCATCTTTCACTTTTGGGCTCGACAAATCAGGAATGGATGAAGGGACATCATTTGCTTCAGGTTCATTTTCCTTAGTACTGTCCAAGGTGGAGCCGTATAGATTAGATTTGAGATGGGATTCAAGAGAGTTTTCAAGTTCCTCTAGATTTATGGAGTCTATGAATGAGAGGTCCACATCAACATCACCATTTATGACTTGGTTAATCATAGTAAAGATTTCACAAGATCCTTTTCCATTTGAACATGAAGAACATGGTGGATTGAGTTCAATTGAATCTTAGAAGTGTCCTCAGAAGCATGGATTGAGAATGCAGAGAGATCCTCAGATGGGTATCACATGGCTTGGAAAATGTTGAAATTGACCAGTTGGTCACTGAATTCCATGGATAGGATGCCTGAATGGACATCAATCTTGGTTCTCTCAGTCATGAGGAATGGCCTTCCTAGAATTAGGGGAGATCGAGAAGAGTTCGTCTCACCTTCCATGTCAAGAACATAGAAATCAGCAGGGAAGATAAGATCATTGACTCGGACAAGGAAATCCTCAATTATTCCCTCAGGACTGGCTGTGTTTCGATTGGCTAACTGAATGACAACACCCATTGTGTGAAAGGGACCTAGACCAAGGTTGGAGAATATGGATTTGGGCATGACATTAATTGAGGCTCCTAGGTCTATGAGTGCATCATCAAAGTTGTAACTTCCAATTTGGCATGGAACCATAAAGGTACCTAGATCTTTTCACTTAATGGGTATGGACTGCTAGGTGGAAACATTTTCAAAGGTCCTATGTTGCCTCTTGTGGGTACACAACTCCTTGAGAAACTTGGCAAACATTGGAATTTGTTTTATGGAATCTAAGAGGGGAATGTTGACTTCAACAAGTCTAAACATGTCATGCATTTCAGGATCAGGTTCAAAGGAATTCCTTGGTTTAGAGACAGCTTGAGGAAAAGGAATTGGGTTCTTAAGTGGAATGGAAGGAGGTGATGGAATGGATTCAAATTCCTTTTCAAATTCCTTTTTATTTTCATTTTCTAGGTCAACATTCAAAGGAGTGTTTGAGGATTTATCTTGAGGCATAACAAGTTTCTTTACTGATCTAAGTGCAATTTCACTTACATTACCCTTGGGGTTGGGTAATGGTTGAGCTGGGAGTTAGGAAGAATTTGATTTTTTCTGCTGGCTCAGGTGGGATCCAAGTTGACCTATTTGAGTTTCAATGTTTTTAAGGCTAGAATTGGCAAAGGAGGAAAGATTATCCACTGCACTTTCCCATGGTTTCTTGGAAGAAGAGCCTTGTCCCGAATTGGTATTGACTTGATTTTGGTTCTTGGGAAAGAGATTTTATTGGTTTTGGAATTGGGAAGGCTCAATAGGATAATGGAATCTAGGAGGAGGATTGTTCCTTTGAGGTTGAGGAACAACCGGATAAGGTTGATGGAAGTTACCACCACCTTGACCATATTGGAATTGGTTTGGGTTTTGAGGAGGGAATTGAGGGGGGGTGAGACATGGGGTTACCATACCTAAGGCCTTGGTTATAGGAAGAAGATAAGGGCTCAGAGTGAGGTTGGTTGAAGTTTCTAACAAACTAACCTGATAGTTGAGGGTTGGTGTTCCGTTGAGCATATGCTGCATTGAGCTCCATTTGTCAAAATGGATCGGATTGATCCTCTTGAAGTTATGGACATGTGTCAGATGGATGAGATGGAGAGTTGCAGATTCCACAGTTTTTGACAGGTCCAGGAAACATTGATTTTGGAGAAGATGAGGTTGGGGATTTCGTGGCCACATCTAGTTGTGGCACAAGACCTGTAAGTTCACTCATCCACTCAGTAATCTTGTTCGGCTCAATTGGTTGATTATCTTGGGCTTGTTTGACTTGATCATGTGCTCGATTATGGAATTGTTGTGTGTTTGAATCCATGTTACTTATGATATCTCTTGCAGATACGGGAGTTTTATCAACCAGAGCACCGCCACTTGCAGCATCAATGAGAATTCTCTCCATAGCCAATAACCCCTCATAGAATTATGGGATCAGGAGTTGGTCAGGAATTTTGCGGTGTGGGAAGGTTGCAACAAGATTTTTGAACCTCTCCTAGTATTCATGGAGTGATTCACTCGGTAATTGATGTATACCACTTATTTCCTTTCGGATAGAAGCAGTACGAGAAGCAGGAAAGAATTTCTCTAAGAAGAGTCGCTTCATGTCATTCCATGTAGTTATGGAACTTGGAGGAAGGTAGTAGAGCCATGACATAGCAGTGTTAGCTAGGGAGAAAGGGAATGCTTGAAGTTTGATTTGTTCTTCAGAAACCCCTTCAGGCTTCATGGTAGAACACACCACATGGAACTCTTTAAGGTGGAGATGTGGATACTCACCAGCTAGCCCATGGAAACGAGGAAGAAGATGAATCAAACCCGATTTTAGTTCGAAGTCTGTCTCTATGTTTGGATATTGAATACCAAGAGTATGGTAATTAATATCAGGGGCATCGAGTTCATTAATGGTTTTTTCCCTAGGATTGGCCATATCTAATTCAATTGGTTGGATGAGGACTGGTTCTTGAATTATTTGAGTATCTCTTATGTTCCTCCTAATTTAGCGAAGTGTTCTCTTAATTTTAGGGTCCAACAAATCCGAGGGATTGTTTGGGAGGCTATGAGGAATTCGGAGAGATTTTGGAAGAAAGAGGAAGATGGGTTTTTCTTTGTGATTTTTTTTCAATTTTTTTTTCATTTTGTTTTTTTTGGTTTTTTTGAAAATAACCAGAAACTAATGACTACATAAATCACAATCCCTGGCAACGGAGCCATTTTAAATGTGCGGCCAATTGTCTCCTATCGACCGGTCAAGGTTCCGGTGCTCTGCTAATGTGTATAGCAGCACTCGGGTCGAATCCTCGGCGATGATAATTTGTAATAGTCGTTTGTTTTTAGTTAATTTTATTCTGATTGGGGGGTTTGTTTGCAGAGCTTATGAAATAATTTATTTATGATGTTTGATTTAACCAATTGATAAATATTGGGGTGAGTTCATTATTAGGTAGTTAATCTTGAGATATCCTTGAGCTTTGCTTTATATTTCATTAAATTAACACCCATGTCACAAGATGATTTTGATCGGAATTACCAAGTGTTAAATCTTTAATCCAAGCCGTAACTTAACTTAGGTTTATAATAATTACTATTAATTGTTTATAGTAGTGTATTTTTGGTTCCAATAATCCATTTAATCCATATATTAAACAAAACATGTCCTTAATCCATGACATATAAAGTTCAACATGCACAATATTAATTTAAAGAACATTCGTTGAGCAAAAGCTCTCAATCACTTAACATACCTAAATTATAACTCAACCCAATTAAAGAGTTACCCAGCCATTAAAATGATTACTAATCTGGTTATAATTATTATGGTTATGAATTATAAAGAGAAGAAAAAGAAAGGGACAAGATAAGAGTAGTGCGCCGAACACACACACAAACGATGAAGAAAATTAAAAATGGATTTTCGATTGAATGAGGAAGTAGAAGAAGGGAAGTAGATTCAACTGAATTTAAACTATTTTAATAACATAACTACTAAACTACAGAAGTTGGATGAGAATAAGAGATATTTAATAAGTAACTTTCCTTAAAACAGAATTACAAAGAAAGAGACTTACAAAATTACAAAAATGAAAAACACAAAATTAAGTGAAAACAAAGAGAGGTGGAAAAGTCTCTCAAGTGAAAACATGAGCATGGAAGATCCTCCCAAGCCTTTGGCAAGTCCTTGTTCATGCCAATACATTATCCTCTTTTCTGAAATGCCAACCCTTTTGAAAGGATATGAGGGGATGTATTTATAGCCCAAGATGGTGGACTATTTCAATTCCAGAAATACACCTCCACTTGGCTCGCAGATATGGACATCAAGACAGCCGAATCTAGAGCAATATACTTCTTCAAAGTTGTAGAAAATAAAGTTGGACGACTACTCTCAAAATGTGGAGTCATTTGGACTTACGTATCATAGGTTATGGCCGGTTGATTAAACAAAGTAAAACTGTCCATTTCTATCCAATCTTTTTGAAGTCTAGAATGTGAAAGGGTTTTTGAATATGAATATGACTTCAAATATGAATGGGTTATTCAAAAAAGTCGGCCACCTATGTATCCGCTTTCACACTGCAAAATATCAGCTCGATTTGATGCTTACATCATGAGATATGTCATGCATAATTTACTGATTTTAATTCTCGGCCAGAATGGTGGGCTGGATTTTAATGCTTCATTTGGGCCCATTGTTCTTAGATTTGGGCCCTGAAATCTTTATACAAGATGAAATGTAGTGTCCCCCGAATTATGGTGGAGATTTAATGTTTTTGGACCTCTGGATTGAGCCCAGTAAATCAATATTCATGGTCAGTACAGTTTGTTCACAGATTCTTTGGTCGTCTTTGTGAGGACCATATAAACCTTCAAATGGCAGAATTGGCTCATGGTACCTTCTAATGAAATATTATATATTGAAATTAGAATCCTAAAAAGCAGGAACCAAACAATTTGTATCAGTATAGTGATAGGTATTATTAAAACATTAAACTGACTTAATTGGAATACTTTTAAAAATGCTCAAAAATTATACTTAATATTAAAACATTAATATTTCACACAAATTATGCACATTTCATATAAAATCATTAAAGAGGGAATATAATAAGTCATGAAAATATTAATAACATCAAGGCGTCGATTCTGTAAAATTCTAGAATACACGACGTGTACCTCTAAAGAAAATGCCATGTAGTACAAGCGTTCAACGTCAGAAGTAACGGACATCAGGAGAAGTGACACACGGTGTGTGACACCGGTCACACGGTGTGTACATTCCACACGGTTTGACAGAGGAGACTTCGATGGACATGGCGTGTATTCAAGGGAAATACATGGACACGGACAGAAATACACGACCACTAGGCGCAGTGTGTATTATCTTCTTTGAAAGGAAGAAGCGACTTCAAGAGGCTCGGACTGTAATCCAGGAGAGACACAGACACGAGCATAAGGACATGGCCACGAGGCATGACATGTACTACCTTCACCTTGGTAGAAGTAGCTTCGTGGTGACTCGATGTGTATTCCGGGAATACACAAACACAAGGTTTTGTACACGGGCAGGTACTCCACCGCACGACGAGGCATGGCTAGCTTACACAGAGCTGACCCCAGAAGATTCGACATGGAATGTAACCATACCACACACCGTGTACTTACTTATTACATGAACAACCCTTCTACATGGGTTGTGGTACACAGATAATACCCGTGGACTGAAGACACGATGTGTAACAATACCCAACGTTGTGTACTTACCTTTTTACATGACCCATTCCATGACACGGGCCGTTTCACACGGGCAGTACCTGGTGTCTGATGACACGACATGCATTTCTTAACTACACGCCATTTACTTTTGGAAAATGTCTTGGTTGTCTCATTCTCCATGACTTGGGCACATTTTTCTTGGTTTTCCCTTATGACGTGGGATGGAACATTGGAATAAATCACCTCTGGTTATCGCGACGGTTGATGTATCCACCCCCCTTGACTCAAGGAGCGAACCCTTCCGGAATTGAGTAAGCTGTGTGCGGGAACCCTAGAGCTGGATGTGACTGTGACGATGATGACGATTGTACTGAAATCCTCTTTGGGTTCGGTAGCGACGATGACCATACTGGAATCCTCTGTGGGTTCGACGGCGATGACTACAGTTCTTGTATCCTATGTGGGTCTGGCAGTACTTGACCACTGTTCTTGTATCGTATGTGGGTCCGGCCGTATTAGACTCTGTACTTGTATCCTATGTCGGTCTAGCAGAGTAGCTGGTCTTGTATCCTTTGTGGGTCCGACAACTTAGCTGGTCTTGTATCCTATGTGGGTCTGACATCTTAGATGAATCAGTGGCTAAATCTAATCGTCTCTATCACCTTACGAAGAAGTATACCTATGTGAGATGATTCTTGACTTTCAATCACTATCTTTGATAAGATTGTTTTTCTATCCTATGTGGATTGAGTTGTGTTATCCTGTGTGGATTGGATTGTGCTTTCCTGTGTGGACTATATTGAACTTAGGCTCGGATGTTGGAGCCGAACTGGAATTGATGACTTAGGTATATGTATGGGCATATACCTAAGTAGAGTTGGTTGTTACTTCGTGACCGTATCTTTCCTTTGGGGTTTATCATTCATGGATTATGGGAGAGCTTCAGGGGTCTCGGGGTCCCTACTGAGTAGTGTATACTCACCCATGCACGGGCTATGCCAGTACTACGTTGTGTTGGATGCAGATGACAAACAACGCAGATCGAGATAGGAGCTCGTGGAGCTGGACGATACCAAGAGGTGGATCAATGTATGAGACGTACACGGAGTAGATGGCTGGAGCTGAGGAGATGAGGAGACTATATGTACCCACCCTTCACGTGGGATTTCCAAAGGACAGATCAGTGTTTCTGCTGATTTACTCTCTTTTCAGTTGTACTTTACTTTTATTTGGGTTTGTATACTGGCCCATTTACATTCCAGCACTTACTATTGTACTGAGTCTACTTAGTGTTTACTTCTTCTTGAATACTCTGTGGTGTTTTGTTTTCTTACATAAAGGAAATGACTTCCCTTATCTAGATTTACACCTTTGGTGCTAGTCGCCAGCCCCTGGCCTATGAAAGGCAGGCATGGGGTAGTCATGAGACGGGTCCCGAGGATGGGTCGTGACAAATTGGTATCAGAGGAGTTTGGTTCTGCCGCAGAACTGAGGACTCTAATCATCTTCTATGTGAAGTAATAGTGTTAAGGGTATTGAGTGTGGTTATCAGTCCTAGGAGTCCAGTGTTGGTGTGGCGGCCGACATATCCATACACTAGGACCCTAACTTCTGATTTCTAACTCAGTGCATGAAAACATTGATTGCTTATGTGTTTCAACAGTTTTCTTTGTGATTACTTTCTGTCAGCTCACCAGGTATACTGTTTTGTCCGTGGCGCACCTGTGTCTTTTTAGGATGGCCCCACGATGGCAGCCAGCTAGGGTTTCGAGCTTTGTGCGAGACGAAAGCCCACCGAGCGAAGAGGACATGGTACAGGGCCCTAATACAGCAGAGGCACCAGCGATACCTCTACCCGTCAAGCCACCGATGCCTCCAGTCCCAGCTTCTGAATGTGCACGTCGCCTTAGTACACTGCACGAGTTTCAGCATCAGAGACTGCCCAGGTTCTGTGGGGGAGATGGACCCTCAGACATCCGAGGATTGGCTGGAGGTTGTTGTATGAGTTTTCAGGTTAGTGGGGACACCAGCAGACCTCATGGTGATCCTTGCAGCGAGAATTCTGCACGCTGAAGTAGGTAGATGGTGGATCCTCATGCTCCAGGTGTAGGATGAGGAATCCCTCCTTTGGTTGAACTTCGAGATACTCTTTCATTCGGAGTTCATCCAAGCCACCCTCCATGCGGTGCGCATTCAGGAGCTAGTACAGCTGTGGCAGGGCAGCATGACGGTAGCCCAGTAATCGGTGAGATTTACCGATCTCTATTGTTATTCCACAAACATGGTACGAGACCCATTATTCCTGGCCCAAACCTTCGAACAGGGACTGAGGCATGAGATCAAGGCATCGATGATCTCCCTCAACATTCTGACGCCGGAAGGAGTACTGGAGCGAGCCCTTCTCGTAGAGAGCTTTCTTGCTGAGCCAACACCAGTAGCGAGACCTACCGTAGGGTGACTTATATCTGAGTCTTCTGTAGCTGGTAGTAGAAAGATGTCACAGGGGTCCAAGTAGACCAGAACTTCAGGCAGACGACCTCAAGACACTCTCTCATAGGTGCGGGTCACACGACACAGAGCCAGTCTTATGAGGAGTAGACAGTGCTATGCATGCAGCGGGTAGGGCCACATGGCTCGTGACTGCCCGATCCTCCATGTAGAGGAGTATCAAATGGTTTACGGACCACCCCGAAAGAGGCAGAGGTTCGACCGTGGCGGTCCGGAGGGAGCTGGAAGATGAGGCAGAGAAGCTGGACGAGCAGCAGGTGGTGGGTGACGCTTTGAGGCTCTACCACCACCACCACAAGGAGGTCCACCCTGACTACAGGGAGTTGACAGACAGAGGCAGGCGCTGCTTCAAGTAGTGGAGTCCTACGACCACGGTGCACCAGAGATGATTCGAGGTACTATCTGTGTCTACTCAACCCATGATGCAGTTCTTATAGACACAAGAGCGAGTCATTATTTCATTTATACTGCACTTGATCGGAGCTCGGAGATTCCAACAGAGCCATTGGCTCGATCCTTACGACTAGAGACTCCTACGAGAGCAGACTCGATGATTACACACTGGTGCCGACAGTGTGAGCTTACTCTAGAAGGTGAGAGCTTCGTCTGGGATCTACTTGTAGCAGCATCGAGGCCTTACGATGTCATATTGGGCATGGATTGGTTATCTAAAGTCCATGCTCAGATCTACTGTATTAGGCACAAGGTGCGGTGTGTTCGTACCGATGGGAGCAGGTTCACCTTCACAATTGATAAGGGTGCCTTTGCAGCACAGGATGGACTCACGCAGAGGAGAGAACATCCGATCACCCTATCATTTGGCTAGCCTCATCCTAGGAGTAGTTGAAGTGCGAAGTCTAAGTTTTCCTGTAGTGGTGGATTAGTATGAGGATGTTTTTCCCGACGATGTTCCAGGACTACCTCCTCGCAGAGAGGTAGACTTCTATCTTGACCTGCACCCCAGGACAACCCCGATATCTACTCCATCATATCAGATGGCTCCCTCCGAGCTTCGAGAGCTACGAGTATAGCTGGAGGACTTGCAGGGCAAGGGATTCATCCAACCAAGTGTTTCACCCTGGGCTTCCCTGATTTTGTTCACCAAGAAGGCGGATGGGGGCTTGTGACTGTGTGTCGATTACCGTCACCTGAACGAGGTGACCGTGAGGAACAAGTATTCGCTTCCGAGGATTGACTACCTCTTTGATCAGCACAAGGGCGCACGATGGTTCTCGAAGATAGACCTCAGGTCATGCTATCATCAACTCAGAGTTCGAGATGAGGATGTGCAGAAGACGGCCTTCAGATGTCGGTATGGCCACTATGAGTTCTTGGTTATTCCTTTCAGCGTAACCAAAGCTCCAGCAATGTTCATGAGTCTCATGTACAGGATCTTTCAGCCATACCTCGATTGATTTGTCGTAGTCTTCATCAACGACATATTGATTTACTCGACTACTGAGGAGGAGCACACCTACCACTTGCGGGTTGTACTGGATACACTCCGAGTTAACCAGATTTATGGTAAGCTCTCGAAGTATCTGTTCTGGATACGTGAGTTCCACTTATTGGGACATGTCATCTCTGAGGTGGGAGTTGCGGTGGATCTTGCGTAGATCGACGTAGTGCTAGCTTGGGAGCCACCCAGGAGCATGACAGAGGTGCGTAGTTTCTTAGGTCTCGCTAGGTACTACCAGATATTTGGGTAAGACTTCTCAAGAGTTGCAACACCACTTTCAGCTTTAACGAAGAAGGGAGAACCCTTCATGTGGTCAGTTAGATGTCAGCAGAGCATCCAGGAGCTGAGATAGAGATTGACCAGTGCACCCATCTTGAGGATACCAGAGGAGGGAGTAGGGTACGTAGTCTACTACGATGCATCAGGGACCAGACTCAGGTGTGTCCTAATGCAGGAGCGGGCATTGATTGCCTATGGATCACGACAGTTGAGGTAGCATGAGCAGAACTATACTACCCATGACCTGGAGTTAGCAGTAGTGGTCTTCGCTCTGAATATATGGAGGCACTATCTGATTGGCGAGCACTTTATAGTCTATTCTGACCACCAGAGTCTTAGGTACATCTTCTCGCAGAAGGACCTGAACCTGAGACAACGGTGATGGCTCGAGTTCCTCGAGGACTGTGACTTTGAGATAGTCTATACTCCTGGAAAGGGGAACGTAGTAGCCAATGCTCTTAGCTGGAGGATGGGCATTCAACTACTTGGAGAGGCGACAGAGCAGCTAGCCGGTTAGAAGATATCCTTCGTGGATAAAGATGGGGTAACCTTCCTCCAGTTGCTCAGAGTCACACCTCCAGTTCTTCAGTAGGTCAGAGAGGCACAACGTGGAGACATTGACTATGAGACACGACATGCATAGATTTCCATAGGATAGGCACCTGATGGATTCTTGATAGGAGGAGAGCACATTGTCTTTTTCAAAGGATGTACCATGGTACCAACGGCTTTACAGGAAGAGGTGCTGAGAGAGTTTCACACTTCCCCTTTAGCGGTACATCTAGGAGTGGCGAAGATCTACCAGGATCTTAGACAACAACACTGGTGGCTAGGTATAAAGAAGGCTGTAGCAGAGTTCGTTTCTCTATGCCTCACCTGTTAGCAGGTGAAGGTAGAGCACCAGGTACCAGAAGGCTTGCTAAAGCCCTTAGAGGTCCCGGAGTGGAAGTGGGATGAGATATATATGGATTTCGTGACTGGGATTCCATGTACATCTAGAGGTCACGACTCCATGTGGGTGATTGTCGACCGACTCACCAAGTCGGCCCACTTCATACCCATCGGAGAGCAGGGATCGATGGAGAGCTTGGGACGTCTCTACGTTCAGGAGATCTTACGGATTCATGGTGGGCCACCATCTATCGTCTCCAATAAAGATGCTTGCTTTACTTCCCAGCTTTGGAAGGGTTTATAGGAGGCATTCGGAACACAGCTACATCTGAGCACCGTCTTTCACCCTCAGACGGATGGTCAGAAGGAGAGGACCATTCAGACTCTCAAGGACATGCTTCGTGCATGTGTCCTCGACTTTGGTTGCAGCTGGGAGGATCACCTACCCTTGGTGGATTCTTCATAAAACAACAGTTACCACTCCACCATCGGGATGACACCACACAAGGCATTGTACGACCGAACTTGCAGATCACCTCTGTGCTGGACAGACCCTGGGGAGTCAGCACTTGTGGGACCAGAGATTGTCCAGGCCATGACAGAGAAGGTCCAGGTCATCCAGGAGCGGATGAGGACAGCTCAGAGCCGACATAATTCTTACTTTGACAGGAGATGGAGACCACTAGAGTTCGAGGATGACGACCACATTTTCTTGCAGGTCTCACCTCGATGTGGATTATGGAGATTTGGCCGGGGCAACAAGTTATCTCCACACTTCATCGGACCATTCTAGGTTCTCAGTAGGATAGGCGAGGTATCTTATTGCCTAGCTCTACCACCTTAGTTGCACTGGGTGCACGATGTGTTCCACGTACCACAACTGAGGAGATATGTGCACGACCCGACACATATCATCAACCATGGGGAGTTGGACATTGATGAAGGGGAGACTTTGCGGAGGTCTCGGTGGAGATCGAGGATCAACAAGAGCGGGTCCTATGTGGGCAGTCGATTCCTCTAGTGCACATCAGGTGGCAGCATGGGAACCTCTAGGAGAACACTTGGGAGTGGGAGGCTCAGATGCGTGATCAGTACCCTCATTTGTTCCCCTTGTTTGTGATGTATCTTTACGGGAATTTAAAGCCTTGAGGTGGGAGTAATGTAAGGAACTGTAAATTTCAAGGAATTTTTTTCTTAATTTCTTTGGGATTTTACGAGTACACAGTTTCTTACGGCACCTGATTCTTGAGGCCCGGTTTTCCCGAAATCAATTTCTGAAGTTTAGCTCGTGGATGTTCAGTGAACGAACGAGCGGGTTTTCCTAACTTTTGAACCGGTCCTCAGAATCAAAATCCGAGGGCACCGATGATACCGAAACACTGGTAATTGCTTAGGATGACCTTTTCTGGAGTTATGTTTGCTTGGGAGGTGTTGTTAAATAAATGGGTTAACTAAAGAGTGAAATAAAATTTGGACTAAAATTTTATTTCTTTTCTAAGTAATTATAACCTATGTGTAGAAGTGGGGGTGGGGCCCACTACATCCTAACTCCACTTCGAAGGATATTAGTGAGGTGGGTCCTACACGAGCCCCACCCCTTCAATTCCCCTAAAATCCATCTTAAATTTTGGAAACCCCCTTAAAGTTGTAACTCTTCCACATTAATGCATGCCAATTAAACACCTAATTAATTTGACAACACTTGTTTAATTAATTTGGTGAATTCATGTTTTGAAATTTTGAAAAATGATGGAATGAGTAATAAAATAAGGAAAAAGCCATATTTTATTATTTTTGTATCGTTGTGTGGAGTTATTGGGAGAGAATTCTCTATGTTTGAAGAATGCGAAGAACGCCAAGTCTTCGATGAAGAATTCCATCTCCGCAAGGAGTGATCGACGAGCCTTCTCTTCTTCTCTCCGCAGCTGGTGTGTGACGACGTTACCTTCTTCGATGCACCTTCCTTCATTATTATTCCCACATCAATGAAAGGGAAACTCCATTTCTTCCTCGGGAAAACTCCCTCATCGTATACGAAGCTTCACCTCGCGATGCAGTTTCCCGCGATGATCATCGTTCGACATCTTCTTCGAGGTAGGGGTGTATTTTTAATTGAGAAATAATGGTTTTCCTTCCATGATAATGTTTCTCTCTAAAACTTTTTCTATCAAACTCTCATGACCCCCTCCCACCAAAGATGCCCCTCCTAAGCTGGCAATGGTGAAAGGGAGATAATGACCCCCGAGTCCCGCCTCCAGTAGGCCCCGGGGTGGCGACTAACACCAAGGGTATGAGTTTTCACAAATATGGGAGTAATTAACCTTTTTATTATTATTTAGGATCGGGAAATAGGATAAGTCAACCACCAAAAAGGAGAAGAACTAGTGTATATAAATAAACCCAAACCAATCCCACATGAATGTTTAAATAATTTTATAAAAAGGTACAAGTACAAGAAAGCTCAAAGTACAATACCAAAAGAAAACAAGATAGGGTCCCGCACGGCCCTGGTAGTCCTCCTAGAAACCTAAAAGTAAACGTAAGGTGAGCATACAAGTATACTCAGTAGGGAAACCTAAAGCTATCGTGCACAAGTGAGGAGACATCCTAATGTCCCGTGAGAAGAACAGAAGAAACCTAGAAAGGGATTCTATCCACCCAACCTCACCCGCCACACTCACCAAAAAACAATCACAACAGGTAGTAGGAGTATATAAGAACAAGAGTATTGGGTACCCCGCCCAATTTACCTTTAGTTAGCTGTTCTTCCTAACGACGAACGTCCTGACGCTGCCACACTCTCCCCGCCCGCACACACCTGGGCCTCAAAACCACGTATCCCGCCTGCACACACCTGGGCCTCACAACCACGTATCCGGCCCGCACACCTGGGCCTCATCCCAAAGATTCTTGGGAAACAGTAGAACCATCCCAAAGAGTATTGGGCTAAAACCACCCCAATCGAAACCTACCCGAAGAGTCTTAGGTGTAAGGTCGCCTCAAGCCATCACATCCTAGGGGAGAAGGAGTAGGAATGAGCTAGTAACTAAGGGAAAAACACACTCTCCCATAAAATGGGAGTGTTCGGTAATAATTGATCAACATGGGTGGGGTGTGATAAAACACAAAAGATACAGATATATATATGTATACCAAACACACAGCCCATCCTATGGATTCTAAACAGAAAACTGAGCATGTGCCTCGGTACTGCTACCACGAAGTATGCATACAACAACTCCAACCCCAATTAGGTTTTCCCATTTCAGCAGAATTAGTTTATTTAGTTCCTTAACTACGGGGAAACTATCCATAACTAACCACATCAATCGTTCGTAAAACTTATCCCTGCCATCCAAAAATCAAGTTAGGAAAAACACGAGAAACACAACAAATCCCTTCTTATCAATCAACCAACCCCATTGGTTATTATTTAAATTTCATTACCATGACCCACCATTTACTAACTCTTCCACTTTAATTTATTATTCACAACCCAATATTCATTCACAAACAAGCCCATCCCTGCAGCCCCACTGCCAACCACCATAACCATAACCACACCAAAGCCCGTACGTCATTATCCCTTTAGTACCAATTATTTCAGCCCCACTTCCCATCACCATCATAACATTCACACCAACCCACAACCAAGTCAACCACAGCCCTGTTGTTCACCCGATCCACAACAACCCACAATCACCCCCAACACATGCCTTGTAACCAAGACAACACCCACATGTTCATTATTCCATTTTGTTTAACCGAGGTGATCACACAAGGCTTCCAGATTTTAAACAGCCAACTTTACGTGATAAACCAATTTCCACATTCCATAAGTTTTCCATCCATATGAAAATTTAGAAGGAGAGGGAAAAATTTAATTGCATAAGCAAAGGCCCCCAACGACCGTGATTTTCAGTAGGTATAATCTCATTCAATTCACAACATAATATCACAGGATATAAAGTAACAACAATCACAACTTCCCATCCTCGTTATATAAGCCAATTATTATCTTTATTAAACTGGTTCAAAATTGTTTCACGTAAACAAAAGAACACCCACCCTGCATGATGTACAAATTATAGAGATGAAGGTAAGATCCCTACCTCAATAGGTTCTTGATCACAACGCTCCCCCGGATCAACCTTAGAAGACGTCCGTCGGCGTCTGTCACTTCTGTCGGGTCCCAGAAAAACCTCCTCAGGAGGAAGTCAGAAAGGAAAGGCTGAAGGAAAGACAATGGATCCAATCTCGGAAGCTCAGCCTCGTTGTTACAATCCTGTGGCCGCTGACAGATCATAAATCGGAGCTCGGACGAAGAAGTTATGGAAGGAAGAGCCTTCGAGTCTCTTGAGAGAGCTCTGCTCAGAGGAGAGGAGAGGAGAGGGGTGTGTTGAAAGGAGGAGGGGACCCCCTCCTTTTATAGGCATGAAATGAAAAAGCACACGGCGTGTAATTTATGTTACACGGTGTGTACTCGGTTCTTTCACATGGTCTCCACGCGGCTTCCAACACGACTCCGCAGCCGTTGACTGGTCAACACACGGTTTGAGGGTAACTCATACGTGGGGAGGGACTACACGACGTGTATTCTGGACACACGGCGTGTACTCATTTATTGAACATGGCAAGGACACAACTCCAACATGGTACACGACCGTTGACTGGTAACGCATACACGGGGAAGGACTACACAACGTGTAGTCTGGACACACGACTTGTACTCATTTATTGCACACGGCAAGGACACGTCCTGCAAAACGGGGTATACCCAGCAAGGGGGTACACGGAGTGTACTCAAACTACATGGCGTGTAGTTTCAAAATTCTGGAAAGTGTGGGAAAAGTCAATTTTACCCTCCAGAACACTTCTTGACCTTCTTTTTGACAAAGGAATGGGTTAGAGAGTTCTGGGCCATTACATTAGATACCTCTTAAAACATTCTCGTCCCCGAGAATTCAAAAACCAACCTAGGGGAACCCAACAAGATACCTCTTAGGGTTCTCGTTATATCAGGAACCCAACCAACAACCCTAATCATATGTGTTAGGAATTCCTTCTCCTATGTCGGGATATTATCCGCTTTAGGCAGAACTGACTCGCATGCACGGATTTAATCGCATCATCATTAATGCGTCTCGATTAAGAATTGGGTCTTCCCACTTTCATACATTAGGATTTGTTTTCAACTCGAACTACCCCCAACACCCCACAACCAACACACTACCTGAACACGTGGTTTTGGGAAAATTCCTTCTCATATGTCGAGATATTAGCCTCTTTAGGCGGCACTGACTCGCCTGCACGGGTTTAATCGCATCCTCATTAATGAGAATCGATTAAGGGTCAGGTTTCCCCTTTTCCACACATCCTTACATGTTACACATTACTAGGGAACAAGGAAACAAAAGGTCTCACAACTGACAAGACAAGAATTCCATATAACAAGGGTACATAGTACAACATGAACACCAGATCAAAAGAACGAGGGAAAAACACAAGTCAAAACAACTATGGGTACTGAGCGTGCTTCTGGGTCTCCCCCTCCTAAGTGCTCTCCTAGAGTCCGCCATGCCTCCACAACACATGAACCAAGGGAATTGTTTGTCCACGGAGAACCTTCTATTTATGATCTTCAATTATGACTGGTCGTTCCTTGAAGGTCGCGTCGTCCCCCATATCTAGCTCTCCCCAGTAGATAATGTGGGAGTCATCGTGTATGTACCGACGAAGCTGGGAGACGTGGAAGACATCATGAACTTTCTCCAACTGAGGTGGCAGGCCTAGCTGATATGCCACCTCACCAACTCGCCTTAACAACTCAAAAGGTTCGATGAACCTAGGTGAGAGCTTGCTCCCTTTCCCAAACCTCCGCTACCCCGTCAAGGGGAAACATTCAAGAACACATGATCCCACACCTCGAACTCCAAGGGCCTCCTCTGATGATCATCATAAGACTTTTGTCGGTCCTGAGCCGCTTTCATCCTCTCCCGTACAAGCTGGACTTTCTCTGTGGTGCTCTACACTACCTCTGGCCCAAGAGAACCTGTCTCACCAACCTCTACCCAACAAGTGGGTGAACGACATGGCCTTCCATACAAAGCCTCAAACGGTACCATGCCAATAGTAGAGTGGAAGCTGTTGTTTTAGGCAAACTCTACTAAAGGAAGGCGTCATACCCATGATCCTCCGAAATCCATAACGCATGCCCGCAGCATATCCTCCAACGTCTGGATAGTCCGCTCCATCTTCCCATCGGTCTGGGGATGGAAAGCAGTGGTAAGGCGTAGCTGGGTGCCAAAAGCATGCAGTAACTCCCTCCAGACTCGTGAGGTAAACCAAGTATCCCGATCTGAGATTATAGTCCTCATAATTCCATGAAAACACATCACCTCGTCTACCTACCTCTGTGCTAAGGTACACACTGGGCCCGACTCCTTGATTGCTAAGAAGTGAGCTGATTTCGTCAGATGATCTACCACCACCCAGATAGCATCATAACCACCCTGAGCTCTGGGTAGTCCTATGACGAAGTCCATTGAGATGTCATCCCAGTTCCACTCAGGGACATCTAAAGGACGAAACAAACCACAGGGAAGATGGTGTTCAGCCTTCACTTGCTGACACACTAGGCATTTATCCACAAACTCCACCACTACCCGTTTCACCCTTGGCCACGAAAACTGTTCCCTTTGGCCTCGATACATTTTTGAAACTCCTGGATGTACCGCCAAGGCTGTGCTGTGGAACTCAAGGAGAACTCACTCACACATTGCCTCCGGAACAAACAACCTTCCATGGAAAAGCTTCTAATGTTGGTTGTCCTATGACCATACTTCTGGAACGCTCCCCTGATCGACACGATCCCACATCACTTCCGCCTCGGAGTCCCCCCACTGAGACTCTTCCACCTGCTGCAACAAGGAGGACTGTATTATCATCTGAAACAAACATCCTCTAACACCTTCTTCCCTTGAATCCAAGTGCAAGGCAACCAACTCTCCCATTGCCTTCTAAGCATCAACAGATTCCCGAACCACTTCCTGATGCGACTTCCTGCTCAGGGGATCAGCCACAATGTTGCCCTTACCTTCAGTGTAAGATATCTCAAAGTCATATTCTTGGAGAAACTCGACCAATCTCCGCTGCCGTAAGTTCAGGTCACGCTGGGAGAAGATATAACGCAGGCTCTTGTGATCTGAGAAGACCACAAAGCGCTCCCCAAAGAGGTAATGTCGCCAAAACATCAGTGAGAACACTACTACTGCAAGCTCCAGGTCATGGGTGGAATAGTTATTCTCATGAGGGTGCAAATTCCTAGACCCATAACAAATCACACCCTTCTTATGCATCAGCACACACCCCAGACCAAGGCCAGAAGCATCACAAAACACTTCATAAAACAACCCTTCCTCTAGAAACCTGAGTACGAGAGCACTGACCAACTTCTCCTTCAGGTAGTCAAAAGATTTATGGCACTGCTCGCTCCATAGGAAGACCTTGTTCATCCTAGTCAAAGCTGTCAATGGAGCAGCAACTTGAGAGAAGTCCGAAACGAACCTCCGATAGTAACCTTCTAACCCCAGGAAACTATGAACTTCTTCCACGCTCTTGGGTGATACCCAAGAAACAACCACCTCCACCTTCGACGTGTCCACTGACACTCCATGCTGAGACACCACGTGCCCAAGGAAGTGTACGTCTTGTGTCAAGAACTTACACTTCGACAATTTCCCATAAAGATGGTGGTGTCGAAGGACTTCCAAGACAGCCCTGAGATGCTCAACGTGCTCCTCCTCTTATCTTGAGTAGATCAGGATGTCATCGATAAACACAACAGCGAACTGGTCCAGAAACTCTCAGAAGACAGAGTTCATAAGTCCCATGAACACAACTGGTGCATTCGTAACTCCAAACAGCATCACTACAAACTCGAAGTGCCCATACCTGCACCTGAAAGAGGTCATCGAGATGTCACTATCCTTCACCCTCAGCTAATGAAATCCCGATCGTAGATCAATCGTAGAAAACCAACCTGCTCCCCTCTGCTGGTCGAAGAGATCATCTATCCTTGGGAGGGGTTAACGGTTCTTGACCGTTACCTGGTTCAACCTTCGGTAGTCTATGCATAGCCTGAGACCATAATCTTCCTTCTTCATGAACAAAACTGGAGCACCCCATGGCGACACGTTGGGTCGAATAGAACCCTTCTCCATCATATCGTCAATCTGAATCCACAACTCCCACAACTCTGAAGGTGCCATCCGATAAGGGGCCATCGAAATTGGACGAGCACCAGGCTGTAAGTCTATCCCAAACTCAACGTCACGTCAGGGGGGGGGGGGGTAGAGTCACAACCTCATCAGGAAAAACATCGGGGAACTCCCAAACAACCTCTGTGACATCCACCATCTCTGTATCAGTTGAAACCACTGATAACTCACCCAAAAAGAAAAGGAGAGGCTCCACATGCCGGCTTCCCGCCTGAATGCTCCTCTTGCCGACAAAAGATACACGCTGCCCATCCACGTCGGAGAACATGACTGTTCTCCAGAAGCAGTAGATAATGGAACTAATAGAAAACAACCAGTCGATGCCTAGGATGACATCATATGGCTGCATCTATAACAGAAGAAGTTCCCCACTAGATTGATGTGGTCCCAACATCAGCCCACATCCACGACAAACACAAGATACACCGGTCTGGCCCCCAACTGGTGTACTCAGTACCAGTGTTACGGAAATTCTATCTACGTCTAGTCCCAAAGCATGGGCTAGACTAGGTGCAACAAAGGAGTGTGAGGCTCCCGAATCGAACAAAGCAGAAAAAAAGTGCTGAAAAAACAAATTGTACCTCTCACCACCTATGGTCCTGCTGGAGCTGTCAACTCTGATGCGTGAAACTATCCATGCCAACTCCTCTGACTCTATGATGTCGTCCACCTCCCCGACCATGCCCTGGTCAAGGTCCCTGAGGAGCACCCTGAGGTCTGCTCCCTCCCACAAAGTATTCCCTCAGAGGAGCATGGTCCTGCTGCTACTGGAAGGGCCTCGCTGGCAACTGGTGCTACTGAGGTGGACGCTGAACCTGCCCACCTCCACCGTACTGAGATCGGGTCGGGCACTGACTCTGAACGTTCCCAAAAACTCACACAAGAAAAAACCTCGGTCTTGGGCTCTTGAAAAAGGGACGAGGACCCGAAGATCTGAACTGGAACTGTTGGGGCCTACTCCCCACCAGCCTGAACCTGGAAGGTCCCGTTGTAGGAGACCTGCTGCTGACTGGTTTCCCATTCATCGAGCCTAGCTGGTTCCCCTCACGTGGTGAACCTCCCAGCGAGTGCATCCTCTCTACAACCTCTGCCTTCTTATGAACCACCAAGTACGTCGGAAGGGTGAAGGGGGTGAAAACATACTGGAGTGAAGGACGCATCACCTCCTCCAAACATCTCGCCCGAGACTCCTCATCCGGAAAGAGATCCGGAGCAAAGCGCCGGAGATCATTGAACTTGATCCCCATTTATTATACCGTCATACTTCCCTGCTGAAGGGAGAGTAACTCCTGCCTCTTCTCCGCCTTGATCATGGAAGAAAGGAATTCCTCTCGGAATTCCTTCTCAATGTCAGCCCATGGAACCCCTACCTCTATACTCTCTCCAAGGTAGGGCGTCCACCACTGTCGCGCCACACCTCTCAGCTGACTGACTGCTAGGGGATCCCAGTACTACCTTGGAGCACAGATCAAGGTAAAAACGATCCATAGCTCCTCAAGCCACCCCTCCATCTCCGTATCCAAAGTACTACCCTCATATTTCTTGAGGGTCTGCCACTGGAAAGATCGAAGAGTCTTCTACCACTGGCTATCTTCCTCCTCTAGTTCAATCCTCAGCTAATCGTCTGCCTGAATCTGATGGGCCTCGACTGTCTAAGCCACCCAGGGACGACGTCCAGGTTCCATAGCTGTACGGTAAACAAGGATCACCTAAGCCCAAGTAGTAAGCAAAAAATCAAGGTTTTATTTTATCATTTTATTTAAATTTCTTTCCTAGAACACCCAAATCAAGTAAAACACAATCATGTTGATGCATGTACATTACCTAGGGGTCTCTACCCTGCAATCAATGTAGCATCACTTGGTAGTTCGGTAGGCTTAGAGTCCTTGCATCGGATCACAGGGGGCCCTAAAATCCCGCGTCCTGGCCGGTCTTCCTTGGCCTATGTCACGCACCAAGATTAATTAACATTGTCTCCCTACCATCCCATGCAATCCTCACTATTCCTAACTCCATAATTCATCCTATCTCTCAACCATCAGCTCTGATACCATTCTTTCACGACCCCCTCCCACCAAAGATGCCCATCCTGAGATGGCAATGGTGAAAGGGAGATAATGACCCCCGAGTCCCACCTTCAGTAGGTCCCAGGGTGGAGACTAGCACCAACGGTATGAGTTTTCACAAATATGGGAGGCATTACCCTTTTTTTATTATTTAGGATCAGGAAATAGGAAAAGTCAACCACCAAAAAGGAAAAGAACCAGTTTATATAAATAAACCCAAACCAAGCCCACATGCGTGTTTAAATAATTTTATAACAAGGTACAAGTACAAGAAAGCTCAAAGTAAAATACCAAAAGAAAACAAGATACATCAACAACAACAACTCCAACTGTCCGACTAGTAGGGTCCCGCACGGCCCTGGTAGTCCTCCTGGAAACCTGAAAGTAAACGTAGGGTGAGCATACAAGTATACTCTGTAGGGAAACCTAAAGCTCTCGTGCACAAGTGAGGAGACATCCTAATGTCCCGTGAGAACAACATAATAAACCTAGAAAGGGATTCTATCCACCCAACCTCACCAGCCACACTCACCAAAATACAATCACAATTGGTAGTAGTAGTATATAAGAACAAGATTATTGGGTACCCCCACACCATTTCCCTTTAGTTAGCTGCTCTTCCTAACAATGAACGTCCTGACGCTACCACACTCTCCCTACCCGCACACACCTAGGCCTCACAACCAGGTATCCCACCCGCACACACCTGGGCCTCACAACCACGTATCCCACCAGCACACACCTAGGCCTCACAACAACGTATCCCGCCCGCGCACCTGGGAATCATCCCGAAAATTCTTGGGAAATAGTAGAACCCGCCGGAAGAGTCTTGGGCTAAAACCACACCAATAGAAACCTACCCAAAGAGTCTTAGGTGTAAGGTCGACTTAAGCCATCACAACCTAGGGGAGACGGAGCAGGAAGGAGCTAGTAACTAAGGAAAAAACACCCTCTCCCATAAAATGGGAGTGTTCAGAACTAAGTGCTCAACATGGGTGGGGTGAGATAAAACACAAAAGATACCTATATATATATGTATACCAAACACGCAGCCCAACCTATGGCTTATAAAGAGAAAACTGAGCACGTGCCTCGTCACTTCTACCACGAAGTATGCATACAACAACTCCAACCCCATTTAGGTTTTCACGTTTCAGCAGAATTAGTTTATTTAGTTCCTTAACTACTGGGAAACTATCCATAACTAACCACATCAATCCTTCATAAAACTTATCCCTGCCATCCACAAATCAAGTTAGAAAAAACACAAGAAACACAACAAATCCCTTCTTATCAATCAACCAACCCATTGGTTATTATTTCCATTTCATTACCACACCCAACCATTTATTAACTCTTCCACTTTAATTTATTATTCACAACCCACTATTCATTCACAAAAATCCCATCCCTGCAGCCCCGCTACCAACCTCCATAACCATAACCACACCAAAGCCCATACGTCATTATCCCTTCAGTACCAATTATCACAGCCCTGCAGCCCATCACCATCATAACATTCACACAAACCCACAACCAAGTAAACTGCCGCCCTTCTGTTCAACTGATCCACAACAACCCACAAAACACCCCCAACACATGCCTCGTAACCAAGCCAACACCCACATGTTAATTATTCCATTTTCTTTAACCGGGGTGATCACACAAGGGTTCTGGATTTTAAATATCCAACTTTACGTGATAAACCAATTTCCACATTCCACACGGTTTCCACCCATAAGAAAATCCATAAGGAGAGGGAAACATTTAATTGTGTAAGAAAAGGCCCCCAATTATTATCTTTATTAAACCGGTTCAAAAGTGTTTCATGTAAACAAAAGAACACCCACACCGCATGATGCACAAATTAGAGAGACGAAGGTAAGATCCCTACCTCAACAGGTTTTTGATCGCAATGCTCCCCCGGATCAACCTTAGAAGACATCCGCCGGCATCCGTCACTTCTTTCTGGTCCTGGAAAAACCTTCTCAGGTGGAAGTTGGAATGTAAAGGCTGAAGGAAGGACAATGGATCCAAGCTCGGTAGCTCCGCCTCATCGTTACGATCCCGTGGCCACTGACGGATCGTAAATCAGAGCTCGGATGAAGAAGTTATGGAAGGAAGAGCCTTCGAGTCTCTTGAGAGAGCTCTGCTCAGAGGAGAGGAGAGGAGAGGGGTGAGTTGAAAGGAGGAGGGGACCCCTCCTTTTATAGGCGTGAAAAGCAAAGGTACACGGTGTGTACTTTATGGTACACGACATGTACTCGGTTCTTTCACACGTTCTCCCCGTGGATTCCAACATGGCTCTGCGGCCGTTGACCGGTCAACACATGGTTTGAGGGTAATGCATATGCGGGGAGGGACTACACGGCGCGTAGTATGGACACACGACATGTACTCATTTATTGCACACAACAAGGACACACCTCCAACATGGTACACGACCGTCGACTGGTAACGCGTACGCGGGGAAGGACTAAACAACATGTAGTATGGACACATGGCATGTACTCATTTATTGCACATGGCAAGGACACGACCTGCAACACGGGGTATACCCGACAAGGGGGTACACGGCGTGTACTCAAACTACACGGCGTGTAGTTTCAAAATTCTGGAAAGTGTGGGAAGAGTCCATTTTACCCTCCAGAACACTTCTTGACCTTCGTTTTGACAAAGGAATGTGCCGGAGAGGTCTAGGACATTACACAAACTAATACGGAAGGAACCGAACCAAACTAACACAGTCTGATTCCTCCACTGTTCTTGTTGTATGGTGTTCTCCAACCGTTCTTGAGCGGAGAATCAAGGCAAGTTTTTTAATCCTATCAGAGTCCTGAAAACATTATAAACGACGTCAGAACATCGGGAAAACCAAGGAACGAGAGTTTTGTTGCAAACGGATCATCCGATCGAAGGAAGGACGCCTCGGGAGGTGATCTACCCCGAGGCATCAATTCTGGAAAATTCCAGAATACACAGCGTGTCCCTCTAAAGCACACGCCATGTAGTACAAGCGTTCAGCGGCAGAAGTAACAGAAATTAGGTGAAGTGAAACATGACGTGTGACAGCGGTCACACAGCGTGTACTGTCCACACAGTTTGACAGAGGAGACATTGATGGACATGGAGTGTATTCAATGGAAATACATGGACACAGATAGAAATACATGGCCCCTAGGCACGACGTGTATTATCTTCTTTTAAAGGAAGAAGCGGCTTTAAGAGGCTTGGTGTGTAATCCGGGAGATACAAAACCATGGGCAGAAGCACACAGCCACGAGGCATGGCGTGTACTACCTTCACCTTGACAGAAGTGGCTTCGTGGTGACTCGGCGTGTATTCCGGGAATACACAGACACGGGGTGGAGTACACAAGCAGGTACTCCACCGCACGGCCAGGCATGGCCAGCGTACACGGAGCCGACCCCCGAAGTTTATACATGGCATGTAACCGTACCACACGCCATGTACTTACTTATTACACGAACAACCCATCATCACGGGCTGTGGTACACGGAAAGTACCCATGTACTGAAGACACGACATGTAACAATACCACACGCCGTGTACTTACATTTTTAAATGACTAGTTCCATGACACGGGTCGTTTCACACTGGCAGTACCCAGTGTATGATGACACGGCGTGTATTTCTTACCTACATGCCGTGTACTTTTGGAAAATGGCTTGGTTGTCTCATTCTCCATGACTTGGGCACGTTTTGCTTGGTTTTCCCCTATGACATGGGATGGAATGTTGGAATACATCACCTCTGGTCTTCGTGACAGTTGATGTATCCACCCCCTTGAATCGAGGAGCGGACCCTCCCGGAATCGAGTAAGCTGTGTGCGAGAACCCTAGAGTTGGCTGGGACTGTGACGACGATGATGACTGTACTGAAATCCTCCATGGGTTCATCAGTGACGATGACCATACTGAAATACTCCATGGGTTCGATGGCGATGACTACTGTTATTGTATCCTATGTGGGTCCGACAGTACTTGACTACTATTCTTGTATCCTATGTGGGTCCGGCAGTATTAGACTCTGTACTTGTATCCTATGTGGGTCCGACAGAGTTGCTGGTCTTGTATCCTTTATGGGTCCGATAGCTTAGCTGGTCTTGTATCCTATGTGGGTCTGACAGCGTAGATGAATCAGTGGCTACATATGATCATCTCTATTGCCTTACGAAGAAGTATACCTATGTGATCTGATTCTTGAATTTCAATCAATATCTTCGATAGGATTGTTTTTCTATCCTGTGTGGATTGAGTTGTGTTGTCCTGTGTGGATTGGATTGTGCTTTCCTGTGTGGACTAGATTGAACATGGGCTCGGATGTTGGAGCCAAACTGGAATTGATAAATTAGGTATATGTATGGGCATATACCTAAATAGAGTAGGTTGTTACTTTGTGATTGTATCTTTCCATTGTGGTTTATCCTTCTTGGATTCTGGGAGACCTTCGGGGGTCTCGGGGTCCCTACTCAGTAGAGTATACTCACCCCTGCATGGGCTATGCCCGCACTACGTTGTGTGGGATGAAGATGATCGACAACGCTGATCGAGGTAAGAGCTCATGGAGCTAGACGATACCTGGAGGTCGATCACTGTACGAGACCTACACAGAGCAGACGGCTGGAGCCGATGAGCTGTGAAGACTATCTATACCCACCCTTCTGGTGGGATTTTAAGAGGACGGATCGATGTTGCTTCTTTACTTTTCTGCTACTGTAATCTCTTTTCAGTTGTACTTTACTTTCAGTTGGGTTTGTATACTGGCCCATTTACTTTCCAGCACTTACTATTGTACTCTGTTTAGTTAGTGTTTACTTCTACTTCCATACTCTGTGGTGTTTTGTTTTCTTACATAAAGGCAATTCCTTCCCTTATTGGGATTTATGCCTTTGGTGCTAGTCGCCAGCCCCTGGACTATGGAAGGTGGGCTTGGGGTAATCACAACACGGGTCGTGACAAGACGTGCATTAAAAAACATTATAAGCAAGTAAAAATTTATTATGAAAGTTAATAATTCAATAATATATGATAATAAATTTCCTAAAATCATCCAAGCATCATGAGAAATTATAACACATAATATTTTATATCAATCATATTTGGAATTTCATGTAGTAAATATAAGGAATAAATGTCGAACACGTGATGATCTAAATGATCTACATTAAATTATTTGTAAATAAATTTAAAAAAATTCACATAAAGGAAGAATTTATTTTTAATTAAATAATAAATAAAACAATTAAAATAATAAATATATCCATTTGTTAAATATAAATTTTAAACAATATTAAAAACAATATTCATTACATCATCATGTTTTTAGATGTTTTAGTGAAATATTACAACCAATAAAAATTATATTACAATTCTAATTCAATTGAATTATATTTATATAATCTACTTATATTTGAAACTCATAAAATATCACATTTTAAACATTTATATATCTCATGATATAACTATAAAATAGTTTAATACACAATCTAAAAAACTATAGAATTTTTGATAGAAACTTAGAGTGGAATTAGACTAAATTTTGAATATCCAAATGATCAATTTAGCCTTTATTGAAGTTTGTGAGAACATAGATAATATTTTTATATATCCATCAAAATAATAATTAGAAAATTATATAGTCTTCATCTCATGTTATGATCAAACTACAGTTGCATAATTATCTTCATTCAATGTTATATGAAAATTTTCAAAGTCATATGAAAATATCATATAAATTCATAAACAAAATGTATGTATTTCTTTTAGAAAATGTTTGAATTCATTTGATATGAATCTTAATTTTTATGTGTTTGAAATTAATTTTGTATGAATTCGAATGTCATATTGCATGAATTTATAATTTTCATAGAACTTTGAAACTAGTTCTGCAAGGATTCATTTTAGAATCTACGACTTCTATACTTATCAAAAATTTCAATCTCATGATTTCCTAATACATTAAAAATGAATATGTATGAATTCGACTTCAAAAAATTCTGAAACTCATAGATATGAAATTTAACGATAATATGCAAAATATATAAATTAATAATGTAAGAAAAAAATATGATAAGAAATGATTTCAAACTCATTTTGAGGGAATAAAGGATTAATAAAGATATGATAAATTATAATGAAAAGAGTATGAAGATTTTAGGTATTGTAATTATCAAAAAAAATTCAAGTGGTAAGGAGACATTCAACATTATCTTGCTTTTTGATAATTAAAAAACCAAACATATCACCAAAAAATATCCTCGTTTTTTTGAATTAACAAAAATATTAACTGTAAAATTGTCACATTTTTAATAAAATTTATTATAAATTTATTGTCTCAAAAAAAGAGAGATCATATATGACATTTTTTTACTTAATTATTAGACTTTAATATTAATAGAAATTTTTTCAAATCAATATAATATTTTCATATGTGGATGAAACTATATTTGTTATTTTTTATTTTTATTATATATGATTCATACATTGATACTCAACAATAGATATATATTTGAAAAATAAATTAAATCATTTTATTGGTATTTATTATTTTTATAAATACAATATTCAGACCTATAATATTTTTCTATTTGAATTAATATTTTAGAATTAAAATTTTAATTTCTTAATAATTATTGTTCAAGAGAATAAAACTTTGTTTCTTAAACAAATTCATAAATTTATTCTTGAGTTTCAAATTCATAATATATATATTTTAAATCCTTTCACTATACTAATAAAGGATGAATTTTAGTTAATCATTATCATATATTACAGATATCGTGTAAGAAGAATTAAAATCATAATCAAATTTACAAACCATAGAAGAATACCGATGAAGAATATGTAACCTGAGTGTATCCTTAATTTGGATGATGAATATGAATGCTCATAATTTTTTTATTAATACGTTGTATGTGTATTTTCTTTTAATTTATCATTGGAAAATAATTCATCAAGTGTTTGGTGTTTAAAAAATAATGGCACATAATTTTTCATAGAGTCGTATGATCCGTTAAATCCTTATCCGTTAAATGTTTTTTCCATGTAGCCATCTAAAAAGATCCCCCTCTTAGTATATTTAAGGAAAAATATGAAAGTTACATAAAATGAATATAAATATTCATGTGGAGAAAAATATATACATACAAGATTTAATTCCCTAAATAAATGTTAATAGAACCTGAGGATGGTGTGAATTGTCTTTTAATTAAATCAATGAGAGTTAAAACATCATATACTGAATAGGGTAGATTAAAATGATTAAAAATTATATCATAAATTTTTATGTATAGTGAGTGGTAAGAAATTATGAATAATTATAAAAATATACCACAAATTATTTTTACATTACTTCGTATCAATTTGATCATATGCCTTTATTTATTTCTATCAAATATAAGGAGGAATCACACCAACTATAATAATTATGAATTTTAAATGGGATTAAATATCATTTATATTCTTACATTGACACAACATGGGTAAAAACCCAAAACCCCTTTTAGTTTCTGAGTTTGCAGGAAAAACAAAATATTCAGTAGTTATATTCCTAGCCTTTTCTATTTTATTGTTTAATTATAACCCAAAAATTCTAATGATAAAACCTAAGCACCATTATTTTATGGGTTAAGTATAACTGATGAATCTCAAGGTAAAACTATATGACCTGTATTATGTTATTGGTAATGAGGAACCCATGACTCTTAAAGAGTATCCCTACGACCTCCTATAATTTGTAAGGGTAGTATAACCTTTTAGAATATGATACAATTGAAATGTTATAGTGCATATAATTTTAGACCAAGTAATGGTTAAATGATTTAACCCAATGAAGAATTATCAATGGAGATATTGGTGTATGGAATAAGTAGTACTCAACCCCTTCTTTTTATGAACATGATGTTTTTCATGTTTCTAATAACGACTCAATAAGGATGCTTAAATCATGTAGCTTTAACATTTTAGCACACCAATACATCAAAAAAAAAAATAGATCGCATACTTTGTTTCACATTCACACATACGCATTACCAAAATTCAACTTCCTTATATAGAATGGGAAGCATAAAAAGATTCTACTCTTTAATTTTCATGTTACTTCATCTTAAATTAAATGATTAAATAAACATGTTGATTACTTCTCAAATTATTTGATACCATGTAAAACTATAATCTTGACCCTAGTAATATTATAAAGTAAATATAGTAGTAATTATTCTATGATTATAATAATTTAATGTCCAAAATAATATCCATTAAATTGTGGAAAAAAATCACAAAAATTCATTCACATAAAAATCATCAAATTTGAAACAGTTCAAGTATTAAATTTTCTAAAAATAAAAAATGATTTTTAAACAAATTTAAAAAAATAATAAATGATTAAAAATATATTTTGGCAGTAAATAATTTCATAATATATAATACTAAATCCACTTGAACACACCTAACATCATACAAATACAATACCCTTCACATTCCAAATAAGTCAAATTTTGAATTTCATAATGTAAATAATATGGTGTTAATGTAAAACATGTTTAGAAAAGAATGATCTATATTAAAGAATTAATAAAAAACTCAAAATATAGTTATAATGGCATAAAAATAATGTATTAGTAACTATATAACAAGTTAATTAATCAAAATAATATATATAAACATGTAATAAATAGACGTTTGAAATAATATGAATAATTTAGCATCCATGAAAAATATTGGCATCAATCTTTTCATAACAATATTACATCCTCTAAAATAATTATTCATTAATTGTTTAGTTTACCTATATTTATGAAATTTCCCTATCCTTCCCATACATCTACTATCTCCTCAATCAAATTTACAAATTTCATTATATGACTAAAATATATTCTAAAAAAATATGAAAACAATAAAATTATGATTGAAAACATGTAGTGAATAAAAAATAATTTGAAACATCTAAATGATTGATTTATATTTTCTTTAATTTTAGTAAAATATATATAATCATCTTATTTATATAAAAAAAGTAATCAATCCATTACTAACTATATATCTCAAGTTATGATCAAATTACAATTGTAAACTCAACCAATTTTGAAGTCATATAAAAATTTCCAAATTCGTAAAAAAAATTCATATGACTTCATAAAAAAAATTTATGTCTTCATTTTAAAACAAATTAATACATATTTTTCTCAAAAATTTTATTTATAAACTCTTTGAAATTTATATATTATGAAGTTTAATATCATTTTGTAAGATAATATATGTACTGTATAACTTAGAAATGAGTTACATATGACTTATGTAAAAATGTATAACTTATATACATAGCCAAATTCTCAATCTCAGGAAATTATTAGACTAAAATATTAAAATTTATGTCTTATGTCAAGACATAGATATATTTTCAAAAATTATAGATAAAATATATAAACAAAATGAAAAGAATAAATATAATATATTAATTAAAAAAGAAATTAAAAAATACGATAAAAAATGATTTAAAAATAATGTTAGTGGTAATATAGGGAAAAACATTTTGAGAAATTATAATCAATAAACTATGAAATTTTGTTGAATTTTAATTATGAAAACCAAAAAATAAATGAAGTGGAATAAAGCCACTCAATTTTTCACATGATGGATGTTCAATGAATTGGAGAAAAAACATTGAAGCATCCCTCCCTATACTAAGAGTCCTAGAAGAGACAGAGTATTCATACCCTTCTCACCACCCAAATTTGAACCTCGCACATGACTCATGAGAATGTACAACAACTAGAGGAATTCATAACCTTGAAAATAAAATCAATAAAATATATATAAAATAGTGAATATGAGGTAATAAATTGTTCAGATAGGTTTTTCTACACCCATTATAAAATCAATATCTCTATCATTATCACCAGAAGTATAATAATAACACATTAAATTATAAAGTCCATTATCTCGAATTAATTATAAATTATTAACACAATGTAATTCACCTATGAAATGTTAACATTGAATCATTTCCCCAATTAAAATTCAATATAAACATTATGATTTGAAAGTAAACATTTTCACAAAGATCCAAACTTCTTTTTATAAGAAAAATAATCCAATTATAGCTATTACAGTGAAATAATATATTCATAGAGATTCTGCCATATGGAATTGTAACTACTGATCTCAATTTTCTATTTTAAATTTAACCACTTTCTCTGGTAAAAAGTTCCAAACTCCTATTATAGAAACATGTTCCTAAAAAAACATAGTCCTCCATTGTTTTATTAAAACATATACACTTTTTATACATTTATTACATTTTTTGAGACTGTGTTTTGATTTTTAGTACATCTAGATGACCCATATTACGATGATTTTTTTAGTAAACTAAACTCTTTAAACTAAAATAGACAACACATCTCAATAAATTGTTTATATTAAATTTATCATCACGTCTTCTTCATAATTATTATTTTTTAAAAAACAACTTCTCTGGTCATATAATAGAATAAAACATTTAGAAATATCCATTTGAGCATGATGTAACTTTATATCCAAGTCTATTTTCCTATAACTGTTTACTTCATCATGTGAATGGAAACAAAATTATCCATGAATTCCATACATGCTTTTAAACACGTGGATAATTATCACATTTGTAATATATATATTTTGAATTTCATACCCTTATAAACAAAGTAATTGGGTATTATAAAATTAGTACATAAAATAAGCATTCCATGGAGTTTCCCAAGCTCCTTAAACTATCCATGATAGTTCTATTATATGAAAAATATCCATCCCTTATTTCTTTTACCATAAATATTCAATTAATTTGAAAATCTATATGGAAAAAATATTATTGGACTCTCAAACTTACTATTCTACTTTTAGTTTAAAATTTTTCTTTCCTTCACTAATGATATTGTATTTGGACCGAAATATCTCAGGCACTAGTTTATATTTCCTCAATAATTTGAGAATGTAAGGTAAACATTTATTGAATTCATCCACATTGTCATAAAATTCATGTCAATTAAAATAAAATTAATTCCATAAGTGAAAACAATACATAATAAAAACCTTTTTAGTAAACTACACGTTTGATAATCATTTATATTTACTTGTTGAAAAACCACAATTGAAGGTTACATAGGAAGGGTTTCCGTAACACTACAATTAAAATCATTTATATGTTTTTCACTTTAAGAAAAAGGTTTTTATATTGAAAATATTCATTCTATATTATTGATATAAAGATAATATTCAATGATAATAATGACATTTATCCACTACAATAATTTTTATAAGATGAGATTCATGTTTTACAATAATTTAATAAGGACTTATATTAAATGTGACCCCACTAGAATGATAGATCCATTTAAATTCATAATACCTTTCAATGGACCAATATCAATATTTTACTAATAAAATGAAAACAATTTTTGATGAACTTCATCTCTTAGTAATTTAGGTAGGGAATTATATTAGTATTATTATATATAACTCTTATATGATTGCGTAAACAACTCTTTGTCTAATCCATCATATAGATAAACTCAACATAGTTTATTTGGAATCCTTTCCAAGTGTTTCCTAGCTAAATTTAACCCAAAAAAAACCATGAACAAGAAACATAACTCATAGGTTTACTTAATTACCTTCATTCCATACATTAGATAATCACATGACATCCCTCTTCATTGTAAACCTACCTAATTTGATGATTGGGGCCTTAAAAAATGTTTACATTAAAAGGAATATAACACGTAGTATTTTTTGGGGATTTAATATCACCATCTTAATTAATGAATTCCCTCTATGTATGCATGATTCAAATTATTTATTTTGAAATCATATTGCTTCTACTAAATCAATATTTTTAATAATATTGTTGTGAATCTTTTTACACAAATCAAATCTTGTATTACTAACATAAATTAAGAAAATTATTTTCATGAATGTACAAATGAATCTCAGTCATATAAAATCCTTCCATTTTAAGTTTAGAATTATTTAAAATCAAGTATTTGTGTATGGGTAATCTTGGAGTGGTAGATATTCATTACCTAAATTCCTAATCAATGCATAATCCTCCACTACTATGAAGAATCTGACACATATTCCATTTGTGAAACAATATAATTCTCAATAGAGATATCAAATCCATAAAATCTATGAAACCTAATATCTATTAAATATAATTAACCTTAATATTAAACCTCATATACTAATACAAGATCATGTCATGGTAGAAGGAAACAAAATATATTATCACGCCTTACATGTATCTCTTTAGATTCCAGTATAATAATTTATAGATGAAAATATTTAAACTAAAGAATACATTTATTTATAATATATCAATCTATATCCATCAATACTAAACAATAAAATAAACTAAGTAAATGGAAAATTTATATATTTAAACATGAGCTAATCAGTTTATAAACAATTCCAAAATAAAACAATTACAAAAATTTTGTATCTTGGTCATGCATTATTGACATTTCATAACTAAATAATATAGAAATTTTATATTTATTTATCCAACATAAAAATGTTCATAATATTCATTAAATAAAATTTATTTGAAATATATGATATTAAATGAAACATAGGCATTTTATATTTCAATTATATTATGGAAACAATTTAAATAAAATAAATATTAGATGTTAAGAATAATTTAATCATTGATCATATTAGAAACATTTAAATTGGGAATTTCTCTTTAAATGAAAAATTTATAATATTTATTATTTAATTTTCAATTTTTTAAATTTTTTTTAAGTAATCATAATTTTATATATTACTTTCTTAATTTAAATATAGGCATTTATTATTTAAATCAAATGTAATTTTATATATTTTCATAAAGATATTTTAACATTATCAATTAAAATTATGGAATTTTTAATTAAATTTTTTTTCATAAACATTTAATAATTAATTGTAAACAATTTATTATTGAATACATTATTTTTTTTAAAAAAATTATATAAATATCATAAAATACACTTTTCCATGATTTAAAAAAAATTATAAACCATAAATATCCATTCCTAATTAAAATTTATAAAAAATAATTTCATTACTTTTCATGTGTATATTAAACTTAACAATTTAAACCATTGTGCATTTAAGTTCTATAAATCATAAAAATGTTGATAATGTGACCTGAATGCGAGAAAATATAATAAAATGGTGTATGTAGAATTAGAACCACAACATAAGGGATTTTACATTTTGATATACCCCTGTGTGACAACAATATGGTGTTTAGAGACCTGTTTTGGATTAACCTTCTATGTTGGGTGATCACGGCTTATAATAGGCCATTACATAAGGATAATCCCATTTGGTTGATATATGTGTAACTATTATACCATATAATATTTCTTTCGTACAATATAATCCCCATGTTATATGTCACGACATATCAAAATATTTGATGATTGAAATGCCTCACTAGCTAAAATATAAAATATTGTTTGAACTATAATTGTTAAAAATATTTTCTATATGATATGGTATACATTATGATATGAATTACGAAAACAAATTTAAACATTAAAAAATAATATTAATGAGAAAAATAATATGTTAAAATTCTAATACCACACAATGGATTCTTCGAATTGGAAAAAATTGATTAAAAATGAAGCAATTAGAAAACATGAAACATAAAGACCACGCATGAGTGAAACATAAACCATGCAATATATTTAATGAAGAATAGTTTTCAGCCTTGATATATAGAGATATTGTTTCGATATTGAATCAAAATGGATTCTGAAAATAACAAAGAGGTGGTTAGAGGACTACAACATCTATTGGGTGTCCATAAGCTGAATCCCAATCACCCATCATATGTGAATGACCCTCTCATCTCTCATAGAATGATATTGCATATCATGGTAATGAGGGAAGGATGAATAGATTTTTAGGAATGGAATAGAATATATAATAGCCTGAATCCACTAACTTTGTCCTAGTGGTTATTTTACTAAATTATCACGTGATACAAGGGATCACATCTTGAATTATTGATTAATTCATTAGTATTGAGAGAATATATACATAAATGATTATCAAATTAGAATTGAAAATATGAAATAGAACTTAAAATTCAGTGATACCATTATTATTTCCTCTAGTATATCCCTGAAATCATTCATAAATCCCTTCTGGACATTATAGGGAATGGAAAATATAATAATGGGTGAGCACAAATTCTTAGTAAGAGAAAGTGTACAACAAAAAATATCATAAAATAAATAAATTATGAAATCATATGTTAGAGAAAAAAATAATATTTTTCACATAACTAATATCATAAATAGGTAATATATCCATGGATTTCCTAAAAATGTATATAATCAAATTGAAAAAAACTAGATTCCTAACGATAGAATTCACAATGTTACACATTTTAATCTTAACCACATGGCCTTGTTCCAAGATATCATACATAAATAGTAATAAATATTCCAAATACCCCAAATAGTTTTTCTCATGATACCTATAATGCATCCAGGGGCTATAACGGTCCCTGACTACAACTTAATAAGTCCAATGCATTCATAAAAATAAATAAATGAATTAAAATTCAATATACAGTAAACACAAACATTTCAATTGAAAAAATAGTATATGATATATTAATATTTCCCCAAGTAAACCACCAGAAAAACATGATCATAAGACATCCAGTTAAATATGGTGGATGATATCTTTATCATATATCCATAGTAATGTATATGATTCACAAAAAGATGTTGACATAGATGAATATACCCTTAAAATAACCCTAAAATTTTCTTTAGTAAAACACCATTTTCATTTTCATATCCCTTATTAAAAAACAATTTCCAGAATATTAGGGGAAATTTTTTTTTGAATATAACCATGAAAATATTAAACAAATAATCATGGAAAAAATAGTCATGATGGTGTGAAAATTCATACTTTCTGTAAATATTAAAACAAAGATTTCATTCACACAATTAGAAAATAATTCCTTATTTGGAAAATGAAAAAAGGATTAATTTTAATTATTTTTATCAAAAATAGGATATGGGTAAAAATAATTTACATAAATTAATGTAAAATAGTAAAAAGATTCTTGAAAACATTGTTTGTATGATGACTATTTAAGACCAAATAGAAAAACCATGTCGGTTTTTCAAAAAACATTTTTTTGAGTACACATAGATAATAAAAGAATGGAAAAAATGTAATTTTAAAAAATAACCACATGATAAGAAAATAAATTAATTATAATATAAAAATATCACATAATTCTTTAATTGGATAAAATGAACACAAAAGATCCTGAATTAAGATGATATTTTCAAATAAACTCTTACCTTATGTCCAAATTTCATTTTATGTTATTTTAACTTACAAAATAATAAATTTACACTTATTATACTTATATAACATAATAATGTTCATCATCATAATACCATACATGTTTACTTATAACATATTATCATTAAATCATTAATAATCCTTTATTATCATCATATTTTCATGTGTTAACTACTTTATTATTCATGTGTGTTTTAATTTAGTATTTATAATCCTCGCAAGTTGATCATGGTTCCACAATCATGTTGATGTTAATTATGATAAAAAAAATATATTAATTACATACATATTTACAACCATCCGTTAATATAAAATAGAGTAAAACTAATGACAAAATTTATGAATATGGTAGTCGGTATTTATACACGAATGCTATTTTAATATTCTAAATGAAATATTGAAAGAAACATAAATAATAATTTATCATTATATATTAATATTTATATAAATAAATATAGTATATATTTATTAAATCCACCATTATATCTGTCAATTTGAGGTTGTTATGGAAAATGAATCATATCGCTGCGTTGAAGTTGTAGTCCACAGGAGAGCACAAGTAATTCTTTTATTTCGCATTTGTTGGAAATACGGTGGAAATGGTTGTAACATAATTATTATGATAGATAAATATATTTATGATACTAGATAAATTATTTTTTGATGGATACAATAGATTTAATGGATGTATAATATGAAATAAACATTTAAAGAGTTAACTAATATGATTACCTCTTCTTTGGGAGACCTACCTTGTCTTACACCTTAAGCCTTCTTGGGATGGTCTTATGGTACAAAAAATGATCATGAAATAATTTAAGGAATATTTTTTGGTTTTGAGAATTTATTTTTAGATCTATAAGGATAATATTTTGTGAATAATGGTGGAAACGATAAGCCATTTTATAAGTGAGGGAAGGAAACACATGGAATAACTTAAAAGATTAAAATAAAAGAGAGTATTTTTCATTTTAATGTGAAACAAATGGCCCATACCTAGAAATTAATGTATGATAATTTTTAAATCCTTTCATCCAATAATATTTTGTTATTTTTAAGTGTAATTTTTACTCTTATCTATTGTTTAACCCCCGATAACCCCTTTCAACCCCAATAGTGTTAACAAATTCCCACTATTTGTACGATTTGTTATGACATAAAATTAATTTTTACTAATACACTAAATATAATTTTGAAGAATTAAAATATTTATTCAATTTTTAATGCTGGAATTTAAAAAATTTTAATAATTTACTTCTAACATATGTTCATAAAATGAAACAAACCCCGTTTCTAGAAACAAGTATGTTCTATGAATAAAAATCATTTTTGAAAAAAATATTATATAATATTGATTATAGTGGAATTAATTTTATTATTTTAAATAGAATTAGTCTTATTTTTCTTTAAAAATAAAAAACATTAATTAAATATGTGAATAATTGATTAATATTTACGAAAAATTTCAATTTGTTATTTTAATAAATAGAAATTTAGATTTCTAAAATGTTCAACATATATTAATAAATCATACAAGTTTTTATATATGAATTATATTACTTAATAAATATATATATGTTCTATAAAAAAAGATTCATAATGTTTTTTGTTACTTTTATATCATTATAATGTCATAAAATTTATAGTAATTGTAAAATAAAAATTTATTCATCATTCACCTAAAAGTCAACTATTTTAAAAAATCTCTACAATTCACCCTATACTAATTTTTGAAATTAGATTATAAAAATAAATTTATTTTTAAAAAATAAATTTTCTTAAAAAGGTAGAAATTATTTCTAATTATTCATACATAAAACAACTAAAACTCATTTTTATAAATAATTCATTCTTATGACAAAATATAGATTTATTCATATACATTTCCCAATAATAAAATATTTACTAATGTACACATTTTTTTGTGAATTCATTATTTTTATTAAGGAAATAATTTCAAAATTAATTTCAAAATTTTGTTATTCATGTCCATACCTACCATCCCAATGAATTTGTTATGATAATTATATTTCTATAATATTATTTTTTGGTTCGTTTAATCTTTTGGTTTCATGTCATGAATTATATAGAACATATTAATCATTTAATGGAAACTAAAATATTATGTTTTTACAGAATTATCTTGTACCAAACACTAAAATAATAACCTTCAGTCTTGCTAGTCACCCAAGTGGTGTTGTTAATTTCTTAAGGTGGTCAATGATTACAATTTTTAAGTTTTATCAAACTGACAATAAACCTAAAGACATAATATAGTAAACTTTTTAAGTCTATATTGAAAGGATCCATGAATCCTAGTATAATATCTAAACCAATTTTTAAATATTTACAATCATTTTAGGAATTCAAACTGAAACCCTATCCTAAATTATACTAGATTAGTGAAATAACGTGTTAACTCTCAATAAAGGGAAATAATAGAGGAATATGTTTTAAGGATGTTTTTTTTATTATTGAAAGTAGTTCTGCACTAATAATGATATTAATAATATTAATATTTACAAGAATTTTTATTGTATTTAATTCCACTTAATACGTAACAACTAACAATATAAGCCCATGTAGCTCTCACATTCATAGTAATATTGTAATACTTGATGTATTATTTTCTATATCCATGAAAAAGGGAGAATAATTATTATCCTATGACTTGCCGGACCCAGGTTCCACTCATAGGTTCCTCGAGCCTGGTTGACCACTTCACCTCTTATGTATATCCTTAAATTCGATAGGCTTATAACTAGTAGTGAGGTCCTTGGGTGTGTCTGTGTATGGACCATTACCTCATTAATAGAGTTTGAAATAAAATGTGGATGGAATGGAAGGTATATAATGGAATCAATATTGAATAAATTGTTTGAAAAAATAAAAGAAGATATAAATAATAAACAATAGAAGATACTGATTATAACCAGGTATAACTAGAATTTTAATAATATAAAAAAGATGATGAGACTTTTCTTGCCTCTATAAAGTTAGAAAACATTGATATATGGCAGCATGTAATATATGATTTTAAAAAGTAAAAACAAGGGATCCAAAAATATCCAATCATCACGAGCTCGAACTTAGTCATCTACTAACAAGATCCATCACCACAAACTATCCTGAGTCGACCCCGAACTGGTCACTCATGTCCACCCAATACAAGGCCCAAGAGGCATTCCTGATCCTCTCAGGCAGGACACTTGTGTCTGGCCATCAACATATAATTCAGGGAATGATTTCTCCGAATAAAATAAAAAAATATAGGATAATTAAAAAAGAACCCCAAGATAAATACAATTACCAAAATGAATATCATTAAAAAAAGTGAAATTAAAAAACTGAACAATAGAACGCAAATTGAATATTAATTCCATAATGTCTCTATGTAAACCTAAAGTTCACTCATCGATACCAAAACAAACCATCACCCATGGTTATCACAAACATTCCAAAAACTAAACCAAAAGTTAAAAACAATAAATAATTATAGGCATGGGTATTAAAACACAAAATGTATTCCAGAAATATCTATTCAAAATAAATTCCCTTTAAATAAAAAAAATATAAACATTAGGTTTGAAAAACAATATAAAAAAATAGGTTTTCCACACATTTCCACTTTCAAACAGAACATGGTACATTTACCTTTTCTCATTTAAATATGGGTTCCATCACAAGAAAGAGACACACATATTTTAAAGGAGAATGATATTTTTTTTACTAAAATGGGGATATTTGTTGTGTAAACAATTTCCAAAAAAATTTCTATAAACCATTGAAAATCGAATCTTATCTTTTTAAAAAAATGGATACTATAAAAAATAGTAGAAAGATTTTCAAAAAACAAAGGAAATAGAAAAATAGTGCACAAAAGTAACCAATCAACAATGCATATAAATCATCCATCACTGATAATTAAGTACGGAACGACATAGGAGAACCTAAGAGCTTAAAGAAACAATTTAAAACATACTCACATATGACTCATCCTGAATTCATGCCTCACCCAATGATACCAACTTTCCTAGACACTCGATCTAACCCTAGAAGGTATGACTAAGGGGAACTATCCCAAAGAGAAGAAACGATTATGGTAAGTGCCACTATCCAGTGTGATATCCTATGCTACTGAAGAAACCATTCACCAAAACTATACTAGATGTGTAAGGTTATAATATCGATGCTAAAGTGGGAGTGAGACAAAAATTCCAAAAAAGAAACTAATCACATTCACATACATCATACAAAATAAAAACATACAACAAGTCACGCTTGAGTTTCCCCAGGGAACAATCTCTCAGCTTTCCATCATTTAATAACAAATTAATCTTTCAATGTGGAACTACCACAACATTAATGATTACCCTTGTATGATAATTATCAAATTAGAGATTTGAAGATCATAAATTTCATGAATGTTCTAAATATGAATCAAACAGCCTTCAAAAAATCACCCAGTTTCATATGGAAACAACCACCTTCTCTAGAAATTGTCAAACTGTCTCCAAATAACCAAAAACAAACCACTTTCATGTCTAGAACCATTTATAATTCCATTTCTAAAATCTAGAAAACAATTTTAGAGGTAAAAAATACGTTTTAAAAAATTAGCCATGCTTTAAAAACTAGAAATCACTTGTAAAATCCGACCCAATATTTTATCAAACACTAGCTAAATAGTATATAACCCAAAAATTTCATATATAATAAAATAATAAGGAATCCACCTCATTTCATATCAATGAATTATTATAAAAACCATAAATCACTACATAACATATAAGGAATATTTATAATGTAATAAATAAATGATTATTATATTTTAGGGGAACATTCATAGGGTAACCTTCCCCAAACACATGGTGCTTTAACAACACCCACCCAAAACAACTCCATGAAGGATCAAGGAAGAAATAATGTCCCAGAGTATCCTTAACACACACAAAAACCCAATTTAATCTTTGTGAAAATGAAAAATAGTTCCAAGAGTCCAATATAGAATAGTAACTTAAGTGAAAATGGAAGGAAAAAAAGAAGAGGATTAATAAACAAGAGATTAACTTAAACATTTATGCCCAAAACATAAATAAATCACATTAAAATCACCATATAAGGAGGTGGGAGGAATGATAAAGTTGGACGGAGCTTACTAGGTTCATAAGAACTGAATATGGAAGTATATGAAGATTTAGTGTTAAGTATTGAAGGGGGTAAAGAGGAATTTCACCATTTTGATGACTTGGGAACTTTGAATGGTTTGGACACATGGTTTCCAAAACTGAGCACCAATCGTGTTCCATATAATAGACACACTAGAAACCGGCACATCAAGCTCGTATGGTTAAAAAAACTATGTGAAAACCTTGAAATTACCCACTATCAATAGTTTCATGGGATTCAATCTTAGTCAGCATGGTCAAACTAACTCTGCACCTTAACTGTGATACCTATAAAATGTCTCCAAACATCACCATTTTCACCCCAAAACTCATATAACTCAAGAGGATAAACTTTCCAACAAATATACCCCACCAAGATGTGCCAAAATGGTGTTACAGACCACCACAATCTCATTTTATCCCGATACCTTCTACGACATTAATAAATAAGACCAAAAAGAACCAAAAACCTCAAAAACTCAAAAGTGAAACCGAAGGAAAAAAGATAAAGAGAAACAAAAGATGAAAATAAAAACTATGATGTGACACCAATCCTATACGAGAAATAAATATCTTGTCCAAAGTAGGATGCTTCTCTTTAGCAACCCCTTCATGCATATAGTCTACCTGGGTTCCAATAGCTACCCAAATAGGGTGTGAGATAGATATTTGTAGGCCACCACATAAAATCAATTCCATGTAATATAAAATGAAATAGTGTGAAATCATGAATATATGAAATTAAATACATAAAATAAAATTAATACCCAAGTACCTTATTCATCCTCAATTATTGTTTCAACATATATTCATTTCATTAGTCAATTATGTTCTATCATATATAGTTATGTCACATGGGGTATAACCAGCACTAAAATACTAACATAATAGTAGTATGTAATGGATAAAATATTTAACAATGAATATTGATAATATTTTAATTGAATGATCCAAGATGTAACATGACATCCGATAATGATATTTATAATGAAATATATCTATAACACCCTGAGATTTGTATGAAATATTTTTTCATTTTAATTTAATATTTTTTTATTTTTTTCACGGACCACTAAAAATATTCTTAACTACGTCAAACATTTCCTTCACATAGCACATACATGGCATGTTTTACATGCAACACTGACATGGAGTACATTACCCACAATGCTGAGTTTAAAAAAACATAATATTACTATTTTAATTATTAAAAATGATATAATTATAAACTAGATATTAAACTGAGTAATATGAATTTTAATAACTACTTTTAAAAAATATATATTGTTTTTATATAAATAAAACATATTCATAATGACAGATATAATTTTTGTTAAAGTCGTTATATGTTTTAAAATACTATTTTTTAAAATGAACTTTTTGATGTCCTTCTGTGAAATATAATGAAACTAATTTTCGAAACATTTATAAATTAATTTTTTTTAAATTACACTTAAAATTTTAATTTGGAATGTTTAAATTATCATATAGACATATTTTTGGATTTTTTTGAGAAACTTTAGTTATTGATGAATAATGAAAGATAACAGATTTTAATTCAAAAAATCCATTTCTTCAAATTTATTTATAAGAATAAATTATAATTTAATTTTTGGTTTTAATTTTAATTATATAATATTTTATGAATTGGTTTAATTTTGGTCATTCGAATAATTTTCACATTGAAATTGGGTTTAAAAACATAGCAAATGTTTTGACTTTTTTACTTTAAAACCTCATAGTGTCTTTCTAATAGTGGGGTTAATTTTAAATTAATTTATGCCACCTCTATGATTATAATTTGGAATGATTGATTCCTTATTGTTTATCATAATAATTTAATTTTTTTTTGAGGAAAGAAAGATTATATTTATGGCGAATATCAGCGGTCGTACATAAGCAGAGCCAAGAAGGGAAATTGTCCAGCCATAGTTGGTTGACATCGAAGGGGCCTGAGGCCATCAGATGATGGGCCGTATTGTTTCCTTCCCATTTGGTAAAGGATAAGGTGAAATAAGAGAATCATTGGAGTAGAGAGAATATCCTTTTGACGATAAAGAGAGAGGCCTAGAGTCCGGCGTCATCGTGGTTAATAGCATTGATAACTGAAAGTCAGTTAGACTCGATGATGATATCAGCCCATCCATGTTCCACAACGAGCATCATTCCTGCCAGAATGGCATATTCCTCAGCAACTGCAGGTTCCCAGAAGGCATGATATGGTTCATATTTTGATGCAATGATCTTCCCCAGAAGATTTCGAGCCAGGAGGCCAAGAGGAACATGCCCATACATGGGGAGAGAAGCGTCCACGTTAAGCTTAAGACTCCCTTCCTTTGGAGGGGGTCTAGTGAGGGGAACGGGAGGGGGAAACACCTGGTATAAAGTGTCCTTTTCTTTCCTTCCAACCATCAATCAATGATGTGGCTCGTTCAATCTAGAACTCTAGAGGCTGATGAACAAGGTGGAAAACTAAATCGTTACGCCGAACCCAAATGATCCAGGCTAGGGTGTAACATGAGCTTGCATCAGATGATGAAAGAGAGGAACACCAGTGCATCAGAAGATTGGGGAGGTCAGAGGAAACGTACAATGAAGCATCCGAAGCCGAGTCCCATTTATTCCAAATTTCCTTGGTTCCCGAGAAGTGAAAGATGTCGTGCCAAGGGGTTTCAGGAATATTCGGGCAAAAAGGGCAGGATTCAGCACTGACCATATGCCGGTAAACAAGGAGGCTCATGATAGGGAGGGTGCTCGTGCACACCTACCACCAAAACTAGTGAATTTTTTGGGGGACATTGAGCTTCCAAAGAGCTTTCTATGGTACCTCAACTTAATGTTTGAGCAAAATATTAGTGTAAGTGATTAAAATTTATTAAAATGTGTAAGAAAACAATTTGGTTAATAAATAACTAAACCTTAATTTAAAACCTAAAAAAACGAGGAGAAATGTCTCACACACATTTCATGGACATAATTCGGTCATTCTCCATTCATTACCTGGTTTTTTGGGTTTTTTATGACATTGGTTAGGTAAAAATGTGGGTACACATAACTTGTTTTCTAAAATGACAAGTGTGTCCTTTCCCTTCCCTATAAAAGGCAACCACCTCTCCCACTTCCTCACACCTATGAAACCACGTATTTTCTATCCAGATATACCCAATACACTTCCAAAAATCCCTATTTACTTTTTGAATCTTCCATTTTGGTAGAAATAAATTCACGAAATCCTTTTGGCACAAACCAGAAGGGGTTGCCCGATTAAGAGGTAATGTCTTCTCTCAAGATCATTTAATTTATTTTATTTTTCCACCACCTCTACTATATTAATTGCACGATCAGTATCTTCAATATAATATGAATTTTTAAAGAAATATTTTCTACCTACATCTACATACAAACCCATTTAATGGTTAACAAATATGTTGTTTAGGTGTACAAAAAACTACCGCCATGCTAAAAGATGATGGTTCATTTTTTCCTTTACTATCTCTCCTAGTGGGTATTATGATATAAAATATATTTATATTTGTAATATATTATATTTATTTTTTATTTAATCTGATTTATTAATTTTTTAGAAGATATATTTTTTACCTTCCATTTAGTGAACTTATATTATATATATAACATGATAATTATACTATAATGATATTATATACATATATACTTATATGTCATTTTCTTTCTTCCTATTAGTATGATAATAAAAATGGCAATAATGTTCACAAATACGTACAGATTACGGTCTCCATGAACGGTGTATTTCATTAAATAAATCAATATTTTATAGATAATTATAATACAAATTTAATGAATATAAATTATATTTATATAATGGTGTAAATTATGGAGACCATGATACAAGTATAGTTGGAAATGATATAAAAAATTAAGACCCATGCGAATAATAAAGAGAATATAACACGAAGTGAAATGATAACATTGGATTTCTGACAACTGGGTAATATAATGTCATAATAAAACCATATATTTTATTAGATATAACAATATGATTCTTTAAAATATTTATAATAAATTTATATTTACTTTACAGGTGCCCTGTACAAGTAATAAGAGTGTTGGAACATAAGGTAAGGTGATTTCATGTCACTTCTTATTTCAATGAGATACATGCTTTATCCACAACCCATTACTTTTGTGTGGTGTGTATACAACCCATGGATGTATTATATGGTTATTATAATTAAATTTATTGGTATTTAAATAACCATTGCATTTTAATTATTTAATGGGTTTTACGTTTCAAAATTTTCCAAATCAATAAAATGGTTTTGTCATAATCTTCCTTCTTTGAGAATCATGTTGGTTTATGCACCTAAATTATTTTTAAAGTTTCATAAACCTCAATTTTATATATTATATAATAAAGATAGTTATTTTCAGGATATTTTAAGCTTCATTTAGTTTTTTATTGTTTCATGGAGAGTATGATCCCATGTTACCAAGTTATAGGTGTTTATTGAAATAGTCTCATCACTTTTTAGACTGTTTATGTTTATACATTCCATGATGAAATATTATGAACCATATCACAAAAAAACTAATTATCTTCCTTATCCAATATTGTTTCAGGATATATCCATGTATTATAAGCATTTTCTACTCTTTTGTACTTAAGATAATTAATAAAAAGGTTTTATGAAATTTTCATTGTATCTCTGTCTTTCGTCGGAAATTTATTTTATTTCAAAAACCATGTATTCTAAATTTTTTTCAAATGATCAATGAAGACCATTTTCAATGAAAAAATTTAAAATTGGTTTATTTTTTTTCAAATAAACCTTTAAAATACTTTAAATCCATTTTTAATAAATAATGTTTCTAAATATTTTCAAAAATTATTTATAAGTATTAATGGAAAAGGTTAAAAAAATGATTCCAACCATTTATTTACATGTTTGCAAGATTATTTTCACTGAAATTGTTTTTAAAAGGTTTTCTGTTTTAAAAAGTATTTTTTCAATGTAAAATGGGTATTTCCATCAAGAGATTTTTTCAGAAGTTATTTCATAATTATTTCTAATATAAGATGGTATCCATTTATGTTACTCATAACTTTATAGGAAATTATATAATGCTTCCATTCATGATATTTATGTGAATGGTTTATTCATTGATGCCATCATGTTTATGAAACAAATTTCTCATTCACGAGTTATATGCTTTTGCAACTACTTAATTTCTCAAGTAATACATTCAAGAAGTGATTAGGAAACGTATATATTTTCTTAGTTTAAGATTTAATGAAATTTTAATGATTTCCATTTCATTTCTTGGGTAATTATTTGATGGTTATAAACCCAATTTATTTTATTGGGTCATGATATTATGATAGTTTTATTTCTTGGCACATGTATGAATGATGTTATTATGAGGTAGGTATGACCTATATCTCCCTCGAATGCATTGGGTAATGATGGAGGAATCATGAGTATATATATAATGAATGAAACTAATTTCATATTCACAATGTTATGCACGAACTAGATTACATGTTCACAATGTTATGCACAGAACATAATGCATGTCAATAAGTTTATGTGTGAACCAAATTACATGTTCTAAATTTTATTAGTGAACCTTTTTAAAAGTTCAAAATATTATGCATGGAATTAGTTTCATGTACATATATTTGTGATGGAACCTAATTACTTGTTCACAATGTTATGTGTGAACCTAATTAGATGTTCATAATGTTTTTCATGGACTCAGTTTCATGTCTAAAAGGTTATACGTAAACATGATTACACATTCACATCATTATGCACGAACGTTGTTTCATGTCCATTAGTTGATGCATGGCCTAATTTTGTTTCTTTAACTTTATGAGTGAACTTTTTTCTACATATACATGTTCTCAACAGTATAAAATAATGTTCATGCAACAAATTCCATGTCTTATTCATATGTTATGATTTGATAACTTATGATCTTAATTCTATTATGATCCATATCTTATGAGATTCCAATATTTATGTCATGTATCAGGATTTTGTTATTTGATATGAATTTTATGATCATAAAATGTTATAGAAACATTAACATACCCTTATTATCATGTTATGCTTATGCATTTCAATTATTTACACTTACTGAGAATTTGATCTCACGTTTTTCTTGTGTTTATTTTCTGCAAGATATGAAGGAATGTTTTATGTATAATTAATATTATGGAAGATCATTACTAGAAACATTTAAGATCATTGACATTGTTAAAACAAATTTTTCCATGATTCCAAAGACACTACACTATTATGGTCTTTGGGAATATTCTTTTGTAATATGTTGAATATTCATAAAAAATGATGTAATATCCATGTATGTTAATCTTGGGTCTATATAGTTGGTATCCATGTAATGGTTTTGAAATACTTTTGATTCGATTATGATAAATACTTAGGGATAATCCTAATGACATGTCTAGGGATAAGTCTAAGGATAAGTAAAATTATTGAAAAATTTCGTAGAATATTTGTAATTGATAGTGTAAGTGGTTTCCTAAAAATACACCCCAGTCTAGATACTACATGTGAATGTGGCTTTCAAATAGATGAAACACGGATTAATAATTCCAACAAGATGTTTTGTTCCTAAAACGAGGTCACTTGGTAAACAACAATGAGTCTTTCTACACTCTTGGTTTGACACTCTCGGGGGATATGCATTGGGAATTCACAAACACTTCATAAACCATCATGAATTATTTAAATATTGTTGGAATATGAATAAACTACAATTAACCTTGGATGGTGTATATTAAATAAGGTGTCATGATTTTGACATCATATATGTAATTATTCATTATTATGATGTTTTATTCTATGATATATCTTTATCCCCCCATTTTCTAGTTTTTAGTCAATAGAGAGAAATATATTTAACATTGTTAAAATTTAATATATTATATGTGAAAAGTATGGGAATTATGAAAATCAATTTCCCAAGTGGAAATCACATAAAGAGAATAAGGAATATGTTATGATTTTTGGTTATACTTCAAAATATAAAGAGACCAAAAATGACAAGGGAAAGGTATGAAAATCCCGAGTTATTGTTTATGAATAATGTTGGATGAATGAATTATTTTTGTTTTTTAATTAAATAATTATTTTACATGAATGATGAAATAGATAATTATTTTAAATATAATTTTTCTTTAAGGATAGAAAATTATATGTTTAATGGTAATTAAGACATAGAAAAGTGATATTTTAATTAAGGTAATTTTACCTTTAATGTGATCAATATGTTGTGAAAATTTTGTTTCACTTGGATAAATAGATGATTGATTTGGATATTGTAAATTGGATAGTATTATTTATCCTGGATCTAATTATTAATTTTTTGAAAGAGTGGTCTATGTCATCATGGATGGAGTTTACAACTTCTCAGATTAAATTAACATATATAGTAACCTCAGGAATAAGAATTATCCATCATTACCAAAATGATTATTTGTATTTTAGGTTGTTACCATGTCCCAAGAGAATTTACCATGAAGGTATTCACTTGTTTGGAATGTGACAACCAAGAGATACTTTGCGATATATGGTGGATCAATGTTAAGATTATTTTATGATATTATTTTGTATTTACATATTTTAGAGGGATTATAATGTTAAACATTCATAAAAAGATTAATTTCAACTTTAGATGAAGTATTTGTTTATTGATATTGTACTTAAAACCTTGTTTTAAATTCTATTTAGTGATTAAACTTATTTCAAAGATATATATCATATTTTGGTAATTGTATTAGTGTGGTTTTATAAAATGATATCATGTATGTTGGGTAACAACCAATAAATTCTGGTAAGGCCACTGGTCTTGGTCCCATGACCGAATGAAGATAAGGGTTTCATGTATACCACTGGTCTATACGATGTCTTGTTTAATGTATAATTATTTTTGATGAATAATTATTTATGATTGAAGAATACTGTTAATTGTTTATGTTTATAGATTAATGTATTGGTTTTTATGAATATTTATAAATAAATTGACTTACATTTTATTCTTTTATGGGCCTTAATATTGTCTAAAAGTGAATTTAGTGATTCAGACATCAGTGTTAATTTTTGGAAATCCATTTGAAGAAGTAATGGATGAATTAGAAATAGTTAAAAGCACAAAAAATAATGACGTTTTAATATAAATATATCAATTAAGTATGCTTCCTTTTATTTTTATTCAGAAAAATAATTACTCAGTGATAGGATAGTGTTAAAAATGTCATCCTAATAACAGAATTCTTATTGAACCAATGTCTATATAAATCATCACAGATTTTTCAATTTAAGATCCAAAACTATTCTTTGAACATTCACCTATTTGTTATTAATTACCTTAATAACTCCCTATAAATATTTATACTTTTCTTCTAGGTCCAATCTTCACTCCCAACCATTGTTCTCTTATATAGAAACCTAGTTATATGTAACTTCGGTTAAACATTATGGTTCCACAATTCCCTTTTAAAAGGTTTCTTTATTATTAATTTTTATAGTCTAGGTTTATGTAAAACTAACTTTCATGTATTAAACCTTTGATACCCATAATAATTTGGAGGGTGAAATTTATTTTAATGGGGGTAGAATGTAACACCCCAACTTTTCTAAAATATTTATTTGAAATAATTTAATAATTTTATAGTTTTTAGATCACTCAATAATAAAAATAGTTTTTCACTAATTAATGAAATCATCTCACATTATACCATCTTTTTGTGTATTAAACACAAAACCAACTTGGCGTACATTACACACAACACTCAGTTTCTACAAAACAACATTGTATTATTATAATTATAAAAAACCAGATAATTATAAACTAACTATTTAAAAAATAATATTAACAGTAATAACTAATTTAAAATATTTTTTAAAATTATTTTATATAAATAAGACATATTTATAATGAAATATATAAATTTTTAATGCCTTTATATGTTTAAAAATATTATTTTATCAAATGAAGTGATTTTATTATCCATCTTTCAGAAATAATAAAATCAATTTCAGAAAATTTTGGAAATTTAATATGATAAAATAAACATCATTTTGAATTTATAATGTTGATATTATCTTTGTGATAATTTTTGGGATTTTGTTTGAGAAACTTCATTTTTGGATGAATATTCAAAGATACCAAAAATGAATTAAAAAATTGCTTTTTTGTAATCATTACCAATAAGGTTAAATTATATTTTAATTTGTTTTATAAGTTTAATTAGACCATATTTTTATCAATTAATATAATATAGTTCATTGTAATCAATTTCACATTCAAATTGGATATATAAACATAGAAAAAGTTTGGACATTTTTACAGTAAAAACCTGCAGTGTCGTCCCGTCCGTAGGATTGATTATAAATTAATTTGTATCATTTATACGATTAGAATTTTTAATAATTGAATCCATATTATTAATATAAATATTTTATAATATCTAGTAATTATTACTTGTTTTATTACAAAAAAAAAGTTAAAGTGATAAAAATTAATTACAATAGTTAAGATAAAATTTAGGTTAATACCAAATTAGACAGTGTTTTTAAGGCCGAAAACGACATATAAACTAGTAAAACAACCCTTTTATGGACCATATTTTTCATGTAACCTTGAATTATTGAGTTTGGTTTGTTTTTATGACTTTTTTAGATAATAACATTGGTACTCCTAAATTATTTTAAAAAATGTCAAAGGTTCCCTTTCCCTTCCCTATAAAAGGCCACCACCTCTCCCTTGTAATAAAATATATAAAAACACTTAGGTTTCGAAAATATCACACCAATAAAATTTAAAATATCCTGAAATTATTCCTTGATGCATATATTTTGGAATAAAACAATCCAAGTAATCATTTTGGCACAAACCAAATAGAGTTACCCGATTCAGAGACAATGTCTTATCTCATGCTCCTTTATTTTATTTTCTTTATCCACCCCTCTATAGTATTCAATACATTCTTGTATAAACAATTTGGTATCTAAAATATAATTGGAGTTTTTATGAAAATTTTTATACAAACACTTACACCCACATCCATTGAATGGGTAACAAACATTCTGTTTATGCGTATAGTGAACTACTGTCTCACTAAACGATGATTGTTTATTTTTTTTTTATTTCCTCTCATGGTGGAAATTATGATGGTAAATTTATTTATACATGTCATATTTTATTTATATTATTTATTTACTATAATGTATTCTATTTTCAATGAGTATTACTTTACATTACATTTTGTGAAAATATAATAATTTTGTTTGAAGAAGTGTGGACTACAGGCCCCTCAAAGAGGTGTGATTCATTCGCCCACTACATAGAATGTAATAAATATGGATTTATTGAACATATATGATATATATAAAATGAAAATTATATATTAATTATATTATATAATTATATACATATATATCATTTTCTTCCATTCTCTTAATACGATAATAAAAATGAAAATAACATTGATGTGAACATATGACTTATAGTCTCCATGAATGGTGTATTCCATTTCCTACCTCTACATTATTTAGATTATTATAATACAAATATGATGAATATAAATGATATTTAAATCATTTTTTACATTTTATAAATCATGATATAAGTACAAGGACCAAATATATAAAAAATAAAGGCACATGGGAAGAAGAAAGCGAATTTTACCCAAAGTGAAATCTTAGCATAGAATTGTCAACATATGGGTAATATAAGGTCAAAATAAACCAATATATATTATTAGATATAATAATTTGGATCTTTAAAAGATTTAAAATAAATTAATTTTTATTATAATTGTGTATTTATTAGTATGAAGAGAGTCATGAAATAAGGTAAGGGGATTTGATCTCACTTTTTATTTTGGTGGGATACATGATTTATTAACCACCCATTACATTTGTGTGGTGTGTATACATACCATGGATATATTATATTATTCATATAAATAAATTTATATGTATATAAATACCCATTATATGATCTTTATTTAAAGTGTTTTATGTTTCCAAAGTTTCCAACACTATACAATAGTTTTGTCTCAATTTGCTTTCTTTGAGACTCATATTTGGCTATGCACATAAATTATTTTTATATGTGTACAAAAATACATTTTTCATGTTATATCATGAATCTAATTATTTTAATGATATATGATGATTTATTTAATTTATCTTTCTTACATGTAGTGTATGATCCCATGTTACTAAGTGATAGAAGTTTATTAAAACAATCTCATCACTTTTCAGGATTGTTTATGCTTATGCTTTCATTGAGGAAATATTATGATCCATATATCAATAAATAGCAGTCCATTCATTATACTATATTTATTCACGTTATTTACATGTATTAATACCATTTTTTCAATATTTAGTAATTAGTATAATTAAGAAAATGTGTTTAATGAAAGTATGTTGTATTTCCCACTTTGGTTGGAACTCTGTTTTATTTAAAAACCAATATTTTGAAAATTGTTTCAAAAAAATATTTTAAATGATCCTTGAAGACCATTTTAAAATAAAAATTTATTTTAAATATGTTTTATTTTTTTCAAAAATTTATCTAAAATATTTTAATTTTTCATTCAACAAAAATGGGGTTCAAGAATGATTTATGTTTAAGAAAAGTTTTAAATGTTTACAGAATTATTTATATGTTTTCAATGAAAAATGTTTACAAAATGATTTCAAATAATTATTTATATGTTTTCATGATTATTTTCATTTAAATGGTTTTAAACGGTTTTTATGTTATAAAAAGGATTTTTTTTCATTTAAGAAAGTATATTTTTCTCAACAAAATTTTTCAAAATATATTTTAAAATTATTTTCTATCTTAGATGACATATTTTTATAATAATTATTCCATTATATAAAATTATATAAAGGATCCATTAATGTTATTTATATGAATGGTTTATGCTTGGATATCATTATCTCTATGAAACATATTTCTCTTGCATGAGTTATATGCTTTTTAAACTACTTGTTTTATAATGTTATGCTTTAATTAAATTATTACAGAACCAATAAATTTTCATTGTTTTTGATTTCATGAGATGTTAATGATTCCAATATCATTCAATGGGATATTATTTTATTGTTATAAAACCTATGTTTTTTATGGATCATGATATGATGATTGTTTTATTTTGTGGAACATGTGTGAATGAAGTTATTATGAGATACATGGGACCTATATCTCCCTCCAATGAATTAGGTTACTATAGAGGACTCATGAGTATATATGTTATGAGTGAACCTGATTTAATGTTCAAAATGATATGTTTAAAACTAATTACATGTTGAAAATGTTATACATGGACATAGATGCATGTACTTGAGATTATGTGGGAACCTTATTACATGTTCACAATATTATGGGTGGACCTTATTACATTTTAGAAACATTATACATAGTCCTGATTTCATGTCCATAAGATCATGTTTCAACCTGATTAAAATTTCACAATGATATGCATGAAACTTATTACATGTCCAAAATGTTATTCATGGACCTTGTTCCATATCCATAAGTTTATGTGTCAACCTGATTATAGATTCAAAAGCTTATAAATAGACCAGTTTGTATTCCCATAAGTGTATATGGGGGCCCAATTTAATTTCTTTAATGTAATGTGTAAACCAGTTTCTACTTATACATGTTCACAATGTTATAAAACAATGTGCAAACAAAAAATTTCATGTATTATTCTTATATTATTCATTCATGATTTAAACTCTTAATTATATTTTGATCCATGTAATATGAACTCTAAAAATTTATGTTGTGTCAAATTATTATGATATTTGATAAGTAGGGTATGATCTTCAAATGTAATTCTCATGTTCTCATACCTATATGTTCATGTTAGGCTTTCACAATTCAATTATTTATCCTTACTAAGAATTTGAGCTCACCCATTTCTTATTTTCTCTTTCCCCATGTTATAAAGGAATGTTTTAGGTTGAATTAATGGAGGGGAAGGTCTTTAATTGATAAATTTAAGTTCATTCACAAAGTTTTAAGATTTTGTTCCATGTTTCAAAAGACAGTAAACTATTATGGTCCTCGAGCATGAAATTTGGAAATAAGTAAAATATTCATAAAAATTGATGTAATATCCATGTATGTTAAGTATGGGTCTCTATAGAATCCAAGGTTATAATCATGTAATCTATGTCCTCAGGGGACATTCCAAATCATGTAATAAGTTATAGACTGCATAAATGGGTAAGAGTGGAAATCAAGTTACATAACCTAAGGCATTCCAAAATAATATAATTCTAACTGAGCCTGATGAAAACATCCAAGGTAAAACGAGATAAGTATTGACTAAGCCCATGGGTGTATCCAAGGAACCTCATGACTATAGAAATAACCCTTGATCCATGGCATGTTTCCAAGTAATCTTGGAATGGTAATATAGGTATCCAATAGTGCCATACTCAATATCCACTAATAGGCAAGGATCAGGTTTTATGGGTGGTCTCACTCTAGGCAACTGCTATCCTTAAACTAGAATGTTGTCCATGAGTTCTCAAGTAATTTCCTAAGGAATCCATGAGGATCTCAAGTCTAACCAATCATATTACAATGAATAGGTCTATATCCAATAGGCACCATATAATAAATTCATTTAATAATTTAGGCCATGTAATAATAATGAATTTATATAGGTTAGAGGGTTCATTCCATACCAATCATTAGTGCCACATGGATTGAGTACTTTCAATCATCTATTAATTCATATAAGTGTTATTCAATTCATTGAGATCACTCTTTTTCCATCCAACAATCATGTAAAGTTGTGCTATATACATGAAACCTAGTTCATCAATTACAATTAATTAGGAATAGACATATATATAAATATATAAGCCAATTCCAATTACGACTGATATATTTAGTAGAATAAATTACCATAGACAAATCATGTGATAAGAATATACATTATAGAAATTAAAAATTCCGTGATTTATTTAAAAACATAGCTTTAACAAGGTGATGTAACAACTCACCTTAACAGTGATGCAAATAGGTTCAATAACCTACTAAAAGAATAATTATAAAAATGATCCTACTTGGGGAAAACAATTTGAGGTCACAACCTCCAATTATTGATACAATTTAAAAAAAGAGTCTTATAATAGAGTTCAAAAATTTATAATAAATATTTATTAATTAAACATGTACCACCAGATAAAATCGGAATGTATGAATGCCAAATTTTAAGATGATGAAACTTTATCAATATTTTATATAGCACCTAATTCATACTTGTACAACTCCCTCATCCACTATTAACATATAGTTTTTATTTGGATTGTAAGAGATCTATGGAATTGACCAACACCTTGAAAATAGGGCATATGATCCCGCATATAAAAATCATCATTTCAAAACATAAGAATAATGAACCACTAAAAAGAATTAAGATCTTACCAATGCAGATCCAATGAAATGAATGGTGCTTTGATTGAACTATAGATGGATGAGCGAGATAAATTCCTACCAAAGAGGTTCTGAGATCTCCAAAATTTTAAAGAGAGAGCTCATGATGATGAAAATAAGGGAATAAAGAAGGATGGTGTGTTTAATTAGATCATTAATGGTTTTTTGGTTATATCACCCAAAAAGAGGCATCACATGGTTTAGACATAAGGTTGGACAAACCATGTGCTAAGAGTGCCCCATCATCTGTAGAGAGGGGATTTTTGAATTGTTATGGAACATGATTAGGGAAACCATGATCCAATCATTCAGAACACCTGTGTAATAATGTATTTATATTTTATAGGGATGCATGGCCCTTGGAACAGGGTTTGGGAAAATTTTGTGCCCTATATTTCCCCATATTTTATTCTACCAGGGTTATAAGTGACTATTATAGATGGGTCTAATGGTTTTAATTAACCATGCAGCCCATTGTTTTCTCCACTAGATAGGGTTCCCAGCTCTAAAAAAGCTCTAGAAACCACTGAAACCTTTATGATCTAATTAGGCATGCATATTAGGTCCAAGATAAATATTTTGGTCAAATTTATAAGGCTTCATACCTGATGAAAAACAAGGTTCATATAGTCTCCCCCCTTAAATGAAATCATCCCTGAGTTCACCTTCCGACTATTGGGGAACATTATCTAAGAACAATGCTTTCTGATGGACACGTACTCCAGCCTCCCACCTCTAAGTCTCATCATGTACATGATTGTGCTTCCATAGCACCCATTCTAAAACAACTAGCCTAAGATGGAATTTATTCTCTAATCAATGATGCATATAGGATACTCATTGGATGAATTATAAGTTGGTTTCTAGGGAATGAATGTTCCTTTGTCCCGATATCTCCCATCAAGCGGGTTACATACAAGTTCCATCATCCCATGTGATCGATTTGTAATTCTTTTACTTCCCAGAATTGAACTCACCTAGTGAAAACCATGGAAAAGTATTTAGTTTGGATATATCATTTCCATCATAGGGCCTAAGATATCAACCTTCATATAAGTGAAAAACCCTCTATCACATTATTCATTAACGAGGTATTACTTGTAATGTACCAAACATATCCTACCACTGCATGAAAGTATGTCATATTTCATTTTTTCAACACATCTAAGAGAATTAGTCATAATACCCCTTAATAATAACATTAATATCTAAGGAACAATACATATGTCTACATATGGGAACATCCAAAGATACTTATGAAGGTGATTTTCCTACTGGCAGGTCATGTTCTCATTATATCCTCCTCTATATTACCAAGGCTTCACACCCTGAGAAGGTGCCTCAAAGTTTCATGAGTCCTCACCCCTGATATCCTAAAACATTTTTCCCTTCAAATGATATCATTCGGCCAAATATCATATATTCAAGAATATTTTGAAGGCAAATTTTGGGTTCTCATACTAGTAGGGATTCACTATAACCTTTTAGTGTGACCACTATTCATAGGAAATTATCACATAACATGACAAACATAAGAACAATCATTATGTTGTGACGAGTTTAATAATATATATCCAATACATATAGGTTTATCATAAAGTACCAATAAGTTGGTTTTTTGGGCACCGACTCCAACAGACTCCCACTTTCACTAGATCCAACTGTTAACAACAGTCAGTTTTCAAGCTCTCACATGATATTCATGTCTATGCTATAATAGGCCTTTAGTCATGGGGTCCACCAACTTCTCTTATTTGGACACTCTTCTTACTAAAAATTCAACCCCTTTACAAAAATCCCTCTATAGGTGAAAGTTTTGGAGTATCTTCTTTGTCTGTTGATATGAGCTTGGATCTTTTTTAAGATCCACCACTACAAAAGTTCGGAATCGAGATGGATTATTTGGCTACAAAAGAAGCTTCTATATATTCAGACTCTTATGTAGAATCACCAATAACTGGCTTCTCTGAAATCTTCAATCTCACAAGTCCTCTGTTGAGATAGAAAACATATCATGATTGTGAATTCAAGTCATCCTGATCTATCTGAAAATCGTCATCAACATACCCTCTGATGACAAGATACTAGTCTTCTCTATACACCATGAAAAAATCCTTAGTTATTCTCAGATACATGATGATATTCTTGATAGTAGTCCAATAAGTTTCTCCTGGATTTGATTGATATTTTCCTACCATGCCCAGTTCATAGGCAACATCAAGTCTGGTACATAACATGTCATAAATGATAGATCCTATAACTAAAGTGTATTCAATCTTACAGATCCCATCTTTCTCATGTTCTTTCTAGGGAAACATTTTCTACAAATGATGTATACCATGTGACACTATAACCCATACCCTCTTGGATTTTCCTTAATAAATCTATTTATTATCTTGTCAATGAATGCACTTTGACTTAGTCTAACAAGATTCTTGAATCTATCATGAATGATCTTAGTCCCTATAATTTAGGATGCTTCACCCAAGTCCTTCATGGAGAATCACATGTTCAACTAGTCATTGACAAAATAAAAGAATGGTATATCATTTCCAATAGGCAATATGTCGTCAACATACACTACTTGGATAATGACCGTGTTCCCATTAAACCTTTAGTAATCACATGGCTCACATTCATTCTTAATGAACCCAAATTATCTTATGCCTTCATCAAATCGAATGCTCCATGATATGGATTCTTTCATTAATCCATAAATGGATCTCTGCAATATGCATACCCTTTTATAATCACCATATGTCACAAAACCATCTCTTTGAGTCATATAGACATCTTCTTGAAGGTTCCCATTAAAGAATGCTATTTTGACATCAATCTTCCAAATCACATATTCATGGAATGTTGCTATGTCAAGTATGATTATTATGGATTTAAACATGGATACTGGTGAAAAGGGTTCATCCTAGTCAATTCCCTAATGCCATTTAAAAACCCTTATCCACTAACCTTTCTCTATAGGTACTAACTTGACCTTACATGTATATTGTCTTCTTGAATACCCATTTACACCCAACATTTTGTACATCAATTGGTGCACCAACCAGAACCCATACTTCATTCTAATAAAAAGAATTCATCTAAGAATTCGTAGCTTCTATCTATATTCTATCTTCTGATCTTTCTACTACTTCAATGTAGGAGAGAGGTTCATCATTGTCCAATAATAACGAGTCAACATCCTTAGTGAAAAGTAAACCACATCTTTCTAGTTCCTTTGCTACTTTTTTATTCCTACATAGTAATTGTGTTTCATGAACTACCTTTTCCACGGGGACCTATGGATCTTGTTCTTGTACCACCTCTTGTGAATCTTGATCATTAAATTAAACAAATTCAATCTTTCTCCCACTATGATTATTTAGGATATGATCCTTCTCAAGAAAGAAAACATGTTTGGCAATAGTCATTTTATTATCAAAGAAGTTGTATAGGTAGTATACTGATATTTGCATGGGATACACTATAGAGATAAACTTCTTTCCCCGGGGTGCTAGTTCTTTTCATGACAAAGGCTTTACAAATGCCTCGCATCCCAATACACGTGTGTATGATATTGTGGGTTTCATTAGACACCATACCTCGAAAGGAATCCCATTTTCCTCATCAGTTGGTACATGGTTTATTTTGTATGTCGTAGTTTGCAATGCATATTGACAAAAGAATAATGGATGATCTTAATGACTCATCATCAACCTTACCATGTCGAACAAGGTGCAGTTACTTCTTTCTACAACCCCATTACACTATGGTGTATAAGTTGGAGTGTGTTGAGATAGAATCCCAAGAACCTGTACTAGTTCAATGAAATATTTGGTGAGATATTCTCCACCATGATCTGATCAAAGCCTTTTTATCTTCTAACCATGCTGATTCTATACTTCATTCTTGAACGCCTTCCATTTCTCAAAGTACATAGACATATAACTCATTACATAGAAATATATATATCTACTCAAGTCATTAGTAAATGTGATGAAGTTAAAATATCAACCTCTAGCTTATAATTTAAATGGTCTACACACATTCGTGTGTACCAATCCTATAAGCTCTATGGCCCTTTCACCTTATCCACCAAATTTCAGTTTGGTCATTTTCCCTTGTAAACAAGCATGACATCTTTCAAGTGGTTTTAGCTCGGAATAGTCTAAATAAACATCTTGACATAGCATTTTCAGGTGCTTATCGTTTACATGGATAAGGTGGTGATGCCACAACTAGGTGTTGTATGAGTCATGTGAACTTGGTTCATTATCAATTGACAATACTTGGTTCACATAATTTAATACATACAGACCATTATTTATATGAACCATACCATAACATATTTTTTCCTTGTAAAAGTAAAACAAATTACTACCAAACATGAAAATAAGTCCATATATATCCAAACTCGATATAAAAATTATGTTCATGGTAACATTAGGTACATAAAAATAGCCATGTAAAAACAAAATAATTCCCCTCAGAAATGTGAGGTGGTAGTCACCAATGGTAAGAGCAACCAACCTCACACAATTGGCAGCTCACAGATCCACCTCTCATCTGGAAATTTTAAGGAATCTACATGGTTACTACACTTGAATACTGATGTGATCCCCACAAACTATATCTAATACCAAATGTGTAGAAAAGGAAAGATTTCACTTGATAATTAACACACTTTTGGCTTCCCCTTTCCTCTGGGTGCATTTACTCTTACAATGGCCTAAATTTCCACATGCAAACAATACTGCCTCCTTTTCTTTTCCTTTCCACGGGATCTTATTATTCTAAGTAAGATGGTTCCCAGAGGCATTAGATTGTTTCTAAATATTAGGGATCTTTTCTTTCTCCTTCTACATCCTAATAACTATGAGGAATACATATTTTTTAAGCCCCATGTCCTTATCAACTTTGAGAATTACAGTAAAAAACTATGATAGACTCTTCTCATTAGTGGTGATATTATAATTAACAATAAAACGTGATAATTTCATAGGCAGCGATGATAGTATGAGATCTGTACACAACACATCTGGGCATTTAATCCCAAAGATGAGTAAATTCTCAATGTAGCCAATAAACTTGACTAAATGTGGTCCAGTTGGTGTAAAATATCCAAGATTTGTAGTGAATAAATCAATGGATATATGTCCTGTCTCTCCTTATATTGATAGAAATCTTTAAGGTGATACATCATGATATAATCCTATATTTCCTCATATTTATTCAAGATATTAGTGGTCATCGATGACAGCATGAGGCACTGAAAATCCATAGTGTCATTCAGATGTTTCTCATTCTTAGAGATTTGTTCATCACTCACATAATTTCTAGGTGCAACTGGTAAAGGCTCTTCCAGCACATAATGTTTTCTCTCATGAAAAAAGATATACCAAAGGCACTTTTTCAACTTTTTGAAATTAGTGATGGTGAGAAGGTTTTTTTATTGATTATGGATCACACTGATATGTTTGATGAAGTTTTGATTTCTATTTCTGCAAGTTAATATAAAAAGGGTTTTAGTATTTTATCTTGATAAATATAGATAAATAAATAAATTACTATCTAGAAGTCTATCACTATTTTCTTGAAACCAAATAGCCATCTCCATTAGCTTCAGAATAACTAGTTTCATGGGCATTCTAGGGGAAACTATCCATTTTATCCTTCTAATTACTACAAATAGGGTTGGTCAAGCAACTTGAAAGGTTTTAGGTAGTCATTACAAATTCCAATTGCGTTAACTCACAACTCCTGGATCTGTTGAGTGTACTCCCCAATCCTAAAATACTTAATTTTGGATTTCCTCAGCTATTGAATCTTAAATATACCAAGTACTTCTTGGGAAGTCCTCCCTTGATGTAAACTATGTTAAGTCAACCCATAACCTAAAATTATAATTCCCTTATAATTGAATGAACCCCAACTAGGGTTGGTTAAGTACTTTGAACTGTGGTTCAATTCTAACCAAATTAATGGAAGGATACACTGACATAATATTTGTTTATAGGATTTTGTAATTTATGCATAAAATTACACTTATTATATTTTAACAGGATTGGTAATATAAAGTGGGATATACTTAGGTAATCAACCATCTATATATAATATTTTCGCATAAGCCATTTTATTTTAGTTCCATCTTGTATTCTTTTTGTTCATAAATTATATGATCAAATCAAACATCCATAATGAATAACCATACAACTGATAGAAATAAAATAATGGGTATGAATGTGAGATTTCTTATTGGTTAGTTTATCTGGTAGTTGATAAACTAACCCGAACCTAGGGGAGAAACACCATGAATTGTTTAAGGTTTCTATTTATATCTTTCAACTTGTCCTCCATTGTATCTCCTTTTATTGGTTTCACCTTAGATCCTAACAAAAACCACCTATACTACCTTGGGAGCTCCATTGATTAGTTATTCATTTATCACACAACTATGTGAGGGGTAAAATGGGTTTTCATAAAAGAAACCTTGGGCACGTACTCCCTACATATTAATGAGGAGAAGGTACACCAGCCAACAATTTTTATTTAATAAATTAATTAAAAGGGAACCAATCACATACAAAGTCCTACTCTATTTCATTATCATCCACATACAAACAAGGGATTACGCATTTAATAAAACTGGAATTCAATTTTTTAATCGATCTTATATAGATAAATTATGCACAAATCAATTAATCATTATCTTTAATTAACTAATTTATTTTATCTTAATCATTTTTCTGAATTTCCATAAGATTATCATCCATAACAATGTACATAACATGTATCTGGGAAGCAAGTCTATGAATACCCATCCAAAACTACCCAGCATGTATTTATACCTGTATACACTTTATTATTTATGATATGTAACATGCACTGAGAATTATAATTGTAATACAACTCATACATGATGTGCAGATCTTTGATCATTTTGAAGATGTTAATTATAAATTTACATATATATATATATATCAAACACCTATCACATGTTGTGTCACAACATTATTCCCACACAAAGGTACATGTATCAATGGTTAAATAATATAATAATAAATTTTTAAATCTACGTAATATTGAAATAGTACATGGTATGTAGATCCGACTACACATCATGTACCCCCCTCACCATCCATTCGATGTAAATGCCTAGGGAAACGTCATGTGATGTGTACTTCAGAAATAATTGGAGTACACTGCATGTCTAGTGGCCCACACGCTTTGTCGAATTTGTGTTACATGGTCACCATTCCAGAAATCCTTGTATGGGATACACGACTTAACCCTGACCTGAAGGGACTACACGTTGTGTCTAGTTGTCCACAAGACATGTAGTCTAGTTGACTATGCACCAATATGTCTTGATCAACATTTTATGTATGAATTTAATAAACCATGTGTCATTAATACACACGACGTGAGTAATTTACTAATTATTCCAAATGCATTGAATAAAAAAACACGGTGTGTAGATCCGACTACATGGAATGTATTATTGTGTTATCTTGATAGAACCAACGATGCATCCTTATGAGATCCTTGATTTCATTTTAATCATAAAATTATTCCTTTCTGTTAGATCTGTTAAAATGAATAGGGAGGAAAATATATTTAAATTCATATTACATGAACAATTAAACATGAATTAACAAACTAAATTATTAATGATTAAATAATCAACAAATTATCTAAATAATTATAATGTAAAATATGAACACTACGATACCACTTTTATGTTCTAATCATAGAAGAAGCGTATTATGGGCACGTAATAAAATTTGAAAATTTTCATAATTGATGATTAATCCCGGATCAATATGACGATTAAAACCAGTATCCATAGAATTGAATCAATAGAAAATGAAAAAGAGAGAACCCAGAACCGAGAAGATAGGATTGAAATATTTTGTTTATTATTAATTAAATTAACTTACAGAATTACCTCCAAAGTTTTTCTTTCTTCATTGATGTGTTCGAACACAAGTATGAGGTTAGACTTTGTTACAATGTAGAATCCACGTATAGGAATCCTCTAGAAGTTATCCACATGTTCCCAACGTATCTCTGGATGTCATCGACGGGGTCTCCGGGTTCTAGGATGGAATATCCTTGCGCTTTCTATGTCCACCTTCAATCGCATTGATAATTTCTTCCAAAGACTTATCCTAGATCCTATGGAGGAGGATATCTCTCCTTCTAGAGTTCATTATTGTATAGGGAAGAGGTCTCTAGGCTTGAGAGCTTTTTTCCATGGATTTTGTGTTCACAAGGATTATATATCCATTCTAAGGACCCCTTGGTGTATATAGGGAATAATAACAAAAGAGGGAATATAATTCACCATATAATAATAAATAATTAGCACATGATCCATTACTTAATTTAAAATTCCATGTGAAACCCCATGTCAAATAAATATAAATTCTATAATTTTCAAGACATGTTCTTAACTTGCACGTTATATTTAAATATTATTTATCTAAATAATATTTAATATTATTTCTCACCAGAACCATAACTTGGTTTTCCAATCATTATTAATATTTATTGGGTCTTGAATAATGATTATTAATTAATTAAATAAATATGCTTGAATTATTCTCTAATAAATAAATATTTTGTCTATAATATATTCTCTAGAATAGATAAGAACAAAATAAATGCGATCATCCATACTTGAATAATTATTAGACCACAACAAGGAATAAAATTTATTCTACAGGTTTAAGTAAATAAATTATTTAAATGAGATACTGGATACAATTACTATGTGGCACTCTAGGAATCTTTCTCATTGACATTAGTTGGTCTTTCCCAAAGTCCAATAATATTGTATTTCAATGGGTCAAGGCCCTGAAGAGAAAGAAGTTGATGTCACAACAACATGTCACCTCATACGAACGCTTTCCTTGTAATATAATCTCATTGTCCCAACCTCTCAGTACCATGTGTGGAAATGATATATCCTAAATAATATATTACCTTTGTCATGTTATCTCAAGACCTTTGATTTTATGATATTATTCTCTATATAATACAAGGGGTCATTCAACTGGTTAAGATATAGTTGTGTGCACAACATCCTTGGAGAAAAATTCTCGAGCCTATAGAACTAATATCTCTTTCTGAATGATCTCAATAATTGGATAGATCCTCTTCCACCAAATCATGGAAAATGCTTTGGAAGTGATTCTCAAGGCGATCAAAGGAGGACATCGAAATCATAAGGATATTATGTGCTATCACTTGGAGTCTCCTTCAGTGACATCCAGAGATATGTGGAGCACATGTGGATAACCACTATAACATTCGTGTCCATCAATTATATATTGCAATGAAGCCACGCCTCAGACCCCTGGTAAGATCCATCAACGAAGAATGAATCTCTTTAAAGGTAATTTTACAATTTAATTAAATTAATTGTTAATAAAATTTGAATATCCTCACTTATTGGTTCTAGGGTTTCTCTTTGTATTTTATATTTGATTCAATTATGTAGATATTAGGGTTTATCAATGTGTTGACCCTGTATTAATCATGTTTTAAGATAATTTACAATGTTGGGTACATGACCATCCTACGCTTCCACTGTGCCTAGAACCTACATCACAGACACATATCTCAACCTCCCCATGATCAAAGTTGTGAGATAGTTTGACATGATACTTTTAAAGTTGTCAGTTGTGGAAGATTGAAGTCATGGTTTTGTACCATTAAGGTAGTAATAATTGACAGGATATAAGATTGACTCTCTCAAAAATCACAAACAACCTTGTATAATGAAGATATATCTTCCCATGACTATATATGCATCAATTCCCTATCTCAGGTGATACTCTTAGGAAAACATGACCCCCACATCGAAATCCATAGGGAATCGATGGTGATTGAGAAAATATTTCTATCTAGTATGAGTAGTAGAAATACACTTCCTGGTCAACTAAACCTACTGTAAATTCCCCTACACAGGATAAGTACCTATTAGGTCTGCCTCTCCTACTTCAAGATAGCACATGGTTGAATGGAAGGAATTACCACAAAAGGGCTCCAAAGGGGACATTTGAATCGTTGCATGGAATCTATTATTAGAAATGAACTCAGTGAGAGGGGTATGCTTATCTCAAGAATCACAGATGTAAAGGATGAAAGCTTAGAGCATATACTCTAGAAACTATATCATCTGTTACAAATGTCTACTAGTCTATTGGTTATAGGATATTCACAGAAGAACCTGTATACCCATAGCCTTATGAGACCCCTACCAGAACCATGAATTTAAATAAGCATGCCTATCATAAATAAGAGTATGAAGAACCCTCTGTAGTCAGATAATCTCACAGATTTACAATATTCCAATATCATCATCTAAAAAAGTGTCCAAAATAAAGATAAAGTGGGATACATTAATTAGTTGGTCAATCACTACCCATGCAGCGTTTGTACCTGAAGGATACCTTGGAAAATCAACTAAAAATTATATGGATGTATCTTCACATTTCCATTCGTGGATTGGAAGTGGCTGTTACATGAATTTAGGTCTCTAGTGCTTCTCTTTCACCTATTTACATGTATAACACCTTGTGATATATTTAGTCATCTAACATTTCATCCGAGGCCACCAATAATGGCGTCACGTATCTTGATAAATCCTAGAGATTCCTGGATGAACAATAGACTGGGTATCTTGGAACTCTCGTATTAGTTCCTATATCATATCTATAGAAACATAGACATTCCTAGGTATATTAATAATTTCATCTCTATCCACATACCAATACGAAGGTGGGTTATAACCTAAAATAATTTCACGGAGAACAAATCCTTCAAGATCTAAAAATATCTAAATCTTCTATTACCCATGGAGGGAAGAAGTAAATATCAACACTGAGAGATAATACTACTTGTGACTCTCATGAAAATTCAGATGTAGATTATAAAAGATGGACTTCAACTTCCATTTTTCACTGGCTTCTCGTACGACATGTTCCTTAGTTTTCTGAATCAACTTATATTAGATTTCATTGACTTTTCTAGGTATATAGGGAAGCTCGATATTTAATGAATGAAGTTATTGTACCCATCACCATTATTTGGGAGTCAATTAAAGCTGTGTAAAAATATATTTGAGGCTCCTATGTTCTGTATACTTTACAATGTGCTCACCCATTTTATGGTTTCTCCAAAAATGGAAGGAATGGACAACTACTACTAGATAATGATCAGGTTTCAGATAATTTCCCTAATGAGTCCTTTAATGTTGATATATATATGAAACAACTATGTCTTCCTTCTTCTGGAATTTCCCTATCCCAATGTCGCTTGCATCACGAAAAATATAAAGCCTCTTCTATTCCTCATAAGAATCAAAATAGGTTTCGAGACAAGCCTTCCATTCAACTCTTGAAATGATTTATCACTGCCTTATAACCACAAGAACATAACACTATTCATGGAAACACTAGTAAGAGGTGAAAAATGAATAATATGTCCATTATAAAATACATGTAATATCCAACCATACCAAAGAAAATCTGTATTTCAAAAATGTTCTCATCATACTCCCATAAAACCATAATATTTACCTTCTCTAGGTCACAATATACTCTTTATTCTAAGATAATATGAACCAATAAGTAACCTTTTCAATATATACGTGTCACTTAGAAAAAATATTATAAATATAGTTCTTTGTAAGTGTACTCAGAATGATCTCATAGTCTGTAGAATGTTCCCTATGAGTGTGATAATACATAAATATTCTAACCAAAAATATTATGAAAAATGTATCCAGATTGGGGTGGAACACCCTATTCATAAAACCCATGAAAATGGAAGGTTTTGGATTGGTGTATCATGATCAATTTTGGATAATGATTGGGCCAACTTATTTTGGCCCATACTGCACACCAAGGGGTACATCATCAGTGGATCTCTACAGTGAGCTCGTAGGGCATTTCGAGGGGTAACATGCCCCTCATTATGGTGTCTAAGTGGCTAAAGGCCCCCAACCAAAATTATGGGTCACTGTATTATCTCTACCAAACTATAGAAAAGATGACCAAAAACACCAATAATGAACTATAGACGTGCTGACCATTGTCATGCCTAATGTAGCTCTATAGACATCAAGTTATTGACCACTATAGCACCTTCAACATGGGTGGTATCAGTACTATAGCATAGTTGAAATTATTTATGGTTGGTGTAATAGTGCGCCTTTCTCCTTATAATCCTATTTTAGTCTAGGGTTTCTTTATTATAAACTCTGAGATCTCCATTTAATTGTGATCCTGAATATAGTTAAATTTCAACTTCTCTATGGATGTATGGATCATTTCCCAAACCACTTAAATTTATAAGTCCATGATATTCATCTACTTCTTTTTTTCCCATTTTACACTTCTATGAATATTTTTTTTTCTATCATTGTGGATCCCAAATTTTTTTCATTAGTAAGTGCATTCTTAAGACCGAATATCATAACAATGTACTCATACATACCATAATTATTATGAAAATAAATATGAGGTATGTCTAATGGCCTGACTCATAGTTGATGATAGCCCAATATCAATTCAATCATAGAAAACACCATAGCTCCACAGAGATAATGAAATAGATCATATATATAAGGAAGTGGATAACGGTTATTAACATTAATTTGGTTCATCTATCTGTAAAACATGCATAAAATAAGGGTACCATCCACCTTCAGGGTAAAAATCATAGGGAAAACCCCAAGAATAAGTTTTGGGACATATAAAACCTCTAGTCTCTAAGTCCTCCAACTACCTCTTAATCTCTTCTTGGTCAGAAGGTTCCATAAAGTACAGAAGAATGTACATAGGAGCTACTCCTAGAATGAGTTCAATCGTAAACTCTACCTTTAAATCTAGAGGTAAGACGGAAAAATCTCTAAGATAGAAGTACCTAAAAAATCTATTAACTGAAAAACTTTGAACTTATGTAAACCCTAATCCTACATGAAGAGATTAGCGATTTGGGTGATCAAACCTCATATCCCATGATTCTTTGGTCCAGCTCTTCAAGACCAAACTTCCCACTGACGCTTATTTATATCATTGTTTCCCTTTGGTGATGCAAACGATACACTGTGGCTATAGTAGTCTACAAACACGTGATACGAGACCAACCAATCTATTTTGAGAATGAAATAAATCCCATCATTATAAGAGAAATGAGGTCTAATAAAAAATGGTATCATCCAACCTTAAAGATAAAGTCCCTACATTTGCATATTCTTTATGAATGTACTCACAACGGTGTATCTAGTGTCATTAAACAACTATAATACTATATTTCATAACTGATACATTCGATGATAGATAAGTGGATTAATGAGTGTGATGAACCTGTATCAAATAAAGTGGATGATATAGTGGAGAACACCAGAATAGTTTTTCATACTAAAGAACTTACTGAACTCTGGTCCTTATTTATTGGCTGTAAAGTATGAAACTGGCCTGATCCATAACCTTGGGATACAACTACACTACCTCGATCATGCCCGCTCTACTGGAACAAATGAAAATATGAAGTCTTGATACATTGACCATGACATCCCCCATATCTATTCCTACTGGTGCTACTCAAACTCCCTAGCTGACATGTCATAAATGAACATTACTTGAAGGTGGACTTGGTGTGGAGGCACTTCCACTGGAAGAATATGGAAAGGTCCAAAATAATCTATCAAGATGCCTCATATATCCACATGAAAAAAAAATATGTTGGGTCTTCATCAGACTAAGGTTTTAAATGCCTATGTATTCCATATTGATGAAATACTAGAGAGCTACTAGTATGGGTAGACTGGCTGCCACATCCCTTATTAGAAACCTCTAGGGAATGTTTACTACTACCGAAAGAACTGTTGGCCTAACTCAACACTAAACCTCTATGAATGGTACAATATCCATCCCTCTAGTTGTTCTCTATTATAATATTCTAATTATCTATTTTAAAAAAGGTGTTTATGATAACGACATTCACCTAAGTATGGAGATCATACTGAACCTCATCCCCAAAGAATCTAGAATGAGAAATCTCATCAGCATCTATAATGAATGAAAAGAGTTGTAATTATGTGAAACACACTTTGTATTACATATCTTACATAGAACCATAGAGTTTTTTTATATACTCTCTAGCTTAGTCAGCCCTCAACATCCAATGAATGGACTAATCATAAAATGCAGTCTATAAATTATCACATACGATTCTGTAATGGAGACTAGCCTAGGTAACAGAATCCTACCATCACTTGTTCGAATCAGACAACATGTATGAAAAAATCTTCACTCTATTATTCAAGGTTATATCTAGATGCTCAATGATAGAAACAATGGCCTCCAGCCAAGACTTAGCAGCCTCTTGACCACCATCCGTGAAGAAGGTATAAGGATGACACTATTGGAACTCATTGGTTAGACCATTTATCATAGGTTTATGTCACAAATCACCTTACATGTATTTCATCCAATATTTGAGACCATCATGAAGGTGAGAATTAGTTCCTATATTATGTACAACAGGAAGTGCCTCATGTGGCGCTCTTGGTGGTAAGACTGGAGGCTCAGGGCAACCCACGTCTATAACATTATTGTCACCACCCTCTTGATGCACAACATGAATACCTCATGGAATAATTTCTTTATAAATTATATGAGAGTCCTCATGAGTGAACCGCACTTCATGGGAGTAGAAATAACATTAAATAAATAAGAAATTACTAAGAAAAAATGTAATAATTACTTTATTTTTTGTTACGAATCAAACATATGAATCCCACGATTACACAATGGAAAAATGAAAAAACCCACATTTATGAAGTTCATCTTGGAAAATGTTGTATGCCAATGTCAACCCTCAATATTACCCTATGATCTTTAGGTGGTAGATACCCATACATAAATATTTTTTCCACATATTATAACCATTATAATGGAATTAAAAATCTATCAGTTAAACATTTCTATTTGATCCAAACCCCACATGAAAATATCTCATGAGATCACTAAAATAATGAAACTCAAATGGTATAAAAAAATAACTTGGATTATTTATAAAAAACTAATATAATCATGGTGCACCCCCTTTATGATGAACCACAAGATTTTACTTCCCTAGATATGGTCATAGTGTAAGGAATTTGGTAGTAATATGTTCATCAAAATATATATTTTTAAAATTCATTAAATATATTAAATATTTATATGGGTCCCTTATTTCATGGGATTGGATTTTTTTATTTAGTCCGTCATGATATGACATGGGACTATTGTTGTGGTGTGATGTTCATAACGCTTACAACTTGATCTACTTTCAATTCTCGACCCTCCATTGCACCATGATAAACAATAAATTGTATCAACCTTCTTTATTAAATTAAAACTTATCTTCATCTTATATCAATGATGTATGAAAAAACCTATTTGTATAACATACCCTATGAATTGAGATACATTCATATACATGCAGTCATAAAACACAATAGAACCTGTCATGAACCGATCTCCAACAAATATTCATAATTTCATGTGGGGTCCTAAAATTTTTTATCATTGGATTTAGGTGACCATAACATATTAATATTTTATGAACCTCGTAACATTCATGTTTATTCTACTTTAGAACTCATAGTGTTAAACCCTCCAGCATGAGATGTAATCCTTTTACAAATCATCCATCCCATTTTGTAGATATGTTTAGAAACAGAAAGCGGGACCAAAAATCTTATATATGGACATTACAACTAAAATAAATCCTTATGTATTTAAGGTACCATATCAAGACATTACAAAATTTCTCATATGGAATATCATATGTCTCAGCCTGTAGAATATTATGTATATATTCAATTATATAGGACTTCATAAAATTCCTCCTCACTACTAGAAAAATATATTATGTAGGTGACTTTTTCATTTTCATCCTCACTCAATTTTTTATGCTAGGGGAATATACCTTACACATCTCCTGAATATTTTGTGAAATCATGATCTTTTAAATAAATTATACCAAAAATCACCCCAAATCAAAAAAACATATACAAACCTAAAAGTAAATAAATTTCCTAAAAAAATAAAAATAGACAAGAATAATAGACAATCAAATATAATTATTAGTAAAAAAATGAATATGAATATTGGACATCACCTTCTTTATATAATACATTGGGAAAATTCCTCAATCCCATGAATTTAATGATGTGATATAAAATTCATGAGTAAAGGATTGAATGTTGATGAATTAATCAAAGGAATTTCATTGATCCTCTCATTCATTTCATCTTTTGAAATTTCTATAATAATGATATCTCTTAGGGAAGAATAATTGAGTAATGATACATATCGTTTGACTCCCATCGGTAGTAGTATGGTATCACTTATAACATGTATTATGATTTCCCCTTAAAAAGAAATAAGATATGTATTAGTTTATTTATGATTTATCAAATTCCAGGCTCATATACTACCATTTTATATAATATTTATGGAATATATTTTTTATGTTTTCCATAAAAATTCATTAGAAAGAATAATTTTTTTGAGGCTGATAGTAAAATAAAAATAATCTTGACAACTCTTCATTAAAAAACATTTTGTCTATACTAGTAATTTAAAAACCCTCTATAAAACCTATGATAGAATTCCTTCAAAGAAAACCCAACAACTATGGATTAAAAATTTATACAAAATTAATTCAAAAATATATTTATGGTGAAATTATTAGTAGTGGGGGCCATCCAAGATTATGAATAATAATAATGTGTGAAGGTTATTGGAGATACCTGTGTGTGGGTATGGGTCATAGCTACTAGGGATGAGTGGTGTGGTTCTTTTCTACATTTTTATTTTGTTGAGATAGTAGTGTTGAAGGGGATATTAATAAGGGTAGGTAGTAGGTTAGGATATGGTAACCCATATTTTAGCTGATTTTTGGGAGGATAGAGTTCTTGGGAGGTCTCGATCACAACTGCAATGAGTGGTCTTTGAGGAGAGTCTTCACCAATGTACTTTTCTCTTTTTTATTCTTCTACAACCTATCTAATTTATTAAACCGTTAGGATTGTAAATCATTATAAATATAGAGTTATTGGTAATTTTTTAGACATCCTCTATCTCACAAACTGATAGTCATAATAATTTTAGTGACGTCAGTAGGGAATGAAACATTTGATGGTAGGGAGGTTAGCAATGTGGGATGAAAATTGTGAACGAATATAAGTAGAATAGTAAAATCATGAGTGAGAATGAAAATTTAACTGACTGTACATTGGATTGGAATAATTTTTTATTATGTGTGCACTATCTGGAAGACTCACAACAAGATTATCATTTTCCCATCTAGGATGTAGACTAGGAAGGGGAATTTGGTCTTTGCTGATTAGATGTCAATTTAGAGTATATAGACGGAAGATCCCACCCTGTGTATATTGTATTAGTTTTTAATTGGTATTTATGATTTTTAATTAATTAGAATGATTATATTAATTTCAATATGTTAAAGAAGTTGTAAAAAATTAGTATCTTGTATGTTTGACATAATTATCCAAGCCTATTAATGAAGATGATAATATGGATCTCAAATTAGGATGATGATAATATATTCACAAATATGAAGAATCAATGATTTTTGAATTGGATTAGATGTTATGAAGTCGTGATATATTGGATGAAGGTAAATGATGTTCCCTAGATCATTATATTTGAAAAATATTTTTTAATTAGAGGAGATTTATTATTTGAATACATTATGATAATCATGAAAAATGTTCATCTCGTCATAATGTATCAAAATTTTTACTTAATTTTTATATAAACACAATTATTTAGAACATAAAATTTTTGGAAGATAGTTTTGAAGTCTCTGAATGAAATGTTATGGGAATAGAAGACTGATTCTAATGGGAAAAGGTGTATTATATGGGGAGATATACAAAGAATGTAGAAAACATTATATGTTCATCAGATTGAGGATTCTGAATGATTAAATATAGGATTCATAATAATTTCATCAAACAAAGGGATTATGTGATGATCATAAGGTAGAGAAGTTCTTCTAGAATCTCTAGATGAAAAAGATATCTAATGAAACATGGAAGTAATAAACAATGTTGTATTAGGAAATAAAATATGGAAGAATATTTACAAGTTTATCAGACATAAGAATGTTTTTGAAATCATTAGAAATTATTTTTAAAATTAATAAAATAAAATTTTCCAAATTAACAGAAAAAGTTCACTAAGTCATCAGACACAAGATTATGAGAAAAGGAATCAGATATAATTTTTTTGAGAAAAGGCATCAACTATACCTCTCCGACCAACGCCATTAGACCAAATATTACAAAGTAATCCAATATAATTTAAAAAACAATCTAATATAGTTTAATGAAGTCATTAGGCAGAATAAGTAGAATTATATTTCAAGAGTACAACAAAAATAGAAAAAAAATATGAACATTTATGTGCTCACCAAATAATGAAACTAGATAAACATTGTAAAATCATCTGTTAGGGGAATATTTCAAAAAACTAGGGACCTTTTCACCAAACAATGAATAAGTATTAGTTGAAGGTTTTAACATGATTAAAAATTGATTGTTACAGTTGTTTAATTATTATTATTATGAGTTGTATGTTTAAAAAATAAATAATCATGATGGAAATATCATGAAACTAGTTAAGTTTTTTGAAAATTTGAAGAGATCATTGATGTCATGATATAAGGAAGTCCATATGAAAATTGTTGAATCCAATTTTTGTGAATATTTGAAAAAATCCAAATAATGACAGATTTCAGAGGGATATTCAGTGTTTGAGTGGAAACTTTAAATTTGATGTTCTCACTACTTGAGTTTTTGAGAAATGCTGCATATATAAAGGAGATCAGGTGCACTATGAAGAGGTTCCTTATGTTTTTTATCAAGCTGTTGTGACTATGATTACAATTAAATATGTAAAGTTTCTTAATCAAGTATCGACCATGAATCTTGATGGGAAATATCAATTGGGAATAAGTATTAGATGGATGGGTATTAAATGGATGAGGAGGTAATGGATAGAGTGGAAGCACTAGATAGAGGAGAACAAACTGAGTGAAGTAGTGAGATACTAGAGGGAAAAAGGATTAGATGAATATGTATCATTTGAATATTATCAGATGGATATTCTATGAAAGATAATAGAAGCTATCAGATAGAAAATTTTCAGATTAATAAGTTATGGGATGGATAGGTTACAGATAAAAGAGAAGAAGTTGGAGAGAAATATTACAGTCAATGCATGAAAGGATTTTTTTTCTTCAGATTTTCATTTTCAAGAGAAATAATTTTATATGAAATAGGATTCATATGATAGAATAAAAATAATATTTTCTTTCATTCTGATTTGAATGTAAGAGAAGATGGAGAATAAAGAATAATAATTGAGAAATTAAATAGAAGCCACACCTACTGGATGAAATTATTACTATTTTATTGAATCTGAGGAAGAAGTTGAAGACTATACACACTGGTAGTATAAAGAAATTGAAAGGACTTGAAATTAGACTATGTACTAAAATATCCAAGTAATTAGGATTATTTCATATCCCTCTCGTAATTTTTAGAGAGCCACAATTGGGATCAAGATTATTTCCAAGACAATCCTTTGTAATTGGTATACCACTCAAACACAAAAAATATTCCATTATTTATTATGTAAATTTCACATAAAAAATCCCAGATATAAGGGGTATTAAAATGGCAGAGTGAAAGTGAGTCTCTATAAGGATAAAGAATCATTTAGAAGGTAAATATTCAATACAATGATAAAAAAGATACCTTCAATTAGATTTCCATTGTTGGTAAAGGAATCCACAACATTATTCCCTTCCCTCTATGTGTGATTCACATTAATTCCTATCATAATGGAATTAATACACCTTTAAACTAAATAATTTATATCACATAGATAAAAAGTTTTTTCCAAGAGGATCCTATGTTTTATATCTTTCTAATATTCATATACCTACATAATAAAATGTATAAAGAATAAGAGAATGAAAAAATAACTATTCAAAGTGTTAAAGAGAAAAAAATTATTAATTATAGTAAAAATTATCCAACACCGATTCAACCCACCCCCTTAGTTCTCAAAATATCTTGAATTTACCATCTACAATGGTATTAGATGTAACGTTTTTCTCTTTAAGATATTATATAATGAAATTTTTTCTATTTTGTATATTTTTGTTTCTTTCATGTATTTACAATGAAGTCAATTTTTTCTTAATAATTTTGTATATCTAACCATAATTATATTTAGACCAATAAAATTTTTAATAGGTAAATTAAATAGGGGGGAAAATAATGAAATTATCCCACTTTCCTAGAGAATAGAATATATCAGTTTCATCAAGACATGTTAACAAAGAAGATAGATTTAGATTGGATAGTGAAGAAAAGGTGGTCCAAATTACCATCAATGAGAATGAAAACATTAATTCCCTGAGTGGCCCAAGGTTATGTGATCATAGTGTATTTGAAAATTCTTGTACAAAATTTACGTAAGAATAAGTGCCAAGTATAAATGGTGATTATATATTTGAACCTTCCCTATCTAATTTAGATAGTATATAAAATTAAATTTTCATTGAATTCATAGGGAAATCATCTTTCATTTTTGTGGATTATATAAGAGAATGTTGGAAGAGATCATGCAGATGGAAGGAGAGAAAAAATATTATTAGAAAGGATTTTCTGGAAAATCAACAATCATACATAATGATCTACATGAAGTTTGGATCCTTTAAGACATAAAATGTGGATATTGATAAAAATTACTCAAATTTTGAAAATAAATGGCTCAAATATGTTGAAGAGATAGATGGGTCAAGAATAATATTGAATTTATGATCCATGAACTTGATGAAAATGTCAAAAAAACATTATTATAATGAATTTGAAATTGGAAGTAAAATCCAAAAAGAAAAAGGAACATAAATCATTACAACAACATAAGGTTATGATTCAAGATGAAGAAGTTGATAGAATGAATTATAGTTATGAAGGGAAGGTGATTATAATTCAATATCAAGAAAATATCCTTTGCATGAAATATCTAGAATTATAAATTAGGATTACTAGTCATTAAAAAGAACATTTTAAGTATTAAAAAAAGGATACAGATGTTGATGCCGCATAATTAACAGTGGATGATTCTAAGGGGAAAATAAATATAACATGTTATAAGAAGATTTTGGAATAATTTTATGACTTATCTTAAGCAACAATTAAGAATGAGTTATCATACACAGATTTTAATAATTTATCAAAATCTGTTTCTATAAATATTTATGGTTTGAAATTTTTTTTACAAGTATTAATAAAGATGAGTGATGATAATTCTACCATCATATTCATCATTGATGGGTGTTGAAGTTGGTTCAACATGAAGGGACCAACAAGTTGTGGATAAAACTCAAAATTAGTATTCATGTTTTGGAAGATAATTGGGATCACTTATAGTAGCTATAAAAAGATCAAGGTTTGTTGGTCAATGTTGGTACTAAAACATATTTGGGAATTGTGCGTCATATTTTTGGTACAATCCCCTAAATGTGATTAAATAAAGGAATCCAATGTTAATAGGATGAAATCTATATATAAAGAAGAAACATCCACAAATCTTTAAAAATATGTATACAAAATATATATTTTGAATTTTTGAATATATATGTGGTTAATTCAATAATGAGGTTCAGGATAATATTGATTTATCATCTTGACTTATATGAAAATTAATAAGAATAGAAGAGAAAAAGATATGGTAAAGAAAGAAGAAGAATCCTTTAGAAGTAATTAGAAGAATGTTGAAAACATGAATGATGGAAAAATATATATGATGATTGATATGTGAGAATACCATAGATTCTGGATCCATGAATTTGAATAAGAGTGTATCATCTAAATGAACTGATGAGAATAATGGAACTCATAAGATTCCATACAGACAACCTAAACATAAGGGCATACATGGGTGAATTAGTGAGAAATTTTTCATCTCTTTTTTTGGTTTCATGAAATATAAATATATTTCACTTGTTAAAGTGATTCATATCACTTATTAACACATACACATAGAGAAAAGATATAAAAAATGAAATTAAATATAAAAAGTTAACTAATCCAGATGATAATCTATTCCTTGGCACGATCTACAATCCCTTTAGACCATATGATTGAATATAATTACCAAGGATTATACAAACGATTGGATTATATTCATCAATCATAAAACATGATGCAAAACATTTGTCACCTTATAAGATGGATGGTTTTATTGATCTTCAAAGATGTATGGATTATTTTTTTCATCTAATTTTATTCTCTCTAGAAAATTGTACAGTTCCCCTACACCTATTCTAAATGTTGAAAAGGGTGAATTATTCTTCCCCATTAATATACAACACATGTGTGATGATCACACAAAATCCAAATGTATACTATTTATATTCTTTGTCAACATTCAATAGTACAAACACTATTACTATTCTTTTAGATACTTCTTTTATTTTTTGTGTTCTCTAAACTACAGAAACTCTTTCACTCTATTATCTCCACTATATTATATTCATAGAAAGAGACTTTTTTTCATGTTAAAATTTAACTTTCAAATTCAAATTCTCACAATAACCATACATACCATCAATGTTACTCTTATGTATACTAGGGATTTTTTTCCAATTTTATTATCTCACTAGTTAGATATAGTTTTATATATGAATCTAAATAATCTTAAATAGTAGGGTATTTACAATTTTTAATACATATTCAGATAAAATTTACTTCTAAACATTGTAGCTTTCGTACATCTAAATTTTCATAACTTCTTCTCTCCTAAAATTATGATCATCAGGATTTAGGAAATTTGTCATCTTTAAGCACCTTCCAAACATAACTCATGCATATCTATCTTTTGAATAAATTATATTCCAGATGCACCAAAAATATATATATCAGCTTCCTATGCTATAACATAATCCACTTCTCTAAAATAATCACTTCTAGAACAACATTCATACTTTATTCAAATAACTCAAAACATTTTTCAGACATCCCCACACTATTTAACTACCATAAAAAAATTCCTTATTTTATTTGATTTTGAACATCACTCTTTTAATTAAAAAAGAATACAACATAATAACCATATATACGTCTTCCCTATTAAAATAATTGTTTTCTATACAAACAACACAATTATACGAGATTCTACATCTACTCTATATCTCAACATATTCTTCAACCATGGGCTAAAAAATCTAAAATTTCATCTATTGTTCATCTTCCTATTACTTTAACATTTCTATATAAATCTTTTAAATCATGAAAAATAAGTCCTTAAATCATATATAGTGTGTTAGATAAAAAATATGATAAACACTTTTAATTATAATTTATTATATTTGTAATTAATTCTGAGTTTTCCTATACTATTATTTTTGTTTATTAACAAAAATGTTTTTTAGTTATTTTTTTTAATTTATGATCATAAATATTAATAATTAAATTAATAAGTTTTATGTATCATGGGAATGCCCATTCAAAAAAGAAAAGTCCAAAACTCTACTGAACCGTTTTCAGAAGAGACCAATATAAAATGAAGCCTTAATGGGTGTTATGAATAACATTCATTGGTTGGATTTAGTGGCCTTGAACCAAAAATGTTGTAAATTATTCATTAATAAATACCATATCACATCCATATTATTCTTTTGCATAATAAGTCAATTGATAATCTCCCAAGGATAGATGTTTCACCAATGGGTAATAGAAAATCCATGCTTGGATGAGAACCCAGAATTTCCAAAACAATATTATTGAATATGTATTCTATGGTCGGATGATTTTATTTGAGGGACACAAATAATACTGTCCATTGGGTGTGAGGACACATAAAACATTGGGGCACCTTCTCAGGGTGCATGCCTTTGGTAATATCCAGGAGGATATTATGAGAATGATACCCTCTAGTAGGATATCCACATTTCATAGTTTCATTAGATGTTGCTATCTACAGATGTTTTTATTGGTCCTTAGACATTACGATTATTATTAATGGGTATTAAAACTCACACACATATATGTATTGACAAATAATGTGACTACACACTGTTCGCAGTGAGGTAGGATATATTGGGTGCGTCATGAGTAATACTGCATTAACAGATAATGTACGAAAGGATTTTTCTCTTATGTTCTATAATAGTAGTAGATATATCTGGACCTTTGTTGAATTGATATAGCCTAAATAAATCCATTTCAATGGTGAGTAATAGACATGTAAAATTCTGGGAAGTCAAAAAAATAATAATCAAGCACATGGGTTGGTGGAACTATCATGCAACCCGCTTAATTGGAGATGTTCTGACAATGGGATTACATTACACGGTAACTATTCGTAGGATGTGACACGTCATTGTGGAGATATATTCTCTCACTATGGGTTCCTTGGTGTGTTTCAAGGTGATAACCTTGGACTTTAGGTAGGTTTCGCCCAATGCCACTAAGAAAGAGGCCTAGAGGGTCAAAAACTATGTGTGTATGAGTATCTAAATTAAATATTCATTTATCTAGTTGAATAAAGATTATTCCCTATTTTGATTAATAATTATTCAAGGATGCCTGATTGCATTTATTTCAACATTATTTTTTTAAGAGAATATAGTGTGGGAGAAATAATATATTTATTAGTAAGTAATAGAGTGTTATTTATTTAATAAATAAATAGTCATTATTCAGGGTTTAATAAATGTCGTGGAGGAAATAAATAAAATGGAAAAAAATTACATGCCATGAATATTAATATATACCAACTATGTAGTTATTCTAGGGTTTTTGAGACATAATATTATTTATTTAAATAAATAATATTTATTATTATTCGCTGGGTGCATGTCAAGTAATAATAATAGTCAAAAATTACTATTAGACATGGGGTTTTACTATAAATGAAATGAAATGAAATGAATGATTTTGGGTAATTAATTCTTTTATTATTCTATGTAATTAAAATCCCAATTATATTATTCTCATTAACCTGTCCATTATTTGTGGTTGTACACAACATATTTGGCGAAAGCTCTCAAGAAAAGATAGAATTGTTTTCCTCTAAGGATGTTATCATGTTAAAAGGGAGATCCTCCTTCACCAGATCAAGGAGAGCACTTTTGAAGAGGCTCTCAATGTGATAGAAGGCTAAAATCACAATCAAAGCTCATCTATGCTAGAACCCAATGATCCTTTTGACAACATCTAGAGATACGTAGATCACATGTGGATCACCACTAGAGGAATCCTACACATGGATTCTGCAATAAAGTGGATGATCATTTTAGATCGGGACCGAAAACATTAACAGAGAGATAATTCCATATGTTAATTCTTGTATTTTAATTATATTAATTATTACCAACATATGATGATCCTCTCCATGGTTCTAGGACATCACCCTTTCCTTTCCCTTCATTGTTCTATTTCAATGATCTAGAATTTTATCATCGTGATGGATCTCAGATTGATCGTTGTTAATGTGAAAATTATTTTTGGGTTCACCCATCCACATGCTTCCACTAAGCCTGAAACCAAAAAGTTGTATCAAAGGGTTCATATCATTGATTATAATTATTTATATTTTTGTTGATGATTTATGCATTTTATAATTTAGTTTTTTCAATTCAAGTTAATTGTTCTACAAATATGAGTCTTAATATCCATTCCTCCTCTTTCGTTTCCCGTTCAACTTATAAAAATGAACATTTAATTTAATTTTGATTAAAATAAAATAGAGGATCTCATATGGAGGTTCAAAATCTCCCAAGACATACAACACCAGAACACATGGTGTGTATTAGGGAATAAGTGTCATGTAGTTAATATTCAATGCATCAGACTGGTATGCCAAACCATGCCATGTGTTCGAGTCTTTCTATGTCTTAAATGAAACTGTGTGTTGATCTGGAATAGGTTTCACATGGTTTCCGGATTACACGCTATGTGGATCACGGGACACGATGTGTAGTCCCTTGGGGTTTGGGTTAGACAGTGTACTACATACACGACTTTCCCAGATGGAGACTGTATAACATAGATACTACACAACGTGTGACCCACTGGACACGTTGTGTACCTTGAAGATTTCTAAAGTATACTCAGATGTTGTATCCTCAGGCATGTACTTCATATGGATGGTGAACAATAGTACACGCCATGTAGTTAGAACTACACACCTTGTACTCATCCAATATTATACAAATTTACTAAATTTGTTATTATATTATAGAACCCCTTGAGATGTGTACCATGGTTCAGGTGTAAATCTAAGGAACAACATGAGATAGGTGTTTTATATATATGTTTTTAATTTAACATCTTCGTAGTTTTCATTTCTACTAATTGGATTGTTATGAATTGGAATTCACTAGGTTGCCTCCAAGGTACAAGTTATGTACAAAGATAATTTTAAATGAATTTATTTTTTTAAAATTAGATTAGAATCTCAAGAATAATAAAAAATGTTTTAATATAATAATGATTAATTAATTAAAGATAAATAATTGATTTAAGGGTGATTTAACATAATCAAGAATGATTAAATAATTAAATTCAAGTTTTATTTATGCGTAAATATCGTTGCATGTATGGATGATCATGATATAGACCAAGAATTTTGTATAGGGATGATTGCATTTAATTTTTTTATTTAAATTAAATTTTGTGTCCTGCGAGCCTTTTCCTGATTGATATTGTGGGCATGTGATCCCAAGGTTTCTTTTATGTAAAACCCCATTTTACACCTCACATACGAGTGATAAAAAATCATATTTAATGGATTGAGCTCCCAAGCTAGTGGAGGAAACTCACGTTAGAAACCAAGGTGAAACTAATCCAAGGATATAAAAAGTTGGACATGTGGAAAGATGTAAACATGAACCAAAAATGTTCAAGGTGTTTCTACCCTAGGTCTTGGGTTATTCTATCAAATTCTAGATAAACTAACCAATAGAACAAGCTCATGCGCTTACCATTTATTTAATTTCTGTCATTTTCATTGTTTATTTATTTTGGGTGTGTTTTCATGATCATAAAATTAATGAATTTACCATGCCTGCAAGAAGAAACTAAAAAAAGACCATCTTATGTGTAAATATTATCTTATACATGGTTAACCACATAAGTATACCCCACTTAATATTAACATGAAAGTAATCAATAATAATAAGATGAATTTTTATGTATAAGGATAAAATACCTCAAAGAAATATTAAGTCATTATATCGTTCCATAATCTTGGTTAGAATCAAACCATAGTTCATAGTTCTTAACCAAAACTAGATGGGATGCTTTCAATTATCCAAGAATTCTAATTCAATATTTTTGGATGACTTGAATTGGTTCACATCAAGGGTTCTCTGTCACATCAAGACTTGGTGTGACCAAGAAGCAAATGTTGAGGAAATCAAAAATATAGGTTTTAATATTGGGGAGTCCACTCAGTGGATCAAGGAACTGCGAGTTAATTCAGTTGGAATTTGTAATGCCTACCTAGAACCCTTCAATTTTTTTGACCAATCCTAGTTGGGATTATGTGAAGGGAAATTTGGATCCTTTCCACTAGAATATTCAGGAAAAAAAGCATTCTAATGTCAATGAAGAGGGATATTGGATTTTTATAAAATAGAGGGAGACTATTAAGTATTAATTTATTTATCTGTGTTAGTTTTATCATGATAAAGTACTAAATAATTTCATAACATAATTTGTATTAACAGAAATAAAATTGTCTTCAAACATAACATTGCGAACCATACTTGAGAAGGAAAACCTTCTCATTGGTACCAATTTCTATGAATGGCATAGGTATTTGAGCATTATCATTTTCAATGAAATAAATTTGTATGTGTTGGAGGAGCCTATTCGAGTTTCATTTGGAAAAGAGGCTAGTGATGAGGAACTATAAATCTATATGAATCATATTTATGATACCACAAATGTCAAATTTTTCATGCCATCCGCCATGTCTAATGAGCTCTTGAAGTAGCATGAAAACATGGTTGCATACAACAGGATTTCTCAACTTAAGGATCTATATCAATAGAAGGGGAGACAAGAGAGATATGTGATCTCCAGTGCTTTTTTTTAGAACTAATCATGGAGAGTCTCTTCCAGTTGGGCCTCATGTAGTCAAGCTTATTGGATACATTGAAAGCCTAGACATTTTAGGGATTATGTTCTCGGATGAGTTTCATATAGATCTCATTCTACCATCACTACCCAAGACCTTCACTAGATTTATTATCAACTACAACATGAGTAACAATGAGAATAGTCTATCAGAACTTCTAACCTTAATTTTTCATGTAGATAAGTATATGGGGAGTGAAAAACTCATTGTTCGTATGGTGAATAAGAAAAGGTAGGACAAGGGAAATGGGACAAAGATTTATAATTGGTTTGAAGCCCCCGAGCACCGTCCCTCCATGAAGTGGATGATCTAGAAGTAGGGCAAGGAATGAGAGGTGATATATTTTTCATGTGGCAGGACAAGCCACTAGAAGAGGAACTACACAAAAAAGTGTGGGGAAGCGGGTGGTGCATTCATTATCGAGTGTAATCATTTAATTTTCTACACATTTGTTACTAGATATATCTTGTGGGTCTCACATCTATATTAAAACTCAGGAAAGAAGTAGATTTAGAAATATTTCCAGAGGAATGGTGGATCATTGTGCTACCAATGATGCAAGGCTAGCTGCGTTGGCCATTGGCGGTTACCATATCTCATTGCCAAATAAAATTCTTTTGGTTTTACATAACTCTTATTATGTTCCTAGTGATACCAAGAACATAATTTCTGTGTAATTTTTTGATATGGATGGATTTATTTTCATGTCTGGAAATAAGGGTTGTTTCATTTATAAGAACAACTTATGTTATGGTATAACACATTAAAATGATTGTTTGTATTTATTAAATTACGAAAACCAAGTGTTGGAAATCGATAACAAAACAAATCACAAGACTAATACAAAACCTCGTTGCGGAATCACCATCTCGGTCATATAAATGGAAAGATCTTGACAAAGATCTTACAAGATGTTTATTTAGACTCTAGTGAGCTAAAAACAAATGATATATGTCACGCTTGTTTATAAGGTAAAATGACCTAGTCGCCTTTCGGTGGATAGGGTGAAAGGGGTACAGAGAATCTAGGATTGGTACACATAGATGTGTGTGGGACATTTCTAGTAGAATCTAGAGGTTGATATTCGTACATCATTACTTTTACAGATGATTTGAATAGATATGGATATATCAACTTAATGAGGTAGAATTTAGAGGCCTTAGAGAAATTTATGGAATTCAAGAATTAAATAGAGAATCATATTGGTAATATGATAAAGAAGCATTAATAGGATTGAGGTGGAGAATATCTAAACCAAGAGTTCATTGACCTTTTATGGGAGTCCTAGATTCTATCTTAACTCACTCCTCCTTATACACCACAGTGGAATGGTGTTAGTGAAAGGAAGAACCGCAACTTGTTGGACATGGTGAGGTTAATGATGAGTCATGCCGATCTTCAATTATCCTTTTGGGGATATTCATTAGAAAATTTCGAATACATATTAAACTGAGTACCAATTATGGTGGAAAATGGAATTCCCTAAGAGATATTGAATGGAAAGATTGACCTCAATAATGTTGATCCTCAAGATATAGAAGAGTTGGTACAGGAACTAGTTCCGTAGGTCCCCTTGGAAAGGGTTCAATAAACCCAAGTACTGTATAGGATCGCAAGAGAGGTAGGGTAACCAGAGGGATTTTTTTTCTTAGTCACTGAGGACGGTGAATCATTATTATTGGACAATGATGAACCTCTCTCCTACAAGGAAGCTGTAGAGAACTCATAAGCTGCAAGATGGATAGAATCGTTGAATTATGAGATGGATAACATGTATCAGACCCAAGTCTGGGTTCTAGTCAATGTACCTATTGATGTAAATCTTTTTGGATGCAAATGGGTATTCAAGAGAAAGATGGAAAAGGAAGGTCAAATTTGCACCTATAAATCAAGGCTAGTTCCTAAAAAATTAAGACAACATCAAGGAATTGTCTATGATGAAACCTTACCTCTACATTTTCTATTTAAATCAACAAGAATCATATTTTCCATAGAAGCATACCATGTCTAAAAGATTTAAAAAATGGATGTTAAAACAGCATTCCTTAACATGATCCTTCAAGATAATGTCTATATGACATCACTAGAAGGGTTTGTGACACCCGGTGAAGCCAAATGAGTTTCCATGTTGCAAAAATACATTTATGGATTAAACCAAGAATCCAAGACATGGAAGATTCAATTTGATAAAGCCATAAATGAATTTTGTTTCATTAAGAATGAATGTGAGCCATGTGTTTATAAATGGTTCAATGGGAATGCAGTCGTTATCTTAGTAGTAGATGTTGACAACATATTACTTATTGGAAATGATGTACTAATATTACAATCATTTAAAGATTGGTGGAACATGTTTTCTTCATTAAGGACTTAGGCGAATCAGCCTAAATTCTAGGGATCAAGATCATTCGTGATAGATCCATGAGGCTGCATGGGGTAAGTCAGGGTACATAAATTTACCATATAGTAAATGGATTTCGTATGGAACAATCCTAGTGGGGATTAGTTCTAGTATCACATGGCCTACATCTTTCTATGAATGTGTGTCCTCAGACACAACAGGAGAAAGAATAGAAGAGTAAGATCCTATACGCGTCATCTATAGTATGTATCATGTATTCCATGTTATGTACCAGGATTGACGTTTTCTATACACTGAGCATGGTAGGAAGATATCAAGAAAATCCAGGAGAACACCATTTTAATTATTTTAAGACAGTCCTTAAGTATCTTAAAATAACTAAGGTTATGTTCTGGGTGTATAGAGGAGACTAGGAGCTTGTCATCTGAGGGTATGATGATTCTGGTTTTTAGAAATATCAAAACAATCTGATGCCACAATATGGATATTTTTTTATCTCAATGAAGGAGTTGTGACATGAAAAAGTTTAATGTAGCCAGTTCTCATCGATTCTATATCAGATTCCAAATATATAGCGGGCTTCTGATGCATCCAAGGAAGACCTCTGGATTTAGAACATTTCCCAAGAGCTAGATGTGGCGCCTAATAGTAAAGATCATATCACATTGTATTTTGAAAAGACTACATCAATTACTCTTAAAAACTAACCAAGGCCACATCAACGGATGAAGAAAAGTTTCTGGAAGTATCACCTTTTGACGGATTTCTATCAAAGGAGTGATGTTGAAGTGAGTAGAGTGTCCAGAAAAGAAAACTTGGTAGACCCCATAACTAAAGGCCTATCTAAGTATAAGTATGCATATCATGTGAGAGATAGAGTGTTAAAGGTTGCTAGTAGTTGGATCCCATCCATGTGGGAGTCTGTTAGATTTGGTGGCCTAGAACTAAATACTTTGTACTTTATTCATTATAAATACCTTATGAAATCATAATTATTATTCTTTATAACAATACATGTTATAATGTCCCAAGGATAGATATTTTTCCAAAGGGTCCTAGAGGATCCCTTTTATGATGAGAACTAGGTAGTTCCATAAAAATATTCTTTAAAATATGTAATATGGATGGATGATGATATTTGAGGGTCAAAAATAATACATGCCATTAGGGGTGAGGACTCATAAAACTTTGAGTCACTTTCTCATGGTGTGAGCCCATGGGAACATATAGGAGGATATTTTGAGAACAAGACTTGCTAGAATGAAATCCACATTTCATAGTGTCATTAGATGTTCCTTTCTGTGGATGTGTGCATTGGTCTTAGACATTAAGATTATTATTAATGGGTATTAAAACCCGAGCACATATATATATTGGGGAAAACAATGATGACAAATTGTTTGCTTCGAGTTATGATATAATGGGTGTGTTGTGATTAATACTGCATTAATGGATAATGCAAGAAAGGATTTGTCCCTTCTATTCCATAAAGGAAGTAGATATCTCAGGCTGATTGATGGAATTGATATATCCTAAAACAATTCATGGCCATGATGAAGAATTGGAAGGTTTAATTCATAGAGGTCAAAGAAACAATATCCAAGCTCATGGGTAGATGGAAATATCATGAAACCCTCTTGATTTGAGAAATCATGACAAAGGGATTAAATTACATGGTAAACATTCATAAGAGGTGACATATTATTGTGGGGTTAAATTATTTCTCTATGAGTTCGTTTGCATGTTTCTTGATGAAATCCTTGGACTTTATTCAAGATTCACCTAATTCCATTGAGAAAGAGGCCTAAATGGTCACACACTAAGTGTGTCCAAGTATCTTAGTTAAATATTCATTTAAAAAGTTGAATAAAGATTATTCCCAATTGTGGTTTAATAATTATTCAAGGATTTATGATCGTATTTATATCAACACTAGTTATTTGAGAAAATATTATGTGGGTGAAATAATTTATTTTTTAGCAAGTAATGCGGTGACATTTACTTCAGAAATAAATATTCATTATTCAATGTCTGAAAAATGTGGTGGAGGGAATAAAAAATGGGGAAACAAAAGTACACATCGTATATATTAATATATATAGGCTATGTAGTTTTTCTGAGGACTTGTGAGGAATAATAATATTTAGATAATTAAATAATATTAGGTGTAATTCAATGGGCGCAATTCAAGTAATAATAATTGTCAAATGTTATTATTAGACATGGGGTTTTACTAATCAGTAAATGAAATGAATACATGATTTTAGGTAATTAATTCATTTTATTATTCTAAGTAATTAAAATCCCAATTATATTATTCTCATTAACCTAAACATCCTATGTGGTTGTGTATAATGGAATTGGAGAAATCTCTCAATACATTAGAGAATTATTTTCCTCCAAGAACACTCTCAAGTTACGAGATAGATCCTCCTCCGCCAGATCAAGGAGAGCACTTTGAAAGAGGTTCTCAAGGCGATCGAATGCGAACATTGCAAGAGAAGGATCTTCCATGCCAGCACCTACATATCCCTTTGGAGACATCTAGAGATATGTGTAGCATGTGGGGATCACTATTAGAGGAGGTCTAAACTTGGATTCTAGGATGCGACAACAATATCACATCGGATCGTGAATGGAAACCTCAACGGAGAAAGAATTCCATCAAGGTAATTCTTGTCTTTTAATTATATTAATTATAACCTACATATGATGATCTTCTAAATGGTTCTGTGAATTCCCTCTTTCCTTTCCATTCTTCATTATATTCCAATGATATAGAATTTTATCATCCTGTTGGATCTCAGATTGATCGTTGTCATCTGCAATATTAATGTTAGGTACACCCACCCATGCGCTTCCACTGCTCATGGAACCTACCTAATTCTTGGTTAGCTTAGTGAAGTATACAAGAGAGAGTTTATCCAAAACCATACATATGAAGGGGTCCTCTAAATCCCTAGATCCCTATCATTTTCCCATTTCCAATATTGGGCTATGACGTGTTACTCAACTATAAAATGTGGGCATATCAGAATGGATTATAGGTGTGAAAGCAACAAGAGGTGTCTATGATGATTAAATCCATTAGTGTCATTGTCAAGAATAGAAGGGATTACATTTATTAACACATGTGTATCGGAACACATAATAATTTTTCTGTCAGAAACCTCCCTAAGAAGAGCCTCCTCCTTACATGGCTTTCACCTGGATAATTCTTCCTTAATTATAGTACTTAAAAAAATACCCCCATTTAACAGGTTTGACACTTCCTAGTTTACTACACCATCATTGAATCCCAAATCAACTCTATGTTAATGTTATAGAATTCTTAGGTCATAATCATTTTAATTTATTTTTCAACTTTTAGCAATGTTTCTATCCTGGTTACATATTCATCCTCATTATGATATTTATTTACTACACATTCAATCCTTAACATAAAATTTAACCCATGATTCTATAATACATTCATAGATATGATCTATTTGGTTGCATATTATTGTATAAAAAACAATTTAATAGTTTTAAAGTAGATTTATTTTTCTTTTCAAATTATTATAAATAATTTATTCCATGATTTTTTAGTATACTATTCAGATAGAAAATTCACTCTATATTCTCCTCAATCAATCAACATTAAGGATCATCATGTTTCCCTTCAAAACATGATTTTTTTCATTGAACGTTATCCAAAAAATTTCATTATCTCATGTTTTTTTAACATTGTCTTCACATTAAATAAATTAATCCTGTCATTAATCATTTCTCTGATAGCATAAACTACTTTAGTACTAGAAAAAAACAATAATGATCTTGTTAAGAGGAATTGTGCCAACACCCAACCTGGCGAAACATATAATGAAATGTTTCTAGGATACAATGATTATTGATTCTAAATTTTGAACTTGAATAAGTATTTTATAATTTATATTAAACATTAATAGTATCTAAAGAATCTTCCACCATCAAATGCATCCTATTTTATCAGTGAATTCATTTTTGTTTACAAACAAATTGGAGTACTCAGAACCAGTCATGATAATTTTGAATAAAATATAATGTTCTTACATGGGGATAAATTTTATTGATGAATATTTTATTAGAGAAAATGATGGGGTAGATGGGTTTATCAAAACCATGGGAATGTTTATTGGTAACTGGAGATGTCGGTGAATGATCATGATTATTGTGAAAAGGAAATAAATATCTACAAAATAATCAGGCATTTCAGAGTAGAAGAATAATGGTAAATTAATATTGGGGAGTTTCATTATATAGTTTTTCAATGTAAGAAGAACAACTTTTTGGATTAAAAAATAACCTTGATCTATGATTTTCAGTTGAAGATGAAGCTACCTTGGTTGGTCTAATTGAATAGAATATTGAAATTGTAAAAGATGAAGTGAAAGTAATGGATAAATTAACGAAGTGAAAAATATTAAGAAAATTTAATGAAATATTATCCTTCCTTGAGATAATCAAGGTGGATAAAATATTCTACTTCAATATAATACATATCTTTAACACGTCATGAAAAATTACAACATTATTTTCTCAGGGTTTAAAGTATGTATGTAGTGAAATTCACTAATTTTTAGGATGTGTCTGAAATTATGTCTACCGATTCATAAAAAGATGATATAACTTGGAGCATTATTTTTTTTAGTTAAGTGATTTAATTTTAAATTTTGTATTGGTGTTTGGATGTTTTATAGGGATGCATGTTTTGAAATTGTTCTTATATTATAGTGAGGTGAATCTACTATACATGCATGTATTCATACATTAATATGCAAAAAACATTTATCTCTATATCTATATTTATATTCATTCACTCAAACACAAGCACACACTAACACATTCATATAGGTATGATGAAATTTGGTTAGAATGGTTATATGATAATAAAACTCAAAATATTTTTATTTTTAGTTATTTATTATATATAAAATATGAGGCAAACTATTTTTTGAAGTCACTTTGTGATGTTATTGTGTGCATATATCATTATTTATGGTGATATAAGTAAAACTTGGAGAGTTATTTGATGATACACATATTTTACCATTGTTTATATTTCAATTTAGATTATACATGTAAATATAAATTCAATATATTTCATTTTGGAAATTGACTATTGGTGTTAATTTATAATAATTATGAAATTCCATTAAGGAACATATTTTTAGCTGTCATAATAATGTTCATAGTGGTGTAGTGATCGTAAATCTACCTTGTTTTTTCCAACCCCTTTTTTGGTTTTTATGAACATATTATAATATTATTTCGGCATCATCATGAATTTGATAAAAGAGAGATGTTAATAGAATATTAACATTATTACAATGAAAAACTAATTGATTTATCTATATTCATTAGAGAATCACTGTAATCCCAAGACCTTTGAGAAGGCTCTTAAATGGAAAGGTGAGACATGGGAAACATACACATCAATTGGTAATTTCCATGTAAATAGTTTATAATATACAAGTATCTATTAATAGTATGTTTTAATTTATTACAATTATTGGTTCAGACCTATTATAATGTTTACACCATTTATAAAAAAATGGAAGGCTTGAAATTATAAAAATTGAAAGGAGGTGTAAATTTGTCTTCGATCATGTTGATCAATTTAATTTATGTGTTGAGATAGTAAAACTCAAACTAGTAATGTTTATTAAATGGGTTTTTGTATAATGTAATCCTGTTGAATATTATTTTTATATTTAATTTATTGTTTAATGTATTTGTAATAATTTATTATATTTTATACATACACATACACCCCAAAAACTAACTTAATTTAAAATAAAATATTTTATTTAATAATATATACAAATCAATTTTAAATAATTAAATAATCATATCATTTATTGTGTTGTCATGTCATGCACCCCCAATACTAACTAGATCCATTTATTTAATTTTGTATCAATTTCATTTTGTGTTTAGGTTTCATTTCATAAATTTACACCCCTACAATTTAATGATTCTTTTTTGTTTTTTACAGTTAAAATTATGTTAACTTTTTTTGTTTCAATAAATAAGGTATGAAAATTATTTAAAAATAATCTATTCTAGAACTATAATTTTGTATGAGAGATGATGTGTAAGAAAACTAAGAATAAATATACCACCGAATCTATTAATAAAATAACCAAAGGAATGAAAGGATCATACTACCCCCAATAACAGTTAAGACCCATACCCACACACGAATAGCCCCACCACCCCCACCCACATTATTTTCACTAATAGACCCAGTTAGCCTCAAATTCATAGAATTACATCCCTCCTTAAAAGCTACCACATCCATAAGGGGAAAACACATGATTGTGTCCCCAAATTCACCTTAGGTCACATCACATTCACCATATTGGTGTGGATAACCTGGGGTCATACAAAAAATGAATAAATTGTACTCACATGAATTAGAAACATTAGAGTGATAGATCATACAATAATCTCATCATAGGTTTCAATTTGATAAAAAACCTCCTTAGTTCATCAATTACTTCCTGCATGATGAAGTTAAATGCATGGTAATGAGTTCTAAAATAACATACTACATATTTAGTAGCATTAAATTTTGGAGAACCCTTCAAACTAATATAGAAGGGGTACCATTGTGAAACCCAATGCCAATGTGCATTTGTTTTTTAAAAAATGGGATCACATAGAGTTAAGTTACTAATATCTACAAACCCTTGTAGATTATACCACCTTTTAACATAACTCAAATTTACAAACTAAAATTCCCATGAGAGAATGAAATGAATCATTCACAGTCATTCCTTAGTGCTTTCATTTATGCCCCAAACCAAATTGGAAAATAGTTAAACATGATTCCATTGAATTTTTAGTCAATTTTATGATAAACACAAACCATTTATATATGTTCATTGATGACAATGATCTTCTTATCTTGATTGTAAACATTTACCATATGGTTTTTCTGCATCCCCACGACTACCATCACAACTGATGAGTGTCATGTTTTGTGCAATGTCTTGGGATTCAGTGAGTTTCCATCTCTGTTATAACTCTAACATATAACATCATGATCACAACCACCCTCATTAATTTTATTAAGGTTGAAAACTATCACGAACTTCACTGAGTCCCCTATTAACCCGATAATGGAGCCGACCCTAACATATCCTGAAGGGAATTACCGATCCCCATGGGTTGGTGACTAGAACATGTCAGCATAGAACATGAAAGTGGTTCTGATATTTTCCACTAACAATGTGGATGTAATGAATAAAGAAATGATGTTTAACAAAAGGATACTACATTGAGAGTAGCGTACCGGAATACAATAAGGCATAAACCAGCCCAAATTACTCCAACCATTTTCCCTAAGGACAGAACTCACCAAGTCTAAAGTTAAACAGTAGGATCCACCTATAAGTGATAATTTTACCCACCTAAACCCTAGAAAGAGAATGTCTACAAACTCCCGAAGGCAAAAGTCGATTGTGATCCTATGCCCATTATGATACCACCATTGATTCAATAATAGATTCCAAATATATGTTATCCTTGTAAAATCATTAAATTTTCAAAATAAATAGGTTTTGGAATTTCAAAATCATATTTAAAAAAAACATTCTATACATTTTCAAAATGATGGAAAGTAATTTTAAAGAAAAATTTTTACTTTACAAGAGATGGAATATTTAAAAAATGTTTTAAATAAAACATGTTCATAAAATAGTTTATGTAAATATTGTAGTGGCATTTAATGCAATTTTACAATAGTGGAATAAATTTATATTTCATATATAAATAAAAAATCCAATAGATTGTTCATATGCCAAGTAGGTGTGAAATTATTAACCATCTATTGGATTCCACACTTTCTATGTAATCCCAAACAAAGTAGTATACTCATGTGCCCCTAACACTGGCTAGATATGACTCATCACCCTCCCATTAGGGATGTGACATGCCATATGTATGTTTTATAATGTTGTAATAGCATAGTGTGTATCCCAATAACTCCCCAACAACCTAAGGCTTACATGTTCTCTTACATGATGGGTAATTTTTTTAAGACTTCTTAAAATACCATAAAATATCATTCTTCCAATTAGAAAATTCCAATTTATTTCCATTTAAAACCAAAATAGGTTTTAATCATAAACATGCATTTTCACAAGATAAAACAACTTGTTTTCTATAAGAACATTTTTAATTCATTTTTACATGATTGAAATCCCTTAAAACCCAATTACATCCTTTTCATAAATAATTTCCACATTTAAATTAATTTTTTGTTATTGAAATCATTTCCTTTAATTATAAAATTTAAAATCAACAATTTAAATTGACCAATTTTCTTAAAACACACCCCAATTCAATCGAATTGGGGGTTTTCCAAAATCTCCAGACCAAACCATTTCAAATCTACCAATTCACTAGAATCTGGTTTGATAAATTTAGTTGAAAGAAAATGTGAGAAATTTAATTTAAATTATTAATTTAAATAAACCAATTAAATTAGGAATAATAAATTTGGATAATTGGGATAGAACCATTAACATCTTCCTGAAACTCAAAACTCACACCGACCCCTATCAAGGAGAAATAAGGTGTAGAAGACCTCATAACTCAACCTAAAAGAAATATCCAACACAAAATGGAATAGATCCATAAATTCAAGACGATTAATTGAATCTAAAATAGTGGATAAAGAAAGAATCTTGAAGAATAAGTGAAAACACTTACCCAGGAATCACACCACGTGTAAAATGATGAGCGAACACCAAAGTAATGGATCCAGATGGGTTGTAAATATTCAAGTTCACATGGGAAAGCCTTTGTTTGAGGGAGATGGAATTTTATAGGATCTAAAATAAATTAACCAACCACACTACATATTTTAAAAATGTAGTCGGGGTATTACAGAACGTGTAATACCAATACATGATGTGTAATACCTATGTTTTTTAATTGTCTAACCATGAAATATTTTTCATTATAAAACCAATTATTAGGGTTAAAAATGATCTTTAATTCCATAAACATGTGTAGTGAAAAATCACAACATTTACCCATTATAGAATTGAACAAATCATGACCTATTTACTGGACTATTACATGATGTGTAAACCTATTGCACAGTGTGGAACCCTCTAGAAGCCAGTATGAAAAGTTGATTTGAAGGTGAGAATCCAACAAATATCTGAAATCACCATTATAGGTATCCTCCCAATCCAAACTCAACCCTACCCAATCAATTAAAAAGATAAACTAAGACTAGGTTTAAGGAATACATGTTATAATGTTAACATCATGTTATAACCTCCCCACCATAAAAACATTCTACCCCTAGAAAGCCTATGAAGAAGATTCTATGTTAAAGAGATGAGGAAAATTCTATCTCATCACTACCTTGTTTTCCTAGGTCTTGTGACTATTAGAACCACTCTCTCATTGCACACAAACCCAAGGCATCTTCCTCCCATGATGTACCTTGGTCTCAAAATCATCTATCCTGGCTGGATGCTTACTCAATGATAAATGAGGTTAAATCTTAAGAGAACTCTAGCTCGAAACATGAGATAGATATGAGACATACTTCCTCAACTATGATACATGGAACATGTTATGTATCTAATTCAGCTACGATGGAAGTGAAAAATGCTAAGAATCATTCCCCACCTACATAAAAACCTTGAATATTCCCCAAAAATGAGGAGCATGCTTCTCTTACCTCCCAAGGGGTCAATGACCCAACCAAGGAAAAACATTGAAGAAGACTTAATCAACAACTGAAAACTCCAAAAGTCTATGACATCGATAATCTTAAGACATATATCTTCTCTATTATATAAAAAATATATGATGAATTAGTTGTATCTTAGATGTTATTTCCTGCACCATGATTTGTCCATCAAAAGAACATTGACCAACCTCTGGCCATCACAATAGAGATTTACAGGGTCGTCCATACAAGGACTAAAAAAGAGCCATCTTGATCACAGAATGGTAACTATTATTATATGGGAACTAATCCAGCCCCAAGTGGTCATCCCAAACCCTAAATAAGTAGAGAAAACAAGTGTGAATCATATCCTCATGAATCTTTATAGATCTCTCTATGTGGCCATCTGACTGTAGATTGTAGGTCATGCTCAATCAAACATGGTATCTCAATTCCTCCTGATGGTATCTCCAAAAATAAGAAGTAAACTGAGGATCAATATCATAGAATATAAAATATGGAACTCTATGAAAACCAAAAATATCATTCACATAGAGACTTCCCAACTCCATAAATTTGGATATATCATGAATGGGTATAAAGTGAGATGACTTGGTAGGCAAATCAATCCAAACCCATATCACATTCTTCATTATCTTAGTATGTGGAAACCTAACCACAAAATCCTTAGAAATCTCATCCCACTTCCATGTATGGATAGAAGTGTTTGAATCAAACCTGAAGGTTTCTAGTGCTTGACCTAAACCTACTGGCATGTATAGTAGTAGGATACAAACTCAGTAATGTCTTGCCTCATACCTTGCCATAAGAACTGTAGCCGCATATCATAGAACATTTGTATGATTTCTAGGTTCACTACCCACTATTAATTATAACAATCCACCATCACAAACCTTTTTACTGCTAAAGTACCAATGAAGAAATTTTGATAGCATACAACTCCCACTTTAGAGAATGACCACTGGTAAACCATTTCCCCACCATAAAGAGATTCCCTAACTCTAAATAATTAATAATAAAACTATTGATCTTTATGAATCATCTCAAGAAGAGTGGATGATAACTAAATGGTTGCTAATGAATCTTTATACCCTTTCTCCTAAACTCGTATTAGAAACTGTGAAAACAGAGAAATAAAATTCCACTCTTTTGAAGATTCTTTCACTGCCTGGTTTGGAAGATTCCTACATAACACATCTAAAATGACATTCCCTTTCCCTTGGGTATATGTGATGTAAAAATTGAATGAGAGCAGGTACTCCAACCAATGCCTATGACCAATATTAAAATATTTTTTTAGAGAAGATAAAACTCAAGCTATTCTGTTCCGATAATGCGATAAAACTTTCTCTATAAAGGTAATGTCGTCAAATCATAAGTTTTTACATTACATATTCATGTTCATGGTCATGTGTAGGATAATTATTCTTGTGTAGCCTAAGCTGAAGAGATTCATAAGAAACTACATTGTCACCCTGTATAAGAACACCGTCCAGGCCTGAACGCAATGCATCACAAAATACCCCATAGCCCTACCCATCCTATGGAAGAGTGAACACTGGTATAGTGGTCAAAAGGAATTTTAACTCAACTAAAGAACATTGAAATTTATCATTCCAATCATACATAATACCTTCCTATTAATAGTATTCATTGGAGAAGATATCATTGAGAATTCCTTCACAAACATGTAGAAATATCCAGCTATGCCCAAGATGTTTTGGATCTCGAAGACATTCCACGGTCTCTCCCAAGACATAACATCATTCACCATCTTAGGATAAATTGATCTACCCTATTTAGAGACCATGCATCCCAATAAAATTACTTCCCAAATCTAGAAGTCACATTTTGAGAGTTTGGCATAGAGTTAGAAACTTCTTAGCAGACTCAGAACTATTCTGAGAGGATAAACGTGTTACTAATCGTATTTAGAGTAAAACATATGTAATCTATAGAGACCACAACAAAAATATATATATACTCATTGATGATCAATTTCATCAAATCCACGAAAACTAAAAGATCATTTTTCTGACCAAAGGGCATAACATAGTACTCAAAATGGTTTTACGTGTTCTAAAATGTGGTTTTTGAATGTCATATTATTTTATCCTCATTTGATTGTAACTAGAACGAAGTACAATCTTTGAAAACCACTTATCAACATGTAGGTGATCAAAAATATAATCAATTTGTTTCAATAGATACTTTTTCCTTATCATAACTCTATTTATTTTTTGATAATCAACACCTATGTTAAGAGATCCATCATCCTTCTTAGTGAAGAAAATTAGCATGTCCCATGGTGAAACACTCAACTTTACAAATACTTTCTTGATAAGATAATCCAACTAGTACATCAACTCTTTTAGTTCGGCTGGAGCCATTCGGTAAGAGTAAAAATTGATTGGTTGAGTACCAGAAATTAGGTCAATAAAAAACCCAACCTCTATCATTGGTGGTAGACTAGATAAATATGAAGGTAACACATTGGAAAAATAAACAATGACTGGAGGGAGATAATCACTAGAAGAATCCCTCTTCAGGTCAATAGAGAAGAAAAATATCACTTTCCCCAAATATATATAAGAAGGTGCATCTCTGCTCAACCTGGGCTAAAAATCTCATTGAAAGACAAGAGACACACCATTTGGTATTGTAACATGGACCCATATAAGATAACAATCAATCCTATCTCAATTGAAAATGATCCAATCCATCTGGAATATGACATCAAATGGTTTCATGTCAACCATCTAAAATCTATAAGTAATCTTGACAACTGGTAGAGAGAAGACGCATGCATGACTATAAAGACCATGTTATCTCTTTGTATCAAGGTGTGTAGTAATATCTATTGAACAAGATAAAATATTCATAGGGATATTAAGTAGATTAACGATATGAGTTGAAATAAATGAATGAGATACACTACTATCAAAAAAAGAAGTTACTAATGATGATGTTATAGTAATGGTACCTATCATTGTCATTGGACCCGTGTTTGTTTCTTTTGGAGACTCTTCCACTGTGTGATGTAGCTTCATTCTGGATGCATGTAGCTGGAACACTTTTATTGATGATGCATCTAATTTCCCCACATGTTTAGTAGGATCTGATGATCCTATTTCAATACACGAAGTAGAGAAGTGATAGAAGAATCATTGTAAGTGCCCTGAACTTCTTCTAGAGCTACAATTGATGGTTGCATCGGTGAAAACCCTATGATAATGTCTTCGATTTCCACACTAGTATCAAATGAAAGAAATCCCTCTGGTACTGTATGAGGTATGGATTTATGCTACCATCGATAATTGCTATGAGAATCATCACACTTCTATTTTCTATTAAAGGAACCAATGGTAACACTAGGAAAAAAATGAACTCCCATCAACCCTAACATTCCATCCATATTCATCTCAACCATCATTGTCCTATCCATCACATCAGCATAAGTGGGAATTTTTTGCAAGAAAACCTGAGAACATTATATAAATGATTCCCAAACTCAAACTATCAATACTTCATCATATCATTAGATACATTATTAATAGAAAACTGCAGCTGCTTAGAGAAGTGATTTTTATTCTCAGTAATGATTTTTTTCAGATTTCTCAGGCTATTGAAAAAGTCAAAATCCTTTTCCAACACCATTGAAAATTGATAAAACCAGTCTTTGAAATGAACCTTGAAGTCCTTCCACTATAAACCCTCATACATATCTACCATCACCATTGTGTCCCACCATATCCTTCTAGGTATTTCCAACACAAAGGTGACACACTTTACCATGATCATGTCTAGTGTTTCCAAGAAATCAAATAGACATTATATACTACTCAACCATTCCTCATCATGTTGAAATCCAATGGATCCTCTGAAAACTGGCTACTTCTAATGAAGGAACTATTTACAATGATTTCAATGGACATCCCCTTAAGGATTCACAGCTGGAGTTTGAATAGAAACTGGATGTGGTGTCTGTCTTAGTGCGTGGGAGATATGCATGATCACCTCAACTAGATGTAGATACACAACATCATTTTCTTGTTTCATTTCAGCAACAACCTCTTCCTGGATCTGATTTGCTGATCTTCATGGAGACATAATTGAGCACAACATCAAAAAATAAAAGGAAGTCCTTAAATCAACACTTGAATAGAGAAACAAGATAGATTAACCTCAACAGAATGAACAAACAAGATTTGGATTTCACTTTATCCAAATTACTATAGGGAAAAGACTAGAACTAAATCTCACGATGCCTTTACCTATCCACCAATGGTGACTTAATGTTCATTGCGATAAGATATGGACATGAACTCATGAAAAACTACATCTGTTGTCCTAATAAGATTTCACAAATGCATAATGGCCTCAAGAAAAAAGGTCAACCTCTACTAATTCTACTTTTTCATGAACCTGCCCAGGTACACTAGTAACCCAATAAATGAGATGGCATTGACATATACTAAAAGACATTCCTAATCCCCATGGGTTGGAAACTAGCACCAATAATCGTACAAAATGCAGGTGGGAATGGTTTTTTCCTCTAATAATGAAGAATTAATGAAGCAATACATTATTCATAACAAATGAAAACACCACTAGGAGTAATGTACCAGAATACAAAAAGGCATAAACCATCCAAATGTACTACAACCCAAGTACTAAAATAGGAAAAAACAACCCAAGTCTTTATGAAAAAAACTCAACAAGTCCACAGTTCAACTGTAGGATCCACCTCCATGTGATCCTTTTCCCGTACTCAAAACCTGGAAGGAGAAAGTCTACAAACCCCTAAAAAAACATTATGGTGTGAGATTAATCCTATAAGGATACCACCATAGATTCCATAAAAGATTCCAAATATAGATTATATATTTAAAATATTTAAATTATAAAAAAAATAGGTTTGTAAATTCAAAATCATATTTAAATAAAATATTCTATATATTTTTAAAATGACGGAATGTACATTTAAAGCATAAGATTTTACATTACAAGAGGTAGAATATTTAAAACAATTCTTTAATTAAAATAGTTAAATAAAATATTTTATGTAAATATTAGAAAAGACATGTAAAAGTAGTTTTACAACATTCACATACATTTATATCTCAAATATAAATAAACAAGAGAGAACCATGGTAATCCTCAAATTTGGTATGATAGTATTAACCATATATATGATTCTACACTCTCTAAGTGATCAAATCAAAATGAGTATACTCATTTCCCCCTGAAACTAGACAGAGACGACTCATCCCCTTCCCATTAGGGATGTGACCCACTGTAGGTATGTTTTAGAACATTTATTAGTATAGAGTGTATCCAAATATCTCACCATTTACCAAAGACTTGCATGCACTCTTACCTGAAGGTAAAAAATTTTATGACTGTGTAAAATACAATAAAATATCATCCTTCCATTTCCAAAATTCCAATTTTAACCCCTTTCAAACCAAAAATGGTTTTAATAAAAAAACATGAATTTTTCAGCAAATAAAACCATTGTATTTCAATCAAAACATTTTAAAGCCATTTTTAAAATATTAAAATCCATTTATAACAAATACCATAATTTTCACAATTCATTTCAAAAATTAAATTCATCAATTTAATTTAAATCATTTACATAAAATCCAAAATTTAAATTATCCAATTTCCATAAAACACACCCCAATTCAATGGAATTGGTGGTTTTCAAAATTCTCATAACAAAACCATTTCAAATATCTCAATTCATGGGAATCAATTTTTATAAAATTACTTGAAATAAAATGTGAGAAATTGAATTTAAATAATAAATTGAAATAAATCACGTAATTTAGGAATAATCATATTGGATAATTGGGATGGAACCACCTACATCTTCACAAAACTCAAAATTCACAAGAAAACATATAAATGAGAATGAAGGTGTAGAAGACCTTGAATTTCAACCTAAAAGAAAGACGAAACACTGCATGGCATAGATCCATCTATTACAAGATGGTCCATTCAAAATAATGATAGGAGAAAGAGATAAACATGAATACTGAGAGAAAACACTTACCCAGGAATCACATTGTAAGAGAAAAATTGATTGAACACCGAAGGAATGGATCTAGAAGGGTCAAAAAGATTTGAGATTGTATAAGAAATCCTTTGGTCAAGGGAGAAGGAACTAGAAAGGAGCTAAAAATATTTAACTAGACACACTTCCTATATTAAAAATGCAGTCGGGGTATTATACGACATGTAATACCAATATATTATGTGTAAAACATATGTTTTGTAACTATCTAAATTATTACCATTTTTCATTAAAACTGACACTCTTGGTTAACAACCAATCATTAAATCCATCATGGCATGTTGGGACAACTTAATACATGTACCTGTCACTGCTTCATGTCGATCACAACCTATTTCTAGAAACATTACATGTCGTGTAAGACTATTACACAATGTGCAATCCTCTATATTTTTGCATGAAAAGTTGATTTAATGGTGAGAATCCAAAAAATCTCAAACTTCAACATTATAGGTATCCTCCCATTACAAAATCCCCCTACCCATCAATGAAATGGAAAATATAAGAAAAGGATTGAGTCATACTTGTTAGAATTATAATGGGATGTTACAAAAACTGATAACTGAGAGTCTCCAACATCAGTAGTGTTTTAGGGGTAATTTTTCCCCCTTAGAGATGCCATGAATTATTCCATGTCCTCATTCATTTATTTAGAGATAGAAAAATAGTAGTATCAAGAAATGTGGATCCTAATTTTTTAGATGACAATAATTCTTTTCTAGATCTTTTTCTCCATTAATATTATATTTCTCATCGGGCAGTAATAGGAAATTTATACTCCCCAAATTGGGGAATTTATATTCGGTAGAATCAAAAGAAATTGTGTTTGGAAATTATCAAATAGAATAAGGAAGAACCAGATCATTATCCCATTATAAAGTACACCCACCCATTCCCTTGATGACGTTTGTGCTATAGAGTCCACTTCTTTTACAGATTCTTAGGTATTGTTATAATGATTATTAATAGTGTAGTGTGTTATTCAAAAAAAACCATAGCTATTAAATCCTATTTAATTCAATATACACAAAGAGGGAAATCAACATAGTGAACTCTTCAACATCCCTTTCCCATAATGAGGTGTCTAACCATTCATATTTGGATGGTAGTATGATGAACTTACACTCATCATGTTTTCCAAGAACAAGGGAAAGAAAACATTCAAAAGTATCATCACATCATTAACCTCTAGCACTAACCAGTAAATATACCCATCTCTTCCTGCAACCAGCCAACAATTGACACACCATATAGTCTTTATAGCCATAGGTATAATAACATTTTGAAAATTTGGTTTCACTTTAATTTATAAAACCTCTCTAATAGTTCTTACAACCATTTTGAATCATTTAATACCATGTCATATTCTTTATGAAGAGTTTTCCGTTCTATTTTTCCTTCTATGAAAAATGACCCAATAACATTTTCCAGATTCCCAAGGTTATCTAAATTATGTTTTTACATACCCTTTCTATATAATTTCCTTTAAGGGATTCAATAGTTGTTGGGCTTACATCTTACAAACATAAGGGTTGAAACATCATGTAATTACCCCATACTTATATCCCATTTCATTATTAGTACTAGTAAGAGATAGATCACTAACAATAGAACCTCTAGTAATTGAGAAAAATAATGATTAATTATATTTGTATATACATTAATTACCTCCAATGAAACATTTGTGTGTGAATGGGTAAAATCAATGTCATAATCCAATAAAATTGAAATTCCCCACCCTTTAGTGCAAGGAGAATAAAATGCATCAGAATACAATAGTTTATCCAATGAAAAAAAATATTATGAATATATTGATACTCATTCTAGTGTTTTTTTATTAATACTCCATGACTCTCTTTTAGCTCCCAACAATTTTGGCTTCTACTAGTGTCCATTTAATTCTCCCCAATGCCGAAATTGAGTACTCATGATCCATTCCTTCCTATATCAACATTTATATTTCTCATTATTTGGTTCTTGATCAACTCGTATAAATCCTCAAACCCTAGATTGATTATCCACTTATCCAATGTAGGTAATTCGTCACACAAAAGAAAGACTATAATTAAGACCGTAGTATACCTATTTATTTTGTTTGAAATTTATTCATGTTTCTTCCCCAAAGAAATAGATTTTCATAGTTTCTCTAAATCTATTCAGGAATACCGCTTTGAAGCCTTCCTATAAATTTCCATGGACATTGGATTTATATGCACCATGATAAACCAATTTTAGCATTCTACCATATCAAGAAAAAATATAAAATTGTGCTCTCTCTACTTATCTCTAATTAATGTGTCTTATTCCATCTAATTAATGAAGAATTAATTTTCTGATTTCATGATTCATATAAAAGTTCCTTCTCCTAAAAATGTTGGTAATTCCACTAGACTCCTTAAACTATCATTTACTTCATCTAGGGAGACTACCTAATTCTAATTTATCATGTTCAAAATGATGAGGAATCACCCATGTTTTTTACTCTTCTTACTAGAACATGATCTTTTTCCTCTCATGCCTCTACCTCATAAATTCTATCAAAAGTATTTTCCTAAATATATTGCATCTGTAAGGAAATTCATTCATACAATTATAAATTTCTCATTTTTTTATGAAATAAAATATCAATCATTTCCTATTTTATTGAAAAATTCATCTCTTAGTGTACCACTTCTTTTGATCTCAAAAGGGGGTTAATCAATGTTGGATCATTTTTACAAAAATTAATACTTTTTATCTCTTTACTTATTAGAACGAACAGGATCATGGTTATTTTTTTCTCTCTTTGTGTTCATGTGGTTGTATATGAATGAAAGTAAAAGATATCACATAATATTTTAAAAGGATTTCTACCTATTAAGTGTTGACAGTCCTTGATATTTTTTGTGGTGACTCTTACATATATTCTCGACTATAACGAGATTCAGGTTATAATGGTTTGGGTCATAATTAATCCTAAACCCAAGTGTGATTCCCTATACATTTAGAGGAGGGGTAAAAAAATATCCCCAATTCCAGGGAATTTTGAAACCTAAATCTAATTATATCTCCTTGGAGGATAAATATACATCCTTTGTAGACATTATTAATCTTCTTCTTTAGATTCATGGAAACATCATGAACTTCCTCTACCATATATGACTTTGTTGAACACTGTAGTGATTGTTTGTTCTTTTTAATATTCTCCTACTACCTTAATAAAGTATACGAAATTATTCTTATTATTCTTCTCATATTTGAAATGTATTACACACAACCTTCTTCCTCTTTACAACAAAAAAAACTGGTAAAAGAACCTCTCTTTCACCTACTGCAATGATTCTCTCCAACATCTACTTTTTCTCTTCCAACTGTAAACTTTACATCTGATAACTTCTTTGTTAGGGGCCTATTTTAATAATGACTTCTCTAAACCATTTGATACTATATTTTTTATAATATTATTTGGTAATTGTTCATATGAACTATTTTTCTTCTAATACCAAGCTACTTAATCTGATTCTATTCTACTCCATCTCATTCCTCATACACTATCCAATAACAATTTGTTTGATACTTTGACACAAAAGAGAACTACTATAATGTTTCATTAATGATACCTCACTATTAAACTTCTATAATTAAACTATAATAATATCTATAATAACTGGATCTGAAAATTGAGCAACCTCTTCGTAGTGCACTTGATCCCCTTTATAAACGTAGATTTTCTCCCAAAATCATGGGATTATTGTGAACGTAAAATTCAAAATTTCTTCTCAAAATTGAAGATCCATCTCTAATAATTTTTTATTTGACCCCCTTCAAACCTCTAAAAGAATAGTATGTACATATGTTTTTAAGGAATTAATTATATCATGGGTTTAGTTATCTATTTATATTTTCTGAAACCGCAATTAAAATCAAAAACTTTTTTAAGATTATTGTGTCATTGATTATCCATCTCGGTAATGCCACAATTAATCAATTGTACTAAAAAATTTCTATTGATATTAGATCCTTCCTCAGGTACTTCATCAAATGATCTTCTTTTTTCTGTTAAAAGATCCTCAACCGCTCGTATGGTTCCCCTGTCAGGTAATTTTAAAATGTTTGTTCGGATTGGTTTATTCGGTGAATTCATAAATGTTCACCCGGTGTTCTATTCCTAATGTACTCTAGGAGGACTTTTATGATTAATATATCTAATGAAATCATAAAAATATATGTTATGACTTCATAGTACTCTTTCTACTAACTTTCTAACTTTTTTTTGATGAAATCACACAGAGACTTCCATTTAATGATTTTTCATTGAAACTTCTATCTGATTACATTAATAGAGACTTCTATATAAGGACTTAGAAGAAATGTTTTAATCATTCAAAAAATTATGTTTGATTCATTCAAAAAATATTTTCCAATTAATTCCCAAAAATTATTATTATTTAATTAATTCAAAATTTCGCATCCAACTTTTGTTGCCCAATTACAGCTTTTTTCAACACATTCCTTGTTTTTTCAATCTTATTTTTTCTTCAGATCTTCCACATCATTGTCTTTGTCAATGATATACACATGTTCCCACTATCTAATGTAATTGTAAGGAAATATCCATCAAATCGTTCATAATATTTTTTCTAAATAATATATAAAAGTTCACTCAATATTGTTTAAACATCTCCTCATTTTATGCACACTTATCTTTCAGACTCGATCTTATATTTCCAAAAACTTTTCCTAGTGTGTACATAAATTTGTTAAAAAAATTATTTTGTAAATAAATGTGATTCTATAAACCTCAAGGCACATGTATGAGACATTAATACCATCTCACCAATCATCACAACTTAAAAAAGGTCTTTGAAAAATATCCAACCATTAAGTATCAAATATATTCCAAATCATATAATGTAAAAAAACACCATTAATAGTTTTACAGTTAATAATGTATTTAAACATTCTCCTTCTCTTAAGATGGCTTGGATTATTTATAGTTTGTACCTTATTATCATCATTCGCATTTCATAACCATGCTACATATTCTTTTTTAAGAGGCTTAGAAACTTCAACCAAACATGAAATCAACTTATTGATTAAAACTTATTAAATATATTAGTATAGATGAAATCATTCTAGTTCCCTGAAAATAACTAACAATAATTGTAAAAAAAATAAAACACACTAAAGATGGTGCCATTAATCCCCCCATTGTATTTGTTGTAAATACCTTGAAAAAAGAATATTTTAATACAAGAAACATTCTCTTCTTTATCTCCCATTTTCTTTTCAAAATATCTTTTTATAGGTTCATTTCATTTTATATCCACCTTATTAACAATAAATAAAAATCACAAGGGAAAATAGTGTAAATTAATTATTAATAATTTTTTTATGAATCATTTCACTCTAATATTACATGATTCATGCTTATTTTAAAAAATAAAAGGATTTTATTTAGACACCAATGTTATAAATTTATAATCGAACGTGATACCAAATGATATGAGAACACAAAAAATTGTATTAAAGGGTTTTATGCTTGTATTATAGGATGAATATACCAATTGTGATATAATATAGTTATAATAATTTAACATGAAACACCTACACTCACTTTAACAAATATGTTAGAGTAATTTGAGTATGACTTGAAGGATAAACATCATTGATATAATTTCATTCTTCCACTTTTCTTATTTTATTGATTGATTTATTTTCTCCATATTTTTGTTATGTTTTTTATTTTTATTCACCAATAATTAGATATTATGAAAGACACACCCTTTTTAACAACTCTCCAAATAACACATTCCATGATAAACATATTTGTGAGAAATAATAGTTATGGTGACTTCCACAATAAACTTCATTTATTTCCATTTCAAGGATACATTTATCATGATATTTATAATGAAGAGTCTTTTCAATAGTTATTATTTTGTACATTCATGTTGAGTATTCTCCAAAATTGATCTTCTTCATGATATATACAACCAAATTTTGTATTGGATCATCGGTTCTCAATAGGATCATTATTATTTTTCCAGCACTAAATATTCTTTCTACAATTAGTGAACGTTTTACTAACATGTTATCAATTTTTTTAATTGTATCAAAATTATAAAAAATTATTTATAAAATATAATTTTTAGGATAATTTTAGAAAAAAACATAATGTTTGGAATGGAAAAATGATGATTTATATTATTGAGAGTTTAAGGTGAATAAAATTTTACAAGTTTAGCTATAATGTATTCTATAAAAACCAAGAAATAAATTCCATAAGATAATTTAAAAAGAAATAAAATCATTTTTAAACAATTAAAATGTTTCTTAGAAAAATATAAGAACCAAAATAAATCATATCACTACATATATTATAGAATCATGTGTTAGATTTTATGGTAAGGATCACGTGTGAAGAAAATAAAAATATCAACCTTGATGAATTTGTAACCAAGATAAAAACATATTTTACTGTATAAAAAACAATAGTAAAATGTGTATGCTATAGGGATTGTATGACATGAATCCATTAATGAATTGGGATTCACAATGGGTGTAGTGAACCGGTGAAAGGTTTGTGAACCAGATAAATGAGGGAATTTATTAAGGACTCTAGGTAGAATAGACATCCTTGAGTGACTGGAATATACAAATGAGATTTATATCCAGGAGGTTTTGTACAGAATCCTTATAGTCTATTTCGAGGAATCTAAAGGAATCAATGTATTCCCCTCTTTTAATGAAAATTTCGTTGATGGTGTTCATCTACATAGCCACCTCTTACCTGTTTCCCACTTATAGTGAAATCTGATATACCCGACATGCATGAATAAACTCCCCACTATCACTCAAAATTGAAAATGGGTCATCAATATAGATCTAGTAATTTGGAGGTTCCCTTCCTATTTAAGTGTCTGGATAATCTCTCTCTTTTTAATGCTCCCTCAATTTAACTATGCATGAATGGTATTGATAACACCCTCAAAGGTTTCATTTTATGATGGCCTCTTCTAAAAAGGGTTTAGTGGAGTTTGGGTCCTTTATCAATTTATTAGGAAAGACCTATTACACAAAAATAACTAATTGAACCATTCATATATATATATATATATATATATATATATATATATGAAAAAAATTAATAATTAAAAAAGTAAAAATTTAACTTTATTAATAAACTGAAGAATATAGTATTGGAAAACATTGTATTAATTAAAAATATAATAAAATAAAAGAACAATGTTCTTTATATTTTTATCTAACATGTTATATGTGATTTAATTCCCTATTTTGTATGGATTAATGATTTTTTATGGAAATGTAAGAGTAAATTAAATATGAAAATACCTTTAATTTTGAGTTTGTTGAGCCAATGATTGAAAAAGATTTTGAGATATAGAGTTGAAAAAGAATATCTGAAAATTTTATTGTTCATATAGAGAAAAAGTATCGGAGAAGAAAAGTAGTAGATACTGTTCTTAGGTTGTAATTTTTTTAAACTCAATAATCATGTTCAGACTCACATAAAATAATGACTATTATGTGAGGAGAAGGTCGTCATGAAATTTAGAGATTTTTGAAAAAAAGTTAGGTTTTTTGAATAAGGACTGGAATTGAGGATTTTACATAAGATACTTATGTTATAGTGTAGGAAGTTAATATCCATAAGTTAGGTGAGTTTGTAAGGTAATGAATCCAAAAGTAAAATTTCAATGAGTTATGTCTGGAAGGTTCTTTTAGATGATAATTACCTAATTCTAAAATACAATAATCTGTGGAGGGTAGAAGCTACGAAATTTAGATACTTGGGAATTTTGAAGTCAAAAAGTTAAAAGTTTTTAATTTGAATGAATAATGTTAAATAAACTATTATTTACAATTCTTTAGATTCATACATAAAATTATATCTTAGTAAACATAAATTATAATTGAAAATGGAAAAAAACCTTCCATGTGAAAATAAGAGTAACTTTGTCGGTATGTAAGGTTTTTAGTGAGAATTTGAATTTTAAATAAAAATTTAAACTTGAAGAAGAGTCTCTTCATTTGAAGATAATATATTAGAGAAAATTCAGTGATTTTGGGTCTGTATTATAATGAACACACAAAAAAGAGAAGAAGAGAAAATAAAAAGAATAGTATTTGCAGTAATGAAATTAGAAGACACTAGGAAAGGGTAAAAACTTGGTTTTTGTGTGATCATCACACCTATGTTTTTTATTAAGGAGAAGGAAGATTAAACATATGTTATACATTATAAAGGGGTGAAGGGAACTATACAATTTTCTATAGACAATATAATTCGAAGAAAAAGGTAATTTTTTTATTGTTGAAGATCAAGACAAAAATTAATCTTATCGGAAGACAAAGTTGTTGCATCTTGTATTATAAGTCATTTACATAATCATCTCATTTATGTCCACCATGGTGATTCTATTGGATCACATGGTCTTATATGATTATAGATTATTCCAATGAATTGATACTCATATACAGTAGTGGAATTTGTACATCGAGTTTCATTGTTCATTTGATTATCTCTATGTTAATGAGTTAATAAGTGAGAAAATTCTCTCCAACATGTGAAGAAGATTGATTTTCTAAGAAATCCAGAAATAGAGAAATGTATTATCACTGAATAATTCACCCATATAAAACATTTCACTACTGGTTCTACTTCATCAATATATATTTCATTAATTTTAATATTATTGTGGGCATTAATGGATTCATCATGAAAAGTAGATAATTTTGTCAGTGGATTCTTCTTGATAAATCCATGACAGTTTCTGGAAAATTACACAATACATATCTAGATTGTAAACTAAATCGTTGTCATCATTGGATCTCAAAAACATTTCATGATGTGTTCCACCATGTTAGATGTTGGTTCATTACTTTCTAATAATATTGTTATCATCAATTGTTATATTTAAATTATTTTTTTCGAAATTAGAGAAGTGATTACAAACATGTTGACAAAAAAATTGAAATCTGAATCAAATAAAAGAATATCATCTAACAGGATTTTGATGATAATGTTATATAAAAAACCATGGTTCGTAAGAAAAACAAGATGAGCTACATTTTTGAGAGTTTTTTTATATAGATTGACTGGTCTAGAAAAAAATTATTCCAACAAACCATAAAAAATATTATTTTATATTATTATAAAAGTTAAAAAAATTGATGATATAGTTAGTATAATGTTTCTTAGACAATGATATGAAGCTATGTAAATCATATCACAGTGTGAATTATAGAATTCTGGGTCACAGTTTTAGTGAAGTATCATATGTGAATCAAAGAATAATCACCACCAAGATGAATCCACACCGAATAAAATAGAATCATTAACTGTTGAAAAAAAACAAATAGATCATGTCCCATATTTTTTATATCAGGAATATAGTGCAAAATTAGAATTCAAACTGGGTGTAGTGGTATAGTAGTAAATAAGGATATTTTTTTTAAGAACTGTAGACAATTATAGATTTATCACAATCAATCGAACGTCGGGAGCTCGTGCTTCTCAGGGATCTATTTATAGAAAGTTAATTATCCATTCAGAGAAACATAAGGGATTCAATGTATTTGAAATTTTATTAATAATGTCCCTGATGATGATCACCCCTATGGTGTCCTTTAAAAATGGGTCTACATTACAAATCAAATGATTTATAGGACCACTTCATATGTCTGGATTTGGAGGATCTCTTACTCGACTACTCCAGAAAAAACAACTGATCATGATGTGTATCTATAACTCCCTCTAAGGCACCTATTTTATGATAGGATCTTCTAAAAAGGCATTCATAGAGTTTGTTCCTTATATCATTATATTCAGCTTCTGATTTTTCTTTCCTAGGTTATAATAAGATGAATAATTCAACCATTCATACATGTTCTTCTAAATTTAATATGAAAAATATTAACGAATCAATTTAATTAATGTAAAATAAAATTATTATTGGGAAACTCTGTATTATTTGAAAATATTGTTAAATAATTCTTTTGTGTTTCATGAATTTTTTCAAATGCATTATGAGTGATTTAAGGCCCTATTTGATAGAAAATAATGGATTTTTAGAAATTTAAAAGGGAATTGAAAATGAAAATAAAATGTAATTTAACTTTTTTTAGCCTATTAAGGAAGTAGTTGATGAGATCAGAGTAGACGAAGAATCCCATAGAATTGTCGTGTTTTTTATAGAAAATGTATTTGATAAAAGAATAAGTGTGTGTGACTCTCGTGTTATCTTTTTTTCAACACATACATCTTGTCCAAACTCATATGAAAAAAATTATAATATAAGGTGAATGATACTAAAATGTTTTGAGATGTTTAAAATTTGTTTTTAGATGATTTAATAGTGTTAGAGAGTTTTTATATAAGTGATGATTTGGTGGGAAATATTTTATTTCTAGAATGATAGATGAGTTTGGAAGATATAGTTTTGAGGAGTAAGAAAGATAGGGGTTTTGAATAGAAAGAAAGATAAATTATCTGAAAGATGAATTTGAAATGTTGAATTCTAGAAGTGTTTAATGATGATAAGTTTCCATAATATCATGATTTTAGTAGATGATAAGGTAAAGAAATATTGGATTTTGGAAGCTATGGAGTCTATAAGTCATATGAATTTTAGTAAATATGAAAAATGGCAATGTCATAGGTTTGTAAGTGTCATTAGATTCATATATAAAAGTAATTATATGCAGATAGACTAGAAAACAAAGGGAAAAAATGTTCCATGTATACATAAGTGTAACTATATTGGTACATAATTTTATTATTATTATAATAGAAAAAAATTAAAAAATTTAATAAACCACTTCATATATATTTGACTGTAATGATGAACAAACATACTAAAGAAACAAAAAATATTATAGATTGAGAAGGTTTCTCTAAGATTGTATGTATGAGTATCTCTAAGTATACATTCTGAAATTGGGAAATGTCCCCCAAATTATTTATATGTAAGATTGGTTCTATGAGGAGAGAATTGGTAAACTCCTCGAAATGGGATGATACATAAAATTCTCAGATATAATGTTTTCATAAAAATAGATTACTTATATAAGATTTTATATCTAATATTTAAAAAAATTATCTTATTCCTAATATATTTTTCTTTCACAAAATGTGATATTTTAGATTGTTAACTAGGCGTTTTGGAAGTTAATTTTATGAAAGGATAATTTTGAAGAAGAATAAAAATGATGATATTGAAGAAATTATTTTATGGATTAAATATCATGAATAAAAATCATGATAAAATTATTTTTAGAATAAGGGTTTCATCATGAAAGTGACAGAAACATCCTGATACAATACAAGGATGAAGATAGGGTTGTAGCTAACTCTATTTTTTGAGATATAGTCACACCATTTTAAGGAAGGCTAGACCATGGTATGAAATAAATTTTGTTTTTCAAGATACAGCCACAACATGATGCAAAAATATGGAAGTTAATATTTATACTATGTTAATATGGAGAGAAGACTAGCATCTTGAATTGTATTATCATGACATAAAGGATGAAAATTTTATATCTAATATTGAAAAATGATTTATCATATCATGATGACCTATTCAGATCCAACAAATGCAGAAGTTGAAGAGATGTTCAAAATAAGTTAATGAGATTTTGTTAGTTCTAATTGAATTTTAAATTAAAATTTTAATCTAAATAAAAACCTCTTGAAATATATGATGTTTACAAATAGGGTATTACATGATTTTTTATGGTTTTTGTTATTAATATAAGTTAGTGAAGTTTGAGTTGCAATAAAGATTTTTATATTTATTATAGATAATATTAATTCAAAAATCAAATAAGGATATCCCACGTTGAAAGGTAATTATTACAATTTTTTAAAGGAAACAATTTTCACTACCTACTTTAATTATGTGTGGATGATATAGAGATTATGATTGATGGTTATAAAATAGTTCAAAAGGAACCTTCTTTGACTCAATATGAAAGAAATAATATTAAGGTTATTGGGTTTTTAGTAAATTCCATTTTCCCTCACTCTTGAAGAATAATGTGTAAACGTAATTGTAAACAAGCCTGTAAAATTCATTTGGAAAAATCCTAAAAATATCTTGCAAGGAAATATCAATATTAAAAGGTAAAAATTGAAAATGTGGTGATTGAAATATGACAGTAAGTTTATCTTGAAGGTGATTATATTGATTAATTCTTTACAAGGGTCAATGAGGTGGTTACCACTATTAAGGGATTCAATTTCTCATAATGACTCAATAGTGTCCAAGAAGAAATATAAAATTATTCCAAATAGATCTATGCCATTTTTTTGGCTCTAGAGTGTTTTGACCATGACTCACATCATTTGGATTAAATTCACAACATCTTGGTTTCATATGACATGAGAAAATAATTCACCGTAATGAGGAAAATTTTATATGAGAAGGAAATCTCATTCAAATTCTTGAAGAATGAAATGTCCAAAAATAATATAAAGGGTGAAGATGAAGATGCAGTTGGAAGTTCAAATTTTGATGAATCTATTTATTAAATGTTCAAAAAAGACATACCACTTATCTCAAGATGTGTCCAAAGAGGAAAATGGAATGACCCCTCCCCACAAGGCCTACCCCTCCTAGGATGGCAATGGTAGAAGAGAGATAGTAACACCTGAGTCCCACTTCTGGTAGGCCCATGGTTGGAAAATTGCACTGAAGATATAGTAAACATGTACATGGGAGGCATTACCCTTAAGAGAACACATGTGAAAGAGAGACACAAGACACACCCCAACCAACTATTTCTCATATTCCAATATAAAAGAACACCCAAGGGTACATGTGTAATGACATTCTTTAATTATTAAAACAAAAAATGAAAACTACAATTACTAAATGAAAGTTAAGGATGATAGTGGCCATGAAGCACAAATAGTTATGGAAAAAACCCATAAGCTAGTAGTAACCATCCTAATCTAGAACCTTATTCTTCTAACATAAAAGAAAATATTTACAGATACATTGGAAGAGTAAAATAGTAAACTCAGCAGGATCCTTCCTAGATCCTGTTGTAAAAAATATATATAAATTATGCTAAAGAAAAGTGAAAAAAGTGAAATGAACTCATTGACTAAATAGGTATTCTATGATCTCAACCTCAACATGGATATACTCTCCATGTATCACATAGAAAATCATACAATATAATAAATAATGTCATGGGTATCATACAATAACTTCACCACTAGTTTTCCTCTCTTCCCAAATAACGCAGGTCATGGGAATCTCTCTCTAAAAATGTTAAAAACATATAACTAAGAGAAACACCACAACATGCACCACATGAAATACAACACCATGTAAAAATAACCAAAACTAACCACATTGTTTTTAAGAGCCACCACATCCTATATAACATGTTTCATACATCGTGTATTATACCTCAATCCACCATAACCCATACCCCATGTATCCCCAAGTCATCATTGGATATGCACGTTATAGTTATAGTATTACATATGAAACTATAGCCAGAATACATGTGTGTGAAATAAACACAAGCCATTATATCCCTCTACACACATATATGGGAAAAAATAACTATCGTTCATACAAGCACATGTAACTTCAATGGGAAGGGAGTGGTGATAAAGGGGGAAGTTATCCATCAGCCATCCAATCAGGATATTGGGGACCCACAGGGCTCCAAATGCACAAGATGCCAGTTTCCCTAACTGATATAGCAAGGTCACAAATAAAAACACAAAATTGAAATCATATAATATAGCTTAGAACCACACTATGGGGATAACCTGATCTCAGAATCAACTGAAGTTAGTGTCTCTTGGTCTCTCGGTATCCATTGCTAAGACCCGATATCCATTTAGATGACAACCATGTAAGGAGATACATTAACTTATTTTATTGGTTTTCATCATTTTCACTTTACGTTAAATAATTAATTAACAATTAATTAACCATTAATATTTTCCATATTACTTTACATTAGCATCAAAAAATGATCTATTCCCTTCAGGATTAATAAATTCGAGTCCCCGAATTCTAATAATTTTGACTTTAGAATTGCATCCCAGTAATCTAAAACCCCATGGGTTAAACATTTATTAATTTACTAGCATTTTCTCTTTAAACATTACTGGGTACTGTAGGGAGACATCCTAATATACCAAACTAGTTAAAAAACCAAGAACATATTTCTTCCCATGTAGTGGAGAAAGTAAATTAGATAAACAACAACATAGATGTGTTCCGAAAAGCAGATTCAAAAAAGCATCTATATTTCATATAAATGGCTAAGATCATCTTCAACCCATTTTGTATTCTCTGATGTCCTACCCCACACCCACAAAAATATCCCAACACATCCCCCCCCATCACAGGAGTTATGTGCTACAATAAAAATGGGGACTCCCTACCCCACATACAACAATATCATTCCAGGCTCACCCATCCACAACTCACATCACATCTGAGCCTCCTCAGTCCACATTATAAGTCTTGTATCTAGAGGACATCACATGTACTAAGAAAACAATCATAGAAACTAGAATCTTGGCACTAAAATAAGTCATTAATACTTTACACACAAAGATCCCTCATAGCTCTAAATCACAAGGCACTCATCCATTACATGTAAGCGGGAAACTCATGCACTAAAATGGAATTGAATTTTTTCACACAAACAATTCATATTCCATATTTAATTAACTCTTTCATTATTTAAATATTCAAAAGGTGGGAAACCTAATAAAAAAGATAGAAAAATTCAAATATGAAATTAATTTAACATGGATTTAATTATTTTATCAATGAGCATCAATATGATTCAAATCATTATTCAAACCATTTAACACATGGAAGGTCAATTAAGCTAAAAATTACTATGGTATTAAGATTAAAACACACAAAATTCATTAAATATGACTCTTTGTTTATTTTATATAATTACTTATCCATGAATTCAGAAATTAAATTATTTACAAATTCAACATGATAATACATGAATAAAAAGAACTACATAGATAACACACTATCTAGGAAAACAATATGCATCTTGTTTTCATAGTAAAAAATAACAACAACACCATGCAATCAATATCAATTATTTAATATTATTTAAGTAATTTTCAGGTTTATATCATTGGCACCCAAGGGGATAAATAATGCTCAATATTTGATCACACATAAATAAAATACAAGTAATTAATCACCAACCTCAAAAGGGTTTCAATGTTCTTTGCTTGAGAATAGTCTAATGCTTCAGATCACGATCGACACTCCTACCAGAATTTCATTCACCCTAGGATGGAACACATCAACCATGCTAAAAACCGAAAACAAACTCCAATAGAAACATGGAGATTAAGATCGATCACATGGGGAGGTGTAATGATAGGAAAATGATCGGTGAAACTATAATAATAGAGGTAGAACATACCTTGTATTGAGGAGATATTGAAGAAGTGAAGTTAGAGGTTGATCCTAGACAAAGGTATCCTCAAAATAATGAATAAAGGGAAATCAACTTTCTTATAATAAGATGGAGGTGTCATATGCCTTGGATATGGGGAAACCTTATCACTATATCTTTAATGATATATATCATCATGAATTTACACAGCGTGTAATCCCATTTCAGGTTTTGTACTCATGGTTGTATTGTTTGCACGAAAAAAACATGTCTCCATTTTTATATTTAAAACATGTTTTATTACCCATCTTTATTTGATCAATACAATCCATGAAACCCACATTCACATCATGTAAATGATTAAACTTCATGAAATATCCCCTCTTCAATCTTTTAGTAGTTGATCTCCTCTATACTTCCTTCGAGCCTCCTCCAAGCACCTTAGTCATCGAAAATGTTTATAGGGTCGATCCACATGGATTTGACCACTTTCTTTTGATACGCCTCAAAACATTTTCATACTCCAGAACCCAAAACCAACCGAGTGGGGAAACAACAATCATTTGAATACCCAAACCATGAGATACCTCTCGAGGTTCGCACCACCACAAGACATTTACCCCCTCATCAAAGGAACATCGTGAATCCATGAAACAATCATAACTAGATCCCAACACTCTACCTATGGGGGCGTCTCTCAAATGAGAATAAGACACAAGAAGAAACACGTTAAATCCATATCATAAACAAGAAAAGTTCTACAAAAAATGAACAGTGTTACAAGAGAATATTTAAACATCAAACTGATTAGGGTCATGAAGATGTAACTATGAATCACATTCCTAGCTACTCTCCTACACACCAACATGCCACCATAATACATGAAACAATAGGATATAATGCCCACCCAACACCTTCTCATATTAGTCCGGGATCTCTATAGGATTCTCCTCAAAGTTTATATCATTTTCAATGTCCATATCACCCCAATAGATGATGTGGAAGATATTGTGACGATAAACATTGAGCTGTGACATCTGAAAAACATTGTTTATATAGTTTATCTATGGGGGAAGTTCAATTTGATACACCACACCTCTAACATTATATAAACCCTCAAGAGGTCCAAAAACCAGGGATAAAGAATACTCCCATGGCCAAACCTTTATTTCCAATGATAGGGAGTCACTATTAGGAATACAAGATCCCCAACATTGAACTCAAGAGGCCTCCTACTGTGATCGCCATAGGACTTCTGATGATCTTGAGCTACTTTCATCCTCTCATGAATTACGTGAACCACCTCTATTGTATTTTACAATAATTCTAGCTGATAATTGTTGGCTCTTTATCCCCATACCATCACAATGTAGAAATGAATGTTCAGACTTACTATGCTTCAAACGGTGCCATGATGAAGGCTAAGTGGAAACTATTATTATATGAAAAATCAACCTAGGGATCATGCCTCACCCACAAACCTATAAAATAAAGAAAAAAATATTGCAACATGTCTTAAAGAGTCTAGATGGTCTACCCTGTCTCACCATTCATCTATAGATGAAAATTGGTGCTAAGGAATAGCTAATAACAAAAATCATTTTGGATACTTCTCCACACCCTGGAGGTAAAATGAGGATCTTGATCATAAATGTTCATCCTAGGGACTCTGTAGCATCTCACCACCTCCTACATATATCCCATAAACATAAATTACATTGAGGTAAACCCCTTCATTGATATAAAACTAGAGTATTTCATAAAACAATCAACTCCCACCCTTAAATCATCATATCCTCACTGAGATTGAGGTAAACCAATATTAAATTCCATCAATGTGTCCTCCCACATCCACTGATGAACATCTAATGACTAGAGAAACCCACTAGGAACACGGTGCTTAGAGTAAACCTTATGGAAGACCATAAATCAAGACACAAACCCTACAACATCATACTTCAGCACAATCCCCAAAAAAATACCTCTCAAAGATCAGTACAACATTATCATGCCAATACATAACACCAATATAAATTTATGGAACTCTCTAAGAACCAACAGATGAATTGAGAATGGAACGAAAATACTTCCATGATACAACACTAAGTGTTTTTCCACTTAAAACCAACCATCAGTGGCCTCACCAAAAAAAAACTCGGTCTCTCTAGATTCCACCACCTGCAACACCAGAGATGACCACACCATCATCTGAAAAAGAAAACCCATATCCACATCTTCACCCACATCTAGATTTAATGATAAAAGTTCATCAATCACCCTCCTAGTATCACTTGATTCACGCACCACATCACTGTTTGAATTTCTAATCATCACATTATCTACAACATTCCCCATCACAGGTGTATATGAAATCTTAAAGACGTAATCTTGTAAGAACTCTATCTGCCAATTCTGGTGTAATATCAATTAATGTTAGAAAAAAAATGTAGTTCAGGATCCTATGATCGGTGGAGACCATATAATTTTCATTGATGAGGTACTGTATCTCAAGATTTAGAGAAAGCACTATCAACCACATCTCGATATCATGGGTGGCATAGATACACTCATGTGGTTGTAACTGTAGAGACCCATAAGAAATGATTGATCTCTGATGCATCAGAACAATACCCATCTCATTCCAAGAAGAATCATTGAAAACCTAAAACTAAACTCCTTACATTGGAATACAATTTACATTTACACTGACCAACTTCCCCTTTAGATAATCATATCCCTCAAAATATAATATTACCACAAGAAAATTTTATCCGTTCTATTCAATGCTGTCAGAGGAGCCACAACCTGAGAGAATCAGCTAATAACAACCTTTAATAACCTATAATACCATGATAAAATTAAACCTATACCACTATAATTGGGGATACCAAATAAAAAACTACTTATATATTTGATAGATCTACAACTAGTACCTTCTGGGATACAACATTCCACATGAAATTTACTTCTCAAGAAAAATACTCACACATTGAAAACATCCTAAACAACTGATCATAAAAATTAGCTCCCAAAGTGGAACACAAATGCTTTGTATTCTCCACCTCAGACGTGGAAAACACAAGGATGTCATCAATGATGATCATGGAAAACTTATCTTGGAACTCTTAAAACACATCAATCATTAACATCTGGAAGAAAAATAGAGTATTCATTAGATTGGATGACATAAAAAAACTCTTAATTCCCATAATGAAAACAAAAAGCAGTATTTGGGATATCCTCATTATTCACATGAATCATATGATATCTTGGCCACCTATAAATCTTTGAGAACTAACATTTACCATTATATTGATCAAATAAATCATTAATCCTTTGAATAGGATAATAGTTATTCCTTTTTTACCTGGATCAGGCAAAGATAATCAATACGCAACTACAAACTTCCTTCAACCATCATTACCAAAAACAATTAACCCCACCATGATACACTTAGACAAACAAAACATAAATGTAACAGACCATCGATATATATATGACACTCTCTAAAATCATAAGGTTCCATCATATATGGATACATCGAGATAAGAGACATTCTTGGCTATAATTTGATCCTGAACATGATTTGTCATCGAGGGGGTAATGGAACGACCTCCTCTAGAAATTCACTAGGGTACTCTGCTACGAACCTTAGAACAAAAACAACTAAACCTTCTATAAACTCAAAATAATCACATCCATCAAGAATGGAAAGAAAAAATACACCTTTGACCCTTCTGAGGGTCTCGATAACTAAATAAACACAGATGGATCTCTATCATCATTGAAAAAGAAAAACTACATCCTGAAGCAGTCTCAAATATCAAACACTGAATAAAACCAATTCATGCTGAGAATGAGGTCATATGGGTATATTCATAAACATAGGAAATCTCCATGATAGAGGTACTTCCCTAGAACTATATCACAGTCCCTACATAGATCAAACAAGACTGCTCAATCTCCAACAAGTGTAGTCAACCCCAGGGAAATGGATGCCTCTATATGTCATTTACCAAAGCATGGAAAAGGGTATGTCATATGATCATGTTTTTTGGTCCATTATAAAACAAGGTATGAAACCATTTGAAAAAAGGAAAATGGTACCTGAAATGATGATTAGATATCATAGTTCTAGCAACAATAAAGAATGAATTTGACCAAAACCTACTTTACAGCCATTCTAACAAGGCTGATGAATACTTCAATGGTCACACTCTTCACTTTAAGGAATGGGGGAATCCCATGATTTTTCTTTTACTTCCACATCTACTATCTGGTGATTCATTACTGAGGTAACTTGTTGATGCTTTCTCGACTAGAACTACCTCATCCGGGGAGAGTAAAGTAGAACATATGGAGCACATTGACTGCTCAGAATGGTCAGACACTCCCATCGTTGGTGACCTAGATCTATATTATAAAAACATGTATCTGATCACTTTTTATAGGATTGAGACCCACCGCCCCTAGTGAAACAATACATTGAGGGATAGGACATACCCCTAGATGATCAGAATCTATTATTTCTATAAAATTAAAAACCCCTAATCGCCACTTTGATTCATGAGGAATCATAATGAATCCCCTATCATGAATATCTAGTTCTATCTAATGACATCAGATCATTCCAGCACTTTGAGATACATCTTTATCATAAACAGTGTGACCTAGAATAGGATATATGTATGAAAATCCTCCAATAAATGCCTCTTCCTAGTCTCCTCATCCAGAAATAGGTCTAAAGCGTATTGAAAAGGGTTCTTGAAATAGATCATGAAATCTTTCATACTGGAGATCCCCTGCCGCAAGGTAAGAAACTCCTCGAGACTAGCCACCTTCATTGTTGAAGAAATAATATTGGATTTGTAGTAGTCTTGGATCTCCTCCCATGAGACTGTTGACTCCTCACGGTCTCTGACGAATAAGAACCACCACTTCCTTACTACCCCACACATCATTGTCAAGACAAACAGTACATAGCGGTCCATCTGAGCACAGATTGAACTGAATTATATCTCAACCAACTCTAACCATTCTTTCAGGACTATATCTAAAATAGATCCCTCAAACATTTGGAGACACTATTACTGAATCTATTGAAGTATCATCCTCTATGTGTCTTCATTCTCTACTTCCATCCTACAACGATCTGTTGGCATAACCTACTGAGCATATTCTGCTTGAACATGATGAGGATGTCGACCTAAGTATATTCCTAAAAGAGAAAATAGTTAGAGCACCTAAACATGGAATATTTAAGGACCTTAGAAATTAATAATTTATATCTTTTATTGATATTTGGTTAACCTATCTGAAGGTTTGACCATAAAAATACATGAAAAAAGAATAATATTACAATATATTTTCTTATGTATCTACCATACAACCAATACCAACCCATTCAATAGTCATTTAAAGCTTTTAGGTCCATTAATTAGATCAAAAGGAGACTTTAAAGCCCTTCTCTAAGGTAGTATACCATGTTTGTAGTGCTTGATAAACTTAATTGACACCGTTTCCCTACCATACCTTGTATACATAACTATAACTAACCATAAATACCATCTTATTCCTCAATAAGAACTCTGATACCACTCTATCCCAACCCCTTCTTCATTAGGTATACCCCTCTTGGACTGACAATTGGAGAAGAGAGATAGTGACACCTGATTCATGCCTCATGTGTCCCCTCGGTTGGAGACTAGCATAAAGGGTATAATAAACATGTAGATTAGAGGTATTACCTTCTAAAGAGAACACATGAGAAATAGTGAGACAAGAAATAAACCAACCAAAATCCTACTCAGAAAACAATATAAAAAAATACCATGTTCACTAATGTAGTGACATGAAAAAACTTCTACAACTGAATAGAAATCTACAAGCACCAAAATAAAGGTATGGACGACGGTTATCCTGAAGCCCAAACAACTCCTGTAAAAACCCACAAGCATGCAGTAACCATATTGATCTTTAACCTTCTCAAGCTAACATAAAATAAATTATTTACATATACAGAGTCCGATTATAATAGTATAATCTATAGGATCTTCCCCTAAGCCTCTTGTGCAAATGATAAATAATGCATGCTAAAGCACAATGAACAAAAAGTGAAACTAACTCTTCACATAAAAATGTATGATATGTTTTCAACCTCAACATGGATAATCTCACCAAGTATCACATACAATATTAAATAATATAATAAATAACATCAAAGTTAATCCACAACCACTTCGGCACTAGTTTTCCTCTCTTCCCCAATGTCGCATGTCCTTGTCATCGTTTTCCAAAAAGGCTAGCTCGTAGACACTTGGGTGAAGCACCACAATGTGTACCTTGTGAAATACACCACCACACCAACATAACCAAAAGTAGCATGGATGTTTATTGGATCCAACACAGCCCATATAACATGTAGCACACATTAGTTATTGTACCTCAAGCCATCAGAGCTAATAAACAGAGTAAGGATCCGCAATCCATCAAATCCTATACATGTTATACCTATTGTAGTCCTTAAGGAACTATATCCAGAATACATGTGTGTGAAATCACCAAAATTAATTACATACCTCTATACACATATATGGGTAAAACAAACATTTGTACATACCATCACATGTTACTAACAAGATAAGAGAGTGTGTCTAAAGAGGTTTTTCAGCCATCCATCCCCCCACATGGATGTTGTGGAAAACACCCACAGGGCTAAGAATCCCTAGGGTGTTAGCTTCCCTAACTTACATGGTAGATCAGAATATAAAAACAAAAACATAAAATGTTATAATATATACCACAAACACAATTTTGTTTTAAGATAATCTCATTAAAAACTGTAGCTAATGTGTCTTTGACTCAACTACAAATAATGTGTCTCAGACTCCCAACTTCAACTGACAAGACTAGATATCCTATAAGAACAAAACTATTTAAAGTGCTAAATTAAATTATTTTAATTTTTCATTAGTATTTCATAACATTATTTAATTCATTAACCATTAATATTGTCCACATTACATTACATTATCATAAAAAATGTATATTCCCTCCTGGTAATATAAAATAGAGTACATGGATTCTAAGAATTATAACCTCAATATTGCATCCCTATAAGATCCAACCCCATGGGTTAAACATTTATTCATTTATTTACATCATTTCATTCCATATTAGGAGGTAGTCTAAGAAAGAATCATAATCTACCAAACAATTTAGAAACCAATTCACATTCATCTACCTTAAGCAGTGGGGAAAGGAATGAAGATAGAAAACAATCTTTTAGTTATCCAAACAATATATTTAAATAAGCATCCACATTCATTTCAATGGTTAAGCCCAACTTCAACCCATTCTATCCTATTTTATGTCCTCTCTGACAGCCACATTCATATCTCAATGCATCCCTCCATCATAAGAAACAAAAAATTTTCTTCCACACCTAACATACCAAAACATCCCTCTTGGATCATCTATACCAAGATCAAGTCACATCTGAGTCTCATTTCCCCACATTACAAGTCTGGTATCCAGATAACATCACAAGTAGTATAAAAAAATATAGTAACCGGGATATTGTCCCTAAAACAAGGCATCCATATTTAAAAAAAAACAAGACCTCACACTAACAACTAATAAGGCACTCATCCTTTATAAGAAAACGAGCAACTCAGTGCCTATAAATGAATTATTTTTTATCACACAATTGATTCTTATGCCATATTGAATGAAATGATTCATTATTTAGAAGTTCCAACTTTAGGAAACCTATGATACAATATAATAAAAATTATTTAAAAATATGACTTAACATGACTTTAATTATTTTATCAACAAGTATCAACATGTTTGATATTTTTATTCAACTTTATTAACACATGTATGGTAAATTCATTTAAAAATTCTTGTAGTATTGTGTTTATAACACATAAGATTCATTAAGAACGAATCATTAATTATTTTAGTAAATTAATTATCAATTTATTTCAAGTTTATGTTCTTTACCAATTCCACATGATAATCCAAATATAACAAGCACAACATTGATATCACACTATATATAAAAAAAAAATGAGGCAACCCTTTATCACAGTCCAAAATAGAAACATATCCATGCAATAAATATAAATTATTTAATCTCGTTCAATTAATTATAAGGGTAATTTCATTGGAATTCAAGGGGATAAATAATTTTCAATTTATTATTGCACATAAATAAAAGATAATCAACGAGTCCCCTACCACAAATGATTGTCACCATTATTTGAATGAGAATAGACCAATGTTATAAATCCTGATCAACTATCCTGTGAGAAATACATCTACCCAAGGAAACTAAACAACAAATCCACCAAAAAACAAAAAAAACATTATAATGTAGAGATTAATAAACATCACTTGGTAAGGAGTAATAGGAGGAAATAGATCAACGAAACCTCCATAATGGAGGTAGTACATACCTTGTATTGTAGTAGGATCGATGAATAGATGGTCAATGTGGATCATTTAAAAAGGAATCTCCAAAATGTCGAATAGGGGGCTACCCAATCTCTTAGAACAAGAGGGAGGTACTATAAGATGTACGGTTTGGGGTACCCTCAGTTGTGCGTCATTTAAAGAACTATAGCATTGGGTATTTTCATGACTTGCAATCTCATTTGAAAGTGTGTAATCTTCTGTTTGTGGTTTATGGAATTAAATGTGTCACACATTTTATTTTTAGAACTATATTTATTAAATGATATTATTTGATTATTATAATATTTGAAACCCACATTCACATTATATAATTATTTACATGGTGTGAAATCTCCTTGATTATATCTTTTAGAAGCTGCACTCCTCTAGACTTGTTTATAGCCTCCTCTAAGCACATTAGTTTTTAGAAACAAACAAAGGGTCATTCCAAGTGGATTGTGGCCCTTAAAAAAGTTATATTTCATAGAAATATACCTTTTATATGTTTAATCCATTTGGGAATTGGATATTTAAATAATAATTGTCCCATATTTTTTAAAGATAAAATTAAAGCTGAAGTTGTTTGTTCTCATGATGCTTCAAAAGAAGAATTCAAAAACATTTAGAACATTTATGTTTTCAATAAGGAGTTCAATAAATAAATCTAAAATTACCAAAATAAGGATTTATTTAAACAAGAAGGGTGATATAACATGTTATAGTAGTGGTAGTGGTTATTCTTCAAGTGGTTTATGTTAGTGTACATATATTGCAATAATGGATGTCTTGGAGTCCTACATTGAATATGAATTCATGAAATAACTAGAGGTTTAATAAAGAAAATATAAATAGTTGCATGAATAAAAAATATATTCCTTGTTAAATAATTAATTTATAAAGAGAATATCCAAGGTTTTTAAGTAAGAAAAATAAAATTTAACAAGGAAGAATGAATAAAATATGGCTAAATTGGAAATAACTTAATTCATAAAGAAGAAACCAAAATTATTCATAAGTGTTTATGAAGCAAGATACATTCAAAAAAGGAGGAGAATAAATTTTTATTGGTGTCAGACAAGATTATTTCATGAGATAATGAAATTGAATATCTAAAAGTATACTTTCTAGATAAAGAAAATTATATCATAAATTTTAGATATAAAATTTCGATTACCATTTATGGGGTGGGGGATTTATTAGATAATGATAAGAGAATTGTGGATTTTATGAGACATTAAGAATATTATAATAGAAATTAATCTACCCCAACAATTCATAAATATCATAGAACCATTAGAGAAAATATTTTATCCCAAAAAAAGATGAAAATGATAAGATAATTTCAAAATATAATACAATTTATAATCTATATTGTATTGAAAATTCTATAATGGATCAAAGATATACTATTATGTGTGAAGATAAAAACTGAGGAATTATATCTATAATTAATAAGAACCTTTTTAGAGTATCTAGAGGTATTTTTTATTCAAAAAGATGTTAATATGTTTTTTAATGTGATGAATCTCAAAATATAACTTCCATTAAAAAATTGGAATTTTAGAAAGAAGATTGAACTTTTAGGGTCATAGCTGGTTTTGTAGAAAATGCATGCACAATATGGGGTTTTTTTGGTTCTTAGGAAGCACAATATAGTCTAAAAATAGGTAATAAAAGAAAATAAATTTGGGGAAACAACCCTTATTGATAGGAAAATTCAATCAATAAAAAGTTGAATGTTAATGAATTGTTTTGATGGATTTAATGAATTGTGGGAGAAATGTGACCAATAAGATCATATCACTGATGTGTGTATCATGATCATCCATGTTAAAAATTTTCAATAATGGGATCCTACAAAATTTCAGGCTTTATAGAATATAATTAAAGTATTAAAGATGAATATTCCTTGTTAGATTGACAAGAAATATTTTGAGAATCCATTGGAGTGTTTTGAACCCAAAAGTGTGGATAAAAAAGTATACATAAGAACAAAAACTAAAAGGATTATATCAAAATGAAGAGACTATAAAAACCTATAAGATTAGGTTTGATGCAATTTCATGATGATAATATCATTGTTTTGAAAAATAACTTGAAGGTAAGATCCACATGAACATAGTATCATTGGAATGTCATACGGATAAATTGATGAATAATCTGAGTTCACCCAATATAAAATTATAGTTAAATAATTGTTTGGTTGATTAAATTATTTTCATTCAATGGTATATTTCAACAAAAATCCATGTGGGTTAATGAAAAAATTGATCCTTCACTAGTCAAAGAAAAAAGTTTGATGATTTTATAAAAACTATAACCTTTTCATTGTATTATTATTGTCTAGTGGGTTAAAAACATAAAGTAATTTTTCCTATCTGATAATGTATTTAAATAGTCATATAGAAAGTATATAGTGGTCGAATCCAATGATATGTTTTTATCCTAAATCACATTATGTATATCATTTATCGTTCAATTCACTAAAGAAGCACTGAGGAATGATCCTAAATTATACTTTCATAAACTTGTTTCATTATGAACATATCTGTAAGATTTTGGATTGATGATATCTTTTATAGTTGTAACTTTTTATCCTCTAATATATGTTTATTAAATGATAATTTAGGTCACTATGATTTATTCTTACATGGACCATCATATTTTTAGCTAATAAAATTACAATATTGGATATCATATAAAATAAATCCTTCTTCCTGACTTGTCCCATGTTTATTTTGTAACATCATCAACCAAATCATTTATTTATAATATTTTATTGTTTACATATAATCTACCTATTCTTTTCAGATAGTAACGATCCATTGTAGTTTTGACATACAACATATAATTTTTCCTTCTAAGGTAAACACTAATTTTGTTATTCTCTTCTAGTTATCTAAATATTTTTAAAAGTTATCATAAATATTTCTAAATAATATTTCATTTGACCCATAGTATAGAGATTTATCTTTTATTCCTTATTAATATTGAAGGATCCATTTTAAAATATCTCGATGAAACTTTCCCAAATATGACATGAATCAACATAAAACTCCCACTACAAATGTAATGTCTGACCAGATGAAAAGCATCACACACACTAGATATCCAACAACTAATGCATTTGGAACAGTATCCATGCACATGGATACAACATTTTAGGTTGGTTTAAATTACTAAGAAAATAGATACTCTTTGAAATATAGATATGATAATGGAATACATCAGATCATTCAAAATAATTCAATGACATTCTAGATGTAATCCTTCTAAGATAGAACCAAGTTTTCTACCCTCATATCTCTTTATATATTCATCCCTGATATTTTGTTATCTTTCCCTACATCTTTCCTATCCAAACTTTTGTCTAACTATACATGAACTTTTGAATACTTTTATCATTCAATATGACTAGAAATATTTAATCCATATATGTAAGTAATATGATGAATGACCCATCAACCCTTACTTCAAATAACAACCTTGATCTTCAATTCACTTGTTGAAACCTTTTATCAATATAAATGAATAAAATTTATGATTCCATTACCTTGATGATTGTTTCAGTCTAAAAACACTTTTCTTCATCTTCAAAACAAAATTAACATTCTTATCATCCAGAAAACATACCAGTTTCTTCATGTAGATCTCTTCCTCTAACTAAGCATAAAGGAAAGTCATATGAAAATCCATCTATTATAAATATATATATCTATAGATGCTACTGTGCTCATCTATGGTTGGGTAGTTATTTTTTTAACTACTTGCGAGAATATTTATAATAAATAAACTACTTATATTTAAATACATATTACACCAGTCTAGCTTTGTGTGTTTTATAACCAACATGATATTATTTTAATCAATAAACCCACTTATTTTCCTATTCATTATTCCCTTTTGATGAGATAGTAAGTTCCCACGTTTCTTTAAAATGTAATTAAATTATTTTTAATTCATTTATGACTTACACTATTTGACATTATTAAGTGTTACTTCTTCTGAAATTCTAGTTCTCCTACATCTATCAAATGTATGATACTCATGTCACCTACAAAACTCTTAACCGAGTTTATAAATCTGGTTGATCTATATAATTGAGTTATCTATATTATATATCTAAACTGTTCTTATCCTTCAGATACCTACTCTTCTAAAGGATAAACTTCTTGTTCTCTCAATCCAGTATCTGCAGTTTATGAGCTTTTTAGATCATATTCCACTTATCTCACTTATGGACTTCAAATAATTTAATACAATTTCGTTGGAATTTTGAAAATTTATCTTCTATTATTCAGATATACATTCACTAAAATAATTAAATTTAAAAAATTATATCTTCATAATAATATATTCATTCCATAGAACCCCTTTGTTGAAGTAAACATCTCTATATAAGATGAATTTTCACTCGTTTTTACCACAATGACAGAAACAAATTTTTTCATCAATATAAAAAAATGGAAAATCATACTTTAGAAAATTACTCATGATTATACCTATCATTAATTTCAATAATCACATGTTATAAACTTCATAAGACTTTAATATAGTGAATATATGGTACTTAACCTGACTATAAATACTATAGAAGTTCATACCCAATTGTTGATGCTGGACTTCTATTAGAATGGTATGTTACGATATTGAGCCTATTTGACCATATTCCTGTGAAAATTATTATATGAAACCTCATAATTAAAACCTTATTTTTCAATTTTTTATTCATTCAATAGTAAAATCTATTATTTTATAGAGTTCTGAGTTCCATATCCCTTTCTTCTTTCAAAATTATGAAATTTGTAAGTGGTGTACTCAACATCATTGATAGTGGGAAGGCAATTTAACATCATTTTTCATTACCATTATATGAAGGATATACATTATATAAAATCCTTAATGAAATAAGAATTATTATTTAGAAATTAAATATAAAAATTCTTATAGCATCATAAATAATAGTTACAATATAATGTGAACCATCATGGAATTGAATTGAAGTTGGTCCCTAAATATCATAGTGGATGAGTTCTAATGTATAGGATTTGGGTTTCCATCAATCCAAATTGATTTATACCCACCTCAATTCTCCCATAACATATATTTCACTTAATCCAATTCCATTGTGACCATGATTCAATATTCCATTAGCTACCTGATCTTTTAAGTTATTCTCACTTATATGTTTGGATTTAAAATTCCCAAACTCCATTTTTTCTTTTGATGTAGACCAAGGAAATTACTTTATGATTCATGTAAATGACAAATTCACATCCATTACCCATTTTTGTAATAACCATATATCCCTCATTTGATTGATTGGTGTATCTTGATCCTATTTAGAAGATGTTGGTCTGAATTATTGTAGATCATCCAATGCACTAGGCCACAACTCTATGGAAGAGCTCGATGGTGTAGTGATTTGGGGGTTTATGGAATAACATGCCCCTACTCTATGTGTCTGAGGGTCGAAGACCCCATCACTAATTTCATGGCACAATATCAACTCTTACTGACTATAGAAGAGTAGGCTGAATGATACTGATAGGGTACAATAATACTGCAATATTTTGAAAGGGCTACTATAGGAGTTCAGAATTTGGTGAAAATGATAGTGTATCTCCATGGATTTCTAGATATGGGTTAGTGTACCAGCGTGAACATGGGTGATCATGGAACTATTGAAATATGTACATTTATCCCCATTCACTACAGTAGTGCAGAATTTCTATACTTTGGGTGGAACATCACTGTACCTTCTTTATTATCCCATTTTTTGGATAGGGTTTCTATGTGTTATAAAAATTTAAGTAATACCTATAAATATATATCACTATTTTCATAGGGATTTTTTATTCCTCTCCATGGATGTAGGGATCATTTCCTAAACCACATTAATATTTATTTCGAATGTGTTTATTTCTTCTGTCTTTTCTTCTTCTGTAAATCTAATATGTCATTAGAAAATCTTGGTGTTTCTGCAGTATGAGTAACTTTCTAGACTCTATTCAAAAAGATACACTCGTAGTTTTCTAAATTTTTTTTCATATAAATATTGTTCTTCTATATCCCTAGGAAATTTTTGACTTATTTTGACTTCAAGACTCCACAATTATTTATCTGGAAATTCAGATCCCCTTTTCCAATGATCTCCATAGCTTCTTCATATGAAAATATAATTTTACAAAACAATAACTCACATACTATTCAATGAATCTATATACTCTTATGGAATGAACTATTTCTCCCAAATAAAACACCCATGAATCCACTTGAATTATGACACTAAACTGAAGGTCTTGGGTGCAATGAAAGCTCCAAATAGGGCATTCCGAACTCATATTTTTTTCATAATTTATTATTAATATAAAATTAAATCAATGATAAAAATCGTGATCAATGGAATCAAATCAAAGATTACTTGATGATTGAATGTTGGAAACAAAGAACAACATCATCACATATTTTTAATAAATTATTTAAAAAAATAAGTATTATATTTCAATTTATTATTTCTTCATTGATTAATCTAACAATCTATATACATCATATTGTCATTACTTTTCGAAATCAAGTATAGATTCTCTCCAGTAGTGATCCACACATGCTCTACAAAACTTTGAAAATCGTCATAGGAATATTTCAGTGCTGGCATGATAGATCCTAATGCTTGTGTTTCTTCTTCTTTGACCGTGCCAAGAATCTATTCAGGAAAGGGTTATCTTTGATCTCTATAGACTTAAAAGTGATGGGGGAGTAGGATCACTCTCCATTCTTGAGAGTGTTCATAGTGAGGGATCCTTATAGGGCTTCAATATAATTTTCTATAAATTTCATTGTGCACAAAAAAATGTAATTAAAACCATTAAAAAATAATTTAATTTATTTTATATACAACTAGTGTTAGAAAATAATAATTACAGATTATCGATTATTTTTTATTAGTTCCTACAAAACCACAATTCTGTAATAATAATTATATTATTATTTCTTGACATGTGTGAAAATCAAATATTATATTAAATATTATTTATTAATATAATATTTAATAAATATTAGTTCATGTTGGACCACAAAACTCAGTTGACAATACCTCTATTATATTTATCGAACATTGAATAATGACTATTTATTTAATAGAAAAAAACAATTGCATTATAACTCAATAAATAAATAAGTATTCAATTCACTGTGTATCAAATATATATTTAATAGATATTTTTGTCACAAAAAATCACTTGAATAACGAGTGGTGGAATATGTGATTTCAAAAAAACATGAATAATCATTAATTCGTGTATAAGAATAGTATTTACTAATATTTTTAACTAATAAGTATTATTATTATTTAAATAAGGTTATGGATACACATATTGTATGTGAACCTCAAGACCTCTTTCTTAGTGGCATTAGAAAAGGCGGACAAAATTATATGGTTAGAATCGAGAAACACCTCAATCCATTCATAAGAAAAAAGGTTCATGATTTAACTACACAATACCTCATACCTATGTTATATAAACCCTTTATAGTGATATCTCTAATCAATAAGGTTTCAAGCCGGTTCCATCAAACTATGTGCTTAATGTGACCTTAATTGGATTTTTTAAAATTGAACATTCCTAAATAACACCATGACTGTGGATTTATTTTGACTGTATCATTTCCATTAGTGTTTCTGAGACATAAACTTATATAAAATAATAAAAGGAAAAACTTTTTCTAACATTATTAATTAATGAAACATTACTCATGATCCACCCAACATATCCTAATTCACCGTGAATAAATGTTGTAATGGTTTGTATCAACACATCAGAGTATGAATCTCATAACATAAATTAATAATCATAGTAAATTATTTGGATCCATAAAAACATATATAGATATGAATATCCAATGACACATGTAAATGGGTATTCTTTATCGGTGGGTATTGTTATCAAAATATTCATCACTAGATATTACCAAGGGTGTGCACCATGAAAAGTTTACCCAAAGTCCTATGAGTCCCTCCACTTGATTTCCTATATCAGTTTTGTCCCTAAAATTATTTTATAAGGATATAGTACATATATTTAGGAATACTATCATGATACTTCGGGTTCTCATCATAATGGGGAGCTAATGTTACCATTCTACATAATAGGTACTCTTAGGGAATTATCACAAAATATATTACATACAACTATAATCATGATGGTATAAATAGTTTACTAATTCTCAATGCAATGAATATAATTTATCATAAAGTACACAGTTGTTAGTTCTTGGGAACTAACTATGATATACTGCCACTTACGCTAGAGCCAACTAGTAATAACATTAATTTTGGTAGCTCTCATATAATACTCATACTTCTACTGAGAAAATTCATTAGTCAAGTGGCCCACTGTGTTTTCTCCCATTGAAACTATTATTACATCAATTTCACCTATTTGAAAAAAAATTCAATATGTTATCCTTCTGAAGAATGTTGTTTATCTTTTTTGGTGACCTTGTCTCTTTTATAGGAGCCATTATTTTAGTATTGTCACAATTCAATGTGATAGGTTCTTTACTTCTAATTACCACATCAAGCTCGTAGAAAATGTTTTGTATCAAAATAGGTTCTTTAGATGCATCAAAAGATGCTATACACTTTGATGATTCTATAGATTCATCGGAAAATGGTTTCTTTGGACTCTTCCAGCTCACTCCTCCTCCATTGAGATTAAAATCATATCCTAATAATGAATTTGGAATGTTATGATCTTTTTAAAATTATTATCAGTATAACTCTGGTTGACGAACACATCGTCTCCTCTATACACTAAGAACATAGTCTCAGTTTTTCATAAATAAATATCGATAACATTAATAGTAGACCAATTCTATTAACCTATATCAACATGAAATATACTTCCCAAGATAAATGTGTATACAAAATAAATTCTAGAACATAACATTAAATACATGAACGATCTAATTTCCAAATCATATGGTATATTACTCATTTATTATTTCTCTTTTTGTGTCTAGGGACACATTTTCATGGAAAGGTGTATACCAAGTGACACTGGAACCAATCCCCTCTTGGATTGTTCTATAATAAATCTCTTTAATATATGATCATTATTTATTACTTTACATTGTATATGTAGCCGCAAGTATCTATCAAAAATGATCTTGAACCCTAGAATGTAGGTTTCTTCACCTATGTCCTTCATTGAGAAATAATTGTTTAACTAGTCCTTCATAGATGATAAGATTGGTATGTTATTTATAATAATCAAGACATCATCTACATATAATACTAGGATAATGACTACATTCCCAGTAAAATTATTATAAACACATGGATCATTTTCATTTTTAATGAAAATTAATTCCATTATTGCTTCATCAAATCAAATTTTTCATGACATAGATTCTTGATTCAGTCCATAAATGTATTTATGTAAAATAAAAATTATTTTGGAATCACCTAGATTCCTAAACCATTTAGGTTTTGTTATATAAACATCTTGCTAAAGGTTCTCATTAAAGTTATCTATTTTGACTTCCATCTACAAAATTTCATAGTCATAGTAACAAGATATAGAAAGTATAATTCTGATGAATTCAAATATGGAATATTTTGAAATTGTTTCATCATAATCAATTACTTTTTGTTTTTAAATCCTTTTATCCACTAACATTTCTTTTTGTGTACATGGTTTTCATTTCATGTCTGTTTTATCTTGATTATCCATTTTCACATTACATGCTTTACATCAATTAGTGGATTGACCAAAACCCAAACGTGGTTATGATACATTGACTCCCTTTCAGAATTCATGAGTTCTTAGCATATTTTGGCTTCTGGGCTCCCAACTATATCTTTATAGGAGATAGGTTCATCACTATCAAAAAATATAGAGTAATAATTTTCAGTGACTAAAAAACCACATCTCTTCAATTCTCTTACTTATTTGGTTCTCCTATGCAGTTCTTGTGTTTTAGTAGTTACTTCATCCATGGGGACTTGTGGAATATATTCCTCTCCAAAATCTTTTTTATCTTTAGCATAAAATCCTTCTATGTCAATTCTGACCCCACTATCCTTCTTGTGGATGATCTCCTTCTCCATAATTTTGGCTTTTCTATAGATATTCACTTTATTGCCTAAGGGGATGAATAAAAAATATCCCTTTTTCATTAAGAAACACTATAAAGATACACTTTGGGCCCATGGTTCTAGTTTATTTCTTGATAAGGCCATAATAAATGCCCAGAAACCCCATACATGTGTAAGGGAAAAAATTTCTATTCACTCCATAACATGAAATGAATGAAATTTTCCCCATTATATCATCCTCATATTAGTTGGTATGAAATAGTTTGAAATGAATATCCCGAAAATAATAATGGAAGTTATACATTACTCATTATCATGTTGCATAAATTCTTGGAGTTACAGTGATAGAACATGTTGGATAAAGAATAAAATTTAGAAAAAATAAGAAGAAGAAGAATAAGATCATAAAAATTGAGATTCATATAGTCATAACAAATCATTATTTCCATGAATAAGCATATATATGTTTCTAAAATTAGGAGCACAATTTATAGAGAGATCAAAAATTCCACATAGAGAAACCTATCCTCAAATGGGCTAAAAAAGAAGATAAAGTAACGTTCCAACAATTGGATAGAAATTCAAGACTTCTAATGTGAGTAGTGGATACAATGCCAAAGTATTATTGTGTTTCTACCACCCAAGTCTATATTGATACAGTGGTCAATGGATGGATGTCTTTAGAGATACAATACCACTATCTCCAAAGTCTGACATTCTACGGTAGAGGTTCCAAATATTTTTTTCTACTATAGTTCCCCAGCAGTGTCATTTGTTTAGTTCTGCAACCATCTATTCGAGTTTCTACAGTTCCCCTAAATTTTGGTATGGGACCATTGGCCCTTGGACCCCCAGAGAAAGTGTGCATTTCCCCCCTGCAACCCCCTACGAGCTCACTATAGAGCTCAACCCACAGAGTCGTAGCCTAGTGCATAGTATGGGAAAAAATCCATAGACCCAACATCATCCAAAATTGATCAAGCTACAAAAATCCAAAAATATCCAACTTGAATTAAAATCTTCTATGTTGAATTCCTTCACTGTCTCTAACTTAGATTACTTACTAAATCTGAGATCCTAGTCTTCTTTACTCAAAAATGTGTGCTTCCATTCACCGGTTCAATTTCTAGATTATGATTCATGAAATACAATCTTTTTCAATTTATTATCTCAGGATGTTTTTTCATATTCCACCTATCATCTTTTGTTCATCATTTGAGACCAATAGAGGAACAATAGTGCCTCATCTTTTGTATTACCATCGACTAGGTCATATTATTTGTTGCATTGTTTTTCCCAAAAAGATTTTTTAATTTTTGTATCCCATCCTGTATCAATCCTTAGATAAAATGGTACTTTAGATGAAAGTTGTTCATCTAGGCATGAAACATTGGGTTCTTTACAATAAATATAGAAGTCATATTTACACAATGCAATAAATTTTTCACTCTCTTTACCTTTCTAAAACGTCATGAATTCCAGTGATAGAAAGAGTTTTCATATGAATAAAAGTTGAAACAAAATAATAAGAGGAACATGGGACATATAAATTTATTTGGTTCAAGAAATGATATATGTTTCCGTAGAAAGGTATAAATTTCATTATAGTTGGGAGCAAAAAATTTCAGGTTTTAAGGATCTAAATCACACATAAAAATACCTATCCCGAAATGTGCTAATAAGGATAAAGAAGCAGAATTCCACCAACTAGGATAGGGTTTCTATGTGTTAGAAACTTTGAGACACTCTTTATAATTTTGGTCTAAAAATTAGTGATATTTCTACATCTACATGGATATAAGGATAATTTCTCAAACACTGTAAATCACTATAACATGTGTGATTCTTTTATCTCTATTTTCATCATATAAAAATCATTTTCAATCATTGTTAATATCGATGTTTCTGGAAAATATTATTTATCAATTTTCAATATATTGTTTTCATAATTTAATATATAAAGACTTATTCTTTAATGCATTATACCATAACATATATTTTCATTATAAAATAAAAAATATTTATTCCCAAATTTTCTAATAACCCCGTATGTATCTAGGCTGGATACAAAAAATATATTCTTAGTGGCAATGATATGTTTGAAATCACATTTATTATATTTTATATAAATAAGATAATTTTTTTTTACATTTATTGATAAAAGGTAGATAAAGGGATATTAAATTATTTCTATTAATATTTATCTATTTTATAGAAACTCAATATCCCTCACCATTGGCTTTAGAATATTCAGTTGCATATAAATTCTAGTGGAAGGGATCCAAATTACCTTCTCATAATTGAATTTTAACAATCATACAATTTTAAGGGTTTTAGGTTGGAATTAAAAATAAAAATTAAATTAACTCACAGTTCCATGATCTGTTGTGGAGACTCGCCAATACTAAAATCCTTAAAATGGATTTCTTAATCCTTTTCCTCTTAGATACACCTAGCCCTACTTTGGTAGTATGTCATGACCTAACCTTCCTCGATCCACGAACCTAGTCATCTAATCCCATGGTTCTCTTGTAATACCTTGGTTTTATTCCTATAACACTATAAACTATTACTCAATGGTGTCACTTATTAGACTAATGCTAGTTCCCATGGGATAACAAATGTTCTTTAAGTGTGTTCCATACTCACTCAAAAACACCTTGAGAAACTGCCTTGAAGGTTACCCATTCCCATCAGAACCCATGTCCTTGTCCACTTGTCAAATTAATGTAAAAATTTAGGTAATAATCATCTCATTACTTCTCATTTTATAATTAATAATAAAACTAATGAACAAATTTCTTAGTGAGAAAATTATGAGATTTCTGAACAACTCTACTAAGAATTTAATACCTAAGATGTATATGCCTTAAATGTAACTATAAATATTGACTACATGAGGCCAAAATGGCACCAAATATCTAAGATGGGTTCTAAAAGGAGAATTTATGCTCTCGTATCTCTCGTGTATACCAATATCTTGTTATATATCCTAAAGAAGATAGATCATGTTATACACATCCTTTTCCTCATGTTGATTTTGAATCTCATTGTTCATGGATGATAGCATGAAACACTAGAAAATTTTCGCATCATTAAATTTTATCCTATATAAAGACAACTCTTCTGTATTGGCCTCATTACGAGACACTTAAAGAATATGTTCATCTAGGATATTAAATTTATCTTCATGGAATAGGATAATGTGTAAGTCCCTTTACAACTCATTAAAATTAGTGACTGTGAGAATGTTTTCTTTTTCAGTTATAGATTATAGTGATATGTTTGAATTCATGTTTATTATCATTTCTATAAATAAGATAAACATATTTTAGTATGTTATTTGATAAATTTTAGATAAATTTATGTTTAATTATTTTTATTAATATACCCTTATTTTATCAAAATTCAATATCACTCACCATTGCATTCATAATATCCAGTTGCAAAGAAATTCTTTTGTAAAGGATCTATATTGACTTTTCCTAACCCCAACATTGGTCAGTCATTAAATTTTATGGGTTTTAGGTAGTAATTACTAATTAAAACTCATTAATTCATAGTTCCATGATATGTTGAGTAGACTCCCCAATTTTAAGTCCTTAAATTATATTTTCTCAAAATTTTCTTCTTAGATACATTATGATATACATTGGTAGTATTTCATTGCCTAACATTATTTGGGCCATGAACCAAGTCATATGATCTCATGGGTCTCCTATAATACCTTGGTTCCATTCCTAACACAATATAGGCTATTACTCACTGAGGTCTCTTATTAGGAAAATAAATATCCCCATAGGCCAACACATGTTCTTTATGTGTGTTTTTTCATCACTCACACATACTCTAAGAAACATTCAATAAAGTTCACCCATCCTGATCTCCACTCCAGGCCTAACATTCTTAACTCTAGAGTTCTAACCAGGTAGGCTCTCAAAAAGAATGGTGTGACTTGTTAACATGAGTAGTAACATTTATCCATTTATGTCTCACTTTTCAATGGGTTTTACACTCTCCATCCCTTTAAAGCACAAGACACTCATTGTAGACTCCATACACTAATCCCATGAAAGTGGCACTAAACATCTGACTAGGTATTGTATATGCTACCATATGTCATGATATGACCTTCCTTGAGCCATGAACCTAGTCATCTGAATTCATGGGATTCCTATAATACCTTTATTACATTCCCTGTACACCACATGATATTAGTTATTGTGGTTTTTTATTAGACTATTGACTTTCCCCACATAACAACAAATGTTGTTTTAGCATGTTTTGTCCTCACTCACACACACCCTAAGAAAGTTCCATGAAGGAAATCCATCCGGATCATTACTCCATTACAACCACGCATAACTATATAGATCTATTCAGGTAGACTATTGAAAAGAGATGTACACCTTGTTGAAATGCATAGTAACATTTTTTATTTTATGTATCCATTTTACAAGTATGTTACACTATCCACCCCTTTAAATCACAGTTCTAACCTTGAATACCCTTTATAATAAACTCGGGGCAGGGCCATTTCACATCCAACTATGTATTGGATCTGATACAAATTTCATGACATAATATTCCTCAGGCCATGATCCATGACCATTGACCCCATGGGTCTCCTTTAATGACTTTGATTTCATCCCATCAAACCACAAGATATTACTCACTATCGTCACTTATCAGACTAATGAATATCCCCATTGGCTAACACATGTTCTTTCAGTGTGTTTTTACTCACTCACACACCCCCTAAGAATCTTCCTAGAAGGTTAACTATCTTGATTAATACTCCTAGAAAAACATTCTTAACTGCAGAGTTCTAATAAGGAAATATCTTGAAAATAAAGGCAAACCATTGTTGACATGGGTAGTCAAATTTATCCTTATATGTCTCACTTTTACAAGGGTGTAACATAGTCACCCGTTGATGTCTAGTATGTAAATTCAACCAAAAACATCAATTTAGAATTCCCTGATAATTGAATTCACCCCAACTTTAATCGGCCAAGAATTTTGAAATATGGTTCAATTTTAACTTACGTAGTCGAAGGATATATCCAAATAATATATATAATTGAGGGATTTTATCTTTATGCATACTATGCACATTTTTTGTTTTTATTACATGATTTTTAATATTAAGTGTAATTACATAAGTGACTAACACTCTCTTAGATAAACTTTATTCATAATCTAGTTTATTTTAGTTCCATCTTTCATAGTTATTAATTAATTAATTCATGTGATTATGAAAAAACATACATTATGAAATTATCATGAAAATTGAAAATAAAATAAAATAATAAGATGGTATGATCATGAGTTTCAACCAATGGATAATATATGTAGATGAAGATATACTAACAACCGACATAGGTTAAAAAAACCATGAACTATTTTATAGTTCGTGTTGAATATTACCACCATTCCACCTACGTATCTCTTGGGGATTGGATTCCCCATATATCAAAGCATATTCCACCACCACTATCTTCATATCTTAATCCATTATATATATTTTACTCACTCATGGGTGTGGGGGGGGGGATTGGTTAATTGGTTTATATAAAAGAATCCATAGGCTCACATAACCATCAAAATTAGTTGGGTATGATTCAATACCATCAATTTAATTTAATATCAAATTAAAATAAAACAAATAAACAATTTCTGGTCTGTCTTCAGGATCGTCCACATATATGTAATGAATTATGCATTCAATAAAATTAAAATTCAATTATAATCATTCTTTTTATGATAAATAGTACACTAATCAATTAATTATATTCTTTAATTAATAAATTATTCTATCATAATTGTTTTCCAGAAATCCATTATATTCTCATACATCATAATTTTAAGAATATTAAATAAATTTATTTGAAATTAAATATGTACAAAATATTTACCTCGGAGACAACACAATGAGTACTTATTTATACTACCCAAAATGCATTATATTTGTGTAAAATTATTCATGTGACATCTAGTCCACAAGGCATATCATGTAATTTCATGGTGTGTACTATCCTTTTAATGACCACACTGAACATGTGGTATTTACATAGTGTGCACAGTTTCAATGTACATTGAGTAAAGAATGTATTACGACTTATATATGATACGTCGTTCCAAACATTACAAAAATAAAATTATACAATATATATATATCCCATTACATGGTGTGTTAAATAAACTTAATAACCATAAAAAAATACACGTTGATAAGGCTTGACTAGTATAATAAATTCATTATTAAATCTATGTAATTTTTTAATATACACAATTTTCACAAACCAGATGTATGATGTGTATATTTCTCACCAATTATCTATGAAACACACCTAGGTAATCTGAAATTAATCATACCATATAAATAATTGAGTACATGGTATTTAGATGGGTTACATGGTGTCTGATCACTGAGTTAGATAGTCATTAGTCATGTGAGACATGTAAGAGAATACAAGAGACGTCATTGAGTAATGGAATACACCTCTTGTATAGAGGTTACATGATGCGTAGATTGGATGACCATGTGCCAACATATATTCGAAAACAAATGGTGTTTCTAAATACACAACGTGCATAATAAATTCAAATAGATTGAATTAATTCCATATTAATTCTTATTGCATTGAACATGGGTACACAAAATGTAATAACGGGCTACCTGGTGTATAAACTTGTGTTATCTAACAAGAATCCTCACCTCCTCGATATTATTTCAATTAATGTTATTTATTAATTAAATTAATCAATTTAATTATATTTGAGAGAATAAAAATAAGAGAATATCTCATGATTTAGATTTAAATAATGATTAAACTAGATTTGAAAAGTAATCTTAATTGTGTAATTTAATCCATGATCCCTAAATAATAATAAATAATTATCTAACCTCTCTAATACCACTTCAATGTTCTATTATAGGAAGTAGCACCAAATTGGAAATTCCTAAATCGACTTGTTTTCATAATCAATGATTAATTTGAGATTTACATCAATGATAAGTGTCATGATCAATGATATTAAATAAAAAATTAATTAATGAAAGAACTTTAGAACCATATCATAAGATTGTCAAATATTATTTCTTATTAATTTTTACAATGAATATTTACCTTGAGATAAAATATTTCATTATCATTGAATTAGAAAACGTTTCTTTATCGTTCCCTTCTATTATAGGAATCAACAGTGGGTTCTATCATATCGTGATCCACACATGACTCATGAGAATCTAAAATTCACCATATGATTTTTTGGGTTCTAGAATGATAGATCCTAATGCTTGTGTTTGTTCATCTTTGATCACCTTGATAATATTCTCATGCAATATCTTAGATCTTTCTGGACTTGCGAGTGATGGTGGACGATCCCGCTCTATTCTTGAGAGAATTCTTAGTGAGGGAACTCTCCATGGCTTCAATAGAATAATCTCCAGATGTCATTTTTCCACATCAAAATGAAATGACAACCACAATAAAATAATATAATTGGTTTATTTGTTTCTGGGTTTATAAAATAATAATTCCACATGTGACCTTATAATTTTTATTAATAATTTCATAAACCCAAGTCTATACTAATAATATTATTGTTATTTATTAACATGGGTAAAACTCATGAATTAAAATTAATATTATTTATAGAAATAATATTCAATATGTATTGTTTGTCGTGAGACCATTAATCATCTTCCATCATTCTTCTACAATATTCATCATTCCATGAATAATAACTATTTATTTAATAAATAAATATCGCTGCATTATTCACCAATAAATATATAAATACCTTATATACTATATAGAAAACAATTATTTATTATATATTTTTTATCACAAAATATTCACTAATATAACTGGTGGTAGAATAATTGAGATCAAGAAAACAGGAATTATTATTTAATCATGTATGAGAATGATATTTACGTAAAACAAAAATCCATCAATATAGAAAGAAGTTAGTGTGGAATACCATAATACCTCAAAAATATGTTTATTGTGTAATATATTCCCTTTATCATTATATTGATAATCAAGAAGGTTTCATAGTAGTGTTTTCAACCTATGTGCTCTATGTCTTTTTATTTGAATTTTTGGAAATTGAACAGTCCTATAGAACACCATGTCCATGGATTTATTTAGACCGTATCACATCCTTAAATTAGTGTCAGATGACTTATGTCAAATAACAGACAATAAAAATAACTTCTAACATTATTAATTAGTGAAACATTACCCCTGATGCACCCAGTGTATCCTATATCACGGTGAACATTTTTTATTATGGTTTTCATCAATACATCAAATTATTCAACTCAAAGCATCCATCAACAATCATCTAAATGTATTATGATCAATATACAGAACCAGAGATATGAACATCCAGTGAATCATATAAATGTGGATTTACTACGTGTGGGTCTTTTTTTCATAGTATCCTACACTAGATATTACCAATGGTGTATACCATGAGACGGTTCTTCAACATCCTATGAGTCTACACCCATTATATCCTATATCATTTGAGTCCCTCAAATTAATTCTTCCAGCTATATAATATATTTTTAATTATAATTTTGGTGAGATTTTGAGTCCTCATCAAAGAGAGGAGCTATTATAACGCATCAGTGTGACGACTAATAATAGGAAAGTATCACATATAATGTCATGAATAAGAAAAATAATGATTCTATAAAGATATTATTAATATTAAAAACATGAATAATGGTTATCATAATGTACAGAGAAGTTGGGTATATGTCACAAACTCCAAAATAATAAACAATTCACTACCTCATTCTATCTTGCTTAAAAAATTTTGACATTTGGATGTTGATTTTTTGTACAGAAAATGCACTGGGAATTTCGCAGTCCTTCTTGAAGTTTCATTTCATCAAATATTTCTAGCCTATAGATAAAGACCATCTAACTTTGCTCGACTCTTCTTTCATGGATTATATTTTGGTGATTTTTTTTGGCTACCCTTTTGTTGAGGTAACCATTAATTCATATCATCATTAATAACATTATTATATATGGATTTTAAATCCTTTGCATGAAGTTATTAATTGATAATCAAATCCAAATATCATCAAATACCAGATCTAATTTTTTTACCAGAGTTACTATCCATAATCATCCTAGTATCCCAAATCCATGGAAGTGAAGATAGAAGTACATGTTCTTACACTTCATCTTTGAATTTGATATTTACTAATTTTAGATGTCATTGGATCATATTGAGATTTTTTTCGGATCTGAAGTTAGCCCTCCATCCAATAACCTTAAGTTGATGAGGCACTGCACACTGAAGAATTTGTTCAATTGTAACACCCCAAGGATTTAAAAATTAATTTTATATAGAATGTAAATCACAAAACACTGAGTCTCTATGAATCAAAACATTTTTATTATAATTATTTAAATAATATAGTTTTAATATATCCATAAAACATGATTTTCCCACTTCTACGATTTTAATTTTTAAAAATGAACATATGCAGTTGTGATCATAAATACATTTTGAGTATGATTTGATCAACTTATTTTTTTTGTGAATAGTATCTTGACCCTTATAAATAGTAATATGAACCTTCTAAATACAAACCTCACCCATAAAATTATAAATAAAATTTATTCACCTTATAAATTAATATACAATATAAAGTTATAAGTAAGTGAATACTTAAAAAAAATAAAAATTTATTGTTAGAATATATTTAATTACAATTATATAATTAATAAATTTATTTAAAAGAAAATTATTTTTCATAAAATTTATTCCTAAATTAATATTCTTCTATACAATGATTTTAGGATAATTTTATGAGAACTTAGATAAATTTACAAAGTGTTATAAAATCAGTTATAAATTTAAAACTGCATTTTTCAAGAAAATAATGATTTTAATTAAAAACTGAATTACAAAAATTAGAAAATTATTTTCGAAAAATGTATTTAATTTTTTAATTATAAAAATTGAAATATGGTTAGGGTGAGTTTTTTTAGTTTTTTTTTGAAATACTTGAATTTTTAGTGAATAGTAAAATACGACAATTTACAATAAATGTTAAATTCAAGAATTTTTTGTAACATTTTCTATGTAAGGATGAGGTAATCTCTATTATTTTCATATCAAATGTATATATAACTATTGTTTTAAATCATAATAAACACCATTTCTTATCTTGATCAAAATAATAAAATATTGAACATAATAATGAGAAATCACCCCTCTCATCCACTATAAAACCAACCCCTCACTCCCTCTTCCACTCAATTCCCTAAGAATTGATGTTTTTCAAAGTTCTGCTCAGTTCCTCTTCCCTAGTATCTTAACATTTCTAGAAACGCTTTGTGTTACTAAAATACCCAAACTGCTTTCCTAAAGGTTATTCTCAAGGAGGGGTATTCAATAGGTAAACTCCTATTCCTTTTTCCTTTATTTTCTTTTCATGTTCATTTTTGGTTATACTATACTCACCACATATTTACCCATTATCATGATAAATGTAGTATAATCTATATAATATAATTATATATTGTAAATAGAAGACCCATCATCAATATATTTACTCTCTACCTCTCTTATTTTAAAAATGAAATTATCGTTCGGGAGGTGCTGATTTACAACCATTATGGACAACAAACTTTATTTCATCAATTTTTTTATTCAAAGCTTGTAATGAAAAAAATTACTATTAAAAGAGACTATAATATATGTATAATTAACTAATTAATATTCTATAACTAGTATATATACACAATACTAATTCATCTGACAAAACTAGTTCAGAGTAATTGAAATACCATCGTAATAATCTAAATGATTATTACAAAATGTATTATCTAATCGTTCATACTCATTACATATAAAAATATGATATATATATATATAACCATGTAAACTTTATTATAATCATTAATATCATGAAACTATAATTCTGTATAATTATACAAATTTTACATGAACTCCATTACTTATAAAGAAATGAATCGACCCTCAAAACCAGGCAAATGAGTGCTCCCGAATGATGGAATTAAACTGTATAAATCTTCAATAAATCCATAAGTTAACTCTATAAAATTATTATGAGTCAAATAATTTTATTATATGCTATTAATTAATTAATTAATGTATTTAATTTCATTATGTAGGATATAAAGGTCAAGTGCAGTAGACATTTAGATATTAGGTAAGGGTTTCTACCCGAACCTCCAATTCATTTTGGGTTAGTCCTCTTCACTATTTAACCCAATGAAATTAAGAAATATTATCATTTAATCCTAATAGATTATTTTTTTTATGTTTTATATATATGTTTCAGTTAGAATTATTCTTTATTTAATGGGGAGTTACATTTTTTAAAATGATCTTTCAGAAATTCATCCCGATAAACAAGCTCGGTTCAAGGGAACTTCTCAAATACTTACCTATTTTAAAGTTAACTCTATAATCTATTTTAAGCCACCAGTATTTTTATAAAATGAATTATGCTATTATAAGAATCTATATTAGTTAAATTATTCTTTTATACAGTGATTCTTCCAAAATAAATCTTCTTTAAAATGTAAAATAGTATTTCTATTAACCTTAATTAGTAATTTAATAAGAGTATTTACATCTATTTAATCACTCTCATTGACTATGGATGTTCTATCCTGATACCATCAACCATATTAATATGAACGGTTTGTGTTTATGTCACAGATTATGGATGGTTATATACATTTCATATGTTAGTTTCAATAAGAAGGTATATATTGATTATTGGTCTCCACATTCATTTGAGGAATCCATTGGACATAGTATGTGATGGGTAGGGCCTGCTATATCCCATCGATGGATCTATAGGTCTCATGGGAAAATCTATCCTAGGTTTTTAACCATTATGTATTGTGTCTTGATTATGTCCTTGATAGTATGATTATGACATCCAGTTTTATGCATTCCCTCATTATGAAACTAATAATTGATAGCCCATTTGATTATTTGACTGGTAGAATATCCATGGTTTTTTTATTATAAAATTTTTATTCATCTTTTATTCCTTTCATATTATGCTCAATATTTTTTTTAATGGCATGTTTTTTTAGTTATTCATCATGCCTTATTATTTATGCTTCCGCTGTATTACTTACCCTTATTGAGCATAAAATAACACCCATATCTTGTTATTTTTTCCCCAGGTTGTGAAGATGAATCTTATGAATTACATGCAATGATAATCTAGAAGAGTAAGAGTGTTTCCAACGGAGTTTCTATGATGAATTTAATTTTATGTTCTAATGATGAACTTGTGTATATATCTATTTTTTGAAAATCTATTAAACTATTCGGTCCTTCCAAATGTTTTTTCTTATCTTATATTCTAATGTAATTAAATAATGCATCGACCATGGTCATATAGGTTGGGGTTTCGTAGTTGGTATTAGAGTAATTTTAGTAGAATCCTTGGAAAGTAGATTTAGAAACCCTCAATTAGAGAATATAGCCCCAAGATAGACTTTAGGGACAATCCTACATGAAAATACAAGAATTTTGGTAAGGTATAGATTATGTGGACCTTGATATAAAATACATCCCTATCTAGATACTCAAATTTGATATCAATCTTGCATTGATGTACCTAGGAGTAACAAATCTGCCCAAGAGTTTGGGGCCTAACTTGTGGTAACCTAGTACACGACAACGAGATTTATTGCGCACCTAGTTTGACACTCCCAATGTATATTATTAGGATAATTCACATTCTATTTACAAACCATTATAAAGGACTTAACTATGAATATCTCCCCAAAGAGACCTTGCTTGTAATTTTGAGATTACGCAAGAATTAAATTTCAATTCATGTTATGTGTTTTTCTAGTTCGACATTATACATTATGATTCATATCCTAATTTATTGTATGCAATTATTTAGAAATGGATTTTGGAGGAAGGAATAGAAACCACATGAACACTCATATCCCATGTATAGATTTACCTCCTATGTAAAATAATGATGTTGGTTCTGAAGCTATGACTGGTGCAGAGAAACATATAACTATAATGGAATAGCTGACTCAGGTTATTAATAATAACCTTACCCATATGGAGCATCCTAATCCACAATTTGGATGAGAAATGTTAGAGAAAATTATAAAACAATAGCCTATATAATATAATGGGACTAAAAACCCATTCATAAAAAGAATTTGATAAGTACCTTTGAGATGATATTCCCCTCTCTGGGAAGTAATGAAAGTGAGAAGATTGTCATGTCATTTTATCACTGATTAGGGGATACATATTAGTTTTGGTCACTAATTCAAAACATAATGGAGAAGGATGAAATTAAAAATATGAAATATAGGGAGTTTAATGAAATTTTCCAAGATAAATATTTTCCTTACGAACAATGAACGAATATGGGAAGGTAATTCATGAGTTTGAAGAAAAAAGAGAAAAAAACATTGAAATTTATAATGCCAACTTCAAATGGTTAGCAAGGCATGATATAGACAATATACATAATCTAAGAAGAAATATCAATAAATTCATTGATGGTTTAAAAAAATTCCTCCTAATGGAACTGTAGTCCTAAATTTTTTCATCATATAAAAATATAGTCTCACATAATATTAAGAGAAAAATGAATTATCTATGTCTTATAACATTAATGGAATGAAAAAGAAGAGTGGGTTTCTAAACAGACTAGAATAGGAAATAAGGAAAAGGGTTAGAAGGGAAAAATTGATTTTCCATCCTGTGAAAAGTGTGGGAATTAACACACCAGTACTTTCAGGAAGGGTATGGGTTTTTTTCAAGTGTAGAGAAAAAGGAAAAGAAAATAGTGACTGTAAGAGGAATAAAGAATATAGCAATGTTCAATGATACAATATCAAAGATATATGACATTGTAAAAATTATTTTCCTATGTTTCAAGGAATCTTTCCCCAAAGAAGGCCATAGGAGAAAGTCCAAGCTTATGAAGTCACCACTATAGAGGTAGAAGTTCATAATGATTTGGGGGTATGTACTTTAACTGTTTCCTGGAAAATATCCAATTATTTATTTTATTATGGATCATCACATTATTTCATATATTCCTATATTCCCAAGAAAATAATATATTTCCCTTTGGATTTAATAATTGAGTTTTCAGAAAAACTCATAATGGAAGTACTACTGCAACAAAGATTTGTTTATCTATCTCATTTATGACACATAAATGTGCTTTAGTTTATAAACATATCATCATACTCAAGATTGATTTTGATATAATTCATTGTATGGATTGGATTTCAAATTTTTATGGGAAAAAATATTTCATGAAGAATGAAGTTACAATTTTTGAGAACGATTAAGAATCCCTTATCATTAAGGTAAAAAACTCAACATCTGGTTCTTATTTAGATCCACCCCCAGTAGCTCTAATGAATGAAATTCTTGGGTTGGATATGAACAGGGTATCTATGTGGTAGGAATAAAATATTCAAATTTATTATGTACCTATTTTGCAAGAATATATAAATGTATATCTAGAGGATTTACTAGGACATCCTCTAAGGCTGGATGTTGAGTTCACTGTTGATTTAATTACTGGTTCACGACCTATATCATAGACTACTTATAGAATAAAAACTATGTAATTAGTAGAACTAATGAAACCAATATAGTAATTGAGTGATAATATATTTATTCACCCTAAAATTTCTCTATTGGGATCCCCAATTCTCCATGCTAAGAGGAAAGACATATCCAATAGCTTGTGCGTTGATTATAGAGAAATCAATTATATTACCGTAAAAATTTATGCCCTACCTCATATTGAAGATATTTTTAATAAAATTCATATATATTAATTCTTCTTAAAGATATAAATTTGATATGGATATCATAATTTGTGTGTGAGGAAGGATGATACTCCAAAGAAAACATTTTGAACTAGGTATGGGCAATACGAGTTTACATTAATGCAATTTGGACTGACTAATAAACTATCTGTTTTTAAGGATATACTGAATGGTGTTTTCATAGAATATATTGGTTGATTTTTTGTGATATTTATTAATCATATCTTGGTATACTCACAAATCTATGAATATCATGATAATAAATTGCATATTGTTTTGATGAATCTTAGGAGGAATGAGTTATATAGAAAGTTTAAAAAGTGTGAATTCTCGCTTGAAATAGTTTATTTTCGTGGAAATATTGTCTCTAAGGATAAAATCTTATTTTATACTAAAAAGACAATTGAATTGTAGTAATGATATACACAAATGAACATAACTGGGTTGTGTAGTTTTATTGGTTTAAGAGGCTATTATCGGCACTTCATTCAGAACATCACCCAATTAGCCAACCCATTAACCAAGATTACTTGTATAGGGGTTTAGTATGTATGGAAAAAAGAATGTGAATAATGTTTTCAAGAATTTATTAATAGGTTAGTTAATTTCCCAATCCTTATTATACCATCAGGAAATTGTGTATTTCTGATTTATAGAGATGCATCAATGAAATGAATTGGTTGTTTCCTTATGCAGAATGATAGAGTTGTTTCTTATGAATCTAGGAAGTTAAAAACTCATGAACAGTACTCTGCAGCACATTATATTGAGTTATTTGTTGTAATATTTTAACTAAATATATGTAGACACTATATCTATGGTGAAATATGTGAGATAAATACCTTTTTTGGAAGGTAGTGTTCTGTTCAAAGATCAGAACACAAAATTTATTGAAAGAAATAAATGGTTACACAAGTCTGAAATAAGGAATTTTGTTCACATCCCTAACATAAAGTGGGATTAAATCAAGAGGAATATCTTACCTCCAAATCATATCATATGCCACCCCCATATTATCCAGTCCATCAGCTATCCTGTTTTCTTCACGATACGTACTATCCAGCTCATTATCTTGAGTTATAAGTTGTAATATTTTAACTAAATATTTGTAGACACTATCTCTCTAGTGAAAGATGTGAGATATATACCGATCAAAATAGCTTGAAATATATCTTATCACTAAAATATCTCAACATGGGAAAAGGAGAAGTCTCGAGATACACACAGATTGTGGTTGTTCAATAAACTACCACCGAGGGAAGTAAAATAAGGTAGTAGATGATTTGAGTATGAAGGATCATGGAGTTCTGATCAAAATGAGTATTGATAATTATCATGTGTACATGGATATAGAAAGGATGGATATGGGAATTATCAATGACGGTGAAACATCATTACTTTTTCAATTATTTTCCCAACCATATTTATCGGAAAGAATTTTAATTTCACAGTGTGATGATGAGAATCTTCATAATAATATTAAACTTATCAATGATGGGATGTTTCTAGACATCATGTGTGAGGATGGAATTCTGAAATTTTGGAGGATCCTATGGGATCCCTCTATACCATAGCTAAAAAAGGATTTATTGGATGATACCCACAACTCGAATTTATATATACACCCTAGTAGCAATATGTTGGGTGGATATTGGATGGAAAATTTATGGTGGGATAATATTAAGTAGGGGATTTCTGATTATGTATAAAGATGTTTAGTCTATCAATAGGTGAAGGATAAAATACAACATTTTAGAGGTTTCATACAACCCCTACCTATTCTTAAATGGAAATTGAGTGACATTAGTATGTATGTTTTCACTGTATTACCAGAAACCCCAAGAAAGAATGATGCAATGTAGGTGATTGTTGATCATCTTACCAAATTTGAACATTTCCATGCTATAAGTGAGGATTTTCAACTAGAGCACCATATAAAAATCTATATTATTGATGTTTTAAGACTTTATGGAGTACATATCTCAATTTTTTATAATTGTGATCAAGGATTTACGTAAATATTTTAGAAAAGTGATCAGAAATATTTGGATACTAAGGTTTATTTGAGTACTGTGTATCACCATCAATCTGACGGGCAGTCGGAAAGGATGATCCAAACTTTAGAAGACATGTTGAGATCATGCTCACATGGTTTTTAGGGTATATTTCATCACTATTGAACTTTTGTGGAGTTTTCACACAATAATAGATTCCATTCAAGTATTCAAATGGCATCATATAGAGCATTGTACGGGAAGGGATTTCGTACACCAACTTGTTGGGATGAAGTTGGTGAAAGGAAGCTTGTGGGCCCAATGCTTGTGGAGGAAACAATAACCAAGTTAAATACTATTCATACCTATATCAATGTAGTTGAAAGAAAAAAATATCTATGATGTAAATCGAATGAATGATTTGGAATTTCAAGTAGGAGATCACATTTTCTAAAATGTGTATCCATGGAAGGGTGTTATAAGATTTTGGAAGAAAGGGAAACTATGCCCTATGTCATTTGACTTTTTGAAATTTTGGAGAGAGTTAGAATTATGGACTATCATTTAGTGATGCAACACATCCTTTTTAATGTACACAATGTGTTCAATGTCTCATTGTCGAGGATGTATATAAGAAGAAAAATGCATTTTCTCAGTTATAAAATAATTGATTTGGAACCTGATTTATCTTACTGTGAAGAACCTATCGAATTTTTGGAGTCTAGAGAATATTCATTGAGGAATTAAAATACTTGGATGGTAATGGTGCTTTGGAAAAATAATTATATTGACAAGGCAATGAGGAAACCTAAGGAAATTATGATAAATATCTACATGAATTATTGTGTGTGGTAAAATTCATGTAATTTAGAGGATGAAATTTTTGAAGGAATGGAGAATGTAACACTCCAAGGGTTTACAAATAAATTTAATAAAGAATGTAATGAACAAAATACTGAGTCTATCCAAAATATAACTTTTTTATTATAATTCATTTAATAAGATATTTATAACCATTCCATGAAACATAATTTTTCCACTTCTCTGATTTGAATTCCACAAAACAGACATACTGAGTTGTGATTAGTAAGAAATTTATAGTCTTCTATGATCAATTTTTTGTGAACAGTAACTTTACCCTTATAAATAGTAATATGACCCTTATGAATAGTAACCTCATCAATAAATGTATAAATAAAATTTTGGCATGTTATAAATGAAAGTATGATATAGTGGTATAAGTAAGTGAATACATTAACAATTAATAATTAAGTGTTGGAATATTTTTAATTAAATTTATATAATTAATAAATTGAATTAAAAGAAAATTTATATTCCTAAAATGTATATATAATTATTTTTTTTCTATCCTATGATTTTAGGATAATTTTATGGGATTTTTGATAATTTTCTAATGTTTTATAAAATCAGTTATAAATTTCAAACTATATTTTTCGAGTAAATAATGACTTGAAATAAAAATTTAATTTCTCATATTTAGAAAAATATTTTCATAAAATGGAGTTAATTATTGAATTTTTCACATCAAAAAATGGTTAGGGTGACTTTTTGGGTTTTTTCATAAATACATGGACTTTTAGTGAATAGTAAAATGCGATAATTTATGATAAATGATAAATACAAGAATTTTTTTATCATTTTTTATGTAAGGATTATTTAAGAACCATTAGTTAAACCCCAGTTTAAATTATAACAATATTGTTTCAAAATAATCAAACACAATTTCTTTTCATGTGAAAAATATTATAAAAAGGAATAAAATAATGAGAAATCACCCCTCTCCTCCACTATATAAACCAAATCTCACCCCCTCTTCTCATCACTACCCTATGACTTGGATCTTGTCAAAGTTCATCCCAAATATACTTCCCTAGTCCCTACCCATATCTCAGAGATATTGGTCTTACCAAAAGACCAAAACCCCTTTTCTTATTGAGGTTCTCAAGGACGAGTTTTCAAGAGGTAAAATCCTCTCCCTCTTCCTTTTATTTTCATTTCAAGTTATTTGTTTTATTATAAAATAATAACCTAATATATAAAAATTATCATTATAAATCCATAATCATCTATATAATGGAATTATATCATTTTAATGGAAGATACAATATCCTTACTCTCTCTCTCCCCCTCTGCTATTTTAAAAATGAAATAATCGTCTGCGCGGTGCTGATTTACAACCTCCGTGGACGATGAACATTCATTATTTAATTTATTCTTAAAGGATTATAATGATACCATTTTATTGTAAATATAGACCATAATATATTTATTATAACCTGTTTAATGTTCTATAAAAAGTATATTTGAATAACAATAATTCATATGACAAAACTAGTTCATGGTGATCCAAATACTATCGTAATAATATAAACATTTATAACAAAATGTCATATCTAATGATTCATCCTCATTACATATAACCATGTAATATATATAACCACGTCTACATATTTATTCTTATTAATACCATGCAATTCCAATTTTATATAATTATTCCCATTTTACCAGAACTCCATTACTTATAAACAAGTGAACCAATCATGAACTCCCAGAAAATGAATCCTCTCGAATGATGATATTAAACTCTATAAATCATAAATAATTCCATTAATGAAATGAATAAAACTATGATGAATAAAATAATTGTAAAAAAGTTTACAAATTAATTAACTAATTTATATAATTTGATCATCTATAATTTTAAGGTCAATTGTAGAATCTATTCATACATAAGGTAAGAGTTTTCTACCAGAACCTCCATTTTTAGGGATATAATTTTTTTATCTTTACCTTGTTAAATTAATAATAATTATTTTTTACTCCTCAAAAATAATGTGTGAATATTTTATATATACGTACCAATCATAATCCTTCTTTATTTTATGTGGAGATACTTGTTTTAAAAGGATATTTCTCAAACTCTACATAGTAAACAGGCCTGGTTCAAGGAAACATATCGAATTATTATATAATTTCCAATTCACTCTATAATATTTTTTAAGAAACCATTTTTTTAAAAAATAATTAATTTTATTATAAAAAAACTATATTAGTTGACATCCGGTTTTATACAAATATTTATCCAAAATAAATCTTCTTTTCAAAGCGAAAGATTATTTCTATATTGTATTAATCGATAATTTTATAAGAGTATTTCCATCTATTTCAAAACTCTCATTATTTATTATGTTAAAATATGATTAGGGTTAAATGATATCATATACAATATTTAATTTAATTTTTTATGATTAGTTTGACTGTGGATGTGCTATCTTGATAGCATTCACCATATTACTCTCAATAGTCGGGGTTTATATTTACTAATTGGGGAATATTTTTACATTTCATATGTTAGTTTCAATATGAATGTATATGCTTATTTTTCTTCCACCATTTTATATAATGAATTAATTTCACTTAGTATGTGATGGTTGGGGCCCATTATATCTTTTCTATGCATTAGTAGGTCTCATGAGAAAAACAAGCCTAGGTTTTTACCAATTATGTATGGTGACTTGGTTGAGGCCTTGACAACATGATTATAATGCCCAACATAATGCATTAAATAATTATGAAACTAGTAATTGATATTCCATGTTATTATTATACTAATATAATTTACATGGTTATGTCTTATTATGGAACTATTTATTCAGATTTTATTCTTATTATATTATGCTCATGATTTTGATTTAATGGAACATGTATTTTAGTTATTAATCATGTCTTATTATTTATGTTTCTATTGTATTAAATTACCATTACTTATCATCTTAATTCACCCAGGTATTATTTTTATATTTCCTAGGATACCAATATTAGTTTTATGAATTAAATGTAAATTCAATCTTGAAGAATAAGATAGTTTCCAATGGAGTTAATATTTTGTATTTCATTTCATGTTATAATATTGAAATTATGTACGTATTTGGTTTTTCCAATGATACGAAACTATTCAGTACTTCGGGATTCATCTTACTTTTTTATATTACAATTAAATAAAATAACACACCAGATCTATGCTTCTGGGGTTGGGGTGTTACATCATTTTGATACATTTATTATGCATATCCATCATTTCCATTACTACTTCTGCCATTTCCTTTCTTTTGAATGTTAAAAAAACATTCCTTAAAAAATAAATCCTCAAATTGTTAGTGATTTCCTATCGATTAATTCTCATTCCACTGTTTTTAATATTCTATAAACAACCACCCATAATTAGAGAATCCAAGTCCTTCTAAATTTTATAGTCCACTATATTTATTCTTCAGAAACCAAAATCCATTCCACCAATCCAATCTTCCTGGATCATTCTATCTTCTGATTCCATATATTTCAATGTTAGTGAACTCCCACTAAAATTAATATACCATCGACAAATTATTAAGTGATGAAAGTTGATTCTCTTGAACTATGAGATCTGATACCACTTATTGGGGAGAAAACCATCCAACATCTACTTTTAATTATTATAAAACTAGAAAAATGTGGATCCGTTGTGTTCCAATTCTTCTCACATAAAAGGATAAGTATTATAGAAATGTAAACTATTGAATGTATCTTCCTTCATCAACTAATTATACCAAATTTATATGAAAGTTACACTATACTCACAATAAAGAGTTATCGCTTTTAAACACAAGTGAACTCATACACATTCAATTCAATGGGAATATGTTCAACAAAAATATATTAAAAAATTGAAAAAAACAAGATTATTATTCTTCAGACAATTATCCATATGTTCTTGGGAAAAAAACTTATTACGTTGTATTAACTAGAAGATACCTATTATTAATAATTGATTAATAGGTAAAGGTAATATTAAAAACTCTTAGTTCACTATAACTAATGTTCCTTAACACTCATCATAACATTGAAGGACCCATCAAATTTTTTAGTATGTTTCATCTGGTCAATAAGTTAAACCTACTCACCTAAAATTACAAACAACCAAGTATGATTTATTTATCATAGATACCAGCCCAATGACCCCTTGGATTTACTAAACCATCATAAAATCATTGTTTAATAATAACTCAATCAGAACATACAGGAATATTATGGTTTTTCCACCCTTGGAGAGATCCAACTACAAATTTCAACACTCTATATCTGTCCATTTTTTGATCCATGAAATTTTGGCAAACATATTCTAATGAATAAAATTCTATTTAATTGAATCAAACTTCACCTCACAACACATATCACCAATTTTACTTTTGCGACTCACTGTTATCAAATCATATCATGTGATTGTAGTGAATATTTCCTAAAGTACAAATAGTAACATAAGGTTTTCATTATTAGTAATCCAAAAACAAGTAATATTAAGTTTAGATAATTAATTATTCAATAGGATTAAATGATTAATAGCGGTTCATTCTAAAGCATAAATAGATAATGAATTTCTATAGATTGTTTTCTAAGTAAAAAATATAAATTGGTGTTTAATTTAGTTAAAAAAAATTAATGATTGATAAATGAAATAATATTTTAAGAACTATTTACTCATTTTTTAGAAATTAATATCACTTATTAACCAATTTAAATCACTACATGTATATATATATATATATATATATATATATTATTGTGTTTGTATTAGGATTTATGAATGTTTCAGATGTAGATGAACTCAATTGAACATATACATAATGATCTTTTTTCCTCGAATCATATGTCTAAATTATATGAACTTGAAGAAGAATGAAATGTCTCATGATTATAACTAAAAATAAAAATGTAAGAATCCCATAACTCTTGTGATTATTGGTTTAGGTTAAATTTATAATTGATTTAATAATAATAAATTAACTCAGTCTTGAGTTATTTATTTGGTGTAGGTGTTGATCGTTCGAACCTATGTTTGGTTATACCATCATTTATCATGAGGATATAAAGTTTAATCCCTTTAGTAGTAATCCATACATTCTTCTTTCATCTCAAAGCATTTCCAATGGTACAATAAGTGCTTTCTTAGTGGTACCGATCATCTTGAATCACTCACCTTCGATCAAAAAACAATCCTTTGGGATTGATAAATTGATTATTATTCTCTTGATCTTGGGAGGGGAATGGAGGTGGAAGAGATCTGGTTGATCTTTACAGATAACCATAGATAATCTCTCTATTGATATAATTATATAGGGATTAAATTGTCGTTCATGGAAAAACGATTTCCACACATTCACAAAAATGATATAATTAGGAATATATAAAGCAAGGGTTAAAGAATAAATAAATACTCATAGGTACTTAGAATTATTTAAATCTTTATCAAACTCCATGTCTAATTATAATAATAATTTCATTATTTTTTACCTTCACATAACTTACAAATAAAATATATTTTGTTTCATTAAATAAATAATTTAATATTTATTTAAATCATATTTAATATATCATTCTCACTAGACACATTAACTCGGTCTATATTTCTTTTTCTACATTTTCTGATCTATCAATTACAAATATTATTCATTTGATAAATAAATCAATATTATATTTATGGTCTTGTAAATTAATATCTATTTTAAATTCCAGCTTACCTAAAATTATGAAATAATATATATGATCAATAAATTTAGAATAAATATTATTCCCCATTCTGGTGAAAAATATTTTTTTCAATAATTAAATAAAAATATAATATAATTAATATTAATGGTAATATTAAGTGTTTGACCCTCTAGTTCTATTCCTTCAGGGTAATAGGTGGATTTCCTTAATATCCAATATCAGTGTATAGCAACCTGTAAATGCACCTATATAAGATGAAGATAATTTCACAATGTCTAAAAAAACATATAGAAATTCACTATGTGGTATAATCTCCATCTCAAATATCTCATCAAGAAGATTTCATACTATTTTCATCAACCTATGTGCTCGATATGCCATTATTTGACTTATTAAAGTGAGCCTATTAATACACTATGGACATGGAATTTTGTTTCATTATCCCACTTTACTCATTGTGATTAGATATAAACATCCATAAAGATGGATGGGAAAAATTATTCTATGAGTTATTCATTAATTACATATCATTTCTAACACACCTAATGTACACAAAGTCAGAATGAACATGTGCCATAATGGTTTACAAGAATACACCTAATTATGCAACTCATGATATCAATTAGTAGTAAACTTATAGTATAATTATAATTACACATGTTTGAATACTATAATATCCAGTGGCACATGACCTGAAGAATTCCTACAGGTGGGTGAGACCTCATAATATTTGGTGCTTGAGATTAAAATGTGTGAAATTCATTAGTTGATGTCTAATCCACTTGCATGTACCCTCGCCTAACAGTCAACATACTATATTCCCCATTATAAAATGTTTTCCTGGCCATATTATAAAAGGTTATGAAACTGATTATACCTAAATGGCCCGAAGGCCTTTATTTTTATTGATTTTTGATAACCCCCCTTTTAAGGGATGAGGGGGAACCCTTAAAAGCCTCGTAAGTTAGAGATTACATGGCCCGTAGGCTTAGGAGATTACATGACACGAATGTCTTAGTGAATTCAACAAGACTATTTACAAGGAACTACCACTCCCCAGCATCTGCAACATGATAATAGCTCTCATCCTTTGCATTGCTGTCTGTCTAGGCTTCCCATGCAAGCACATGCTAGTCTCTATGGCATATCCATACTCTCTCATTCTAAAAATTCCATTTGGCTCTGCTCTGGTGAGTGCACCTTCTCTAAATCCTCTTTTGGGGTAGCTCCTTTTTTACATAGTCTATTTGGGTCAACTGCATGTGGCCCAAAGGCCATGAGGTGGCCCAAAGGCCTTAATGGTGACCCAAAATCCCTACTGACATGAAGTCCTGGATGGCCCGAAAGCCTTAAGGACCACAAGAACCAATCGAGGGCCCAAGGTGAATAGTTACTGGTGCTATAATACCGAACTATAACTGATACAATGCCTGCTATAGTGCCTACTATAGTTCCCGCACAATGTACAGTTCTGTACAGTACCCACACAGTGTACAGTCTGATACAGTACCGCATAGTGTACAAACTGCTATAGTACTACTACAGTGCCTGCTACAGTACCCCAGAAATATTCCTCTACCTAGTTTTGAACCTGGGTCTCTTATATTCACTTAAGGATGCCTCACCAACTCAGCTGAGGCTCATATTCAATTAAGAAACTCATTATGGAACATCAAGGTTCTTATTATAGAGGGGGAAATACTATGACCTTTTTAATGAGACAGATACTCTAGTAAATGATCACATTTAAGTTACATTGAAGAATAATCAGTATGTGATAAGATTTTTATTAGCATCATTGTCTATGAATAAACAATAAATCTAAATATAATAATATTTTGTTTTAGGGAACCAAATATAACATATTCCTAGATGGACTAGAGCCAACCGTTAATGACTTATTTTCCTCTAAATATTACATAATGTGCATTATTATACTAAGAGTTGGTCAACAAGTCCACCACAATGTCTTCCATGTAAAAATAATTATTATTATGTCACCAATATTATAAAAATACCCCATGATATGATACTCTTAAAGTATGTTCTTCATTGGTAGATGTGACATTGGCTCCTTTTCAAGAGTCATTGTTATTGTATTATGACAACATTTTATTTTATGAACTTTAATTCTATACACCACATCATTATCATAGGCAAATATTCATATACAAATTGATTTTTTAGTTTCATCAGAAGCTACATGGTTCTCACACTTTGGAATAGTATTAGAGACCATGGATTAGTTTGAGCTCATCCAATTCATAAAATCTAGAGTAAGAGTGAAAATATATTCTGTTTTAGATTTCAGATCATCTTGATATGTTTAGAAACTAGCATATATATGTCCCCAGAGGACTTTTTCCTTATCTACTACATTGAACAGGTACATATTCTTAGTACACCTCACATACTTAAGGATAGTTTTGACTTACGTAAAATAATTATCTTTTGGACTAGCTTGATGTCAACCAACCACACATAAGGAATATGTGAAATTTATCCTTGTACATAGCTTAACATACATTAATAAACATATCACTAATTCATATATGATCCTTGAAATTCACCCCTATCCTTATGTGGATGAGGAAAAATTTTATTATAAATATGAATTCCATATGAAATAGGTAAAAATCCAATCTTGAATTTTTTTTCTTACTGAATCTATTGAGTATATTACTAATATATGTCACATGAAATAGTACATACATCCTCTTGGATATGTCAGGATGGATCCTGATCCCAATAATGTATTCTTCTTTAACTACCTCCTTCATTGATAATCATGTGCTTGAAAATTTGTTTATGGACTATAAGATTGGTATTTTCTTTCTAATATCTTATATATCCTCCATATACACTATTATGAAAATTATTTCACTTCAAAAGAATTTCTTGATGACACAACACTCACATTAGTTATTTATTGAACCGAATTCTGTTATGGAATTATCAATGTGAATGTCCCATGACTAGGAAAATTTCATAAATATATAAATGGATCTCCACAATTTTTAAACATTATAAATATTATTTTTAAAAACAAAACCTTATAGTTATATCATATAGAAATCTTCCAAAAGGATACCATTAAGGAAAGTTATTTTGAAATCCATTTGTCTAATATCATAGTTATAATAAGATTCTATGAAGTTGAATTTATATATACATTAGTATAAGTTTTTTCAGAAGGTTTTTTTATAGTATATGCCTTGAATCAGTTTAAATCATTTTACAACTAGTGATGAATTATATAAAGTATCGTGCCCGTCCATGTCCAATTTCTTCTTGAATACCAATTATATGATATCGAGATTTATATCCACAGGAGGTTATAAAAAAATCCTGACGTGATTTTGGTACATGTAATCCATTTTTTAATTCATATACACTTTTAATTTTATATATTATGTGCTACTAAATGCTTCTTTGTAAGTTACAATATCATTTTTATCAAAAAATACGAGTCACCAACTTTTATGACTAGAAAATCATATATTTCATGTTATATAACTTCTCTTTTACTTAATTATAGTACTTGTGTCTTTATAATGTCTTCTTTCATAAGGATTTTTGGATTCTATTCATGTGACAACTCATTAGTTCCCTCATCCCACTCAAATGGTTTCACATAATAAATAGAAATGCCTGGTTTCATGAGATTAAAAAAAATTAATTCCAATATGATGATGTTCATGGTCCTTTAAAATTATGAGAGAAGATGATTTATCCATATAAACCATCACTATTATTGTATAATACTATCTAAAAACATAGTGATGGACATGCTCATAGGGGTGGCCCAAACAGTGCTTGTGGGAAAATTTTAATGTATTCACTACGGGACCCCCCTTAATACATTTTAAAAATTCAATGTACACTCATTATCAACCAAAATATCTCTTACATCATGTAATATTAGTCAATTATTTTTTTCCATGTTCCATGAGAAGTTTCTAAATATAGGAAGAAAAATTACCTTATTCCAAATAGGTTTAGAATTTATTTTTTCCTTTCCAAATAATTACTGATAAATATATAAACAGTTTAAGATTGGTGTTCCTTATTCAGGGTGATAAATTTGGACATGGTAATTTTATGAATGTGTTGATTCAAAAACTCCACCTTCCCTTTAGTGAAGACTCTTTTATATGTTTGGTCAACAGGTGATTTACTTCTCTCTCTTCCCTACCGATCCGCCGCTACTGTTGGAAGAACCCCAAAATTTCGTTCCTCAAAATCCCTATTAGCTCAACTATCATGTTTATCATTCCTTATATGAGTATATATCCTTGACATTCCTAATAACTAATGAACTCCGGAACACATCATCACTATTAAATTCTCTTTTTTCCTTAACCTTATTCCCAATAGAAGGATGTTGTATTGAGAACTGTACTATATCTGTATATATATTTTTATCTTCCAAGACATATGATTTTTTGATCTAAAGGCCTATAGTTTGGTCCTTTATTATTAACCACTACTCAAATTCAATCTTCGTAAGTTGGTATTAAATTAAATGTTCTAAAAAGAAATTCATATGAACTTTTTTAAACTATATCCATGTTACATATTCATGGACTACTAATAATAGAGTGTAATAGTGGAAATTTATTTGTTATGTATATATGCAGCTGACTAGAACCTTCATGGTCTATATTTTTTGGTTGTTCTATGAAAATATACATATCAAAAATTCTAGACTGCCTTACCTTTCTTCTTATATTTTACAAATTTCACCCACATTGCGGGATTTTATTACATTTTATCCCTCTATTTGTGATTGCACTTGAGTGATGTGATCATAACTTTGAAAAACATATATTTTTATTCCACTTTATCAATGAATATCTCCCAATTTATTTCTCCTAAAATTAATTTTTTATCTAATAATTAACTTCTCATGTGATCTCTCCTCCCTTAGAGGTGTTATCCACATATATTTTCCTCCCTATAAGAGTTTTAAACTATTTTACCAATTGATAAATGCACCTATACTTATAGTGTCATGTTGAGAAGATTAATTGAAATCAGAACCAAAATTTGAATATAAGGAAGGGGTATAAGAATAATGAAGTAGAGGAAGGAAGACTATCAAGAGGCCTCTTTCACTCATTCCTAAGTCTCAGAGCTGAATATATTAAAAACATAATCCCTCCACCAAAATAGTTCTACCCTTCCATTTTTATTTCCAATGATCCCCATGTCAGATAACATATTTCCTCTTTGATGAGTCCCTTTTACCCCTTAAAAAAGTTCCATTTCCACCCATACCCTTTTAGAATCTTTTTCTAGGATATATTTATCCTATGCAAAGTCCCTTATCTAATTTATAGACTATTAAATCAAATCCTTCCCATCCATGTTGTTCTCTTTTACCTCTCTTTCCACATTATACCTTTGATGTTTTACTATAGGGATATGACATCTACCATGATATACTTAATGTAAATAAAAGAAAGATAATTGTTTAGTATTACATGCATTCATTAATCCTTAGAATTTAGAGTGGATTTATTCCTAAAATTAGTTCTAATTATACAGATTATAACTCTGATATATGTGAAATGAGGATCAATAATGATTATTATATGTAATTTAAGGTCTTTGATTATCTTTTTGAGACATGATTCAAAAATAGTAGTGTTAACTTATAACCATATATAATTATAATAATGAATGGATATCATATGAGTTGAAGTGTGGGAGAAATCCATTATGTCACAGAAATGTGTTTAGATGAAAAATTTTGTTATGGGTATTCCAATAAAAAAAATTCATGAAGGATAAACACAATGTGAATTTGAAATAATAATCTATAATATTTGTGAGGATAATAAAAAACCCATAATATAGTAAAAATATTGTCAAGTGAAAGACTATATTTATATATGGGAGTGCACATCTCTATTAGATCTAGTCAGAGAATGTTTTTCTTGGATACAGTTAATGCATGATATGAATAAATAGTTACCACAGGAAAAGTTCCATATGGAAATGAAAAAAGTGCAGTTCTAGAGACACATAATATATTGGAAAGATAAAAACATAGAGATGGTTTTATGATCATCATGTCAAGGTTATATATTATTCAACAAGAATAATGAATAAAAATCCTACCAATAAGGATTAAAAGAAAATGAGCTATAATAGAAATGTTTATGTAAATTTATAAAAATTAATTCTATATGATAAAATAGATTTTGTATTTTGGTAGTTTCTCCAATTGATGTAATGTCTTTGTTGGTTATTCAAGGGAATATCTACATGGGTGGTGAAAGTGAGGTACCAATATGGATCAATTAGTGGTAATAATTAATCATGCATAAATCCGTTATAATTCGACATATAATAGAAAATTTAAATGATCATTAGATTGGGTATTGGTTGCAAGACCACCTTCATTCCAGGAATCCATATAAAAGATCTGTATGCGACACCCTTAAAAAGAAATGGTGATACCCTGGAATTCTAAAAAGAAATACAGTCAACGTGAAAATTTAATATTCATTTGATATTTTTCCCATGTGCCTACAATAGGTTAGTTGAAACTCTATTATTTTCTATGTAAAATATGATTGATGAAATATGGAAAACAATTATTAGTCATTATGTTATTTAATACTAGAGTGAAAGAATATCACCATAGATTATTAAAGTAATAACCCATGGTTAAGAGAATATAATCTATAGAGGTATAACTAAAGGGATACATAGAGCATGTCAAAGTACATATATTAAATAATTAAGTAAAAATAAAAATTAGATTAATTCAAGATGGATCTCTTTCCATTGTCACATGATATAAGTCTATATATTAAATCTTATAAAAGATATATTATTAAATCATAATGATAGATGAAAATACATATACTTCCATGATGGATCGATTTCATTTGTCATGTACTAAATAATATATTTCCATCACAATGATCATAATAGGAAAATATTAAATTAAAATAATATAACATTATATGTAGTATCCATAGCTATCCAATAGTAAGTGAAAAATGTATACGAGCTGGGTATCTAGTATTGGGAGAGCAAGGAATAATAGTTTTCAAGGGGGACAACAAGTCCTCGTATGGATCATTTTGACCATGTATCATAAGTAAACTTTGTTAAATGAGAAAGTGAATATCATTGAATCCAATGGTATCCATATCTACATATACTGACTACGTTGCTACTTTTTATACATCTATAAATGTAATATGAAATATGAAATTACTTGTTCTAGGTCAAATAATTTTACCAAATGTACTATCCTAGATGTCATTATTATGAGAGAGAATTTTTTTATGGCATAGTATTTATCATAGTGTTTTTTGGGAATATTTTTAGATTTTCTTCAAAACAAAACATTGGAAAATTTGAGATTTTATCCTAATTTTTTATCATAAAACAATTATATATTTTTAAATATTAAATGGACCCCATTATTTTATAAAATCCTACTATTTTCCAACTACTAGATTCATAATAATAATTTTTTTATTTATTATAGTTTCAAATATTAATAAAAAATCTTCACATAGTTTATGTTCTAGCTATAAAACTACTCTTATAGTTTCAAGGTATGATTTTGTCTAGTACACCACCTTAATTTTTGGATGACTAATTTTTTTGTATAGATTCAAATATATTAAAATTCATAACATTTATTTACCCAATTTTTTTTCACTAATGTTGAAGAGAGCTATCTCATATTATTTATTTTCTACCTAAATTAGTTAATTTCACCCACCCCTTTCATTATACTTCCCCTGTAGTAAAAATAACCCCCATCTAGGGCCAATGAGCACCTTGATTGTATATTTTTTGTTCATACTCAAGTTATGGAAGGTGTTTGACTTAATATTTCTCTGATAGATTTCAATTATTATAAAAAATGAAATCATTTTTTATTTAACATATTTTTCCAATATTATCTCACTGATAGTAGATTCATTAATAAAATAAAAAATTTAAAGAGAACCACCATGAGACAGTGCATGGGATTCCATCTATCTAAATTGAATCTCACTATTCTCTATTTCCCTAAGATACAAAATTCAAACCTTATAATGACCATGTGATCGAGAATTAATATGATTTTAGAATAAATTTCATATTCTTATAACTAATTTGACTAAGTGTGAAATTCAAAATATATATATCCTCGAAATATGTTGTTCAAGCCATTGTAATTACATCTATGATTTTGGTAAAATATAAAGACTCGTTCCTCATACCTCTCACAACCACCATAGATCCTATATAACATTATATAATCAGTTTGAGATTGTCATTCTATAAACATACCCATCAATTTTCCAATGTAAATGAGGTTCTTTATCCATCATACATGTCTAACTTCTTCGAGTATCAAGAAACCATTATTATTCATCTCGATAATTATATAATACTTCTCATAGACATCCAATGATTCATCATTAATTATGTGAAATTTTTTAAATCATGCATATTGATTATCTACCATGTATCTATGTTCTAGTGTTGAATAAAATGGTTCCCCAAAATCATCATCCCATGATTCCATAGGAACGTTAAAAGTTAGTAAAAATAGTTTTCTCCTCTAACAGTTCTTATGAAATTTAAACGTCTAAAAGTTGATTGCCTTATGGGGTTCTTATTACGAATTTTTTAATTATTCATAACATATCCTCTATGACCATAACTCCATCATGTGGGACTAGGACCAACTAAATTTCTTTATCTCCATTATTGAGATTCATCTTTAGGATTTTTCTTTAGATATCTTCTTCAGGGTGACCTTCCATGTCCATCATCATTAAATGCACTACTGGATGATTGTTGTATTTCCCTCTGATGAGGTTCTTTATTGATAATCAATTTCTAGAAATCCACAAAGTCCCAATGTGATGATAATATTATCACTCTTACATTATACATGAATTTGACCTTTACCTGTTTGAGTTATCCCCAGATCATAATGAAATCATTCAAATGGTTCATCACTAGTCTTCATTTCAATAACCTCATGCTTAACAAACACCACATAATGAACACATTATGAGGTGTCATTGGTTTATTTTACGTATTATCATATTAATTAATGAGATCCATTTTACTCTTAACTTCACTATTTTTAAATGAAACATTTCATGCGAATGAAATCTAGGAGAACTAGTGGGACATCTCATCCAACTATTCCCATTCCATGTTCATTATTTTCACTGAACTCACACCAGTTAATAGAATTTCTATGTCTTTCTGATTAAGATTTTCCACCATATATATTATTATGAATTAAAAATCTATTACATAAAACTTATCGACTAAGAGATTACCATCATCTAATTCCATACCGTTTTTTGAAACTAAACTCCCAGCTGAAATAAAGTAATATTAATGAAAGAATGAAATAAACTCAATCTACAATTGATTTTAATACTGATGGATCACTCTAAAAAAGTCTCATATAACACTAGTTTATAGGGGAATTGTGCATTCACTGAAACTAGGAACCTTATTCCATCAAAAGTTTGTGTTTTTTCTCGAAGGGGTGTTAGTAATGGAAATTAGTAGGGTAGATTCATATTTTCATAAAATTAATCTGAGTACAAATATAATATATGAAATATGATGGATTAAAATAATTAACAGTTAAACCATAAAATTCTATGTACATAAGTTTTAATGACATAAGAATAATTGTAAAATGACATAACAATGAGTTTTTACAGTAGTTATAATCTGTGTGATCCTATGTATATTATTTACTCGTCACAACAATAAAGTTTAATTACAATCAATATAAGAATAATGACTTTTTAATTGGCTTCAGTACCCTACCCAAAATTTTCACATCTAGAGTCACAACCAAATAACCCTTTTTCTTTTTTGGGATCAGAAAAAAACCAAAACATTCAATAGGTGCAGTCTTAAACAATACTATTGTTTGGGGAAATAAGAAACCATGATTTCTAAGTCAAATTACTAAACTTTATAATTTTATTGGTTAAATATAGCCTAGGAATCTCATGGAGAAACCCTATAACCCTATGGATACATTTTCTATATTTTTACATAAATTTTTTAATACCTTTGGAATAAATTTATAACATTGAAATCATTTATTTCATCAGTCATGTAGTTATTGAAAATTTAGATAATACTCTTAGCAACCAATATTAATAAGATTCATGAAGTTGAGAAGTTTGTAGGTTATGTTATCGTAAAAACATAATAGAAAAATTTAACTTTTTGAAAGTCATATGAAAACATCCAATACCATATTAATATTTCATATGAATCCCAAAAAAATGAATTAATTAATTTAAAAAAATTTATGCCTATATTTTTTATGAATTTAAGTTCTTCAGTAATTTAAATTTAAATATTATGACATGGAATTTCATTACATATAATTTTTTAATTTTTTGTATGACTTTGAAACAAGTTTCATTTGACTTCAATCCAGAACAAATGGAATATCCACATAGAAAAGTTTTCAGTATCATTATATCATAAGATGTTGAAAATGAAAACTTCTGACTTCTATCTAGACATAGAGAGATTCTTAAAACTCAGATATTCAATATATAACCCAAATTCAAAAAATCGAAAAATTAAAGAATGAATAAAGGGGTATGATAAACCATGATTTAAAACTCATTTCAGATGTTATCAAGGATTAAAAAAATATATTTCAAATTATAATAATTAGACTATGAATATTTTTAGTATTTTAATAATAAAAATATATATAAATGATAGAAAAAATATCCACTCAAAAGATCACACACCAAATGTTTAGTGATTTAGGAAATGAAAATTTGAATCTTCCCTCCCTTGACTAAGAGTATGGGAAGATATGAAGTATTTGTACCTTATAATCAACACAAATTCTAACCTGAAACACAAATAAAGAAAAATAAAAAATCATATAATCATTCAAAGTAGTGAAAATATAACCCAAATAAGATAAAAAAAGGAAATAACAAATATGATTTATGTATATTGGATAATGTCCAAGATCTATGGGAGAAATAATTATTCTTTCATTTTCCAAAAAAGTAAAATATTTGAACATTAAAATAATATATCTACAAATATGAATTAATTGAAAAGGATTAACATAGTGTAATTCAAGGAAGAAAAATCCACTAATAATCATTATTTACATTTTGATTCATTGCACACATTCTTATGTGTAAGATACAGAGTTAATGTTGGTCCCTACTACCTTCTATAGATAAAATAATTTGGTCATCCCAATTACACAATAATATAATATTCATGGAGATGAATAAATTTAGAATGATAAGTATTGATCTCTTGTTTCCCATTGACAATAGACCACTTACTCCAATTAATAGACCCAAGTTCATATTCTAGAAACACCCTCCTTTTTTAACATCCAGTCCTCTATAGATCCATTAGAATAAATAAACATCTAAAAGTTCCACTACCTTTTGGAGAGGCTATGATGTCACTATCTTTGCATTAGACTGACCAAAATTCATGAAAACTCATTCTACTAAATTTAATTTGGTTAAATGAAATATACTTCCTATCCCAACAAAATCTACTATATTTAATTCATGATATCATATTTCTTTACAAGGACACATTGTTAATAATAAAATTCTAGTAAATTATAAACAAAATTAGATCTATACACATCCTTTTAATATATCAATCTTAGAATTATTTTTCCATTTCTTTCCAAATAAAATATTTAACAACTATTTGTTTCCCCATTTTAATGCAAGATTAAATATAAATTATATCATTAATTTGTTTTAAAATCCACCATGATAAAACAATTTATAGAGTATACATTTGGCATCACGTACCATTAAAACTAAAGAATAGTTTTTTATTACACTGTTACATAACATCTAAATTCCATGGATATTTCTAAACTCTTTTATCTATATTGGACAATTACATCATATAGAAACCTATCGCTTCCATTTAGATTTTCCCTTACTTTTAAATGAATTTAACTTGCTATTTTAAAAAAATTTTTTGGAATCTATAATAAACATTTCTTCTTATTATTTGAACTTTTACCTTAATTCACTAACATTGTATCACTATAACATTAACATATCATGAAATAGTTATCTTTCCTAATAACATGTAGAAAATAAGGTAGCATTTTTTTTAATTCAATCACATTATCTAAAAATTGAAATCAATTGAAATATAAATAATTACATAAATTTGATAAACCATAGAGAAACCTTGAGCGAACCATATGATGATTCTTCTAATCCTCATGATTCAACTATTTAACAACCAAAACAGTGTGTCACTTGGGAAGGGTTTCTTTAATAGACTACTTAATAAATTTTCTTATGTTTTGAAGATCTCAAAAAAATTACTTAAATGAAGCCTCTTTATTCTATAATATTTATCTCAAACTAATTTTTGATGATAATTTATCAAAAAAAATAAATTTTAACAAATTATTATCATATTTTTCATTCATTTAATAAGGACTCTTATTAAATGTACCCCCGCTATAATGATGAACCAATTAAAATTAATCATATATATTAGTGTGCCAAGATCCACAGTTTAATAATAAAATGTCCCTAGTATGAACCTAACCACATAGATATTTTGTAATATAATTTTGTACATCATATCATATATGACTCTTACATGGTTGGGGAAAAAATATTTCTCCAATATATAATATAGATAAATCAATATCATTCCTTTGGTATCCTTCCCAAGGGTTTTACAATTATGTGTTACACAAATCAAATTCCAATAATAAGGAAAAAAATCTTAGGGTGACCTCATTTCTTGGATTCCTTAAACAATCTAAAACAGGGACACCTCGCTTTAGTATCAACCTACCTAGTTGGATGATCGATGTCGTGAAAAGTGCTAACTTTGAAGTGAATTTAACACATATTATTTTTAGAGAATTTAATCTCGCCATATTATTCCATGTATTCCCTTTTTTTTATGAATTACTCTAATGATTTTCTCTAAATATGTTTTATTCCATTAAATAAACATGTTCATACCATATTGATTTTTAAATCATTACACAAATCATAACTTTTATTGGTAAATAAAATTAAATAATCCAAATTTCAACATATCCAAATAAATATCATGAATTTTAAATCCTATATTATATAGTTTTATATCATAGGAGTTTATAGTGGATTAAAGAGGGGGTGAATTTTTGTTTAGAAAATTAAAGTAAGGAAAAACATAAATCCTCCTAGGTTAAAAATTGATGGGAATCATAGATTGTCTGATAATTAGAGTAGTAAAATTGGGAACAATAATTTTTCAATATATCAGAGTAAATTATTCTTCTCATGGGTAGCTTGATACATGTTTTATTATAATGTTAAATATAAACATAAATTATAATTATTAATAATAAATAAATGTAAAACATTTATAAACAATAAATAAAAAATATTACAGTAGTAAGAATGGATTATAACATTAATTAAAGAATTTAATCATTGACCTATAGAGTTATAGAATTATTAAATCTTAACATAAGATATCCATAAATTAATTAACTATTATAATGTTCTATTTTTCTATATAAGTAAATTCCACAATACGATGATCCATATATATTTGTCGTCTAATCCCAAAGAATCCCTCACTACGATGATTAGTAAAAGCCCTATCTTCCTAGCCCTAGAATCTCTCAATTAGATGGATCCGGTTCCAATCAATCCTCCTATACATGGATTCCCTAAATCTAATAATTATTAGAAACATTGAACAAATGAAATGTTATCTATGGAATTTTCAATCCTCAAAATTATTCCTTATAACTTATAATTTCTATGAAATTAAAAATCATTTAGATTAAGATGCTCTAGAAGAGAAAAATAATATATGAATTGATTTGTGAATTAGTTGGATAATGGATCTTCAAATAACTAACTCTTTATAGAAAATATTCTAGTGGTAATATTTTAGAGATAGTTTGAACAACTTTAGATAGTTTTTAATTTGAATTCTCAAAATGATCTAGATATTGTTTCTTGATAGCTAATAATGATCTATAATTTTTATGTTTCATGTCATTCAGTTTAGAACCATTGTAATATTTTTTTTAATCTGAAATATTGATATAATTCATATCACTTTGATTATATACATTGGATAGTGTGATATACATTGCTATAATTTTTCAGTCTAATAAACTGAACAAATTTATGTATGATATATCATTACTAAATTAAATCTAATGGTCATCAATTTTGTCAGTATGATATATATGATATAATTATAACAACTAGTAAAAGAATTAGTCTATATTATGGGCTAGACTAAACTCTAGTCTAATATATCATCTTGAATAATACAAGTTTATATTAATTTTTACTTGAATCATTTCTATTTTTGGTATTAATATATTTTTTCATAAAAACATACTAAAACACCTTGAATATAAAAATTTAATAAAATAGTGTTTTAATAAGTTGTTTCTAATTTCCAATACTATAAAATGGAAAAGTATAACGTATAAATTTTGAATCTTAAATATCACCTTTTTTTGAAATAAAAAACACAATACCTAAATTTAAAACTAATAACACTTAAAAACCTACAACCCTTTGTTTATTTTGATATCTTCAAATATATACTCTATATCTTAACCCCCCTTGAGTTTATAACTTCATTGTGATTTGAAAGAAATTATCAATACTTTGGATTATCCCCTTTATAAAAAACATCTTTTGAAAGATTCCCACCTTAATGATAATAAATTCTCCATAAATAAACACTTTCAAAAAATATCTACAAAAATTCTCCAATACTTGTCACCTTTTAGAACATTAACCTCCCTTAAACATATCTCTTTAAATATTTTCCAACTTTATGATTTTCAAAAAAGATAGGTAATGTATATAATCACCTAAAATGTTTGAGAAGGATAGTATATGAAACAATTTTAATGTCAATTAACTAATAATATATAATATAAAAAGAAATAATAGACATTAAAATGATATAGGAATACATACATACATATATTATTTGGAAAAAAACTCATTCATATTAAACATATATTCAAAATGTTTACATTTCATCAAGAGACCAGTGAAAAAAATTGGTATCTCTTATGTAATTATTTCACAATAGCCTTTAAATTCTTTATATCTTCATGATCTTTCTTAGATATAGCTACCGATGACACAAACATCCCAATTATCTTCCACATAATTATTTTTTGATACCTCTTCCTTCATCCTTTCAACCTCCTCACGGATTTTATAATTTTCTTCCATTACATATAATAACTAATCTTTACATGATTATAGTGTATGGTTTTTTATATCCAAATCATTAAATTTGTCTTTCAGAACTTCAACTTCCCCATCCTTAGTATCTGTCAAGTATTTGAAATCTTCAACAAATATAACATTATTAGAATCATTTTTTGATATTTTTTCAAACAATTCAACAATTTCAAGTGATAGTTTCTTCACATATAAAAACATTTCATCATGGTCCTTAACATATTTATCATATTTGTTTAAAATTTTACTATGTATTTGTATGATCTAATTTATCCCTTAGTTTTTCCATTTAATGATTTTAAGTCAGATTCAATTTGTTCTACTCAGTATATCAATTCCATCACCAAAACCATTTTTTATTATAGGTTATTCCAAATTAGTTTACTTCTATCTTCTAAATTTGGAAGATATGGTATTGAATAAAATGACCTTTTAAATGCTTATAAGATGAGATCAAATCCTTTCTGAGATATTGTTTCTTTAGAGGCCGATGATTTTGATAAATTCTGTGTATCATGAGGAATACATTTTATGATGTCTATCTTTTCTTTCTCATAATATTATCTTCAGCATCTATAGAAACTTTTTGATCTTGAGATACATTTACAAAATTAACTTATTAATCTCACAAAACATTTTTAGATACTTTTATTAGAGAATATTGATATTATTATTATTCTTATTGTTAGTATGAATTTAATTACCTTAACCATAAACCTCTATATTCATATCATATTTGGATTGTAACTGAGTAGAATTTGATGATAAATATATTGAAATTTCATCTTTAATTATTTCATTTTCATTTTCAGTTCCTTGTTTTTCATTAAATTATTATTCTTCCTCATATTTTTCTTCTCCTACTTCTTATTCTTATTCTTCTAATTCATTACAAAATTTTAAGAACTCGTTTCCAAATTTATTAAAAGATTTTGGTTTTTCCTTATCATCCTTTTTATTTAATTGAACTACGGATGATACTTTATGTTTTTGTACAAAAATTTTTTCCTTTTTTTTACAACTAATGGATTATATGAAGGAAAAATTATTGTTTCAACAAACTCCAAAATAGAATATGGAATAGTCTAATTAGTGCATGGAACTATTTTAGACTCCTTAACTTGATTCACCACTGATAAGGGAGAAATATATATAATTATATTCTTAAAGGCTTTTTCAACTCCCTTCAAAAATATTTCTAAGATAATTTCCTCAGTTATCCTCTTCTTCTATTTCTTCATTTTCCCAACTTCTATTAACTTATTAGCAGTCATAATCATCAATGATTTAGCTTCATCCATATCAATTCCAAAATTAGGAACACTAGGTTTCTGTTTTTCTTCTTGTTTTATTAACCTTTTGAACTCTTGATTAGTTACATATTTCTATTTCTTTTGAACTTTGGGCATCAATTACTCTTCTTTTCTCTTTTATTTAACTCTTATTTCCATTATAATAGTCCAAAATCATATGTAGGTTCTTCCACTTTATAAACAAACTTATTTAGTTTATTATTAAAAACTTACGTTATCTTTGACATAGATTATTTACCAATTAAGGAAGTATTTTCCTTTATTATATATGTTTGATTATTAATCTAGAAAATATTTGTTAAATTGAATAAGAAAATTTATAAAGTTAGGTAACATTAGAATCTTTTATTTCATATATGCGTTCAAGATTGATTCAATTGTTAGAATGAAATTTTTTACTATTTTTATTTTCCACATAGTCCATAGAAAATCTAAAAAAATATATCCAAAACTATTTGTCCGTCCCAAAAAACCTACATTAAAAATATATATAATTTATACATATTGAATCATTATGCAATTAATCCATGGTTATTTCTCTAAATATTCAACAACAATTGAATATACCAATAAGTCTATTTCTTTTTTCCTTTAGGTGTAGTCTATCTAGCTTGGTATTTCTACTATTTTTGGACATTATGATCAAGTTTTTGGAATTTTTTTTGTTATTATCTTCAAAAAAATACTCACCTTTTCCCTTGATACATTGATTGGTTTCTCATCATTTTTACTCCACCATATTTTTATAGAATCTAAATTTTTTCTATCACTTAAATAAGAAAACGATTCAGTGTAAACTGAATTTATAGAGATTTGGGATCAATTATTCATTGATTCGGAGTTATTGGATTCACTACGTTATTTTAGGATTTATTTACTACTATTTTGAGTATTACTTGAATCTAGAATCCCATCTAAAAATTGTGTGACACATTTCTCTCTCTCAACTGTTTGGGAGGATTTAACTTTTATAAAATAATATTTTCTCAATTTTACTTCAATATCCAAAAACTAAAAACTGAGTGTATTATTTTCAACCATAACTTATTTCAGTATTTCTTCTCATTCCATATTCATAATTTGATTTTATTTCATGAATTTAACTAACTTTGATAAGATATTTTTCCAAAGTATTTGATGGTGATATGTATCTTCCTTACCATGTGTCTGGTATTTTGTGTCAACCTTTCTGAAATTCTCAAAATAAGTAATCAGAGTAACTTTCACCATTGATTTTCAGAAACTCTCTTGTTTCTTTGTGGGAAGGAAGATACATTTCACCATTGAAAGTTACTCCCACTAATTCTGGATCTTGTTGTTATAATTGATTATAATTTTAACGAAACAATGTGAAATCAACATCATCCATATAATCTTCAGATACAAACTCAATTGAAGTGGAAAATTTTCTTACTATCTCAGGATGATATACTTCAATATCATATTTTTTAAACAAAAATTCTTCCAAATATAGTATCTTGAAAACTGTTTTCAATAAAGATTCACTTTTTTACATAATGATTTCTCAACGACTCTTTCACTTACAACTTCTCTTTCTTCAAATTATTATAAGGTGTAAATCCTATTGATAATTCATCCATCGAAATGAAAAATGAATAAACATTTGATTGAACACCTATATAGGTGGTGAGGGTTAGGATCAAATTATATATTGATCAATGTGGGATATGGGGTTACCCACCCTTATATAGGCACATACGTGGTAGATCAATTTTTAGAAATCATCAATGGTTAATATTGAATATTTTTTTTTGATCAAATGATCTATATTTAAATTGAAGGATTATTTTAAAAAAATATCAAATCATAATGTTTTTTTACAGTAATATTTTATGAAAGTATATAATAGACCAATTATAAAAATATATTTATCAAAAAAAATTTAAATGTAAATTAATTTATACAATTATATTTATATACTTAATGAACTAATATGTGAAAATATAATAAGAGTGTATTTTATAGTATAAAAATTTCATCAGAATGAGTTACATGTTCTTATCAGTTTTCTTAATAAAAATAGATTACGATAAAGCTAATAATTAACATGTTGTCAAGTAAAGTTTTTTCAGAACGTTTTATTCTAGGATAGATTTTTACTTAGAAGAAACATTTAAAAAATAGTTGACAAGTAAAATTTTATATAAAAAATTATTTTTGGAAAATATTGATTTTGATGTAGTTATTTTGAAAAAAAGTTAAATTTTTTTAGAAAACTTAATTTCTAGAAAAAGTTAAAAAAAAATAAAATCTAAAAACATATATACACCTCTTTGAAAATTTGTTTATTAATGTAAGAAGATTAGAAAACAATAAGTATATATGAATAACCACTTGATATTTATCATTCATGGATTTTGTTTAATATATTCCAACCTAATATATTTAATTGGTTTAATAAAAATATCAGCAAGATATTCTTGCATTCCAATGATTTGTAAAGTAATATCTCCTCTTTTTGTGTGATCCTAAAGGAAATAGAATCTTATATCTATTTTATTAGCATGTGAGTGATGTGATTAGTTTTTAGTTATGGAAATGAAACATTTATTGCAGAACTATTTTGAGTTTTCATAAAACTCATGCCATAGTTAGTGAATTTGCGTTGCATCCACAATAAATTATAAAAAAACTTCCAACTACCATATATTCAGATTTTGTAGTGAAATGTACTACTCAGTTTTTCTTCATACATGACTAAGAAACTAAAGCTTCTTGTAATAAATGACATGTTCCAGATATACTTTTATTATCCATTATACATCCCTCAATTTCATCATATGAGAAAAATAAATCAAAATCATTTCCATAATTATAAAACAAACCTAAATCCATAGTACCCTTAAGGTAAAAACATTATATTAGCATCATTATGTATTGAATCTTTTATATTGGCTTGATATCTGGTACATAAGAATATTGAAATCATTTAACTTGGGGACTATATATTATATAAACTAAACATTCAATCATACCTATAAGAGTATTTTGATCATCTGGTTTTATATCTTTATCAAGATCTAAAGTGTTTGAGGTTACAATCAGTGTACTAATACATTTGTTATTTTTAAATACAAATATATCAAGAATATATTTTTTACACTTATTTTACGATATAAAATTTCCTTTCGATTTTTGTGAAATTTGAAAACCTAAAAAGTATACAAACTCAACTATCATGCTCATTCCAAACTCAGATTTCATAAGATCCATAAAATAATTTGTTAATTATTTTTAAGTTGATCAGAATCTTACTTCAACAAAATATATTTATATAATCTTAATATTTATATTATATTATTTCATAAAAATAGTTTCATCCACAACTCTCTTAAAAAAATGTTTTGTTAGAAAAATATAGTTAACCTATCATACTTGGATCTAGGGGATTCGTTGAGACCTTAAATTGCCTTGGTAGGTTTATAACCATATTTTTAATTCTTTTTTATTTTTATAACAAGGTTTTTGTTCTATATAAAAATCAATATAAAGATATCCATTATAGAAATCACACTTCACATCCATTATAAATAGTTTGAAATTTAGGAATAATGCATAAGATAAAATTATAGAATTGCTTCAAGTATAATTTTAAGGGAATATGATTATTTATATTATATTCCATATTTTTTATTATAACAAAAAGAAACAAGTCAAGATTTATTTCTACCTATAATTCCATTTTCATCACATTTATTCTGAAAATAAAATTTTACTCAAATTATAGAAGTATCTTTTGGTCATTCATCCAAAGTCGAAACATGGTTCATTTCAAACTCATTGAGCTCATATTTCATTTCCATCATACAATACTCATCACCAAAATAGTCATCAATATTCAAGGATCAAACTGAGATAAGAAAACTAAATGTTCACATCTATTTCTTGAGAAAATTCTAGTTCTGAATGGTTTATCTATTTAACCAATGATATTATCCCTAGTATGATTTCTAAGAAACAACTACTTTCATGGATTTGTACAAATTTGTACTTTAATAATAGTTTTTAAAAGATTCTTTATGAAATATATCATAAAAAAATTATTTAGCTATTTTATCAAGGTCATAAAATTCTAAAATAAGATTTTACTCATTTTTAGAAATATATTACAAATATATAGGTTGGTGTTATTTGAAAATAAAACTACAAAGTACCTTTTCATCAATAATACCTAGGGTTTCAATCAAAAAATATATTAAACTTACTAGTTGTGGAACAAACTAAAAATATTCCATTATCAGCTTTTGGATAAAATTTATGTAAATTATTTTTATCATTATTGATTAATGCATTGACTCGAAATAAATTAAGTAATGAAATTTTAGTCTCCATATAATCCATAACTCATAAAGATTTTTATTAATAAATGGGATTTTTAAAACTCTATTAATTGTATAACAAACATTACAAACTAATTCAACCCAAAAATGTTTAGCCATTGATTATTCAATCAATATGGTTCTAGTAATCTCTTGAAGAACTCTATTTCTTCCATTGATTATACCATTTCACTATAGAGCCGTAGGATCCAAAACTTTTATGTATAATACCTTTTTACTATAAAACTTCCATAATCTGTAATAAAAACATCTAATCCATGATCACTATGAATAGTTATCAAGGATATCTTTTTTTAATTTTTAATTATGGCTACAAATGATTTTAAAAAATTAATGTTTTTAGATTTTCTTTCTTGAAAATATAACCACATATATCTAGAGTAGTAATCAATTAAAATATATACATATTATTTTCCACCAATACTCCTAATTTTTTAAGGACCAAATAAGTCTATGTGAACTATGTAAAAACAATCTGATGCTGTGACTTCACTATTAAATTTCAATCCCGACCTATATTATTACAAAATTGATAAGTATCACATACATTTTAATTATCAAACCTATGTTCTGGTATATCTTTCACTTTTACTTGTTATAAAACATAGCTAATGTTATAAGATTACATTGTCCTAACATTCTATGCTACAAAAAATATTGATCTTTTAGGTAACCCACCAAGATTTTATGAGATAGATTCTTTTTAATTTTTTCAATATCTTCTTTTTTAATCTACTCTTAGATTAGCTTGGTTTAGATGCAATATTGTATTATCTTTCAGTATATGCAACACTAATCTTGACTTGTGTTACACACTATTTAATATTATTTTGATAGAATTCATTTCACGCAACACTAGGTATATATTTTGAACTATATAAAAAAGGGATATGTTCAGATTTTGTTATAGACAAAACCAAATGAATCTTTCACTAAATGGAACACTAACTTGGCTTCTGTTACATGAAAGAGCTACCTCCCTCGATAGCTTGTGTTGTACGCAGTACCGAGTTTCACTAAACAATGATATATTATTAAAATATTATTATTTAATGGGATATAAAATAGATGTTATGAATACTATTAACCACATTTTTAATTTTATATAACATTAAAATTCATATTATATATTTTCAAGAAAATTATATAAGAACAAAATCAATTTTTCAGGAAAAAAGTATTTTTTTTAAAAAAATGTTTTCCCACTTTCTAATGGCACACAATTTTGGAATCTTGTTTTTAAAAATTTTATATATTGTATTCTAAAAAATAAATATCTTCTTTGGAAATGGTAAATCTAAATTTGAATTTGTTGAAATATCAATATTTTTCTAATTAAATTCATATTTTGATGAATTGCTACAAATACTACATTTTCATTCAAAACTGCCTATTCATATAATTTATTTGTATAGTTAGATTATCTTTTTATTTGTTTTTGTAGTTTAATTTGAATAATTTTTCATTATTTAATTCAATTTTTGTCATTGGATGTAATTTCACATTTAAATTGGACATAAATATTTGAAAATATTTAAATAAGTATTTTCTTCTTAAAAACCTGTTTTTTGGTTTTTGACAAGAGGAAATAAATTTAAATTAATTTCTACCGATTTTGTATTTTTAATAATGAAAAATTGATTCCATATTTTTAATATGTGGGTCCCAATTATTTTAATAGTTTAATTTATTTTATTGGATATTATGATTAGTAACTATAGTAATTTTTATATAACATGGTTAAAGGTAAATCATGTAAATTGAGGTAGTTAACAATACGATAAAGATAATAAAATTACCCTTAAACCTTTCAAAATAATATTGGATGAATTAATGTAGACCCATATCACCTATGGGTTGTAATTGATTCATTTAATGGAATTTTTTCCATGAATGTGATGTAATTATAATTAAAACAAAAGAAAGTGACAACACTTCACTCTCATATATATTATAAGTGTAATAATTTTAATGAAAAAAAACATGATAAAACATTAAATATAAATAGTCTCTATAAATTTAATGACTTTATATACATAATTTAAATTTATTTATAATATTAAAAGATTAAATAATTAACATTAATGATGACATAATAGTGATGTAAATATAATTTTATTGAGAGAAATATTAAATAAATGGTTTTTAAATTATTAAAATAAATATCCTATGAATTAATTAATGAGATAAAAGACTTTTATATGTGAATATGATATTTTAGGAGTTTATTAAATATTTTTGTTCGAATTTACCTTATGTTTGTATTTATTTAATGTAAAATTAATGAATAGTGTCAAAATTGACACAGTTTATATTTTATAAAAACAACATATTAATAAATTATTTAAAAATCGCAAAAATATTTAAAATTTAGAAAGTGAAAATTATGTGGTCTAAAATATCATAAGGTATCCAATTATATACAATTTACAACACATAAAAAAATATTAATAACTATTTATTATTCAGAATATTATTGCCACAAATAAAATTAAATAGATTAAATAATGACAAATCTAAATGATAAGGTTTAAAATAAAATTAAAACATGTATAAATTTTATTATGTGAGATTTTTTCATCCCATTAACATCATATATTTTAAATAAATTAGTTTTCAAGCATTATAATCCAAATGTGAATTTATAATAAATTAATATATCCAAACTTGTAAAGGTTCCCCTCCCCTCTCTTATAAAATGGCACATCTCCTTCTCTTTTAATTAAACCTAAAAATCCATTTTTGTGGGCCAAAACATTACAAAACCTCCTCCCAACATCCATAATTTCATTATAGAATCCACCCTTTGGGTATAGATTCATATGAAGGATTCCTTTTGTGCATACCAAAATGAGATACCCAAAAAAGAGGCAATTGGTTTATCACCTCTTCCAAAATTATTTTCTTCTTCTACTTCCTATTCTTCTTTTGATTCTATAATAAAATAATAAATCCAGTATATTATACATGTGTATATTTTATTATAGTTATGGGTGATCCATATACATCTTTTTATGCAGCTTTCTAATAACAATATCAACATGTGTGTGTGCATATGGCTTATTGTCTCCACACTGTACAGTAACTGTTATTCAACAATACTTAATTTGTATTGGTATATAGACTAGTAGAATAGATGTAAATAATGAATATAATATAATAATTATTCTTTAGAATTAATAAACCATCCAATTCCATAATACTTAACCATCAAGGAATGATATTACTGCTCGTGGAAACGTACAGCTTGCCGTCTCTACAACACGATGAGATTCATTCCCCACATTAACCATTGAAGAATTATTATAAAGTATATATAATAAATAAGGATGAAATATATTAAATAATAATTCTACTGGATTTTTATATATATATTTAATTTAACTTCATTCATTCAATTCAATAAGGAAATAGAAACAAAGTTCATGCGTACGATCGGCCTACCATCTCCATGAATGGGGTATTCCATTTCATTTATCAATATTAGATATATACCTCTATTCAGAATATATATTATATTTAAATCATGATTTAATTTTTATAAGTATTTCAATAATTATTTAATTAATAATAACAAGAATAAAAAGTCAGAACACATATGATAAATAAAAGTATTATTACCCAAAATGTTGCCATAACATGCGATTAATAAATGAATGGGTAATATAAAGTCATAAGTGAATCATATATGATGTCATAAATATTATTATGGTTATATTAGATGTTAATAATTTATTTAAACCCAATATACAATAGTTTCATACACATAAAAAAGAAATTAGATCTAAGGTAAGGGATAATTTTGCGTTCTAATTTTTATCTGAGATTGTTTAAACATAATTATTTACTGCGGACATATTTATCAGCCATGTCGATGTTTAAAACAAATGTTTTCATAATTTTTTCTATTATTATATGTATTTTAAAAGTCATTTTTACCCATTTTAGACTTTCACTACATGGTATGGAAGGAATTGTTCTTTTGTTTACCATACATGGTATTTTTTTACTTTTCCAGCAAAAGTACGATGATAATATTTTTTTCACTTATATAGAATAAATGTAATATATACAGTTTCATTATTACATATTTTTCTGAATCTTATTTTACACTATGTCATGTCTATTTTTAATTAAATTATTTTCTTTTAAAATTTCATTAAATTTTGAGAGAAAAAAATGTTTATGATGAAGAAAGGATATTTTCCTCAAAAAGATATTTGAAGTGTTTTACAAAAATTATTATCCATATAAGATGACGATCTTAAATAGGGTTATGTTTATATCCATATTATTACTATGATTTTATTGTTTTAATTATGGAATAATATTTTTTATGGATTATGTTATGATGGAATGATGTTTAAGAAACTCATTTTATTTCATGGTTTATTTTATGATGATTGATTTATAATTTTCTAGAACATGTAATAATTAATTCATTATGAGATGGGTGGGACCTATAATTCCTTAAAATGCATTGGGTAATGATATATATCTCTTGAGATAGAAATGACTGAAAAAAATAAGTAATTATGGTTCAGTATTATAGGGCTGGAACGACAAGTAAATTTGGTTTCATAATACGGGGCTGGAAGGGAAAGTAAACCTTGTTTAATAATGGACTTAGTCCCCTATGATTGTCTTAGAAGCAATTCATTAGATAACATTGAAATATTATTATGGGATTATTTATATTCTATAATTCCATGTTTTATACCAGTGCTATTTTATCATGTTTAATGTTCCTTCGTGATCTATACCTTACGTACTACCAAGATTTACTTCATTACTTATGATTTTGATATTTGAACATTATGATCATGTTTTTACATTATTATGTTTCTGGTTTGTTTTATGTTCCCAATTTTTACCCTTTCTAAACATTTGAGATATCCTTTTTTATGTTTTATTTTCCATAGTATATAAATAATAGTTTGAGGTAGGAAATCAAAATGGGAAGATCATTATAGAAGATGTTGAATATACTTCCAAAAGTTATAATTTTATGTTGAATGTTCCCAAATAAAGTAAAATAATATGGTCTTTGGGCATCATTTTGTGTAATGTATTAAGTATGTCACAAAATAAATTTAATGTCTATTTACATCAAGTATTTCTTGCTATAGTTGGTATTAGAGGGACAATTTAGTTGATCTTTCCAAATTTGGTAACGAAATCATTAGTGAGATATCTAGAGTTATTTATATGGTATGTCTATTGATGTTCCTATGGATAAGTCTATATATAGGTTAAAGTCCAAGAATTTTGTTTAGAACTATGAATAAAAAAGGATTAAACCCAAAATGTTAGAGATTGGATGTACTCCCCCTTGATTATGCTTATTTCCTTGTATGATTTTCTCCTATAAAACTAATCATTTTGGGTTTTAGAAAATGGATGGAAATATTAGGATTCACATTAATAGAGAATATTATGGACAATGGAATGATATTCTTCATGAGAAACCAAATGAAATTGAAGTTTTAAGGTGAAAATTCATTATTATTTCTCATAAAAAATCACATCATATGATCTATAATCTCAACATTGGTGAGTTTCCTGACCCAAAAAATAGAGAAAGATGGATTTTCATGGTGTTCATAAGGAAAGGCAGTTCAATTTTCCTCATGTAACTCATGTGATCAGAGTCATCAAGGATAATGTTTCAATGGAACTGGAAGATGCTTTGGGTGTGGAACAGAAGGACAGAATTCTAGTAATTGCACAGGAAAAGGTTCAGTGAATAATATGGACAAGGATAATGGTATTTATAAGACATTAATGGTGTTCAAATGTTATAAAGGTGGAATGTAAGTGCATTATGAAAATTTATTCACTATGGTAAAATCCGATGAATTGAATTAGTATGGTCATATGGGTGGTATTTATGTTTATAATGATGATGTGACTATAAATGATATGTGAGATGAAAGTAGTGTTAAGGAAAAAATTATAAATCTCGTTTAATGGTTTAGAAATATAGTGGAATGACTATATGTTCATAACGAATAATTTAGTATAAGTAGTTTCATGGTATAATGTAATAAAGAAACATTTAATCTTTGTTACACTATTTTTTTCCTTAAATAATTGAAATTATTTGTTGATTTGTACCGAAAACCATCAGAAGTGATTAATTTTTTTTTTGAAAACTGATGATATACTCATAATTAATAGATAAGTAAATAATGATATATTTTATAGCATTAATGACCTCAGGATAGATATAAGGACAATGTGATATCATGGAATGAGTATATAGAATTTTTGGTATTTTTGGTGTGTGGAAAGGGTTAATTTTGAATGAATGCATGTTTTCACTATGGTTCTACAACAATTCATATTATTATAATGTTTCAAGAGAATACAAGATTATGTTATTGAATTTATTGGAATGTGACAAACAAGAAATTCCAAATGAGATATGAGAGACAAATGTTAAGTGGATTTAGTTCACCTCTTTCTAAAGTTAAATATTTTCAGTTTTTTAAAGGATTGTAATGTTATCCACTTATGGAATGTATATGTTATATTCCGGTTGAATATTGTTATATTAATGCATTATTTTACTTTAGGTGGATATATGCATATTTTATAAACAATCCTAATTTTTTTGAGATATATGGAATGAACTATCATTCTATTGTATGATCTTCTAACACATCAAGAATTAAAAATTCAACTTCATTTCATTAAATAAGAGATGAAGTGGAAATTGTTCAGGGAATGACCAAAGGTGAGATTGTATTGAAATCAAGTGTGTATTTGTTCTCATAAAAAAACCCATCAACATTAGGAAATGGATATTCAAACCAGAAATGTTATCCTAGTACCCTCTTATCCGATGAATCAGATGGTCCCTTAAATCATCACAGAATTATGGATTTCTCATTTTTAACTTTATCCAACCCTTTTCTCTATCACTATCCATCACAACATGATGATTTGCTTTCTTTTCCATATTCATGTTTTCACATCACACCTATGTTCTCTTGTATGGAATCCTAGTGATGATTTACTTTGGGTAACCAATATGTTTCTAACATTATTTTCAAAATAATGTTTTAGTATTCCTTTTTATGATGTGGGTTTCCATGAATGAAACATTCAAGTAGTAAACCTCTTATAACCCTGAAGAATTTTGAGGAAGAAATTCATTTTAAGGGTGGTAAAATGTAACACCCTGAGATTTTATGAGATATAATATTTTTAATTTCTTTTTTGTCTTGTGTTATAAGGTACGCCATGATTAGATTGTGGAATATGTAACACCATATTAGCTTATAGTATATGCAACACTATTCGTGGATTGTGTTACACATTATTTCAAGATCTATTGATAGAATTAATTTCATGCAATACTGAGTATAGAGTTTTCTCAAGTTATTAGATAAATATGTTTTTATTATGTTATACACAACACCAAAGAAATATTTCACTACATTCAACACTATCTTGGCTTCCATTATAGGAAATAATGACCTTCCTCGAGAGCTTTCATTGTACGCACAATCGAGTTTCACTAAATAATAATATTTTATTAGAATATTTTATTTAATGGGATATAAACTAGAAATTATAAATATTATTAACCACATTTTTATTTTTATATTACATTAATATTCATCTTTTGTATTTTTTTGAACATGATATAAGAAAAAATACAATTTTTTGAATAAAAGATGCATTTTTCAAAAAAGAAAAATGTTCTTTTAATGCCTTTTGATGGTGCACCAACTTTAAATCTTGTTTTTAACACTTATATATTTTATATTTTACAAAATAAACATCTTATTTTTAAGAGAGGCATAAAAAAAGTACTTGAGTGAAATTTTTGATTTTTTCTGATGAAATTCATATTTTGATGAATAATTAAAAATTGAAAACTTTAATTCAAAACATCATTTTAGGCTAATTTTTTATATAGTTAAATTATATTTTTAATTCGGTTTTTATGTATAATTGGAATATGTATTTATCATTTAATCAAATGTTGATCATTAGAAGTAATTTTATATTTAAATTGTACAAAAATACATGAAAATCTACGGATAAGTATTTATGTCTTAAAAACCACTTTTGGCTTTTTGAAAACGGGAATTAATTTTAAATTAATTTCTTCCAATTCAGTGTTTTTAATTATACAAAAAGGAATTCCATATTTGGAATTAGTAGGTCAAAATTATATTAATAGATTAATTTTAATTTTTTAGATATTATGAATACTAACTATGTTAATTTCTATTTACCACAGTTAAAGGTAAATCAGATAAGTTAGGGTAACTAACAATTTGATAATGATAATAAAATTACAATAAAACCTATAAAAATACTATTTTATGTATTAATGTTCCCCAATATAACCTATGGGTCCGAATTTATTAATTTAATATACTTTTTTCAATTAAAGGGATGTGATTATAATTAAAACAAAAGAATGTGACAACACGCCACTCTCGTGTATCTTATAAGTGTAATAATATTAATATAGTGACAAAGATGAAAAAAATCAAACATAAATAGTCTACATAAATATAATAAAATTAGAAACATAATTTGAATTTATTTAGTATTTTTATGGATTATGTATTTACCATTAATGATGACACAATAGTGATGTAGAAATTATTTTATTGATAAAAATATCAACTAAATTGTTTTAAAAATATTATAATAAATATAATATGAACTAATTAATGTGCTCCAAGAATTGTTTTGGCGAATATGAAATTTTAGGAGTGTAATAAATATTTTGTTCTGAATTTATCTTTTTTGTGAATTTTATTTAACGTCAAATAAATGATTAGATTCAAAATTGAGATTATTGATATTTTATAAAAATAACATATTATTTAATTATTTTAAAATAAAAAAATATTAAAAAAGTGAAAAGTGAAAATTTTATGGTGTAAAATTTCATTATGTTTCCAATTATGGACAATTTCCAACACAAAATTAAATATTTATATCTATTTTATATTTTGATGATTTTTACATCAAATAAAATTAAATTGATTAAATATGGATAAATCAAAATGATAAGGTTTACAATTAAAATAAAAAATGTATAAATTTTATTATCTTAATTTATTTTGTACCATACTAATTTCATTTCGAAATAAATATGTTTGGTGTCATTATAAACCAAAAATAAATTTATAATAAATTAATATTTGAATACTTTCGAAAGGTTCCCCTCTCCTCTCTTCTAAAAGAGAACATCTCCTTCTCTTTTATTCACACCTCCAAATACCATTAGCTCAGCTAAACAATACCAAAATATCCTACCAACTTCCCTAAATTCATCTTATAGGTTACCCTTTTGGATGAAATCCATTGTAAGGAGACCTTTTGTGCATACCAAAAGAAGATACCCAAAAAAGAGGTGATTGTTTTATCACCTCTTTTAAAATTATTTTTGACTTTTAGAACGTCTTATTATGTAATTTCCATAATAAAGTAATAAATATAGTATCTTATACATTATTATATGTCATTATAATTATGGTACAACTGTATACCTCCTTTTATCCATCTTATGCATAAAAATATCACCGTGCATGCATACGTATGACTTACAGTTTCCACGTCGTTGTGTAATTTTTATTCAACAATACACAATTTGGATGGGTATACTGATGATTATAATGGATGTATATAATTAATATAACATAATAATTATTCTGTAAAATTAATATGCCACTGAATTCTATACTATTTAACAATCAAGGGAATGATATCGTCAATCGTGTGTACGTACGTCTTACCGTCCCCATGACGCGATAAGATTCATTCCCAACATTAACAATTCATGAATGATCATAAAGTATATATAATAAATAATAATGAAATATATTACATAATAATTGTATAGTATTTATATATATATTTTTGTGTGTTATTTACATTCTTCCTCTCAATTAAATATGGAAACTGAAGCAGCGTTCATGCATACATACAGTCTACCGTCGCCATGAATGGTGTATTCCATTTCATTTATCTATCAATTATATATATTTATATTCTGAATATATATCATATATAAATAATTTTTTCCATTCTAGAAGTAAGTAAATCATGATCTAAGTAATAATATCAATAATATCAAGTCAAAACATGATTGATAAATAAAATGATTATTACCCAAAATGTTTCTTTAAGATGGAATTGATAAATGAACTATAAATATGAAGTCATAAGTGATTCATATATTAAGTCATAAATATCATTATGGAACTTTTAGAAGTTAATAAAATGTTTAAACTCACTATTTAAATGTTTCGGACACATAAGGAATAAATCGGACATAAGGTATGTTATAATTTTGTAATCTCATTTTTATCCGAGATTGTTTATACATAAATATTTACTGGGATATATTTATCTTCCATGTCAATGTTTTGTATGAATATTTTACAAAAATGTCTTCTATTTTATTATATATGTTTTAAAGTGGTTTTACCCATTTATTAACTTTTACTACATTGTATGGATTTAATATTTCTTTTTCTTAACAAACAATGTACATTTTGACTTTTCAAGAAAAATTATGTAGATAATTTTTTTTAACTTATACGATATGAATGGTTTTTTTACAATTTCATGATGCCTTATATACATGAACATTCCTATAACATATTTAAATTTTATTTTTAATTAAGTTATTTTCTTTTAAAAATACATGGAATTTTGAGAAATAAAATGTTTTTGAAGAAGAAATGATATTTTCCTATATAATTATGTTTCTGTGTTTTATCAATATTAATTTCCATATAAGATGGATCTCTTAAGAAGGGTAATGTTTCATTATATATTATTAATATGATATGATTGTTTCAATAGTGGAATTATATTTTATATATATTATGTTATGATGGAAAGATCATTAAGAACCCCATTTTATTTCATGGGTTATGCTATAATGAATGTTTTATATTTTTGTGCCACATGTAATAATGATTTCATTATGAGAAGGGTGGGATATATTTCTCCATCCAATGCATTAGGTAAAGATTTTTATCTCTAGAGATAGACACGACTGTAATGGAAAATAAATCTAGTTCAGTAATATAGGGCTAAAAAGGCAAGTATATCTGGTTCAGTAATACAAGGATAGAATGGAATGTAAACCAAGTTCAGTAATGGAATTTTTCCACTATGATGGTGTTGGAAGTAATGGCTTGGAAACTGTGGAAATCATATTATGTGCTTATTTGTCTTCCACAATTCCATGTTTTATACAAATGTTATTTTATCATGGTTAGTGTTCCTTTTTGATCTATTTCTTATGTAATTCCAATATTTATTTCATGACTCATGATTTTGATATTTGAACTTTATGTTCATGTTTTTACATTCATATATTTAAGTTTTCATTTATTTTCTCAATGTTTACCCTCACTGAGAATTTCATCTCTCCCATTTTATGTTTTCTTTTCACTAGGATATAAATAATGGTTTAAGGTAGGAAAAAAGTGTAGATATTTATGGGAGATATTGAAGATATTTCACCCAGTTAGAAGATTATTTTACATGTTTCATAATAAACTGAACTAATACAGTTTTTTCTATCTTATTTTGCAATGTATTATATATTCCAAAAAATAAATTTAATTTCTATGTATATTAATCATGGGTCTCTATATTCAATATCACTAAGGAATGGTAGACATTAGATCCTAAGGGATTCTATGTATAATGTGTAATCATTCTCATGTTGATTGGATGAAATAATAAACTCATGTTTTGAATAGTGAATAGTTAATGTTTCAGTCTTGAAGTTCATAAGAAAACTCTCAAAACATATAATAAGAATTATTACATTGTTTTTATTAAGTAAAATAATAAAAAAACATTTTAAATTAAAGTCCTTCCAAGAAGAATAAAATTACGTATACCTATAATCTCTCATTGAGCATTATCTTCAAATGTGAATTTTCCCCCTTTCATGTTTATGATATTCTTAAGGAAATGTTTCTTACTAGTAATATTTCTAGGTAAACCACAATACACATACCAAATATTGTTTTTTCGTATATTATGTTTTTAAAAATAAAAATATTAGTGTTTCAGAACACAAACCATCTTGGTTCTGGTACTATTGGAAAATAAGATCATAAGTAATCACATATGTTTTCAATATTACCATGTTGAGAAAAAGTATTTTATTTTCAAGAATATTGTTTTTTAAAACCTAAATACTGAACTTTATATAAGAAATACTCGTTCTTCCAGTGTACAAGACTTTGAATTTTTTTGAAAAATGGACCACTCTTTATTATAATGTAAATAATACTAAATACAAGTTTTTTTTATTAGAATTACATTTTTCAAAAACATAAGAAAGTGGTTTTATTTGATATTTAATATTATAAAAATTTTATTTTCTAGAAGTAAGCAGAGATAAAATATTCTTTAAACTTTAAATTACAAAATTTAGTTTAAAAATTATTTTCTTATCATCAGTAGTATATGTTTTCAAAATAATTTTAAAAATATGATTTTGTAAATTATTTTTCTCATAAATACAGTTTTCATAGTCTTTAGAAATTTAAAATATTTCAAAATTAGTTTGATCAAGATCTATATAAATATATAATATTTCTGTAGTAAGAGTAGTAACTCTTAACTTTTATTTCATGTGTTTTCTTGGGAATTATCATTTTTTGAGAAATATTAAAGTTTTTATTTTTGATAAGTTTATAAAACCTAGATAATTATTTATAACTAGTTAAAGAGTTATCCACTTAAAAGGAATAATATTATTCATCTGAAGAAGTAAAATTTAATTGATAATTACATTAAGGGTAATTCAAATTTAATGTATTATTTATAAGAGATTCATCAGTATGTAACTTTTCTATCAAACATTTACAATCATTTCATATTTATGTATATAAAAAATAATTATTTTTATAGAAGATTAATTTTCCAAAAAATTATCTAAATAACTATCTCCTCCACTTTCACTCTAAGTTTAAAAATCCATAACATTTTGTTTCCTTTAATGATTATAATAATTTTTAAAATTCCAATATAATTTTGCCTCTTTATTTTCTTTTCTTTTAAACATAGAACAATCTGGCCTAATAAGTCTTCCCTTTTTCATTCATAACAAATCACCTCAACGGAATCTTTCTTATTAATCTTATCCTTATGGCCTTTATTATATCTATATTAGAAATATTTCTGACCAAAAATGTTTTTCATCCTTCATGTGATTTTTTCTATTTCATTTATTTTCTGTTAGGATGAACAAGAATCTGATTCAATAAAAAATTTAGTATTCATAGAATATTTCCCTATATTCTCAGACGATTGAACTTTGATAGGAAGATTAGATATTTTTTCAAAGATAACTCCTCTATTTTATTTTTTATTTTTTCAGCATCCCTTTTTAATCATCATCACATATAATTAGTGTACCAATATGACCACCAAGGATGAGTTTTTTAATCCTCCTTGTACTAAAAGAATCAATTCATTTGGTTTCCCTCTAAATAAGAAATATGTAGATAATTTTATCAACAAGGATTTCATTGTTTTTAACATTCTCACCAAGAGAATGTAAAACATTATGAATAGTCATAAATAACTAATTTATTTTTATAATTGACTCTCTAGCTAGAAAATCAAAGGCTGGATAATCAGATCTCAGTGTAGGTCTTCTAGTTTAAATAAGTTTTGGGGTTAAAAAATAAGTAACTTATAAATTCTTCTAAATGATGTTAGTATCTTCACAAAAGGAAATCCATCTGTATATATTTCTAGTCATAAAACATAAAATTATATGTCTAAATCTATAATGTAGTTTATCTTCTTTCTTTTATTGATTTGTGAATGTAGTGATTTTCTTATCATGAATCTTATAATCACAAGTGACCATGAAAAATTTATCAACACTAGTGTTAATAAATAGAGTCTAAATCCAATTTCACTAGTATTTATTATCAACACCATAAAAGATAGGTCATCTATTATATTAATAATTTTTAGGGTTCCAAAATTTAACCTTTCCATAATATCAAAAATAGAAACTCTTTTCTACTAAAATAAGTTAGTATAATAACAATTTATAAACAAGAAGCTCACAATAAATTCTTCTCAACTTGAAACATTTAATAATAGTAAAAATACAGTATGTATATCTGTTGAACCACCACTAATACCAATTGTTTGATCATAAGAGTTTACGATGAAAATAATAGGGGAGGGGTGATTTTTTGTTTTTAAAATTAAACTTAGACAAAACAAAAATACTTTAATGTCAAAAATAGATTGGACTCACATATCATCCCATGATCCAATTATTAAATTCAGAAGAAGTAATCATCTGATATATCAAACTACTTTATCGGTCTCATAAATAGTGTGATAAAACTTTTCATAGAAATTTAAGTATAATTTTTTTCCTAAAGTAGGTAAACATTGTAATGTTAAACACGTATAAACATGAAATAAGAATGATTAATTTAGTAATAATGACTTACAAGATTTATAAAAGAATTTACTCTTTAAACATATAAATTAAGGAAGTGAAAAATCATAACTTAATATATGCACTATTTATGTACCAATTGTAAAGGTATGTCTTTCCTTACTGATAAATACCGATAAACAACTGTCGATATAGTTGCACCTTCTAATCCCCTAGAATCATGCGATACAATGATCATTATAATAATTTTGAATTACTATAACTAAAATCCCTCGATCTGATCAATCACATTCCCTTCTGTATTCTTATCCCCAGAATACCTCAATATAATAATCCTTAGAGAGAAAAAATAGGAAAAAAAACATGTTCGATGGAGTTTAAAATCCTCAAAATAATTCTTAAGAACATCAAATATCTATAAAATTAAAAATAGTTTATAACAAGATGTTCATGTAGGGAAAAAACAAAGATGATATGATTTCTGAATAAATCAACTCCCAGATCTTCAAATGATCTCCAATTTTTATGACATATCCCAACAATGATTTTTTAGAGCAGGTTGTAATGAATTCAGTCAGCTTGAATTTCAATAACTCATAATGATCTAGGTCTTGATTCTTGACAACAATGAATGAACTTTACCTTTTGTTCTATTTCGAATTTTTTGGCGTCATGAAAATTTTATTTTTTATTATGAATCATTGATATAATTTTAATCACTCTGATTATAAAAATTTTATAGTCTAGTGGAATTTACTGTCATTTCTCAATATGATAACTTGAACATATGTCATTTCTATGTATTATTACTAAAGTCACTCTAATGGTTATGAGTTTTTTCATTCTGATAGATAGGTCATAGGTCTAACCACTGTTTAGAATAGTATTCGACAAGATAGTCCAGACACAACATTATTCTAATAGATCAAATTGAATAATAAAATTATATATATATTTTTATTAGAATCATTTCAATATTTGGTATAAAAAGTTGTCTTCTATAAAAAAAATATAATAAACACATGGGATAGAACAAGTTAATAATTTATTTATTTAAGAAGTTGTTATTAGTTTCCAAAACTCAAGAAAATAATCTATAATCAACCAATTTTTGGGATCATAGAACTAAATGCATTATCATTTCAAAAATGTAATTATTTATATTCATATATGATAATTTATTAAATCCTTTTAACTCGTTAAAATATATCATACATATATTCATACTATTAAAATTTATATTTGAGAATTATAAACATGATACCAAAAAAATAAATGATAATTCATATAATTAAATATGGGATGAACAATTAATAAACATTTATAAATGAAAAAAATAATAAACACTTTATTATTTGGTCATGCATTATGAACGTTTCATAATTAAATGAACACAAATAATTTATATTCATTTTTTCAATATGCACTCATACATATTATTCATTGTATTACATTTACATTAAATGTATGATATTATATGAAATTTAAAAATTTTATATTCTAAGTATATAATATAAAATTATTACATAATCTAAATATCACATATTTAATATTATTTAATCCTTCTCATGTCAATTATAAAACCCCTTTTGGAAATGGTTTAAATAACATCTAAAATCATATACTTTTAACTCAACCAATTCAAATTTAATTAAATATTCATAATATTAAATATAAAATCTTATATATTTTTTAATTATTTTGTAATTTATAATTTTTTTATAAATTATCTTCATAATTTCAATATTAAAATTTCATGTTTAAATGAAAACTCATTTCAAATAATTTTAAAATTTGTTTCAATATTTATATTAAGTATTTTCACATATTTGTTTAAAAAAAATTCAAAGACATTTAGTAATAATTTAGGAAGAATTAATAATTAAATAATTTATCATCATTTTAAAAATTATAAAAAAATAAAAAAATACCAATTTCCATGATTTATAATAGTTTATAGACAATTAAATTAAATTCTTAAATAAAATTTAGAAATAAAAAATTAGTTTTTAAGCCTATACCATATTTAACAATTTATATAACAAGCCCATTATGTGATCTGAATAATAAAAAATGTCTGATAATGTTTCTTCTATAAAAAAGTGCAATGGTTTCTATAAAGGATTTTAATAATTATATATTTGATTGCATAATATGATATACATTTGGGTAATAATAATCCTATGTTTGGAGGCCCATGTTGGATTAACAGAGTGCTCCTAGAGATCACGTATTATGAAAAATCACCATGTAAAGATAATCTCATGTTGTTATTATCTATATAAAAGTAAAATAATGGAATCTTGATATCATGTCCTTTTATATGTCAGTGTAATATTAATCCCTTTGGTATATGTCCTATTTGAGATCAACATTAGCACACCATAATCTTGAAACTGTCAACACATCAAAAAAAAAAATACTAACCTCACAAATTCCATAAATTTTACAATATCACATAAATTGTATTTATGTGGTGACACTTTTTTTCAACTGTAGATAAAAACTTTCATAACATAAAATCCCAATTCCATAAGTTAGGACATATCAAAACATTGAGGGAATGTGATGCATCACTAGTTAAAATGTCACATATCATATGGGAAAACAACGGTTTTATATTTTTATTGTATCATATGATATAAGTTACGGTATAAATGTATATTAACTATTTATTCATTTTAAACTAAGATTTCATGAATCAAATCATATGTCAATACATTGATATAATTAAAATGTATCCTTAGATTAAACAACACTTATATAATAAGACATAATCCATTTTAGACCTAAAAACTCCAAGATATATCAATCATGAAACCAAAAAATGTTATATTTAAAATTATGTAAGTTTTTTATATAGATATAATTTCAATATTCAATCATAGTGGTGTATGAAAATCAGTAAGAGGTGGTCAAAGGAGTGCATATTCTATTGTGTATACATGGGTTGACATTGTATAATCCATCAAACATAGGTTTCTCCTATAACACCCAAGACATAAAAATATTTTTCCATTTAAAAGAAATTTAATTTTTTTCAATCATGATTAAAAACGACTTGAAGATAAGCATACTCTACTCGTAATACTAAGTAAGCTGTGTTACATGCAAAACTGAGTTTCACCTCCTTTTAATGGGATACATATTTTATAATTAAATATTTATAATATTATATACAATATTTTTGAAAACAAACAACATTTCTTGATTTGGAATGTTGAAATTAGATTATGGTTATTTTTTTATTTTTCAGAGAAGTTTTATTTTTTGATGAATAGTAAACAAATCGTGTTTTAATTTAAAACATGATTTTCATTTAAATAATAATTAATGTTATGTCATATTTTAAATTAGTTATTGAAGTCAGGATATCACAATTATATAGATATTAATCAAATGTATATCATTGGAATTATTTTTATTTTAAAATTAGATGTTGACACTTATTGAACTTTTGAACGATTCTACTTTAAAAATCTGCTTTCTCGCTAAGTCGGTATGACTAGTGTTAAACTTAATTTTCCCACCTCAATGATTTGAATTTTTAAATATATACATATTTTGTTTTAATCAGTAAAATATTTTTTTCCTATTATGATCAACTAAAATTTTAATTAGAGAAGACCAGTGAAAGTGATTAAAATTAATTACGATGATTAAGGTATGTTTAGGCATAATAAGGGTTTAAACCCTAATCATAAAGACCAAAATGACCTCTAAACTTGTCTAAAATCCATTGAATGAAAATAATTTGGCCTTATTCCCTCTTTTTTTTTCAATTTTATGGTTTATAGAGATATTATAAAATGGAATTTCCCAATATAAAGGGTTAAGGAAAAATACAAAAAGGGAACTTTCCTTAACATTATCATTTTTAAAACATTGAGATATGTGAAAACCATAATATTTTAGTCTATACATATCATTTTAAAATATAAATGGATTATTGTTATCATAATAATTTATTAATTATTTTTAATTATGATTTAGATACATGAAAGGCTTAATAACTACCAATATTGTGATTTTTTAGTTAATAATTAACTATAATAAATGATACTATAAATGTTGAAAGTTAATTATATTGATAGAAATGTTTAATTAACTATTTTTTAATTAATCTATCATGTTACACATATTCAAAATTAATATATTTGAAATAATATTTTATTTATATTTAAAAATTAAAATTAAATAAATAATATCAAAATTGATATTATTATTATTTTACAATAAATGATATATTATTAAATTATTTTAAATTAATAAAAATCATATATTATTTTAAGGAATATTTATGTATTAATATATATTAAATATGGTATATTAGTGGAACAATTTACTTTTATAATTATCATATTGACCCATATATTATAAAATCATTATTAACAAAGTTCAGGTTTTAATAGTGTTTTAGCGCATCACATGTGCTTGTTTTAAAATTAATTTAAAAAAACATGGGATTTTAATATTAAAAATTATACATAATATTAATAATTCATTAGATCTATATTTTCTAATAAATATAACTTTAGTTTACCATTAATTGTTAATTTAATCAGATTTGAAAAGTATAAGCTTTAATAAAAACCAAAATGATAATATTTGGGAATCTTAGAATTTAAGGAACCAGAATATTAAAATGCTCATATTTTTGTCTTTTGGAGGTTTCAATAAAACCTTATTTCCATTTAATACATTATTTTTTCTATTTTGAGGAAATTTAGGTTAGGTAAACCTCCCATTAATGAATACCTTTTGGTATTTACAAGAGTGCCACTCCCCCTCCACTATAAAAGGGAAAGAACTCTACCCATTACTCCCACCTATCAAGTAACTTTGGCTCGACCTATATCTTCAAAAATAGTCTACCTACATCCCTCCCCTCAACCTAGAAGCCTCACTTTTTTAGGATGAAATCCATGGAATCCTTTTGGCACAAAGCAAAAGGAGTTACCCGATAAAGAGGTAGTGTCTTCTCTCAAACTCTCTATTTTAATTTCCACTCTCCACCCTCCTAAAATATAGTTTTTTTATGAAAAAAAATTATATGAATTAGGCATCCAATTCATATCCAAAGAAATTTATTAAATCCAAAATTCAATACAAATACAGGGTGTAATGAGTTTACACCAGCATGGATTATGGGGAAAAATCTAGGATTAAAGAGAAAGACATGAAAAAGAAACACATTCAGTAATTACCAACAAAAATGGTCAACAAAACCTCCATATAATGGTTAACAAACATACAATTTCTGTATACAACAAACTACCACCTCACGAAATGACAATTGTTCGTTTTTCCATTAATACCTCTTATGGGGGCCATTATGATGGAAAATAAGTTTATATACGCTATATATGATATATATAATTTATTTATTTTTATATAATTTTCATTTATAACATATCATTATTATTTCCATCTTGTGTAAGTGTGATAATTCTGTTTGAGAATGTGTGTACAACTGCCCCCTCATACCGATATGACTCATTCATGACATACATGGACCATATAAAGGATAGTTTTAATAAACCTGTGTTATATATGTAATTTAGATATGATACAAGTATTATATTATACATATATATCATATATTTTTCATTATTTTAATCCAATAAATAAATGAATGTAGCATTCATTCATAAGTAGGACATACTGTCTCCGTGAATAGTTCACTTTATTTCTAATCTCAAAATTGTATGTACTACTATACATAAATATATACTGAATATATAAGATAATTAAGTCATGTTGTTAAATTACGAAGATTATTATACATTATCTAATTAATAGGAACATCAAATCACAAGTCATAAACCTACATGATAAAACTAGACAATTAGCCCCAGAAATAGTGAAATTAATGAATGTTTATTAAATTTTTTTTAATAAAATACTATAAGGAATTAATATGTGATATTATAACCATGAGTATGGTGATTGTATAAGTTAGTAAAATATATTTAAACACTATACATTAGGATAAATACAAAATAAAAAAATGATGTTTACGGTAAGGGATTTCATCTAAATTTACATTCCGTTGAGACATAATCTTATTATGCACCAATTCACTTTTATTTTGTGTATATACTTCCCATTTAAAAGTTTTATCATGAATATATTTATTATAAATATATTATAAATATCATTTAAATCATATTTATTTATGATTTAAATGTTTCAATGTTTTATGGGACACACTGTAATATTTAAATATTAGATTTCCCCAAGAATGTTTTAATGTCAACAACCCTTGTTATTACTTATCATCCTCTGAGGTATTATTCACAAATACATATTATTTATTAAATATTGATATTTTATAAGGCACACTAATTATTTTATATATGCTAAATACTTTGGACATGCAATACATGATTTGGGGACCGTTCAAGGTATCCCCTATAGGTTGTGTATCAGTTAATGAAAACTCTTCAATGCATCGGTAGTTTCATCAAATGAAATTGTGGGAAAAAATATATGGGTTTTTACCAGATAGCTAAACTATCTTGTGGAAGGTCTTGATGGTACTGTTTCCATGTACCTAGGAAACATGAAATATAATAATTAAGAATTTCCCTAATTTATTTTTATTTATTATTCATCCATGATATTTTGCGTTGCCATATATATATAGATACATGTAGTTATCATTTCATTAACTAAATGGCATGTGTTTTAGTTTCCCACTTTTCAATATTTAATTTGACTAATCTAGTTATTTAAATTGCATGTGATATTATTTATTTACCACTCCATGTTAATTTTTTATATTGATTTATTATTGCTTCCTCTTTATTTACCCTTACTGAGCATTGGAGCTCACCCTTATAATGCTTCGATTTCCCATTTAATAAGAAGAAATATTTGAATATGCATTCAAGGGTTCATTTTATTTCATTTTATTATGTATCATGTTCTTATATTATATTTACCAATATATTCTGGGTATCATGTATGTAATATGAAATTCCTAGACTGTTAAACTGATCTATCCTTTGGGATTTTATACATTTTAAACATGAAATTGTTATAAAATAATGCATTGTCTCCAAGATTCTAGGGTTAGTGCATTACATTTCGTATTAAAGGATGGTTAGGAAAATCCATGAAAAATATATTTAGAAAACATATATTTTGGAGAAAAACATGAAAATGAAAATTGAGGATATGTATATAATAACATCCATGAATTTTGGTAATGTAGTGATTATGTGGGTTTTCCTAGATATACATCCATTTTTGGAAACTACAAATTTGTTGTGGTTTTGAAATAGATGTACCTAAGATTAGTAACAATAAAAAGGTGTTCTGGGCCTAACTCGGGGTAACATGGTACCTAAAAACATGCCTCATTACACACATTGTTTGAAACTCTCATGGGATATGCTTATGATAATTCACATTTTCATTTGAAACTATTATGAGGGATTTAAAAGTAAATTTTTCCCCAAAGTTTCCAAATATTATGATTCTAGGATTAAAAATTCATAAATTTATGTTATATAACATATTTTGAATTATACATTATGTTATTATTTAATCCAGAATATGACATTATTTATAAATGGATCCTAGTAGAAGGAATGTGAACTTCACCATACACGTAACCCAAAGAGTAAGAATGATCAAATCGTTCATGGTATTAAAAAAATATTTTATATGGAAATTGTATCCCAAAACATATCATCATCTAACTGTATAGTGTCATGTGACAATGAGATTTATAAATAATTTTTTATGTACAAGGAATTCAATGGAAACCAAGAAATTATAGGTCATCTATAAAGCATGAAAAATAGAATGAGTCAAAGAGGGTGAATGGAAAGAAGGATTTTCTAACATGTGATAAATATCGAAATAAACACCCAGTACATTATTGAAGTGACATAGTGTTTGTTATAAGTAAAGAGAATAAGAAACCCAAGTTCTTTATTTAAAGTGTAACAAAAAGGTTACTGATTTAAAATGAGTCAACAGTAAGGAGATGGGACACTTTGTGAATCAATGTCCCAAGTGTCAAAGTAATATACCCCAAGTAATTCAATTAGGTAATGATCATGTTATGTTATTACTATAATTGAATGTAAATTATTCATATACATATTCAAGAATTATTTCATTTGAATTTTTTATTAGTAATGTATTGGTAATATGAATTATGAAATCTATGAGGATTTTACAATAATGATTTTTCATTAAGGATTACAAATCTCATATTGAATGGAACAAATAAAATTTATTCAATAGAAGGCTAAACATTTCCGAAAACACATGGATGAGGGTAATACAACCCTTAATATATTCTTGATATTAAGATAGCAATGATGAAATGATTGATTTGGATTAGTGTTTATTGCTATAGAATTGGTTAATGACTTGTTGAAAAGTGGCCTACGCTATCATTGATGGAGTTTACAAAACTTTTGGATTTAAAGAATATATCCAATAACATGTGAATTGCATTATTAATAAGGTATAATTCATGTTAATTTGAGTTATTATCATATTTCAAGGGGATACATGATGAAGTTGTTCAAATGTTTAGAGTGTTAAAATTTAAATCCAATTTAAGGTGACTAATGGCTAATGATAAGTCCATTTTGTAAATTTATTAACATTTTTATAATGTATTGGATAATAAAATTTTGGAAAATTTAACCATTTGTGAAATTGTTTATGTTGATATTTAGTCATGGTTTTTTAGATTGTTTTATTACTTCAAGAAGTAAGAAAAAAAGTAGAAATATTTGGAGGCACGACTAAAGGTTAAGATTGTGTTTATAGAAAAATAATAAGTATAAATAATTATATTCATAGGGAGTGAAATAATTACTCAAAATTAGGAAAAATTATAATCTAATATAAAATTTCTTCCAAGTACCTTTGTTTCTGATGAATCAAATGGCCCTTATATCATCAATTATTTAGAGCTTTCTGATTGATAACATTCTCCAAATCGTGTTCTCTGGAACTCTCCACCAAATATTTGTTGTTAGAATTTTATTTCATTTTTTCATTTCCCACAACAATTATACAACTAAAGAACTAGGTTACTTGATAATTTTTCATTACTTCATATTTTATAAATAATATATAATATATACCCTTTTAAGGTGTGGGCCATTCAACAATAGTTTATTTTCAAATAATAGTCCCTCATTTTTTAATATCAAGTTTAAATTATGAGGACCTAGTTTAATTGAGGTGGAGAGAATGTTACACCCCAAGAAATTAAAACATTTTTCCTTCTATAATATTTTTCCTTATCATTATTATATTCAATTTAAATATAATCTTACTCTACACACAGCCCTAAGTTAGTTTCGTTACAAATGAAACTGAGTCTTACAACCATTTAATGGAGTACCTTTTTTAAAACTCATTTTTTAAAATTTTATAAATTTTATATTTAAAAATAAACATCATTTTTTTATTTGTAATGTCTAAAATAACATAAGTTGATTTCTTTAAATTTTTAGATTATTTTCATTTTTTTGATGAATAGTAAAAATACCTCTTTTTAATTAAGAACAAGATTTTTGTTTATTTGATTATGAGGGTTAAATTTAATTTTAAATTTTTTATCAAAATAAAAATAGAAAAATTAAAAATATATTAATCCAATTGAGTTAATTTGAATCATTTTTATATTAAAATTAGATATAAATACTTATTGAACTTTTGAACGTTTTTAATTTAAAAAATCCTCTTTCTCGCCACGTCTGTGGGATTAACATTAATATTAATTTCCCACTTATGTGATTCGAATTTTGAAAAATGTACATAAATGTATTTAATCAGTAATGTATTTTTTTAATAATATAAAATTAATATTTGACATAAATATCCATGAATGTGAATAAAATTAATTACGGTGATTCAGTTAAAATTATGCATAATAAAGGAAAAAACCTTAATCTAAAAGACCAAAATTTCATAGAAAATTGTCCAAAATATATTGGATGAAAATAATTTTACCATATTCACTATTAGTTCACATTTTATTGTTTATTAAGATATTATTAAATGTAATTTCCCTATATAAATGTTATGGAGGGAAAGAAATACAAAAATGGAACTTTCTGTGCCTTTAACATTTATACAACATTGAGATATGTAAAAAAATCTTATTTTGGGTTATACGTATAATTTGGAAATATAAATTGGTTATTTTTTATATAATAATATATCAATAAATTTTATTGATGATTTAGTCACTTAAAATGCCTTAGAAATGAAAAAATAGTGATTATTTACTTAACAATTAACTAAAATAAATAATATTATAAAAATTGAAAGTGATGTATATTGATTTAATTGTTGTCATTAATTATTATTTTTGTTAGGAATATATCATTTTAAAAAGTTTTAAAATTTATATATTTGAAATACAATTTTGTTTTGATATTTTAGATTTAAAATATAATAAATAATGTCAAATTTTACATTATTATTATTTTACTATAAATCATATTTTATCTAATGATTTAAAATTGAAAAAATAATATAGGATGAAAAGTGATTTTTAATTGATAATTAATATTAAAAAATTTCTATTAATTATCCAATTTCTCTTCTATAATTAACATATTTACCTTTATATTGTAAAATCATTGTTAACACATTCCCGGTTTAAGTAGTCTGTTACCGCGTCACATGTGTTTATTTTAAAATTAATTTCCAAAACACATGATATTTTTATCTTATAAATTTTAAATAATATTAATAATTAATTATATATATATTTTCAAATAAATATGAAATTTTATTATTATTAATGGAAAAATTACTTATATTAGAAAACTATATAATTTAATCAAAACCAAAATGGTAAAATTATGGAATCTAAGAAGTTAAAGACCCAATTATTAAAATGAACATATTTTTTATGTTCAAGTATGAATCATCTATTATTCCCCTTTAATCCATGTTTTCCATTTTTTAGGAACTGTAGGTATATTTTAACTCCCATTAATGAATATCTTTTGGTATTTACAATAGTGTCACTCCCCCTCCACTAAAAAAGAACCCCCCATTCACACCTCTGAATCCATTTTGGATTGACAGATATCAACACAGTGAGAATTCCAACATTTATATCCTATTCCAAGATGCATCCCTTTGGTCAGGATGGAATCCAATTAAGCCTTTTAATATAATTCAAAAAGACTTACCTAATTAAGAGGTATCGTCTTCTCTCAGGCTCTCCAGTTTCATTTTCATTCTATGACTCCTAAAATATCCATATTCAATGATCATATAAAAAACATCTATAATAAATAAACTATAGTTTTGTTATGTTAATATTTTACCCTAAAATTTCATGCACCTCCATCTAATAGGTAACAAACATATTATTTTTATGAAGGGTGAACTACTGCATCACGAAATGATGATTGTTCATTTTTCCTTTACCACCTCTTATGTTGGAAATTATTATGGAAATGATATTTATATATGTTATATATTATATTCATAATGAATTTTTTATTATTTAATTTTTATTTATAACATAACTTTATTTTTTTTGTCTTGTGTAAATGAGATAATTTCATTTGAGGAAGTGTGGACTATCGCCCCCTCATAGCGATGTGACTGATTCATGCTATACATGGAACAAATAAAGATGGTTTAAATAAATATATTTATCATATATAACATATATATAATACTAAAATTATAATATACATACATATCATCTATTTTTCATTCTTTTAATACAACAGAGAAATAAAATTATTGTTAATGCGTACGTACGGCCTACCATCTCAATGAATGATGCACTTCATTTATAATCTCTAAATAATATGGAATACTATAAATACATATATAATGATCTTATATGACAATTAATTCATGTTTTACATTCTATAGATGATGAAATCGAGATCTACTTTAAATGAATAACAAATCACAAGTCAAAAACCTACTTGAGAAAAATACGCAATTAACCCCCAAAATAGTTAAATTAATTATGTTTGTTAACAAATGAGTAATGAAATATTATAAGGAAATGATATATGATATTATAAACTTGATTATGGTTAAAATATATGTTATTAAAATATTTTTAAATTTCTATAAATGGAGATAAATACCACACAACATAAAGAGGTTTATTATAAGGGATTTCATCTAAATTTACTTTTCATTGAGACTTGTTTTTGTTATGAACCAATTAACTTTTATTTTGTGTATATACTACCCTTTTACATGTTATGTAATGAATCCAACTATTCTAATGATATTACAAGTTTCATTTAATTAACATGGAATTATGATTTATTTGGTTTAATGTGGTATGGGACACTTTGGAATGTTTTGATATTTGTTTCCCTCCATAATGTTTTAATGTCAACCATAATTGTCATTACTTATCCTCCTTTGAGATATTATTGAAAAATCAATATTTTTTACTCAATATGTATATTTACCATGAAACATTAATTATTTGATATATGAGGAATTCTATGGACCTAAAATACATGGTTTGGGCACCATTAAAGGCAATACCTACGGGTTGGGGACTAGTAAATGAAAGCCCCATGATATATTAGTGGTCTCATGAGATGAAATAGTTACCCAACAAAGATGGGTTTTTACCCGATATCTAAACCATTTTGTGAAAAATATCGATGGTACTAGTTCCATGTACCTAGGAAACATGGAGTCTAATAATTAATAATTACCCTCATTTATTTGTAGTTATTATTTATCCATGAGATTTTCTGTCATCATATCTATGCATAAATATAATTATCAATTCATTTATCAAATGGAATGTTTTTCAGTTTATTACAATTCCTTATTAATTTTTCCTTATCTAGTTGTTTTAATGGAATATGTTATCAATTATTTACAATTTTATTTTAATGTATTATAATTTATTCATTATGTATTATTCTTTATTTACACTTATAGATAAATTCATCCCACCCTTAATATGTTTCAATTCCCTAGGCTATGATGAATAAATATTTTAGTAAGAATTCTAGGATGAATTTTGTTTAATTTTATTATTTATCATGTTTGTATTTTATATTTCCCAATGTATTATGGTTATCATGTATGAAATATAGTATTCCAAGGTTGGTAAAAAGATTGGTCCTCAGATATTTGATTCCTTTTAATCCTGAAATTAAAATAAAATAATGCACCCACTTCAGGATTCTGGGGTTGGGGCATTATAGCTCTCCCATGATATTGATGTGGATTGGTTTAGTGTGAGGCTAGAAGTTTTTTGGCTTCCCTTGAATCACACTCGAGGTTAATCATTGTTCTAAGAGCTATTAGATACACCTCATGTATATCTAAAAAAATAGGCCAGACTACCTCACCTTAATACCTCTTCCATGGGAATTTAACCAATAATATGAGATTTTTAATAAGTTCATTCAGTTTACTTCATTCATGATCTAACATATGAATTGTGAGTGTAGCATTGATAAACCAAATTTTATGGTCCAAATTGACGATTCATGTCTCCCACATAATTACAATCCTACTCAAGAGTTATCATGAAACCGTATTCTATTAATGGAACTACCCTCCCCCCTGAAAGTATTATCCAGAAGCATTGTCCACCCCATAGAAGATTTGTGGTAGCTTAGACCAACTGATAAATACCCCAACACCAATATTCATACTAGATACAAGTTCTGTTTACTAATGTATGCCAGAACCAAAATTACAAGAGTATTAGGATGGGGTATAAGTATAATAGAGGAGAGAGATTAATATTTTTTTAGAGGACCTTTTTACTCTATCACAAGTTATATGTTCGGATCCCGTAGATATTGTAATCCATCCCATAAACTATTTATAACCTTACCATTTTAAAATTCGTACCACTCCCACTCATATATGGGATAACAGCTAGGATAAAACCATTCCCCCATAGTGGGAAAATTATACCCATTCCTGAATATTCTCTCCATGTTGTACCCTTTTAGAACTTACTTCCATGTTACATTTTCCCTCTTTGAATAACATATCTAGTTTCTAGATTATTCTATCTATGTTGTCGAAAATATGATTTACTCATTTATTTCAATTTGGGTATTATTTCTTCAGAGATGTATTGAGGGTTCTAAGAGTCCATTATCATAGCTATGATGTATGTAAAAGTATGATAAATTATGAGTTTCATATGAATTCATTGTTCATTAAAATATCAAGTGGATTTATTACTAAATTCACAATTTTTATAAACATATTTTCTTTTAAGTAAGTATAAAGTGGTTAATAATTATTTTCATATGTCATGAAAACTCTTCCATTATATTTTAGAGGCATGCTTTGAAAATATTGGTGTCAAGACGTGTCCATATTCTTACTATAATGATCTATGGATATCAATCAATTATATACTGAGGTTGATGTTTTATATTACAAAACACGTTTTTAGATTAGAGTTATTTGTTAAGGATACATTAGTAAACAATATGTATCAACTAAAAACACAAAGTGTATATCAACTAATTATCCTTATGATATTGAAGGATATTACATAAATCCATAAGATAGAAAAAATATTTTCAAGAGAAAGAACATTGTTATATAAGAGAGTTAAGATATCTATTATAGATATGAGTAGATATATTTTCATGGATATGGTAGAGACAGGTGATGAATTAATATTGGTACATGAAAAAAGTTCCAGAAGAGATTATAAAAAGAATGTATCTTAGAGACACATAATGCTTAGGAAAGATAAAACCATATATATGATTTTATAATGATAAATTTACGGTGATATATTAATGAATGTCAAAAATTAATCTTTATTATCTAAGTAATAAGTATATGGAAATAAGATATAATTTAAAAGTGCATATGAATTCAAAAAAAAATGGATTCCATGTTTCAAAATCAAGTCTCTATTTTCATAGATTTTGAAATTGATGCCAATTCATTTATCGTTATTCAAAATAAAATATAAGTTGTTGTTATAAACATGTCACCAATAAGGATAAATTGATTATACCAAGTCGCCATTCTTAAATACATTATAATTCAACATATCATAAACATATTCTCTGATCATTAGACTGGGAAATGGTGGTACCAGCTGAATTCATTGAAGGAAACCCTGTAGAATTTATCATTATGACACATCCAATAATGATTTTTGATACTATTAAATTCCAACAATAAATTCCTGAATTTTGATAATATAATATTCATTTAGAATGTGTTTTTTCTATGTGTCTATAAGAGGTTAGTGGGAGCTCTATTTTTTATGTAAAAAGTATTTGAGGAAATATGGAAAATATTTATTATTCAAGAATTTAATCAATAATGGAGTGAATAAATATCTATATACATAAACTTAATGTAATAACCCATGATCAAGTGAACCATAGCTACTAGGATAGATCTAATGGATTTCTTAGACCAAGTCACTCTAAATATATAGGTAAAATATTGAAAAAATAAAAGTTTGAACAATTATAGAGAGAATGATTCCAATTCCACCAAGTGTAAATACCTTTAAAAATAAATACATAAAACATAGGATGATATTACAATGGTGAGTCAAAATATATACACATTTTCGATAAACCTAACACATATTACAAGCATTGTACTAGATATAATATTTCCAACATTATAATTATTATATGAAAATATAACATAAATCTAACAAAACTATATAGTAATTATTCAAATAAATCTAATATTACTTGAAAAAGGTAAAAGGGATATATACCTGGTACTTTGAGAGGAAGGAGCATTCAAATTTAATGGGGAAAAAACAAGTCTTCCAACAGATCATGTTGATCAAGTATCATAGTTATACTGTGTTAAATGAGCCAATGAAGCTCAATGAAGCTAATATTAATGATATTTAAATATGACAAATATTTTTATACATATAATGTGACAAAATAAGTCATATGAAATATTAAATGGCTTGTTCGACTTCTTGGATTTATTCTAAATGTACTATCCTTGATATAGAAATTGTGATTGATGATGTGTTTGTTGTCTAGAATTTCTTTTTATTTTACTATGGTATTATATTAATTTTTATATATAATTAATCATTTATATATTAATACTTATTTCTTGATTACAAATCATTGAACATTATAGATTTTTTATTCTAAAATTTCCCTCACAATTTTATCATGTCCTAGTATCTACCAGCAACTAGATTCAAAATGCTCAGATGCTTGATTATTCAAGTGGAAAGGATCATTAAAAACTTTCCTCGTAGTCCAATTTAAGGCAACTACACTACTCACAGTTTTTTAAGGTTTTATTTCTTTAGACCAACAAAATTAATTACTAATTATGGGATCTTTTGAGTGGATTCTAATCTTCTAAAAAGCATAAAATTTATTAAATCAATATTTTCCTACTAATGTTTCAAAAATAAATCTATGATTAATTCATTATAATCAAATTTAGTTATTTCAAACCACCACTTTCATAATAATTATATTGTAGTAAGATACACCCTCAACTAGGTCCAAAGAGGTAATAAATCAAATGGCCTTACTCAAACTCAAGGGATGGAATGCGTTTGACTTAATATTTATTTGAGGGGATTTAATTGTTGTTTGAAAATCAAAAAAAATTCTATTTAATGTTCTGGTTATTTTTAACCACACTCAGATATGAATCATAAAAAGAAGGTACAAACTAAACAAGACCACTATGAGACTAGGAGGGCTTAGGTTCCCAAACATCTAAATTTTATGGTTTAACTTCCATGCTTTAAGATATCATTTCTCTAAAATGAAGGATGATGTTTTCCATTTCCACATCAAAAAAAATTCAGACCTTTGAATTTCTATGTGATAAAGATTTATTTTTCCTTTACTCATTTTTAATTTCATATTCATATCACTATGATTATTGGAGATACAATTTCAAACTTCAACATCTTATCAACATATAGTTTTCTCCAACGAAATTCAATATTTACTTCAATTTAAATAAAATGTCTCATAATTTACTCTTCAAGAAAAAACCCTAGATTATCAATTACATTATAAAATCTATATGAGAATGATGTTCTATAGACTTTTATTTCACGTTATCCAATAAAAAATAGGTTGTTCTATAGCCTGAGGATGTTTCTGACTCCTTTGAGACTTAGGAACCCACTGTTATTCATCTGGATATTTAAATCACCCTTTTCAAAAAACAATACAAGGTTTCATCATCTACTAGGTGAAATTTGAAAAAACATTCAAATACAATAAATCGACATTTATTTGTGTTCTATAGTTGAATAGAATGATTCCATATAATCAATGAACTATGATTCCATTGGAATACTAACACTAAGATACATTAATTTTCTTTCTTTCATAGTTCTTATAAAATTCTTACATTAAGTTTTTTATGTACTTTTAGTGATTTATTTCAAATTATACATTTATTATTGATATTTCATATCTTCCCAAAACTATAGAATGTAGGACTATGAATAGATGTCATGATCTAGTTCCCTTCTAATTATTTATCTTATGATGGATTCCATTGATACCTCCTCTTTGGTGACAATACTCATCTATCAGTAGTGAGTGGACTACCAGATGGTTCTTAAACTTCCCTCCAAAAAAGTTCTTCGTTGTTAATCAAATTCTATACATTATAGAATATAAATTCTATATTTCCTTAAGGAAAATAAAAAAAATCATTATCCCATTTAAAATTTTTATAAGAGATTATAGAGAAGTATCTTTCATCCATTGTATAATTATTTTACCATCACATATTTGAGTTTCCGTTAGATCATTTTGGAACCATTCACATGATATTTCATTGTTCTTCCTTCTAATAACCTCATGCTAAACAAATAACACATCATGAACACGTTATCAATTATCTTATGTTTATTGTACATATCCATTATGGATTTCTTAAGATCCACCTTAGTCATAACTTCATGGAAGGAAATATATTGTGCCAATGAAATTCAGATCAACTAAAGTGTTATTCGTTCCAACTATTTTAATTCATATTTTTCTATCTTCTCCAGATGAAAAATTGGTAATGGGATATGTAGCTATTTTTGAATCATATCATACTCTATCTGCAGTCTCTTGAATCTAAACTTAATTCCAAAAAACATGAAATAGATAATATATTCATCAGATTTCATACATTCCAATAACACTAAACACCCACTTAAAAAGAAATAAATTCAATGTAAGAGTAAATTAACCCTAATTCACCCTCAATTATGATATTTACTGAGCACTCGAGAACAAACTCTGACACTTCATATTGGTAGGGGCAATATGAAATCATAACAACCAAAAACATCAGTCCAAAAAAGGATCATATAAGGTTCCAAAGGGGTAATAAAGAATATATAAGGGGGTTGAATTATCTTTTGATAAGAATAAATATAGTTTCAAATTAATATTCATAATATGGGGGATGAAATATATTAAAAATTCAACAGTAAATATTTAATTTTAGTGAGTGTGAAGAGTCTAAAAATAATGATAAAATGATGGCATAATAGATTTTTTTAATAGTTTCAGTCAACAAGATCCCATATATACCATTAACTCATGTCAAAAACATGTTGGAATGAAACTCAATATAATAATAATGAATTTTATGTTGATTAATATCCCTTTACAGAATTACTTGTTCACTCCTATAGTCACAAAGCAAACCACCGTTATTTTTTAGGTTCAATGAAAACCCTAGGATTCCGATAGTTTTAGTAAGAACCTATTTTATTTTATGGATTAATTAAAACCCATGCAATCATAGGCCATGTCCTATCCAATGTTGTTATACTTGTTAAGAGGAACCCAATACTCTCATGGTGAATCCCTACAACCCATAAAATTTTATAGGTTAAATCGAATCCAATATTATAATATACATCCCTACAACCACCTACCATTTTTAAGTGTAGTGTAACCTCCTATAATATGCACTAACTGAAACATTATATTTCATAAAATTATAGAGAAATAAAATATAAAAGTATGTAAACAACTAAATAGTTATTGATTTAGTTTCTAGAACATGGAACATGTAGTTCCCTTTTCCTTTTTTTGGATGCAGTTGTTGAAGCTCAAGATACTAGAAAAGACTCAACAAGCTAGTGTAAATAATTGATATTTCAAATTTCAACACTCCAATGTATCAAATTAGTATAGATCCCATATTTTGTTTCACATTAATGAATACCAATTACAAATATTTAAACACTTTATATAGATCAAACAATATTGACTAAATTGTATGCTTTAATATCCATGATACTTATTCAAAAATGAAATGATTAAATCCACACATAGACTCCTTCTTAGATATTTTTATACCCTATAAAACAATAACATTGATAAAAATAATATAGATAATAATTATAGTAGTATTTATTGGAATACCAATATTTTATTTGGAATGTTTTGTCAATAAGTTTTTTGAAAATGTGGGGATTATTGACAAGGAGTGGTGATGTTTGGAGGATGGTTAAGAATGATCATAATTTCATGATTGATGATTGTGTTTGTTGAAAATTTATCATTAAGTTTGTTGTGTTGGATAAATTATCCATATAGAGGAAGGAATTATGGAGGAAATATAGAAGTGAAAATATATTCTACAAGGTTCTCTATACGGCATGGTGTGTTGATTTCTCAAAACATGGGCCTGACCATGCCCTAGTTAGTGAGAATGGTGAAGGTGAAGGGGATATCCAACTGGCCACGCCCATAAGATAAGGAATTTTTAAGAGGATAATTCCCATCATGGGAATCTTTAAAGGGACCGTGTCCTAGTATTCCTTCTAGTGGATTTCCATAGCACCTATGAAAAATGACCAATGCCAATATGGTTATAGTACATTTCATGGTTAGTAAAAAATGGACAATGTTCTTTCACTACACCATAATAATGATAGTGTTGCATGCGAGGAGTTCATGCACATAACGAGGAAGGCTAATAATTACCATGGTTTTGGACATAGTAAAAGTGATTTTATACATTGAAACCCAACATTTTAAGGTAGTAAACATATGATATTCCATGTCATAGGGGTTAATATGTTTTCTTAGGTGTATATCTATGAAACACAGGATACCCCATTATGGGTGTGATGGTGTTTAATGGGGAGGTTCAAGGTTGACATGTGAGTTCTAAGTCAAATTGGACAATAAAATGATACCATGCTATTGTTCTAATTGTGTAGGAGGAAAAATTGTCAAAGTTGTCTCACCATCGCACGGGGAAGGGTGCGTTGATGAGTGATACATTGATTTTGGGAGAAATCACATTGAAGTTGCATGAAAGAAACCATCATTTCACCATAGATCCTAGGCCTCGAATTTTGGTCCTGATCCAAGCATGATTTAAATGAGTTTGTAGCATTCATAAGGTGAGATAAATAAAGATTTAATTCATGTTTCAAATGAGGGATTACATTGACTAGGAATTAGTTAGGAAGGAATTTGGTTATGGAATTCATGGAAGATAATCATCCGAGTATTGAGTATTTCAATTCCCATAATGAAGTAGAATTGTTTAAGTTATTTTTGGTGTGTGATTCATTATTTGATAAGGGATTGATGTGAATAAAGGTTATAAATAAGTATAGATACCCAAGAGCATATTTCATAAATTATTTCTCAATGAAAGAGAAGATTTCGAAGAAAGGGGACAGAAATAAGATGGATTTGAAATCAACTAACGAATCTAACAAAGAAGAAGAGGATATTTATATGTAAAAATTGATAACTGTAATTTTAGATTCACTTTTTAAGAATAATATGGTGTTGTGAGGAGGTATTCAAATTTTGTTAAAGGTCAAACTATCAGGACATCAAAAAACTATCTAAATATATTTGAGGATTCAATCCATGAAAGTGTTTCTAGAGATGTGACTCAAAGGTCCATAAACAAAGTGATGGTGATAATTTCAATTTATAATGAGATTTGGAATGGTATTTATAGGGAGGGACCCTTTGCATGCAATGATATATCCTTAATCTTTGTATGGTATTAATCCCAGTTAAGGAGGGACCTATCCCAAAACAACTAAAATGGAACTGATAATTTTGAAGAGCCATAGAAATCATTGGGAATTAGTGTACAACACATTTTTTATGCATTCTATTTGGATATAGGTTGGTGAAGGAGATAAAATTAAATAATCATATTTTAATTTATATTATGCATGCACACAAAAACATATCGAGAAAACATATATTTGGTAAAATTAGATAACAATGAACATCAAGTTTGATGGTCTAAGATAATTTAGGTAAAGTTATACATTAGATGAATAAGACTTTTAATAGTTTAAACACTCATCATATGCTGATTCACCCCTGGGTAATCTCAGTCCAGGTCCCTATTGAGGGAATAATTTTTTTTATGTTTTTCCTTCCTGTATTTTTTATCTAACAAGGTCAAAAAATGTGTAAAAAGACATGCCATACGTAGTGAACAATTTTTTTTTTATGGAAATCATTTCTAAAATTTTTTAAAGTATTTTATTTCCATTATTTAATATTATCTTATTGTACCTCAAGAAGTTGTGGGTGAAGGAAGTTTATTAGTCATATAAATTGTTATCTTTAAAATAGATCAAATAAAATTTATTATTGATGGATGGCTGAAAAATCCATTAAAGGATGAAATCAAAGAAGTCATCTATAAGGAGGTTTCACAAGGAATGTTCTCCAATGATATTTGGATGAAATTGGAAGAACTTTATGTAAAAGATGATAAATATTAACTAATGTCAAAAGGAATAAAGTAGAATAACCAACAAATGTGATAAAAGAGATAATTTACCTACCATGTTAAAAAATATATCAATATAATTTCATATGAGATTATAATAATTTTTTGGGGAAAATATTTGGAATTTTATATTCTAAATCAAAGCTCCGAAAAAGATGTGACGAAGAAGTCAGAAAAACATCTAGATGAAAATCAAGAAGGTGTTCATGCAAGGACCAAGAGACGATCCGAACAAAATAATAGAATCGTGAAAAATTGTATGTCATGAATGAAGTTTATTATGTGATGAATAAATATTTTAATTTTATATTAATTGGAAAATAAAAACGATTTTTCCTTGAATTTCATCATGAAAAAAATTGGAAAAAATAATTTATCAAATAGATATGATAGAAGATAGTTACATAGAGAGTTTTTAATTAAATTTATTATGAAGAATGTGTTAAATTCTGAATCATTACAGTCCATGCCTATCTTGAATAAGAAGATAATGATATATTGTTATAGATTCAAGTATGAAATATATGGTGTCAAACTGAAGAGGACGGGTGGGGAAATCAATGGGATTAAAGACAAAATAAAACTTTCATATGAAAAGAAGAAGACACACCTCTATGAAAAACTCAAAATTTGAATAAAATATAGATTTTTAATTTATACTCCCCATGATATTAAATTAATAGAATTATATTTGATATTGTATATGACACACAACACTGATATTAAACAGCCCTTAAAATATATTATTTTAATATGGCCTTTATAACCTAGCCCTTAAATTATAGGGTATCAAAATGAATAAAATAAATATGTAATATATATAGATTTACTAATAAATAAAAATGTATTTATAAATTTTTAATAAATAAAAACTTAGTTTTTAGTAATTTAATTTTCTTCTTCAAAAATACTATTTTTTTCAATAATTATTTTTACTATTTTTTGAGAATAAAATATAATTAAAATTTCACACTTTAAGTGAATATATTTTACATAATTAAGTTCATTTTTCTAATTCATCATATGAAAATAATATTATGGTGAATTTTTGGGATTTTTATTAATGTTATATGTTTTCAAGGAATAGTAGAAAATACTGTTTTTATTGAAAACTATTTTTAAATGCATAAAGTCATTCCATTTTAATTAAGTGAAATTATATTTAATAATGAATAATTTAAATTAAATTTATAGATTAGATATATAATTAGATAAATTTAAATCCATATAATGAGTATCACTAGGCATGTATATAAAGTATGATCATCTTATGCTTGCAAATGTAATCCTTAAAGAACCGTGTTTCGAACATTTTGTATGTTTATTATTAAATAAAATTCTAAAACTAATAAAAATTGAATTTAAAAAATTTATTCCACATTTTGAATCAATATATTTAACATTATTTAATATTTTAAAATTATTTTTTGGTCATAATGATTATTAAAACCAGTAATGATCGGTTACCATGGATAAACTAAATACATAATATCAGGGGTGAAAATAAATAAAATAGGGTTATAAAGACATTAAAACTTATTTAAATTCCATTTTATGACCATATTTTGACTCTACCACATCCATTTTCAAAAAATGTCCCATTGTTATGCAATATTTCCATTATTATAATCTTTATAACAATTTATATAAAAAAAGGAAAAAATGTCACTCTCTTACTTTTAAAAATATATTATGCTTTCACATAGGGATAAAAATAATGTATTTTTATTTATAAATATTTATTTTATTAATAAATAATTTTTCTTTATCGTGATAACTTATTTCTAATTTTTATTCATGAAATAACTATCTCTAATGATTACACAATGCCAACACAATTATTATTTAATTAAAAGAAAATAAAAAATTAGTTTAAAAATATTTATTGTAATATAATTTTAATAAGTAATTTTCTTATAAAAATATTTTGGAATAATATAACATGATAGGTATGCTAGAATGGTTTATACATTTTAATTCTATGTTTTATTCATGTTTTTACAGTCAAATTAAACTAATAGTGTCAAAATTGATATTAATGTTGCCTTATAAAAAATAATGATTTATTAAATAATTTAAAATTAATAAAAAATATTATATTTGGCCATTTTGATGGAATATTGTGGAAAATTTCATCCACGATATATTTTTGAGCAATTTTTCCATTTATAATATTATCTTTAAACCAATAATATTTTAAAATTTAATTACTGAAGATAAGGTTAAAATGAGGATTTATTCATTACATGTGTTTCTATTAAAATTAGCATTCCAAACATACATGATTTTTATTAGATAATTTTTTTTAATATTTAAATTTAATGTGTCTAAAGTTTCTGATAAGAATTATATTATTTTAAATATTATATTATATATTACCTAGGTAAAAAACTAGTTATTGTGGTGAAAATTAAAATGAAAAAAGTTATTAACTTTAGATGTAAAGGGAATAACATGTTAATAAAATGTTCCTACATTTGTGTTGGAGGTGTGCATCAACTTTATTATCCCAAAAATCCATTATTTATCAATATTTTAGGTTCTTAGTTTAAAAAGTTCCTCCCATAATTGAATACTTATAGATAGTTAAAAAACAACATTCACCAAACTAATAAAAGGGAAAGACATATTCTCTTTTATTCAACCATAAAAAAACTTTTGTATCTAATATCAACCAAAATACATTCCTACAAACACTCCACATGTTCTATATGCATTTTATTGAACTAAAAACCAACCTAGAGATGATTTTGGTGCAATCTGAAAGATGTTGTCCAAAGAAGAGGTATCATTCATAACTAATAATTTTTTTTTCATCTTCCAACTCCTTGAAATATTGTTTAACCATAATTATATAATAAACTCAATATATAAATATGTTTATACATTTTAATGTTAAATTTATACCCTATATTAATATCCAATTCCATCAAATTTGAACTGAAATCATTATTCATGTGTACGACTGACTATCGCTTCGCGAACCGATGGAATTATTTTTCAATCACCACAACTCAAGGATGTTTTTAATGATGTATTTAATATATATATATATATATATATGATATTAAAAAAATATCTATCAATCTATACAGATAATATATCCTACAATCATTTATATTTCCATTAATTTAAAAATTATAACGTCACTTATGCATACATGTTGATTACCACCTCTATAAAGCAAAGCGATTTGTTTTTTTGTAACCAAATCACATGATGTATATATATAAGTATATTTAAAAATAATATTATTATATTCATGTTATAAGTATCATTATACATAGATAATATAACAGTTACATTCTTTCTATTATCATTATTGAAAAATTGAATTGTTACTCTTATGTGTGTACGACCTACCGTCATCATGATTGTAACATATTACATTTTTAATAACCATATTTCGTGGTTGGTTTAAAATTATAATTTATATATAAAAATATAAATATTTTATGATTATTAATCTAGAGATGATAGAGAAATGGCCTATTTTTCCATTGTCTCACTATCAAAGTCATTTCAGACAAATAAATTGAATATCGTCAAAACGTCTATGTGAACTTAATTAATTACGTAGTAAAATATAGCATGGTAATAATTAAAATAAAATTTAAAATAATCATGAAATATTTTTTTAATAAATTGCATATATATCATAACTTTATTATTTAGGAATATAAAAATGGGATTTGTGGAGTTGGGAAAGAGGTAAGGGACTTCGTCTCAATTTCATTTCAGTAAGGAACATTTTAATGTTATGAAAAAATGTATTCAATATGTTTTAGAAGACAAAAATTTTACATGTTATATAACTAATCCTTCATAATTAATGGTATTTAATGTTTAATTTAATATTATTTTATCCAAGGGGTTTGATTTGAATGTCACCTAGTGGTATGTGTTTCATAACACAATTATTTTTCATTTGGTTATATTAAATATTCCTTTCCATTGAAATTAAATGATTATTTGTGTTATGGATTATGATTAATTTTTTTATTTTTGATTATTCTATGTGTATTTATGTTTGACACACATAATCAATTAATTTATTAATCCTCACATAAATAGTATTATCTTTATAAGGTATTTCATCTCAATTTTCTTACATTGAAGATAATTTTAATGTTATAGACCAATATATTTTATATGGTGAATATAAATCATATGTTTTATGATATATCATGAATAATTCATAATTCATGGTATTTTAGTTTTCAAATTCATTTGAAATAACCTAGTGTATATGATGTGAATTTTAACAAAGTGGAAAAGGATTTATGTTATAATCTTCTTTCTTTTAGAGTTTGTTTATGTTCAAGGTTCATCTGGAGAAAATCATTTACAAACATTTTCTTTAAAAAAAATATTATACATTATAAGCTTGTAATTAATTTATATTACATGTGTAGTTTTAATATCTTCTATTTTTTGAATAATAAAAAATTAAGAACACTTTTTTAATTAATATTGATCATTTTTATTTTTTTATTTATGGAATCATCCTCTTCTGCTTATATATTTACCATAAAATATTTTAAATAATTTTTTCTATCTTATCAAAATATTTATTAATGAAATTATTTCCCATTTTTGACTTTTAAAAAAATAATGTTTAAAAGGAATATTTCTATCATTTTCTGACCAAAATACTTTTTAACTTTTTTAATAATATGAATGTATTTGTTTTCTTTAAACTTATAAAGAGAGTATGGAATTTCTCACCATTATGAATAATAAATTATTTGAATATTCTTGTAAAATTTTACATGATTATTTAAAACTACTTTTTTTAATAATTATTTTTATATTTTATATTTTAAATCAATGGTTTTTAAGAGAAAAGGTTATTTCCCTCAAGAAATATTCCTTGTAAACATGTAAAGACATTTCTATCAATGATGAGAAAATATGATCTTATGGAATTATTTAAACATATTAATTATTTTTTTTCAAATATCTATCACGATTATTCTCTATTTTTTATGGTTTAATACAAGACATAGAATCACCTCTAAAATGAATTCATTGTGATGTTTCCTTTTATTATTATATGATGAATGATTATACAAAAGATATTATTTCTATAGGTAATTATTATATTAATTCCTTATGATTGATTTTAATTTTGAGTAACATATAATAATTAACATGTTATAAAGGGTTTACCTTGGTAAGGCTCCAATTTATTGGGTAAATATGTAGTATTGGGATCCAGATTGTATGGAATTATGGAGCAATATAATTCATTATGAGTGTTTTTCACTTTTTGATATTGTCTTGGAAGTTATCCTTGACTCATGTTTATGTCACTTTATATGATTACACTATATTTAATAGGTTTATATAATGTAATGTTACTATTTTATTTATGTTATGCTTCCATGTAATTCCACATTAGTTTATCTTTTATGATATAATTTTATACCTTTGACTTAGACATTATGTTTCATTATCTTTTTTATTCCCTTTCTGGTATTTTTACTTCACACCATTTTTTTTATATATTCCATATGTTGTCCTATGCAGTTTTAGAAGCTCAATGTGATTTAGGATCTCACGGTGGATAATAAAAATAAAGATGTTATGTTTTAGTTTATTTTGATGTTGTACATACATAGGCTCTCAAAGACACTTGGACTCGTAATAATAGGGTATTAATTATTGGATGTTATTGATAAAAATCATGTAATAATATTTTTTAATGGTAGGTGTCAATATAATTGGAATCATAACAAGGTAAATTTATTTTTGGATATTATTAATAGAGGACTCTAGAAAAATCCTTGTGTAAAATTATAAGAAAAGGATAACATTATGATGTTTTGGTAAGGAGGAGATTATATGCTTTTTATAAAAGTACATACCTTTCTGTATAAGATAACATGGCATGGGTTTGTCACATTAACATAGTGATTAAATAACCCTTAAATTTATTGGTTTATTATAACACTAACATCATTCTATTGCATGGTGTGTATACCATTACTATGCACCGGGATTGACACTCCTTGGGGATATGCTTGGGCTAGTTCACATTTTCACTATTAACCATTATTATGAATTTTACAATAGAATCTATGGAAATTTATGATATTCCATTAAGATATTGGATAAACCTAAAGTGTCATTGATTGATAATTCTAATTTCTATATTTATTATAAAGGCACAGATACCAGTATTTATGTCTTATGTGATGAGAGTGAAAGATGATTAAGGATATTTTAAGAGGCATTTAGGGGAATACAACCCTCTAGTTAGTATATGTTTTTGTTATTTAATGTATATTTACTTTATATTCTCTAGAAATATATTTAATAGTATTTATAACATTTAGGTTTAATTTGACCAGTGAAGATAAGAAAATTTTAGTCAATTATAATTAATTGATTTGTGAAAAGCGCATTATATAATAATATAGTGGTGAAAAATTATGTTATCATTAATGTTTTCTTAAAGATGGTCTACATATTTTTTGAAAAATTATATGAATTATATTAATATTGATTAATATAAAGGAAAACCCACATGTTGGGAGGAAACTCATCGTATCTAGAAGGGACCTACGGCTTGGACCCACAATTAAAGGGTGATAAGGGTGTAGTGACTACCTCTAGACTTCCTGATGTCCTAGCCAGTATGAAATAATTTTAGCATAAATTATTCGGAGGAGGATAATTATGATGGCTTTTTGAAAAATATTTAAGGATAAAAACATTTTGAATTTTTAGGATTTTGATGGGACTAAATATATTTTAGAAATTTTTTCACTGTATTGATGTATATGTAATCCATGAATCTGACAATTGATATAACATAACATCTAGTTTTGAATAAGACAATTAAATTTTTTTATTTGAAATTATTTAATAAGTGGGGTTATTTCCTTTGTGAATAATACATGTTGAACCCTTAGTGTATATTTTAACATAAAATGGATTATTTCTTAATATGAAGGATTAAATATTTTTGTAATTATCTTACCCAATGGTAACCATTCAAATTTTTGTTAATATTTAACGATAATAAAAATTGATAATTATTATTTTATGCATATTATGATTTTTTAAAAGTTTATTTTTTGGAATTATACATAAACAATTCATCTTATATATTCATTTCTTGGAGAAATAAATGAAGTGTAAATTGATCAATGCATAATCAAATGAAGCAATTATTATTATGAAATAGAAATATATAAAGAAAAAATATTTCCTTATAGTTTTAGTCTAAATTGTAATTTAATTTCCCAAATCTAAGAAAATAATCTTAATATGAAAATATTATCATATTATCTTCATTTATATTGAACCTACGGTCTTTTCTACACCTATATGGTATATGGTTTTGTGGTCATTCACTTTACCTTGATCATTCAATTTTTTATGATAAATAATATCTATTAGTCCCCATCGTCATATGGGAATTATTTATTTTTTATATGCCCACATTTTCACCTCCCACCACTGATATATTAATTTCAAACCTAGTTATCTTTCTTTCTAGAGGTCCTTTATATTTTCCATTCTCTCTTTTCAAGATGATGTTTTATTAACCCTTTTAACGATGTTGTATTTTCAAAAAATATTTTTTCAAACATCAAACCCTTGATTTTTGAGAAAAATTTCAAATTTCGATGATGAAATTTATTAATGGAGGATAATATAACACCCTAATATTTCAAAAGAATAACATTATGTTCAGTAGCATATGTAACATGCTACACCGATCATAAACGGTACACAAAATATAGTATTTGAATATGAAAATTATAAGGTAGTAATTAAACTGGAGATTATGAAAAGGATTAACTAATTAATGAAATATATATAAATATACTAGTCAATATAAATTTATTGATAAATTTTTATTAAATAATCACTATTATTTTATTAAATTCATTTTATTCATAAAAAGTACATTTTCCTCAAATTAATTTTTTAATGCTTTTTGTAAGAAAATAATATAATTAAAATTATTTACATTATGAAAATTTGTTTTATAAATTGAATTTATTTTTTATTTCAGCATAAAAGATTTTTTTGACTGCATTTTATTTTTTTGAAATGTTTAATTTTCAATGAATTTTAAAAAATTCTTATTTTCATAGAAAACTATTTTAAAATGTCTAATATTTTTATTTTTAGATTTTTTAAAAATTATTTAGTAATTAATAATTTAAATGAAATTTATATATTATATATGTTACTTCATAATTTAAATCCATGTAATGATGACCACTAGTCATATATTTAGTGTAATATCATCATATTCTTGAATAATGCATTTCATAAAGAACAGTTTTTGACACATCTTGCATTCTTATTTTTAAATTAAATTATGTGGCTTTTGTGAATTGAATTTTATATAATTAATTTAATATTTAGAATAATGATAATTAATATTTTTTAATGATCCTAACTTTTTTTCATAATGATTATTAAAAACAAAAATCAGTTACCATGATTAAGGGTAAAATAGGTTTATCATTGTTAAACTAAGAATCTAAGATTTATAACGACCTAAAAACATGTTTAATTTACACATTCTAGTCATATTTCTGCACTATCTCATTTATGTTTTTAACGTTCTCAATTTTGAATCCATATGTCCATGATTATGACTTTTATAAAAATTGATGTAATTAAAAGGACAATATGCCACTCTCTTACTATTAAAAAACACTTATATGTTGAAATAGGGATAAAAAAGAGGTATGATCGGTTGAATATATTAATTTTAAGGATAAATTATTTATATTTATCATGGTAATTAATTTCAAATTTTTAGTACTGAAATAACAACCTTAAATTTCAAAGTTACACTAACACTGTAATTATTTACATAAAACAAAAGTAAAATAAATAATTTAAAAATCGTAAATGTAAAACAATTTAAATAAATTATTCGGTTACATAAATTTTTTAGAAAAATAAAAAAATTTAGGTAATTTTTAAATTTATATATTCTTATTAAATCTATATCATGAGGATTTTAATGTCAATTCAAACAAATACTGTTAAAATTGACATTGGTGATACTTTATATTAAATAATGATTTATTAAATGATATAAAATTAATTACAATATTATCTTCATACATGTGAAAAATATATGGTTATAAATATCATCTATGGTACATTTTTTAATTTATGATAACATTTTAACCCTTTAATATTTAAAATATTAATTACAATGAATAATGTTGAAACCTGGTTTTACACACTACATGTGCTTGTGTTAAAATTAATTTTCCGCACACATCAGATTTCAATTAGATAAATTATATTTCATATTTAAAAATATTGGTTAAAAATTATATAATATTACTATTTATTTTTTTATTCTTAAAGTATAAATTAACTAGGTAAAAAAACGTGTTTCCATGGTGAAAACTAAAATGGTAAAATTGGGTAACGCTCTACGTAAAGGGGAAAAATTTAATAAATGTTCTTATTACTTGGTGCAGGTGTGGATAGATGTTATTTTCCATTTAATACATTATACAAAAAAAATTTAGAAACATTGTTTGAGAATTACTTCCCCTTATTGAATAGTTTTATAAATTTACAAAAATGACACTCATTGCACTTATAAAAGAGAACCACTTATTATATTTTTTCCAACATAAAAAAACTTCATTTATAAAATCCCTAAAAAATACCTTATTTACATCTATCACTATTTCTTAAATGAATTTTATTTATCAAGAGACTATCATAGGGAATCATTTTGTGCAAACCAACAGAGGATGTGTAAAAAAGAGTCTTCATGATTAACCAAGTGTTTTTTATTTTATTTATTCTTCAAACTCCATAAAATATTATCCCACAGAGATGATATAATAAAATAAGAATACCCCATATACTGATTTTTTCTATTTAAATTTAATAACTTATATACATATCCACTTTCATCAAATGGGAAATCAAACCATTTTCCATGTGTACGATGAACTATTGCCTAGATAACCGATATAATGTTTTCTGTCAACCCTGCTTGAGGATGGTTTTAATGATGGATTTAATACATTAATATTGGTATATTATTAATTACATTTTATTAAATATTAAAATATAATAGATCATGAAATTTATTATTTCCCATTTATTTAAAAATGATAATTTCATCATGCGAACATGTGCATTACAACCTTCGTAAAGCAATTTGTTTCATTTTTCAAAACCACATCAAATGAATGCTCCATATAAATATATTTAATAAAATTATATTATATTTTTGATATAATTATAACTTTGTAAATACAAAATAACTCTTAACTTATTTCCATTAACATTGATGAAAAATTAAAATGTTACTCATGCGTAGATGTGGCCCACCATCCTCAGGATTGTAGCGTAGCTCATCTATCATAGCCATATTTCATGGTAGTTTTAGAAAGTAAATTTATAATACAATCATAATAAATATTTAATTATTATTATTCTTTTCATAATGGAATAATGAAATAATTTATTTTCATCACGCTATAGAATTCATTTTGGACATATTAACCGAATATCATCGAAATGCCGGATTAGTATTTTTTTTAAATTGTTATGGATGATGCCTCTATTTATTATGGATAAAAGTCATCATTTTATATATTTATATAGGGAAAATTTTAATATAAAATGATATTAACTTAAATAACTTTAATAATAAAGTTGAATAATTTTCATAAGGATGTAAGTAATTAGCATAGCTTTTTTATTCAATAATCTAAAAATTTACATAATGAATTGGACCTGAGGTAAGGGTCTTCATCTAAATTTCCATTCATTGAAGCATATTTTAATGTTATGAACCAAAATATTTTATACGGTGTATACACCCATCCCTTAACATTTTATAATATAAATCCTTCTTGCATAATAGTATTTTATGTTTGAATTCATATTATTTCATCCAAGGGAATTTGACTTCAATGTTACTATTTGGTAAGTCATTTACAACTCAATTTATTTTCATTGGTTTATATTTATTATTAATTGTTTTTAATATTATAATATCATGTGTTTGATTTTTTTTGATTATTTAATTTTGTAATTACACTTGTTCTATGTTAATATACATTTGATAAAAATAATCAATTCTATGATTTATCCTCACTTCAATAGTATGATCTTTGTATGGTATTTCGTCTCAATTACTCTTCATTATGAAATATTTTAATGTAATGCATTAATTTATTTTATATGTGGTATATAATACCCCTCTTACAAATTATACAATGAATCATTCACACTTCATGTAATTTTATGTTATTAATCATTTTAATTAATCCAATGATATTTGATTCAAATGTTACTGAAGTGGTAAATGATTTAAATCACAATCTAAATGATTTTCAGGATTATATATATTGAATGTTACATTGGAGGAAATAATATAAAACCAATTTCTTAATCCAAGTCTATTTTAGAATCCTCTGGTCATGAATTTTTTTATATATTCTGATTTCATTTCCTCTCTTATTTAATAGAGTTATCCATAATTATTTTTGTAAGTAATACTGGTATTGTATCTTCCTTTGGATATGAAATATTTCTTCTAAATGTATATATTTTTAATAAAATATTTTAATTTTTTTTAATATTATCCAAATATTTATTTTATATATTCTTATGAGTGTTTTAATTTTTTATGAAAAAAATTTAAAAGTGATTTTCCTATCATTTTCACGACATGTTGATTTTTGATTTTAGAGAAAAGTGTGAATGGAATGTTTTATTTTATATTATTCTATATGTATAGAATTTTCCACCATCATGAACACTAAAATTATTCAATCTTACTTTAAAATTTTCCATGTAATTTTTTTAAAGATTATGTTTTTAAAAAATATTTTATGATTTATACATTTTTTATAAGTGATTTCAAAACGAAAATGATATTTTTATCAATAAATAATATATATAAATTATTAAATATATTTTCATAAAATAATAATAGCTTTGTTGTTATGTATTGATTATATATTATATATATATATATATCTCACATATATTAATGGCTTATTATACCTTCCTTTTATGAGTAAATACATTCCATATGTCCTTCATTATGAAATATCCATTCATTGTGATATGAGGTAATATTATGAAACCCATTATCATTATATGGGTAAATATTATGTATATTACTTATGATTTATTGAAATCTTATTGAATACATAATAATGAACAAGTTATGATGTGTACACAAAAATAACACTTCAATGTTTTGTATATAACTTCAGTCACATGAGATATTATGTTTGTGATTAGGGAGTAAACCTAGTCCATTATCAGATTTTGACTACCATGTGATATTATCTAGGATTTTTTCCATGAATCATGATTATTTAATTTCATATATTGCTACCACATTTCATAGGTTTTTATCTTCTTTTAATAGCATGTTATTTATGTTATTCTTCCATGTGATTACTCATAAACATTTCATTTATGATATTTGTTATTCAATTGGATCAGAAATTATGTTTCATTGTCATGATTATTTTATTTCTTCAATTTTTATCTCACCCATATCTTTTTTATATTACCCACATAATCCTATGTAGTTTTAGGAGCTCAAATAGTTCTTAGAGCTCACTAAGGATAATAGAAATAATAGTGAAATTTTTTACTTTCTTTTGATGATTTATATACATAGTATCCTAGAGAAAGTATGCCTCATAATATTTGGGATGTAATTAGTGGATATTTATGGCAACGATCATGTAATTATATTTGTAAAAATAGTGGGTCACTATTTAAATATAGAGTAAAATAAATCTATAAAGTAGTAGAAGATCCACATATTAATTAGGCACTAAAGAGCTATTACTATAGATGAATTGGCCACATCACGATTAGGTTTTTTTGTTCCAAGAATCCCAATAATATAAGATTAATTTCACTGGTGCTGACATATCAATATAGAATGAAAAAATGAGGTATTATTATCATGGTATATGTTTTAATTTTTCTAGAATCAGTGAAATGGAAATATATTTCAATTGGATGAATTCATGGGAGGGTAATGATACTATAAGTATACACTATACTATTACAAAATAAAAAGGATGTATTTATCAAAAAGAATGTATTATTAATATAGATAATAGGTTTAATTTTTTTTATAACGAGAGTGATATTAAATTAGGGTTGTATCAAGAACCTTGATCTGGATACTCATAACAACATTTTTAGAAGTAAAAAAATACTATATGGATATAAAATCAAGAGGTTGTTCCATCTATTAAATAGGTGAGTGTAAAAGATAAACCAATAATAAATAATATGTATAATTTGGAACTCTTGGATGTTAGGGAATAATTTTTCCAAAGTGGATGCATAAGAAACACTAAAATGAGAAAAATATTATTTTAAATGGAGGAGAAAATAAGTGGTGATATCCCCCACTTATAAAACTCAAGAGAATACTTATTAATTTGAGATAAATTCCACAATTGTTGAAATGTCTTATCCATGGAAGGATGATAGTGTTCACATACATGAATTGTATTGTGTAAGAGTTATCACACAATGGAGATCCTTTGGAAAATGGTCATGGTATCCAACTAAAAGATTTGATGATGTTGAATTTGAAGAAATTATGGAATTTCATTCCCAAAAGCTAAAATGTAGAAATGGGAATGTTGAATTTTAAGTGTTATTCCAATATGAAAAACTATATTTTTTAATTTTAAGAAGTTTGAGGTACCCGTACCCCATATACCTTATGGTTTCTAATTTATTTTTAATATATTCAAAATTATGTGGGATATATGTTCCATGGGGTGATTGTGATGTTAAATAACATGTTAATTGAGATAAATAATACCAAATAAAAAAATAAAAAAATATTTTCAAGAGATAAACACTTAGGTGGGGTTGTGAACAAGGTTTGAATGTTGTGTATCCTTATATATAATTTAATGATGTCAATACATAATTGGAAGACAAAGTTATTATTTGGTATCAATGTGTATTTAAAAAAAATATAATTATTTTAAAAGTTGTTTGATCCTCATAATAATTGATTTTATGCATTTAAATTAATTTTTTGGGGTAAATTATGATAGGGATCACATGTTGTGCTAAGAAGAAAAAAATATAAAGTTGTTTTGAGTTTTTATTGGTATTCAAGCGTAACATAGAAAAAATTGTTATTTTATATAAAAACTCATATTTCATACTATGACACCAGACTTATTTGGATTAGAGGATTTATTTACATCTTCAGGGGAAAAGGTAAAATTCACATAAGGAACCTCTAGATAAATATCAAAAGGAATTGAATTTTTATTACACATTTTTTCTGAAGTTGTAAATTCCAACTATAAATTTTTTTCAATATATTTTAATAATTTTTTGTAGGCATCATGTGGTTGATGAAAGATGATGATATTATCCTCAAAGGTAAATTAATAGAACATGAGGAACCCATTTTTTGAAGATGAAGAGATAAGGGGAGTTTAAATTTTGTAGAGATTCTTCTCATATATTAATGGGGAATGAATTGAAGGTGATGGGAGATGATATTATGATATAGGAAATTGAGGTTCAAAGTAATATCCCCTTATTTGATAGAATATTAAGAATTATTTATATTTAATTTCCAATAATGGGTAGTAATATGTTTTTCAAATTTGAAGTTTCTTATTTATTCAAAAAAACCCAAAGGGGGTGGAGGTTTATTTGGGATCCCAAATCATTCTATTACATTTTTTGAAAATACTTGTGTTGAAAATAAGAGGATTTTTTTCAAGAACATGTCATGCTTGGTAGTTTCTTACAATGATCTTTATTTCTTACATGAGGAATAGATTTTTTTTATAAAAAAGTCTTTAGGGTTTCTTTTCTAGATACAATATCCACACAAATAAAGAAAGGATGTTTGGGTGAATGTAGAACATGAAAATATATTCTAAAATATATATATTTTCAAGGTATTATACAAGGAAGAGTGTGATGAAGTTTCCCAAAATGGGAAAGACCATTCCCTAGTTAGTGGGCATGGTGAAGGTGAAGGATATATCCATGTATCAATGCTCGTTGTATAAGGTGTGTTGAAGATTAGTGAAGAACCATTGTGATGTTTTTGTTTTTAACAAAGTTTTAGCATTTATTTACAACAATCCTTTTTGAAAAAGAATTTTATTTTTCTTTTGGATTGGACCTAGTCCATCGTAATGAGTATTAATAATATTGCTTAATGTTTCTAAATCTAAAAACAAAGTGATATAAAAATTTTTCCTTAAGAAATGTGTTTTCCATAAAGAGGTTTCCAGAGGCAAGTTATTGAACTGAGTAGCAGCGAACAAAGAAGAGGTCATAAAGATGGATTTTTTAATCCCATGCACCATCATACTCAGGTCTATCAGTATGAAGTTCAAGATCAATTGGACATGAAGTTTGTTTAAATTTTATATGTTTCTGAGCAAAAAAAGACGTAATTTTGCTGAATGTTTTTGAATAAATATAGTTTAGTGTGGAGTTAAAATGTTTTCATATATTCTGACATTAAATCGAATGATAATTTGTTAGTCATGATTTTCTCATAAATCATGAAAAAACATTTTCATGAAATAGAGGACTTGTGATGTTTGTATAACTTCCAAAAACTATGAAATTGATGATTGGATCTTGATTTACCAGAATGAGATGTTTGCAGAATTACATATTTGTAAAGTTGATGATATTTAATGTTTTCAAAGTTTCCATGTGAAGTCTTCATCAAATATAGAACATTTTAATTATAATACCATCATAATGATAATTCCACCATTAAGTGGTATTTAAAAAGACATAATATATAATGGAATATCCATCATATTACGAAGATAAACTGATTCATCCAATTAATGACTCTCACATATAAAATATTTAACATAGAACATCAGAGAGATCAGAGTTGTTGTTGTCGATCCATAAAATGGATTTCTGTTATGAAATAATGTGAGTATTCTTAAAGAGTATGATTTTCATGAGAATAAATAATGGTAGAGTTCATGTTTGTAATTGAATAATATTGTGACATCAATAATCTTCTACTGATAATGAAAGGCAGATCCTAGTGAGTTGAGAAGGATAGTGTGATCTCAATGAGATGGGATAAACAGGAAAATTATAATGTTCTTATAAGGAAAAGTGTATCATAATTAGAAAAGGAGGTTGAAGCTGAGGAAGTTATATCAGATTGAACAAAAGTATGTTTGTTTGAGAAGACTGATCTCAATGAAATTTTGATAAGGAATAAGGAAGTAAAGTTTGATGTGGGGAAAAAAGAGACGAAAATATGAGTAGATCTTGGAGTTTTTTGAATTTTAGAGGGTGTCGAATTTTTTCAAGTTACCCACCTTTTCAATTATGGGTTTCCTATAAATATTTTCTCAATACATTAATACTTGAAACTTCACATGTGTAAAAACCCAAGATTTTATAGTACGTTATTTCTTCAATGTAATTCAATAACTTTCACTACATGCAATACCGAGTTCTATCGCACCATGACTTACCAAACAAGCCATTCAAAAGTGGTTAGGAATAATATTAATTGAATTTTAAACATTATATAATCCTTATAATTTAATAATCCATATTATTAGTTTCTTAGAAATAATGTAAGAACAAATACATTTTTTTCAGATAAAAGAAGAATTTTTCAAATAATGCAATTTTACCTCCTTTTAATGGCGAAGCATTTTTAAATCCAATATTGGAAATATTTATATATTAAATTTGAGAAAATAAACTTCTTATTTAGAATTGGGATATAAGAATTTAGTTTCAGTAAAGTTTTGGTGTTTTTTTGATAACTTTCATAATTGGGTGAATAGTGAAAATTACTATATTTTAACTGAAAACAACTTTTTAAATCAAAATAATTTATATTGATAAATTATAAATTTTAATGGTATGGAAGTAGAAATAGATTATATTTTTATAATTTAATCCAATTATTGTCATTTTAAGTAATTTCACTTTTAAATTGGACATAGTCAAGTGTCAAACTTTTGATAGTTATTATTTCTTAAAAATACGCCTTTTGGTTTTAATAGCGGGAATTAATTTTAAAGTAATAAATCCAAATTTTATGTTTTTAATTTGGTAAAATAGACTTCATTTTTTGATTCGGAATATCGAAATTATCTTAGGGTTAAATTTTGGTACTTTTCTGACAACTTTCATATATTGATGAATAGTGAAAATTAATAAATTTTAATTAAAAACAACTTTTTTAATCAAAATAATTAATAGTGATAAAATATAAATTTGAGTGGTATTAAAGTATATTTGGAATATATTTTTACCATTTAATACAATGTTTGTCATTGGACATTATTTCACAAATTAAATTGGACATAAACAACTGTCAATCTATAAATAGTTATTATCTCTTAAAAACACGATTTTTGTTTTAACAACAAGAATTAATTTTAAATTAATTTATTCTACTTCTGTGTTTTGAATTTGGAAAAATGGATTCCATATTGGGAATCAGGATGTCTAAAATTTGTAAATTGGTAACTTTTATTTTTAAACATTTTGAATAATTACTTCGGTAAATATTTTATTTACCATGGTTAAAGGGTAAATCCGGTAAATAAGGGTAAAAATAATATTATAATAATCATAAATTACACTAAAACGTGTCCCAACCTTATTGGTAGATACATGTCCGACCATGGGAATCTTCGGGTCAATTTTTGGGACCCTATGGAGCCACTTGTAGGTGATAAGGACACTTTATATAAATTTAGTTAATGTAAATAGAAAAATGACATAATCATATATCTTTTAGAATTGTTTTTTTACATAGGGTTATACATGTTATATTTTTGACTATAAATAATCATTAGAAATAAAAAATGATTTAATAAATAATGGTATTTTATTTATAATTTTCATACATTTAATAATTAAGTTTATTTATGACACAATAATGATGAAGTATTTTCCTTATTAATGAAAGAATCAAATAATTGGTATTATAAAAGTTAAAATAAATATAATTTGAAAGTTTAGATGACATACACGAATTTTATAGGTAACTATTACATGTTAGGATTACTTAAATGAATTTTATTTGAATTAATAAAGTTTTTATGACTAACAAAAATCAATTATTGAATAGTGTCAAAATTTACAAAAATGAGTTTTTTTAAAACAATCTTATATTATTAATTGATATTCTATTATTAAAAATCTAAGGTTCGGCCAAATTACTTATATCATGATATTTGTCTCATTAATGGACCACTTTTTTGGTCTCTTGGATGTATATAGTATGTTTATTAACTATATAATATAAAAATACAAAGTGACATGACAAATGTCAAACTAATTAACCAAGAGTTAAAACTAAAAGATAAGGTTAATATAGTGACCCAAAACTATCTAAAATATAATGGTTGAAAGTATTTAGACCCATACCCACCTTATACGTTTAATAATCCACTTTGGAGCCATTATAAACCTAATATGAATTTATTATAAATTAATACTTTAGGTTTTTCCTAAAGAGACCCTCCTCACCCTTATAAAAGGCCACCACTTATAACCAATTATTCACACCTTCAAAACCTTTTGGTTGGGCCAAACCAAGCCCAATTATTCTATCTACTTCCCTTAATTCAACCTAGATGCATTAGTTTGATCATAAATCCAACCTATGGAGCCCTTTTAATCAAATCAAAAGGAATAACACGAAGAAGAGGTAATGTTTTCACCACACTCTTTCAACTTCCTTTCTTCTTCAACTTCTTCTTTCATTGTTATTTTAATTATAAAATAATAACTCCAGTATCTTCTATATACTATGATTTTATTATAAATATGGTAAAACCATATTCATTATTCTATCAATCCTTTGAATGACATGTCACCATACGTGCGTATGTACGGCCTACCGTCTCCGAGTCGTGGTGTAATTGTTATTCAATACATTATTATTTGGATGGGTATAATAATGATGTGTAATTCATGTAAACAATAAATATAACATTATAATGATTCTTTATATATGATATACCATCCATTTATATATTATTTTAATATCAGAAGAATGATATCATCACTCGTGCGTACGTACGGACTACCGTCTCCATGAACGCGATGAGATTCATTTTCCATCATATCGATTCAAGTATAATTCTTATTTGATGATTAAAAATAATTTTTTAGGACTTGATATCATTCTGGATATAAATAAGATACAAGCTATCTATAACAAACACAGCTTATGTTACAAAACATATAAAAGGAAACGAGTAAGTTAACACCCGAAACAAAGATAATACGAAGATATTATTGACAATGTAATGTTAAAAGATCATATATGATATCATATTAATGTATATGAATATTTTATAATTTAATAACAATTATTTCATCATTATATAGTGGTTAACTTACCCCCAACCAAGGAAAATTGCAAGGTAAGGGGTTTTCATCTCACTCTTTATTCCCGTGAGATTCGTACCATATTGCCACTGTTACCTTTTGTGTGGTGTATGTACTAACCATACTTGTATTCATTGTCTAATACTGATTTTATTAATATTTTCATGACTTATTATATTCTCCCTTTACTTATTTTATATGAAATGTGTATAATTTGTGTGAAATATTAATGTTTTAATATTAAGTATAATTTTTTAGCATTTTTAGAAGTAGTCCAATTGAGCCAGTTTAATGTTTTAATAATATATATCCCTATACTGATCCCAATTGTGTGGTTCTTGTTTTTTAGGATTCTCCTTTCAATATAAAACATTTCATTAGAAGGTACCATGAGCCAATTATGCCATTTACAGGCTCATATAGTCCTCACAAACAAGACCAATGAATCTATGAACAAACTGGACCAGCTTTGAAGATTGATTTACTGGGATCAATACAGAAGTCCAAAAACACTAACTCTCCACAATAATTTTTGCGACTCTATATTTCATCTTGGACAAAAATTTCAAGGCCCCAATCTAAGTACGAGGGTCCCAAATGAAGCTTTAAAGTCCAGCCCACCATTCTGGCCGAGAATTACAATCAGTATAGTATGCATGACATATCTCATGATTTAAGAATTGAATCATGCTGATATTTTGCAGTGTGAAATATAAGATATAGGGGGCAGACATTGTTTAAGAACCCATTCGGATTTGAAGGCATCGTCATATTCAAAAACCCTTTCACATTCTGGACTTCAAAAAGACTGGATTGAAATGGACAATTTTACTTTTTTAATCAACCGGACATAACCTTTGATCCTTAAATCCAAATGACTCCAAATTTTTAGAGTAGTCGGAAAACTTTATTATCTACATATTTGAAGAAATATATGGCTCCATATTCTATTGTCTTGATGTCCATATCTACGAGCCAATTGGAAGGGTATTTCTGGAATGTAAACAGTCCACCACCTTGGGCTATAAATACATCCCCTCCTCTCCTTTTAAAAGGGTTAGAATTTATGAGAAAAGAAGGATTGATTGGCAGTACCAAGGCCCTGCAAAAGGCTTGGGAGGATCTTCCAAACTCATGTTTGCACTTGATAATCTCTTCCTTCTCTCTTTGTTTTCATTTACTTTTGCATTTTTCTTCATTGTAATTTTGCAAGTGTTTGTCTTTGTAATTCTGTTTTAATGAAATTTTCTTCTTCTTCATTTCTTATTCTCGTCCACCTTCTGTAGTTAAATATTAATTTTCATATTGTAGTTTAAATAAATCTGAAATCCATCATCTTATTTTACTTTATTATTCATAAAAAGTCCGGTTTTTTTACTCTCATCATCGTTCGTGTGTGTGTTCGGCACACAACTCTTTTCTTATCCCTTTATTTTTATTCTCTTTGTAATTCATCACCTTAAACATAATATACCAGATTACTAATAATTTAAATGGATGAGTAAATATATTATTGGGGTGAGTTATAATTTAGGGATGTTAAGTGATTGAGCGGTTTTTCTCGAAGAGTATTATTTAATTTAATATTGTGTATGTTGGACTGAACATGTCATGGATTATTGACATATTATGTTCAACGTGTGGTTTCCATGGATTATTGGAACCACAAATACACTTCCACAATAAATACTAGATTGATATTAGAACCCTAAGTAAAGTTAAGGCTTGGATTAAAGGCTCAACACTTGGGAATTCCAATCAACCTAAACTTTTGATGTGGGTGTTAATTTAATGCAATATAAAGCAAAGCTTAAGGATATCACATGATTAACTCCCTAATGATGAAATCACCCCAATAGTTTTCAATTTGTTAAATAAAAAATCATACATAAATTATTTCATAAGATCTGCAAACAAACCCCCAATCAGAATACAATTAACTAAAAACAAAAAACTATTACAATGTATCATCGCCGAGGATTCGACCCGAGTGCTGCTATACGCATTAGCAGAGCCCCAGAACCTTGACCGGTCGATAGGCGACAATAAGCTATGCCTTTCAAATGGCACCATTTCCTAGGATGGTTCATTAAGTAGTCATTAGTTTCTGGTTATTGTAAAAAAACCAAAAAAACAAAATTTAAAAAAAAATTAAAAAAAAAACACAAAGAAAAACCTGTATTCTTCTTAAAAATCATAAACAGAAAAAATACAAAGAAAAACCCATCTTCTTCTTTCTTCCAAAATCTCTTTGAATGCCCCGTAGCCTCCCAAATACTCCCTCGGATTTGTTTGACCCTAAAATTGAGCGAACACTTCGCCAACATAGGAGGAACATAAGAGATACTCAAATAATTCAAGAACCAGTCCTCATCTAACCAGTTGAAATTGAAATGGCCAATCCAAGTGAAAAAACCATAAAAGAACCCACTTCCCTGATATGAATTACCAACCTCTTGGTATTCAATATCCAAACATAGAATCTGAATTCAAACTCAAATCGGGTTTAATTCATCATCTCACTCTTTTTCACGGGCTAGCCAGTGAGGATCCACATCTTCACCTTAAAGAGTTCCAAGTCGTATGCTCTACCATGAAACCTCAAGGGGTTTCTGAAGAACAAATCAAACTCTGAGCATTCCCTTTTTCCCTATATGACACTGCTATGTCATGTCTCTATTACCTACCTCCTGGTTCCATAACCACATGGAATGACATGAAGCGGATTTTCTTAGAAAAATTCTTTCCTGCTTCTCGTACTGCTTCTATCCGAAAGGAAATAAGTTTTATTCGTCAGTTCCCAAGTGAATCACTCCATGAGTACCGGGAGAGGTTCAAAAATATTGTTGCAACCTACCCACATCATCAAATCCCTCACCAAATCTTGATCCAATAATTCTATGAGGGGTTATTGTCTATGGAGAGAACTCTCATAGATGCCGCAAGTGGCGGTGCTCTTGTTGATAAAACTCTTTCAACTATAAGAGATCTCATAAGTAACATGGTGGAAAACACACAACAATTCCATACTTGAGCACATGATCAAGTCAAACAAGCCCACGATAATCAATCAATTGAACCGAACAAAATGATCGAGTGGATGAGTGAACTTACAGGTCTTGTGGGACAACTAGCCGGGGAAACCAAATCCCCAACCTCATCTTCTCCGCAATCAATGTTTCCTGGACCTGTCAAAAGCTGTGGAATCTGCAACTCTCCATCTCATCCAACTGACACATGTCCACAACTTCAAGAGGATCAATCCGATTCATCTGGACCAATGGAGCTCAATGCAGCATATGCTAAGAGGAGGACCAATCTTCAACTGTTAGGTCAGTTTGTTAGAAACTTCAACCAACATGACTCTGAGCCCTTCTCCTCTAACTTTAACCATGGATTGAGGTATGGTAACCCCATGTCTCACCCCCCTCAATTCCCTCCTCCAAACCCAAACCAATTCTAATATGGTCAAGGTCGTGGTAACTTCCATCAACCTTATCCTTTTGTTCCTCATCCTCAAAGGAACAATCCTCCTCCTGGATTCCATTATCCTAGTGAGCCTTCCCAATTCCAAAACCAATACAACCGATTTCCCAAGAACCAAAATCAAGGCAATCCCATCTAGGGACAAGCCCATTCTTCCAAAAAACCATGGGAATGTTCAGTGGAAGATATTTCCTCATTCACCCGTTCTAGCCTTAAAAGCATTGAAACTCAAATAGGTCAACTTGCATCCCACCTGAGCCAGCAACAACAATAAAATTATTCCCAACTCCCAGCTCAACCATTACACAACCCCAAGGGTAATGTAAGTGCAATTTCACTTAGATCAGGAAAGCAACTTGATATGCCTCAAGATAAATCCTCAAACCCTCCTTTGAATGTTGACCTAGAAAATGAAAAGAAAAATAAAATTGAAAAGGAATCTGAATCCATTCCATCACCTCTTTCCATTCCACTTAGGAACCCAATTCCTTTTCCTCAAGCTATTTCTAAGACAGGGAAGTCCTTTGAACCTGATCCTGAAATGCTTTACATGTTTAGACGTGTTGAAGTCAACATTCCCCTCTTAGATTCCATAAAACAAATTCCTAAGTATGCCATGTTTCTCAAGGAGCTTTGTACCAACAAGAGGCAACTTAGGACCTTTGAAAATGTTACCACCCAGCATTCCATACCCATTAAGGGCAAAGATCCCAGTACCTTTACAGTTCTATGCCAAATTGGAAGTTCCAACTTTGATGATGCACTCCTAGTCCTAGGATCCTCAATTAATGTCATGCCCAAATCCATATTCTCCAACCTTGGTCTAGGTCCCTTTCACCTAACGGTTGTTGTCATTCAGTTATCCAATCGAAGCACAACCAGTCCTGAGGGAATAATTGAGGATGTCCTTGTCAGAGTAAATGATCTTATCTTCCCTGGTGATTTCTATGTCCTTGACATGGAAGGTGAGACGAACTCTTCTCTATCTCCCCTAATTCTAGGAATACTATTCCTCATGACTGCGAGAACCAAGATTGATGTCCATTCAGGCATCCAATCCATGGAATTCAGTGAACAACTGGTCAAGTTCACCATTTTCCAAGCCATGCGATACCCATCTGAGGATCACTCTGCATTCTAAATCCATGCTTCTGAGGAAACTTCTATGATTCAATTGAACCCCAAACCACCATGTTCTTCATATTCTAATGACAATGGATCTTGTGAAATCTGCACCATGATTAACCAAGTAATAAATGGTGAAGTTGATGTGGACCTCTCATTCGTAGACTCCATCAATCTTGAAGAACTTGAAAACTCTCTTGAATCTCACATCAACTCTGATATCTACTGCTCCACCTTGGACAGTATTAAAGAGAATGAATCTGAAGCAATTGAACTCCCTTCATCCATTCATGAGATGTTTAACCCACAAATAAAATATGAGAATAATCTGAAACCCCTTCCTGCACACCTAAAATATGAATTCCTCTTCCATGATCACTAATATCCTGTCATTATCTCTACCACCCTTATTGAAACTGAGGAGTCCAAACTTGTTCAGGTGTTAGATGAAAAGAAGGCCTTAGGTTGGACCCTAGATGACATACCAGGAATCAACCCTACCCTTTGCATGGATCACATCCATCGTGAGGAATCATCCAAACCAATTAGACAACCAAAAAGAAGACTCAATCCACTCATCCTTGAGGTAGTTAGGGAAGAGATCACCAAGATTCTTCAAGCTGGTATTATCTACCCAATTTCTGATACTGAATGGGTTAGTCCAATTCAAGCTGTACCTAAGAAGGGTGGTATAACTGTTGTCACAAATGAACATGGAGAGGTAGTCACAACTAGAGTGAAGAACAAATGGCGTGTGTGCATCGATTATCGAAAATTGAATGCTGAAACACGAAAATATCACTACCCTCTTCCATTCCTTGATCAAATTCTATAAATATTGTCTGTAAAGTCACACTATTTCTTTCATGATGGATACAACGGCTGGTTCCATATCCCAATCTCACCTTAGGACCATGAAAAGACTACTTTCACAAGCCCCTTTGGAACATATGCATATAGAAGAATGCCTTTTGGACTTTTCAATGCTCCTGAAACATTCCAGAGGTGTATGATGAGTATCTTTTCTGAATTCATTGAACACTGCATGGAAGTCTTCATGGATGAATTGAATATTTATGGTGAGTCATTTGAATCTAGTTTGAATTCACACTCTCTTGTCCTACAAAAGTGTGTCAAGTGTAACCTTCTGTTAAATTTTTAAAAATTTCACTTCATGGTTGCAAATGGGATTCTTCTAAGGTACATAGTTTCAAAAGATGGTATTGAAGTCGATCCTACCAAAATTGAAGTGATCCAATCACTTCCTGAACCCACTTATGTTCAAGACATCCATTCATTCATCGGTCATGCCGTTTTCTATCGGAGATTCTTCCATAACTTTAGTAGCATTTCCATACCACTCACTAGGTTTCTCCAAAATGATGTCACTTTCCATTTTGATGAGGTTTTCAAGAGATCCTTCATTGAACTCAAAACTTCTCTTACATCTACCCCAATAATCCAACCCCCAGATTAGTCCTTACCCTTTGAGTTGATGTGTGATGCTTCTGATAGAGCTGTTGGAGCAGTTCTTGGTCAAAGAAGAGAAACAATTCTTCATGTGAACTATTATGCCTCAAAAACATTGTATTAGACTCAATATCACTACACTGTCACTAAAAAGGAACTTCTAGTAGTGGTTTTTGCCTTAGATAAATTCCAGCCCTATCTCTTAGGTGCCAAAATCATAATCTTCACAGACCATTATGCTATAAAGTTCTTACTCAAGAAATGTGATTCCAAACCGAGGATAATAAGATGGATCCTAATGATCCAAGAGTTTGACCTTGAAATAAAAGATAGACCAGGAAAAGAAAACCCTGTTACTGATCATATGAGTAGAATTTCTAATTCTTCTCAATCTGAAATCATCGATCCTAAATTACCCACTGAGCACCTTTAATATCTCACTCCAAAAATACCATGGTATGCCCCAATTGTAAATTACTTGGTTTTTGGTGTTTTTCCTGAAACGTTTTCAAAAGAACAAAAAATAAAGTTGAAAAGTGATTCAAAATACTATTTTTGGGAAGAAAATAAACATTGGAAAACTGGGGCTGACATGGTAATAAGGACATGTGTCGATGAAAATGAACAATCTTCCATATTAGAATTCTTTCACTCACTTCCAGGAGGTGGCCACTTTGGACCAAAAAGGACCTCCCGAAAGTTCCTAGGCTCTGGATTCTTCTGGACTTCTCCCTTTAAGGACTCACACGAGTTCTGTCAATCATGTACCACTTGCCAAAAGTTCGACACAATCTCCAAAAGAAATTAAATGCCCCAAAAGACTTTAATCTTTTGTGAAATCGTCGATGTTTGGGGAATTGATTTCATGGGACCATTCCCCCCTTCCAATGGATTCTCATACATTCTTCTTGTGGTGGATTATGTTTCAAGGTGGGTTGAGGCCAAACCCACTAGGAAGGATGATTCTCATACTGTTAGTGAGTTCCTAAAGACCCACATCTTCCAAAGATTTGGCACACCACGTTCCTTGATCAGTGACTTAGGAACCCATTTTTTTAATAGAACCATGGATTCTATTCTGAAGAAGAACATGGTTATACATAAAACTTCAACTGCATATCACCCTCAAACAAATGGGATGGCTGAACTCTCTAATAGAGAAGTTAAAAGCATACTTGAGATAATTGTTAAGCCCACCAGAAAAGACTGGCCTGAGAGACTTGGTGAAGCCCTTTGGGCTTATCGAAATGCCTATAAAACACCCATTGGGATGTCTCCTTTCAGGATAGTTTTTGGTAAAGCATGTCACTTACAAGTTTAAATCCAACATAAGTCTTTTTGGGCTATGAAAACCTGTAATTGTGATTGTGAGAAATATGGTGAAGAAAGATTGTTGCAATTGGCTGAACTGGAGGAGCTTCAACTCGAATCCTATGAGAATTCCAATCTGTACAAAGAGAAGTCTAAGGTACTCCATGAAAAACACATCCTGATAAAGGTATTTCATGAAGGTGAGAAGGTAATGCTCTTTAATTCTCGATTTCGGATTCACCCAGGTAAGCTTAATTCTCATTGGGAAGGTCCTTTTGTTATTACTAACATTTACCCATTTGGTGCAGTGCATGTCCAAGACCCCTCTTCCAAAAGGCCATTCACGATTAATGGAAATCTGTTAAAGCATCAACATGAGAGGATTCACAATCCTGGATCAACATTGACTTCCACTAGCTCCCCAAATTCTCAAGCTGACCTACCACTAGATGGAGAAGGCGACCCGCCAAATCCAAACCAGGGGGCACCTCTTTCCCTTTAACTCTCTTTATCTCTTCCTCTCTCTACCTCTTTCTTCTTTTTCCCTCTCTCTTCATTTTTTTCCACTTTCTTTTTCAAAACCTTTCTTTTTCACTTTCTCTTTTTTGTGGATGTATCTTTATAAAAAAACAAAAAAATATAAAAACCTACAAAAATAAAAAAACCAAGAAAACAATCACTTACAAAATACACAAAAATTAAAGAGTCATTCTTACTCACCATCGAGTTTTGAAATTTTGTATAACCATTTTGGGGAGTTAACAGACATGTTTTCATCTCAAAAATTTTTTATTTTCATTATAACTTTTGATAAATAATTTTGTGTCAAAACCAACACATTTTGAATGCTCAATTTTTGATTTGGGAAATGCTATTCCTGAACCGTGAGGAATAAAATTTACTTTCATGCCAACGCCACCTATGGACATCTTTTCACAATGTGTGTTTTCACCCCCATTTGTGAGTCTTGAGTCTGTGGACCTTAGAGCTGAATTTACTTCCACAGTGTGTATTAGTATGATAGAGGCATTTTCTGAACCACATGAGAATCACAATAGCCAAATAGCCTCCCATTTCCCTTACATTAATCCTCCTTTTGAAAGCCACTTCAAGCCTATGAAAACCTTTTCTTTCACAGCCACATTACAAGCCAAATACCTTTTCCCACCCAATATCAACATGGATTTTCATTGTATAATTTTTTTTGAAATTTAAGTGTGGGGGGAATGGGTTTCATTGTTTGGGAACCCTATTATTTATTTTCACCATGTTATCATATGCTTGATGGAAAGCATCCATTTCAGTGTGGGGGAGAGGTTTTCATTAAGTGTGTTTTGGGGAATGTAATGAACATCCATTTATGTAATTTTGTAAATGTTATTGACAAGTGTTCAAAAAAATGATGAAAAAAATTAAAAAAAAATCAAAAAAAAATGATGAACAATTTGGTTGTGTCTTGGGTAGGTCAAAAATCACTCTTTCTCAGCCTTTGATATTTTTATAACTATTACAATTAGTGTCGTGAGGAGATCAATCATGGTTTGGGTTATGAGTGTGAGATCTTTTCCAAGTTCAACTTTCGAAAAAAAGAAAATAAAATAAAAAAAAGGAACACTTGAATTATATTCTTTTTGGGAGAAGTTTTATGTTTTGTAAATATTTCATCTCATCATTATCTTCATATTTTGTTCCTCTATTGTGACTTTCTTCACATAATAATTCCGTTGAAAATATTTTTTTTCATTTCCTTCCATGTTTTATTTCAAAAAAATGTGCATTGATTTTTCTATGTTGGTGTTTTACCAGTTTTCTTCTCTCTTGGACATTATATTCATACTATCCCATAGCCACAGAAAAACCCCTTAAAAAGACCTCCTGATTCTTGTGCACTTTGGATAGGGATTGTAAGCTGAGAGCTTTTTTCAAACTCTATGATTTTCACTTTTGGTTGGTGAAAGAGTGAACCTCCACAGATAAATTTTATCATCTTGAGAGGTGTGAGTTTTGACTATCCACATTTTCCATTTCTAAATTTGAGCATGAAAAACTGAATTAGTTTTGGAACATTGTGTCTGAAAAAACTTGTGGTGGATTTCAAAATGGATGAGTGAAATAGTCTAAACCTCCCCTGATTGGAGAAAACAAAATTTTAATATCTGTTGGTGAGTAAAACTAATTTTGTCATATTTTATATTTGTTTCACATGAGGATATGAACAAAACTAAGTGTGGGGGAGTTGATATCATTAATATTTTCATGACTTATTATATACTCCCTTTACTTTATATGAAATGTTCATAATTTGTGTGAAATATTAATGTTTTAATATTAAGTATAATTTTTGAGCATTTTTAGAAGTAGTCCAATTGAGTCAGTTTAATGTTTTAATAATAACTATCACTATACTGATCCAAATTGTGTGGTTCATGTTTCTTAAGATTCTCCTATCAATATAAAACATTTAATTAGAAGGTACCATGAGCCAATTCTGCCATTTAAAGGGACATATGGTCCTCACAAACAAGACCAAAGAATCTGTGAACAAAATGGACCAGCCATGAAGATTGATTTACTAGGCTCAATCCAGAAGTCCGAAAACATTATATCTCCAGAATAATTTGGGGGACACTACATGTCATCTTGGATAAAAATTTCAAGGCTCAAATCTAAGGACAATGGGCCCAAATGAAGCTTCGAAGTCCAACCCACCATTCTGGCCGAGAATTAAAATCAGTATAGTATGCATGACATATCTCATGATGTAAGCATCAAATCGAGCTGATATTTTGATGTGTGAAAGCGGAGATATAGGCGGCCGACGTTTTTGAAGAACCCATTTGGATTTTAAGGCTTCTTCATATTCAAAAACCCTATCACATTACGGACTTCAAAAAGCCTCTATTGAAATTGACAGTTTTACTTTGTTTAATAAATCGGCCATAACTTTGGATCCTTAAGTCCAAATGATTCAAAATTTTGAGAGTAGTCGGAAAACGTTATTATCTATAACGTTGAAGAAAGAGATCTCTCGATATTCGGCTGTCTTGATGTCCGTATCTGCGAGCCAATTGGAGGGGGTTTTCTGGAATGTAAACAGTCCACAACCTTGGGCTATAAATAAATCCCCTCCTCTCCTTTCAAAAGGGTTGGCATTTCAGAGAAAAGGAGGACAGATTGGCAGTACCAAGGCCCTACCAAAGACTTTGGAGGATCTTCCAAGATCAAGTTTTCAATTGATAATCCCTTTCCCCTATCTTTGTTTTCATTTACTTTTTCATTTTTCTTCGTTGTAATTTTGCAAGTGTTTGTCTTCGTAATTATGTTTTAATGCAATTTTCTTCTTCTTAATTTTTTATTTTCATCCACCCTATATAGTTCAATATTAATTTTCTTATTATAGTTTAAATCAATCTTAAATACATCATCTTCTTTTACTTTATTATTCAGTAAAAATTCAGGCTTTTTTTACTCTCATCATCATTCATGTGTGTGTTCGGTGCACAACTCTTTTCTTATCCCTTTCTTTTTCTTCTATTTTTAATTCATAAACTTAAAAATAATAGACCATACTACTAATAATTTAAATGGATGAGTAAATATCTTATTGGGGTGAGTTATAATTTAGGGATGTTAAGTGATTGAGCAGTTTTTCTCGATGAGTATTCATTAATTTAACATTGTGTATGTTGGACTGAACATGTCATGGATTATTGACATATTATGTTCAACGTGTGGTTACCATGGATTATTGGAACCATAAATACACTTCCAAAATCAAGCACTGATTGATATTAGAACCCTATGTAAAGTTACGACTTGGATTAAAGGCTTAACACTTGGGAATTCCAATCAACATCAACTTTTGATGTGGGTGTTAATTTAATGCAATATAAAGCAATGATCAAGGATATCACATGCTTATCTCCCTAATTATGAACTCACCCCAATCTTTATCAATTTGTTAAATCAAACATCATACATAAATTATTTCATAAGCTTTGAAAACAAACCCCCCAATCAGAATACAATTAACTAAAAACAAATGACTATTACGAAGTATCATAGCTGAGGATTCGACCCGAGTTCTGCTATACACATTAGCAGAGCACCAGAACCTTGACCGGTCGATAGGCAAAAATCATCCGCACATTTCAAATACACTTTAATTTATGTTTATTTACATATTCATTGTATGAATCCCCTTTCATGGGGTGTATATTTTGTAAGTTACCAAATTGGTAAGGGTTTATTTCACAATCTCTTCATTATCCGAGGTTGTTTATACATATTTATCTACTAGGACCTCTTTATCATCCACATCAATGTTTTTTAAAAATTTATTTCAAAACATTCTTACTATTTTACAGAATATCGGTTAAAGTAATTTATACCCTTGTTTGAATTTTTATAAGATGTTTATAAAAGAATCTTTAAGTCATTTTCCAAACAAGTTCCTTTTTAATCTTTTTGAAAAAATTAAGGTAAGAATGTTTTTTATAACTTATACAGTCGGTGCGGCTATTTTCCACCATTGTAAAATCTTCAAAGTTTACCTTACTAGTTTATAAGAATATTTTTAAAGTAAATTTTTTATTTTATAACTATGTTATTTTTAAATGTTTTAAAAAAAGGGATTTTTCTCTTAAATAGTTTTTATTTCATCTATGTCAACATCCTTTGATGGATTTTAAGTTTATTTGGAGTTGATTTATTATGATACAAAACATCCATATTATATTGAAGGTTTTAAGATATGTTTGACTGTGGATGTGTCCTTTTTATACCATTCATGGTTTTTGGAGAAAGTATTTACATTTCGTAAGATAATTTTAATATGAATGTTTATGTTATGTTTAAACCTGTTCATATGGGGAATGCATTGGACTGAGTAAGTGATTGGTGGAGCTCACTATAGCCCCTCGATTCATCAGTAGGTCTCATGAGACAAACTAGTGTCTTGGAACGAGGCCTTGACAAAATATTATTTGTAGTCTTGGCACGAGGCCTTGGCTACATGGTTATGATAGTCTGGAATTATGCATTCTATCATTATGAAAGTTGTTATTAATATTGCATGTAATTATTCAACTAGTGGAATATCCATGTGAATAAGTAAATGACATTATTTAATTTTTGTTCCATATTATGCTGAAGTTAATGTTTAAAAAGATTTTTTTAGTTATAAATTGCCTTAAATGTTTATTCTTATTAATGAAAGTTTCCGCTATATTTTTATCCATACTGGGAATTTGAGCTCACCCCTTTATATGTTTTATTTTTTCCAGCATGTGAAGAAGTATTTTATGAATGACCTGCAGGGATATTATAAAGGGATATGAGTGCAGAGACAAGTTTTCGTTGTAGTTTTCACTTTATGATGTAATGTAAACTTTATGAATGTATCTAGTTATTTCAAGGTTAATAAACTAATCGGTCTTTCGAGACATCATCATTTGTGATCATGCCAATGGTATGTAATAATGCACTGACTATGCGTAACTAGGGTCGGGGCGTTACAGTTGGTATCAGAGGAATTTTAGTACCAACCTTGGAAACTAGATTTTGATAAAATCTGATTAGACCACATAGGCCTAAGATAGACTTTGAGGATTAATATAGAAGAATATCCTAGAATATTGGTATTATAGAGATTTTTTGAGTTTTTCGAGCAATACATCCCTGTCTGGATACGAGCAGGTAGTGGCGACTCTGGAACAGATTTACCTAGCGGTAAAACCTGAAAACACCACTTTGAGCTAGACTCGAACGGTAACTGGTTCACGACAACGGGCCTTACTGCACTGTTGGTTATGACACTCCCGAGAGATATGCTTAGGATAATTCTCATTTTCTTTACAAACCATTATAAAGGGTTTATGAGTATATACTTTCTCAAAGAAAACATTTTTTTATGATTATAGATTATATCCATAAATAGTTCAATTTATGTAAGGTATTTTATAAGTTTGGAATTATTCATTGTAATACATAAACTGACCTAGTTTATGCTATTGTATAAAAATGGCGCCCAGTAGAAAGAATGTGAGCTCCAGTAATACATATGATCCAAAGAGTAAGAAGGATTATATCTTTCACTATATTAATCCAACATTTAGAAGGGAAATAGTCTCCCATGTATTATCAACATATGAATAAATAGTATCATGTGTTAATAAGATATGTAAAGAATTCTCCGAGTTCTATAGCTTTGAATAGAAGCAAGAGAAGAAAAGTATGGAACAGAGAAAGATAGATAAAGGGAAGAGGGAAAAGAATAATTTTCCCATATTTGATAACTATGGGAAGAAACACCCTAGAACTTGCCTGAAAGGAATGAGAGTTTGTTATAAGTGTTGAGAAAAAGGACACCATGTACGTAACTGCAATGGTAAGAAAAAGGTTTCAAATGTACAATGCTTCATCTGCAAAGAGTTGGGATACTACGCGAACCAATGCCCAAATCATCAAAGTATGACCCAAATGATGCTATTGGATAATAATCATGTTATGATACTACCACAGATGAGGAAAAATGATTAGAGTTCTTATGTTGTTATTAGAGAATTATGTCATTTGAGTGTTGTATCAACAATGTACTCATTATAATAATTATGGAGTATATAAGGATTGTACTTCAGTAATATTTCATTAAGGACTTAAGATTATGTGGAACCAAGAAAAGTGACTCAATAGAAGGTTAAATTTTTAGAAAATATATGGTTGATAGAAAGATAAACCATAATATGGTTCTGATACCGAGGTAGTGATTTTGGAATAATACATGATTGATTTAGATAAATTATATTGGATATTCTTGAATACCTTGAAACTGATTAATGATTTTTATATTCCATCATTGTTGAAGTTTACAACATTTTTTGATAGAAGGAGTATATCTACTATTCTATAAGTAACAAGGGATCATGAATGTAATCAATAAGGTTTTATGGTATTTAAGGATGATGTAGTGTTTTAAAAGAATACATGATGAAGGTGTTCACATGCTATTATGTGGAAAAAAATGATCTTCATTATGTTTACCTACCTTAAAAATTTTGGAATATGAGTTTGGACAGAATTATTTTGGATAAGTCTTGTTTGAGATTATTTTTGGATTTCCTTAAAAAGAACAACTCAGAGGTAGGTGACAACTCGTCGCGTCCGGCAAGGTCGCGAGACTTGAACCCACAACCGAAGGGAGACAATAGTAAATATCCTTCCATTGACCCATGTGATGTCCTAGATTGAATAATGTAGTTTTTTAATGGTTCTTCTAGATGAATTATAAATTCATTTTTTTGAACCCTATACGAATTGGATAAATAGAATATTATTTTTATGTTATATTATCTTTTAGAGTGAAAGATTAGTTTGTTGTAGAACTTACTTAAAGGATGGGACTCTACTTGTAAAGTATATATTTTTATTATTCTCTTATTCAATGAACAAATTAATCCTTATACTTTAATGAAGGGATCTTAAAAAAAATGTGTTATCCTAATACCATATGTTTTGCTGAACCGATGGTATTTTAAATCATCATAGATTGATGAATTTAAGGCCCTCAATTTTACACTTGTTTCTGATTGATGACCTCAATCACTACCTACAAATATTTACATTTTTCCTCTAACTATATGTCTCCCATTTCCACCAATGTTCTCCTAATCGAGATCATAATTTGGTGGCGACCCTTTCATTTCCCTTTTACTCTTATTAAGACTAAATTTTTTTAACCTAATTTCTAATGTGGGTTTTCCCAAAGGTATTTTCTATTTTCAACCTTTTTTTTCGAAAAATAATTTCTAATTGTGAGGATGCAATTTATTTAATGAGGGAAGAAGGTAACACCCCAAGATTTTTTAGTACATTATTTCTTCAAAGTAATTCAATAACTTTCACTAAACGCAATACCGAGTTCTAGCGCACCATGACTTACCAAACTAGCCGTTCAAAAGTGGTTAATAAATTTATTAACTAAATTTTAATCTTTATATAATCCTTATTATTTCATAATCCATATTATTAGTTTCTTAGACATAAAATAAGAACAAATACATTTTTTCAAATAAAAGAAGTATTTTTCAAAAAATCCAATTTTGCCACCTTTTAATGGAAATGCATTTTTAAATCCAATATTTGAAACTCTTATATATTCAATTTGACAAAATTAAATTCTTAGTCAGAATTGGGACATAAAAATTTAGTTTCAATAATGTTTTGGTGTTTTTCTGATAACTTTCATGTATGGGTGAATAGTGAAAAATACTATATTTTAACTGAAAACAACTTTTTTAATCAAAATAATTTATATTGTTTAATTATACATTTTAATGGAAAGGAAGTATAAATAGGTTATGTTTTTACCATTTAATCCAAATTTTTTCATTTCAAGTAATTTCACTTTGAAATTGGACATAATCAAGTGTCAAACTTTTGATAGTTATTATTTCTTAGAAATACACCTTTTGGTTTTAATAGTGTGAATTAATTTTAAATTTATAAATGCAACTTTTATATTTTGAATTTGGTAAAAAAAATAATTCATTATTTGATTCGGAATATCTAATTTAGCTTAGGGTGAAATTTGGTTACTTTTCTAAAAACATTAATATTTTGATGAATAGTGAAAATTACTAAATTTTAATTAAAAATAAATTTTTTAATCCAAATAATTAATAGTGATAAATTATGGATTTTTGTGGTTTTAAATTATATTTAGAATATATTTTTACCATTCAATAAAATTTTGGTCATTGAACATAATTTCACAATTAAATTGGACATAAACAAGTGTCAATCTTTTGAGAGTTATTATCTCTTAAAAACTCGCTTTTTGTTTTTACAACAGGAATTAATTTTAAATTAATTTCAGCCACTTCTGTGTTTTGAATTTTTAAAAATGGATTCCATATTTGGAATCAGGATTTCCAAATTGTGTAAATAAGTAACTTTTATTTTTAGAAATTTTGAATAATTACTTCGGTAAATATTTTATTTACCATGGTTAAAAGATAAATCCTTTAAATAAGGGTAACAAATAATGTTATAATAATAATAAATTAACCTAAAACGTGTTTTAACCTTGTTGGTTGATACATGTCCGACCATGGTCATCTTTGGGTCGATTTTGGGACCCCATGGAGCAACTTGTAGGTGATAAGGACACTTTATATTAATTAAGTTAAAGTAAATTGAAAAATGACATAAGCATATATATTTTAGCAAATTGTTTTTTTACATATGGTTATACATGTTATATTTTCAACTATAAATATTCATTAGAAAGATGAAAAAAGTACTACATAATGGTATTTTATTTATAATTTTTAGACTTTTAATGATTAAATTTATTTATGACACTATAATGATGCAGTATTTTCTTTATTAATGAAAGAATCAAATAATTGGTATGATAAAAGTTAAAATAAAAATAATTTGAAAGTTATGATGACATAAAAGAATTTTATGGGTTAATATTACATGATAGGATTTTTTTAAATTCATTTTATTCTAATTAATAAAGTTGTTAAGACTTTAACAAAAAATCAATTATTGAATAGTGTCAAAATTGACATAAATGAGTTTTTAAAACAAATATTATATTATTAATTGATATTATATTCCTAAAAATCTAAAGTTAGGCCAAAGGACATATATCATGACAGGTGTATAATTAATGGGAAACTTTGGGGTCCTTGGATGTATATATTATTTTTATTAACTATATAATATAAAAAAACAAAGTGACATGGTAAATGTAAAACTAATTAACTAAGAGTTAGAACTAAAGGATAAGGTTAATATATTGACCCAAACCTGCCTAAAATCTATTGGTTGAAATGATTTCGACACCTTCCCACCTTATACTTTTAATAATACACTTTTGAGCCATTTTAAACCAAATATAAATTTATTATAAATTAATACTTTGAGTTTTTCAAAAAGAGCCCCTCCCCCTTATAAAAAGACGCCACTTATAACCAATTATCCACACCATAAAATCCTTTTGGCTCTTCCAAAACCAGCCCAATTATTCTCTTAACTTCCTTCACTTCAACCTAGAGGCCTTAGTTTGATCATAAATCCAACCTACGGAGACCTTTTGATCAAATCAAAAGGAAGAACCCGAAGAATAAGTAATGTTTTCACCACCCTCTTTCAAGTTCCTTTCTTCTTCAACTTATTCTTTCTTTGTTATTTACATTATAAAATAATAACTCCAGTATCTTCTATATGATGTGATGTTATTATAAATATGGTACAAGAATATTCATTATTCTATCCATCCTTTGAATGACATGCCACCATACGTGCGTACGTACGACCTACCGTTTCCACGTCATGGTGTAATTGTTATTCAATACATTATGATTTGGATGGGTATAATAATGATGTGTAATTCATTTAAATAATAAATATAACATTATAATGATTCTGTATATATGATATACCATCCAATTATATATTATTTTAATATCAAAATAATGATATTATCGCTCGTGCATACATACGGACTACCGTCTCCACGAACACGATAAGATTCATTTTCCATCATATCCATTCAAGTATAATTATCATGTGATGATTAAAAATAATTTTTAAGGACTTGATATCATTATGGGTATGAATAAGATACAAACTATCTATAAAAAACACTGCTTATGTAACAAAACATATAAAAGGAAATGAGTAAGTTAAAACCCAAAATGACGATAATACTAAGATATTATTAACAAAGCAATGTTAAAAGATCATATATGATATAATATTAATGCATATGATTCTGGTATAATTTAATAACAGTTATTTCACCATTATATAGGAGTTTGAACTACCCCCAACCAAGGAAAAGTACACGGTAAGGGGTTTTCATCTCACTGCTTTTTCCCGTGAGATTCATACCATATTGCCACTATTAACATTTGTGTGGTGTACGTACTGCCCATAATTTTATTATTTGTGTAATACACTTTAATTTATGTGTATTTACATATTAATTGTATGATACCTCTTTCATGGGGTGTATGTTTTGTAAGTTACCAAATTGTTAAGGGTTTATTTCACAATCTCTTTATTATCCGGGGTTGTTTATACATAATTATCTACTGGGACCTCTTTATCATCCACATCCATGTTTCTTAAAAATGTATTTCAAAACATTCTTACTATTTTATAGAATATGGGTTAAAGTCATTTATTCCATTTTTTTACTTTTTATAAGAAGTTTATAAAGGAATCGTTACGTCATTTTCCAAACAAGGTCCTTTTTAATCTTTTTGACAAAATTAAGGTAAGAATGTATTTTTTAACATATACGGTGGGTGCGACTATTTTCAATCGTTGTAAAATCTTCAAAGCTTACCTTAAAATATTATAATAATATTTTAAAAGTAAATATTTTATATTATAACTATGTCACTTTTAAATAATTTCAAAAAAAGAGATATTTCTCTCAAATAGTTTTGATTTTATCTATGTCAACATCCTCTGATGGATTTTAAGCTTATTTAAAGTTGATTTATTATGATACTAAACATCCATATTGAATTGAAGGCTTTGTGATATGTTTGATTGGGGATGTTTCATTTTCATACCATTCATGGTTTATGGAGAAAGTATTTACATTTCGTATGCTAGTATTAAAATGAATGTTTATGTTATGTTTAAACCTGTTCATATGAGGAATGCATTGGACTTAGTAAGTGATGGGTGGAGCCCACTATAGCTCTTTGATGCATCGGTAGGTCTCATGAGAAAAACTAGTGTCTTGGAACGAGGCCTTGACTACATGGTTATGATAGTCTGCCATTATGCATTCCATCATTGTGAAAGTGGTTATTGACATCGCATGTGATTATTTGACCAGTAGAATATCCATGTGAATAAGTAAATGGAATTATTTCATTTTATTTGTACAATATTATGTTGAAGTTCAAGTTTAAAAGGATTTTGTTTTAGTTATACATTGACTTAAATGTTTATGCTTATTTATGAATGTTTCCTCTATATTATTATCTTTACTGGGCATTTGAGCTCACCCCTTTCTATGTTATATTTTTCCCAAGATGTGAAGAAGTATTTTATGAATGACCTGTTGGGATAGTATAAGGGGATATGAGTGTGGAGACAAGTTTTCATTGTAGTTTTCACTTTATGATGTAATGCAAAATTTACGAATGTATCTAGTTATTCTAAGGCTACTAAACTAATTGGTCTTTCGAGACTTGATCTTTTGTGATCATGCCAATGTTATGTAATAATGCACCGACACTGGGTAACTGGGGTTGGGGTATTACATCATGAGTGTGGAAGAGGTTGAGTGTTGTATATTTCATTCAATATTTTTCTTTCCAGAATGAGATCCTAGAAGAAAGTTATACTACTGAATGTTTTTTACTCTCTTGAGAATCATTGAATTGAGAAGATCATATTGATTCAATAGGACTAAGGAAGATCAGGATGATTTTTTTAGTAGATTTTGAGAAGTGTAAGTTGAGAAATGAATGATCACATTGAGTCGATTAGATAGAGAGAATAAGACCCATCCACATTTGGCTGATGATTTTGGAAATATTATATGTGGATAAAATTGAACAAACTTTTTAATTTTTCATTGTATAAATTGTTTTATAAGAATAAATATTAAACTAACAAGGATCATTAAAATATTTCCTACCGGGATATAGAATGTGTACAATAATAATTGGCATAATATGTATTTACTTATTCATAATAGTGAAATTATATAGACTCATAGGAGTGTATTTGAAAAGGATATATGTTCTCACAATATGTCATAAACTTGTAAGTATTGTGTGTTTTACTTGATTCCCTATTTTCTCATACATTTGTATTTACAAAAATTTACTAAATATGTGATCTTTAATTGGTTTCCGGGGTTATGTTTTAGAAAATATAGAAACTTATAAAAAGTGACAGTTGATTCAACCACCACTTATCAATTGTTATTTGATCCATTGGAACTTAAATTGGTACACGAGGGAAGGTTCCACTGTTGAATAGTTGTCATAGATAACATCAATTATGTCAATGGTAGAGTAATTATTACATTTTATGGAAAATTATTATGGATCAAAACATAGGATGATTCCATATCTCCTAACACTTGTCCTGAAGTTGTTGATGATGCGACAATTGGTTTTCCACCTTTTGATAAGGATTCCCTGATGACTTTTTCAGATAAGATAAACATCAATGTTATTGGAAAACCTATAAATTCTGTCCTTATATCCTTTTCAAAAAAAGTTTATAAAAAGGTGATGGGTGTCAAAACATGATAGAGTATGTGGTACAAGATGGAACGTATTTTCAAAGGGAATAATAAAGTGATGGAAGTGATGATACAAATATAGAATAGTACGTATGAAGACATCATAATAAGAGATGAAGAAATTACTAATGAATACTTTAGAAGAGTAAATGAAATGTTTTGAAATAGAATAAGATTTGGATATGTCTTGGAAGATTATAAAATTGTGAAGAAACCTATGGTAATCATTTTGGATAAGCTTGATGAAAAAACTTCCTCTTTAGACGATAAATATGATTTATCTCTTGGTTAATTGCATAAAATACCTACTACTTATGAAATGAGGAAGGATACATTGTTAAAAAAGAATATTAAGGATTTAATGGATTTTTATTCCATGAAAAAAATGAAATATAGGATGCTGAATATGTTGATCCTTATGAATTTGATTGTAATGGGAATGATGAGTTGAATGAAAACAGTTTGTCTCTTATATTTATGAACTATCTAAGAGTAATATAAAATTATAGAGGTAAAATTTATCTCAAATATTTTGAGTATGGTGGAATCAAAAACATTGTAATTAATTTTACCAATAATAAACTCAAAGAATATCGATATGATTTTGATGAAAAGAATTATTGAAGAATTATAAAAATAGTTATAAAGAATAAAATTCATCCAAATAATCTACGAAAAAGTTTAACTAGAATAAGAGAATTAGGTTCCATAAGAAAAATGAATCAAAATCAACTAAAAAATATTTGGAAGATTAATCTTCGGGAAAATTCAGAACCTTAATAGAAAAAGTGGAGGAAAAAAGAATTATAATATAGTGATGAAGGTGGTAAAGAATCATATAAGGAATATCAAGTCATAATATAAAATATTTCATGTATTTATCAAAACAAAACTCTCATGAAAGAAAAATGATTAATGAAGAAATATTTTGAAGAAGATAATGAAGGAAGAAAATATTTAATCAAGTAGGAGGAATAATACATCTTGGATTTATTGACTTACAAATGTAGAATTTCTAAATAAGGAAATATGGTTGAAGATATGAGTGGGAATATAGATGCTAAAGAAGAATAAGTTAACAAGTTTCAATAAATAAAATTTAGTATAAAATTAAAATTATTTATATTAATTAAAACATCAACAATTCTTATGATGTATAATTAGTGACTAATAAAGCTGATGAGAATCCTAAAAATAAGAATCATATGAATTCGTCACTCACCAATAACAATGTTTCTCATGATTCTTCTAAAATTTCCAGATCCAAACAAGGTGTTGAGAATAATTGGGTGGATAACATATGTGAGAAACCTATCACATCTAAAAAAGTTAAAATATGACATAGAATGAAATATAGTCCACATACGGATTATGATATAGTATATATAAGTTATCATAGTCTACATAGTTTTTACAAATAATGATCCCTCTTCAGTATAATATCAATATTTTATGGATATTTCTTGTGTTGTGGAATCTTGGGGAATAGATCATATAATTTTTTTTATAACTTGTCACTTCTTGGAAGAATTCCTGAACAATGAGAAGAAAATTGTGTAAAAAGGATGAGTAACTTTCCTAATCCATATGAAGTTTGAAAAGAAAAAAATCAAGATGTTCGAAACCATCCAACAAAAAAAAATTTGATTATCAAGAATATGTTTGTGGAATATTTGATTAGTATGGTCACCATACTAAAAGATGTATGACACTCCTTCAGTAATAAGTTTCTTATGATATAAATGAAAAGGAATTAGTAAAAAATAAAATTTAGGAAAAAACTTTTGTTCTCAAGATAGCATTGAAATAAAGTAAAAAGAATAAACCTAGGATTCTTAATAGTGGTTATTATTCATATATTAGTGGAGATATAAAAATATTTAAACATGTTGAAATTGATTATGGAAGAGAATTTACCATTGGTAGTTATAGTTCAATAAAAATTAAAGGAATCAAAATGGTTGATATTGAAGAAGACCAGTTGAAATCTATGGATGATTTTTATGGGATAAAAACAAACATACATTTTTAAAGTCAACCTATTTATTATAGAGAATATGTAATTTTAATAAAATATTACTGTATGATAAAAATATTGAAATGTGTAAATGTTATTAAAAAAGTAAAAATAATGAGTGGTAATATCTTCCTAATAAGAGAGTTTAATAGCTCATGTTACTTGAGTACTAAATATGAAAATACATTCTAGAACTAAAGACATGGTGTCCTTGTTTAGAAAAAATGAACAAACATTCTAAAGTGGTGGTTGTATGTTATTTTCCATAATTGAAAAGAAAAGTAAAGATATTTGTAGTACTTGTCCAAAAGGGAATATAAATAACAGAATTCACAAGATAGTTAAGATTCTATCAACCAAAACTCTTGATCTTATTAATTTTGATTTATGTTTACTGATGAGACATTAATAATAAAAATGATATTTATTATTCATAAAATTTTTAGATGATTTCACTTTAATAAAAAAACATATTGTTTATTAATCATATATTGGATATGTGGAAAACTTCATGTTTTTCAAAAAAGATGTCAAGAAAAGAAATGTGTGTTTATATAAAAAATTAATGGATAGATAATGCTACCTAATTCAAAAGAAATACATTTTAAAATAATCTATGAAATCATGATATCAAATTTCAATATAGTTCTCCTTAAACTCCAAAAATAAATTCTATAGCAGAAATAATGAAAATACATTTAGTGGAAATAGTAAGAACTATGTTAGCAGAATAAAAACATTTAATGTTACTTTGGAAATAAGTTGTTATTACTACTATATAAGTTCAAAATATATTATTTTTGAGACTCAAAAACGACAAGACATCTTATGAAATCTGTTATAAAAAATTCATTGAAGTAATTCAACATTTTTAGAAGTCCATATTTATAAAAGTATGAACTATAGATCTGGTTATGTTTGAGGAGAAAGATGGGGAATGAATTATTAGGGGTCATTTAACTAATGGAATAAGTTACAAATGTTGAAATAATTATTTTAACGTTTTTTGGTCTCATACAACGTGAATGTCATTAAAAATAAAAATTATTCTACAAAAATTATTGAGAATGGAGAGACGGATAAACTGGAGATTTCCAATGATAGTGAAATTATGTCAAAACATTCTTCCCAAGATATTATATAATATTTTTATGAGAAAAGACCAACTAGAAAATAAATATTGAAATTTATTACATTAAAAAAACATGTTGAGCTTGAACAAATTAATTTAAATTTGAAGGCTCTAGTTTAGACTAGAATAAAGTTGAGGTTAGAAAATCAGACTTTGTGTATCTCAAAAGATAAACCAGAATTATTTGTTAAATCTATTCAACAAAAATAATGATTTCATATATTTAATGTAGAGTTGGAATAGATTATGAAAAATTATACATGGGAACTTCTTCTATGAACATAAAACAAAAATTTCCTTAGAACAAATTGAGTTTACATCAATAAATTGAATAACCATAGAGAAGATTCAAAATAAAAATAAATATTATTTTTAAAATATATACATAGGTGTATGTGGAAATTTTCAATGAAATTTTCCCCAATTTGAATATAATAAATTATTAGATTATTTTTATTAGTGGTTACACATTGGAAATAAAATTTATATCATGCCGATGTAAAGTCATATTTATTATCTGGTTAGATTGAGGAATAATTTTATATGGAACAAAATTGTGGTTTTCAACATGATAATGACAAAAATAATTATTTTAGATTAAATAAGGACTCTTATGGGTTTCAATGATCCCCCTGTTCCTAGTATTTAAAACAAGAGAGATATTCGATAATGATGATTTTTATAATGGGAAATTTTATTGCAACATATATGTGAACGATGATGAATTCAGAATTCTAATTTTAATTTTAATGAGGATGATATGGTTTTTTTAGGAAGAAAAATTTTGTAAAGTATTTTCTAAATAAATGAGGAAAAATTATTAAATGTCAGTCTTGGTAGAATTAACTTCTTTTCTTTGTCCAAAAATTAATTCAAAAAATGTACATTTTGTTATCTATAGAAAACTATTCCAGGTAATTGTTAGATAAGATTTTCATTCAAGAATAAAAAAAACTTATCCAATATCTGTGAGAAATAATTTGAGTAAAGTTGAGTCCATCAAAAGTGTGAATTCGAAATTCATTTAAATGGTGACTGGTAGGTTACTTTACCTAATAGTCCCAAGACCTTATATTTTTTATGATGTGATTTTATGTAATAAGTAATAAATTAATCCAAAAGAACCACATGTGTTTGAAGAAAATATAATTATAAGATATGTTAATGGAACAACTTAATTTGGGTTGTTGAAAAAAGAAATTGTGAAATGATGTTTCACGGTTATGCTGATAATGATTGGGATAGATATAGTAGTGATTTAAAATGAACCATAGTTAGAATATTTTCCTAGGGTGAATGTTGTGTGATTTTGAAAATTATGAAAAAAAATTCTGTAAATTTAATCATAGATAAATCAAAATATATTGTAGCTACCCAGGCTTGTACTCAAATGATGAGGATGATATTTTATTGGGAATACTCAAAATGTAATGTTTTTAAACCATTGAATATACATCGTTATAATTAGAGTGATATTTATATTTCATAAAATCGTATCCATCATTCAAGATCAAGCCATATTGATATAAAGTTTTACATTATAAAAAATAAGGTTGATACTATATATCATATGATAGAATATATCTCAAAAAAATATAAAGGGATTATATGTTCACAAAATATATGTTGAAAGAGACATTTATGGAATTGAATCTGTAGCATCATGTTTATAATCCTCCAATGGCTTTCTAAAGATCGTAAAGAAGTATCCCCACTTGGATTTTGAATATATTGAAGAAGGGGGAGAGAAAGTAAATAATTTATACTTTATAAAACGTTTTTACATATATTTCTTTCAGGAATATGATGTATTGGTTATCGTTGAATGAGGGAGGGAAAAGGAAATGGGGGAAAAAGAAGTGAGAAGAAAATTTAAATGTTGAGGGGGATTATCTTGACACGGAGATAAGATTTTATTCTCACTGAGTGATAAAATATGTTTAATAACATTACTTTATCCAGTAGTGTGGTGTCAGAACTCTCTTTTTGGAGAAATGATATGTTTTGATAAAAGCATTAAATTTTCAATTGTTTACAAAATTTTAGTTTTGAAAAAATTATGAGTGTTGAAAATACAGTTAACAAGGGTTTTCAACAAATCCAAAAGGGATATTGAAAAGCATTTGTGAAATTTGTTTGACAGTGTTTCGTTATTTTTTGATAACTAACATTTTTGTAAATGAAATTTTTTTATTTAGGATCATACCTATTCCATCGTATTGAGTTTTATAAGAAATAATATTGTTTTAAAATTTTGAAGAATCCACACACAAATGGAGATAATTTTTTTAGCCTTATGATATTTGTTTTATAGACAATGGTTTACAGAGTCCAGTTATCAGATCAAGCATCACTGAATTCAAAATAGGTCAGAAATATAGAGTTGTTTACCAGACACACCATCAGTCTTAGTTCAATCAGTATAATGTTTAAGATCAATTACATAATGGTTTTCTATAAAGTAAGAAGTTTCTGAGAGAAGAAGACATAATTTTGCTGAAGTGTTTTTAGAGAAGATAGAGAATTCAGGAGTTATAAATTTTATACATTCTATCCGAAAATGAAATTATTATTTCTAAGTCATTATGTTATAAATAACATTGAAAGCTATAATAAAAAATCTTTTGAAGAAATGGAGGAATTGTAAGGTTTGTATCGGTTACCAAAACCATGACAGGGAAGATTGGATCTAGAAGTACAGGACTAAGAATTTTTCAGAAGTCAGAATTTTTAAAGCTGATGAAGTTTGAATATTCTCAACTTTTTGAGTGGAGTAATCATTAAATATATAACATCGTAATGATAATTATATATTAATTATAATTATATCACTGTGAAGTTTTTAACTAGACTGAGTCTATGGAGGATGATCAATCGGATTGGGAACATGCACCAATTCATCAAATAAATGCCTCACCCCATTAACATATCTAATACAGAACATCAGAGTGATCATATTTTCTAATGTCGATTGATCAAATATAGAATGGTTATGAAATTAATTAAATATTATAAAAATTTTCATTGTCATGAGAAGAAACAATGTGAGAGTTCATGTTCCCAATAAACCAAGATTGTTACATGAATAATTATCCATAGAAAGAGAATGGCATATCGTAATGTGTTGTTAAAGATAGTATGGTTGTAATAAGATGATAATTAAAGCCAGATAATAATGAGATGAAAATGAGAGGAATATCATAATAAATAGAGGATGTTGATGCAGATAAAGTTATATCAGACTAACGAAAATTTAGTCTGTTCAAGAATATTGGACTTAATGAAATCATGAGAAGTCTTTATGGAATCAAAGATTATGTGGTCAAAAATAAAATTCATATAAGCATAGATCTTAGTGTTTTTGAATTTGATATAAGGGGTAAAAATTTCATGTTTTCCACCTTTTCCAATATGATTTTCCTATTAATAGTTTCTTAGTACATTCATACTTTGCCACATTCCATGCGTACGAAAAAGGAGGAGGAATGTATATTTATTGCAAGCTATTCTTTTCGGACTCAGATCTTAAAAGAAGGTCAGACTACTGAAAGTTTTGTTTATAGTAATGAGAAATATAGTATTGAGAATATTTTATTGATTTGATCAGAAAAATGAATATCAAATTGAGTTTCTAAGAAGAGATTGAGAGGTTCATGTTGAGAAAGGGGAGATCATATTCATTCGATTATACTAAGATAATCAGACCTATTTACATCATAATGATGATTCTAGATGGAGTATATGTGGATAAAATTAATGAAAGTATTTTTACAAGGTATTGGATCAATTTTTTATAATTAAACATTTAAAATATTATATAGTTAGTATAATATTTCCTATCTGGGGATAGAAGGTGTCTAATAGGATTTGGCATAAGTAGTATTCAATTATTTATAATAGTTAATTTCCATTATCCCAAGTGAGTGGCTATGAAAAATATGTTGGTTCTCATACTGATGAAAAATCTTGTATATCTCATGTGCTATACACTCTTACCTATATTTTCATGTAAGAGTATTTAAAAAAACATATAATGATATAAATATTAAATGGTTACAGGGGTTATGTTTTATAAACTATTAAACCTTATAAAAAGTGAAAAATTATTCATCCCTCCATTCTCCATTATTATTCAATTCATTTTAACTTCAACGGGAATGTGAAAAACACATAACATGATAGGGACAATGTCATAGTGGTCCCCATAGTGTAATTCTGGAGCACTTATGAGAAACAAGTGAATATAGTAAAGTCGTAGTGTATTTTAAGATGTGTGAAAAATGACCAAATATCTTTCATTATGATATAGTGATGATAATGGTTAAGAGAGGATTGTTTTATCCAAAATGGGGAAGACATATAATGACAAAGGTGGTTACCTTAGTTGAAGTTATATTCTATGTTTAGGACCTGTAGTTAAATAAGGAAAACATGGGATTTTCCACATCATTGAGGTGAATATTATTTCTAAAGGGTATCTTTTTGAAACATGGGGAATTAAATTAAGGGAACAATGGTGTTTAATAGTGGTCATTGATAATAAGTGGATTTTCAATTCAATAATCCAATAGTAGGAGACCGCACTATAGTTATCTATGTTTTAGAGGCAAAATGTACAATGGTTTCTCACTAGGATATGGTGAATGGTTTTTCTATCGGAGAAACCCATATTTTATGAGAAATCACTCAGAAAATTCTTGAATGGACCTTCATTGTTCTATATATCATGGGCATAAAATTTAGGACATGATATATGCATGATTATAAAGAGTTGTTAGCATTTATGAGGTCAATTAAATAATGGGTTAATTCACATTACCAATGTGACATAATATTTTCCATTAATAATACATAAAGGAACAGAGTTTTGGAATTTTTAGAGGATTATTATTAGGGGAATAGATGATTTTAAATTCTCATAATGATGATTAATTGTGTCAATTTAATTGGAAAATGATCCTTGATTTGATAAGGGATCGACTAGTAGTATATATTGGAAGGATAGAGACCTGAGAAAAAATTGATTATTCTATTTATTAGAGGAAGAGAGTAGTTCTAGGAGAATAGATTTTTAGATGAATGAGTATTAATATATTAAAGGGTCTTAAAAATAAAAAGAGAATACAACTATTCTAGAAATAAATAGAATATTTATTATAGTTTCACTACAAAAAAGAAGAAGGTGTTACAAGGAGGAATTCATATAATAGTAAGGAGTATAAGAGAAGGATGATAACATAGGATCTATGAAAATTATATGATTTAATCTATGAATGTTTTTCCAAGGAATGGAAAAAACACTATATACTAAGTGAAGGTTTTCTATTATATAGTAAGTGATATTTGGAATGCATTTTTGAGGGAGCCACCCATTGGAATCAGTGATCTATCCCTAAAATATATATTTTTGTGAGCCTTTGAATGGAGTGTCCTAGCCTGAACATGTTTCAAGGGTAGTGACCCATCAAATGAAAAGTGGTCTTTATAGTGATTTTTTGTATGCCACACTGTTGATGCCTTCTCCTTGGATGTGTCCTAGTAGTGGTGGACCAAGAAAATTCTTATGTGGAATTTCACATTATTCATTCACACCAAAATAGATCATGAAACCTAATGTATATTAATTAAAAGATCATAACAATGATCCTCATGTTTTATTGGTCAATATCATTTAAGTAAAACGATACAATAAAGGAAAAATAATTTTAATTGGTTAAGTGATATTCATACCGTGATTTACCCTATCTCAAAGAAATATCATACTAAGTCCCTATTGAGGGACTATCATTTAATTATTACATGATAATAAGCATTTAATATCCATTATAATCTTTATTTAATCACATAAAACTTATTTATAATATATGTGAAAAACACTCATCAAATTTCAATCTTTTCTAATTTTGAATCTTATGTAAATAAAAAATAATTGTGAACATGTATTAAAACATATAATAAATGAGTAATCAGTTATTATGAAAGTAAATAATTACATAATATATGAAAATAAATTTCATTGAACACTCCTTATATCATGCCAATAACTCTTCATTTTCTAGAGAACTGAAATTTGGAATTTCATGTAGTAAAAATATGCAATGAATGTCGAACACATATTGATCTAAATGATCACAAATAATCTATTTAAAAATAATTTTCAAATAGTTCACATGAAAAAAAAACATATTTAAGGAGTAATGATTTATCAAATAAATAAATCTACATAATAAATATAAATATGTATTAAATACAAATATGAAACAATATAAAAAATAATGTATTATTGTACGTCTTGACATCAAATGTTTATAGAAATAATATTAAAACTTCTAAACATTATATTATGGTTCTAGTCTAATTTACATATATTTATCAAATTAACATATAATTATAACATGTAAAATATTTCCTTTGTAAAATGTTTGTATCATAATTTATAACTAAAAAATTGTACAAAATAAAATCTAAAAACTATAGAATTATTAGTAAAAATATCGAGGGATATTAGACTCAATTTTGAATATCTGAATTATCATTTTAGCCTTTATTATAATTTAAGATAACATTGATAAGATTTTTATCTATCCACCCCAAGGATAATTGTGAGATTTTGAAGTTTGTATCTCTTGTTTTTTAAAACTATAGTAGCAAACTTATTATTCTTTAAAGTCATATGAAAATTCCCAAAGGCATATGGAAATATCATATGACTTTTTGAACAAAATTTTTCCCTCAATTTTATAAAATGTATAAATTAATTTCACATGAAATTGATTATTTTAGATTTTGAAATTCAATTTTTATGAATTAAAATGTCATTTCATGTGAAATTATAATTTTTCAATATCTTTGAATCTAATTTTGCATGTCTTCTTTCCAGAATGTATTACTTCTATATATATCCAAATTTTTAATCTTTGGATTTCATTATAGTTTCAAAATGAAATTTTATGTATCCAATCTATACTTAAAAATATTCTAAAAACATATTGATTTAACATATAACAGTAATTCCCAAAATAGATAAAATAATAATGTTATAAAAAATATGATAAACAATGATTTAAAACTCTTTTTTTGGGAATAAAGGTTTATCAATGATGTGGGAAATTATAATGAAAAAAATATGAAAATTTTAGGTATTTTAATTATCAAAACATTAAATAATTCAAGTTGTAAAGAGACCCTCAAAATTCTCCAACTCATTGATAATTAAAAAACACATCATTTTTTATGAAAAAGATATCCTCCATTTTGGAATTAATCAAAAATATTAAATAGGAAATTTTAATATTTTGTAAAATACAAAAATATGTGATATTAAATAGGAATGGAATTTACCGACCTAGATTAAATATTAAAAAAAGGTATTTAATATCCCAAATATATAATTATTTTAAGACAACCAACATAAAATGAAATAAAATATGGAATATGTATATAAATTTATAGATCGAGAATTCAAATTAACTCTTTATTTCAAGGTATATTTAGCATACTAAATCCCTATCAATTAATGCATACCTAAGGATATAAGTACATATTAAATCAATGAAATATTACATTAAATTAAAGCATCTTGAGTGTGGTTTATTGTATCATGTTGACCATTTAGAGTAATTGTTCTTTATAATTGTGTACAACGTCACTCGGGATGAATCCTCTATAATGGTAAGAATTTTTGAGTTGATTTTTGTTTTTTTATTATCATTTTAATTGGGGTGGGGATTATTTTCAGAACATAATTAAATTGATTTATGGATGATGTTTGGTTTATAAATATGATAATGATTTTGGTATTTTCATTATTATGTATTTAATCATATGATATCATTGAATTCCGATTTATATTACATTATATTAACACCGACTACACAAGATGATTTGGATAAGAAAACTCAAGTGTTGATGGTTTTTTCCAAGACTTAACTTGACTAAGGTTCTAATATTAATCAAAAAATGTTTATGGTAGTGTATTTATGGCTCCAATAATCCATGGAATCTATGCATTAAACTAATCTTGTCCTTAATCAATGATATTTTATGTCTAACAAATAGAATGTTAATATAACACCCCAAATATTTAAAAATAAATTTATTATAGAATTAATTCAACATTACTTCTATGAGTAACAAACACTTTGATATTTATAGGAGACAGTTATAACCAAGTAGATAAATATAATTTTGTCGCTTCTGTGACTTTAATTGTGAAAAGTTGACATACATGGTTCCGGTTAGTATAATATTTTGAGTGATGGATCAACATAAATTTTTGATGAATAGTAATGAACCCTTATTAATAGTTACATTACCTAATGATTATTAATTATCAATTACGAATGGAAACCTCACCCATGTAAGTATAAATAATATTTAGACACCATATAAAAGAAAAAGAATATTTTAAAAATTAATAACTAACTCTTTGAATTTTTATGTGTAATAAATATTTAATAACAATTTAAAATTATTAAATTAATATAGTTAATTTTCATAAAATGTTTTCCATAATTTTTTTAGTTTTCCTTTGATTTTAAAATAATTTTATGATACATAGTTTTATTTTACATTGTATTCTAAAATCACTTTTAAATTTAAAATCTGTATTTTTCAGGTAAACAATTATTTTATTTAAAAATTAAATTTCACATATTTTGATTTTTTTGAAAAAATGTAATTAAATTTAAAATTTTACACATTAAAAATTGGTTATGGTGATTTTTTTGGTATTGTTTTGAAACACAATAATTTTTGGTGAGTAGTGAAATTGGATAATTGTTGAAATATTCTAAATAAAAAAATTTCAGCATCATGATTGAGCAATGGATGATTGAAATGGACATTAGATCGAACTCACATGCATTTATTACTATATTTTGGACACAATAATCATTATTATTTCTTATCTTGAGAAAATTAATAAAATAATGAATAAAATAATGACAAACAACTCCTCTTCTCCAATATAAAAACCACCCTCCCCCCTCTTCTCTTCACTTCTCTATGCATTAAATCTTCTCAAAGTTCATCCGAAATACTTTTCCCTAGTCCATATTCATTTCCATGGCCTTTGGTCTTGCCAAAAAACCCAAACCCTCTCCCTAATGGAGGTTCTCATGGAGGTTATTTCAAGAGATAAATCATATTCCCTTTTCATTTAATTTCATTTCAATTTCTCTTATTTTGTTATTATATCCTAACCTATTCTTTTCAATTGATAATGATAAATACAGTAACATATTTATTATTTAATTATATCATGTTAATGTAACAAGAACTATCAATCTTCTTACTCTCCCTCTTTGATTTTATAAATGAAATCATAATCGAGGAGGTGCCAATTTACAACCTTAATGGAAGATGAAGTTTCATTCTTCACATTCTTATTCAATGATATTAATGAAACCATTTTAATGGTTGATATAGATTTTAAATTATATTATATTACCCTATTTATGTTATTGATGTAACATTTTTACATAATACTAAATGATGAAATAAAATGAGTTTTTTATGTCAATAAACTCCATAATAATCTAAACGATTATCATTAAATGTATTATCTAATGAATAATAATCACAATAAGTAACAAAATAATATATATAACTATTTAAAATTTTTTATTATAATTAATATAATTAAATTACAATTCTTATTATTTATACAAATTTTAAATGAACTCCATTACTTATAATCAAGTGAATCGATCTTGAAATATTGAAAAACAAACACTCTAGAATGATGAAATTTAATCATATATCTTTTCAATAAATCCATAAATGGAATTATGAAAACTAAAATGAATCAAGTACATATATATAAGGTTCTTAATTAATTAATCATTAGATTTAATTTGATTATACTGTAGTTTAAGGGAAATAAAAGAATGTGTTCAGACATAAGGTAAGAGTTTTTAACCCAAACCTCCATTTTCATTCAGGTTTCTCTTTGTCTCTCTTAATCCAAATTAAAGTATTAATTATTATAATTTACTTATATTAAATTATTTTTTAATTATATATCTGTTTTTACCAATATTTATATTTATTTATTTTATGGGGAGTTAAATGATTTACAAATATATTTCTCAATTCTTCCGGATAAACAAGCATGATTCAAGGGAACTTCTGAAATTCTTACCCATTTTCATGTAAAATCTTTAATATGTTTTAAAAAAACCGTTTTTTATAAAACTACTCATTTCATCATTGAGAAAATAACTTATTTCATTTCTGTTTTTATGAAAATATTTTTCCAAAAGAACCCTTCTTTTCAAGTTAAAATTGCATTACTCCCCAAAATTCCTCGATGATTTTATTAGAATATTTTTGTTTATTTTAACACATATATTTAATATTATATATTATTTACGTTAATATATTATTTTTAAAATCTAAAATTTTTTATTAATGGTTTTATGATCAGTTTGATTGGGTATGTGTTATCTTGAAACTATTGACCATACTACTCAGAATGGTTAGTGATTGTGTGTATAGAATTGGGAATGTTATTCCATATTTATATGATGTTTATGTTTAACCCCATTCATATGAGGAATTAATGGGACATAGTATGTGATGGGTTTGGACCTTTATATCCCCTCTATGCATCAATATTTCTCATGATACAAACAGATATAGACTTGCCTGAGGCCTTTCTCTTTTTTTTGAGATTGTTTTTGATAAGGCCATATTAATTTTCTGTTTTCATGGCCTATGCCTTGATAATATGGTTAACGTGTACCAAATTATGAATTAGCACATTATGAATCTAGTAATTTGTGTTTTATGTGTTTATTAGACTAGTTTAATACCATTTATTGTGTTTTATTATGACATTATTTATCCATCTCTTATTCATGTCTTTTTATATTCATGTTTATTTTTAAAGGTATGTGTTTTTAGTTATTCACAATTTCTGATGTTTGTGTTTATGATATCATTCACTGTATTACCTTCCCTTACTGAGAATATGAGCTACCCCTTTTCTTATGTTTTATTTTTATAGGATCTCAAGAGTATGTTATGAATGACTTTCAGGGAAAACCTAGGAGTTATGAATTATTTCAATAGAATTTCTATATTGTATTTACTTTTATGTTGAAATATTTAACTTATGTATGTATCTAGGTTCTAAAACTACTAAACTACCTAGTCCTTTGGGATTTTAATTTCATAAAATCATGCTAATCTAATTAAATAAGGCATCGGCTCTGGGAAACTGGGGTCAGAAACATTATAGTTGGTATTAGTGGATGTATAGTAGAAAACATGGAAACTGGATTTAGATAATGTAGATTAGGTAAAAAACCCCTAAGATATACATAGATAATAATTATAAAAGAACATTCTATAATTTGTTTGAGGAGGATATTATGTAGACCTTCTAGTAAAATACATCCCTATTTAGATAGTACAACTAGACATGGTTCTAGATCAGATGTACCGAGGAGTAATAACTCTGACAAGGTCTTTTAGGATTGACCCGGGGTAACCCGTTACACAACTATGGGCCTTACTATGCACCAGGTTTGCCACTAAAATAGGATATTCTTAGGATAATTCACATTTCCATTAAAAACCATTATAAAGGATTAAATAGTAAATTTTTCCTCAATGAAATTATGTTTATGGTTGTGATATTAGCTATTCATAAGATTTAAATATTGATAAGTATTTCACAATTTGAGACAATACATTTTGATTCATAACCTAATATTGTGTGTGCCATTGTTTATAAATTGTTCCTAGTGGAAGGAATATAAACAGTATCAATGCATGTATCCCCTGTAGGGATTTCCCTCCTATGCATAATAATGATATTGGCACTGGAGCTTCAACTGGTGATGAGAAACATATAACTATACAATGACAACTGACTCAATTTATGAATAGTTCCCTTAACTGTATGGAGAATCATGACCCACAACATGGAGAAGAAATGTTCTAAAACTTTGTGTGAAAATAAACTACATAATTCAGTGGAACTATAAATCCACTCATAGAAGAGAAGTTGATAAGTTATTTAGAGAATATATTCCATGATTTTTTATGTAATAAAAGATAGAAGGTAATCAAGGTAGTTTATCATCGATCAGGAGATATATATTAGTGATGGTAGTTAATTCAAACGTAGAGGATGAGGAATAAATCACATAAATGGAATGGAGGTATTTAAAGGAAATTGTCCTAGAAAAATATTGTCTTCATCAACCACGAGCGGATATAGAGAGGAAATTTCTAAGTCCTAGATAGAAAGAGGATAAAATTATTTCAAAGTATGAATCCAACATTACATGTTTAGAATGTAATGTTTCATACTATACACATAATTTAAGGAGTATGATTGATAAATTATTTTATTTTCTAAAACCATTTATCAGAAGAGAATTTTTCTCACAAAGTATCTCATCATATAAAGACATTATCTCATGTGTTATCATGATAGGGAAAGAATTATATAAGTCTTATGAATTTAAGGGAAAACAAGAGAAGAATAGGGTGGAAGATGATAGAATAGATAAATTGAATAATAAAATGGGGTAATTTCCAACATGCGATACCTGTGAATGGAAATAACACAGTGCCTACATAAAAAGAAAAGGTTTGTGCTACAAGTGTGGATAGAAAGGCCATAATACTAGTGATTTCATGAGAAAAAAAAGAATCTATCAGTGTTCAGTTATATAATTTTTGGGAGATGGGACACTATGCTAATTATTTTCCAAAGTGATAAGGAAACGAACCTCACAAAAGACCAAGGGAGAAAGGTAAAGGTTATATGATCACAACTACTGAGGTTGAAATTCCAAATGATGTGGTTAAAGGTACATTAATAATTTCCTCAAACATATCCTGTTCTTTATTTGATTTTGGATCATCACATTATTTTATATCATCCCTGTTTTCCAAGAAAATTATATATTTCCAATTTTATTTAAAAAACGATTTTTTAGTCAAAACACTTAAGGGATGTATCATTGAATTTGATATAATCTCCAAAACATATTGGAATTAAAATTATGATGTGAAAATCTACTGGCAAAATAAGGAAGCTACAATTTATTAGAATGATGTGCAATCCCCTATCTTTGGAGCATAAACATCATCATCTGATTCTTATATAGATCTACCCCAGTAGATCTACATTATGAAATTATTGGTTAGGATGACAATTCAATATCTATAGGTGTGGAAAAAATCTTAAAATTGAGTATGTACCTATTATGAATGAATATATTGATGTTTTTCTAGAGGATTTTCTTAGACAACCTCCAGAGTGGGAAGTTGAGTTATCTATTGATATAATTCCTAGTTCAAGGATTATATGAAATTTTTCTTATAGAATGGCCACTATGGAGTTATTTGAACTGAAGAAACAACTAGATTAATTTATAGATAAAGGATCAATTATCCCTAGTGTTTCTCCATGGGGGTTCCCCTATTGCTTTCATCAAGAAGAAGGATAGATCTATGAGGCATTTCATTGAGTACAAAAAGATCATTTCTATTACAATAATGAACAAGTATACTCTTCTGTGCATTGATGATTTATTTTATCAACTTCAGAGAGCCCAATATTATTGTAATATTCACCTTTTATCTATATATCATTCGTTTCATGTGAGGAAGAAAGATATTCTAAAACAAATTTGAACCAGGTATGGGCATTGGGAGTATACAGTAATGCCTTTTAGACTGACTAATGAACCATCTATTCTCATGGATATAATGAATATAGTTTTTAAGGAATATCTTGATTTCATTATTGCTGTATTTATTTATTATATCTTAGTATACTCTTAAATCAATAAAGATCATGAGAATCACATTCAAATTATGTTTAAGAATCTTTGAAAAAGGAAAATAAATAATGGATTACACAAACTAACATAACATATATACATAGTTTTATTGGTTTAGCAGACTATTATCAGTTTTTCATCCAGAATATTACCCATTTTTCAAACCTATTGACCAAGTTTACCTGTAATGGGGATACGTTCATATAGGAAACGGAATGTGAAGAATTTTTTGAAGAATTGAATAGGAGATTGGTGAATGCTCCGATCCTATGTCTACCATCAGGGAATAATATATTTTTGATCTATAGTGATGCATAAATGAATGGACATTGTTGTGTCATTATGCATAATGATAGAGTTATTTCGGATGCATCAAGGTGGTTAAAATTTCTGGAACAAAAATATCCAAATCAAGATCTTGTGTTAACATATATAATTATTTCTTTGAAGATATGGAGACATTGCCTCTACAGTGAAAGATGTGATATATATACTGATCACAAGAGCTTGAAATATGTCCCCTCAAAAAAAAACTCAACATGAGGCAAAGGGGATGGATCGAGCTGGTCAATGATTATGATTATTCCATACACTACCACCTAGGAAAGGAAAATAAGGTAGCCGATTAATTGAGTATGAAGGATGATAGAGTTGTGAAATAATGAGAACTGAAAATGGTCATATGTACATGGTTATAGTGAGGATGGACATGGGAATTATCATATATGGTGAATCATCATTACTCTTTAAATTGGTTTCCCAGCCATTTTTGTTATAAAGGATTAAAATTTCTCAGCCTGATGACAAGAATCATCAAAAAAAATTAATGTTGTGAATGGTGGGAAGCTTGTAAAATTCGTATTTAAATATGGAATTCAGGAGTTTTGGAAGAATACTTGTTTTCCAGCAATACCTGAGATAAAAAAGAGATCTATTAGATAATTCTAATAGTCTGAATTTCTCAATACATCCTTGTTGCACTAAGACGTATAAAGATTTTGAGGAACATTTCAAGTGGGATAACATGAATGGGGAAATTTATGATTATGTATCAAGATGTTTAGTCTTTCAATACGTGAAGGCGGAAAGACAACATCCTGGATGAGTCATGCAACCTCTACCTTTTCCTACATAGAAGTGGGATCATATCACCATGTATTTTTTCTGTGGATTACATGAAACACTATGAATGAATGATTCAATATGGGTAATTACTGATCAACTTACGAAATCTGCACATTTCCTCTTAATAAGAGAGCATTTTCCACTAGAGAGCATTAGACGAATATATATCATTGATGTTGTAAGAATTCACAGATCACCTCTTTTAATATTTTTTAATAATTATCCTCAATTTATATCAAGATTTTGGAAAATTACTCAGATTTGTTTGGACACTAAGATTAATTTTCTTATCACCGCCAAACTGATGGGAATTCAGAAAGGAAAATCCAAACATTTTAAGAAATGTTAAGATCATACAAGCTGTACATTCCAGGTATGTGGGATTTATATTTACCTATGGTGCAGTTTTCCTACAATAATATTTTCATTCAAGTATTCAAATGTAACCATATAAATAATTTTAGAGAAATTGATGTTGTACACCAACATGTTGGGATGAAGTTGGTGAAAGGAATCTTGTGGGCCCAAAGCATGTGAAGGAAACAAAAAAAATGTAAATACCATTCAAAAACATATCAAAGAATCTCAAAGTAAGAGAAATATCAATGCTGGTAATCAAATAAAGGATTTATAACTTCAAGACATAGATTATTTTTCCATTAATGTATATATATTTAAGGGTGTTATAAGATTTGGAATGAAAGGGAAACTGTGTCTCAGGTACATAGGCCCTTAAGAAATTATTGAGATAATTGGGGATGTGGATTATCATTCAAAAATTCCACCTTACCTTTATAAGGTATAAAATGTGTTACATGTCTCATTATTGATAAGGTAAATGAAAGAAACAATACATGTCTTTAGTTATAAAGGTATAGAATTGGAACGTGACTTATCTTATTATAAAATGACTATCCATATTATGGAAACTAAAGAAGAGGTATTGAGGAATCATATATCATGGTTGGTAAATGAACTTTGGAAAATCATAGAATTGAAGAGGAGATGTAGGATCCTAAGGATCAAATGATGATGAACTACACAAATTGTATTATGAGGGGACATTCTGGTAGTTTCAAAGAAGAATGATTTCTAAGGGGGGGAAATAATGTAACACTACAAGGATTTAAGAATAATTTTTTATAGGATGAATTCAACACCAATTCTATTGGAAACAGAAAAATTGATATTTATAGAAGAAATTTATAACCTGGCTAATAGATATAATTTACTTTTTTATGTGAATTGAATTTTGAAAAGCTAACATACACGGTTGTGATCAGTATGATATTTAGAGTCTAATGGGATCAACATACAGTTATGGTGAATAATAATATACCCTTATGAATAGTAACATACCCTTATGAATATTAATGTACCCTTATGAATATAAACCTCACCCATGTATATATAATGAAAATTTAGACACCTTATAATTGAAATAGAATATTTTAAAAATTAATAATTAAGTGTTTGTATTTTTTGAGTAATAAATATTTAATTAAAATTTTAAATTAAAAAATTAATAAAATTAATTTTCATTAAATGAATTCCTGAATAATTATTTTGTTTGTCCTATGATTTTATGATAATTTTATAAGACCTAGTTTAATTTTTAGAAGGTTTCATAAAATCAGTTTTAAATTAAAAATATGTATTTTTCAAGTAAATATTTATTTTATTTAAAAATTAAATTTCCCTTATTTAGAAAATTATCTGGATAAAATAGGTATCATTTATAAATTCTACATGTTGAAAAATGGTTTGGGTAAATTTTTGGTATTTTTCTAAAATAGATGATTTTTTTTGAATAGTGAAATTTGATAGTTTATGAAATATTCTAAATAAATGAATTTCGTCATCATGCTTATGTCATGGATGATTTAAGTAGACAATGGTTCGAACTCACAAGAAATGTTTAATATTTTTGGGTCACAATAATTAATATTATCGCTTGTCTTGAGAAAGATAACGAAGTATTGAATAAAATAATGAGAAATAACTCCTCCCTTCCACTGTAAAAAAACACCCCTCACTCCCTCTTCTCTTTACTCCTCTAATCCTTGAATATTCTCAGAGTTATGACCAACTAATTTTCCCTATTAACTCTCCATGTCCATGAGACCATGGTCTTGGAAATATACCACAACCATTTCTCTAAAGGAAGTTCTCATAGAGGTTATTTCATGTGGTAAATCCTCTTCATTTTTCATTTAATTTCATTCCAATATATATTTTTTTCTTTATTATATCCTAATATCCTCTTCCCAATTGATCATGATTACTCTAGTATCATCTATATACTAGAATTATATCATGTTAATTTAATAACCATTATCAATCATCTTACTCTTCCTATTTTATTTTATAAATGAAATCATTATTTGGGAGGTTCCAATTTACAGTCCCCAAAGATGACAAAGGTTAGTTATTAAAATTATACTTCAATGCAATTAGTGAAATTATTTTAATGGTTGACACAGATTTTAAAATGTTTAATATAACCCTTTTTATTTTCTGTATGTAATATATTTACATAATAATAAATGATAAAACAAAATGAGTTCATTATAATCAATAAACGCGGTAATAATCTAAATGATGATCACTAAATGTATTATCTAATGAATCACCCTGAAAATATGTAACAAAATGATATATATTAATATATACACTTATGTATAACAATAAAAAAAATTCAATTCCAATTCTGGATAATTATACCAATTTTTAATGAACTTCATGTCTTATAATCAAGCGAACTGTTCATGTAATCAAAGAAACGAACACTCTAGAATGACCGAATTCAATCATATAACTTATCAGTAAGGCTATAAATGAACTTAATAAAAATATAATGAATAATATATATATATATATAAGGTTCTTAATAAATTAATTAATGGATTTAATTTATTATCGAGTAGATTTAGGTCAAGATAATAACACATTCAGATATAAGGTATGGGTCTTCTACCCAACCCTCTATCTTCATTAGGGTTTCCCACTTCCTAACTTAATCCCAATTAAATTCTTAATTATTATTGTGTACTTAAAATAAGTTTTATGTAAATTTTCTATATATGTTTATCAATTATAATCGGTCTTTATTTTATTGGGAGTCAATTGTTTTATAAATATCATTCTCAGTTCTTCTCGAAAAACAAGCTTGATTCGAGGGAACATGTGAAATTCGTACCTATTTTCAAGTAAAATATATAATCTTTTTTAATCCACTTTTTTATAAAACCAAAAATATACATCGCAAACCCAGAAACATATTTTATTATGCATTATTTTTTCAAATCTTATTCATGTTCTATTATGTACATGTTTATTTTTAAAGGAGTTTGTTTCAGTTATTCACCATGCCTAATGTTTATATTAATGATATCTTCTGTTGTATTTATAACCCTTCCTGAGATTCGGAGCTCACCCTATTTCTTCTGATTTATATATTTTTTTTGGATGTGTACTGTATATTATGAATTAATTTCACAGATATCCTACGAGTTATCGGTGCTTTTAAAGGAATTTATATATTGTATTTTCTTTTAAGTTATTATATTAAACTTATGTATGTATTCAGTTTTCCAAAATTACTAAACTATCCAATAAATTGGGATTTTATTTTATTTTAATCAATCTAATGAAATGAAATAAGGCATCGGCTCTAGGAAAGTGGGGTTAGGGTAATTACAGTTAAGCTAATGAATATTCATTGATCAAAGCACTCAATCACATAACATACAAAATTAAAACTCAAACCAATAGTATATTTACTCATCCATTGAGATGGTTACTAATATAGTTTTTTATGTTTAAGTTGATGAATTAAAAATAAAAAAAATCATGGGACAAGATATGAGTAGTGAACCGAACACACACATGAAACATAAAGAGAATTATAAACGCACATTTCCTTCAATGAGAAAGGAAACGAGGAACAAAGTTTCAACATGATTTAAACTATTTTTAATACCATTGAAATATAAAAATATGGCGTAGATTATTAATAGATAATATGAATATGAAGCATTCATTAAAATTAAAATGAAATTCAAAAACACCATATGTGATTATAATTGAAAAGAATGCAAAAGATCATGAAAGAAGAGAGAGGATAAAGGGTTTCTCATGTGAAAAAAAATATTTTGGAATGTCCTACAAGGAATTTATAAAATATTTTTAAGCCAATATATCCTCCTCTATTCTGAAATTCCATCCCCTTCTAGGGAAAATATGGAGATGTATTTATAGCCTAAGGTGGGGGACTGTTTGCTTTCTAAATATGCCCCTATATGTGGTTCGAAAATATAACAATTCATACATATAAATATGGAAGAATATTATAATTAAAGGTTATATATATAGAAGATTAATGTAAAACCTAAAAATTGTGTGTCCTTTGGACATTTGTCAACAATGTTGTGGTAGTTTTACAGAACAATGTGAAGCTGTCCATTTTTATCCAAATGTTTTTGAAGCCTGAAATATGATTGGGATTTTGAATAAGAAGATTACCTCAAATCCTAATCAATTATTCTAAATGGTTTTTCTCCAATATCATATAATTTACACCACAAAATAACAGATCAATTTTTCAATTCAATTGTGAGAAAAGTAAAAAAATATGGACTGTATTTAATTTCTAGATCAAATGGTGGGATGAACTTAAAATCATCAGTTGGGACCCTTTTCTGGATTTTAGAAATAAATTTTTTATATCTGATTCATTTTGATATTAATTAATATATTAATATGTTTCATAATATTTTGTATTCTTGATTGGTCCTAGAAATTGTATCATCATGGCTGGTCCAGTTTTATTAATAGATATGTTGGGCCTTCCTGTGTGGTCTATATGAACCATTAAATAGCTGAATTTTCCAATGATCCCTTGTAATGATATGTACATATTATCATTATAAATAATTAAAAATAAAAATCACATAATATGGATCAATATGTAGAAATATATGACCGAAACATTAAAATATAATTTAATTAAATTAACTTAACCAATTCTCTTCTTATGTGTTTATGATCAAAATATGAACATTGATTGAAAATTAATCATTTTTAGGGGACAATTATTTGATAGTGGTAGAGAAAAATAATTAATTAATTTTTAATATCAATTCCCCTAAATTTTTTCTTTTATATTTCTTCGTGTATATTAAAAATAAAAACATTTATATATCATCTTTACTCCCCAACAAATATGAATATTTTGTTTTGACTAATTTGGGTGACCAGACTAGTTCAACTATAGATTAATAATTAAAAATAAACTATTGCATAAATCATATTTCAAAAAAAAAATCATTCTCAATTTTAGAAATGGAAAATATGGGCACTTATAACTCACTCCTCTCAAGATAATAAGAAATTTATTTATGGAGGTTCACTCATTAACAAACCAAAAGTAAACATTGTTGGGTTTGTAAGAGATCTTAGATTCCATTATCTATTATAAAGTGTAAAGTAAAAAAGATGTATTTTTTTAGTGTTTTAAAGAGGAAAATGAATAGTTGGAATATAATGGCTAAAAGATAGGAAAATATTGGTAAAACACTAATATGGAAAAATAAATCCATGTTTTTTGTGAAATGAAACATAGAAGGAAATAGAAGAACATATTTAGAAGTGTATGAATTTGATAAGGAAGACTAGAGAGTGAGAAAATTGGAAGGGTATAAAATTATGAAATATGTAAAAAATTACATAACGTCTCTTAAATACCAATGAAAAGATAATGCAAGTGTTCTTATTCTAGTTTTTTATTTATTTATTTTTTTGGAATTTTAACTTGGAAAAAATCTCACACTCATCTCCCAACCCATGTTTGGTTTTATCATGAAACAAATTATAATAGTTAAAATAAGATCAAAGATAGAGGAAGAGTTATTTTTGGCCCACCCAAGACACATCACAATGTATATATATATATATATAGTTTAAAAAATTCAAATAAAATGTACCAAACATTTATAAAATTTCAGAAATATATATATATTCCCAAAAATCACTAAATGAGAACCCCTCCCCCACACTTAAATGGGTTCATTCTCTCAAGCATATAAAGATTTATTTTGTATCAAGGAAAAGGTACCCAAAATTAAATAAATTCCCCCCACACATAAATTTCCATAAATCATGTAATGAAAATCCAAATAGATTTTGGGTTGGGAAAGGTTTTGGGATTCTATTGTGGCTATCAGAAAAATCATAGGCTTGATGGAGGTTTTAAAAGTTGGAATAATATAAGGGTAATGGGAGGATATTTTGATATTTTTATTCTGGTGTAGTTTAGAAATTTCTTCTATCATATTAAATTATGCTAAAGTAGGAAATTCATATCAGATGTTCGTAAACTCAAGACTCACAGTTAGGGGTGAAGAAACACATTTTTGAAATATGGTTATTGGTGGAGTTGACATGAAATATAAAAGTGTTACTTCTAGTTAGGGAAGAAACATTTACCAAATGAAATATTTATCATTCGAATTTTTTGTTCCTAATAAAAAATTCATTATCCTAATTGATGATAAAAAAATCATTGAGATAAAAACAATTCATTGGACTCCCAAAAAAGGGTGGAAAAGTATTCAAAATTTAATGTTGAGTATTTATGAATCTTTTTTTAGTTTTTTATTGTTTTTTAATAAAATAAACTATAAAAAAGATAAATAGGATAAAAGGATTCATGAAAAAAGTGGTAAAAAATGTGAGTGAGGGAGGAATAAGGGATTGTGTGTGATTGTGTGTGTTAAACGGAAATAGGTGCCCCCTTTTCTGGATTTATTGGGTTTCCTTCTCAATCTAGTGGCTGGGTAGTGGAAGTAAACTACTTCCTAGGGAATTTTTCCTCTCTATTTATGCGTTAAAAAATTTCCACTATCTAATATAGAATGAAAACATTTTTAATTTAATACAAAACTAAAAAAATTATAAATTATAAATGTAACTTAAAAATTGGGTTCCCTCCCAAGAAGTGATACATTTATTTATTATATTGTTGTACATTGGAAATGGAATACCCATAATCTGATGGTATCCACTATATTTTCTCGACTCTATTGTGCTTCAGGAAAAACCTCTCTTTTGGGATGCCTGACTATTCATTGGATATTTTCTTCCCTTCCTTATTGTTGGTCTTGAAATTCAATGGGGCTTGAAATAGAATGCAGGTATCCTCCCATTGGTCATCAACATGTTGAATGAATCTATCCAAAATGGGATGTTTTTCTATTATTGGAAATTATGAAGGATTTTTTATTGGAATAGTGCATTTTTATAAGTTTAAGATAACCCAAAATCCAAGTATGAGATCCCAATTATTATTAACACATTTATTTAATCCCTTTACAGTGTGAAGTATTGGGTATCAAAGGGGACCTGATATTGAATATTGTTTTCCAGATCATTAATATCATTTTTTGAAAAACAAATGATTAATTTACACATCACTGGTGATAACATTATTAATGTGGGAAAAAATAACACAACCTAAACTACCATTTCGAAAATGTTAGCACATTGGTTCAGGGTTTACTTGGAATATAATACAATTTTAAGAATCATAGATAAGAAATGATTAATGATGGATAATTTTATTTTAATCAATATATTAAAATGATTGTTCATTTCCCCCATTAGCATACATAATGGATATGTGGATATCATAGGTTGGATGTGATTAAAAAGAGTCTTGAATATACATTAGATGGATGGAGTCTACATGTGAAAGGTCCACACAAATTTCTCCATTTATGAATTTTTAAATGGGGATGAAAAATTAACAATCTTCTTTATCATTATAACTAGAAGAAATAATCCATCCGGGTTCAACACACTCTAACAGTGAATTTCATATGCATGGATAGAGAATACATATTTATTCTCTGATGGGTATCACATGGATTGAAGAATATTGAACATGAATAGTCAGTCACCAAATTCCATAGATAATATGCCAGTATGGGCATCAATTTTGATTCTAGATTTCATGGGTAAAGGTCTTCCAAGAATCATATAATATCATAATGATGTTATCTCACATTCTATTTCCAAAACATAAAATACAGTGGGGAAGATATGATCATTGACATGGACAAGGACATCCTTGATTATTCATATAGGAGAAGTGGTGCTTCAATTGGATAATTAGATAAAAATACTAATTGTGTTCAAGGGACCTAGATCAAGGATGGAAGTGATAGATGTGTACATTGAATCTATCAAGGCTCCAAGGTATATTAGTGCATCATCAATGTTGGAACTACTTATTTTGAATGGAATAGAAAATTTCCATGGGTCTTTGCACTTTATGGGTATGTGTTTTTTGGTTGAAAGAATCTTAATGGTCCTAAGTTATCTCTTATGGGTTCATAACTCCTTAAGAAACTTTTCATATATATGTATATTATTATGTCATATAATAGAGGAATGTTGACATCAACACGTCTATACATGTCTAGGTTTTCAGGATCAGGTTCAAATTACTTGCATGGATTAGAAAAAACATAAGGGAAAGAAAATGGGTTCCTTATAGGGATGGTAGGAGGTGAGGGGGTAGATTTAAGTTATTTTTCTATATTTTTTTCCTTTCATTTTCAATATAAAAATTCAAAGGATCATTTGATGATTCAATATACGGCATGAATATTTCATTTCTATATGAAAGTTCAATTGATGTTTCATTTCCCTTGGGGTTAGGAAATTGTTAATATGGGAGTTGGGAAGAATTTTTTTGATGTTTCTAGATTAGTTGGGATGTAATTCGATGAATTTGGGTTTAAATTATTTTATGTTTAGAACAATTGAAGGATGAATGGTCATCTATAGTGATTTCCCATGGTTTCTTAGAAGATGCGGAATGTCCCGCATTGGGATTTCTTTGATTTTGGTTCTTGGTAAATTGATTGTATTGGGGTACGAATTGGGAAGGCTCACAAAGATAGTGGAATACTTGAGAATAAAGGGGAGTATTTATACTTTTAGGTTGAGAAACAAATGGATAATGTTGTTTGATGTTAGTTCCACCATGACCATAAGGTAATTGGTTTCGATTTTGAGGTGGTAACTGAGTGGGATGATAGATGAAATTACCATAACAAAATCCAGTGTTATAGAGAGATGAGAAGGGATCAAAGTTGGGTTGTTTGTAGTTTTTAATAAATTGGAATCATTATTAAGGATTGGTGTTCCTATGAGCATATGTTTCATTGAGGTCCACTATTCAAGATAAATCTGATGAATTGTCTTTATGTTTTGGGCATGTGTCTGTTAGATGAGCTACTGAGCTACAGATTCTAGGGCTTTATCAGCCACAACTACTTGTTTAACAAGACCTATAAGTTTAGTTATCCATTTGGTAATCTTATTGGGATCTATGGATTGATTATATTGGACTTGTTTGACTTTTTCATGTTCTAGATTATAAAAATACTATGTGTTCTTATCTATGTCTCTTAAAATCTCTCGTGTAGTTGTAGGATTTTAATATTAAAGATCACTACACAGGTGACATCAATGTGTGTTCTCTCTATATACAATAACTCCTCATAGAAGTATTGGATTAATAGTTGGTCTAAGATTTAGTGGTGTGGGAATCTTTCCACAAGTTTTTTTAACCCATCCAAGTACTCATGGATTGATTAATTGGGGGAATGGGTGGATACTACTTATTTCCTTCTGGATATAAGTGGCTCAAGATTTGGAAAATAATTTCTCTAATAAGATTCACTTCCTGTCATACCATGTGGTTATTAAAATAGGAGGGAGGTAGTAGATAAAAGAATTGGAGCAGTTAGATAGGGAGAAATGGAATGATCAATGATTTATTTGTTCTTTAGAAACCCCTTGAGGATTTATAGTAGAGCACACCTATTTTAACTCATTTAAATGGATATGTAGATCCTCACCAGCTAGCCCGAGTATATGTGGTCGAAAAATAATTCAACACAATTTAAGATTGAAATTAGATTCAATATTTTTATATTGATTACCAAGGGTTCGATAATTCATATCTTTGTGATGAGTTATTTTAATTTTTGTTTCATAGGATTGTGAATATATTTAAAAATTGGATTCTAAATATTTTAATTATCCTGAATATTCCTCTTATGTTGGAAAAGAGTTTGGTCAATTTCAGGGTCAAAAATTCCAATGGATTATTTGGGATCCTACAAAGAATATAGAGAAAATTTTAAAATATTAAGAAGGGGGATTTATTTGTTGTTTTTATTACATTTATGATTTTTTAGAAGGTGTTCTTTTCATTATGATTTATTTTTTAGATAATTTTTTGGTTTATTTTTTTATTTTTTTATTTTTTTACAAAAATAAAATACTTCTCGCTACTAGTTGCACCATCCCTAAAAGTGGAACAGTTTTAAGAATGAAATTCTTTTTCCATTCGACCATTCAAATTTCAGATGTTATATTAATGTGTATAGAATCACTTTGGTCGAATCGTCGGTGATGGAAAATATTTTAGATTCGACTGGTTCTGTTTTGCTTTCTTTATTAATGGGGGGTTAGTTTTATGAGCTTAATTAAATTGAGTTTTGGATGATTATGGATTTAAAAATTTTATAAATATTTGGCTGAATTCATTATTGGGTATTTAATCTTATGATATCCTTGATATTTTCTTTAAAAGGAATTAAATTAATAACCACTTCACAAGATGATTTTGATCGTAATTCTTAAGTGTTGAGGCATTAATCCAATACATAACATAACTAGGATTATAAAAATAATCAAAACTTTTTTATGGTCAAGTATTTAAGATTCCAATAATCCATATAATCCACACATTAAAAAAGTATTTCATTAATCCATTACATTTTATGTTTAACTTACATAATGTTATCCTAAATAATATTAATCAAGGAAAAGCTCTCAATCACATAACATCCCTAGATTATGACTCACACCAATGTTAGATATGCTCATCCATTTATACAGTTATTAATATGGTTTTTGATGTTTAGTATGATTATTCCAAAAAATAATAAAATTAATGGTACAAGAAAAGAGAAGTGTTTCAAACACACACACAAAATATAATGAAAATTAAAAACAAACATTTGGATGAATGAGAAAGAAAAAGTGAAAAATTGTTTAAAATTGATTTAAAATATTTTTAATACTATTAATATTTTACAACATTTGTTGGAGGATTAAATTATAATATAAATAGTAATCACTCATTAAAATTAATATGCAAATTAAAACAAATTTGTGATTACATTTGAAAAGAACACAAAATAACATGAAAACAAATAGAGGAGAAAAGGTCTATCAAGTGAAAACATGATTTTTGGAAGGTCCCCCCAGGCCTTTAGAATGGATTTGGTCATAAAACTATATCCTTGACTATTCTTAAATACTGACCCATTAAAATGATAAAAGGGGGAATGTATTTATAGCCAAAATTGGTGGACTGTTTGTATTCTAAATAATTCCATCCACTTGGCTTGATAATATGATAATTTAGAAATCTGAATCTAGAGATATATTGTTATTAAAAGTTTTAGAAATATATGATTATATTAAACCATCTAAATTTGGTATCCATTGGAATTTTTTATCCAACACAATTTTTTTTTACTAAAAATTTCCATCTACCAATTTTATCCACACATTTTCGAAAGCTAAAATGTGAATTGTTTTTTAATCAGAATACTCCCTCAAATATGAAACATTTATTCTAAAATGTTTATCTCCCATATAATATCTTTCACACCAAAAAATTACATATCATTTAGTCTATTGGATTGGGGGGAATGTCAAGAAACATGGGTTGTTTTTAATTCCCAAATAGTACGGTGGGATGGACATCAAAGCATCAGTTGGGACCATTTTGGGGTAGTTGGGACTTCAAAATTTTATCCATGATTATTTTTTGTATTAATGAATATATTTAGGTGTTTCATAAAATTTTGGATTCTTGATTATTCCCAAAATTTTTCTCATCATGGATGGTCCAGTTTTCTCGACATATTTGTTGGGCCTTCTTATGTGGTCCATATGGACTTTCAAATAGAAAAATTTTGTGATTTTTCATTCTAATGATATGTGGTAATTATCATCCATAAAACATAACTAGAATAATAATATTATATGGACTAGTATGTTTAATGATATGATTAAAACATTAATCTATAGTTTAATTAAATGAACTCGAACAATGCTATTATTATGTGTTTATGATTAAAACATGAAAATTGATTGGAAATTATTCATTTTTAATAGAAAATTATATGATGAAACCATTGAAAAAAAATTAAGGAATATTTATTATAATCATTATATTTTGATCATGTAATCTTCTTTAATATGCTCTGGTAAATTGATAATGATATTCTTGCAATGATCCTTAAACATTAAGTCATTACTTAATAGTGATTAAACACTTACATTTAATTAAACAATTATAACAAATATTGAAGTTATAATGTTTTAGGATAATACATATGAAATATTATAAGTATTATAATAAATATATAAGTTATATTTCAATATTATAAATACATATTCCAAATTAATTTCAAATTTACTCTTAAATTTCCAAATTCATTCTCCCCTTAAATATATTCCATGTTCAGGAAATATAAAAACATTGACATAATGAATACTTCCCATTAAATTTAAACCAAAAACATAAATCAATTTCAAATTTTCAAATAGAATGTTTAAATAAATGATTGAAAATAAACAACACAAGTTTTAAATTTTTACAACATATTTTGAAATTTAAAATGTATAAATATCATACTCATTAAGACATATTCTAAACCTTATAGTTTTTTAATTTTAATTATAATGTTATATTTTAAAAACCATAATCATCATTTTTGAAGATATTATATTAGATTTAATATTTTTTCTATTATTTAATCCTTTGAACCAATATTTTAAAATAGAAAACGTTAAATGTATTTGAATAATCTTTTTAGGGAAAAAATTAAAAAATTAAATATAATAATTGATAATATATAAATACCTCCTGGATAAATTTGATTTAGAAAATAAATACAGATATGAAATTTTAGCATATTAAATCACAAAATTAAAATGAAAATTTAAATAATGCATGATTAAACATATTTTTAATATTACAAATAATATAAATATTTAAATAATTAAATATTTTCTTGGATTAATCATTATTTAAACATCAAATATGGATATAAAATTACTACATGTCATGTTAAAGAACAATATAAATTATAATTCAATCAATATTAAGATATATTTATTTCATTTGTTTCCCTTAATGGAAATTTTGAAATTTAGATAAGGATAACACCCCCTCAATTGGTGCATTACAAAAATATTATTTTTTCCTTATTTAACACATAATCATCATGTTTCAAAAGATATATAATTGATAATTCTACATAACACATAATTAAATTTTCATTTCTCAAAACTAAATGTAAAATTATTTACTACTTAAATAATATTTACTATTTTTAAAATTACACTCATTAAACTATTCAGGTCATTTTTTTAAAACCCTAAATATAATGATATGAATTTAGAACAAATAACAAGGTTATCCTCCTCGTAATTTTAATATTCATTCTTAAATATAAAACCATAGTAGTTTAGGAATAATTTATATCCATGAATGTGTAATGAAGTAAACACTCCCCTTGATTACATACATTAAAAATATCTCAAAGATCCATGAAAAAATTATGATTTTCTAATAAAAAATATTTCCATTAAATTAAATGTTACTCAATAGGTATCTTATATAAGTAAACTAAATTATAGATTAACTATCACATTATCACTGGATATAACTAGAACTAAAAAAATTATAAACATGTCAACATAACATATGATAGATTAATGAAGATATGTTCAACATATATAAGAACTAGAAATTATATACATCTTACATAGGTTTATAGAACAACATAATTTCAAAATTAACTACAATACATTTCTTTAGAAACCCAAATAGTAGATGTTCTAAAATGTTTATCTTTAAACTCAAATTTTCATAATAAATTCCTTTTCTAAGGAAAAGTATGAGTGAAATTCAAAGAATACTCCCTAGAATAATGAATATAACCTCCGAAGTTAAAGAAATTAACTGATGAAAATGAAACATATTTTCCTCATATAAATTTACTTCTAAGAGTGTAAAGAATAAAAGAATAAAAATCATGAAAATTCTTTTTTTATCAAATTTCTTAATATCAATTGTTGTTTGAAAATTAATATTTGAAGAAATTTTTTTAAAAATTATTTTTTTAACAAAATAATCATTTTTATATTTTTCTAACTCAATTTTTTTTATTTTTTTTGAAAAAAAATTAAATCATTATAGTCTTTTTCATGTGTGGAGGCAGGTATATTTATTTATTTGTCATTTTATTTTTTATAATTATTAAATTTATCCTAAACATTACAAATATATTTCAAAAATAAATTAAATCTATTTTATTATTACTAATTATTTTTAGAAATATAATCTCCAGTCATATCATTCTAATCATTTAGAATTAATATTTTAGAATCAACATTTTAGTTTCTTAATAATTCATGTTCACATGATAAAACCCTCATTTATTCAATAAAATTATTCAATTTATTCATGAGATTCAAATACTTTACACATGTATTTTTAATCTTTTCATTTTACTAGTCATGGATCCATTTTATGTGACCTTTATTAGATATTCTAGAAACATTGTGAGATGAATTCGAATCTGAATCAAATTTACTAACCATAGAAAAATTATTGATGAAAAACATGTTACCGGGGTGTTTTCTAACTTCATAAGATGAATATTAAATTTCATAACATCTTTTATTTCTTATTTTTATTTTTCTTCACTTTTAATTCTTTATAGAAAAATTATTCTTCAAGTGTCATTTTTTCAGAATTACTGGAATATAGTATCTATTAACTACGTATGATCAATTAAATATTTCTCCTTCAAGATTATTCTCTATAAAACCATTTAAAAGGATATTCACTTTAGTATCTCTAAAAAATAATATAAAAGTTAGTATAAAAATTATTAAATAATGAGATGGTGCACAATATGTACTTACAATATCAAATCATCTAATAATAGTTATTAGGTCCTAAGAAGGGTGTGAATTGTCTTTTCATAATATTGATGAGAGTTAAACATTAATTTGAAGAATATAGTGGATTAAAAAAATTAAAAAATATTCCAAAAATATTTACCTATAGTAAGTGTGAATTGTGTAAGAGGAATATTACATGGATATAAAAAAGTATGTTTATAATAGTTTGTATCAATGTGATCATATTTCCAGTCATCCCTTATATCAAACATAGAGTTATTACACCCACTATAATAATAATTAATATTTAATGAGATTCACTACCCTTTAAATCATTACTATGAAACACCTTGTTTCAACACCCAATACCCCATTATTTTTTTGTGTTTAGATGAAAAAAAAAATTTCAATAGGCATGTTCATATCATTTTCTATTTTATATGTTAATTATAACACAATTATTCAATATAAAATACCTAAAATCTATTGTTTTATGGGTTAAATGGATCTTGTGACTCTAATGGTTCAACCATATGACCTCTATTATCTTATTGGTGAAGAAGAACCCAAGACTATTAAGGTTTATCACTGCAACCTCCTAAATTTTGTAAGGGTGGTATTACCCGATAGAATATGAACTATGTAAAATATTATAGTGTAGAGAATTATAAACCCCCTAAAGATTAAATGATGTAACCCAATGAAGTATTTTCAATGAAAATACTTGTTTTTCAAAGAATTAGTGATGAGACCCTTCTTTTGATGAAGATCATGATGTTCATGTAACCAATAAATACTCAACAAGGAAGTGTACGTGATTGTGCATTATATTTTTATCACCCCAAAACATTGAACCAATATAGATCATATAGTGTTTTTTACTTTCATTCACATGCAGTACAAAAATTTTAAATCATTATGTAGAATGATAAATAGAAACAAAATTCTAATATTCAATTTATATGTTACTTCTTTCAAAATTCAAAGATTTAATAATCATGTGGATTTGTTATTAAATTCTTAGATACCATGTCAAACTATTATTGTGAACATATTAATATTAGAAAATAAATATTTTAGTTATTATTACATGAAGAAATTTATTTAATATCAAAAATAATATCCTTTTTATCATATAAATATTATCAATTATCCATTCCTATAAAATCTTCAAATTCCAAGAAGATTGAATATAGAATTTACTAAATAATAATAATTTTTTATATGCATTAAAATAAATAATAAATGAGAAAAATGTTATTTAGGTGGTAAAAAATTATATAATATATATTAATAAGTTCATTGTAAAACTTCTAAAATTATGTGAAAATAATACTCTTTATATTTCAGAAAAGTAAAATTTTGAATTCCTTGTCTTATATAGAAATCCTATTATATACTTATGTGTTTTCCACAATTCTATGCTTCATTCATATGTTATTCTTTCATTGATTGTGTTATTTATTTCATTATGATTCATGTATTATGAACTAAAAATATTTATGCCAGGATTCAAGTATATGATCTTTTATATGTAGTGTATGACCATAAATTTTCATTATCATGTTATCATATACTTATACTCATGATTATGCTTACAAATCTCCCTTGTTTACCCTTACAGAACATTTAGGATCACCCTTTTTTATGATTCCTTCCTCATGTTATGAAGATATGTATTATGTTTGATGTGTCTAAGAAGGTTTATAGTCAAGAAAAACCTTGTGGGAGATAATGTATCTCATTTATGTACTGGTGTTTATGTTTTCATTTTTCAAAAGGCTCTACACTAATATGGTCTTTGGGAATATTTTTTTATAATATTTTAAGTATTATTCAAAAGTGATTTAAAGTAAATGTATGAAACTATAGGGTAACTATAGTTTGTATTAGATAAAATTATATTTTATCCTTCATAAACTAGGATAAAAAAGCATTGGTGACATTTAGAGGTATATTTATAAGATATATATATGGATGTATCTATGGATATGTAAAAGGATAAGTCAACATTTTGAAAAATCTTATGAAATATTAGTAAGGTATAGAGTTAGTGGTTTCCCAGAAATACATTCATATCTCGATACTACATGTGGATGTGGATCTGGAAAAAATGTACCTAATGTTAACAACTCCAATAATTTTTTCAAGGAGTAACTTAGGGAAATATGGTACACAACAATGGGTCATAGAGCACACCTAGTTTGACACTCCTAGGAGATATTCATTGGGAAATCAAAAAATCTATATAAACTATAATGATGTATTTATGTAGAGGATTTCTATGAATAACCTAGTATAAACCTAAGGTTTTATAAATTAAAGAACATGAAATAATTTAAATATCCAATAAGTGACATTTCATGATTATATGGTTCCTTAATATGATAATTTTTCTTACCCAATTATTTTTTGGTTTTATTCAATATAGGAAACTATAAGAAACATGGTTAATATTAAATGTTTCAGTTGTGGAAAGTATGGGAATTATATGGATTTATTTCCCAAGTGGAGATCACATAAGGAGAATTAAGAAGGTGGTATGAGTATTGGTTATACTTCTGAAGACAATGATACTAAAAACGACATTAGAATGATTTGTGATGTTATTGTAGTATTATTTACATTAAATGTAAGAAAAAATATTTTATTGAGGTTGAAAAAAATTTATAGTGATTCTAATTTCATATTCTAGGAAAGAGGTATTAAGGATTAATTTGATGAATATTTTGTAGTGGTTTAAGAATATGGTTTGATTAAAAAAAATTGTTTTGGAATTAAAATATAGTGTTATATGAATCTTGAAAAATTTGTTTACATTCTGTATAAGTTTTCATTAAGTATTGTAAAGGACATATTGAATAGTGATAAATACATAGAAAAGTGATTGAAAGGAAATTTGATATTTTGATTAGGGGAAGGTAACCCTTAATTAATCTATGATGTCAAGATAATGATTTTCGGATAAATATATGATGAATATGAATAAGTAAATTGGATGGTACATATTACCCTGGAGATGATTGTTGACAAAGTATTTTATGCCATCAAGGATGAATTCTAAATCCTCTTGGATTTAATGAATATAAACAGTAGTCATTAGAATGAAAATGTATGTATGTTTACCAAAAGTATTTAGGGTAATTATGGTACTATTACTATCAGAACTATTCCCCTTAGGCCACCGGTTTGGGCTTGGAGTTCTTAAGGACTCCGGGCCACCTCAAGGCCTTCAGGGCCACCTGATATGCAGTTGCTTAGATAGATTCTACAAGGAACCACCCCATAATAGGATTCAAGAGTAGGGTGCATTCAACAATAGCATGAAATAAACTGATTTAAAAATAATGAGAGGGTGTGGAATTTTCCATCGGTACCACGCCTGTACACTTACACATGGACATGCTAGCCAAATATTCATGAAAAGGTGGCATGATGATCATGAAGCAGATGCTAGGGAGGGGTTGTTTCAAGTAGTCATAGTCTGTATGATTTCTTTAAGACCAACAGGTCATGTAATGTCTCCAAGCTTACGGGCAATGTAATTTATAAGCCTACAAGCCTTGTAAGGGTTCCCCCTCATCCCTTTAATGGGGGGATATCAAAAATCAACAAAAATAGAAGGCCTTCCAGCCATTCAAGGTATCCTATTAAAACAATTTGTGTTGATGATAATTGATAACAAATGGTATGACACATTATTGTTCTCATTATCTATTTGTAATTTAGGAATAAGAAAGTCACATTCATTTTTACTGGAATAGGTGAAGTGGATCAATGAAGAATAAAGTGTGACATTTACCTAGAATCATTAAAGTATATCCTTTCAGGAAAATTATTAAACTTTAGGAAAAATGACCTTCAAGCCAAAAATGTTGTGCTATTACACTTTTTATGAGGAATTAGAAGGTCCCATAGTTCATCAATGATTTATGTATTTGTGATTTTTAACTTTCCCCTAAAATGTTTCTCTATCAATATACCTTAGAACATGATGGTATGATTTCTCTTCCATGTCCAGGTTTTCACTTCCCACTTATGTTCTCCTACGCGGTAATCTCGTTATGAGTTACTTTTGGTATCTGTTATGGTTCATAATATCCATTTTTAAGTGAAGTTTTAGTATCCATTTTTATAATGTGGGTTTCTGTGAAAAGACTTTAAAATATTAAACCTTTGAAAACCTAGATGGATTTTGAGGGTGAAATGAATTCTAAGGGGGTTGAATGTAACACCCTTAGATTTTATGATTTATTTTTTTCGAATTAATTTAACCTTTTTTATATTCTACATTTAATGAAAAAAATAAAATAACCAATTTTATATTAAATCACTATGTTTAGATTACATTATACAAAAAACCAAGTTAATTGTTCACTACAAACATCATAAATTTTAGATTTCTTTACACTCAACCCTAAGGATAGCTTACCTTACACGCAAGACTCTCTTTCCTAGAGAGCATGCGTAACATGCCAGACCGAGTGTTCCCAAATAATAATTAATTATTAAAATAATATTATTTAATAGTATATCACATGGTAATTTAATTTAATATTATAGTATTAACTAAATTTTGAATATATGTAGTTTAATTCATTTGTTACCTATTAATTATAAAGGAAAATATAAACCAAATGAAAATAAAGGCAATGATTTGTTAAAATACTATTTTTACGTGAAAAACAAGTTTTATATCAATAAGTTAAATTAATTACTAATAGTGAATGATATAAATTAAATTTATATTTTATATATGTAAAGTATATTTTTATAATCATCCAATAGATTTGATAGATATGAGATTATTAAACTCAATTTTATGCTTAAAACCCAAAATTTTTATAATTGTAATTTTACAACCCTTTAAAAGAGAGCCCATTTTAAATAAGAAATTTATAACTTTTATAGATTTAATATGTCAATAAAGATTTATATTTGAAATAGATTTATGAAAACTTGTTCAGGGTATATTTTTCGTATTATTCTATAAGGTTTAATTTTTTACTGAATATTAAAAAATACAGAATTTAATTTAAAATTATTTTTTCATATGATTCATTTATATAGTTAAAATAAGTTTTAAATTGGTTTTATATATTAATTAGATAATACTTTTAAATATAAATCAAATTTAGGTCATTTTAATCAATTTCACAATGAAATTGGGGACAAAACACAGTAAACCTTTAGACATTTTTACTCAAAAAACCTGCAGTGTCATCCAGTCAGTAGGATTATTTTTAAATTTACCTTTTACACCTATGTGATTAGAATATGGGAAAATGGAATAAATATTTTTAATCTTAATAATTTATAATATATAATGTGGTAAATTTTTTGTATTATAAAAACTATTAGTGGAAGTTATTCATATTAATTAAAATTCTTAAGAGAAACATTTGGTTAAGAAAGTATAAACCTCAAATATATAACCCAAAACAACTTTGGAACATGTAAAACACCAACTAGATGGTTACTAATTGAACATGAACCTTTAATTATTTATTTTTATTGGTTTTGTATGACTTTTTTCTATTGAAAACATGGATACACCTTACTTGTTTTAAAAATGTCCCAATGTGTCATTTCCCTTCCCTATAAAAGGCCACCACCTCTCACTATCATTCACACCTCTCAATACACCTAGGATTATCCAGGATCTGAACAATAAAAATCCAAACATAACTCACTTCCTCCTTTAATCACCCCTTTTGGAGTAAATTAATCCACAGAATTCTTTTGGAACAAACCAAAAGGAGTTACCCGATTAAGAGGTAACATATTCTCTAAAGCTCATTTATTTTATCTTCTTCCTTCATACCCTACACTATATTTTTTACATTATTTTTTTAAATGGTATAATTAATATAATAGGATGGTTTTTTCTAATAATTTTACCAACAATTACATACACCTCCATCTAAAGGGTAATGAACGTATTGTTTACGTTTACAGTGAACTACCACCTCATGAGAGAATGATTGTTCATTTTTCCTTTACCACCTACGATGGAGGAAATTATGATGAAAAATCTATTTATATATGTTATATATTATATTTATTATTTATTTAATCTTATTTAATCCTTTTAAAACAAATATCTTTATACTTTCCACTTGTTGTAAATATGATAATTTCGTTTGAGGAGGTGTGGACTGACACCCCTCAAAGCGATGTGATTCATTCACATGCTAAATAGAATGTATTAGGGATGCATTTATTTAAATTATATGATATATATCAAATAATAATAATATTTTTATTATAATATATATATATACATATATATCATTTTCTATCATTCTTTTAATATGATAATAATAATGCAAAAAATGTTTATGCATAAGTACGACTTACCGTCTCCATGAACGAAGTATTAAATTTATTAATTATATATTAAATATATAATTATATTACAGATAAGTTAAATTTAAATGATGTTTATATCATGTTTTAAATTCTATATATCATGATATAAGTATAAGGACCCAATATATATCAAATTAGGACACATGCTCAGAATTAAGTGAATATTACCCAAAGTGAAACCTTAACATAGGATTCTTAACAAACAAGTAATATAAGGTCATAATCCAACCATATACAGTATTATATATAATAATATGGTTCGGTAAAATATTTAAAATAAAATTATATTTATTATACCGGTGGTTTGTATGAGTATGAAGAGATTCAAGAAACAAGGCAATGTGATTTCATCTCACATGTTATTTCTATGAGATACATGATTTATTCACCACATATTCCTTTTGTGTGGTGTATATAATTCCCATATACGTATTAAATTATTCATATAATTGGATTTATGGGTATTTACATATCCATTGTATGATATTTATTTCATGGGATTTATGATTCAAAAGTTACCAAATTGGTAAAATATTTTTGTCTCAATTTTCCTTCTTTGAGGACTGTGTTATATTATTCACCTAAAACCTTCTTGAGGTTTATATTCTTCCATTTAACATTTTATATAATGAATTTACTTTTTTTAATTATATTTTATGATTTATTTAATTTCCTTTTCTTAAATGGGGAGCATGATCCCAGGTTACCTTGTGATAAGATTTTATTGAAACAATCTCATCACTTTACAAGATTGTTAATGATTATGCTTAATTTATAGAAATATTATGATCCATCTCTAAAGAACACTAATGAATTTCTATATCCTTTGTTTTTTCGTGATATCATCATGTTTTAGTAGTATTTAACCACTCTTTGGTACATAATATTTTTAGTAAAATGTTTTTACAAAAAAATGATTGTATTTACCTTTTCAATCATAAAAAAAATGTTTTAAAAAATGTTTTAAAAAATGTTTTGAAATGCTAACTGAAGATAATTTTCAAAGAAAAAATATTTTAAAAATGTTTTATGTTTTTCAAAGATTAATTTATATGTTTTACGAATATATTTTCCCAGAAAATGGTTTTTCAAAATGTTTTATGTTTTAGAATGGGTTTTTAGTGATGAAAGGATATTTTCCTCTAGAAATATTTGTAAATTATATTTCAAAATTATTTACCATCTATGATAAAATCTGTCGGTGTTACTCACTCCGATTGATGGAAATTATTCGATTTTTATATTCATATTATTTCTCTAAATGGATTATGTTTTAATGTAATGATGTTTATGAAAATTTTCTCTCTTTAAAAATTTATATGCTATTGAAACATGCTTCTTTTCATGGGTTATGTTTAGAATGAAATTATTATAAAACCTCTCTTTTTTTCACAGGTTATGATATGATGACAAGTTTATAAAAGACATTTCAATAAAGTTTTTATGATATGATTACTTATTATCTTATGGAACATGTTTGTATGATTAGATTATGAGATAGGGAAGATATATATCTCCCTCTAATACATTAGGTAAAGATTTATATCTCATGCGATAGACTAAAATGGTGTTGCGAGTGAACCTTGACTACTAAGATGGATATGAGATGGAGCCATGACAACCAAGATGGTATAAGGAGTGAACCCATGATACTAAGATGTATATGGGGGTAAACCATGACTACAAATATGGTATGATGAATGAAATCATGCTATTAAGATGTCCATGGGAATGAATCCTGACTACTAAGATGGTATGGAGAGTGAAACTGTACTACTAAGATGGTTGTGGAAGCAATTCCTTTGGTACTAATGAAATAAAATTATATACTTATGTCTTTTCCAGATGTTTTTTTCTATGTTATGATTTCATGGATTATGTTCTTTATTTCCTTATAATTCATGTATTATGAACTTCCATGATTTATGACATGATTCATGTATATGATCTTTGATATTCATGGTATGATCTTCTATTTCCATGATCATGTTCACATACCCATATGCTCATGATTATGTTAACATATCTCCCTTGTTTTCCCTTACTAACCATTTGAGTGAACATCTTTTTGTGATTCCTTCTCATGTTTTTGAACATGTGTATTATGTTTTATGTGTCTAAGAAGGGTGATAGTCAAGAAGTACCTAGTGGGATCTAATGTAGCTAATTTTTGTACCAGTGCTTATATTTATGTGCTTCCAAATGCACTAGACTAATATAGTCATTGCGCATCTGTTTGTATAATGTTTTAATTATTCCTCAAAAGTCATGTAATTTATATGTACATTATGACTTGGTTGTTATATAAAATGTTTCCCCTTTCAGGCCATATATTTCAAGGGTTCTTACAATCAAGAGATATCTGGAACAAAATTCTGATAGTACCTTATCAACCCAAGGAAACTCCAAACCTCAGTAACACTCTTAGTTGGATCTTAATAAATAACTACCTCAACTTTCACTATGTCCACTTCCAATCCTACCTCTTAGATGATTTTTCATAAGAAGTGTAACCATTGAATCCAAATTTGACACTTCAATAGATTCCCATAAATCTGGTTATCCTGGTGGGCATCTAAGACAACCTACAATTTCCTTTCAGGACAATGCCTAGATGTTGAGTAAACTATGATATCATCGATGAAGATATACATGATCCGATCTAAGAAAGGATAACATATCCAGTTCATGAATCCCATGAACACTATTGGGGTGTCCTTCATGCTGAAGGGAATCACCAAGTACTCATTGTGACCATAGATACATATTAATTTTATCTTTAGTATATTGTCATCACTTACTCAAAAATGGTGATATGCGGATCTGATTTCAATAATTGGGAACCATTGCGCCCCACTCAAATAATTGAAGAGGTCTTCGATTCGAGGGTGTGGATACTTATTCTTCAGAATCCCCAAGTTAAAGTTCTAGTAGTCTAAACATACCCAAATGTTCTCGTCCATCTTCTTGTAAAACAACACTAGGGATTCTCAAGAGGAAATAATGGGTACCACAAATCCCTTCTTCTCAAAGTCATCCAAATGTACCCTTCACTCACGAAGATCCACAGGGGCCATACTATATGCTATTGCATATATTGGGGGTGTCTCTAGGAGAAAGTAAATGAGAAATTATAAGTCATCGAAGAATGGTAAGCCTAGAATGTCCTCAATAAAAACATCCTTGTACTCTAACACTACCAAAGGTAAATAAATACCATAGAATAAACTAATCCAAGAGCCATAGAATAAAAATTGTTAATAATTGACAACAATCTCTTATACTTGAGCACACCCCGCTCTGCTGAGGTTTCGTTTTCACCCACAACAAAAAAACCCCACCCCATCACTATGGAAAAATGATATCCTCTACTAAAAATAGTCAATCAAGGCATGAACTATGGATATCCATTCTATACTTAAGAATAAATCATATGGCCTCATCGTTTCTAAAAATGGATCTCATACAAATCAATTCCCTACAAGTGTCACAAAACACTATCAGTAAAAGTTCACAATCATTGATTCACCTCCTTCTAGAGTCTCCGACTACAAGGGTTGAGCCTATGTCTCAACCATAATTAGTAATTCTAAAAACAGGGAAGTGGTAAGAATGGAATGCTTTTCACCTATTTCTATCAATAATATATCTAAGGTATAAAAGATGCAGATCGCACCTCATTGCCTCCCAAGAGACTCGGGGTCATAGGACTCCATAACATGCAAATGGCCTCATACATGTCCTCTTGATCCATAATTTTAGCATTGACCACATAGTTATAATAGTGGTAATAAGTCAAACCTCTAACTGCTTCATACTTCTCTCTCAACCCGTCGTTCATGTTCTTATCCCTATAGACCACCCTTCTCCTTCCACTTTCTTAATGGTCCCTTAAAATCATCTCAATAAGATATATGAAGGGTTGTTAAATACAACTCTTTATGTCCTTAATGGTCACAAGAGAAACAATTCCACTCCCTCATCTGATTTAATCTATCCAAGGATCATTTTGTGGTTGACCTTGTCTCTTAGTATATCCTCTTATATCATCTAAAATTGTTATATCTAATAAACTAAAATTAGTTACCTACTTCTGAGGTCTCATATAATGGGTGCTTGCTATAAATACCCACTATCAACACCTTCTCTTCCAAGAATCTCTCCACCACTAAGGCCTACTCAATCCCCCAAGTATAGGTAGTAATTAAAATGGATACCACTGAATACATGATGTCCTGACATAAGCCCTTATCCATGGTCCTTTATCTAAAAAATTGATCTCTAACCATAACCATATAGTATCACAAGAGATTAGTAAACCACATGGAATACTCCTCCATGATTAAAACACCCTACACCAGATGTAGAAGTTCTTGTATATGCACAGATAAAAGCATTGATGGATAAAACTACTACCTATAAAAAAGATTAATGTATGACTATCAAAGGGTTGGATCATCATGTAAATGAGTCACCAAACTCCACCATCTCTTAGAATATCCCTGAAGAAGACTCCTTAGGAGGACCACCATCTAATCTGTAGTCACGCTGACATAGAGGAATAATCGAGTGACAACATTTAGAAAATCCTCAAACACATGGGGATCTGGATCACCCAAAATACTAGGATGTCTCTACATCTATAACTCATGTAGTGAACTCATCTTTGATGAATCCCCTATTGGAACTACTCGCATGAGTTACTACTCAATGGATGTTATTATAACTGGTAAAACACTTTGAGGTTCAATCTCTAGTATAGACCCTTGTAATGAATTTTCAACACTCGATAGACCATCCTCATTATTGCATCGTGGCATACTTTCTATATGTCATTGTAGAGGAAATATGAAATAAACAAGATATTCCATGGTCAAATAGTATATATAGGGATATCACTCTAGATGGAAATGAAAACCACCACCCATTCCTATATGATGCATGTACCAATTTTTTCTAAACAAATACATGTATTGACTCAAAAGGTAGGTGATCAGAGTCCTATTGTGTGGATACATCATCTGCCACACCAACACTGGATTTTCTTGGATGAAACCCAAAATCAAATAACCTAATAAATTTTTCCCAAAACAATCTAAAAAAACTCCAATCCTAAGGTAGAAATAACCAATTTGATACCACTCTATCATGAACCAACCCACAAAGGTTTGACCCATGTCAACCCCAAGCCTACCTCCAGTCGGTTATGGGGTGGCGACCAATGCTGGGTAAAAATATCTTAAAGATGGGAGGAATTAGTATAATGTATATTTACATACAGACATCTGAAATCCCATAAAATAACGAAATGTAAAACAAATGAAACTAACGCATGTATGTGTATATATAAACCAAAAAATATAGTACCCTAGAAAAGTACTGATATAGAAATAAAGGGGATAAATATAAGCCCATCAAAAAATTGAAAACTAACAACCCTTCTCCAAGGGAGAGTACTATGTTCAAATGAACTAACCACAAAAAATCTAAACATGAAGCATCAATAAATTTTAGCTCATAAAAATGTTATAACAATAAATTAATTATAGAAAAACCAAGATATACTCAGGAAGGAGACCTCACCACTATGTAGTCACAAACAACTATTGGCCACAAAATTCTTAATGAATAAATGTTTTTTCTAAGAGACTCCACTCCATAATCCATGCCATCATCAGAGAAAATCATCCTAGAGGTCGTGATTATTAGTCCCCAAACAAGAAATCTCTTTGGTCCTTAAATACTCAGATACTCATATAGGGGTTCATGCCTAAGACTATTGGGGGACAACATGAACCGTATTTGGGGAACCCGCTATATAGGGGATCATATGACAATGATGATTTGAACCCTACTAGTACAGAATAGTATATAGAGGATCAAAGCCCTTCTTAATATGGACACCCTGATTCTACATAACCTCTCTAGGGTATAGAAATTATAGAGTATCATACATCATTCTCATGAAGGGACACCATGAACTCTATTTGAGACATAGAGGGGATCACAATACTGATATTTGGACATAATGATGCATTGTAACTCTGAGGGAAAGTACCAAGGGAACACACTCAACCTTTACTAGTTCAAACTGATGAACAAAATTGCTACAGGACAACACATAGCTTTCCCATTTGATGATGCCTCATACAATAAAAAAATATACATATACACACAGTGTAGGTGCTGTACATGACATGTAGAGATCACTCAGAATCTTGAATATTCCATCATCCCATGAAATCTTCCCATTTTTGTGTACCAGTAGTTATTCCCATTTACCAATTTGGGTACACTTGGTTATACCAATTTACACCCAGAATTGATGGTATACCTGACCTGGTCATGCTTGTGTATCCTCTAAGATACATGTTGAGCTTACAAGATTTTTTCATGCATCATTTGATAATCTCACACTGTTTGTTATCATTTTATCCTTTGTGTAAATCATAACATCATACAGAGGGTCCCACATGGTGTGTGTCATTAGATTAAGACCTACTTAATGTGATATTTTTCATATCTAATGGTTCTCCCTATAAATATCCATTTCTCTTGCTGCAGTCATGATTTCTATTAGTAAATTTCCAATTGGGGGTCGTCTAACCCTTTTCACCATCGATCTCAAGGATCCAAGTTCAAATATTATCAGAAAACCCCAATGTCAAGCCTTCTATCATAGCCTCACATCAAGTCTCAGAGAAAATATTCCATCAATCCATTATGATCCTCCTCTGATCATACTCTTCCATCATTGCACCTTGATTGTACCCTCAATCATAAACTTCACCTTCAATATCGATCTGTTACACAAAATAATGGCCACGCAATGATTGATCCCTAGGTATTCATGAAACCACAAACCAAATAAATTACATGTGATGAATGTGAAAATAATGGGTGAGATTAATAAGACATCAAATATGATGAATGAACCTCGAAATTTATTCAGTCAACCTCAAATGTTTTTCTAAAAATAATGAAATGAAGAAGGATAAATATGAAGAAAAAATCCATCAATTTAATCTACCATCGATGCACAAATCAATTCTATTCATGGAATTGATTTATATTCTTCTTGGATAAAAGAAAAGGATTGAAAGCACAAATAAACTCTTAACGGGAGTTTGGATTAATCACCGATGAAGAGCGGTCCTAGATTTACATCATTGGTGATATCCAAGAACTCCAATGGAATAATGATACTTGATTCTAATCTATTCTAGTTTCACCATGCAATAACACTCTCCAATGGTCCTCTTGGTCTCTAGGTTTTTGTGTCGAACCATTAGAAATCTCTATTACTATATATTTATAGAATAGATCAATATCTATATCATATAAAATACAATAAATAAATAAATTTATTTATTTTATTCATTTGTTCCGGAAAAAAAAAATTTCACAGTCTACCCACATTGATAAAGATTATGGTGTGCCTAGGGTAAAACCCACATTATGAACTCAATGATTCCATAAGATTTCTAATTTCAGCGCCCTATTTGGAAGTTATTACACTATTTAGAAAAGCTGCCCCCACATGATATTAATATATTCAACATATTACAACCATTTATTCTAGGATCACCAGCACTCAAAATCTTAAGCCGTCTCCGGGGCTGACTCCCAGAATAATATATATAATCTCTAAAAATTATACATGGAAAATTATATGTTTTACATATGTGGACTTAAATAATATAAAATAAATTATACATGAAACAATTTTAAACTACTTTCAATTAAACTAATACAATTAATGAGTAATTATATAATAAATCAATAAATAAAAATAATCAATAAATAGATTAAATAAATAGTGATATAAAACAGTTTAAAAAATAGAGTATCCTTGTAAAAACTTCAAATTATGTATTTCAAACAAATATTATATCCTATAAATATCTTATTCATGTTCCAATAAAGTCTCCTAATATTAAGAAAATTTATTTATCTATATATCACATAATATATATCATTAATCAGATTTTTGTTTCTTATGATATCACTAAATAATAGATGATTCCCAATTTAAAAAACTACATCATTATGACTGACAGCTTATAGACCTTTAATACGAAATTTGGAATATTGAAAAGATCATTTTGAACATTTTTTTGGAGTAAAATGTATCTAATCATCTAAAATATTAATATTATAAAAATCTTGTAGTTATATAGTCTATATCTCATGATATGATAAGAATAAAAAAAATATTTATTTAAATTCATATGAAAACTTCCAAAGTCATATTAAAATTTCATATGATTTCCTATGAAAAATATTTATTCCATTTAAAAAAACAAAACTTCTTTTCATATGAATATTATTTTTAATACTTTCATATTCATTTCATATGAAATTGATAGTAATTTTATAGGACTTAAGAATTTTCTACAACTTCAAAACCAATTTCAAATGAATTCAGTCTAAAATATATGACATTTATAAATAACCAAATTTCCAATTTTGGGATTTCATAAGACTTTTAAAATGAAAACGTATGACTTTTACTGACTAAGACCATAGTGCATAATTAATTCATATGGTGAAAAATAAAATTTATTAATTTATGAAAACTCAAATTTTTTTACTAACTAATTTGGTGTATATAGTGGTGAGTTCAAGGATGAATAAATGAGGTGGTGAAAATATAAATTTTGTTACTTAAATTATTTTTTATTTGATATTGATTGAGAAAATGAATTATAAAATAAAATAGTTTTTCACAATGTGAAAAAATGACTCATGTTCAGTAAATTCTATGTTCATGTATGAGTGAATTTTAAAAATTAATTTTTTTCATGATTATTGTTGGAGTTGACATGAAAAATGGGCATTGCTCAAGGTATCTCATCTTTAACACAAAAAATCCATTTTTTATGGTCAACTACTATATTTCTATGATAAATTCATTGTCTCGATGCCATTTTTAAACATGGTAATCCTGATTTATACAATGGTCATGCAAAACCTAGGGTGATCAATTGATGCATTAATTTTTTTTCTTTATTGAATTTCATTATCAGTGGTTGTGAAAAAAATAAATAATTTAATGAATATTTACCATGAACAGTAACCCAAACATTAAAAAATCACATGAACACTCCCTCTTTATTTACATTACCCAAATCAAGAATGGAATTCCACCAAATGATATTTATAAGAGGGTTAGATTGGATGAGAGGGGAAAAAAATATTTTATAGAATGGTGATAGATTCCTTTGTTTAACATTTCATCCACAGAAAACCAATAGTCATTGTGGAATTATTTCGAACACACCATATGCCTTATATTTATAGATATAGATGTCAGGGTGTCTTAAATTCTATAAAACCAACAATTTTATACTCCCAATTCAACCATGGGAGTTATAGGGAATTTTGATGTTGGACGTCATGGATAGTCAACAAAACTCATCTCTTCAAGAATTTCATTAGGGTGCATAATGGCGTGACACAGAGTTTCACAACATATAAATTTAAGTTTTCCTCCTGAGCATGGATTTCGTGGAACGATTTCACAAGGTAGACTTGGGGTGATTTCCTTCAATTTTTAGGTCATGGAAAATGTTTCATGCCATGAAAGTGCTTTTACTAGCTCTCTTTCTCTTGTTTTCACCATTGGTCTCTAGTTCAAGACTCTTAATCACGTTTCAAACATTTCACAATGTGAATTAACATTTCATGATGTGAGTCAGGGTATTATTGGACTCTTTTACTCAAATCCATGTTTCTATAGTATCCATCCATGAAATAATAAATGAAATATATATAGGCAATATTTTTTAACTAAATTTATAAATAAATCAATTTAAAATGTAAATATATATTCAAAAAGTATATATATCAAATCCCCAAACACATAAACTCATGCTTTTCCTCAAGAATAAAATATAAAAATATTACAAAGGATGAACACTCCATTATGAAATAAAAATCACTGTCAGTAAATTCAATTGATAAAAAATGGAATTAAAACATTCAAGCATCACCTAAAAAGAATTCATTAAATCCTCATTTTTAAATAAAAATTCAACATGTATTTTACTTTTTCTATATTTAATTAATAATACATCATCATTATTCCATTAATATTTTTCTATTTATTTTTCTTGTGAATTCCACTTGAAAATTATCTCACCTTGAATTTTTTTTGTTCACTCATCAACAAGGTAAAAAAAGTAAAAAAAATTTTAAACAAACTATGAATCATACTTCTTATCATAGAAATATGATGCTTCTATCCTAGTAGTCAAAAAATCACAAATAATAATGAGGGATTCATATCATTAGGTTCAAATGAATTAAAGGCCTTGGTACAAGAGGGAAATAATATAAAATACATAAATCTAGAAAAGATAATGTTATCTAAGTTACATCTCATAATAAATGATAAAATATTAATAATATATTCTACATCTTTATCAATTATATTTATCCTTTTCCAAAAACATAATTTGGGTTCAGGATTTAATGAATATATATTAATGATGCACCCTCTTGATTTTTTATATTTTTATTATTCTTTTGAAAGTTGAGTTTTGGAAAGTCTCACATACACCAAACAACCCCAAATTAAAAAATAATGTAAATAGTAATTTTTGACCCTCCAAGATGTTGGAGTTGGTTCCGTAGAACCATATTTTTTAGTAATTAATTAAATGTTTTGATATAATAAAATTACTTATCACCTAATTAATTGTTTAATGAATCATATTTGTATGTGATTATGTCCATAGAATACATTTTTCACTAAAAGGTTTTACCAATTACCTGATGTGATGAGAACCATGAGGTTCCATGACAATATTCTTGAATCTTGTTCTATATCAGATGATATTGTATGATAGGATCTAGATAATATAGACTACCATGGTATGAGGCTCCTAAGACATTGAGACACCATATCATGATGTTCTCCCTCAGTAAACACTGAGATATGTGGTTATAAGAACATGCATATTAATAAGAAATCTATATTTCCATGTTCCATTGGATGTTCTTTTCTGTGGATGAGTGCATGGATACGTAGACATTAATATTATCATTAATGGATATCATAACAAACATACTTTTATGTATTGGAAGAAACCATGATGAAATATCCTCAGAGTGAAGTAGGATGGGTTGGGTTCATCATTTTTCATATTTCATTAATAGGTAATTTGAGAAAATAATTGTCCCTTTTATCCTAAAATGGAGTTTTATATCTCAAGCCTTTTTTATGGAAAAGGAAATGCCCACATAAATCCATGGACATAGTATTTGGTGACTGAGTTTGTTTCCAGAAATTCAAATAATGAGACATCGATTTTATATGTCAATAAAACTTACATGTATCCTTCTTGATTTTAGATATTTTTATTAAAATATTACATTACATGGTAAAACTTTATTGGAGATTGTGCATCATTGTGATATGAAATTCTTTACGTATGGATGTCTTGCTATGTTTGTAGCCTGTAACCTTGTAATTTAGGTGTTTATACCAAATTCCATTGAGAAATCATCCTACAGGGTCACACAATATGTGTAACCACAATCTTGGTTAAATTGAAGTATCATATATATCAGGTTATCATTAATAATAATTATTCAGGATTAGTTGATTGACATAATTTAATACCAATTTATCTGAAATAATATGTGATTTAAATAATATTATTTATTTATTTTTATGTTTGGGGAATTTAATATTTATTATATTTATCATAGGATAATGTTGTGATATTTATTTAGTAAATACTCCTTATTCAAGGATCGGTAAATTTCAATGAGGGAAAGAAGATAGAGCTTAGTTTTATAAAAACAAATGGTATAAATGATATTTATTTATATTTTTACATGTGTTTTACATGACAAGAGATTAATCCAAATAATATTATTAATATATATGGGTCCAAATAACAATATTAATGTTGATAATTATTTAATGAGTGTTTTCTAATCCTAAACTGACAATAATAAATATCTAATAATATTATATTCAAAAAACGTAATTGGTGATCGCTATAGATTGAGTGAGGTACTCTCAGTCACTAGAGTTATATCAAGAGATATATATTTCTTTCCTCCCCTAATATCTCAATGAAATTAGATAACATAGGCTTCATCCTCTATCAATAATAATTCTTTTATAGTCAACCATGAACAATAAAAATTATTAGGATCAATCATGCTATAACCTGGTGGATCAGCATCATTTTTAGAGATTATGGTGATTTTTTGTATCACCTATAAAGGTATTTATAATCAGAAACATAGAAAATAACAATTATATGAAAATATATTATTAAATGGATCATAAATGAACGGGGAATTACAAGTTAAAAATTATCTACTCTTAAATTAATTTTAATTCCATGTGAATATTTGTCACTTCTAGTTCTGATATTTTAATCTAGTTAATTAATCTATTGGTTTTATTAAATAAGCTTTTTTGGTCATGTGAGGCAATGATTACACATTATTTATGATTGAAAGTCGAGTTGTTCATACCATAAAAGGCATATTCACTACGCCCAGAACCTACAATTGGTATCAAAAACAGTCACATGATTGATTTATAACAATTTATTATCATTGATGGATTTCATGTGTTTCTGTTTTATTTTACTAAATTAATTTTTTTTTCAATATTAGATATTGCCTTTTCCTCCCTTATTTGTTCTTTCTAACATAACCAGTAAATAGTTAGGAATTAAAATGGAATAAACATCTATAAAACACAATCGAGAAGCGCCAAAGTTTATTCCCAAAAATTGATAGAGTAAATAGTATGTACATCCCATATACACAATGTATATTATTTTCCCTCACCTATAACTCTTTTTATCAGGTCAGATCTAATAAAAATGTATCTAAGATCTAAATAGACCAAACCAGCTTATAGATCTGGACAAACTGACACACTACATGAAGAACTATATGTTGTGGAACCATTATAAATTACATATACTCTCGACTGAGTACATTGGGTGTACAAAGAATAATGTGTATTAGATTCATGAAATATGGAATTAAATGAAATTAAAAATGAGGTGACATTCCATATTTGTTAGGCTACACATCATATAACTAAAGGTTGTCCACATGCAGGGAACATTCCTAGTTCCAATGTGTGTGATACAGACCCAAGTAGAAGATAAGTACACACAACGTAAAATATTACACACCGTATAGTCTTATGCCATCAGTGATATCTAATTTTTCAATAATGAAGAATTAAATATATATTAAAAAATATTGGTTATGTGTTCTACATTTCCTTCATTCGATAGTACATTTCATGTCATATGATTAAAAATTATATATTAAATTAATTTTCGTGTGAATCATTTTGAAGAAAACCCAAGGTTGCATCCAAATAGGGTTGTCTACTACAATAATTATAAATTATTTAATTTTTTTAAAATATATAGATTATTGAGAGTTAAGGATTCATGGATCTACATAAGATAAATTGAAGTAAAAGGATTAATTCATGGTGTAATATCATAATTAAAGGATGAATCCAATTAAATGATAATTATATTAAAAATGTAAACTAGTTGATTGATGTGTGGATGATCATGATATAATAACAGACCTTATAGGTGATCGGTTTCTTTTAATTTATTAAATTATTATTTATGTCTTGTGATTAATCCCTTTCTTTTTATTATGTAAGGGCATGCATGCCCATGGTTTCTTTTATGTAAACCCCATTTATACAATCTATTGGATCCCATCACATGTTTCTAAGTAAAATATTGTCTAAGTATAGAGATCCCACGTTAGAGGAGACAGTCTGAATCTAATTGATGAGGGGAAACTAATTTAGAAGATACATATAAACCAATGTGTAATTATACAATGAATACTAAGGTACAATTAAAGTTTTTCCTCCTATAGGGTCAATGGTGAGTTTATTATCTGCTAGATAAACTAACAATTAAGTAATATCGTGAACATGACACTTTTTTTATTTTAATCAGATATGTGGTTGATTATTTATATTTGTCTAATCACTTAATAAATTAAATAATAATCATTCAAGATTGAAGAAAATATAATTGTATTATGCATTAATTTTAGCATACATGGTAAATCACTTACGTTAACTATACTAAATATTAATGAGGCATGTAAAAGGATAAATGTTCTTTATACAAAAGGATAAAAATCCCTCAAATAAAATATTACACCATAATTTACTTTAACTAATTAAGATATAACTGTCCTCAACATTCAAAAATATTGACCAACCCACATTGGGGTGCTTTAAATTATCATGTTATTTATAAATTTATTTTTTGGGTTGGATTGACTTATTTCACATCAAGGGTTGACTTCCCAACAAGGAATTAGTGTAAAAAAATAGGAAAAGGTTATGTAAATCCTTTAAAAATATTATATGATTGGGGGTCAACTCAATTGATCAAGAAACTATGTGTTAATATAGTTGGAATGTTATCCCTGCCTAATACCTTTCAAATAACTTATTAGGCCCATCCATAGGTTATGAAACAAGAATTATGGATACTTGACACCAAAATATCTTAGTGATAATATATTATAAATCTAATAGTGAGGGATATTAGTTTTTGAAATATAGTGGTAGATTAATTCAATTTAATTAAATTTTAATTTATTAATCTACTTTGTAACCAAATAAAATTTACTAATTATCTAATAAAAATTAATAGTAATGAAAAATCAAAATAAATAAAAAATATGACTATGATCCACATTAGAGAAGGATTACCTTTTCACTTCCATTAATTTTATAGAATGGTATAGGTTATTTCTTGTTATATTATTCCGTGAAAGGAAATTATATCTACTGGAGACCCCACTACATGTGTTTATTTCCAAATAGGATAATGAGAAAAAAATGTCTCTCTATTTGAAGTAAATTTATGATGATATGGATGTACAATGTTACATTTTATCCTAAATTTTTAATGAGATTCTAAAATAATATGAGTATATTGATAAACAAAGAATTGTTTATCACCTTAAGGATACTTATCAAGAGGAGTAGAGATTATAGAGATATTATATCTCTATTTCACTATTCATGTAAAATAATAGAGATCCAGTGATATCTAGGGAACATATATCCAAGATGATTTGATAGATTTAGTTCCTGAACATATTGGGCATTAATATCTCTAATGAGTTACACACATTACTACTTGAGTCCTCACTACTCATAAACTTGTCTAATTTTATTAGAAATTATAATATGGGAAATAGTAAGAAGAAAATATTAGAACTTACTAAACTTGTTTTCATGTTTAAAAATACATGAGGAATGATAAAATAATTGTCTATATGGTGAATAATAGGACGAATAACAAGGGAAAAGGCATTGAAGACACAAATGAACTCTAAAGATCCTGAGAAATGTCCTTATAAAAAGAATATGATCCAAAGGAAAGGAAAATAAAATGATGATGTATGTTTTTCTTATATAAATTAAGGCCACTGGAAGAGTAATTCCACCCAAAAAAATAAAAAAGGTTAATATTCATGTTCCTTCATTATTCTATCTAATACGTCCATATCTACAAGTTTTGTATTACATACTTAATATGGTTCTCACATTTGTATCCAAATATAGAATGCAAGTGGATATTATAAGATTATTATAGATGTGGTGGATCTACTGGCTAACAATGGAGTGAAACTAACTACTCTATTCATTGGAGACTAGAATCTCACATTTATTATAGGATTAATTTTGGTTATAAATGACTATTATTATGTTCTTAGTGTTACCAAGAACATTATTTCTGTTTCATAGTTAAATATAAAAGGTTTCATTTTCATCTTTGGAAATAAAGGTTTCTACTTTTATAAATACGTCATATGTTATTGTAAGGAACTATTGAATAATGATATTTGTGTACAAAATTATGAAAACCAAACACTGTAAATATAAAAAAAATATGTGTGACTCAATTAACACAAAATTATGGAATAAAAATCAGGGTCATCTAAATGAGATGAATTTTGAAAATATTTATCAAGTTGATTACTTAAAGGGTTTTTAGCTTAAGCCACCTGAAATATTTCATGATTGTTTACAAGGTAAGATAACCACAACATCATTTATTTTTATAGATGAAATGGCGATAGAGGTTCTAAATTTGGTAAACACTAATGTGTGTGGTCCTTTTCAATTATACGCTAGACATGGATTATCATACTTTATTTTTTTAATGATTACTTGAGCGGGTTTGGGTATATCTATATGATTCAGAGTAATTCTAAATCCATTAATAAGTTAAAAACGTTCATGATTGTGGTTGAAAATCAACTTGGAATGAAGATAAAGAAACATTGATTAGATTTAGGTGGTCAATATCTTAACCAAGACATTATATACATTCTATAAGAGTATGGTTTTTTTATCTCAAATCACTCTACCTTATACACGATAGTGGAATACAGTTTGTGAATGGGGTAATTATACAAGTTTTTAAATTTAAAGGTCAATTATGAGTCACCAAAGTCTTCAAATATCCTTTGGGGATATAAATTAAAGACGAAATTATACTAACTAAACCGAGTACCAATAATAGTTGAAAATGGTACTCCCTTAAAGTTATGGAGTGTAAAGAAACCTATTTTGTCACATGTTTTTTAGGGGGTAGTGAGTTTTGTGTTAAGGATAGATAAACCATCAACCTATCAAGATATGAAGTGAAGCGTATCTCTGTAGGGTATCATAAGAAAAAAAGAGGATATTATCTATACAACCCTTCAAAAATGAAATTAAATGTTTTAATAAAGGATGTATTTATTCAAATAGATTGTATCCTCAAAGAGGATAGATCAATAAAAACTGAATTTGATGAATTTAATTCTTAATATACATAAGATTTGGTACATAAACTTGTTCCATAGCTCCTAGTTTAATAATATATTCTCAGAACACAATTTCAATATAGGAGTGCAATAGAGGTAAGATAACAGATAAATATGGTTTTCTAGTCACTGATAATGGTGAATAAGTATTGGTTAAAAATAATGTCCCACTCTCCTAAAATGAGGTATTAGAGATCTCAGAATCTGTAATATGATAAGATGTCACAAATTATGAGATGGATTCCATATTACAAAACAATATTTTGGTTTGGATCACTTCGTCAATTGATTTAAATCTCATTCATTGTAAATAGGTGTTTAATAGAAAACTAGACATGGAATTTAATGTGAATACCTATAAAGCACAGATAATGACTAAAGGGTTTAGAAAAATTCAAGGAATAAAATAAAATAAATGATTTTATATAGATTACATGTTTAGAACTATCATAATTTGGTTCTCCATAGTAGATTACCATTACTTTTAGATATGAGAAATGGGTGACAAAACTATTTTACATAATCGGAACCTTGAAGGAGATGTGAATATGACAGAAATATAATGTTCTGTAATGCTATAAAATGAAAAAAAATATGAATGTTTTAGAGATAAATTTATGGCTTAAATAAAGTATATAGGTCATGGAAAATTATATTCGATTAATCCATAATGGAATTTGGTTTCATTAATATTGAATGTAGACCTTGTTTTTACGGTAAGTTTATTGATAGTATGATTATTTTCATATTATTATATGTTGATGATACGTTACTAATTATAAACGACATACTATCCTTATAAGAGATTGGGAAAAGTTTGAGAAAGTTATTATCTTTGAAAGACTTAGGTGAGAAAACCTACATTCTAGGGATCAATATTACGCAAGATAGATCCAAGTGGCTACTCAAACTAGATTAACATACATACATTTACCAGATACATAAGAGTTTTAGTTCCGAACAATCTAAGAGGGGATTTGTTCTAGTATCACATAGTATAAATATTTCAAATAAAATGGGTCTGTATATACCATAAGAAATAACTACTACAAATTTGACTTTTAACAACGCTAAAAAAGGACTTTAACAGTGCTAAAAAAGAGCTATAAATTTCTGTGTAGATAAGGGGGGGTCCCCTTTATCAGTGCTCCAAAAAGCACTGATAATGACCCCTTTTATCAGTGCTAAAAAACGTGCTGATAAAATGTGTCTTTTATCAGCGCTAAAATGAAGCGCTGCTAAACACAGAAAAATTAAAAAAAAAATAAAAAAATAAAAAAAAAACTGCCAATATCAGTGGGCTTTTTACAGCACTTGAACCCCCCTTTATCAGTGCTTTCCAGCACCTCCAGTGCCCGCACACACTGCCAACACCCTTTATCAGTGCTAGGCCCTCTAAATAACCCTTGCGCGCGCGCCCCTACCTCCACCCGGATTTGATCTTGAGACCTCCCCCCTGCGCACCTAAAGCTTTTTCCACTCCCCTATATTGATTTGTTCTTCTATTTATGATATATCTATTTATTTCTATATATTTAGTTATATTTATTCGTATAGTAATATATATTTATATTAATATATATAGTTATATTAATATATATATTTATATTAATATATATATATATAGTTTTATTAATATATAGTTATAGAAATATTAATATATTGGTATTTTAAATAAAATGGAAATTAGTTATTATATAGATAAAGCTAATGTATTTTATATGTAAATATGTTTAATTAATTATTTAAAAAATATTAATTTTTAGGTGTGAATATATAAAAATTATGTACATATAGTTGTATATTTGTTTATAAATAGTAGTACATTATAAAAAACGATACAATTTCAAAGAAATAATATCAATATGAATGTAATACCTTGGAATAAATTCAGTCCCGACCAAAAAAAGCCAATAATACCCCCTTAAACGAGGCTATAAATCCACAAAATGTTAGAAAATCGGGGTACCCCGACTAAAAACTCGGTATTAGAGGCCTTATGGGCCTTTTTTCCTCGAATAAACCTTGACCAAGGTCGCCCTAGGACATAGTGACATAGATCTTTTCACAGGATTCGATTTGATATGTGGTAGTGCTCAAACGGACACCCGGATCAAAAGTTATGGCCGTTTAAAGTTTGAGTTGCGTTTTCAACATATTTTGGATGTTTTTTTATTTTTTTTATTCTTTTAGTCTTCGAATTGTTGTTAAATGACTATTAATCCATATTATTAGCAAATTATTAATTAAAAATATTTTTTAAATTTTTTTATAAGCCATTTTCACTAAATATCTTATATATTAAGTATAATAAGTGTAAATGTATATTTATAGTTAACTAAAATATATTTAAAAATTATATTATCTATATATATCAATATAACTATATTGACATATTGATATGTTAATATATATTTTTTATTTATTTTTTTGAAGTCAAACCCTTTATCAGCAGTTTTAAAAAAAAAGCTCTGATAAAGCCCCCCTTTATCAGCGCTACAAAAACAAGCACTGATAAAGGGGGTCCCTTTATAAGCGCTAAAAAAGCACTGATAAATGGGGGCCTTAATCAGCACTAAAAAAGCACTGATAAAGGTACCCCCCTTTATCAGCAATTTTTAGTTAGCACTAATAATGGTGTGGCGCTGGCCTTTACCAGTTTTGTGGTAGTGAATATAGATAATGGGTATGATCCCATATGATTCTATGATCGGATCAATCATTTGTGTTGTGTTATGTATGAGGTATGATGTTTCCTATGGTTTTAACATGGTGTGGAGATACCAAGAAGATCTAATTGAATAGTATTGGACTACAACCATGACATTAATTAAGTATCTAAGTTTAATTAATTATATTCTCGTTTTGTTTAGAGGAGATGAAGAGCAAGTCATCTAGGTTTATAAAGATGCTCACTTTTGGATAGATTTGAATGATTTTAATTCACATTGTAGATATATATTTGGTTTCAATGGAGGAACTGGGAGTTATAAGATTTCAAATAAGGTAGTTGTTGATGATTCAATAAAATAGTGTGAGGATAGTGTGTCTTCTAATAAAGTTGATTCAAATATCTATCTCATATATTGATGTGGTGCCAATAAGTAAATATCCTATCACAATTTTCTATGATAACACTACAGTGGTAGATCTATTTAAAGATCCAAGGTCACATCAGAGGACAACACAAATACTTTGGAAGTTTCATCTATTGGGGAATTTATCTCAATTAGGTTAAGTTGATGTGAGTATAGTATCCATAGAGGAAAAAATGGTGTCCCCATTAAAAATGTATATACCTCATAATAATCATGAGTATCATGTGATTTTTAGTGGGTTGAAAGGTGTTTTCAGTTGGCTCTAGTGCAAGTGGGAGTATGTTGGAGTTATTTCCCTAGAATCAAATTATTATTACAAAACTATTTGTTCTCTTATTAAATTAGTTTTATTATCACACCATGATTATTATTCTTCAAAATATTTTAATGTGATTATGTAATTAAAATATATTTTGTACTGAAAGTTCATAGAAGTTCCCCTCTATGATGAGAAATAAGAAGTGACAAATATTTATTATTTAATATTCTTAAATAGGAAGATTGTATTTTCTTATGGAAACTAAAAATAAAATATATCATGGGTAAGAAGTTCAAAAGACATTGAGGCTTATTCTAATGGTGATCTCTCGTAGTAATCTCCAATTTATGAGGTTTTGAGAACATACCCCTTAATAAAATCCACATTTCAATTTGATATTTGATGTTCCTATCTATAGATGTTTGTATTGATCCCTACACATTAAGATTATCATTAATGGAGAACATGATTCATTTAATTTTATTTATTTCTTAAAATGGTGATGACATATTCTCATATTGAAGTATAATTTGTGGGTTTCATTATTATCAATATTGTATTTATGGATAATGTGAGAAACGATTTATCCCTTCAATTCCTATATATAAGTTTATATCTCAAGACCTTTGATGGTTATGGGAATTCCTGGATAAATCCATGGACATTGTGTGTGATAGGAGATATAGTTTCCAGAAAATCATATAAAGATACATCGAGCATATAGGTTGATGGCATTGGTATGAAACCTTCGTCATTTAAGATATTGAGAAAAATTGATTACATTATATTTTAATTTTTTGTAGGAGGTTGGAATTCATTGTGATGATTACTTCTATCTCTCTATATGCCTTGAATTGTTCCTATAAGCTAACCTTATACATTAGGAGGGTATTCCTAATACTAATAATAAAGATTCCTAGAGGGTCACATACTAAGTATATTTTCAATCTCAGTTAAATGTTAGTATTGAATTTTTAAATTTAGAGTAAATAATATTTATTCGGGTTTGGTTGATCACCATAATTGAATCACAAGTTAGTTAAAAGAATAATTATGTTAAATAATAATGATAAATATTTATTTTTATGTGTAGAAAATTTATTATTTATTATAAATATAATAGAATAATGTGTTGGTATTTATTATTAAAATATTTATTATTCATGTATCGGTAAATGTTGATAAGGGAATGCAGACCAAACATAATGTACTGTTTATAAATGCTATAAATGATATATATTTATATTCTTAAATATCTTTCACATGTTAAGTGATTAATATTAATATTATTATTACTAGAAATCGGGTAAAATAATAATATTAATTTTATTAAGGGTTTAGTGTGTAATTTTCTAACCCTAACCCTACCATTATAAATATCTAATTATATAACACTCCCAAAACCAATATTGTGTACACAAAAAAAATAGAGTAATACTCTCCCAATAACTAGAGATAGATCAAGATATATATAGATTTATCCACCCCTCATTTCTCAATCCAATCAAATAATATTAATATTTCTTACTCGCTGTAGAAGAATTATGTTACAGTCATCCTTGAACAAATCAAGAAATCTTGATTTTTTTAATTGCACTGATGATTCTATGGTATCATTCAGAGATTTTATTTCACATGTGGATCACCACTAGAGGGATTCTTAACATGGATCCTCCAATGAAACAACAACATGGAAATATATTTATAACAAGATTATCAACAAATGATGAATTACATGTTAAGAGTAATTCCAAATCTTCTCATAAATCAATTGTAAATAAGATGTAAATATCCTTAAATTATGGTCATGGTATTTTAATCTAGCCAAATAATATATTTTTTCATTGGGTATGACATTTTGATCTTGTGAAGTAATTATTACAAATGTTTTAAATCCAAAATTTGAGTTGTTTAAACCATGAAAAGATGAATTACACTATGCCTGAAACCCATATATGAAATAACCCATTTTTTAATATTTTTTGATTTTATTAAGGCTGTGAAATAAATTAAAATGATTGATTATTCCTGAACCTTAACATAATACCAAGAAAATTACTGGTGGTTATTTATTAATATAAATATATCTCTTCCACTATTTCACTATCTCTCCAACACTAATTTTCTAAATATCATGAAAGATATATTGAGTAGGGTAGGAAAAGATAAAATAGCCTTTTAATGTGACTCTTCACCATCAAGTAAATTTATTGCTTCAACTAGATCAAGAAGGATTACTTTATGGATTAGTCTTAAAAAATTGATTAAAAATATACCCCAATCATTTAATTGTTAATTATTAAAATATAGGCATTGAAAGAAGACAAGTAAGCTCTATAAAAAATCATGATTGAGTTTCAATTAATAAATTTTCTCTTGAAAATATGGGTAATTATTTGGTTTAGATAATTTATTTAGAATGACTATATTTAATTAATAGGATAAGTTATGGAAATTCACATTAAAAATAAAATTAATTAACAAAAATATTTTTTTTTCAAGGAATAAAAAAATCATAGATAAATGTCATTTTCAAAAATTAACTAGTTTACTAAATAATTCTAATTCATATCCATATCCCTATATTTTTCTATAATAATTCAATCCTTAATTTTTTATTCAATTTGTTGGATTTTTTTTAAAAACATGATATGATGATTATATCAAGTAGTGCAAGTCTCTTTAATAGAGATTAAAGTGAATAGTTAAGAATCAAGAATGCATTTTAAATTTGATTTATATATATATTTAAATATATTTTATTTTAGTAGAAATGATGTGGGTGTAGAAGAGAGTTTTAAAATTAAAACATGTACTCCCCTACTGTATGGTGTGATTAATATCGTGGAAATTTCATTTATATTATTTTTATAATTTTTTTCCTTGCTAGCCTTATACCATCACGTTGGAACTAAAAATGAAAATAGACATGTGAAAGTGCATGAATTCATTTAAAGAAATTTTAAAATATATGGGGTAGAGTTGTTTCACATAAAATAGAAAAATTAAAAATATCAAAAAAAAACTCATGCTTCCTCCTAGAAGAGCTTTTTTTAACATCATTGAATTGACCACACATCTTCTTAGGTCAAGTGATAATGGATTGTCAATTAGTTACTAGGTTTGGATCGAAAAATGGTCATAACTGGGACAACACTATATATGTTGGCCACCTTCCTTTCTCGAAAATCATTAATTATATTGATATGAGAAGTACCTTCAATACCCCTATATAGAATATCCTGTAGTTATTTTTAAATCCTAAAAAACTACTTTCCAGATTATAGACTATCCATACCTATTTAACTTCATCAAAAAAAATCTCTTTCAATTATTCCACCATCGTCTATAATCATGTCTCCCAACATGATATATTTCGTCTCATATTTTTCTTCTCTTTATGGGTAATAAATATATCATCCTCTTAAAACATGGGTATTATTTCCTATTATATGTTTTCATCTTGTGCATCATAATTTTTCATCACCCAATTTATGTAAAACCTAACCTGATCATTTTTTATCCTCAAGTAAAAATTACTACTCTGTAAATTAATGAATTCTCTTCCAATTTACATGAATGATCTCCTCATAATAATGGGTTTCATATACTCATCTATGTCTAAAATGATAAAGTATACTATAAAATAGAAATTTTCCACCATAATTGCAATTTCATTGATGATTCCCCTTAGGTACATTATTGATGAGTCTTTCAGTTATAGTATAGACTATATGGTCATCATGTCTTTATGTCCAAGGATATTGGATGTGTTTTAGAACATTATGTTCACACAAGAACATATAACACATAGATCCCTCCCAATCTAATTTTACATGACATTGTTTGGAAATGAAAATCTAACTAGGCCTAGTCATTTCATTGGAATACCCTTTGACATTACTATTGATCACTACTGTTCAAGTGAGAATATGGTGATTTCTTGTAACCTCTTCTTTTTGGATAATGAATACTTCATAAAATTTTCATATGATGAAATATTGGTGACGGATTATTAAAGAGGGATATTTTTTTGATATTTTGAATATTTTCAATGATCTTAATTCATTGTGAGTTGAATATTTCTTACTCCATCCAATATAGAAATAGAAGTCCTTATATGAATTATTAGGGCCCTTCTCTCTTATCTTTTCAACCGTTTTTTCTTTTTTCGTTATTATTTTCCATATTTTATACTTTTACCTTTCCTGGTTAGATGTTTTATATTTTCATCCATCCACTATTCAGGTTTATAGCCTTTAAATATTCAAGGGGGTTGACGTACGAGTGTCTTGGTAGTACTCATGGTCTTTATCAAAGCTTTTCTAAAATTTGACGAACTTGAAATTATTGGTTTAATAGTTCATTTATTTAGTTTCCTAATCCCTTAAACATATTTTTAATAATAACCCCTGGATCTTTTGAACTTTTCATTAGTTATTTGATGGTTTGTTCCACGGTAATAATAAATTTGGCTAATGATTACACCGTTTTATAGTTTTTACTATGTATTGGTGGTCCTTACTACATGTGTTTACATCCTGATCCTCTTTATTGATAACCATTGGACTTTTGTTTTGGATTAAACACATGAAAATTATTACCATGATTGAAATCATCATAATCAAATTCCTTAACATATATAGCTTAGAGTTGTTTCTATTGGTCTATCATGGTATACATCTTCCTCATTAATGCTTCCATTTAAGCTTCTATCCATCTATTGTTGTTTAATATAACGACTCCCCTTATTTTCTTCATTCACCTTTATAGTATAATTTTTTTCTTTCTAACTCATTGAGTAAGTTATAAAATTCCTCTAGTGATTTTTTAATTAATGAAATGCTTGCAATAGTGTCTTCGATGGACCAGTTTCCATGAGATAAACCACTATATAATCATTGAATTTACAGAAACATTTAAATAATATAATGAGAGCATTTCCTAATCATGTATTTGATATATTCATAATCATTATAGAGTTATTAATATTATAATTGATTAACATTAAAAATATTTACCTGAAAATCCATGGATTTTGAAGGAGTAAATAACTCAGGGGAGAAAATTCATTTCAACTCATCCCATATGGAAATGGAATGAGTGGGAAAATAGTGTATCCATTATGTTTCTTGATCTCATAATGAAAAGATAAAAAATTTATGTATTACCATGTCACCTAAAACATTTTGAAAATAAAATGTGTCATATAGTTAAAAAGTATTCCCATGTGAGAATTTTCATATTCTTATCGTATTTCGGAGAATTTAATAGTGTTGGGGATAATTTTAATTATAGAAATTGGGATTTTGATGTGAATATATATGACTAGTCAGACCATGATGATCAGTTGTAATCCTATGTTGGATGGCCTCTTATAATCTATGAGCATTCACAACTCCTGATATATTGGTGTTACCCTGAGAACTATTTGGTATTTTTTTGTATTTTCCATCGTCACAACCACTTTGTTATTCCTTCTTAGGAGTTTTTCTGATTTTAGGATGATATTGAAAAATTTACCACCATTTTGATCACGTGGAGTGGTTTTTCACAAATAATTTAATATGAAACTATAAAAATATCTCACCAAGTCTAAAATGGGACAATAAAATAATAAATTGAAATTGTTTTTTCAAAAAATCCAAAATATATGTTTTAACTATCCCCAAAAATGACGTTAAAATTTTGATTAGTTTTGTAGAGAATAATTAATTCATATGGGGAAATAAAAATTCATTAATTAATCTAAACTCATACATTTAAAACAAAATAATCTTTTCTAGAAAGTGGAGAGTTCAAGGTTAAGCCCATGAGATGGTGAAAATAGATTTTAAGAAATTTTAATGATTGGATAATTTATGATTGATTGATAGAATCAATGAGGAAAGAAATTAGTTTTTATCAATAATAGAAAATGTTTTAGTTTAATTAAATTATAGGTTTATAAACAAGTTTGTTTCAGAAATTAAATTATATTTACATGATTTCTCTTAGAGTCAACCCAGAGAAAGATCATTCTTCTTAGTAAATTTTTTAGTATAAAATATACATTTTCATTTAGTCAACTACTTTGTTTTTTAATGAATTAATTTTCTCAATACCATTTTTAAATTTGATCATCTTGAATTATATAATGGTCATGCAGAAGCCAGGGTGATAAGATAATTCATTAAACTCTCTATTTCCTGAATCTTATTATCAATTATCATGAAACATTAAAGATTACGAATTTAAGGAATTTGTAGAAATCACATCAACCCAAAAATGAACAATTTTAAAAAAATAAATTACTTGCACACTACCTTATTATTTTCAATACCTGAAACGAGATTGAAATTACTCTCTCATGTTAGTCAAGAGAGGGTAAGGAAGGAATAGAGAAAGAAAAAAATAAATGATTGGGGAAGATTCCATTGTGTAGTACTTCATCCAGGTAAAACATCTTCTCATTATAGAATGATTTCAAACACACCCATATCCTTATATTTATATCAATATAGATCCTTTTTTTCTTAAATACCAAAAATTCAACCATTTTATTCAGCCAAGTAAACCATAGTAGTTGGAAGTAATTTAGATGTGGGACATGATAGAAATTTAAAAAAATTGGTGCTTCCATAATTTCATTGGGACATGTTACAACATCACACGTAGTGACACACCATGTATGTTCAGGTCTTATTCATAGAATAAAATTTAATTTTATTAATTCATGAGTTTTACTGGGTGTTTTTTACATCAAATTTTAGGGTCTGAAATATGTTTACTTCCATGGGAGTTATCTGGTCAACCATGTTTCCCTTGTTTTCACCGCTGATATCCTCTTCAAGCCTCAGTATCATGTGGTAAACATCTCAAAACATGAATTAACATTTTATAATGTCATTCATCATATTCTTATAATATTTAATCAAATTTATATTTCTATAGTATATTATCACAAAAAAATAAAAAAAAATGTTGGAAATGTTTAAAAGTTTTAATTCTAAAATCAATGAATTTAAAATTTAAATATATATACTTTAAGTATATCTATCATATGTGTAAGACCTTGAGTTTTTATAAAATTATATTTTTCAAATAAATTAAATTACTTTGATATCATGTGTTAAATGAAACACCAAGTCAATATTTTTTCACATGCAACACCAAATTATGCATGTGCTATATACCGCACTGGTTAAGCTTGGGTAGCACACGACACTAAATTAAAAAAAATGTTAAGTTATTAATATTATTATTTAAACACCACTTTTATAAACTAGTTGTTAAACATAGTGATATGAATAGTAATAACTATCTTCTAATTGTTTAGAAAAATGGTTTAGAAAAAGAAAACATAAAGATAAGAAAATACCTATTTTTCGATAAAGTCTTTATTTCTATAAAAAGTATTATTTTCTCAGAAAATGTGATTATGTATTTCTGTGAACAATAATATAATTCAATTTTTGAAACATTAAAAAATAAATTTTTTAAAAATAGAATTCATTTTTTAATTCATAATGTCATAACTATCATTGGTTGATTTTTTTAAAATTTTTATGAAAGGTTTACTTTTTTAATGGATAGAGAAAATATAGAATTTTAATTGAAAACTATCTTTTAATTTAATTTATTAATAAATATAAATTGTATTATAAATTTATTTTAAAGATAAATTAGTTAAATAATACATAATTTATTAAAATTTAGGTTATTGGAATCAATTTCCTATATAATGTTGATATAAAATTTTTGAAACATTTTAACATTTTCTCTTTAATAACATACTTTATCATTGCTATTATGAGATTAAATTTAAATTTATTTTTCTACATATATTAATGGAATTTATTAAAATGTATTAAATATTTTAAAATAGAAGAAATTAAAATATATTTTAATTTGAACATAATTTTTTACCAAAATCAATAGTGAATGTAGTGAAATTTAATTATCGTGGTTAAGGTAAAAAATGGTTCAATTGTGGGTTAAATTGAAAAGATAAGATTTAAAAATTCACACGAGCCTCAGCCTAGTTGGTGAGGTGTCCTAAAGTGAATCCCCGAGACCAAAGTTCGAAATCAGGCGGAGGCATATTTTCAGGTACTGTAGTAGTTATTGTAGTAGTTACTATAGTAGCCATGAACTATTCACCTCGGGCCACCAGCTTGGGATTGGAGTCCTTAAGGGCTTTGGGCCACCCAGACCTTCAGGTTAGTTGGTCTTTCAGGCCACCTTTAAGGCTTTTGGTCCACCTTAAGTCCTTTGGGCCACATGTAGTTACCCCATAGAGACTCTACAAAAAAGGAGTAGCCTCAGAGGAGGATTCAGAGTAGGTGCACTCACCAGAGCTGATCCAAATGTATTGGGAAATAATTAAAGGGTATGGATATGCCATCGGGACGAGCCTATGCTTGCACGTGATGATTAGTCAGACAACCATGTGATAGTGGAGTGCTATCTACACGAAGCAGATGCTGGGAAGGGGAACTTCCTTGTAATTATTGTCAAGTTTAATTCCCTAAGACCTTCTGGTCATGTGATGTCTCTCAAATCTATTTCTCCCCTTCCAAAATCCTTCAATTTTACGGATACTCGGAAACCTTGTAGGCCGTTTACTATGCTCTGACATTAGAACAGAGGCTGTGAGCCATACTATTTGTCCCTTAATTTTCGTGGAGGTCAATGTTTCAAAGGTTCCAGTGGACTGTGTTGAGTAAATGAGGTTTTCCTTATGACTTTTCCATTCCTTCTTGTTTTGAAAATCACAAACACCTTATCTTTAAGAAAAATCGCTATTATAAGCAAAATCTCTTTTATAAGGAAAATCACTTTTATAAGGAAAATCTCTTTTATAAAAAAATTGCTTTTATAAGGAAAGTTGGTTATACAAGGAAGATCTCTTTTGTAAGAAAAATTATCCTTATCATATTTTCATTATCTATATCCATATATTTCTTCATTATAAAAATAGGATTCATTTCTATATTCTCTGAATCGTTTAAAACTTTAATATTAAGAATTCTGTTTTAGGCTCCGAATTCTGGATGAGAACTGTAATGAAGTTCCACTCTGAATTCTGGATACAAACTCTGATAAGGTTCTACTCCGAATTCTGGATACGAACTCTCATGAAGTTCGACATCGAAATCTAATAAAGAATCCCGATTACAAATTCTCATTACGAATTCTGATGATGAATTCTCCTTACGAATTCTGATGATGAATTCTCATTCCAAATTATCATTCCGAATTCACCTATTAAACAGAATCTAACCATCTTTTCTTTATACACACTGATTTTATTTATACTTTGAATATTATTTTTTGTTAGACTCCGAACATTCATTTTGATTACACTTTTATAATTTGTCTACTCTTTGACATTTTGTTTACACTTCGAACCTTCACTCCGAACTTTTGTGTTAGACTTAAAACGATGTCGTACATTCTGTTACACTTTCTTTGTTATAAAACGATGTCGTCTATTCAGCTATAAACTAACCGTTGGTCAAGTTACACTTGTACAGGTCCCTCCGATTTTGAAGGAAAATATGACCATTGGAAAGGAGGCCGACCTTTCCTATAAATAGGAGCTCATTTGAAAGAGCTCATAACGACAATGAATTTGGATCAATCTAGAGACCACACTCTGCTAAGGTGATTTCTGGAGAGAGAAAGCTTTTCATGCCATGTGCATATTGAACCGCTCATTCATTTTTTGCTTCATGCGACTCCTAATGTTGGTGATTAAATTTCAGGACTTCTGGGGATAGGATGACATAGGTGCCAACTACCTTGAAGTTCGAGAGCTTCCTTTCCGAGGAAGACAGAGGTTACCAACTACCTTGAAGTTGAGGGCTTGTGGGGATAACAAGACAGAGTTTCCGATCATCGTATCGAGGTCTTACCCTGGTGTGGGTAAGACAGACTTTCCTGAAAGTATAAATAAAGAGACCTTTATCCAAGGTTGTTGGATACCCTTCTCATTGGGTTAAAATACTTATATCATGTTAATTTTAGTTTTACTACTTGTTTGTTTCCGCTGCACATTGTATTGTAAGGAAAGTATAACTTTATTATACTTCCTTAGTTGTACTCTGTTTCATTTAGATTCTATATGCTTTAAGGTAGAATCTCATATTGTAATCTTTAGTTAAGTTTCAATTTCTGGATCCATATTTCTGGAACCTACTTTTGTAATCTCTTTCCAGTTTTAAGCAAGTAAATAGAACTTGAAGTTTATAAATTCATTCCTTAATCCAATCTTTCTTTTGGTGTTATAGGTGTTGTGAATTTTCTTCTAATTTAACATTATTAAACTAAGCTCTTTCCTTTTTTTAAATAAATTTTTTAAAGTATACAATTCACCCCCCCCCCCTCTTGTATATTGAGCATCTACATCATTATTTCGATCCTACAATTGGTATCAGAGCAAGTCTCTGAAATACTTATACTCACGTATAAGTTTTTCTTGCTCTTTTTCCTCTATTCTTCATACTTTCTTAGAAAAGTACTTTGTCATTCCGAAACATTGTCATTCTGAACTTTGTTATTACGAACTTTTTTCTACTAACAAGTTTTTGTGTCGAAGGTTATTTTATGTATGGCAGGAATTAATGTTGGTTCCATTGATAATCTAAATCCTACAAGACCACCAATCTTTGATGGTAATGACAATGAGTACTAGAGAGATCGAATGAAGTCTTTTGTTATCAATACTGGAGTGGACAACTTTGTTATGCTTACTGGTGATTATAAAATTCCTGATACGGAATTTAGAACTTCCACTAACTAGGAAAAGCAAGAGTATCAAATCAATTATAAGGTACGCAATACCTTACTTTGTTCAATGACTATAAATATATATAGCCAAATTTCTTCTTGTGAAGCAGCTAATTGTATCTAGAAGAAGTTAGAGGTTACACACTTTGGAACTTCTAAATTGATTGAGACTAGGAGAGCTATGCTTAGAGCTGAATACCATGGCTTCGATTATCCTTTTGGTGAACCAATTTGTAAAGTTCAACAGAGATTTATGACTATAGTCAACATCTTACAATCTATGGGAGAGAAAGGGTTAGATGAAGAAGCACTTGTATATAAGATAATTGATATTATTCCCAATGAGTGGGAATCAAAAAGAACTGTTATAGATGAGAACAGGAAGGTCACTCAAATTTCTCTTGATGAGTTATTTGGAACTCTTCTCCAACATGAAACCAGAATGAAGAGAGATGATGGCAACATCAAAAAGAAGAATGGGAATGGTACTGTAGCCTTTACAACAACAACAAATCATATGAAAGCTAAGACTCTCGAGAGAGTAACCAGATCCAAGTCTAAGAAGATGGTTATCCAATCAAATTCTAGTGAAAGTGAAATCTCAGAAAATGAGTTAGAAAATCTTGCTCGAAGGATGAACTAGATAGCTGGCCAAAGAAATTTCCAATCCAAGTATAAGAAAAAGAAATGGAAAGATAGTAATGATGGAGAAGTTACTTGTTTTGAATGCAAGAGAGCTGGACATATTAGACCATATTTCCCTTTCCTCAAAATGAAAGAATGGAAAGAAAGGCATTCTTACAGAAACATAAAGAAATATTATAAAGCCAAAGCTAAGAATGTTCTGAAAGTTAGTGATACCTGAAGTGCCAGTGGTGGTGACTCTTCAGATGAATCTTCTGATTATGAATCTTCAGGACAGAAGAATCTTGGACTTATAGCTAGATTAATTATTGAAAATCATTGCTTTATGGATAAGGTACAAAATTCTAAATCATTGACCAATGTATCTTTAAATTATAATGATAGTAAGTATTATAACTCCTCAGATGAAGAATGTTCTTCTGGTGAAGAAAATACTTCACCTACCTATGAAGAAGTCTCTAGGTTTGCTGATCTTCTTGAAATTGAGAATTCCAAACTCAATAAAAAACGTGATAAGGCAAACTCTAGGAATTCTATTCTTATGAAAGAAATATCAGATCTTTCTAAAGATCTTGATAAGGAAAATTCTGATTTTGAAAGTATTTCAAAAAATCTCAAGGAAGTATGTTCTGAGAAGAACAAACTTTCTAAAGAATTAGAAAAAGTAATTTCTAAGAAAAGTGTTTTCGAGCCGAGCTCTAGTTCTAAATCTAATGATTTTGAAGATAAAAACCTGGTTATAAAACTCAAGTCCTAAATTTTTTCCTTAAAGAAGTGTTTATCAAACTTTACCCATGGTAAGGGAATTTTTGATAAAATGTATTCCCAAATACAAACTTTAAGAAATAAATCCGGATTTGGTTGTAGCCATGCAAAAACAATTTTCAGTAACAATTATTTTGTTCCTCAAAGTAAACCATTTTTTACTAAGTGTCAATGTGTTGGTCACTGGGAAAAGAATTATTCCTTAAACAAAACCCAATATCTAGGATTTCATAAAGCCTATTTTTTTAAAAAGATGTGGGTACCTAAAATTTTGTTATCTGGAAATCACAGATCCAAACATGTTTAGATTCCAAAAGTCTAATTAATTTCTTGATTTCAGGAAAATAAAGTGAGTACTGGTAGCAACACATGGTACATGGATAGTGGATGTTTCTGGCACATGACTGGTAACAAAATCTATTTTGAAAAGATTATCAAAACGAAAGGAGGAAAGGTAACTTTTGGAGATAATGCTAAGGGAGAGATTTCTGGTATTGGTAATATTGTTCTTCTAGGTAAAACTTTGATTTAAAATGTTCTTTTTGTTAAGGGTCTTAAGCACAACCTCATTAGCATAAACCAGTTATGTGATGAAGGATATCTTGTGAATTTTAGGAATGATAAGTGCTTAGTTCACAATTCCAAGGAAGAATTTATTCTCTCAGCCAATAGGCAAGAGAATGTTTACACCTTAAATTTAGAAGACTTCAGGAGCCAAGAGTTACCTTTCCTAAGTGCAATGGAAGATCATTCCTGGTTATGGCATAGATTACTAGGTCACTGTAACCTTTGGAACTTATGAAAACTCTCTAAGAAGAAACTATTTAAGGATCTACCAGAGCATAGATTTGATTCTTCTAAAGTTTGTGATCCTTGTCAATATCGAAAGAAACATAAATCTAGTTTAAAATCAATCGGTGATGTCTCAAAAACTGATGCATTACAGTTAGTGCACATGGATCTTTTTGGTCCAACACAAACTGGAAGTATTGGAGGCAAATACTATGTGTTTGTTCTAGTTGATGATTACACTAGATTTACATGGGTTTATTTTCAAGCAAAGAAGTCTGAAACTTTTTCTTATTTCAAAAGATTTAGAGATCAAGTTAAAAATGAGAAAAACCTTCCATTGAAAACTATTCATAGTGATCATGGAGGAGAATTCCAAAATTCTGATTTTGAAACTTTTTGTAGTAGAAAAGGTATTACTCACAAATTTTCAGCACCTAGAACTCCTAGAAGAATGGTGTAAATGAAAGAAGAAATAGAATTCTTCAAGAGATAACTAGAACCATGTTGAGTGAATATTTTATAGCTAGAAATTTCTGGGATGAAGCTGTAAGTACTACATGCTATTCTATAAATCAAGTTTTGATTAGACCTCTTCTTAATAAAACTCCTTATGAGTTATGGAATGGTAGAAAACCAAGACTATCCTACTTCAAGGTTCTTAGTTGCAAAGAATTAATTTTGAATAATAAAGATAACCTACATAAATTCACATCATAATCTGATGAAGGAATTTTTGTAGGTTATTCCACAACTTCTAAGGATTATAGAGTTTTTAATAAAAATACTTGTACTATTGAAGAAACAATACATGTAAATTTTGATGAGTCTGATCCTTTTGTTTTTAAACCATCCCAGCCTACATCCTCGGATGTGTTTTTAAAAATTGATTGTTAAAATTTGATAGAAGATCCTCCTCATAAGGAAAATGTTCAAGAAGATACTTCTGAAACATTTACTCCAGAAGACTTTCTACCCTATGTTGATGAACAGGATTTTCAAAACCCAAATCAGGTGTTTCATAAGAATCATCCCAATGATAGTATCATTGGTGATGTAAATCAACCTGTAAGAACTAGAAGATCCTTATGAAATGAAATATAACATCTAGAATTTCTTTCCCAATTAGAACCAAAAAGCAGTGATGAAGCTTTAGGTGATGATGATTGGATCAAAGCTATGCAAGATGTACTAAATGAATTTGAAAGGAACAAAGTCTGGATCTTGGTTGAAAGACCTAAGGAAACTTCTATTATTGGAGTAAAGTGGGTCTTCAGAAACAAATGTGATGAAAATGGAATCATAGTAAGAAATAAATCTAGACTTGTTGCTAAAGGCTATAATCTGCAAAAGGTAATAGACTACGAAGAAATGTATGCTCCAATAGCTAGACTTGAATCTATCTATATTCTACTCGCATTTGAAGCATTCTTTAATTTTTAAACTTTTTCAAATGGATGTGAAATGTGATTTTCTTAATGGTTATGTCCAAGAGGAAGTTTTTGTTGAACAAACTCCTGGCTTTGATGATACAAAACATCCTGATCATGTTTTTAGACTTACCAAAGCTCTGTATGGTCTTAAACAAGCCCCACGAGCATGGTATGATAGACTCACTGGATTTTTGCTTCAAAATAACTATGTTAAGGGAAATGCAGATCCCAACCATTTTATAAAGAAAGATAAGAAAAATGTTTTTAATGTTCAAATTTATGTTGATGACAACATATTTTGTTCAACTCAACAATCTTTAACCGACTCTTTTGCAAGTCTAATGAAATCTGAGTTTGAAATAAGTATGATGAGTGAGTTAACTTTTTTCCATGGTTTTCAAATTTCTCAAAGAATAGAAGAAATATATATATCTCAACATATGTATATTAAAGACCTTCTCAAAAAGTATGGTTATGAAAACACTAAGAGTATAAGTACTCCCATTGGTACCACAAACTCTTTAGATCTTGATGAAGCTGTGAAACCAGTAGATCAAACATCTTTTAGAGGTATGATATGAAGTTTAAATTACATAACAGCTAGTTGACCAGACATAATGTTCTTAGTATGCTTATGTGCAAGATATTAATCCAATCCTATGGAATCTCACTTAAAAGCAGTAAAAATAATTTTTGACTACCTTAAGGGAACCATGGATCTAGGATTATTTTATACTTCTGGAAATGATTTTTTTTCTAAAAAGATTTTCTGATGCTGACTTTGGTGGATGTAGAATAGATATAAAGAGTACATCCAGAGCAAATCATTTCTTAGGAGATTCATTAGTTTCTTGGTCCTGCAAGAAGCAACATTCTGTAGCACTTTCCACTGCTGAAGCCAAATATGTAGCAGTTGGAATTTGTTGTGCTCATGTGTTGTGGATGCAACACACACTCACAGACTATGGCTTGAGTTTTACTAAAACTCAAATTTTGTGTGATAACACAAGTGCCATTGTCCTAAGTAAGAACTCTGCACATCACTCTCGTGCAAAGCACATAGATATTAGGCGTCACTTTCTTAGGGATCACACACTAAAAAGAGATATCATTATTTAGTTTATCGGAATGCAAGATCAACTTGCTGATATTTTCATAAAATCCTTTCCTTCTGATAGATTCGAATACATTAAACAGAATTTAGGAATGATAACTGTATGATATTCTTTCTTAATTAACTTTCTGTTGAAAAACTCTCCTTATAGTAATAAACTCCTTTTCATAGGCAGAGTACATTTGATTGATAGAGAAACTAAATTTTTTTTGAAAGTTATTTTTTTCAAACTTTTCAGAACTAACATATCCGGAATAGGAATTTCCGGAACTAAAATTTTCCAGAATGGATATTTTTGTATAGAATACTTCTGGAATGGAAATTTTTGTATTGGAAACTTCTGAAATGAAAAATTTCGTACTGGTGTTTCCATAACGAGAATTTCGTACCGGGACTTTCATAATGAGCTTTTCATATTCAAACTTTTGTAATGAAATTTTTATGCTGAAAATATTATAATGAATTTTTTGTTTTTATCTTTCTTTTAGTACTGGGTTTTCCATACTGAGTTTTTTTTCGTAGTGAGTTTTGTGAACTATGTTTTTTCATAATAATGTTTTTTTTTCTCTTCCAGAATAATGTTACCCATTACGAATAACCCTCCTAAGCTAATCCGAAAGGTATGATTTCCTTACTCATGTTTTCATATTCATATTTTATTAGCTGGTACTTTCTTATATTTTGTTTTCAGATTATAGTTTTCTTAAATCTTTGTTTTAATAAAAACCTCAAAAGATCGGATTCAAGTTCTCTTGAAAATTTTTTTTCAAACATCAGATCTGATCTCATCTCTTTACAACTGTTTAATCAACCGAGGAAGATGAATCGTCATTTTGTTTCCAATATAAAGGGGACCCAAATGGTCTTCCCACATCGGTTTTTCAAGCTCTAGCATCCCGAAGCTCTGCCTCTCCGTTTTAAGGCTGTTCCGATCTTCAGCAATCTCTATTCCGAACTTCTCATAAATCCTCAGATCTGAATGTCTATGGAAGCAGCTTCTCAATACATGTCTTCCACTAAGCCGATTTCCAAGTGGTTAGTATATAAAGAATTGTTGGTTCATCCAGATTTCTTCAACAAGTATGATTCTCTTATATCCAATAACATTATGCTTAACGGATGGAAAGATGTTGCTGTGTCTAAGCCCGGAAATCAAGATTATGTATATTCGGATTTTCTTATAGAGTTCTATGAGACAGTTTCCTTCTTTAAGGAAGATGGTAGGGAGAAATTGTTGTTTAAGACTTATGGAAATACTTATAAGATTTCTTATTCCAAGGCAGCTAGCTTGGTAGGGCTGAACAATGAAGGAGAAGCTGAGTTCATCTCTCATGTTTTTCCAGATTCAAAGGAAATCTTTGTCAAGGAAAAAGCTTTGGAGACTCTCGGACTGTCAGATGACAAGGCTCCGAAGATTGCTACTCTGTCTATGAATTTTCGGATTATAGAATTATGGATACAAGGATTTATCGTACTAAGAAAGGGTGATAAAGACAGTTTGAAGAAGAGCGAGATTTATATTCTAGATTTTCTGACAAATATAAGGAAGTTTAATCTGATGAAACACATTCTTATTACCATTGAGAATGTTAAAAAAGGGAATCTGAGAGCTCAGATCATAATGTATCCAGCAATAATCTCCAAGTTAATAGTTCGATGCATTGAGTCTTTCAAGGAGGCTTTCAAGTCTAAGACAAGAGTTTTCAAAATTGTGTTTGTGAGTGATGGTGCCCTCAAAAGGAAGGATGTTGCCTTCAAAAAGAAGACTGGTGAGTTCTTTGATATACCAGTTCAAGAAGAAGTTGTTCCGAATGTTGCTGAACCTGAATCTTCTATGCCAATGAAGAAAAGAAAGATGAAAGAAGTTGAAGTTGAAGCAGGGAATCCCAAATCTATGGAATTTCATTCTGCAAATCCAAAACCGATGAAGAAGAAAGCTTACCCTGATGAGGTAGTTTCCAAGTGGAGGGAAATCAAAGAGATGAGAGTGTAAGGGGAGCCTCAGTTTGGCTTGGATCCTGCGGAGGCTAAGGCCTTGAAGGAAAAGACAGCGGATGAGCTAGAAAAACAAATGAATGGAAAGAATCTTAAGAAGAAGATGTCTGAAGCTGAGGTAGTTCAGACATTGATGAAATTTAATGAGATGGTCCCAGGAAACATTCCCGTTCTGAGATATATTTCTTTGGAATCTCTACCTGAGACTCCAGGAAGAAACTATGTCACTCTGGAAGAGGAAGTTGCTAAGCCTATTGAGGAAGTTGAGAAAATTGTGCAAGTGGAAGAGGATGAAGCAGTTGCTGAAGGTAGTGGTGAGACCAGAGATATTTTGAAGCAAGTAGACGATTATAAGGGGACACCTTCGAAACATTTGTCGATCCAAAATTCAGAAGCTGAATCATCTTAGTTAGTCACTCCAGGGAAGGATGAGGAGAAAGGAGAACAAGAAGTAGCTTATCATGTAGAGGAAGAACAACTTCTACATGATATTTCTCAATTGGAGAATGTAAAGCATGGTGCTCAAAAAGTTATTGATGATGAAGAAAATGTTGTTCAAGATTCTGATAGTGAAAAGTGAAATCCGGAACAGGACTCCATTCTGAAAAAGGACAATGGAAAGCAACTCGTTTTTGATACCCCGAGCTCAGCGGTTGTAAAGGAACTTGGTAGTTCTTCAAAGAAAAAGCTTGGGCAAATTGAAGAAGAAAATTCTGCAAGAAAAGTCTCGGATTCGGAGTCATCCTCTCTGGGTCATGACATTGTTTTTTAGTCATTAAAGAAGTTGGAGGGTTCCATTCCAACTTTCTCAAGTATTGATTCAAGATGCCAGATGCTCCAACATGCTTTGAATCAGAAAACACACTCTGTATCGATGGTTATGGACAAATGTGTTGAAATTGAGGCTCAGTTCAAAACTTTTTTGTCAGTTATGAAGCCCAGAAAAGGTCTTGTAAGAGAATGACTAGTTGGACAAGAAACTGTAGAAGAGATGAGTCTCTTTGATGAATTCCAAGATAATTTTTAGGATGCTTTTGAGACAGAAGACAAGAAGCAATATGAACTCACTTCTTCCTTTGAAGAAAAGTTCACAGTTGAGAAGAATTCCCGGATTCAAGAAGATAGAGATCTGAATGGGAATCTGAATTTTGTTGTTCAAAACTAGAGGTATGAAAGGGATCATCAGATTGAGTTTGAAGAGAAGTTATTAAAGTAAGAAAAAATCTTGAAGGATCAGGAAGAAAAGATTAAAGCCCAAGAAGAAAATATTGAAGCTCAAAGTGCAAGAATAGTTGTGTTATAGAAGAAAGATGAGGAAGATTATAAATACTTGAAGAACATAAAGACTATTATTAAGGGTCTCATGGCGAAGGAAAAAGCTCCAAAATAGACAAATCTGATATTTTGTTGTATCTTAGCTTCCCTTGTTTTTGAACTTTCAAACATAATGAAAATTGTGCTTGCTCATCTCTTTTGTTATTGTTACTAATTTTTCAAGTACTTTGTTATATTTTCTATTCCCTCAAATTCTTTTTGAAAATCACAAAGGGGGAGAAGGAAAAAGAACCCTAACAAAGGGTGAGAAAGAAAAAGAACTTTAATAGAGTTTATCTAAGGGGGAGTTTTTCATTAAAGAAGACATTCTTATTCTTAATGAAATATCATTCTGAAAATCTAGAATACGATCCTTAGAGTTTCAAAGCCAAAGGGGGAGTTAGTCGTATTCATCAACATCCATAAGCAATGGGAGATAAGCCTTATGTTTTTCATTCTTCTTAGACTTTCTTTTTCGTAAGGATGTTTGTGCTTTCCAAATAGGGGGATATTGTTGAGTAAATAAGGTTTTCCTTATGACTTTTCCATTCCTTCTTGTATTGAAAATCAAAAACACCTTATATTTAAGAAAAATCTCTTTTATAAGGAAGATTTCTTTTATAAGGAAAATTGATTTTATAAGGAAAATAACTTTTATAAAGAAAATTTCTTTTATAAGGAAAGTTGATTTTATAAAGAAGATATCTTTTGTAAGAAAAATTATCCTTATAATATTTTCATTATTTATATCCATATATTTCTTACGTATAAAAATCAGATTCATTTATATATTCTCGGAATCGTTTAAAACATTAATATGAAGCATTTTGTTTTAGGCTCTGAATTTTGGATGAGAACTGTAATGAAGTTCCACTTCGAATTCTGGAAATTAACTCTGATAAAGTTCTACTCCGAATTCTGGATACAAACTCTCATGAAGTTCGACATAGAAATCTAATGACGAATCTTGATTACGAATTCTCATTACGAATTTTGATGACTAATTCTCCTTACAAATTCTGATGACGAATTCTCATTCCGAATTATCATTCTGAATTCACCTATTAAACAGAATCTGATCATATTTTCTTTATACACTCCGAATTTATTTAGACTCCGAATATTATTTTTTGTTAGACTCAGAACATTCATTTTGCTTACACATTTATAATTTGTCTACTCTTTGACATTTTGTTTAGACTCCGAGCCTTCAGTCCAAACATTTGTGTTAGACTTAAAATGATGTCGTACATTGTGTTACACTTGATTTGTTATAAAACTATGTTGTATATTCTATTATAAACTAACCATTGGTTAAGTTAGACGTGTATAGGTCCCTCCAATTTTTGAGGAAAATATGACCATTGGAAAGGAGGCCGACCTTGCCAATAAATAGGATCTCCTTTGAAAGATCTCATAACAACAATGAAGTTGGATCAATCTAGAGACCACACGCTGCTAATGTGATTTCTAGAGAGAGAAAGCTTTTAATGCCTTGTGCATATTGAACCGCTCGTTCAGTTTTTGCTTCATGCGACTCTGAATGTTGGTGATTACATTTGAGGACATCTTGGGATAGGAAGACAGAGGTGCTGACTACCTTGAAGTTCGAGGTATTCCTTGCTGAGGAAGACAGAGGTTACTAACTACCTTGAAGTTGAGGGCTTGCGGGGATAGCAAGACAAGGATTCTGATCTTCGTATCGAGGGTTTACCCTGGTTTGGGTAAGACAGACTTGCTTGAAAGTATAAATCAAGGGACCTATATCCAAGGTTGTTAGATACCCTTCTCTTTGGGATAAAAGACTTATATCTTGTTACTTGTAGTTTTACTACTTGTTTGTTTCCGCTGCACGTTGTATTGTAAGGAAAGTTTAACTTTATTATACTTCCTTACTTGTACTCTATTTCATTTAGATTCTATAATCTTTAAGGTAGAATCTCATATTGTAATATTTAGTTCAGTTTCAATTTCTGGATCCATATTTTTAGAACCTACTTTTGGAATCTCTTTCCACTTTTAAGCAAGTACATAGAACTTGATGTTTATAACTTCATTACTTATTCTAATCTTTCTTTTTGTGTTAGAGGTGTTGTGAATTTTCTTAGTTTAACTTTGTTAAACTTAGATCTTTCCTTTGTTTGAAGAAATTTTTTAAAATATAAAATTCACCCCCCCTCTTGTATATTGAGAATCTACATAATTATTTCGATCCTACAGACTGGGTGTGGATAAAAGTTGGAGAAGAGTTTCGGTGGAAACAAGTTGTTTTCTTTGAGTCGTGGACTAATCACTATGATTCCTGCGGGTGGCTAGGATATCTTGCTGCTGCCTGTCGTAATGGGCATCGGCTCAAGAAGGTGCATACTCATGGGGAAGATTAGATGATAGATGAGGTAAGTCTAGAGTCTGGAACACAGGCGAATGTATCTGAACAGGAGGGTTTGGGTCTCCCCTCGTCTGATAATCCTATGGTTGACACTGGGTCAACTAAGATTATTCCTGGTAATAGAGACCCCACTCGGGCCAAGCCTTCTCACGAAATAGCTGGACTAGGGGTTACTGATATTCTCTTGCGTCTAAGGAATGATATGGATTGTCCACAGCTCTGGGGGCATTCGCCTTCAATGAATATGGTGGTGGGGATTCCTATTTCTTATGCATGGGTTCTGCGGTCTGGCAGTGCTAATTGTCCTCTAGTGGTTTCACATGAGGGTGTGTTGAATGGTGGCAAGGGGCGTGGGTCCCTGGAGTCACGCCTGTATGAGGAGGGTGAGCTTAGGAGGAGTCCTAGGCGAACTAATCCATCTATAATGTTAAGTAATCGGTTTGATGGGATAGATGAGGAAGGGTCTGAATAGGTGTTATGGCCGATCTAGGGGCAGGAGATTCAAGAGGCAGTGGAAGTACATTCAAACTCTTTATCAGAAGCTGATTATGAGGAAGTACTCTCTAGTCAGGTCTCAGTGGATTTTGAGGAGGGCACTCATGTCATAGGGCTTCTTAGTCCAAGGAAGAAGAAGGCCCGCAAGGGGACTAGCGATGCAGGGGGTGGATTGTGGTTGAGGGGAAGAAATCCAAAGGCCATAAGGACTTTTCTTAGATGCCAAAGCCGATGGATAAAAGGGAGGTCAGTAGGGCCAAGGTAAAGGTTGATGCAACTACGGACCATGTTGAAGGTAGTAAGAAGAGCATAGTTCTTCAAAAAGGAAAACAAAAAATTGAGAGTCAGACTCCTAAAATACAAAATCAGGGGGAGGAATTGGGAAAGGTGGATGAGGAAAATGAGAAGGAACTTCTAGAGCTCCTCATATCTTCTAATGAAGAAATGCAGGAAGAGTCCATTAATCTCATAGCCTTAGAGGAGGAGAAGAACATAATCTTAGAGAGAGATATTCGAGGTGATTTCAGCAAAAGTCAAAGGGATTGGATCTACAAACAGGACCTTCTTCTAGCACGCGGATTCAATAAAAAACAAATCAATGCAGAGGAGTATATCCAAACATGGGACAAGAATGTCAACTACTTCGAAGAACTTATCAAAGATGATCCAAATTCAAAGGCACACTCCCTTCATTGGGGGCTATATCGGGTAAAAAATTCCAATATCTTTAGTCTCACTATTAATGATTTTGTGATTTCGTACTATTACCAATGCTTTTGGCCTTGTACTTGTATAGTTTCCCACTTTTCCTTAAATGTTATTTTGAAAATAAAAATTTAATCTCAGTAGTAATCCTATAGGCATTGTTAGGGTTCCCCCTCATCCCTTCAAAGTAGGGTTATCAAAAATCAATAATAAAAGAGGCCATCATGCCATTTAGGCAACGGTTAAAAATACATATACACATGCATGAAATCTATTTTATAACCTTATTTAGAATTTATCATGTATAAGGTTATAATTTCATCCATTTTATACACTATTTGAATATGAAAAATTTGATACCACTCAATTAGCTTCCGAAATACCATGTGTGTCCTCTCTGCAACTTATTAAAGGCCACCCATATCTTCTCTTCTTTACACCTTCAAACCATTTTCTATCATCCAATACCAATAAAAATAACTTATAAAATTAAATCCTCTCATACTATAATACTTATTTTTAGAATAAATTTATCCTAGGACGGATTTGGGATAAAACTTCAGGAGGATTACTGAATAAGTGGTAATGTTCATCAATGAGAGTTTTTTATCTATTTATTCCTCAAAACCCATAATTTATTATTAAACTGTGATTATAAAAAAAACTTGTTATCTTTCATATATTGATATTTTTTATGCTAATTCTATTCCCTATAACCATCTCCACTTCCATCAAATTGGGTATAAAAAGAAGTTTTCATGTGTATGGCGAATGATCACCTCACGAACCTATGTCATTTGTTTCCCCACTACCACCTCTCAAAGATTGTTTCAATATTGGATTTATTATTTATATATCATATATATGATATTTATTATGTAATTATTGTTTTTTAATTATTATATCATACATACCCTCAAACTCTCAATTTTATCGGAATGCAATAACATCGCTAAGGTGTATAATGAACAACCACCTTGTGAAGCGATGTGATTCAATCACAGTTTACATGACTGTTATTGAAGAAGGGTTTAATTAAAATATTATATTTGTAGTTTATAAAAAATATAAATTAAATATAATATATCGTTTAATGTTCTTTCTTTTTATCTAATAAGAAAATGAAAATAACATTCTTGAATACGTACGACCCATCGTCTCCATGAACAGTGTATTTAATTTTCTGTCAATAAATTTTATGAATTAATTTTCATTGAATATATATGAGATTTTTATCATGGTTAATATTCTACCAATTATGAAACTATGATTAATGTTATATGACCAAGAAATAAAAAGTTAAAACATCTGTGAAAATCAAAGAAGTTATTACCCGAAACATCACTTTAAAAAGGAATTTCTAATAAAAGGGTAATAAAAGGTCATAACAAAATAATATGTGGTATAATATATATTAATATGGTTATTTAATACATGTATAATAAAATTATATCCATGATATAGACTATTTAAACATTGATGATGAAAATCAAGACTTATTGTAATGGATTATCGTCTCACTTTCTACTTCTGTGTGACACCCACCATATTCACCAGTGATAAAACACATTTTTATTGAATATTTTATTGATAATGAATGATATATTTTCCTAACATTGTGGTAAATGTGTTCATTTATGAAATATTTGGCATTAGATAACTCATTTGAAAATTTGATGAAAATTCCATTTTTACCCTTTGAAATTCACGGTATAATTTCAGACAGAAATATTCTTATATGCATTATTTGAACATATGTTTCTTCAAATATGTTACTGACTTAATGGGATACAACTTTCATTTAGAACATTGGATCTAAATCATGCATTTGGTTGGTGAAAATGGGTCATGAAGTCAAAGTTGGGATGTACTCCCTAGATTGGACAATGGTTTTGTATTTGGTCCATAACTCCTACATCCTTGTTTGTATTGGGATCACATTTGAAGAGGATATTGGGAAAGAATCTAACAAATAATCCTTCTAGATGGAGATTTGGTTCATGAATTTTGTTGTCAAATGGGCCGTGAAAGTTGGATTAAAATATTTGGCCGAATTTCCCCATTCACACATGAAACCACTTGTAACCTAGCCTCCCCTCCACTAAATAAATTTGTATTTTTCTCATTTGGAGGGGTTTGGAGGTACCTTAGAGGATTTGGAGTATATTTTAAGTTTTTATTTTAAATTTAAATTAACCATTTGAGGAGGTAATATTTCAAGCTAGGATCTCCTCCAAAATGTTCTTCTCTTCCTCTTATTTGTTGTAATATTTTTGTTCTTTAAATAAACTTATTATTTTATCTTATATTTATTCGATTTTTCTCAATTTTCTTATTCTTCTATCTTCCTTTTTGGTCTTTAATTTTTTAGTAGAATCATGATTGGGTTATACCCATTATAAACCGTTGCAAATGTAATTCGCTTCTATAATGATTACGCCACCAATGGAAGAGTAGTCTTTTTAGTAATCGATCTATCTCTTACCTTTTTCATTAATTTATTTTGAATCAATGATCTATTTTCATTCACATAATATGATATATTAATTGAGTGTTCAATTTAAATGAAACTAAGAAAGCAATTAAACTATAAACACAAATCAAGTGAGGTCTAGAATTGTGTGAATTGTGAGAGCACGAACATAATTGGTAATTCAAAACCACATGGGATCAATTTTTAGTGTTCAAATATAATCCCTAAACTCAATTAATTATTTTTTCTAGAGAATATATGTGCATTAATTTACCACAGACAAAAATCTAACCTTATAACATCAATCAAAACAGGGTTCTACAATTGCATGTTTTGAAGTTACCCTAGGGTTAAATTCACTTCATATTTTTGGTGAAGTTAATTCTCATAGGGTTCGAGATTTTACAAATTAAGGGATCATAATTAAGTGGAAATTAATTTAAACGATAATTATTAATAAATTATATAAGAGATAGATTTAGATCGATTAATCTTTCTAAAAATAGTTTTCTAAAAAAATATTCTCATTGGGATTTATTAATCATCTTTCATTTCAAAACTAAAAAATAAATAAATATTATTCTAGAAAACATATTTTAGTTTTATAAATGATAAAAAAATCCCAAATCCTTTCATGTAGTGTTGTTTCTCTCTTTTATTTTATTTTTGTAATACCTTTAAGAAGTTTTTTCAATTACATCTTCTTTGAGAGATGACCTTGGTCAGCCACTTTGTTGCACCTATGTACCCCAAAAAACATTAATCATTTAGGGTGCCCATGATAGTGCCTTTCAAAGTGGTTTTGTTACCTTGGAGTCAAGTACTTATTTCAACCCTTTAGAGGTATTTATTTTATTTTACATTTTATTCTCTTCTTCTCTTCTTTCTACTTTCTTTACCCTATCTGATTTTTTTTCTTCTTCTTTTATTTACTTATTATTATTTTTAGAACATCAACTCAAACTTCTCATTTTTATTATGGTACAATTTCCTTATTTTTATTTTTATATGATTTATGAAATTAAATAATTCTGAGGGTCTTTTAGTTCTTTACCCTGAGATTGAACGCAACCATAGGGCTTGAATTATACATTCTTAGTCTACGGTAAGTTTCAACATTAAACTAGTTGGAGAATTCCTCCACTATCAGAATATTTAAATTGGTTGAAATTAAAATTCAAACATAAAACAAGAACCTATGTCTGAAAATAATGTAAATGAACTTAATATAACCATTCGTGAATTGGTTTCACCTTATATTAACTATCATCCAAATTTTATTGCATACCCAAATCTCAAATCGAACATTTAACTGAAATCTAGGGTAATTCATCTTCTTCTAAAGTTTCATGGCATATATGGTGAGGACCCAAACAAAATCCTTAAAGAATTTAATTTGGTTTTCTAAACCCTAAAACCAAGATATGTATCTAAAGATCAAATCAAACAAAAAGCATTCCAATTCTAACTTGATGGAGCTGTGAAGGATTGGATGTACTATTTACAACCTGAAGATGTAACTTGTTGCAATGATTTGAAATGTGATTTCTTGTAGAGATTTTTTCCTGCTTCAAGGACCACATCCATTTGAAAGTAGATATTAGGGATCAAACAAGCCCAAGTGGAGTCAATATATGAGTACTGGGAGCGATTCAAGATGTTGTGTGCAAGCTGACCACATCACCAAATCAGTGAGTAACTCTTTATCTGATACTTCTACAAAGGACTCACACCTATGGACAAGATCATGGTGGATGTCAGGGATGGTGGATCATTGGTGGACAAGAAACCAGTAGCTTCACATGCATTAATTGACTGGATGGCTCAAAACTCCCAAAAATTTGGTGATCGAGGTACACCACGTACATCAGGTAAGTCCTTATTCTCTTGAGAGTCATTTAATTGACACCATGTTAGAATAATTGACCACTATGGCGAGGAAGATTGATTTGGATCAAAAGGAATCCCAACACACTCCTTCAAGACCTTTTGGAAGTTTCACTAAGACTAGCCACCCAAATTACTATTACCCTTAAATACAAGTCACAAAAGATTGTGAGAAATTTTTTCCTAGGAGACCATATCATCTACGTCAATAACCATATCCCCAAAAGATGATTGATTCCTTTTCTCCAACACGCAACCAAGGGTTTAAGGATCAATCAGACATGAGGTATGTATCTGGACAACAAAATAGGCCCCCCTTTCAAAAATATTTCTAGCATCATCTACCTTACCAACAGGGTTTCCAACAACCCAATGGAGATTTGAAGCACAAGAATCAACAAGCCAACAACAGGGGAAGTGTCAACCAAAGTTAGACTCTAAAACTAAGTACATATTGAATAAAATTGTTCTTAATCAACAGAATGAGCTGAAAAGTCAAGGTTCGGTGCTGGGGGAGTTGATGAATGAAATGAGCCATATTTCCACTACCCTCCATGAATTGGTAAGTAAGAATTATGGAAATATACCATCCCAACCTACTCTAAATACCAAGGGTAATGTCAGTGCCATCACATTGAAAAGTGGGAGAAAAAAACTGATATATATGTACCTCTCATTCCACCAGGATTCACATCAACTCTAGAAAATCCTCATTCAACACCAATTGTTGAGCAACCCAAGGATAAAGATAAAGGTAATAAAAAGATTGATGATATTCCTCTTAAAACCATTCCATTTTCAAATAGGGTTGTACAAACCAAGAAGATATCTGAGGAGGTGATGCAAAAAATATGGTTTGGACACATTCAAGCATGTGGAGATCAATATCCCTTTACTTGAATCCATTAAATAAATACCATGGTATGCCAAATTCCTAAAAGAACTGGGTACCAATCAAAGAGGGGTCAAGGGAAATGAAAGGATCAATTTGGGAAGGAATGTGTCAGCACTCATTACACCAACTCTAGCAATTCCCAAAAAGTTTAAGGACCTAGGGACATTCAATATCCCATACACCATAGGTGAGTTTCACTTTTATGATTCTCTTTGGGATTTGGGAGCTTCCATAAATGTGATGCCTCACTCTGCATTCTATTTATTATAGGTTGGTGAGTTGAAGTTGATGAGAGTAGTGGTGAAGTTGGTGAATAGAGGTATGACATATCCAGCAAGATTCCTTGAGGATGTACTTGTTAGGGTAAGAGACATGATCTTTCTAGCTTAGTTCTAAGTGATTATCTTAGAGTATGATAAGGTATGTTCTCATGATCCCATTATCTTAGGTAGACCCTTCCTCAAAACTAAAAATAATTCATAAATGTCAATCAGGGTACACTTTCCATGGAGTTTGGGGATGATGTAGTGATATTTAATGTTATGGACTCCATGAATTACCCATTAGAGGACCATTCTTCATTTTTTATCTCCCATTTTGAACCAAAAAATAAAAACCACATGGAATTTTATTATGCTTTTCTTAGGTAGATTATGAGCATTGGTTCTAGTTTGATGTCTAAGAGTACTTCCACATTTTTTTATAATGCACATGACTCACTTAGATTTGACTTTTAAATGGAATAATATTCTAATTTTGATCATGTGAACCCTGATTAGGATATGGCTGTTGAGTATGTTGATAGATTTGATGCTTTATTCCTTAATTTTGATGATGTATATTCTGATACTGATGGTCACTGTGCACATATTTTAGTGCCTTCAATTTTTCCATCCATACACCAACCGTACACTGTAACTCAAGCAGTTACCACAAAATATCAAATACTCATACTTGTTGAGTGGTGAGAAATTACCTCTTACCATTTCTAATAATCTCCCTTTTCATCATGAAGAAAAACTTTTGAATCTTTTGAGGGAGAACATTAAGGCAATCGGGTGGACCTTGGATGACATAACAGGTATTATCCCCTCCATTTTCATGAATAGTATTATTTTGGAGGATGGGGCTAAACTATTTAGGCGTCCATAATGGAGACTGAATCCAACTCTTTTTTAAGTTGTTAAAAAAGTTGAAAAATTGCTTGAGGAAGGTATAATCTTTCCCATTTCATATTATTAGTGGGTAAGTCCTATTCAGATTGTGCCTAAGAAAAGTGGTGTTATAGTTGTTAAAAATGAGAAAGATGAGTTAGTTCTAATGAGGGTAAAAAACAGTTGGTCTGTGTGTATTGATTATAGGAAACTAAATCAGTCCACTCACAAATACAATTTCCCCCTCCCATTTATTGATCAGATTCTTGAAAGACTAGTTGGGAAAACACACTACTATTTCTTAGATGGAATTTCTAGATATTTTCAGGTTCCTATTTCTCTAGTGGATTAGAATAAGGAAAAATTCACTTGACCATTAGGTATGTTTTCCTATATAAGGATGCCATTTGGACTTTGCAACACCCCAGGAACCTTCCAGAGATGCATTCTGAGTATTGTTTTTTATTTTATTCAGACCTACATGGAGGTATTTATGGATGATTTTATAGTGTATGGGACTGTAGGACCCCGGGACACCCTGAGAGGGGAGGGTGAATTAGGATGTCAATTTTTTCTTTTAAACTGATGGATCTTGTTACCATGTTGGTAGGATCTAGTTTAACCTGTATGATGGATATTAGAAGCAATCAAACAATCACATGAAAAGAGATGACACAACGCTTTTTACTTGGTTCACCACTAAGGGCTACGTCTAAGGAGCATACACCGACATGTTGTCTGTCATTCCAAATTCCACTATTCTTCACTAGTGGTGGATTACAAAGGTTCGGGAATAGTCACTATGTCCTAGGATCACTGCCTTTACAACTGTTCAGGGATATCCCACTACGTCCCTCAGGTCTCTCCCATTGACTCCCCCTGGCTCACTACCTTTCGTGAAGTCCCAATAAGTTTATAGACATGATGGTCTCTTCAATAGATTCACATTGACGTCTTTTCCTCTACTTAGAATGAGACTCTTCTTGCATCGAAGTCTGGAAATGATGCACTTGTACGCACTGAACCACTGAACCAGATAACCAGAACGTGCAAACAAGTTTCAGTGATAATTGTGTGCAAAACCAACCCTTTGTGCCTAAGACCTTACTATTGCACACAATATTTCCTTTTTGCGCGGAAAAATATTTCTCACAAAAAAACCCTTTTTCATGAAAACTTAATCTTTTACGCGCAGCCTCAATTTTTACACACAACTCTACCTTCTTTGCACAGCCTGGAATTTTTCATGAAACTCTGATTTTTCACAAAACTGCAATATTTCGTGCAACATGGAATTTTTCACGCAACCCATAATTTTCACGAAAACCCTTTTACGTGAACCTTTTACACGCATCAGACCTAGGATCTTCTCTAAGTCTTCAACCGTGTGGAATGAGGGGTGTCACCTCTTATTTATAGGCATCTTAGACCCCTGTGCGTAAAACCCCCTGTGGCGTGAAAAACCTCTCATTTGGCGCATAATATTTCACACATGTACCATTTTTCATGCACATCACCAGATTTTTCACACAGCCCATGACTTTTCCATTTTTCGACGTTCTGATTCTGAAAAATTATTTGTGCGAAAAACCTCGATCCACTATTTCATGCACCACGTTGTTTTTTTCACCCAACTCAAATATTTCGCGCACTACCCCGCATTTTCACGCACCATGTCCTCTTTGCGCGCACCTCCTTTTAACAACAATCCATGTCTTCATATTCTGGTTTTGAGGCCCAAAAATTTGGACAACACTGGGAAATGGCGCCACCTTAAAAACTGTTGTCTGCTTGAACTATATGATCACTTTACTGGCACACATTCTGAACTTCCACTGAGGATTGAAAACAAAAAAAAACCATACTCCAAATCATGCAATGAATAGCCATGGTTCTAGTAGGGACATCATTTTATAAATGTATAAGTAGTTTGGAAAAGGTGTTGAATTGTTGTATTGAAAAGAATCTGGTTATAAACATTGAAAAGTGTCATTTCATGGTAGATCCTGGAATTGTCTTAGAGAATGTAGTGTCAAAACATGGGATAGCGAGTGATAGATCTAAGGTAGATATCACTTTATACAAACCCTATCCTTATTGTGTGAGTGCTATTAGATCTTTCCTAGGGCATGTAGGCTTTCAAAGGCGCTTCATCAAATATTTTAGTAAGATTGCTCTTCCTTTGTCCTCGTTACTTCAAATTGATTCTGATTTTGTGTTTGATGATTCATAAAGGGTGGAATTTGATGATATAAAGAAGTTTATGACCACTCCACCGATCATAAAACCCCCCCACAATGTGAAATTCCTTTTGATTTTATGTGAGATGCATCCAAATTTGCGATTGGAGATATCTTATCATAGAGGGTGGAGGGACATTCACATGTGATTTAATATTCATTGAGTACACTGGATTCAGCCCAATAAAACTACAAAACCATAGAAAATGAGTTTCTTTCTATCATATTCACTTTATATAAATTATTTTCATATTTAATGGGCTCTAAAGTAGTTGTTTTTTCTCACCATGCAGCTCTAAGGTACCTCTTGAAGAATCCATATGCAATGTTCTTGCTAATCTGATGGATGATCCTTCTTCAGGAATTTTACATTGAGATAAAGGATAAGAAGGGGTTTGAAAACCTAGTGGTGGACCACATGAGTAGGTTCACTCACACACTAGAGGATGAATCCTTGGACTAGGTACGACTTTGGGACACTTTCCCTGATGAGCATATTTATTCCATCTCATGTACGCATCCTTGGTATACTGATTTAGTGAACTTCCTTGTGGCCTCTAAAATTCTAGAAAATTTAAAGAAACATAATGTCTAAAAGTTAAATAGTGAGTCAAGATTTTATGTTTGGTATTATCCATACCTGCGGTGCATGTGTAGTAACCAAGTTATTAGGAGGTGTGTTCCTGATCATGAGTTGGAGTCTGTTTTAAATTGTTATCATACACTTGATTGTGGTGGACACTTTGGACCCGAATGGATAGATAGAAAAATTTTGGACTTTGGATTATATTGGCCTAGCTTATTCCATGATGCCCATGTGTTTTTTATGTCATGCAATTATTGCCAACACACTGGGAGCATTTCTAGGAGACATGAGATGACCCAACAACCCATACTATTCTTTGAGATATTTGATATATGGGGCATCAATTTTATGGCTCCTTTTCCTAGTTAATTTGGTTTCATGTATATTTTTGTTGTTGTTGACTATATTAGTAAATCTGTGGAGGCTAAGGCCACTTGAACTGGTGATTCTCGTGTTGTAGTGGACTTTGTCAAGAAAAATATTTTTTGCAGGTTTGGAGTACCAAAGGACATCATTAGTGACCAAGGGGCACACTTTTTCTATTAGAATTTGGATTCACTCCTTTTGAAGTATGGGGTGACACACAAAACATAAACACCATACCACCCTCAAACAAATGGTCAACTGAAGGTTTCAAATAGGGAGTTGAAACAAATTTTGGAGAAAACCGTGCAGCGGAATAGGAAAGATTGAAGTAAGAACTTGGATGATGCTCATTGGTCTTATAGGATAACATACAAGACACCCATTGGTATGTCCCCATTCCTGATTTGTTTTGGGAAAGTGTTTCATCTCCCCATGGAATTTGAACATCGGGCATATTGGGCTATAATAAAATTTAACATAGATTTGGAAAAACCTGGAATCCAAAGGAAGTTGAAAATTCAAGAGCTTGAAGGGATTATTTTGTCTTCATATGAGAACTCAAGGATCTACAAGGAAAGATCAAATGAATATCATGAAAAATAATTCAAAAAATAGAATTTCAAGTGGGAGAGAAATTCTTACTCTATAGTTCATGAATGAAGCAGATGCCTATTAAGTTGGGTTCCAAGTGGTTAGGTCCTTATATTGTGACTAATTGTTTTCTTTATAGTGCAGTGGAGATCACACTAGAAGACATAGTATGTAGCTTTACAATCAATGGGAAACTTTTGAAGAAATACATTGAGGGACTTACTACTGATGCTGTGGATTTCATCACACTGCATAACCCCATCATCACTTGAGCATGTTAGGTTGTTCCTAACCCTTTCACTTTTTTATTCTTTTCCATATTTAAAATTATGCATTTTATGTGAATATATCATCTCATGGGTTCACATTGAGGACAATGAAATATTTTAAGTGTGGGGGAGGGAAACTTTTATTTTATTAATTTCAATTATTTTCCTATTTTTCAATGATTTTAAAATAAATGTGTGTTTTTAAAAAATTGTTTGTTTAATTTCCAATTTTTTGTGGGTTTTTGAAACTTTTGAGCAGAAATTATTCCCATCACCATTTTTAAATTCATATCAATAAGTGAAAAAATTTATCCTATAAAACTGTGATTAAATGAATGCTGAAAATAACATTTCTTCAAGTTCAGATATTTATTAATTTCAAGAAAAGTATCTAAATTTTGAATCCCATGACACATATCACCATCTTTATCTTTGAAATCCCTTTCCTTTGAGGCTTCTGAACCATTCTTTTCATATTCATTACATTTACCTCACTTCGTGAGAGAACCAAACCATTCTTGATTTAACAATAATTTTATTTATTTCAGTCAAAACATGAGAGTTTGAGGTACTTATGTTTTAAATAAATGAGGAATTTTTGGTATTAAATCCCCTATTTTGATGAATCCTTTTTATAATTGCCTACCTTGAACATTTAATCCTTTTATCCCTTAGAATCGATGAACTGCCTGTTAGGTTAGCCACATTACAAGAAATGATTCCCTATCCAACCAAATATTGAAGTGAAATTGAATAATATAGTCGAACATAAGTGTGGGGGAAGTTGTGTTGTGTTGTGTTACCACATTTTATGATACATTTGGTGGAAAATTAAATTTTAAAGATATGTGTTTGCTGCTGAATAAAATCATTATATTGAAAATTCCTTCTTTTTCTAGAGATTTAATTATATTGAAAGCTGTGACTTTTATGGAGCTTTCATGATAATTGAAGTTCTTCCTTTCTAGATCTTATAAAAGAGTAAGAAAGTTGTGCCTTTTTGGAGCTTCTAATATAGGATGAAAATTTTCACTATCTGGAGCTTTCAAGAAAATCATGCTTGAGAAGATTGATATTTTTATAGCTGAAATATTAAATGGTGTTCACATTAATTAATTTGTGATGATGATGAATATGAATTGATTCTACGAGGATTGATGAGGAGATCATATTTAAGATATAATTATATTAATGCATTTTTTCTTCAAAAAGAGTCAATCCCCCTCATTCAGCCTCATAATTTTTCACATCTAAATCCTACCAACTAAAAGCCACAGAACAACCCTGAAAGGACATCATGATGACCATATGTCCTTGAATCACATAAAGTGTCGATTTAGTAATTTATCAAGCCTATGGTGACACTTTTATGAGTTTTTATGAGAAATACATTACTGAAAAATTGACATTTGTTTTTTAAGAGAAACGTCAAGTGAGGTAAGTGTTTTGTGCATGTGATAATAAATGAAGTGAAAATATATTGAATGATATAAATGGAGAAATTGAAATAATAGTTTTTTATGAGGCCTGATAACTTTATGTTCCTTGGTTTGGAATTTTTGGATCTTAAGGATATGTGTTTTAAAAAAATTATTTGATATTGTTGTATACATGTCACAATTTTTCAGAATACATGATATGAGGTTTTTCCAAGGGGTGAAAAGGGGTAAGTTTGGGGGAGTTGATAAAAAACATTTTTATTGAATATTTTATTGATAATAAATGATATAATTTCCTAATATTGTGGTAAATTTTTTCATTTATGAAACATTTAGGATTAGATCATTCATTTGGAAATTTGATTAAAATTCCAGTTTTACACTTTAAAATTCACTATAGAATTTTAGACATAAATATTATGATATGCATTCTTTGAACATATAATTCATAAAATATGTTACTAACTTAATGGGATACTACTTTCATTTAGGAAATTGGAGCTAAATCATGCATTTTGTTGGTGCAAATGGGCCAGGAAGTCAAACTTGAGATGGACTCGCCAAATTTGACATGAGTTCAATATTTGGGCCATAAAACCTACATCCTTTATTGAATTGGGATCACATGGGGAGAGGATATCTAGAAAAAAAATTCTCACAAATAATCCTTTTATATGGAGAGCTGGTTCACGCATTCTAGTGGTGAAAGGGCGGTAAAAGTTAGAGTCAAATATTTAACCGAATTTCCCCATTCTCACTTGAAACCACGTGAAACCTATCCTACCCTCCACCCTATAAATTGAATTTTTTTTAATTTTGATGAGGCTTTACGTGCCTCATTGTATTGGGAGCAGAGGCTAAGTGGTTGTTTCTCATTTTATCTAACCATTGGAGGAGGGAATCTTCCAATCTAGGATCTCCTCCAAAATTTTCTTCTCTTCCTCTTCTTTATTGTAATGTTTTTGTTCTTTCAATAAAAAACTTATTTAATATTCCATTTATTTTATTTTGTTCAATTTTGTTCTTATTTTATCTTCCTATTTGTTTTTTAATTCTAGAGTAGATGTGTGATTGAGTTATACCCAATATAAACTGTTGCAAATGCAATTTGATACTATGATGATTACTCCACCAATGGAAGAGTAGTATTTTTTGTAATCAGTCTATCTCTTACCTTCTTCATTTATTTATGTTGAATAAATGAGATAATTTAATTCACATAATATGATATATTAATTTCTTTTCAATTTAAATTAAACTAATAAATAAATTGAACAATAAACACAAATCACGTGAGGTCGAGAATTGTGTGAATTTTGGGAGCGTGAACTTAATTGGTAATTCAAAATAACACTGGATCAATTTGTAGTGTTAAAATATAATCCCTAAACTCAATTAATTATAATTTCCAGAGATGATATGTGCCTTAATTTACCACTAAAAATAAGACAACCTTAGAGCATCAATCAAATTACGGTTATGTGATTGCATGTTCGGAAGTTACCCTAGGGTTAAATTTACTTCATCTTTCTGGTGAAGTTAATTCCCAGAGGGTTCGGGAATTAACAAAAAAATGGTTCATAATTAAGAGGATATTAATTTAAATTATAATTATTAATAAATTATTTAAGAGTTATACTTATATTTATTACTATTTCTATTAATAGTTTTCTAAAAAAACATCTTCTTGTTGTGCTTTATTAATCAACTTTCATTTCAAAAGTGAAAATAATGTAATCTTGTTCCAGCAAACATCTTTTAGTTTTATAAATGATAAAAAAACCCATCCTTTCAAGTAGTATGTTATTATATTTTATTTTATTTTTAGAATATATTTAAGAATTTGTATCAAATACTGCCTCTTTTAGAGATGACCTTGGTTAGCCACTTTGCTGCACCTAAGTACCCCCAAAACCATTAATCATTTTAGGGTTCCACGGCATCACCTTTCAACCACTTATATATTTTATATGGATTATATACTAATGAAGAATTTTTTTATTATACTTAATACTATGGGTATTTATATATAAATTTTATGGTTTCTATTTCATGGGGTTTACGATTCAAAAGTTAACAAACCGATAAGGGGTTATTTTGTCTCAATTTTTCTTCATTGGGACATAAGTTATGTTATACATATATCATCAAATGTGAGTTATATATAATGCCCATTTTATGTGTAATATAATTAATATACCTCTTTTAAATATATATAAAGTTTCATTTAATATAATTCTCTCAATTTTGTTAAGATTTAATTTTAGCATTGTTTTAATAGTTTTATGATAGAATCCCATCGTTTCTAGTGATTGTTTATAATTGTTCTTCCAATGGTCAAATATTATAATATATCTCTCAATAAACTCATGAATATTAATATAATATTTTTATTTCAATTTAATACATTATTTCTTTAATTTTACTCTCTTTATGATCTTAATAGTTCAAAATATTTTTTTTCTGAAAAATCATATTTTCAGTCAAAAACTCTTTTCTTCTAAAACCAATTTTTATCAAAAATATTTAAATTTTTTTCCATATTAAATAGATATAATAAATAAAATTGAAACCATGTTTTATTTTTATAAAATTTCTTAAGCATAATCTTCTTGTCATTTTTAAAATATAATTCCCATTTTTATTTTATCGAAAATGTGAAAATATTCTTTTTTTAACATGCATAACATGAATAATATTTCCTACTATCATGAAATCTAAATGATTCTAATATTACTTTACAAGTTTTCAAAGTTATTTCTAATGAAAATTATTTCCTTAATATTTATAAAAAAATTATTTTAAATAAATTATTTCCAATTGAAAAGGATTTTCAAATTGTTTTATGTTTTAAAAAGTTTTTTTAAAGGGGAAATATTATTTTCCTCATAAAATATTTTAAATTATCCTTAATGATTCCTTAAATTTTATCATGGTTATTTTTTCTGAAAATTATTTTCAATTATTTTATGTATTAAAAATTTATTTTCAAAGAAAATTTATTTTCCACATTAAATGTCCCATGTAATATTTCATAATTATTTTCCATATAAGATGAAATATATTGATACTACCTATAATTTACTAGGTATAACAACCAAGGATAAAATTATTATTCTTACACCAAATGGTTTATTGTGAAAAATGTTTATTAAACCCGGTACTCTTCCATGGGTTATACCATGATATGAATTATTATGAAACATTCTTATTTTTCATTGGGAATGTTATGATGAAATGCTAAAATGATTAGGAAAACTATTTATTATTCAAAAGTTATGTTATGATGAAATGCTTATGAATCCCATTTAATTTCATGGGTAATGATATGATAAATGTTTAATGATCTTGTGGAATGCATATTTAATATTTTCATTATGTAATGGTAGTTATGTTAAAACAAAGGATGGTAGATATGTTATAACCAAGGGTAGTGGTTTTATTGAACAAAGTATGTATTAGACCTATATCTCACTAAAATTCATTGGGCAACAATTTATCTCATGAGATAGACAATACCATAATGGGGAGTGAATTAATTTAATTAAGTGAGTTTTTCCAAAATGTTAATCTATGGAGTGAAAATTTACTGACATGGTTTTGCAGGGTGTGAACACATTAAAATATATGGAAATAACATCCACAAGGAAAGGTGGTGTTTCATTCCCAGAAGGTTTACTGTCAAAACATTAGGCTACACAAGTGTTTATCCCACGAAGGAAGTTAGTATGTGGATGGTTAGCTCAATCCTAACATTTTATGAATGTCTTGGAGGGTATATTTTACATGGTAATTTCTGTGATTATGAATATGCAAAAAATTGTTTTCATATGAAAATTTTATGTTCTCATGGCTCATGTTATTTATTTTTCCATATGCTTCATGTATTACGAACTACCAATATTTATGCCATGAATTAAGTTTACGATCTATGATATGTTAGGTATTAACTTTATAAGTAATTCACATACCCTAATTCTTATCTTATAATTTTATCTGGTCATGTCTTTATATCTATTAGATTAACCCTTACTAATAATCTAATATCATCCTTTATTATGTTTCCTTTACTCAGGTTATTAAGAATGGTTTTATATAGGAGTGATGAAGGGAAATATATTTATGGGATACATTTGAGATCCTTTATGAATTAAGAATATTGTTATCAAAGTTTAAAAAGTAAATAAAGTATTATGGTCCTCATGAATGTGTTTATGTTTTCCAATTAATATTCATATAAAAAGCTAGGATATCCATGTATGAGAAGCAAGGGTTACTATAGTTATTATCAGAGGATATATTTAGTAATCCTTTTGAAACTTGGGTTATAAATCATTAATGATATCCCTAGGTATATTTATATGGATATGTCTAGGTATTTCTATTTGGATAATAATAAGTAAGAGTCAAAGTATAGTAAATTGTCCTAGAATTTTGGTAAAGGATATAACTAGTGGTTTATTAGAAACACATCCATATGTGGATAATACAAGTGGATGTGGATTTTGACATAGATTTATCTATACGTAACAACCCTAGAAACACCATATTGAGCTAGAATTGATCAGGAAATAGTTAATGATAACGATCCTTGCTACACACATAGTTTGAAACTCCTAGAGCATATTCTTTTGAAATTCAAAAAATCATTACAACCCTCTATGAAGGATTAAAATATAAAATTAATATGAATGAACTAGGTCAAACCTAAGGTTTCATACACTAAAAATAAGGTGTTATGATTTAGAAAACCAATAAGTGGATTTCAAGATTATGTGGTTCCTCACTGTTATTATTGTTTCTTATAGTATTATTTTCTGTTTTATTCAATAAATGAACCTGAAAGAACCAAGTTAATGTAGAGTGAGATATAAAATTCAAATATTTTCCTCATGAGATACCAAATTTAATATGATCTAGAATGAAAAACCTCATAACTATTCTTACACAACATTCTAAAGTTTTGAATCACATTAGACATCCAAAAATGGGAACAACATTATGTTTATTACTTTATAAGGAAATATACACATTCCTTCATTGCGCCTCCTAATCCACTTGTTTTTTTATAATGGATCAGTACCAATAAATAGATATTTTCTTTAAACTAGTGTTTATAGAATGAGAATGTAATTTTAGATGTTTAGAATTTGGAAGGAGATGTAGATAAATGGTGGACCCTTATCAGGAATATGAGGAAACATGATTGAATTAACTCCATATATTGGGATGAGTTGAAGATATTATTTTTCAATATATATTTTCCCATTATTCTTCTTATGAAGATGGATAATTAGTTATATGAGCTAAATAAAAAGGGCGAAGAGTACATTGGTACCCATGAGGAAACTTTTACAAGACTTTAGAGTTACACTAATGGTATTATCATCCATCATGACATTATGTTTGATCAATTACTTGGTGTATTATAACCAATACTCTGAAGGAGGTTTCTATAAGACAATTTAGAAACTATGAATTGATTTTTAAATGTGATATCATGGAGGAAATGGAGGTATCAGTTATGTTCCAATCTCAGGGTATTGAAAAGAAATTAAAATGAAGTTCCATGGAAAATCTAAAAAACACTGAGAGAATAAGATAAGATATTTTTTAAGATCAAAGTGGTGAAATAAAAGTGGAGGAAATTTTTTAAAGGGAACTATTAACTGTTTTATGTGTGTAAGGGAAGGTCATTGGTAAATTTATTACTGATGTTATGGGGAAAATTTAGCTAATGATACAAATAGAGAGAAAGCTACACAGAATGCTCCACCCACACTCTAGTGTTCCAAATGATTGGAGTATGTGAATTATGTAGATCAATTAGCCAAACCTTAAGATAATGTGGATTATGATCCCCAAAAACCACTAAAAATAACAAAGTTAAAGATTATACATTAATAATAGATGGAACGAATCATGATAAATAAGTGAAATATTATCCTCCCCTCCATAGTTGATAATTTAGTGATTGAATTTTTATGAATAAACCCCATGAAAATATTATTGAAAAATTTCATGTGATTATATCCCAATACATGGATTCTAGGAGAATTAAATCACATTTTATATTATATCAATATAAGGATTTTTTTGATTAAAAAAGATATCGTTAATGACGAAAATCAGCAGAAGTACAAGTAAAAAAGCCAAGCTGGGAAATTGTCCAGCCAAAGATGGATGGAGTCAAAAGGGCCTGAGGCTGCCAGCTGATGGGATGCATTGTTTCCATCACTTTTTTTAAAGGATGATTTGCAATAATTGAAGCCCTGGATGAGTGAGAGAATCCTCCTAATGATGGTACCAAAAGGCTGGAGTCCACCAGCATTGTGTTTGATAGCATTAATGACGGTAAGGCAGTAAGACTTCAGAACAATGTCGCTCCATCCAAAATCCAAAGCGAGCAACAAACCAGTAAGGATGGCTTCAACAATATAAGGATAGACACATGCTTCCAATGGAAATATTGGTTATAAGATAATCTCTTATATAAGTAGTAAAAGGTGGGTTTCCTTTTTAAGTTTTATATGTATCCATGAAGTATTAACTTATGATTTGTGGATACCATCATTTGTTTATGATATTAAGGATGATTCAAAGTTAAAATTCATTAACACCACTATTTAGGCCTTATTTTATGGGATTTCATAAATATTAATGATGTTTTAAGAGAAAATTATAGAAATGAGACCATTTGGTTTTTAATATATTGAAAAATTAATTTGGGGAAGAATAAATTTACACCTTGTTCCCATAGTATTAATGGAACTAGTAACCTTTAGGGTTTATATTATTATTCATGTTTGGATAATTAAGGGTTTAATTTGATCACCTTTCAATGATAGAACACTTCATTACTATCAGTGAAAATTTCTGTTTAGATATTCTTGAAATAATATACATTAATTAAGTGGTATGTTTTCATGGTGTTCCATATTCAATTATATATTATCATAATCTATAGTTCACCTCAATGTTTTGAAAAATTCTTCCATAAGATCTTGATACAGAGAATATTTTCAACACATCATATCATCCTCAGATAGATAGTTAGATTAAGACAATAATTCAAACCCTAGTTGATATGTTAAGATCTTGTTATATGTATTTCAAAGGTTTTAGGGATAAAAACCTCACACAAATTGTGTTTTCTTGAAATAATTAATTTCACATGATCATCCATATAGCTCTTTATAAATCCCTATAAGGAATAAAGTGTAAAATGATAACATACAAGGATGAAGTTATAGAAATAATGATATTGGGACCTAGGAAAGATGATGAGATGAAAGAGAAGGTTAGATCCATGCAGCAACATGTTGGGAAAATTTTTTTGATAGAAATATTATATTGAAAATCATTGATGTATTGACTCATATTTTACATTCATTATTTTTTGATATTTTAGGGTTATTTTTTAGAGTAGGCGCTAAGAAAGTGTGAGATTCTTGAGGCCCTGTGTTCCTGGAATAATTTATTGAAATATATTAAATATATTAAATAGGACTTTCACATGGTTTTCCTAAAAAAGTTGGAGTAACATCTACATGGGGGGGCAGATAATAAATCTGGGGATACCATTGAGTTTGGAACATTGGTTATACCGTAGGTATGACTTAACCTTTGTTGAAGTGAGACATTTTTGTAAAATTTGTTATGGGCATAAAATTGTTAAAATGATTAAATAAGATTATTTTGATTATACACTGATGCAATGACCTAAAAAACTCCTTTAAGAATATGGGTATTGTGTAATTATAGGGTTAACTGCATAAACATGGATCCACTGGAGAACACTTGGTGAGAGAATAAGAGGATCTAAGTCTGGTTAATGTTAATCTAATCAAAAATCCGAGATCGATGTGCAACAAGATTCATAGATCACACCAATAAAAACAATGTTGTATTGTTCTTCATTTATCATCGACCCATATGAAGGTAGGATGGATTTTTATTTGGGTATACTTCCTATTTTATATTTCTATAATTTAAAAAGATCAATAAACAAATAGATTGATCCATGGATTGATTGTATTGTAGGATGGGATTATTTTTCAATAATTGTACTAGTAGTTTTATTAATTTATTTTGGTTCTTCATTCATTATTCTAATGGAAATGAATCAAGTATAACCGAACGAGGTCTAGGTTCATTCCAATTTTTCATGGTTCATGTTACCTCCCATTGATCTATGTTCATTCATAATTGGATTTTCATTTACCCAATGATTCTACCAAAATAATGAGGAATCAAACATTAAACATCCATTTCTTGGTGAAATAGTTTTAAATCAAAGATCCAGACTCAGTATGGAATGGGGATCATGCACTAACAATAACAGAAAGTAGATCAGGACCAAATTGGCATGCACATGTACAGTTCTTAGATTCACAGTGATAGTGTAGGTTTAAGGTGATTCTCGAATGAACTGTCCCTCCATAAATCATATCCCTAGTGATGATCAGCCTCGGTTGACCAATATCCTACTTTCACTGGCATGATAGGTGGTGAAGGAGGTGGATCTAAACATCAGAGGATCAAATAACAATGTAGAAGATAAACCCATAGGATTTGTGAAATTATGTGATACATGTCATGTGTTCAAAAGGAACACACCTTGTGGGGAACTTCTTTAGGTGGATGGGGTTTCAAAGTGAAGATAAGTATCCCACATAATCTGACCATGTCACACAGTGTGTGACCCCTCACCCATGGCTCGACATGTAACATGGAGGTTACACGTACATGGGATGGAGTTCACAAGCTGTAGAATGCCATGCACTCCTAAACTAACACATCCATGTCGGACATGATTGGGCTAAGCTCAGTACTGGTAGACATGATAAAGTACATGGGCATAAGCAAACCATGTACTCATGCACAAACATGATCCATTTACATGGTAACGGACAAATGGTGAAGGGACATGACATGTAACCCTATTACAAGACATGTACACCTTTAGTTTTGTCTTGGAGCCCTTTTCCTCTACGTCTTTGACATGTTTTGATAGGTTTAGTTCCTTATATCCATTACCTCATGGTTATTATGGAATTACCTCTTACACATAGTACAAAAATACCTTCAGTAAGATTTTATGTATATATTTGTTGGAATCCTTCTGGGTGTCCTGGAGTTATATCCACTATAATCTTCTTACCCTTGGTGGATTTCTTAATTTAATCATGACAAACACTATGTGGAAAATAATCCTATACTTATCAGATTTTTCCAGATTGAGTTGTCTGTATACCCCATGGACATGGGAGTGATCCTCATCTATATATTGTACCTCTTTAGACTTCATCATATACTTCATATGACAAGACCTAATGATCTACCTCTTGAATGGATGTTATCAATGCTATCATATTTATGGAGGCAGTTCACCCGCATGATTCCTGTGTGGAATCTTCATGCACTATAACATAAATTGTCTTTAGTGGTGGGTTTTTAGTGGTGGTTTTGGGAACCGCCGCCAATCCTTTTTTAAAAATGGATTCGAGGTGGTTTATAATAAACCATCGTGAAACATTTTTTTATGCTTCCGACCCTTACCTCCCACCCTGACCACACTTCTCCCTACTTCCCATGCTTCCCCCGCGACCCTGGCCCCCCATGACCCCAGCGACCCCGCAAACCCTGTGACCCCATGACCCCGAAGACCTCGGCCCCCTACGACCCCAAGTTTTCCCAGGTTTCCCTCTTTCTATATTATTTTCAGTTTTAATTAGTTTTTTGGATGTCATAAGGTAGTTTGAGGTGAATTTCGGTCTTGTGAATACCTCATTGATTTGGGGTTTTTTCCACATGAAGGTTGTGTGTGCCTATGATTGAGATTTGTGGAGGTTGGTTCTAGATGGTTTGGGATTGATAATACATATGAAATCATGCCCACATAACTAATATAAAAATTTATATTATTAATAACATGAGGTTTTTTATCTTTTTGAGGTTTATGTGACATGAATACCATGAAGTTGATGTTCTAGTTGGACCATGTTGAGCATTGCAACCTAGGTAAAAAATAAATGTTGTTAATAATTTGAATTTTTAGTGGTTTTTTCACATTATCTTTCATATTTGTGATCTTTAATGGATGTTAATTTTAGGGATCGTTTTAGGGTTTGTGGGATTTTGGTGGAATTTAGGTTCTTGGTTGTGTTTTTTCACGAGGTGTATGTTTTTTCTAAATTTCACCATTCTAGATTATCCCTAAATGGTGTAGAGATATATGATATTACTTTATCTATTTTGGGTTTGGTGTCTCTTTTTTATATTTTTAATATTATTGGAGATGGTGAGGAAATTTCATTGAATAGTTTAAACCTCTTAGATGTGTTTTCTGTTTGGATTATATTCTCTCAGATACCCCCAAGTTGTTTTCCCACCCAACTACCCCTTGAAAGGAGGTATCATGGGCTTATATAATTTTGAATTTTATAATTCTACTAATTACATTCTATGGAAATAATTTGTCATTAGGGGGTTGATATTTACACCCCAAGAAATAATTTTCTTATCTTTTAATGATTTTAAGGCTATTTTTTTAGTTTACCCATTTTTTCGTGATTGAATTCTGGGAGTGGTGTTGTCTAGATAACCTTAACATGCTATGGTCTAGAAGGACCATGGGTGTGGTTTCACCACTTGCTAGTGAAATATATAAAGAACCTCTTAAACACCCATATTAGAAGAAATTTTGATTTAGGGGTTTCCCAATATGAAATAGGGGGAGGGTAAACTCGGTTTGTGGGGAGCCATAATGGTGGTTGGTTATAGTGGCTTCATGGGGGGATAAAACAGGGAGGCTTCTGCAGTATCGTTAGCTTCCTACATACATTTTGGTTATAGTGGCTTCTTGGGGGGATAAAATAGGGTGGCTTCTATAATATCATTAGCTTCCTACTTACAGAATCAAGTAAATAGTATTTGGAACCCAACATCCCTGTAAAAAACTATGTTGTCAAAAAATGTGTGTGGTGTCAATTTTTTTCTATAATCATGGGGATAGAGGACAATATTGATAAATTGGAGTTTCTTCTCTAACTATTTTTTGTCTTGGGAACAATTGGGTTCAATTAGTGGAACTGATATGATCTTATCCATCATTTTCTCACTTCCTGAGAGGAATAGGTAGTCCAAGAATATAGCTTCCTCTTATTCAATATTTCTAACCATCTAGACAACGATATATAGGATTCCATTAATCAGTTGCATAATTTTTGTATTGAAGAAGAATGTACTCATGATTGAATAACTATGACGATAGAAAAACCATGAGAATATGAGGCTCATGTGGAAAGGGTGTAGGTGTAGCTACTATTATCAGTCATAAGGATTGATCCCATTATGTGAAGGAGTTTAAAACTAACCTCCCATGTTAAGAAGACACATCCATTGGTTAAATTGAATATTATAAAACAAATGAACCTTCAATAGTCCATCAACAATTATCATCAAGAATTGGATTATTTTTTAGATTTTGATGATTTGAGTATATTATAGTTGTTTTTATCATTTTTCATTACCTGTAACATCAAAGATAGACTCAAGAATATGGATCCTATTCTGATTTGTTTTTATTAATGAATGAAGATTTTTTTTATTCTTAATTGTCATCCATTCCATAGATTTCATTTTAGCATGATTAACACTTCATAATAACCTATGAATGTTTTGTAGTAAAGATCATTAAAATAATCTAAAACCAATTTAACATTGAATTGGTAATGCATAAAGTCAAATATGGTTTTCAAAAATTCCTGAGTCAGAAATATTTCCTCGGATTCATGGATCATGTATGGGTATAGGGATAATTACAATAATTGTAACACTAGATTTAGTCTATTTGGATGAATTATTTCATTTTGATCATGGATCACAGATGGATATAGAAATAACTACCATCAAATTAACACTATAGTTAGTTCATTTGGATGAATTAGTTCCTCATTTATATGGATCATGGATGGGTATAGGCATAACTACCATCACTATAACACTTTTTTTAGTCCATTTGGATAAATTAGTTCACTCAACATGATAAGGATTGCAAAGGGGTAGATTTAGAGTGTGGATTCCAATGTTTAAAAGGGTTTGATCACACCAAAATTATTTCTTCCCACATTTCATAAATATACCTATGGAATGATAAAATGGGGATGAGAGAACACATGAATGCTTAAAAAATTTCATAGTCAAAAGGGCCTAGAGAGTATAGCTTGACTTCTTATAGATTAATATTTCAACCCACAAGCTTTAAGTAATTTGTTTTATCACCTTAAATTTTTCTTGATCCTCATATTAGAGAGGCCTAGTTCACAAGTAATTGTCTTATTTTTAGGATCCCATTTACGTATTTTCAACCTAAAAGGATTTCTTCCATTTTTCAATTCCAAATTCTTAACTTAGATTAGGTTAGCATCATATCCAATTAGTAGAGAAAAAAATTTTACCTAGGTTTCTATTTACAATTATTCACCATGATGAGTTGTCTATTTATTTACATATATAGTTATAGTTCATGAAAGTTGTACCGATATAGATGATGTTTAAGATTAGAAAAATTTGACCAAGGTGCACATTGTTTAAGTTTATGATGTGTGGACCATAAGCTGGGGTAGCCTACATAAAGAGATGTTTCAAGTTAACCTGATATGAATTGGTAAAATATGGTATCATGAATATGGATGATCTAATAATTAAATATAACTCAATAAAACTAATCATAATGACCACTGTTGTTGATAATAGTTGGTTTTTCACTCTTTGAGATTTTTTAGTGCTTGGTTGTGTGATATCAAGAGGAAAATATATGCACTCTCTAATCATAAATAGAAGCAGTGGTATAAGGGATGCCCCACTTTTACTACCTGGGATGAAGGAGTTAGATATGTTTTTGGAACATGGTTCATTTAGTTTATGATCATGAAACCCATACCATTTAATTTATGATTTAGAGTGACACAATCAGGACCAATTAAGGGTTATATCCTACTATTTCTATGCTTCTTCATCAAGATTGGAGACATTGGGTTTTTCCTCATGAACTGTGATTCAAACAAAGTGATTCTTATGTTTTTTTTTGTTATCTAATATTATATTTTGATGCTATAAATGATTTAGAAATTCAGGGGTTGAAAATTTGGAGATTTGGGAGAAACAAGATAGGAATACTATTTATCACAACTTTTAGTATTTACCATGTGGTAATTGAGTAATATGGCATTGTTAGCACATTTATTATCTTTACCAGAGAAAAATTCCTTATCCCAAACACTAGAGGGTTCATATCTAACTTAGGGTCTCATATTTGTTATATTATGTTTCTGTAATCTTACACTATAATATATAAGAATCTCTTTCTCTATTTAGTAGTAACTATGTGTTTTAATTTTTTTTATTGTGTAGGAACATTGTGATATAAATGGATAAAAGCTGGATCACATTACCAAGGAACACACCTCAGAATGTTAAGGGTTTGAAAGTGTTTTTATATTTTTCAATTTCTAATCGATCTATTGAAGGGAGAATATGATGCACATGTCCTAAATGTAAATTTAGAACATGGTTGAAGAGAGATGAAGTTTATAAACATTTAATACTAAAGCAACTCATTGGTCAATATTTATGATGGGTTTTGGCATGGATAATCGAATGTTACAGAAAGATTGATCACTGATGTTAATCCACAGAATGGGGTCCCAAGTGTGTCGACAATGGAAATGAAATGAAAAACCTCATAAATGATGCATCCGGAACTGAAGTACACCACTATCAGCATCAAAACATATCAGAACAACTAGAAGATGTTGCTAAAAATTGCAACGTGACAAGTGATGTTTTTGAGACTGTAACACATGTAGATCAATATTGTATAATATCATTGGATCATAATCTTGATTCTATAGAGCCAAATGTAAGAGAAAACTTTACTGAGGAAAATGTGTTTCTTGATTTAGTTGATGATGGAAATCAAGAGTTCTATAGTGGGTGTTTGAAATATTCAAATATTTCATTTTTGATGAAGTTGTACCATATCAAATGTCTATGTGGAATTAAAAATAAGAAAATTTCTATGATATTGGAATTGATTCGTGATGCATTTTCTGAAGCAGAAATCCTAGAATCGTTTTATGATATGAAAACACTTGTTAACAATCTTCGTTTGAATTATAAAAATATACCTGAGTGTCCCAATGATTGTATGCTTTATTTGGGAGAGGATTCAATTAGACAGAATTTCATGAAATGTTCTTCTTATAGATGGCAGTCAAAGGGTGATGTTGGAAGTATGAATGAACATAATTTAATGGAGAAGAAGAAAAGGAACACACCTGCAAAGGTTTTGGGTTACTTTCCCTTGAATTCTTGATTGCAAAGATTATTCATGTCATCGAAAATTTCCAAACACATGAAGTGGAATTCTGTAGATAAAAACCATATTGGGTTAATGAGATATCCATAAGATTCCCAATCATGGAAGACATTTCATTCATTACATCATGTTTTCTCAGCTGATCCTAGGAATGTTTTATTGGGATTGACTGCCGATGGATTCAACCCATTTGGGACTTTGAGTTCCAGTTATAGCATTTGGCCAGTTGTTTTGATCCCTTATAATCTGCCTCCATAGATTTGTATGAAAAAAACATCTTTTATCATTTAGATGATTATTCCTGGAAAAAAAATTACTGGAAATGATATTGATGTTTACTTGTAGCCTTTGATTGACGAATCACAGGATTTATGGAGCAACGGTGTTGATACATTTGATTCTTCTTCTAAAACAACGTTCAAAACGCATGCTGCTTTAATGTGGACCATTAGTGACTTCCCTGGGATTGGGAATTTATCTGGTTAGAACACTTACATGGGTTTGGATTGTCCCATTTGTAATATTGATTTTGAGCCCAAATGGAGACCTCAGAGTAGAAAATGGTTCTTCTTGTGCCATCGAATTTTTCTCGATGCATCTCATAGATTTCGGTTGAATAGATCAAAATTTAGTGGTTCCATTGATCGTAGACCACCTCCTATGTTTTTAATTGGTTTTGAAATATTTACATCACTTGAAAATTTTTAAACAGAATTTGGGAAGGTTCATCATTTGAATGATAGCGGAAAATAGGTATGAAGTTCATCGTCAGGTGAAATCATAACGCAACAATGGAAGAAAAAAAGTATATTCTTTAATCTCCCATATTGAGAATTTAATATGTTGCAGAACAATCTTGATGTGATGCATATTGAGAATATTGTCTTTGATAATTTTATTTTCACATTACTTAATGAGCATGTAAAGTTGAAGGATCATCTCAACGCCCGCAAATACTTACATGTAATGAACATAAAACATGATCTCTGGACATATGAGAATGAAAAGTATGCTCCGACCATATTTTCAATGACAAATAGGGTTAAAGATACATTCCTTAGAATTCTATAGAATGTGAAGGTATCTTATGGGTATTCGAGTAACATATCGAGTTGTGTTGACTTGAAGAATTGTACGTTACATGGATTGAAAAGTCACGATTCACATATTTTGTTACAAAAGTTACTTCCATTGACATTGCGTACATTATTACATGAAAAAGTTACTGTTGTTGTACTCCAATTCTGCACATTTTTCAGGCAATTATGTAAGAAATATCTACATATGTTACAGCTTGACAACCTCTATGAGAGGTTTGTATTGACCCTTTGTGCAATGGATATGATCTTTCCTCCATAATTTTTTAATGTCATGATGCATTTAACTATGCATTTGTTTGAGGAAGCTTAATTAGGAGGCCCTATTCATTATCGATGGATGTATACAATTGAGAGGTATTTTATTTATATGTTTTTCATTTAAGTAAACAATTTTTGGAATTTGAATAAATTAATAATATTATTATTTTACATCATAGATATCTTGGGCATTTGAAAGCATACATGAGAAATAAATCTCAACTAGAACGCTCTACTGCGGTAGGATATCTGGCTTATGAGTATCTTACCTTTTGTTCCAGATATTTGGATTATATTGAGAGAAGATTTAATCAAGTTTGACATGTTGACGACACATCAACTCAATATCAAATGCATCATAACTCAAAGACATTTCCTTCTATTGGTCGATCAGTTGGGGGGACCTCAAATGTGACACTGTCAAAATTGGAATTATTACAGGAACAAATATATGTGCTTTTGAATAGTGAAATTGTAGTTCCATTTATTGAAGAGTTGGGGATACAAACAAAGAGAGGAATAAGAGGCTGAACATGAAATGAGAAAGATATAACAAAATCTGTGAATAAAGAGCTTGTAGAATGTTTTGCATGACGTGTAAGTTCATAAATATTACAATAAATATGAATATTAGTTTGACGCATTCATTTTGTAAATCTATTAAATTGTATTTCTTTTTTTAGATCATGAATACAGATACTAAAGAAGACTTTTTAGAAGATTTGAAGTTTCTTGCTAGAGGTCCTATAAAACAAGTTATAAAGTTCAACTCTTATAATGTGAATGGCGTTATATTTCATATAGTCGATCGAGAAGTGGGTTTGAAAACACAAAATAGTGGTATATTTACATTTTCTGAAGTGGGATACTATGGAAATCTTCATGATATTATTTAATTAAACTACCATAGAAACTTTTCTATTGTTTCATTCAAATGAAAATGGGTTGATATTATCAGATGTGTTAAAATAGATTCCTTGAAATTTACTTCTGTGAACTTCTCTCACTTGATGGATGTTGGTGATCAAGAACTGCATGATCCATATATCTTAGCATCGCAAGAAAAAATGGTATATTATGTGAATGATGTTGTGGATGAAGGGTGGAGTGTAGTTGATCACATAATATAAAGAGGTTTTTATGATATGGGTGATGAAGCGGAAGATTTGACCTCTAAAATTGAATTTCATCAACAACAGGAAGTATAATTATTTTTCGATCATGATATTGAAAATTTTAGTATAGAAATGATAAATGAAGTGGATGACGCAATGGAGCAGGAAACTGACATGATTGAAGGAGAAAATTATTGTATGTACAATTATTTATTCATTTAGAAACCACTTGTTTCATTTTTGCAGTCATTCATTATCATTGTTATTTTTTTTTTTTCTGTTAGTACTGGGCATATATTATCATTTTGAATTTTTTTTCTGAATAATTTTTTGGAAATATATATTATAAACTTAATTTTATTTGATTAAATGTCAGGAATGCCAAGGAGGAAGCAGTACACTATTTCATCTAGTTTTATGACAGATGAAGATCCATCTAGCTCCCTCCCCACGGCATCTGAGGCACCAGCTGCCTACACCCCTGCACCATCTCTCACACCATATGTGGATGTCCCATTAGAGTCTGAGTAATTGACTCCCCCTTCAAGAGTCTCAGTAGTGGGGCAGTGGCACGCCCCTTCCAGTTCATCACGGACATACTGGAGTGTCACTATCATAAGTACAAATTTTAAATAAATAAATTTATTTCATTTTGATTATACTAATTTTTTTCTCATTGAATTTGAAAAAAATGCAACCATGGAGAAAAAAATAAAATGTTTAGATGTTTGGAAATTGAATGGATAGAATATAGTCATGCCATTTGATTCTTATGAGTTCCCTATGGATGGTGTCGTGGGGTTACTTGGCCAGATTCTAGGCTAGCTGGCAGCAGAGCCCATTTCACTTCCTATTTCTTATGATGATTGGAGACATATGAATTTAATCTAGAAGAATTATGTTTTTGATTCCCAAATAAATGCAATTATATTACATTATGGTTTAATTTAATGTCATGTTACTAATTTGTTCAAAATGAATTTCTATATACAAATGTTCTTCCACTTTATAGTTGCTGATGTGATATCACAGAAGTGGATGTTGAAAAATCTTGGTTAGAAATGGAATGATTTCAAATTGGAGATTTTGGATTGATGTCAACGATACTTTGTTGACTGTGCAACAAATGTATGAGAAGCTACCCAGTGGGGTACCGAAAGAACAGTGGAAAGTTTTTTATGACAGACATCATGATGAGAAGCAGATGGTATTGAACTAAATATTATTATATTATCCTCATTTTACATTTATACATGTATATTAATTAGAGATTACATTGAATACATTACTATTAAATTTTATTTTATTTATTCCAGGATCTATCAAGATAGAATGCATCAAACCAGGCTAAGCAATTCATCCCTCACACTGCGGGCTCAAAAAGATTTTCTAGAAGATAAACAAAATTGGTAATATTTTAATTAGTTTAAATATTTATAAGATAATATTATCTGTTTAATATTTTGAATTTTTTATTTATCTTTTCTTAATGTAGTAACAATGATTAGGGCACGAAGCATCCCGAACTGAACTATAGTTGGATGTTCACAAAAAATCATATGAATGTTTTGTTAATGAGCCTGTTAAAGAAGTTGGTGTATGAAGTAAATTTTTTATTTTAATAACTTATAATCAGTTTTTACTGTGTTAATATATATTGATATTTGATTTATAGGTAAAAATTAAAGAACTCTGGGATTCCAATCCTGCACAGTCCTACTCAGTCTCCCAGGATGACCTAGTTGCTAATGTCCTTGGGATGGAGCATCCTGGTAGAGTGTGCGGGATGGGTTTTGGACCCGTACCATCTAAGGTCTTTGTCATGCCACTAGGGATTATAGCTGCATCTACTCCGGGTTATATTCAGTCCATACCTGAAGATGTTCAGATGGAGATTTATTCTATACGAACCATAGTTCAATACCGGGGGGTTTAGATATCCGCTTTGCAGAAAGCGATGACTGATACACATCAGTAGATGAGAAGATATGCCCTCGATGGTAGTGCATCGACTGGAGGTATGCAGGTAAATCACAAAAAATTAAAATCATTTAGTTTTCAAACTTTCATTGGTTTTATGTTTTAATATAAATATGCAACAATATTTAATTTTGAATATAATTTTCTTTCAGGTGACAGCACAAAGTGGAGATGGTGGTGGAGATGGTGAAGACGCATCATCAGATCGTGAGTAGTTGTATTTTTGATGTGTTACACAAATATGGGAACAATTGGTTTGTATATGTAACATGTGTGGCACATAGTTTGCACCAAACATTTTCATGTCCTAACTTTTCCTTGATTTCTCAGGTTTCCTTTTATGGATTTTATTGATTTATGATGTTTCCGTTTATGTCTTGATTTATCGAGTGTGATATACATCATTCCATTTAGGCCTGTGTCTTAATTGGTCGTCGAGATTTTGGATGAATAGGAGTTAAACCCATTTTGATGTGTTGAACAAATTGGTTCATTTCATAGTGATCAAGGGGATAGTGTTGTGGACACTTTGGTGAGGCTGAATTTGTAGATAGTGAATCTTCATGCATTGTTAATGGTTATCATATTCTGTTCAGGATGTTAAAATGTGGTCATACCCGAAATAAAACCTAGGTTCCTCTTAATGGTAGATGGTATTAATCCATATAAAACCGAGATTCACTGTATGATGTGTATTGGATGATCTAAAAGTCTTACACTATATAAAATATGGATTCCTCTTACGATAATTATGATATGTTCAAAAACATTATGTCATATAAAAAATGGAAGCATCACATTATGTGAGATGAAAAAAATATTTTTCTTCAAGACGTGACATTAAATTTTTCATCATGGTCTTGGTTGTATATCTTACACTATGTGCAATCATATTCAGGATTTCGTCATGGGGTTAAAGGTCCTGTTTTATCCTATATCCCTGAGTTTTATTCACCACAAAATCATTCTTGATTCCCCCACCTCACCAGTCTATACTATAAAACATTATTTCAAGAGATCCCTAGTCCAAGCATTATGATAATAAAATATGCTCATACATCCATCACATGGGTTTATTCATCCCTGGAGTTTCATCAAACATCTATTTCCACAATATTCTAGAACTATGGGTGGATTGATTCCCATTTCGATGGGATATATATTGATGCATATATATTCTATCATTGAGCTGACCTGATGATTCTCCATATAACAATCCATTACATAAGGTGTAATTTCCCCGAAACACTCACATGAGCCTCTTTTTAGCAATAATATCCTTTCATTTATGTTGACACATCAGTGGGCCAAGATGCTCTCATTTCCTAATATGATGAAGTAAATAATGGGTATATAGATGAAAAATACCTTCTAAAATCCTAATAAGATGAATTTAAACTATATCATTACCCTGTTTAAGATATATATACCTATTAATGATAGATAATTTAACCCCATAAAAAATTGATATGTCTCTTAAAGAGAGATAATTTCACCTCTTATAAATTCTCGATGTCTAATATTATAATATGTAATTATTTAGTATCATCATCCAAGAAGGTAAACCCTTCTGGAGTTGGTATCCTATGACACTATGAATCATAGAAACATATGGATTGATTCCAATAATCACGATATAAGTAGTTACATATAAATATTTCATCCAGGGCACAACCCAATCATCGGCTCATTATAGGTTTCTCCTTTTCCTATCTACATTGGTCAATGCTTGGAGACCTTTAAATCAAACCTATTCCTATATTTGGACCTCTAAGAATTTAAACTAGTTGTAGTCATAGTCCATGTTGTATGATTTTAAACATAAAAGCCCAATGTCCTCATCAAACAATGTTAATTAATAACCATACCCTATTAAATGAAATAATTATGCCTCATCCGATAAGTATGGGATGATTATAAAAATAATTACCACATATAAAACTGAGATTCCTCATATGATAAGTATGAAATGAACCACACATTACCCATATAAAACTTGGATTTCTCCGATTATGAGATGATATGATATCCTTGCCAGAGATGAAATCACTCCACCGACAATAGTCTCTAACCATGTCACGCATCAAAACTATGTTTGTCTTGATTCCCAATATGAGGAGACACATATTGATGTGTGTATATTTCATCTTAGTCCCATCACTACCAGTAACTCATCATGGGGATGTTTCCCTCTAGGCTAGGCTTGAATCTTGTCAACCCACATGTTTAAATAGGACATTTTAGAACATGAGGAAATATCTCCCATGGAACCTAATATTCTATATGGTACATCCCCATATACACTTGTGTGGTTTACACATTCTACTATTTGGATAATCCTCACCCTACCAATCTGAAAAGGATCTCTAATGAAATGATTCGTGGACATAGTGTCTTAAATACCATCTTAGGCTCATTCAATGAAGTACATTTACTGATAAAAAGAAAATATCATGCATTGATCTCCATAAATAGTATATCATGATATTTTTCATCCTATCCTCAACCGGATCATGTATCCTATATTTCAAACATGGTCAATAATAATTCTATTTCTGTCAATTACTCCCATTTCACTTCCCAGTTCCCAAGTGTTTTAATTGTCATCGTGATATTTTTCAGGTCACTTCTTGTCCTCATTGGGTTCACCCCTATAATCAGTTATAACTATATAAATATCTTTTATTATTTAATCAATCATGGCTCAGTAGGTCCTAGGGGTCGGGAGGATGTCCACCTCAAGCATGGTTGAGTTGCATGATTACCACATTGTCCTAACTCTATAACCTTAAATGAGTATTCAATGTCCATGAATCACTAATCTAAACTAATTTTAAATCGGCCTTAAAATGTGTCGTGTGGTGTTGTACCCATTCTCTATCATTTCATGTCATGTTTTTTACTCATCCTCACTATACATATCCATTTATGATGTTCCACTATATTTTCCAAGCATCATGACCATAAATTTTTTACTAGTTGTCTATATTATTTTTTATATTTTGTGTGCATTAATCTGTTAGGCTATTGGTATTTCTAGTTTGATTTCTTTTAGGGATGTGGTGAAGCGGAAGTAAAAAATTTATTTATTTATTTTGGTCATCTTTTCACGACGGTTTTAACCGCCGCAAAAAGTATACAGGTAAAAAAATAGCGGCGGTTAAAACTGCCCCTACACGTAAAAATTATTTACGTTTATCAGTGGTTTTAACTGCCGCTACAGAGTCGCATCACCTGCGTTCATTCCACGATGGTTCTAGTGACTTTAGTGGTGTTCTTACGACAACTGAATTTTATTTATTTAGTTGTGGTTATAAACACCACTCATAAAATAAAATCGCGGGCTCCTAAAAACCGCCGCTAAACTCAGTAAAACTGTCGTGAAATGAGGCAGCTATGACGCTTCCCTTAAATCGCCTCTAAATGGAAATAACCATGGATAATAGTGTGCAAACACCAAATTTATCAGCGGTTTCTATAAACTTCCTCCAAACCATGTAGCGGCGGATTAAACTGCCACTACACCCAAAAATAACCGCCGCTAAATGGTGGTTTTCCTATAGTGATGCTATAATCCTAGGATGGAATTATGGTTTTGACATTACTATGAGACTATGTGTATTTTTTGAGTATTTATAAATATCTGTGTTATATGAATTTTAGACATATACCTATTTAGATATGATTGGTGTTACTTTATTGTATTCTTTGTAGTTTCTGGGTATCTTTTTGGGTATTGTTATGGTCACCCCTACATGGGATTCACCCCCATGAGTCTTGTATTGTGTAAATTATCTTCAGATACCTAGCGGGACCAAGACCAGATGGTGCATAGTGAGACTCAACAGAATGAGGTGTGTTCTTGAGGTATCTAAAAGTATCCCCTATATGGAATTTCAAGTTGGACTTTTGTAGACTCTTTGTGTTGAGATTTTATTTGACCCTATTTACTTTATTTTACTTGATGTCATACGTTGGTTGTGGGATTTATATGTATGCATACTTGTTTCTTTATTTGTTTTTTACATTTCAGCATTGTATGGGCTTGGAGATTTGTACATGTGTATAGGTACTTAGGCTACAGGCTTTTATGTTAGTGATATTCCTACTCGGTGCTAGTCACCAGCCCTTGGCCTATTGGAGGTGGGCTTGGTGAGTCAGAGAATGTTCCCCATTAGGATAGTTTGTGATAGTTAACATGATCTAGAATTTATTTTGGTAATAATTCCTTCTTATGAATTTCTCTATTGAACAAAGAATAGAAAAATAACCCCTAGTTGTATTAGTCCCGTTAAAATACAATATCATATCAATATAGTATCATATAGATTGATGCTTCCACCAAATCTCTCTCAAGTCCCTGATTTGTTCCATATATCTCTCATATGTAAGTACATACCTAGACCTTCTCAAGTTCTAAACTCATTTTTTATACTGCTAGAAAATATATTTCTTATGAGGAATAACCGGTGGATATTCTGGATCATATAGAGAAAGTTATACAAAACAAGACCACTCGCATGGTTTATGTTTTTCTAATAAACCACCAATTATAGGAATCTAAATGAGAATATGATATATTATGAGGTATAATTATTCAAATTTTTTTTATCAAAGTGACAAATTTTGAGGGAGAAATATATTTTATGGAGGGGTAGAATATAACACCCTATGTTTTTATGAATTATATTTTTCAGTTAAATTAAATTTCATTGATAGATTTCATTAATAGAATCACCAATTCAATATTTTATTACCATAAAGCTAATTTATTATGACACTATATACAACACTAGGGCATCTTGCATTACACACAACACTGAATTTTAACAAAACCAAATTATATTATTAAAATTATTATTTAAACTTGACTATTATAACCTAACTATTATATTTAGTGGTATGAATAGTAATAAATACCTTCTAAATGTTAGGTATAATTTTTTTATATAAGAAAAATATATTTATAACAACATACATATTTTTCAGTAAAGTCTTTATATGTTTCAAAAATACAATTTTCTCAAAAAAAATGTTTTTTATGCCTTCTTGTGAATATTAATAAAATTATTTATTTGACACATTTTTAAAACAAATTTGATAAAATTAAATTATGTTTTCAATTTAGAATTAATAAATTTTATTAGTGTGATTTTTTTGTATTTTTTTGAAAAGATTCATTTTTTGATGAATAGTGAATAATACTAAATTTTATTTGAAAACATCATTTTTGTGTAATTTATTTATGAATATAAATTTTATTTTAAATTTATTTTAATGATAAATTTATTCAATTATCCCTAAATTAATCCAATTATGGATATTTAAATCAATTCCATATAAAATTTTAACACAAAAACATTGTAAACATTTGAGTATTTTCTCTTTAAAACCCGAATTTCTCTTCATGTATACATGATTAACTTAAAATTAAATTTTCTCAATTTTTTTAAAAGAATTTTAAAAAATGGATTAAATATTTTAAATCATCATAATTTATATTATCAAATAAGTTCAACTTAATTTCTGAACAAAATTAATTGTGAATGCATTAATATTTAATTATCGTGGTTAAGGTAAAAATTAGTTTATTGGGGGTTAAATTAAAATGATAAGGGTTAAAATTACCAAAAAAATTAAAAAATATATTTTATGTTCATATTTATACTTTATCATATCTAATGTTTTGATTTGACCAATTTTTGAAACTTTTGGCATATGAAAAATATGTTAGCACTCAATTCTATCAAAACTTCCATGTGGGTCTTCTCCCCCACCTATAAAAGGTCATACCACTCCTCCATTCTTCACACCTTAAACCAATTTTGATAGGAGAATAAATACCCTAATCACATAAAAATTTCCCCTATCACATCCAAAAATCCAAATTTTTGGATGAAATTCGACCTATGATGTTTTTGGTGCAAACCAAAGGAGGATACCTGAAAAAGAGGTAACGTTCACCAATAAGCACATTTGTTTTATTTCATTATTCATACCCTAAAATTGTTATTATTCCATAATTATAAAATAACTGTAATATATTCCATATACTGATATTTTTTATCTTATTTTCATTACCTAAAAACTTATCCACTTAAATAAAATGGGTTACAAAATCATTGTTTTTGTGTACGGTGGACTACCGCCTCGTGAACCGATGCCATTAGTTTTCTACTTTATAAACTCTAAAGGAATTTTGTAATGATGGATTAATAGTTTAAATATGATAAATATTATATTAATGGTTATTAATATTATATAATTTTTATATCAAGCATACCTTTATACTCTCTATTTTATTGGTTTATGATAATGTTACTCGTGTATATGGCAGACTACAGCCTCTCGAAGTGATGTGATTCATTCATGATTTAAATAGAATGTATTAAGAATGATTTTAATGAACATATCTGATATATATGAAATAAAAATGAATCATTAATTATAATTTATCATTTAATTTTCTTTATTTCATTCTGATAATAAAATGAAAATAGTTTTCATGCGTACGTATGACCTACCATCTCCATGAATGATGTATTTCATTTTATGTCACTGTATTTTGAGAATTACAAATACATATTAAATAAATATATATAATATTAATATCATTATTAGAATTTTTTTTGATTAAATCATTTTCATGGTAAGAGGACCCAGAAATAACAAGTTTAAATAAACGCGAAAAACAAAGCAGTTGTTGCCCGAAACACATCTTTAACATTGAAATGTTAATAAACTGTTAATAAACGTTCATAAGAAAATAATATATGGTATTATATATATGATTATAGTTATGTAATATAATTATAATAAACTTATATTTGTATATAGAATTATTGAACAAGAATGATTGAAGTCAATACTTAAGGAAAGGGATTTTCATCTCATTTTTTACTTTTGTGAGACACATGTCGTATTCAACACCTATTTATTTTATATATTGTATATATTTACTATGAATTTATTTTAATAGTATTATCCTTAATATTATTTTTATTTACATATCCATTTTATGGTATCTATTTTTGGTATCTCACATTTCAAAAGTTGACAAATCGATAAGGTATTTTTTGTCTCAATTTTCCTTCTTTGGGACGTAAGTTGTATTAGGAACCTATCATATTGTGTGAGGTGTATATAATTCCAAATTGAATTTTTATAGTAGGAATATAATTATTTTAATGAAATTTCATTATTAATTTAATGAAATTATTTCTTGGGTATGACGATTCAATGTTACCAAAGTGTTACGCATTTTATGTTACAATCTCATCGTTTATGGGGATTATTTTTTATTATGCTCCCAATGATGAAATATTATAACCTATATCTCAATAAAATCATAAATAATCTACTATTATATATATTTAATAATAATAAAATATTTTTCTTTATTTTTCTCTCATATTGTTCTCAATATTTCAAGAGAATATTTTCATGAAAAATTATATTATATATTGAAAACTCTTTTCATCCAAAATTGTGTATTCTAAAAATGTTTTTTAAATTTTTTAATATTCTTAAAATGATATATTAAAAAAAATTCAAATTCCATATTTTTTATAATAATTAAAATTTATCTTCTTATCATTTTGAAAAACATTTTCCATTTGGATGTTTCAAAAAATGTGAAATGAACCATTGTTTTTAACATGCACTACCTGAAAAATATTTCACAATGTTATGACCGATCAATTATTTCAATATTCCTTTAAAAATTTTCAAATTTATTTTCAATAAAAATTATTTCCTTGATATTTAATAAATGTTTATATTTTAAATAAATTATTTCAAAGTAAAAACCAATTTGAAATTGTTTTATTTATTAAAGAGGGTTTTCAAAGAAGAAAGGTGGTTTTCCTCAATAAATTATTTAAATGATTTTTAAAGATTCCATTATAATTTTTTATTGTTATTTTCACATTAAATTATTTTAAAAAAACAATTTTATAAATTATTTTAATGAAAAACTATTTTCCTCGAGAAATGTCCCAACTAATATTTCAAAATTATTTTCCATTTAATATGAAATCTGTTGATGGTGCCTATGATTTAATAGGGGTATTAACCAATTATATTATTCAATATCTTTATATGAGTGGTTTATTATCAAAAAAATTATTAAATGCATCAATCTTCCATAAGTAAAACCAAGATAGAATTCTTATGAAAATATCATCTTTTCTTTGGTTATGTTGTGATGAAATGATTAATAAACTTATTTTTTCATAGGTTAGGTTATGATGAAATGATTATAAATCCCATTTCATTTACTAGAATATGAAATTATGAATTTTGTATGATCTTGTGGCACACATATGTATGATTTTCATTATATGATAGTGGTCATGTTATAGCCAAAGATGGGTGGGACATATATCTCCCTCGAATGCAATATGTATTGATTTATATATCATGAGATATAATGTACTGTAACAGGGAGTTAACTCAATTATGTAAGGGAGATGTTCCACTATAATGGTCATGGGAGTGACCTTTCACTAACATGATGGTTTATAAAGTGAAATCATTCCATTATGAAGAAAGTGATGCCATATGGGATGGTAGTGTGTCTCACCTAAGATGTATATCTACTAAAAAGGAGGGTATATGGGTGGTTATCCCAAGTAAGAAGTAGGTAAATGGGTGATTTTCTGAATCCTAACATGTTATTAATTTCTCGGTGGGTATCCTTCACATAATATTTTCTATTATTATGTGTATACAAAAAATCTATCACTTATACCAGTGTTTGGTTCTCCTAGATCATGTTATTTGTTATTCCTGTGATTCATGTCTTATTAACATCCAGTATTTATTCCAGGATTCATTTTTATGATATATGAAAGGTTGGGTATGCACATATTATGTTACATCCTGAGATTATTATGAAATATTTCTCTAAGTAATTAGATTTATTCAATATATTGCATTTCACATAACACAGAATTTTAAATGAACTGTGAGATATGATTAAGAAAAATGTTATCTATTAGCCATTTTTTTAGAAGAAATAAATAGTAATAACTATATTATAAAACATATTTGGTTTATTCATTTAAAAAATGAATTAATTAGTTATAAAATAATTATAATTTAAAACAAAATTTATTTTATAACAAAATAGCTATTTTAGGAAAAAATATTTTTTTGAGTGCAATGATTTTTATTTCAATATATTAAATTAATCTTGGTAAAGGATTTTAATTATATGAATATATTATTTAATTGATAAGTTTTTTAGAACTAAAAAAATATTTTTATGATCATACGATATGAAGAAATCTAGTTTTATGCTTAAACATGTATTTTTCATAAAAAACCATTTTTCATATTTTTTGCACTTACATTAAATTAATTTATGAACTTTATAGGGTTTTAATTATATAAAATGAATTAAATATTTATATTCTTTAGTTCAAAATGTGGAAATTAAATCTCTTTTATTTTTTGCCAATATGAATAGTAATTGTGGTAAAATTTATTACCTCAGAAAGGATTAAACATATTAATATGGATTAAAAATATGTGATAAAGACATAAATGTTCATAATATTTCTTATTGAATGATGTTAATTAGTCCCTTAAAACCTAATTCTATATATTTATTTATATAATAAACATTCTCTTATTAAACAACCTTGATATTTTTTAAATTAAAGAAAGTGAGAAACTATCACACTCTTATTTTAAAAAGTATAATATTTTTAATATGGGGTTACCCAGAAGATATGCTAAACTATAAATATTATTTGTAAAATTAATATAATTAACTTCATAATGGTATGTTATTTTTAATTTTAATAAATTAAGTAAATACCCTAAATTCTTACACAACACTAAAGATGTAATTATTCATTTAATGGAGAAATCAAATATATGATATTCAAAATATTACATGTAATATAATTTTAGATATTTGAAGTGATATATGAATTCTAATAATTAAATTTATGTGTGAGGTATATAATAAAAAAGTTTTTTTGAATTTGACATGTTTTATTGATGTTTGTAAATGTAAAACTAATGAATAGTTTAAAATATGAAAATAATGATATTTTATGTGATTAAATTTACATTAAATTATTTAAAAATATTAAAAACAATTAAAAAATAAAAATTAATTATGATACGGTCTAAAATATCTTTAAATTGACATTTATGGTTAAAATTAAATTTACAAGTAAAAATTACATCCTTTTAATATTGAAAATTTTGTTACCATAGTAAAAATTTAAATTAGTTAATAAAGGGTTAATCAAAATGATAATTTTTAAAATTACACATAAACTCATAAAAAATATATTTCTTATTTTATTAAACCCTAACCCACCTTAGAATCTAATAAATTTACATTCATGTATTTTTAATGGTATTTAATTTATTATAAATTAATTGTTTGAGAAATTCCAAAACACCCATCACCTTTTTTATAAAAGGAAACCTCCTACCACACTTAATTAAACCAATTAGGATCCTTTTAAAAATACTATAACCGTAATATTTCCCTTAAAAAATTACCTATAAAATTATATATCATATTTTCTTCGCAAAAGACCAACCCTAGATCCATTTAGTGGAGATCTAAAGGATTTGTTTTGAAGAATAGGTAATCTCTCTAATAGATCACTTTCTTTTTATACTCCTTAATACCTTCTCTAAATATATGATTTTTATCATAAAATAGTTAATTTATTATATTAAATATGTTTAAAATTGAATATTATTTTTAAAACATCATTATACTCCCTGTTTTCTGTCAAATAATAAGTGAAAGTATCCATCATGCATATGTGTGGCTTATTGGCTCCATGTAGTGATACAATTTATTTTTTCATTATAATATTATATTGATGGGAATTATGATGGGTTTAACTATTATATATGATATATAAAAAATAACTATACTTCTGGAATAATAATATTATGTATAACTTATCATCATCTGATCTTTTGAGAAACAACAACATCGCTTGTGCGTACGTATGGAATACCATCTCCATGATGCAATGTGATTTTTTTTTCACTTATATTTAAAATGGATGGTAATAAGGGTTATTTTCATGAGAATATTTCATATATATTATATAAAATTGATTCTGAAAATTTTAATTATTATTTACCATTATTTCGTTTCATTAATAGAAAAATGAAAACATCATTCATATGTATGTACAACCTACCCTCTCCATTAACAGTGTAATTCATTTTTCTATATCTAAATTCTATTAATGACTATGAATATGTATAAAATTAGTATATATCATTATTATAAAATGATAAAAAATTATGTAAATGATGATACCAATGATTAAATTATAGGGACAAAGACAACTAAACAGAAACATGTATGTAAAATGAAGCTATTGTCACAAAGAAAAATGATTTTAATAAAAAAATATTAATAAATGGGTGATATTATGTTATAAATAAATAATATATGGTATTATATAATTAATTTTATAGAACAAATATATAATAAAATCTATATTTATTATACATGAGGTTTCAAGATGAATGAACAAAAGGACACACTTTAGGTAAGGGATTTTTTCATCTATTTTATTTCTGTGGGAAAAATTCGTGATGCACTATTTATTTATTTTGTGTGGTGTATATACTACCTTGGAATACCTTTTATTGTTCTTTTGACTAAAATTATTTGTTTCTTATATGAATTTATGTTTCTTTCTTTCATGGGGTTTACGATTCAAATGATACCAAAGAGGTAAAGATTTTGTTCACAATCTCATTATTTTTCAATATTATTTTGGAATAGGTATCCACGGGGGAACATTTATCTTCCATGTCCAGGTTTCCTAAATATGAATTCAAAAAAGTTACTATTATTATAAAATTTTTAATTTCATTTTACCAATGTTTTACTTTTTACTAAATAGTTTTAAAGGAATCTTTTACTGAGGTACTTTGTGACTTTTCCAACCTAAATATGTAATAAATGTTTTATAACTTATAAAACATTAGAATATTTTCCTTCTTTCATGACTACTTTATTCTTTGTATCTTACTATAAATTCTTTCAAAAAAAATTCAATGAATTTTTTTCCCTTGTAATAAAATTAGTTTTTTTTTAAAAAAAATCAAAAATGTAATGGATATTTTTCTCAAATATTATTTCAGTTGATATTTCAAAATCATTTTTCATCTAAGATAAAATTTGTTGGTGTCAATTATTCTTTACTAAAGATATGACCCAACGATACCATCCTTATTCATTCTAATTATTGTTTATATTTATGATGTCTTGATGTTAGTAAGTCCAATTACTTTTCCATGAGTTATGTAATGATATAAAATTTTGGAAACCCATTTCTTTTCATGGGTTATAATAAGATGAATAATTTACTTCCTTGTGGAATAAAAATTTCTGGTTTTTAATATTTTATTATTGGGAACTAAATCTTCATCCAATGTATTGGGTAAATAATTATATCATTTGAGATGTAAATGACTCGAATAGGGAGTGAATCAATTATAGTATTATAGGGTAGGAATGTGAGTGAACCCGGTTTAGTAATATAGAGCTATAATAAAGAGTAAACTCGGTTCAGTAAGGGACTTTTTCCACTATTATATTTTTAACGATGAGGATTTAATAATATGAAAATTATCTTCTAAACTTCTGTTTATGCCACAATTTCATGTCTTATGTTATTCCCTAATGTTTTATGTTCACTAATTCTTTTATGGTTCATGTATTTCTAACTTACAAGATTTATTACTTGACTTAAGATTATGATTTTAATATATATGATGTGATTTTGAAAAATTATGATCATGTCTTCAAACCCCTATTCTCATGTTCTTTTCCATATCTCCCTTATTTTCCTTTTCTGAGCATCTGAGATCACCCATTTCTTTTATTTCTTTACACCAGAATATGAAGGAAGGTTTTAAATATAATATATCATGAAGGGTTCAAATTATGAATAAATTAGTTAGAGATTATGTAGATATTTTATGAAGAATTTTTTTTATGTTTCCAATATTTTAAATTCTATTAAATTATATGGTTTTGGTGTGGTTTTTTATATTATATAATTAATTTTAATCTATTTAAATGTAATATCAATGTATGAAATTTATAGGTTCTTATGGTAGGTATCCGAGAAATATTTTGTTAACCATTTACTCAATGGATGTAACCATAAGAAACAATGTTAATACTAAATGTGATAGGAAATAAAATGATTTTCCTCTTGAGAATCCAAATATTATAGGATAATGAATGAGAAATATTTTTTCTCTACACACAAAACATTCTCAATAATTTAATCATGTTGGACTTCTAAATGGTAAAATGAGATAACATCATTTTGTTGAGTCCTCCATGAGGCAGCATCCACTTTCATTTAGTGGGTCTTCTGATCCACTTGTGACTGAACAATGGATTGGTTCCATTGAAAATATATTTTCCATTCTCCAATATTAAAAATATAAGAAATTCAGTTTTTCTATCAGTAATTTGGAATGTGAAGAAGATCAATGGTGGAATATTATCAAGTGTATGAGGCAATGGGATGAAAATGACTCCATGGAATGGAAGGAGTTAAAGAACTTATTTTCTAAAAAGTAATGTCCTCAAATTCTATAAACAAAATAGAGATGGAATTCTATGAGTAAAATAAAAACGATGATGAGTATATTTTAATCTATGAAGAAAATTTTACAAGACTTGTAAAGTACACTTCTGGAATTATCATCCAACTACATAGTAACTTTATTGATTCATTAGTGGTTGAAACCATGTCTCTAAAGGTATTTATCCCAAGGTACTTCAGTAGCTATGAAGAAATTGTTTAATGTTCCATTAATGTGGAAATGGATGTTGATGTTATGACTCAATTTTATGGGTTCTACAAGAAGAGAAAGACAATTTTGAAGGGAAAATCTAAAAACTATAAAGAAATGAATATTATCATTTTATTATGCTCAAAGTGAGGAAGGGAACATGGAGTAAATTTTATTAAGGGAACTTGTTAATGATTTATTTGTGGGAAAGAATTCCATCCGGAAATTGATTTCCAAATTGATGGAAAAAAGTTAGCTAATGATGCAAATAGCGGAAAGGATGCAGATAATAAACCTACATCATTTAGATAATTCAAGTGTAAATAAAATTGAAATTTTTTTAATCAGTTCCCAAATACATGGGTTATCCACGAAAATATGTCTTAGAAACCTATTAAGGAAAAAAGAAAAGGAAAATATCATGAAATCACTATTGGCGATGAGGAGTATGACAATAAAGTTGTGAAAGGTTCACTTACCATAAACACTAAAATAACTTATGTATTATTTGATTTTGGATACACTCACTCTTTTATTTATAATGAATTTTATATGGGTATCACTGTATCACCTCAACAATTAGATGTTGAGTTATCTATGAAAACTTATAATGACATGATAGTTTCATATGAAGATTATAATTCTTCTCTAGTTAAAGTTTTTGGGAATGTTGTTCATGAAAATATTTTATTTTATTTAGTTTAATTTAATGTAATTAATGGTATAGATTTTATTTCTCTATACGAGACTCATATTAATTTTTGAGTAAGGGAAGACACATTTCCTCTTCTGAAAGAACCTATGATCATATATCAATGCAGGTATGAATATAAACATCCAATGAAAATTAACTCCATATTTTAGGTTTTAATTCCTATAAATTAGTGTTAACTATCTTAAATGGTTGTATAGAAACTCAGCATTAAGGATATACCTATTTTATTAGAGTATTATGATGTCCTTTTAGAAGAACTTCCAGGTCTACCACCAAAGCGTGAAGTTGAGTTTTCAATAGAACTCATACCTGGTTTTATTCTTATTTCAAGGTCTCTTCATAGATTGACCTCAATTGAGTTGCGTGAATTAAAGAAGAAACTATAGGATAATACTGATAAAGGAATCATATTCTCTAGTATATCACCTTGGTGTGCACCTATTTTTTTGTTATGAAGAAATATGGATCAATGTGACTTTTCATTGATTATATAGAACATAATAATATTTCTATCATAAAAAAGTTTCATATTCCTCATATTGATGAATTATTTTATCAATTATGTAGAGATCAAATATTTCCCAGATTAATCTTCATTTAAGATAACATTAGTTAAGGGTAAAGTAGGAAGATATAAACAAAATGGAATTCCATACAAGGTATGGACATTATGAATTTGTAGTGATTACTTTTGGTCTTAATAATTCCCTCGCTACAATCATGGATTTATTGAATAATATCATTATAAAATATATTAATTGGTTTTTAGTATAATTTATAGATGATATTATTGTATATTAAAAGTGAAAATAGAAACATGAATATCACTAGAAGAGACCTTGAGAAAGGAGAAACATTATGATAAATTTACCAAGTATTAATTTTGGATTCAGAATGCTTCATTTCTTGGGTCACATAACCTTAAGAGATGGTATATATTTGGATCCATCAATGATAGATGTTATTGAATGTTGGACTACACCAAAAATTGTTACTTAGATTTTATTTCTCTATACGAGACTCATATTTATTTTTGAGTAAGGGAAGACACATTTCCTCTTCCGAAAGAACCTATGATCATATATCAATGCAGGTATGAATATAAACATCCAATGAAAATTAACTCCATATTTTAGGTTTTAATTCCTATAAATTAGTGTTAACTATCTTAAATGGTTGTATAGAAACTCAGCATTAAGGATACACCTATTTTATTAGAGTATTATGATGTCCTTTTAGAAGAACTTCCAGGTCTACCACCAAAGCGTGAAGTTGAGTTTTCAATAGAACTCATACCTGGTTTTATTCTTATTTCAAGGTCTCTTCATAGATTGACCTCAATTGAGTTGCGTGAATTAATGAAGAAACTATAGGATAATACTGATAAAGGAATCATATTCTCTAGTATATCACCTTGGTGTGCACCTATTTTTTTGTTAAGAAGAAATATGGATCAATGTGACTTTTCATTGATTATATAGAACATAATAATATTTCTATCATAAAAAAGTTTCATATTCCTCATATTGATGAATTATTTTATCAATTATGTAGAGATCAAATATTTCCCCAGATTAATCTTCATTTAAGATAACATTAGTAAAGGGTAAAGTAGGAAGATATAAACAAAATGGAATTCCATACAAGGTATGGACATTATGAATTTGTAGTGATTACTTTTGGTCTTAATAATTCCCTCGCTACAATCATGGATTTATTGAATAATATCATTATAAAATATATTAATCGGTTTTAGTATAATTTATAGATGATATTATTGTATATTAAAAGAGAAAATAGAAACATGAATATCACTAGAAGAGACCTTGAGAAAGGAGAAACATTATGATAAATTTACCAAGTATTAATTTTGGCTTCAGAATGCTTCATTTCTTGGGTCACATAACCTTAAGAGATGGTATATATTTGGATCCATCAATGATAGATGTTATTGAATGTTTTACTACACCCAAAAAATTTACTTAGATCCTAAATTTTCTTAGTTTGGATGGATATTACTGATAATTTGTGGATAATTTCTCTTGACTTCCCAATCTACTCATGAAGTTAACTCAGAAGCATGCTAGGATTCTTTAGAAGAATGAATGATAATAAAATTTTAAAGACTATAGAGATGTTTAGTGTGTGTCCATGTGATAATATTAAACTATTGTAAAAGTGTATGTAATATATATTTATTAATATAATAATGTATTGGGATGAATTATCTTGTAAAATGACATGAGTAACGCTTATGCCTCATGATAATAGAAGGTTTAAGAGAAAACTTTTACAACTCATGATTTAGAGATAGTTGTGGTAATAATTGTATTAAATATATGGAGGAATTTTTTTATGGATAAGCATGTGATATATATACTAATAACAAAATATTAAAGTATATACTCACATAGAAAGTGTTAAATATGAGCCAAAGAAGACAGATAGATTTGATTAGTGATTATGAATTCTCAATACATTATCACCCTTGGAAAGTTAACAATGTGGAAGATGCTTTGTGTTGAAAGTACCATGCTACTCTATAGATGATAAAGATCATAAAAGAATCAATATTTGTATATTTGAAAATTATGTATATGGAAATATTTATGGAATGGGGGAAATACTACCTTTCTCAAATTAATGTTCAACCATCTATACAAGTGAAGATTAAGGATGCATAGAAGAAGATATTGAGCTCCAAAAGAAGGGGATAATTGTTCCTAAGATTAACTTTAATTATATTGGAATAATAATGCATGAGAATAGGGTTTGTTCCCCTCTAATACGAGATTTAAATAAGGATATGTTGTATGAGGCTCATAGTTCATCATTATCAATTCATTAGGGAAGAAGGAAGATGTTTAGAGACCTGAAAGAGTAAACCTAGTTGGATGGAATAAGAAGATATATTTCATAGTATGTTTATTAGTTCGTGATATATCAGCAAGTTTGTTCTAAGTGAAAAAATTATAAGGGGTTGTTTCAACCATTACCCTTAGAAAAATGGAAATGGGAAAACATCACCCCAGAATTTGTCACCGGACTCCCCATAACATCTAAAGGGAATAATACTATATGGGTTGTAGTTGATTTCCATACAAGGACCAAAAACATCATTACTATTAGAGAATATTTATCACTTAATTAGATTTCTATAATTTATAGTAAGGTAGTGTTAGTATTTCATTGAGTAGCACATTCCATTATATCTGATTGGGATTTGAGGTTTACCTCGTTGTTCTAGTGAAGTCTTCAATAGACTCTGGATACATTGTTATGTTTTAGTAATTATTATCATCCTCATATATATGGTCAGTATGAGAGGAAAATTAAAACTCCTTAATACATATTGAGATATTTATATATGTATTTCAATGGATTTTAGGATCAAAACCTTCAATTGGTATAATTTTCTTACAACAATATTCTTTACTCCAACATTCATATGGCTCCTAATGAAGAAATCTATGGTAAAAAGTGCAGAAATCCAACAGGACAAAATGAATTAGGGGAATGAAATATATTGGGACATGATATAATTGATGAAATTTTAGGTTTGTTTAGATCCATTCCACAAACATAATATAAGATAAGAGTTAACAAAAAAGTTATGTTGATAATCGACATAATAAACAATATTTTGATGTTTGTGAAAATAGTATTTCTATGAATATATCCTATGAATAGAGTGAAGATATTTTGAAATAAGGGAAATCTAATCCCTAGGTATATTTTCCTCTTGAAACTCTTGACCATGTTTGGTTGGTAAATTTACCTTAATGGACCAAAGTCCTTCTTTTTATTGATTTTTGATAATCACCCTTTTAAGAGAGTTTGGTTGGTAATATATTTAATTGTACTTCCACCAAATCATTCCCTATTTGATGATGTGATTCATGTATATCTCATAAGGAACTACATATCTAACAATTCACTTGTATAAATAATAGAGGTTAAACTATTAGAAGGATAAATTTCTTGTAAATTAAATCTGGTATATATTCATGTACATAGAGATAATGTTCCACAAAACAAGACCACCCATCTAGTTAAAGTTTTCTAGAGAAACCATTAATTTGAGAAAGTTATGTGGGGACCTAAGGATGTGATTAGAAATAGGTATATTCATATTTTATTATTTGATTGAAAACATTAATGGTAATTTTATGGGGGTATAATATATCTCCCTAATTTTTTGAAACATTTTTCTTAAAATATTTTGATTTATTCGATATCTCTCCTTTCACACAATAAAAAGTTCTGAAGAACTACAATTTACTATTAAGAATGGCCATTATCTCATTGATATTATATTGTTTTGAATTAGTAAAGATAACTAAACTATGAAAAATATAATATCAATTCATTTATAAAATGAATTCATTAGTTATAATATGATTATAATTTAAAACAAAAAATATTTTAAAACAAAAGTTATGCTTTATTCAAAAAAGTTGTTTTATGTGGTGAATGAATTTTAGTTAAATATATTAAATTAATATCAATGAATGATTTTAATTGAATTTATATATTATTTACTTCATAAATTGATTTAAAAATACTAAAATTATTTTTCTTATCTTAGGATAATAATAAATCTAATTTTATTCTTAAACATGTATTTTTTCTAAAAATATGTTTATGTAATATTTTCACACTTAAATTAAAATTAATGTTTTCATTTATAAAAATTTAATTGGATAAAATGAATTAAATATTTATAATAATGATATTCCTATTTTATAATTACGAATATTTTATTTTTGGTTTATGTGAATATTAATTGTGGTAAATTTTATTACTTCACTAAAGGATAAAATGGGATAATTTGGATTAAAAATAATTGATAAGGTCATACATATTCATCCTATTTATTATTATGTGATTTTAATTCAACACTTAACACCTAAGGTTATAAATTGAGTTCTTTAAGGGAAAAGTTTGCATTAAAAGGATTTCTATATTATTAAAATAAATGAATCTGAGAAAATGTCACTCTAATTTTTAATAAAAATTATATTTTTTATATGAGTTTACCCAAAATAAATGCTCAAATATAAATATTATTTGGAAATATAATATATTTATCTTTTTTATGATATTTTATTTATAATATTTATAATTTATATAAATACCCTAAATGCTTACACAATGTTGATGCAATAACTATTGAATTAATATAAAATTCAAATAAATGATATTAAAAATATTAAAACTAAATTATTTTAGAAAATTAATGTTAAAAAAATCATCTTGTTTTTTAAATATAATTTGTATAATAAAATATAATTTTAGAATTTTACATGTTTTCATTATTTTTCAAAAATTCAAAATAATGAATAGTATCAAAATTGACAATAATGATATTTCTTGGGATTAATATTTTATTAAATTATATAAAAAAGATAGAAATATTTAAAAAATATATTTTTTTACTATATATTCTAAAATTTCATAAATTAACCATTTATGCTTCAAATGACACTTTATATGTAAAAAATACAACCTTTTAATATTGAGAAAGTTGTTAGATTGGTTAAAATTAAAATAGTTTAACAAAGAGTTAATCAAAATGATAAGGTTCAAATTATAAAAAAACAGATAAAAAAATATTATTATACGAGATTACAACCCTATCCCATATTAAATTTGAATAAATTTCCATTTTATGTTATTTGGATAGAGATTTAATTTATTATAAAATAATATTTTGTGAAATTCCAAAAGTGACCCTAACCTCCATTATAAAAGGAATCCATATCCCTCACTTATATACACTACTTACATCCTTTTATCTCATACATAGCATGAAAAAAATCTATTTTAGACTTCCCTAGAAAAATTATATAGGCTCTGGTGTTCTTAAAAGTCCAACCTTGGAGCCTTTTAGAGGATATCTAAATGAGATGTTTCGAAGAATGTCAATCATTCTAACCGATAAATTTCTTTTTCGAAACTTTCTTACATCCTATAGATTTATTATATTTATCTTAAAATAATAAATCCATTTTGATATATATAATTTAATATTATTATTATTATTATTAAACCATTATACAGCCCCTTTCCCATCAAAAAACAAGTGAAAGTATCGCACATGCGTACGTACGGCTTACCGTATCCACATAATGATACAATTAATTTATTTTGTTATTATGGTTTTTTTATGGGAATTATGATGAGTTTAATGTTTATATTTTATATATATATGAATAATTATACTTATGTAATTATAATATTATGTATAACTTATAATAATCTAATATTTTGAGAAATGATAGTGTTGTTTGTGTGTATGTATGGAATACTATCTCCGTGATGCGATGTGATTAATTTTATATTATATTAACATAGTTGGAAATAATGATTATTCTCATGAAAATATATAATATATATGATATAACAATTATTCTATGAATATGATTTATTATTTACCTTTGTTTCATTCCATCAATCATAAAATAAAAACATCATTCATGCATACATATGGCCTAACATCTCTATGAATGGTGTAATTAATTTTTTATTTTTATACCTTATATAAATTACTATAAATATATATAATTATTATGTACAATTTTTATACAATTATTAGCTTTATATAAATGATTATACTAAAAATAAAATTATGAGGACCAAGACTTCTAAACTAAAACATGATTGGAAAATGAAGTACTTCTCACCCAGAATAGCAATTTTAATAACACATTATTAATAAAAATATGATATGATGTTATAAATAAATAATAAATGGTGTGATATAATTAATTTAATGATGTAAACATATATTAAAATCCAAATTTATTATGCATAAGTATTTAATTTCAATTAATAAAGGATAAACTTGTGGTAAGTGAATTTCATCTCACTTTTATTTCTGTGGGACACATGCCCTATACATTACTTGTTTCTTTTATGGGTTGTATATAATGATCAAGAATATATTTCATGATTATTTTCATTAAAATTGTGTGATTCTTATATCTATTTATTTTTTCCCTTTATTGTTCTTAAATCCAAATGATAACAAAGTGGTAAGGGTTTACTTCGCAATTTCATTATTATTCAAGATTGTTTATGTTTAAGTATCCTCTAGGGAATAGTTATCATCCTTTTCCATATTTCATAAAAAAATATTCAATTTTTTAAAAAATTATTATATAGATATTAAATTTATTTATACCCATGTAAGAATTTTGACTTAAATTTTTTAAATGAATCATTTTATCTAGGCACTTTATGAATTTTTCGACAAAAATACCAAATGAATATTTTTTAAAATTATATAGAATGAGTGAAATTCCCCTATTATATGATTTAGTAATGATTTGATTATTTATATAGAAGATTAAAAGTTTCTTTTCAAAGAAATGTTTTTCCCTTTTTAATTGTGTGGATTAAAAAAAATGTTTTCAAGCTAGAAAAAAAATTCCTCAACAATTATTTCAATTGATTTTTCAAAATCATTTTCCATCTAATATAAAAAAATTAGATATTATATATGCATTAATAGGGGTATTATCCCAATATATAGTTTTTAATTATTTATTTTTATGGTTTTAGTTTATTATGGAATGATTTTTATTAATCCCGTTTTCCATGTGTTATGCAATAATACAATGCTTATGAAACACATTTATTTTCCTAGGTTATGATGTGGTGAATTAATTATGTTCTTCTGGAACACATATATATGGTTTTTATTATGTGATGGTTGGAACCAACATAAACCTCCAATGAATTGGGTAATGACTTATATCTCCTGGTATATATAGGGTTTGTATATGGAGTGAACCCAATTCAGTAATACAGGGCTCGAAAGAGAAGGGAGGGAACCCTGTTCAGTAATATAGGGATGGAACATGGAGTAAAATTGGTTTAGTAAGGTAATTTTTCCACTATGATAGTCTTGGAAATCATCCTTGACTAATATGGAAATTATTTTATATTTTTATTTTTATGTCATAATTCCATGTCTTATATTCTTCTCTCATGGTTTATGTTCTTGGATTCTTTTATGATTCAAGTTATATGAACATCCAAGATTCATTACATGAGTCAATATTGTTATTTTTATTCATAGGGTATTATTTTCAATATTATGTTCGTGAATTCATACCCCTGTGCTCATTTTTTTAATCTCAGTTATTTTCCCTTACTGAGCATCGGATCTGAACAGTTTCTTATGTTTACTTTTCAGAGTATATGAAGAAATTTATTCATTATGTTATGTAAAAATGGGTTCTAGTTATGAATTAATAATTCAGATATGATGTAGATATTTTATGAGCCATTTTTTATGTTTCAAAATTTCCAAAAACACTAAACCTATACAGTTCTAGTATTTTTTTTATATTTTTGAATGAATATTAATCTATTTAGATTTATATCTATGTATGGAATTTATTGGTTGGTATATCATAAGTTTTTTTCATCATCACAAACCCTTATACTTATTTTATGATTTTATATGATCATGGATTGATATCTCTCACGTTTCGCTTACTAAACATCTGAGATCACCCATTCTTATGTGTCCTTTCCCCTTTTTATGAATAAAGATTTATAATTAGGACTACTAAAGTGGGTTATCTTTATGGGAGACATGGATGATCATTTATGAATTAAGAATATTGTGGTCCATGTTTCCAAGGGAACTAAACTATTATGGTCCCCAAGTGTATTTATGTGTAATGTAAGGAATATTAATCTAAAAAGGTGTAATATTCATGTACGGGATTCCTGGTTCACAATAATATATCCAATGACAGACATATTTTCAAAACATATATTTTCAAATATAATAATAATTCAAAAAATAAAAAAATAGATTAGGAATAAAAAATATGCTAAATAATGACTTAAAAACTTAGTATTGAGAATAAAGAATTAAAAAAATAAGGAAAATTATAATAATTATCATATGAAATGGTGAGGTATTTTAACTATAAAAACATAAAATAAATAAATTTTCAAGGATCCCCACAGCATTCTTCCCATTTTAATACACAATAAACTAGACATTATTTATCAAAAAATTCTCCCTTATTTTGGAAGCAATTAAAAAAATTAAATATAAATTTGTCTCCTTTTCTTAGATATAAAAATATGTGACATTAATTGGGAAGAAAACATAATAATATAAATTTAATATTAAAAAATACCTCAAAGTATTATTTTTTTTAGAATTTCAAAATAAAATGAAAATAGATATGGAATTTATATTTGAACTAGAAGATTGAACTATCAAATTATCCATTTGTTTCAAAAAAAAATTAAAACACACTAACTCCGCATAAATTAATGTATATATAAAGAATAAAATATAGATTAATACAATGAAATATTTCTTGAAATTACACCCAGTATATTTTGATAATATAAAAATTTCAAATTATCACCTATAAAATGATAACCAAATACTTGTAAGGCTACAATTATATATTTTTTATTTCTTAATAGGCCCACTTTTTCATTGAGTTGATAGTGAACCCTTATATTACATGGTGTCCCAAAGGCATAAAGGACTAAATGACATAGCCCATAGGCCCATAGGCATAAAAACCTTATATATTTATATTAACCAATGATACTAGATTAGCCCCACCCCATCACTTATTTAATTGTATGCCTAAATACCCACCTAAAATTTATGTCATCTTGATATTTTTAGAGTATTTATATAGAGTCGGATGAATTTTATTCCTTATCCATCCTTTAACACTTGGACTAAATTTATCTACCTAGTGACTCATACTACTATGAATCATTGGTTCGAAGATGCTCCAGTAATGTGAATTTGATCTTCTCCATGTCCTAGAGGCCCTATGGACCAAATGCCCCTATTGTCCAAGTGGACATATCATATGAAGTCCAAATAGTTTCATGAATTCCATTGATGGAATGAAGGTTCAAAATCCCATATACCTACTTATATGGCCCAGATTCCCAATTCGGTTGAATAGAAACACCCCTCAAAGTAAACCATGATAACCACAATTAAATCAAGACGTTTATAGCCCAATAAATCTTAAATATCATACGCATGGTTCAGAAATATATAAAATAGATTCAAATATTATAATGATATATTCCTAACAGATTTCATATTCCCATTTTTAAACATCCATATTAAAAGTAACCTTAAATATTTGAAAATTTTAGGAATCAAACAAATATTAAGGTAGTGAAAACTGCCTTTTGAATATCAATCCAAAAAATATAATATAAATTTATAAATAGCATTAATAATTATATTTAATAAACTAAAAACCACATGTTATAAATTTTTATAACTGATGTTAAATTTAAAATCAAAATATATCATTCATTAAACTCATTTTAAATCTTTAAAACTACACATTTTAATTAAGAGTTATAATTTAAAAACCAATCACTATAGTTTTTTAGGAAGTTGATTAATTTCATAGATTTAAAAGTTTCTATGTTTTTAATATTTTGAAGAAAAATATAAAAATAGAAAACTATAATTCTATTTACTTAATATTTTAAAAAAATATTTTGAAAGAAATAATCAATAATATATAAATTTATCATTTCATCAATATATTTTTGATAATTAAAATAGATATGAAATATTATTATGTTTAAGAGTAAATAAAATTTAAAAAATGAAAAAATACATGTTTAAATTAATTTTAAATGTTATAAACTATATAAAGATTAAAATATTAAAATATTTAATTTTCTTAATGATGATTTAAACTCTAAATATAGATATAAAATTACCACCTATTCAAGAAGAACTAAAATTCAAATATTATTTCAACCAATATTGTTATATATTTGAAGAAATTGTTTCCCTTAAGGAAAATTTCATAATTTAATCATAGACAAGTCCCTCTTAATTGATAAAATAAAAAAAAATATTAATTTTCCCTTATGTATGAAAAAATCATCTTATTTTGTATGATATAAAATGTATATTTCTACATTATAAAGAAAATATAAAATCAAAAAAGTTGAAATTATTTTTTATTCAAAATATATCTAATTTTTTGCAACGAAACACTATAAATTGTACATATCATATTTTTTGAATGAAATATATTAAGATGAATCCAAAATTAAGAATAAAGATAACATCATCTTAATTTTTATTTTCAATCCCTTAAAAAATAAACTAGGATATCTAAAATTTATATTCCCACATATGTAAAGAAATGAACGCTCCTCATAAATAAATACATTAACAAAAGGTCAATTTTCTATGAAACAAGTTTGTATATTCAACGAAAATGGGTTATAATGAATGAAGAGTAACTAAATAGTTATCCTATTCTAGTAAACCAAAAGATAATTGAATTAGTACATTCCTAATGGACATAAAATATATGAAAACATTATTCACATGTCAATATACCATATGATAGAACATAAAATATATGTATATTGGCTAAAATAATTAGAAATTAAATACATATTAGCTCAGTCTATAAAATGGTTTAATTTCTAATGAATTGGAATACATACCTTTAGGTACCCACGTAGTAGAAAATTTTGAAAGTTTAATTTTAAACCCAAATTTTGAAAATAAATCCTTTTTGTAAACAAAATATTGATTGAACATACTAGGAAAATAACATGTTTAATAACCATAATCTCAACATTTAAGGAACCAAAAAAAAATTTGAAAACTTTTCTTATCAAAACATTATTTCTATACATTGAAGCAACATAATATTAATAATCATATACATTCCTTTTACCATTATATTTCATAAAATATAAATTATTGTAAAAATTATCATTTGAATCACATTTATTATAAATTGGAATTTTCAAAACAAATTTTTTAAAATAAGACTTCTTCCTTCCCAAATTTTATCCTTTTATTTTATATTTGAATAGATTTAATATCACCAAAAACATATCATGTGTCAATGAGGATATATTTATTAACTTTAAATATTTATTTTTAATCTTCTTACATTAATCCACAACTTTATACATATCTTCGTATAAAAAATATATTCTATATAAGTCTTCAATATTTTTAGATAGAGGATATTTAATCCTATCATTATCATCTATTTAATATCTTATTTTATAATAAACATTTTAGTTTCTTGGCATTTTATGTTCCAAAGAAAAAACCTTATTTTCTTCAAGGACATTATTATTTCTAGTCTTGAGTTTCATATACTTAACATACATATTTTCAGTATTTTCATTGTACTGATCGTGAATATTTTTTATTTCCTCATTATAATACTTAATAGAAAAGACTAAAAAGAATCATAATTTATAACCAATTATCTAACCTTACATTATTTACTCATCAATCACATGAAACTACTTTGTTTCCTATATTTGGATGATGAACATAAAGGATCATAGAATCTTTACACTACCATTTTCATGTGTCTCCTCTTTTCTTTGTTCATTGGAAAATCAATGCTCAAGTTTCTAGTTTTTTTAACATAATGGAATATAGATTCTCTTACCTCAATATGATCCACTAAATCATTATCCTTAAAACTTATTCTCTGTAAAGCCATATGAAAAGAACTTTTCATTGGTATTTTTACAGACTAGTATAAAATTTAGTTCACAATTTATATAAATAATCATATGGAGAACAATATATCCATTTGAGATCCAATAATCTGATACCATTTTTTGGTCTCAGAGGTGTGGTGATAATGGAAAAGTGGGGGTGAATTGTTTCACCTTAAAATTAATCAAAGAATAAACATAATTTGTAGAATATATTAGATTAAAATAAATAAAAATTCAACCTAAAATATTTAAGTGTAATGAGTGTGAATAGTTTAAGAAGAATAATAAAAGGATAAGGAAATGGATTTTTTAGTAGTTCATATCAACATGATTTTATGTATACTCTTAACTCAGATTAAATGTAGAGAGAATTAAACCCCAATATAATAATAATTAATTTTTTATGATATTAAATACCCTTTATATCCTATATTTTTTATTATTGGAACAAAAATCCTAAACCCCTTTTATTTTTGGTGTTTAAACCGAAACTCGTACTTTTAAAAGGTAGAGTCTTAACCTCTACAATTTTTTGGGATAAGAGAAACCTATAATTTATTGGTAAAAGTCCTTATCTATAATATTTTATGTGTTAATAGGAACTTAAAACTCTTAAGGTGAATCCCGATGACCACTAGTATCATATAGGTTATGTGGAACACGAAACTATTAAGGTGAAACCCTATGACCTCACCTTTTGTAATGGTAGTATAACCCCATATAATATACATTAAATTAAATGTTATAGTGAATATAATTATGAACCAAATAAATATATAATTATGTAACATATAGAATCATTGTAAATGATGTTTTCTGTGTTTGAATGATGTATTTATGAGTCCCTTATTTGGATTAATATGATAAAGATAGGGAAACAAGAAAAGACTCATCATGGTAGTGTAAACATTAGAGTTTTAGCATCGAATCACTCTAATATATCAAAATTCTATAGATTATATAGTGTGTTACAGTTTAATTCATAATAAACAACACGATTCAAACACATTATATATAATAAGAAGTAATTAACAAATCTAAATCTTCAATTTCCATGAAACTTATCCATAAATTGAATGATTAAATCGACCCATGGATTTCTTTTTAAATTTTATGATACCATATAAAAATAATATCTATTGAGGTAATATTAGATAATAATAATAAAAACTATAATTATTCTATGATAATAAGAATTTATAATAAAAAATAATCTTTATTTAACCACATAAACATTCATTATAATCTATGTGAATAAAAAAAATTAAATTTCAACCCATTTCAATTTTGAATCTTATTTAAATAAAAAATAATGTTGTACATGAATTAAAAAAATAATAAATGAGTAAATTTTTATTTTAGTAGTAATTTGTTTTAAAATATGTGATATTAAATTAAGTGGAATACTCTTAACATCATGCGAAAACTAAACTTTTGGGACTGTCTTTCCTATGATTTTGTAGGGGCATGTCGCCTCGCATGTTAATGCGTGCTGGCGTTTTATTTTTCATACCTCATTAACTATTTCTAAAGGAAGTGTACTTTGAGAACCTTCAAGGTTAATGTCTTATCCTTGATCAAAACATAATGATGGGATGTCAGTTACTCCTTCTATGGATTCCTCCTTATAACTTGTTTCTGAGTCCTGGTCTCCCCCATATAGTTAAGACATGTTTATGGTAATCATTCCTGGGGACATCTCTTTTTGAACTCTAGGTAATAATTATTCTTCTTTTTGTAAATTCCAATGGTTCATGACAAGGACTCAACCTTAATTTGGATGAGTACTCACATTGGGCATCACTAGCATGTTTGGATGCTTGTAATGTCGGTCACATGTATTCTTCCTCAAAGGAGGGGTGAAGATCTTAAATCTAGGATTTAGAACATGAATAAAGGGGTTCACAATGTCTTGTAATCTATCTAAGAGCATCCATAATCATACAATGGAATCAAGGGTTGATTTAGGGTTTAATAGGGTTTATAGTGGGGGATTAAAAAAATTTAAAACTAATTTTTGAGGTTTTAAAATATTGTATGCATAGTTTTTTACTCAAGGAGAATGGCTTCCCATACTCATTTGTCTTAATAATATGCTTCTTATAGGGTTTAATTAATTTTTTGATAGTATTCATGGTTTTAAAAACCATGCGATAGCCATGAAAAACCTCTCTATCTAGGGTTGCATAGTTTTCTAGGCCAATGCACACAGTTTGGGAAAACTTTGTACCAACTGTGATCTAGTCTCTTTCTTCTATTTTCCTCAAATTTCCACCAAAACAAACCGCATGGTAAAACCCAAATTAAATTTAATCAATAAAAAGAAAAATAGATCATATCAATGATCCTGATACATCTCAAGAAAAGGTTGGGGTTTTACAATCTCCTCTTTTGATAGTAGCTCATCCTTGAGATGTACTCCCATAAATTTCTAAGATTATAAGTCCAAAAGGTATGTTCATTGAGACCCCATATCTTACTCTCTCTCCCAATTGTTGTACTGAGAAAATTTCTAGTATAGGAAAGAAATATTCTACCTTCATCAATCATTCCAAAATAACCCAAATATAATAATTATTATAAGGAATCCATTGGTACTAACCACAAAATCCATGGTCACATTATCCCACATCAATTCTATAATGGGAAATGACTGTAACAAACTATCAGGTCAATGATTCTTAGTATTCACCTATTGACAGGTATGGTATCGTGTCACAAACCCTACTCTCTACTTTTTCATGCCTGGTCACCAATATTTTCATCTTAGTTCATGGAACATTTTGGTCACACCTTGATGTACCACCCACATGGATGCATGAAACTCATGCATCATCTCCTCCTACATGCTTGTAGTAACAATAACTTGATTCCTCACATAGATGATCTCATCCACATCTATGCTCCAATTAGAATCCAACTTTCCACCTTCAAGGTTTTCCCTTAAGGTGAAGCATTTTAGATCCTACTACTCCCTATCTCTGATCTACCTCAAAAGAGTAAACACTAATAAAAAATAAAAAATATTCATCTAATTTTGACTCTCCCGAACCACAACATGCATCTCATCGAGTAGAGTCATCATCTTCCACTCAGCACTAGACTCTGAAACCACTTAAGTGTAGGTTTTCATGATAAAACTATAACTCACACTGTTTCCCTTCTTGGGAAAATGTAGTCTCTAAAAATAATATTTCTACATATAATTAACGCATATCTACTACTGAAGATACAAAATATCTCGGTGAAAATATGTACATAAATCTCTTGTGATCTTTAAACATAGTAAACTTTTATCCAAAAAATTATTGTCATGAACTCTTTAAGTAATATCCAAATGATGCCAACTAGAGTTCTTGCATATGTTAATTACGTTCATGATGCCTCATCTTTTGAGACCCATACACCACAAATCGATCTCCATGCATTTACAGAGCTCGAATTCCCATTCCATATGTTTCACAATACATAGAAGTATACTCACTAGGCTTAGGTAGGATCAAAATCGGTGTTAATTTCAAGTGATTATTCAACTATTGGAAGGAATTCTCTCTATCTTCTATCCAGTCAAACATTATCCCCTTCTTAGTCAAACTTTAAAGTGGTGCTTCCAATTAGGAAAAGTCCTGGATGGACCTATTATAATACCTAGACAACCCCAAAAGCAATATATATCGAAACAATTCTTGGTATTATCCCAAGAAACAACTACCTTAACCTTCTATAGTTTTATTGACACATATTCATCCAAGATAATGTGACCCAAGTAGTGTACCTAATTAATCCAAAACTAAATCTTCTATAGCTAATCGTATTTTTGTTTCTCTCTCATTTTACTTAGGAGAATGTTAAGATGTATGGAATGATCACCATGAGTCTTGGAGTAAACTATGATGTCATCAATGAACACCACCACAAACTGATCCAGATATAGATGGAAAATTATATTCATCAAGTCAATAAACATTTCTGGTGCCATTTTCTTCCCAAAAAACATTACAAAAAAATCAGAAAAAGAATACCAATTTCTAAAATATGTCTAAGGTATATCATAATTTTAAACTATCAACTGATGATACCATGAACTAATGTCTATCTTGGATAATACAAAAGCCCCACTCAACTAGAAAAACAGATCATTGATACATGGAGAAGGATAGTGGTTATTCACTGTCATCTAGTGAAACTTCCTATGATCAAGACTCAAGTACAAAGTCTTATCCTAGTTCTTATCAAACAAAAATTGTGAACCCTAAGGAGATGTACTTGGTCAGATAAACTCCTTATCCTCCAACTCATCCAACTGAAACATGAGATCGTTAAGCTTTATTGGTTCCATTATCTATGGTGGAATTGAAATTGGTGCATCCCCCAGTATGATCTCAATTTTAAGCCTCACATCTCTCTTAGGTGGCATATGTGAGACGTATTTAGGAAATAAATCATGAAACCTATATGATATGGGTGGAAAGACATCCTATTTCCCAAACCATCATTCAACAAAAAACTATCACCCTTAGTAGACATAAAGGTGACTCTCCTGTGGGAATAGTCGATGTGAAATAATTATAATACTAACCATTCCATATACATAATTAGGTTGAAGCATGACATGTAATTTATGTAAAAATCCCACAAAATAGGATACTCCCCAACCTTGAGATAAAACCCCTTGCAAAAATAGTTGTCTTTATATCAAAATCACAATGGTGTATCTATCATCAACAGCCCACTCACAAACTCCACCACCAGGATCAAACCATTCACAAATTTTGCGGATAAAATGTAATGTGAGACACCATTATTAAATAAGGCACAAGCTAGAATAGAAGCTAAAATAATACTATCTATCACTATAGATGGTCCATACTCTCTCTATCCATAAGTGTACCCTAAATGGAAATAAATTTTCCTACCCCTCTTCCTTGTGATGAAACCTAATTAACCAGTGCATTCCCACTCTTCTGATTTGGGCTCTATTTCATAGAAGAACTACGTCCACCGCCTCTACCAACTCGGTTAGTAGAAATGTAGCTGCCATACTGATATGGTGTAGAAGATCCCCTACCCAGACCCTGGTTCTATAGAGAACCCCCATCAATACCAATATGTCATAGGTTCTATTGTAATATCGAATGATGTCCCATACTACCATAATACCATAAATCTACAAGTGGTTGGGGACAATGTCTATGATAGTGTCTCTACCAACCACACTGGTGACATACAATCCGGGTAAGGTCATGTGTGACTGACCCTTCCCTCTGAAAACATTTCATATTATTCCCTCGGCTATCAACCTCGTAGAAATTATTCCTTCTCTCAGAATATGTACATATTAATCATCCAGAAACAACCACATGTTCTTTACTAGAAGCCTCTCTCAGTTTCCCCTCATCAACGAGAGCCTGATCCACCACCTCGAAAAACTTATTTAACTACAATAGGTTTACTTAGGAATTAATATCACATTTAAATCCTTCTTAGAAATGCCTCACTATATTTGGCTCTTATCCTCTCAATAATGGAGAAAAACATTGGAAATGGGTGAAATATCAAACATTGTCCATCACATACAAATTCCCCTATGTCAAACTCATGAACTCACCTGCTTTCTCATTCCTTAGTGTCTCTAGATAGAAGTGCTCCAAGAAATCCTCTATGAATTCCTTCCATAAAATACCATCAGCCTATATAGTCTAATCCCAAATGTCCCACTAGTGATTCAGTGATATTCATAACATCTAAGAAGCCAAATTGGCCCTATTCTCTATAAGAACCTCTTTATGGTCATGTATAGTCTCGATGGACTCAATACAAACTCATATCCCTCAGGTACACCCTCTCTAGAAAAATTCATAGGGTGATACAACATGAACTCATATTTCAAGTCATACATGCTCCTCACAAACCGCTCTAGTTTCCATTCCATAAACTATATGAAGAATGAAAATTTATCATAGAACGTTTCACCTACTTCCATACACGACACTATTGGTGCCTCGATTTCCACTATGAGAGGAACATATCTAGCCATGTCTTCCTTTATTACTCTCAAAAAATGATTTTATGGAGGCATATACTTACAATTCCAAACACACACTTTAGTAAACATAACAAATATTAACACATTTATTGGAAACACAATATACCACATTGATTCATTTCCCAAAACCCACCACATGGTCAATATTGAGGCACTATCACTGCCCTTAACCCTCCAACACCTTGGTCCTAGTTAATAAGGATAAACACTTTCTCAGTATTCATGTTTCTAATTAGAAACACATTTTTTTCTCATATTACATCATTTTAGAATTTTCCAAGTTATAAATTAGGTACCATTTTCAATTCAATTTTCAAAAGAAAGGGAAAACATTTCAATTTCAACAACTTACCCAAAATCCATTTTCATGTGTATTCCTAAAATGATTCATGTGACAATAAATCTCAAGTTCCTAGAATGATGCATGAAACTCGACTCTCATGAAAGTTTCGTCAATCATTCATATCTCGTAAAATCTTAGAAACAATAATCATATCACACAACAAGTGTGTTAACCATGCTGAAATACCATTTAACATTAACATAAAATACCAATAATACTCAACCCGCCTTTGGAACTTGGGTTTTCCCTCATACATGGGTTACTTAATCCCATTAAATGCTCAAAACCAAATCCCAACTCATCCAACTATCCTATCTACCAATCCCAAATAGTAATAAAAAATGAAAATATAGATGTGCTCTGATACCACTTTATAACATCCCGACCTGGGTTCCACACACTAGTGCCCCGAGTTGGTTAGTCACATGGCCTCAACTATGCCTCCCTGTATGCTAGAGGCTAATACCAAGAAGTTTGGTTATAATATCACTCATGGGTAGAAAATAACCTCGTTATCATAGTAAAACAAAATATGAAATAAATAATAAATAACTAAATGACATAATCATAAGTAGGATAATACCAGTATCATAGGCTGAACAAATCTGGAAGTACAATATCAAAACTAAATAGTAGACATTCCAGGGTAAAGTATGTGCCATGTGCCAAAGTAATACTCAAAATTAATGACACCGAAAATTCCACAAGTGTGTACCAAACCACATTTGGTTCCCTCATCAAATATCCATCCCTAATCAAGTATCTAACATAGGTCATTTTCCCTTATCCTTTTTTAAAACCATGAAATTTTTCCGGGTACTGATCAGGAAGCCCGAGTTGGGTGTGAGTACAACTTAGTAGGACACCAAAAATAACATTTAGAATAATATGTAGTCAAATAAAAATGTATACATTTACATAAATAATAAATCACAATGAATAAATAAACAGTTATCATAATATAAACTATTCTTTTTATAACCACATAAATCCCCAAGGTCATATAGAAACTCATGTATAAATACCTCCTTTAGCCCATGTCAGAGTCTGAAGCATTCCCTAAGTCATATCATATATCAGAATGATATTTTTACCATTATTAATATCCATCAACACATGAGTACAAATTTTACCATTCATTGTGTCAATTAACTCATGAATTACATTATTACAATTCATTTTCAAAATTCACTCATGAATTCCATTTTTACCATTAATTGTCTCAATTAACACATGAATTCCCTTTTTACCATTCATTGTCAAAATTTACTCATGAATTTCATTGTATCATTAATTTTCTCAATTAACTCATGAATTTAATAGTACTATTCATTATCTTAATTAACACATGATTTCCATTATTACCATTTATTGTCACACTTCAAATATGAATTTCATTGTTATAATAAATTATCAATATTCACTCATGAATTCCATTTTTACCACTAATTATTTCACATTTATCCCAATAATTAATTCTACAATGAATAACTCACATCAATCCCATTAATTAACTAAATAATTAATTAATCAACTCAGTCTCGTTGTTAAATCAACTATTAGTTCATCACATCATTACCCTTAATTAATTTCACAATTAATTAGGCATATCAATACAATTAATTAATTCTAAAATTAATTAATCAACATACATAAAATCAATATCCCATTATTAATTCAACAATTAATTATTCAATTCACAATCTCATTATCCCATATATAATTCAATAATTAGTTATTAAATTCATAATATCATTATCCCGTAATTAATTTAACAATTAATTATTAAATTCACAATATTATTATCTCATATTTAATTCAACAATTAATTTTTCAATTCATAATTCAATATTCCTATAATTAAATCAACAATTATTTATCCCAAAATCCCAATTCCTTAATTAATTAACTAAATACCTTAATTAATTCAATTGGGATATTAAATTTCAGAAAAAACTCTAAAAATTATATAATTACATACTCACAATTGAAATCATGGATATAAAATTTGATTAATAACCCACGTACCTCAATTTGTTAATAAGTGATTGCTGAACTAAAATCCCAAATTTGAATGGAATAATATCATAGAACGAGATCTAGATATTAATCTTAAATTCAAGATCATATGAATCATGATCCTATAATTATATATCTATATCCAAAAATATTAGATCTATATTCAACCAAAATAGGGAATATTAACCCTAAAATAGATGGGATAAAAATAGGAAGAGAATGAAAACCACTTTGGATGAGATCCTCTTATCGGGAGGGATGAAGATCTTTAATTCAGGCTTAGAATCGTAAAGGATAGTGGACGGAATGGCTTGGAATCTATCCAAGAGGATAAAAAACCAATAAAAGTTATTATGAGTCTATTTAGGGGTAAATAGTGTTTAAATTAACATCTTGAAAAAATTTAAAACTAATTTTCATGGGATTGAAATCCCTAAAGCATAGTTTTATACTCAAGGTTTATGATTTCACCTAACGGTTCACCTTACCTGTGTGCCTCTTATAGGGCATTAATAGCTTCTCTAGGTAGGTCACATGGTTTTATATACTATGTTTTAGCTATTAAAACTCTCTCAATCTAGGGATTTATTTTTTCCAAGGACAAATTGTACAGTTAGGGAAACCATTTTTTCAACTGTGGCCTTCCCTCTTTCATCTAATTTTCCCAAATTTGCAGAGAAACACATCCCAATGTATAATAAAAAATGAAATTTACTCAATAAAATGGAAAATTTTACCCATAAATGATACTGATACATCTCCAGAAAAGGATTCGGCTTCACACACCACGTGGAGGCGGATCAAGAAGGTGTGTCCCTAGGAGGGATGATGTCACATAGTGAGGGTATGTCCCTAGGAAGGTGTGCTAGGATGGTTTAAAAAATTTATGGATCAACATGCTATATAGAAGAGGATATATAGGTGTGTCTCATAAAGGTATTATGTCACAAAATGAAGGTGGATGGATCATAATATCCTATAGAGGTAGATTCGGGAGGTTTTTTTCATAAAGAGAAGATAGCACACTGTAAAGGTTGATCGGACACCCTTAGGGTGGATCAAGTAGGTGCATCATTATGAGGGGGCACATAGGTTTACCATTGTTCATGATTTAACCTCAAATAGTAATCCTATATACCCTATCTAAGAGGTAGGGATCGAAACCCAAAACTTTTGATGTTGTAGTTTAAGGTCGTGTGATAGGATATGTCCCTAAAGTTTGGTGTCATGTAGTAAGGTCACTCACGTTGTGAATGGAGAATAGATGAGGGATGCTGTGTGGATTATTCATGTATGATTCCCCTTTACTGGATTATTTCTCTTAGTTTGATGGTGTGGGAATTATACAACAATATTTATGAGGGACCTAGAAAATATGTGGTCTCCCAAGTGAATGGAATGATCTTAATGTGTATGTGATCTAGAGAAGACTATAAAATATATATATCTTGGGTTTGGACATCAGGGAGACTTCCTACATATGGAGGATAGTTTGGAATAAAATCCCATATAGTTTATAATGTTATGGGGATTATAACTAAGGAGGTTTCCTAAAGAGAATTTGGTTGGGGATTATGTATAGGATTGTCCTATATGGTGAGGATGGTTGGGTATTATGCATAGGAGTGTCACATAGGGTAATTGAGGGTACATCAAGGTCACTAACAACATCTAGGTCCATGTGAGTCTTGATCAGTGTGAGAAACAAGAGGAAGTAGTAGAACTAACACTCGTGTCACAAAAGAAGTGCTAAAGAGAGATGGTGTAGGGATTATGCGTGGAAGCTTCCCGAGGAGGATGTCATTACATTTGAGGATGATCAAATTCCATGTAACTCATACATGGAGAATCATGTTCTTGTGTATTAGGGTTGGTGGGCCTTACACATAGAGGTTACCCTCTGTGGGAGACTCATATCCCATGTCGGGACAGAAAGTGGAATCCCATGATTATCATATATGGGGAATCCCATGTGAATTTCATAGTGTAATACTATAGGTTTACATCATTTGATGAGGATGTTGATTCTAGGATGTTTTATTTCATGCTTCCTGGATTTTAGGGACTCACTTCTTACCCATTGGTATCACCAAAATGTGGCTCATGAACCTCTAGGAGGAGCATGGATTTAGCAATGCTAGGATATGATGGTGTAGAGTAGTGTCCAATCACGAGGTCCATGTTAGTTTTCTTATGCTGAGAAGAAAATTTTTTTAGCATACCTATGATGATAAAAAAATTGTAGGTGGGAATTCCAGGCCACACATGAAGTGGAGTGGGCTATAGTAATGGGTGGAATATGTCTCATAGAGATTTGAGGTGTAGTTGAATTGATCATGGATGGATGTGGGGGGTTTGAGCACTCAACCATCACAAATATTTTTCATCATAATGGTGGCATCATGGAGAGGCCTAGGAGAAGGGATTCTTGAAACATAGGGCCTCATAGAGGGGTAATTCTTGATGCTCATGTGCTTCAAAGAAGTTAGGTTATTCGTGAAGGAGGAGGCTTCACGAAGCCTGGTGACCCTGTCATGGGATGAATCCATGACGTAGGAGAGGAGTTATTCACAAAGAAATAATGTTTCATGAGTCCTCAAGTGTCTTTGAGGGCCTTCTTTATTTGTGAAGGTTGTATCACTTCTCCAAATTCTTATCTATAGAATTTGGATGCTCTCAAGAATACACTAAATGGGTGTTCAAGAATCTCAGGTACCTTTGATAATTCTGTTTTAGTCTATTTCAATATGCTCAAGTATTTCATGAATTGGGAGAAATTGAGAAGTATAAAGGTCAGTGTTACCATATTTAAATGTTTTAATGAAGATGATATGTATAGGAAATATATTTCATGAAGCTTAGAAGATTTTTGCGAAACAACTACAGGTTTCATGAATGGGTGTGGCCCTGTTGGACTCATGAAGGGACTTTGTCCATCTTCACATAGGCAAAAATTTCCATCAGAATTTTGGAGAGACTCTATCTTCCTTTGCATGTTCACGAAGGATAATCCTCTACTTGGAGTCCATCCACCTCTGGTCATTTTTAAATAAGGGATTTACAAAGGAAACCCTTAAAAATATTTTGGGCTATTTTTGGTTGGATTTTTTCTAGACCACTCAGGGATTTGCTTTCCATTCCCATGGCACATATTTGAGCACGAAATTCCCCCCCCCAGAAGTTAGAAAATGGGGAAATGAGTATTTTCAAATTATGAGGGAGGACGTTCATAAATTGATAATCATATCCCTTTCAAAAATATCATTTGTAATGCTCACTCGTGATGAAAATTCATGATCATACCATGTGTAATGGCCATCATGAAGCCCAGGTGGATTGTTTGTGGAAGGGATGGGTAATTAAAAAGACTAGATATGGATTATAGGTGTTTCATAATGATAGGGAATAGATTTCATTCCTAGAGGGAATGGCATAAGAGCTCATGATGACCTCTAGTATTTAGGCTGAGATCACTAGCAATTTGAGGGATCAACTAGAAGTGTCAAAGTCCAAGGAATATGAAATCAAGGAGGTCCAATAGTTTATTAGGGATAATTAAGATCTCTACAATGTTGATGAAAATAAGGAATACATGATAGTGTAGACGCATGACTTCGAGATCACTCATTAAATGTTGGCTAAGGTTATGTGCCCTGTTTTTATGGAGGAGTTGTAAAGGAATATTTTTTTAGGGGAGAGGCTTCTATATGGCTGACATTTTGAAAATCTATTATTTCTTAATATTATAAAAAAATATGCTTTCTCTTTTTTCATACAGTGGTCATATTTTTGAGACAGCTAACAACTAATCCCTAATATCACATGGGTCATGCCCGGTTTGAGAAACAAGGAATAACTATGTGGTTTATCTTCATATTAGAGTGTTGTAAAATCACCGAGAAACCATGGTCTATTATTATTGATTGACCACAATGTGTGATCGATATGAGAAGTGATATAGATAGAGAATATGGCTCTTAGAATATTGAATTTTCTTTTCCAATGTGCACTAGTTCATAAAAGGTTTTGTGTAAGGGGTGTTGAATTTGACCCGAACTAAGGAATACAGGATGTGTAAATCATAGTGACCAAAATATAGATCACAAAGAGAGTATAATGAAGATATATGACAACTTATTCCTTGGTTTCATACAAAAAATCTATACTCTTTTTTGAAATTGGGGTAAACATATGAGGGTTGACTACTAACCAACTTCAGAACAAGGAACCATTTTCATAATGTCATCCAATGTTTTTCGGGACATTATACTAGAAAAATAGGTGAGCCAAAATTGCATGAGACCAAACCATTATAGGGTCCCTTCATATAGGTAAGATAGCGAGGATACAAATAAGGGGAACACAAATCGTATAAATTGAGTGATGGAATGTTTGAATGGAATCCAACACTTTTGAAATTTTGTCGTCATGTCTTAGAGGATATTGGTTTAGTTATATTGGTTTGAAAAAAGATCAAAGCCATCTTCCAGGGGAGTGTCACCTAAAATTATAGGCTATGATAAAAAATTTGATCTATGAAGTAGATGAACAACAATGTCGGACAAGGACTCTCAAGTGAGGGAATAGGGTACCTTTCAGTTTTAATTCATAAAATGAGGATGATAGATACATAGTTTACCATCATAAAGTGAGGAAGAAACATGGAATAGTTTAACTTCATGTGATCAGGATGTGTCTCATAGTTTAATGTTGTGTGATTGAGATGTTGTGAATAGTTTAAGGTCATATTGAATGGATGGAGGAAAATAGTTTAAAGTTGTTCTGCAAAGACTATACTTATTAGTTTATGGTCATCTCGGTTGGACTATAGAATACTCTATATAGATATGTGTAGTGAGATCAGTTGAAAAACCTAACCATAATGAGGGACAAGGAGGACCAAACACCACACAATATATCCCTATGAAGATATCCCACATACAGTTCAAATTCATGATTCATAGACTTGAACCCCTAGTTCAAAGTTGTTGAGATGGACTAAGCGATCCTTTGTGCAGCTTAACCACATCAGTACACACCCCACTAAAACTCATAAGACTATGAGTTATTCTTAATGGGGGAAATAGGGAACATTAATGGGTTTTCTTGACATGAGGAAGCGCATGTTAGGGGTGACACCAAGGGTGCTAGAATTACACTAAAGTATAGGAAAGTGTAAAAGAAGTAAGTAGAGACTTATAAGATTTGGATAAAGGGTAACTGATGGGTATGGATTGACTGTTGACCACATTTGGAACATGGTAGTCTCAACTACACAAGTCATCAATGAGGCATGAAAATGAATGATCAATTGTTTAATATGTTTGAAACATAGGATCCCAAAATTTATTGGTGGATATCAGTCACAGCATTGGCGTAGGATGGGATGTGGACCTCAATAAGACACCTTTTCCATTAGGGGGATTGTATGGATTTTAATGATTATGTACATCCAAACAGAAAAAGACTCGAAGTGTCGAATAGGTCATATCAAAATGTGGGGCACAAAGTTGAGTTTTGAAAACATTTTATGGTCTTATTGCATTCTCCATTTCAAATAGTTTAATTTCATGTTTCCTATACTATAGATGAAAAATTTACTCTAAGTTTATGGACATGGTTCGAAGGAAATGAAATTGATGTGAATGAGGACCATAAAGGCCCACATACCACATACACACCATAAGGTGAACTACATAAAGTTTAAGGTCATAACGCCTAGACCGTAATGGGGCCAAGGGGACAAAGAATGATGGATTTTCTACTGGTCCCAAAGAAAAAGTTTATGGGAATATATAAATATCCCATAAGTATAGAAATAATTCTATAGGTAGTTCTAGAATACAATGTGGTCAATAAATTATGGAAGTAGGGGAAATACAATATGACAAGGGAATTGAAGCATCTAATGGTTATTGTGAGGTATCTTATGCTCAGAGAAAGGGGAAACCTAATTTTTTATATGTTGGAATATCATTTTAATGTCATATGTTGAGGAAGTTTGGATATTCAGTTTAGAGTCATACAACTCAGACTATAGGGGATTCAAATAGTTTAAGGTCATAATATATGGACTTAAATCAAGTAGTTAAAGGTTGTGTTGCCTTGGACATATCATGGGTGTATTAAATGGATATTTTTATCATGGAAGAGTGATAAATTATACATGAATGAGAGACAAGGAGTCCCAATTCCAAACTAAATATTCCTGAATGGATTCACACGAAGTTTATCATTGTGATACTTGGATCATAGGATCTATGTTTATGGTAGTTGAGTTCAAACCAAAGAGGAGTGTATAATGAAAATATGTGCAGTGTGGTGTCATGATAAACCTAACATGAATGAGGTCCCTAGGGGAACCAACATCACACAATACATTCCTAAATAGATTCATATTTATTTTAATTTCATGATTCTTGGACCTGTTGTAAATATTTTAAGGTCGTGTTGACTGGATCATCAGTTATTAGTTTAGGATTATAGACTTTCAACCAAAGGGGAAAATTATTCTATAGGGATGGGTGTAATGTCGAGGCATAATAAACTCGACGTGAATGAGAGTATAATATTACTAACTCAATATACGTATCTTGATATGGACTGCATGTAGTTTAAAGTCCTAATACCATGATAATAACGGAGGTCAAGGGGACAAAGGTTTTATGAACTTGTAGCTAGTCCTGAATAAAAATATCCTAGGAATTTTTATGTATCCCCTAAATATCGGAATAAATCCATCCTAGTTCTAGAACATTGTGTGGTGATAGATGAACACTAGTGGTGTAAATCCTCTCTAGGGAGGGAACAAAGGCATCCCATGATTATCACAAGGTATCATGAGCTTTTTTATGGTAGTATAATATCTTAATGTCATTTTTTGAGGATGTTAACTGTGACAACCGGGCCCTGGTGACAGCACAGCCACCTCGCCTTAACATGGCTGTCAGGTCCTCGCCCACCAGGTACCTCCAGTTGCCCCGCAGACACATGGGGACCACCCCAGGGTCCACCCACGTGCCCGAACGGGTCATCTGACTAATGAATGTCCTCACAGGCTTACACATGTACTTTCCAGTGTTCTTTGTCCTCACTCACACACACCATGGAAAAATTCCCAAGAGGTCACCCATCTTGATCACTACTCCAGGCTAAACACGCTTAACTATGGATTTCTAATCAGACATGCTCTTAAAAAAGAAGGTGCACCTTGTTGACATGAGTCATAACATTTAGTAATTTAACCCTTTATCATTTGGGGATGTCACATTAACTCCTAGTTAAAGGTAAAATAGTTTGGACCATAATTGTTAAATGTATCTAATGGGTATGGGTGATGTGGTGATGTTAATGGGGACCAAGGAGGATCACACTACATGAAACATTCTTAGGGAGATTCCTATATATAATTTAATTTCATGATTCTTGGACTTTGGATACATGTTTATGGTTATATAGTTCAGAACTATGGAAGGATTATTTACAAAATAGTCATATTTGGAGTGGAAGAGTGACAAATGTAACATAAATGATGGGTGAAGAGGCCTGGTTCCATACCAAATTTTCCCAAGAAGGCTAACACAATGATTAAATTTATGATTCTTGTCCATGATATCTAGTTTAAGGTCATGGAGTTCAGATAATTGAAAAAAAAATTAATTTATGTCACATTTAATATAGGATGTATATTAGTTTTAGGTCATAATGCTCAAACCACGGGGTAAGCACTCCAAAATGGATATTCGTAACATGGTTTCATTATAGCACCAATGTGAATGTGGTCCTAGGAGGTCCACATACCACATAAACATTTACATGGATGATTGCATATATTTTTTCCTTGTGGTGATCATTCTAAGATAAAATTTTAACATTGTGCACCTAGTGTGAGGGTTTATTGATGTGAATAATCACAACTGGGCCCATGGATAGAGATCATAGAGACAATATGTATCATGTAATTGAATAAATCTTGCCACACATTATTATTTTTGAGAATATCCATGAGTAGGTTTGACCCATATGAAGGGAGGTGTTATTCTATATTTGGGTGGATAGACTATGATGTAAAATCTAGGTATCACTATGTATCATGTGTGGATAGGAATCGAGCCATATTTATTTCATGAATGTGGTGCAGTAGATGACTGATGCCAAGGAAAACATCTTCTCATGTGAGAAAATTATGGTGTCATGAAATTTCATTCCATTCACCTAGGAAGTAAATGTTGTAGTTTAAGGTCAGGGAACAGGACTAGCCATTGTAGTTTTAATATCTTGCAGTAATGTTTTTGTTTATTCTGTAGTTTATTATCATACACCTAGGATGATGGATCTTTATATAGTGTAATTTCATGTGACTATGATGTGAATGATATCTTTATGCAAAGTAATATTTGAGAAACTTGGAATTGGTATAAGGAGTAATGTGCTCTTCATCCAAGGGGTTCAAAGAGTACACACCATTGGGATATAACTTTTGAATGATATATGGTCCTTACCACTTGGGCTCCAACTTTGGTGGTTTCTTTTCAGGTGTCATAGGTGCATTGAGATCAATCATAGTGTCATGCTAGAGGAAGGAGTAGAGGTGAAGCTTCTTAATGATCATGATATCTTAGTCTAGTGCCTCTCTAGATTATTCAAGACCTATAGCCTATTTTCTTTAAGGGATTCTACATTAAGTAGAATGACTTTTTTCATTCTATCTATCATCATTCGATGATGGCAATAAGTTATAATTTATGGTAAAAGAATAATTATGGTCTAGACTACCTTTATTCAATGCACTAGGGAATATAGAGTCACCTGGGTGGAATTTTGAGTCATCATCCAATAATTCTATAGAGTATTGGGGAGCTTATCTAGCCAACTCTTCTTATTCTGGCCCACTATCTTGCAATGAATTTTGGAGAGGGATTTGTTAAACAACTCAATCTAATTATTTTCCTATGAATGGTAGTGATAAGAATGGTTGGACAAGATATTGTACTTGGCGTACGACTTCATCATCATAACTACCTAAATTTTAGTTTCATTGTCGGTGTACATTTTTTTAGGGACTAAAAATTAGTTGATGACGTGGGACTTCATGAATTCAACCACTTATCAGGCCTTCCCTTACTTAAGAAGAATCACTTCTGTCTACTTGGAAAAAAAAGTGTTGCAGTCTAAATGATCCAACCTTGGTGAGTTGTGGATGATTGATATGGTCCCAAGACATAGATTCAACATATTAGAAAGTTACAATAATACATGGTAGTATGAAGGGGTTGAGGTATTCAATGAAAAAGATTTTCATTGATATGGAATTCATGAAATATCTTGGAGAACTTGATGTAGTCGTGGAATATGGGGGGCCTGAAGTAGCCCATCCTTCAAATTTGGTGGGAGATATCCAACACTACCTAATGAGAATGTTAATACCTATAATTAATTTCTTTTATAACCTAAGAAATCTCACATCCTTGGATTAAATGGAAGGGAATTACATCAAACCCACATCTATAAAGAATTTTATTGATGTTAGCCCCACTCTGGAGGGTGAACTATGTTGTATGCTAACAAATCCACTCATGTTCGACACTTTTTTGATGATACTATACAATGATTGAGATACATGATGAAAGGGGTTATCAAATAAATGATTTCTTTAATTTTGGGGGGATCTGGAGGTCTTGATTTGAAGCACATTTGGTAACATGGTTTGACTATTAGCTACCATCATCATTTGAGATGATTGAAATGATGATTGTTTGATGAATCACATGAATGAATAGATCATCATAGCCTATCTATGCCAGAGAGATAGACAGACTAACCAAGAAATCATCTAGACTGTTTGGTAACCGTGGGAAATGATTCACTTATAACGGAAAAGGGAACTAGGCTAACATCTTGCAAGTGCACTCCAAAAGTTCTGTGATTTATGGATTCCTAATTATGTGATCACCATTGATTTTTTTGGTGACTAAATCAGAGTATCCCTTCACATGAATGTTGAGGATAACAATATTAGGATCCAAATCAAGAAAAATAATGAGTGCCTGATATTTTTCCTCATTGTGGGTGCAACCTTCTAACAGTAGGAATTAGTAAGGTAGAACATCATGTATATGCATGATTAATATGTTCACTAGGCCTACTCTATAGATCATGGGATTGATGATCCGTATATTAGTTGATCTCTAGGATTCACAATAGAAGCACATCTACCATCATGGAATATCCTAATCTAATGAAAGGATTGATTCTTCTAGGAAGTGTACATCTAGGGGTAGCTCTTCTCAAGTTGGATGGCTGGCTAGAAATTCCGCCAATTCCTGACCATTGATAGCCTTCTATGGAACTAACCTAATGTTGAACCTCTGAAGGATCACTATATAGTGAGATATACTTATTTTCAATATGAGGTTATTCAGGATAAACATTATCTAGTATACTCAGGACACCATTTGAATCTCATGATTTAGTAAATAATGCTGAAAATTTTTCACTACAAAAATCAGTGCAAGGAAACTCTTCTCGATGGGAGAGTATATAGTCTCCATGTTTAGTATAAATTGTTCTCTCTAACTTCATTATTCTTCTATGTGAGAAGGGAACCAAGTGACCATTCTATGGTGGTCAAATAGTGGACCAAAAGTATCCAGTACACATGTAGCACTTGAATTGGAGGTTGTGTAAAATACTACATGATTTTATAAAATGTGGTCTAGAAATCCTCATTCCACTAGTAGACCATACCATTATTCATAATCCTTCAAAAGGGATTATACTTTATGGACAGAATCTCAATCAATATGTGTATATAATATATGTGTAGTTGATGGAATTGGAGATCTTGGAAGTTTCTCTATGGGTGTATCTAACTAATGTCCTCGATATTCTCTAGGTTAGTCTCAATTCCTATTTATCTGATGATGAAACTGAGAAATATCAAGAAGGTAACTCCAAAATAACAATTCAAGGGGTTCATATTCAGATGTTTGGATCTGAGGAAGCCATGAACCTTCTTGATATCTCTAATATAGTTTTGACACTAATGATATTTGACAACCAAATCATCTATATAGAATTCCACTAGTGTCCCAAGAATTAGTTTGAAGATGTGGTTCATGGCTCAGTGATAAGTGGGTATTTAACTATTTAGACCAAAAGGAATAACCTGATAGTATAAGGTCCCTTGTAGCTCTCTAAAAGAAATAGGCTCTTCATATTTAGGGGTCATCTAGATATAGTTTTACCCAAAGTATCCATCCATGATGGAGATAGCCTAGAACCAAGTTGTGGCATCGATCAATAGCTATGTCACTAGAATAAGAAAATTGTTCTTTGGGAAATGATAATTGAGGTCTTGGAAGTTGATAAAGATTATGATCATCTCATTCTTATTCCTGATAGCGATGGTGTTTTCTAGCCACTTAGGTTATTGAACTTATTTAAAAAAAATGGATTTGATATGATTATCAAATTTGGCATTGAACATGGAACTATGATAAGGGTTCATTTTTTTGGGAGGCTTCTTGAAATCATGATGACTCACTAGGAGACCAAGAAATTGGAAATTTAATTTAGGTTATAGTGCTAACATATCATCATAACTTAAGGAAAATACATCACAATGTTGTTTCATGAAACCCACATACTGTTGTTATTCCATTGGAGGCGTAGATGCACTAATCTGCATTGTCCTTGGATTATGATTAATCCCAAGGTTCAGCGGAACCAACCCATCATCAGTGGTAGAGACACCTTCTTCAAATATAGGGGTAGAAACATCAAAATCCTATTAATTTTATGAGATACATGAATCATTGGGATTATATGGTTCGTCTATTCCATATGATTCTCAATGAATTTTAGTGACTTCTTATGTAAATATAGAATCTTCACTGCGGAACTCTTGCTTTGTGGATACCACATAGACAAAGATTTTAATGCCAATCCTATTAGAATTTTCACTACATGGTCCATGATTAACCTCAAAGCAGTGGAATATGATTGGTTTATTTTAGTTCAACATGGGCCAGGGAATTAGGTGAGTATGATGTATAATGGTATCCTTGGAGAGAAAATCTGTTTACCTCAAAGGGGTGGGTTCCTTTGGTATCACATAGACCTGGACTATATAAGAGTATGAGGTTGTGTTCTAGTGTTCCTTGAACTTACGGACACATATCCCCCTCCTCTAAAAAGTCAGAAATCAATTTTATATGTCCGGAATAATGGATTCCAATTAGTGAATCGGGAGGATAAAAGAATCATCCAAATCTATCCTTGGGATGGCTATAATGATTGAGTGCTCAAACGTTCTGTTCTGAACCTGCCTATCATTTCTCTTGTAGTATTCTTCATCCAAATAGTGGACTTCATATGAGTATAAGGTAGATTCATCACAAAAAATCATTCCTACTCAACCATTGATGAAGTATTTGAAACATTGGTGATATGATGACGGTATTTTTGCATTCAAATGGAGCTAGGTCCAACCCATCAATGTGTTGTAGGTTGTATCATGTGAGACAACCTTGAATTCAACATTTTCTACAAATCCACCAAACTGCATCTTCAAAAGGATTCTACCACATGGTATTTACTTGGTCCTATCATAACCCTGACTCTTTAGGTTAGAGGGTCTCAAATATGATTCAAAGAGTCCCAATATATAGGGAATCAGGGTTGGGATGGGATTGATGCATGATCCAGTGATGAATAGATAATGATATACCTCAATGTCATTGAACTAGACCTTGATGTACAATGGGAATAGTTTCCCCTATACGAGGTATCCCTCATATTCTCTGATGAATGAGATGATGTCTTGATATTCTTCCTTCTCAACATCCTCTATGTGGTTGGATTTTGTTACTAATACTACTTCTTCAAACTGGAGGGGGCCCTCAAATATTCTTTGAGATCCTACCACATTTCATATGTAGGAGGAGGGGCACAAGGTTCGGGATATTTGTAGGTATAGTACCAAGGTGTTTCATCACATCCTACTTCCTTAAAAAGAAAAATTTTTTGCTTGAAGAGTGTCTTTCTCTAGGAGTCGTGGTGGGCACTGCTAGTGTAACCACTAGATCCTGTATGGTGTTGGTAATGTCAAGTTTCTCATTAGATAATTCAATCAAAACCACTACTTGTTGGAGGTGGACAATCAATATAGATCTATGGTTAATCTAACTGGCCAATTAGAATGGTAAAATGTGATGGCATGTCTAATAGAGTGGGTTGGGAGGACTATTCCTGTAGAAATCTATAGAAAAATTGTTTTCGGTTTTCAGTAGTATGCATGGATTGGCATGATGCACTGGCCTAAGCATTCTGAATATCTACAAACCTTCAATCACTCATCAGACTGTGTTAGTTGGAGGAATCTAGAAGGTTTTCATGGTATTCCTCATCATCAAGAACCTTGAAGGGATATACCAACTCAATGGTATTCATGGAGGCATACACATGATCATCATAAGAGGAACCTTCCACTACTAGGCAGACCCTAGGAATGATTTTCATCTATAGAGGCATGAAATCACTAAGGGTGAAAGACAACTTTGGTATCATTGGATGAAGTTTCCTTCCATTGCACCATCAATACCTACTCTTATGATACAAAAAAAGGATTTTAGGTGGATGTAGATGTAGAATTCAGATAATGAATAAAAACATTATGAGGTTTGAGCCATCCAAAGAGGTAGTAGATGATACTATCATTTTGAGTGACTACTCTACAAACCAACTAATCATCATTATTATGAGATTCATGGCTTGAAACCTATTTCCATTCACTTAAACCCTCATTTTCACTATCAGACTTAGAAAAGGTTTGTTCCACCAATTTCGATGCATTACCCAACCTAATAAAGCCATTATCCACCTGGTCCTAGAGATAATCCTTGAATCAATAATATTATTGTATGGTGTGCCCATGGATCTCGTGTTTAGGGAAATGGTTTTGGAGATGAATAAGCTCAACTTCATTGGATTATTTCACTCTGACAGTTTCAGAATACCATATTACATGGCACTATGGAAATAAACAAGGACCTAGGAATCCTTGAAGGGTAGGTCCAGTTTCTATTTTATGGGAATTTTAATCTTGGAGTCTGGACCTAACGAGGGTCTAGATACTGATGAGAGGTTGGAGCCACATTTTACTACCCTAGTGGATGCACTTATTAAGGTGTCTCATGTCAATACCATTTTGGGTGAGGTTATGCTAGGTGAGGTTACTTTTCTCAGTGAGGTTTCCCTTAGTTAATCACTACCAGAAATAGTTCTAATGGAATTGGGGCCTCAACCTGTACAATAGTGATAGTCTCTACCTCAGAGTCTCTTCTTTAAGGAGCTGTAAAGGTCAATGGACATGCCTTCTTGGCTTGCTACATGTTTTCCTCTAAAAACAGATCCTAGTTAGAAAAATCCTAGAACCCAACTAAAAAGTTTAAATTGGTGAGGGTATGGACTATCTCAACCTTGATGTTCTCTATACACATAATTAGTTATACTTTCGGGTACATGTCGTATTTAGTGAATATGTGAGGCCCTTTCATAGGACACTGAATCAAATAACATGATCATTAGGAAAAAAATTCCCTTGAAGATTTTTTAAATTCTTGTCTTTCACAAAGTGAATATTAACTGGTAGAGAAACTACCAACTAAGTTCATCACAACTAGTTATAAACTCTATGGTTAAATGGTTATACCAGATGAACATATGGCCTTACAACATATAAACAAATAATCATATCTTTGAGGCCTTATACTGATTTGGGATCCCAATATGGGCCAACACCTAGAGATGAAGTGGGCCAGATGCTACAGTGGGTCACTCATCCTGTTAAAAGGGGATAAACTAGGGTTCCTAAAATATGGGGGGGGGAGCTCATGTCATCTACCCTTGTCGGTTATGAATTTACATTAGGTCGGATTTCCACTTATCTTGTCTCAAGGTATTGGAGATGATCTGTGAGAGAGGATATCAAATAATCTTAGTGAGGGTCCCTATATTGATGACGATCCCTAACCACCAATACATTAACAGTATCATCAACATGGTAGGCTGAGTTAGCGGATCATTGAGTGGATTGATATGAGTCCTAAATAATATTTACACGCTTCTAAGGTAGATTCATTGACTCATATCATGATCTCTTTCCCTAGGATCCCACCTCTCCTTGGCTGGGAAACATAAGATCTCTAGGGTAAACATGGAAAAACAAGTTGAGGAGGACTTGTGGCTACCAATGATACCCTAGTTAAAGAGGAAACATATCTGATTTGAGGTGATCCATAATCGAGGTTCCACTCAGCAACGATCTCTTTAATAATCAACTTCTGATCTATGAACTACTAGATCAATATATAGTAATTGTGTGATCAATCTCTTTCATTCACACTACATTAGGTAGTTCGTAGGGCTTTATATGTACCTATCCCTAGTTATCATTCCAACACGTGGGAAATGATTAAGAGTGATCTCTTAGACCAAGTTTCTTTCCTTTCAGTTGAGTGGGGAAACCTCTATGGGAGATTTTTGATACAGCACTACCCTAGGAGGAGGGTCTTTTATATCTGACCCTATGTTAGTGACCCTATCCTTATAAATCATAGGGATATCCATTTTTACTATAATGAAAACTGGGGGAAAATCCTCAATATCATAGGGAAGCTCAGGCTTATATAGGATAATGATGAAGTATATGGTAATTTATTGTCCTAATATATGGATCTACACATGAGGAGATTCCACTTCTATGATTCTATAGAGCACTATGAATCTCTTCACATTCCTATTTTAGAGGTTCTAGTGGTATATGGGGGATTCAAGGTGCTAATACACTATGAGTGCCACCAAATAAACCATGATAATCTATTTATTTATTTCATTGAAGTGCTCCTAACATACTGGTTAAACCAATAAATGGTCACGGAGGTGAAACAACATCGTCCAGATAATATATTAGAAGCATTCCACCTAGTCCTCATTTAGAGATTCTAGAATATTGTTGTTAGAGGCTACATTATGCCAAAATAGTACAAAAAATTAATCATTAGGTAGAGTCTCTCATAGGCTTTCATTCTCAGAAGCGGATCCCTTCCCTTTATTATCCCAATTTTTATTGGTTCCTACCAAGAGACTAGAAGTGGTAGTATTATGGATCGGTGTTAAGTTTTTATGGTCAGTGAAGGAGTCTCTATGTGAGTTGAGTGTTTATTGAACATTGGGTCATCTCTCAAGGGTGGCACCAACTGCATCATTATGTCTCTATAGGACTGGGGTTTTATCACTACCTCATGTACAATGGCATCAACGATTGGTGGTCACTAGATACCCGCCATTTATCCCATTCAATAATATCTATCTATGATCTAGGGTATAGTTATATAGTGATAATGGAGTTGATAGATATGGATGCATTGTGATCACCTATAAGGGAGTCAAATCTCCCTCCACCTTCATGTACCTTTGAAGGGATTTGGGGATTCTGTTAATATCACCTTCTGGGATGACGAAATTCACCCATATGTGTCCTTCCCTTGACTCTAATGTTGATCTCTAGGTTGAATATTCCATCATTGAATCACATAATTCATTTTAATCTTATAAAAAAGTTTGGGTCCAAAGCCTCATTTTATTATTTAAAGAAATGGCCTATTTATACTGGGTAGAGGGAGACCCAATACATATCACAAAGGCCCAAGGACAATTGGCCTGAATACAAGGCTTTAAATCCCATTTTAATCTTATAATTGAACAAAATTGACAATGAATTGGAGCTTCTTGAAAATTTTCCTTTGACTATGATGGTTCCCCCATCTTCCTCAGGATGGTTCTTTAGGGAAGGTTAATTCTTCAAAATGGGGAAGAACTCCATGTTGGTGGGTAATAGTGTAGAGAGGGCCTCAACTTTGATCAATTGGGATATAGTTAGGGCCTCTGTATTTGTTTTCTTCAGATTTAGGAGGACCTCATCTTTGAATATTATAGGAATGGGGGGGGGGACCTTCATTCTAGTGGTTGAAAAAGTAGAGATGACTTCTACTTTGGAAAGTGGCAACACGGGGAGGACCTCTATGTTGACTTGTGGTAATGGAATTGGTAGGACCTCTATGCTAGGATAATGAGTATATGGAGGACCTCCATAATAATTATTTATGAATCAGGAAAAATATCTCCTTTGATCAGTGATAGAGAAGGTAGGAACTCTACTTGATCTAGAAATATCATGAGGAGGACATTAACATTGATATTCTATGACACAGGGAGGACCACTGTATTGACTGGTGATAACAACATGGAGAGGACCTTCATAATATATACCAAAGCATAGAGGACCTATTCTTGAAGAGTAAATGACATAAGAAGGGACTTCATGATGGTTGTGTGAGTGGGGAGGGCATCTTATTAGGTTGGTGATGGTGTGGAGAGGACCTCAACACCGAAACTCATCATAATGGGTTGGCCCATAATGGCCTATGGTGGCACCTACGATTGATAGAGTCAAACTAGCATGCATGTAGGGATGCTGAGGTCTAGATCCCAATCATGTGAATATTGACCCTTGCTCTTCTATTAGATGAATCTGGTGGAATAAACCTGTGGTGGTAGGTTCCATTGGAGTACTGGAAGAGGATTCCGCTTTATGGGAATTGTGCATAGCTTGTGCTTGAAATTAATTTCAAGTAGTCCGAATCGGGACCAAAAAAACTGGGGCATAGTCCACCTGTTCCTATTCCTAGAAGACAGGTCATTTCTATTACTGATAAGGTCTGGTGAGAGACATTCTTGGTGTGTCTTGGGAAGTAGTTGCATCTATGGTGACTTGATCATACCATACCTCCTTGGCGTAAGGGAGGGAGTCATTGGATCACTCTAGAGAGGGGATCTCAAAGTGGTTCACTATGGGAGTGGGGAGTAGCGGCTCCCTGGGTAGCCCTAGGGGGTGGTGGAGTTGGTGAGGTGTTTAATCCTCCGAGTTCCAAAGAGCTATATCCTTCACAGGAATGACTCCCTACAACTCATACCGGAAAACGAGGGTGTCCATCACTCTCATCTAGATGATTTCATAGGGTGATATGGGGCATGGGCACCCAAAGGTTGTATTTGTGGTTGGGGTTATGGAGAATGAGTTATGTAATATTGTCGCATTAACATTTTCCCACCAAATGTGTCGTCATTCATTGGTTGGATAGTTTCTTGAAAAATGGATCATAAAAAGTATGATTATTCAGCTATTATTATGGATACAATGAAAGAAATACTTGATGATCCAACTTCATCAAATCATCCATGGTTTGAAAGAGAGATCTGCACTGATGATGTCACATACCAGAATTCCCAACATTCAACTACCCCGATTTATAGTTAGTTCTATACTAAGACCATTGTATTCATTAAGGGGTTCCATGGGCCGGGTTGGGTCAGGTCAAGGATGTTACGGGACCCATCCCGACAAAAAAATCTCAGGTTTGGTCAGGTCGGGTCATATGTTTCCTGAGCAGTTGACCTGACCCAACCCAACCCGTTGGGGGGTTGGGTTACCCGACACATGGCCAAAAGACCCAACTAGCTGTGCTTCGGGTCATTTCGGACCGGGTTCTATGTGTAATTCAAAACCAACCAGACCCCAACCCCGACCCAGCCCAACATAACCCGATGGACCCAGACGCATCCCCCTAGACGTATCCCCCCACCACCCAGACCACACCCTCCCCCTCCCCCCTGCACTATCCCCATGCCCCTAGACTAGGCTCCCCCCCACCAGTCCCCCTACCCATTGCACTAGCCCCCCAGCACTAGCCCACCCAACCTTTGCACTATCCCCCCTTCCCCCTTGCACCAGCCCCTCCCCATCCCCCCTGCACTACACCCCCACCAGCTCCTTATCCCTCGTACTGTACTATCCCCACCACCAGCCCCTCCCCCTCCCCCTGCCCTACTACACCAGCCCCTACCCAAAATAACCACTCCCCCTCTACTACACTAGCCCCTCCCCCTCCCCCATGCCCTTACACTAGCCCCTCCCCCAACCAACTACAGCACCAGCCCCTCCCCCTTCCTTGCACCAGCTACTCCCCCCAGCTACATCGGCCCCTCCCCTTCCCCTACCTTGCACAACCCTTAGCCTCCCCCCTACTCCACCACCCCCCTTCCCTTGCACCAACCCCTCACCCAACCCTCTGCTGCACCAGCCCCTCCCCCTACCCACCATCAGCCCTTCCCCCTACTACACCAGCCCCCCCCCCCTTCCCCCCCCCCCAAAAGCCCCTAACACCCTACTACACTGGACCCTCCCCCTCCCCCTCCTCCACCAGCTCCTCCCCTCCCCCCTGCCCTACACCAGCCCATCCCCCTCCACCCACCAGCCCCTACCCCCAACTGCACTAGCCCCACCACAATCCCCTACCCACGTGTTGCACCAGCCCCTCCACCTCCCCCCTTCCCTTGAACCTGCCCTCCCCCTCACCCTGCAATGCAATCCAACCAGTCCCCTACCCCCTGCTACACTAGCCCCACCACCATCCCCTACCCCTCCCACTTTCCTTGATGCACCATCCCCTCCCACTCCCCACCCCCTTCCCTTGCACCAGCCCCTCTCCCTCCCCCCTATACTACAGAACCCCCCCCCCCCCTACCCCCTACCCTACACCAACCAACCCCTCCTACTCCCCCTGCCCTTGCACCAAACCCTCCACCTCCCCCTACCCCCTTCCCTACACTGCACCAGCCCCTCCCCATACCCCTATTACACTAGCCTTCACCACTACATTAGCTATCACCCATTTATTACCCCACCTACCTAGACACTATCTAATATAGTTGTTTAGAATTGACCAAATATATAATTACTATACTTCCCGCTGACAGTAAATACACCCTTACAAAACCCCATCTAGACCTCGTTCCTAACAATGTCAATGGAAATGGCACAAAATTTTATTGTGTAAATGTGTTGTAGTGAAAAAAAACAATCCCCTATATGTGGATAGAGTCACCATAACAAATAATTTGGCAAGTAACTAGGTCAAACCATAGGGATAAGTTTAGATTACTAGTATTCTTGGTTAAATGTTTAAAAAAATCAGTATACATAAATGGATATGTTAAAATGGAAGTTAGGTGGACCAGCAGGAAGAAAAGAACATATCCTTCCTAGAGTTGATAACTACTAACTAGGAGGTCTACCTTAACTGGATTTACAAATCAGTTCTATGGGAAATGGAAATCAAACAAAATCCACCAAGTATGCCTATTTTTCATACAATATAAATGAGAAACATTATCCTCGTTGTTGAAATGTGCACACTTTAACTCCGATCCGACTCACATAGGTGAATGAAGAAATTACATAAGGAAGATGATTTGAAGAACGTGATTAAATAAACTACTTACAATTAGTGCCACTATACATAATGCACGATAGTCTAGGGAGGAGTGAGCATGTAGGAGGGATTTATATTGATTTATATTCAAGGAATGTATCCATCTGGAGAGGAGGTGAGTGAGGAGAGGAGGAGGAAGGGATTAGAGTAGCAGGAAGGATTCCATTCGTAGGTGGCGAGGGAATGATGAAGGAAGGGGAGTAGGGTTTGGCCATTCGTGAGGGAAGGTCGGTGTCAGGGGGTAGGAGGAGGAGAGGATCAGGGGGATAATCTATCCGAGGAGGGGAGGAGGTGAGTGGGGAGAGGAGGAGTAAGGACGCCATCCAGTCCCCTGTGAGGGAAGGTCAGTGAGGGGGAGGACGAGAAGAGAGAGGAATAGGTTGGCGAGTGTGAGGGAGGGAGAGAATTAGGGTGGCCAGGATGGGTCGCTACGCCAGGTAGGGTTTTATTTAATACACCCTCGGGTCAAAGGGTCGGTTTGGGTCAATATGTAGCCGACCCCTGTCACGTCCCAACCCATACATGGGTCAACCCAATACAAACCCAACCCAAACATTTTTTTTCCAAAACCAAACCCAACTCGGTAGGGTCGGGTTGAACCCATTGGGTCGGGTCAGTTCTGGACACCCCTGGTCTTCGTAGTGGTTCCTAGTGTTAGATAAATGGATTTGGTGACATGCTAAAATATTTTGGTCTCAATCAATACTAGTCCATTGTTGAGGAGAAGAGTTTTATGTAGGGTTCACTATTTCAGTTTGTAATGCCCCGACCATAGTTACCCAGAGTCGGTGCATTACTACATAACATTGGCATGATACAAAGAATCAAGTCTCGAACGACCAATCAGTTTAGTATTATTGGAAAAAAGATACATACATAAGTTCAAAATTACAACTTGAAAACAAATACAACAATAATTTAATCCATTAGAAACATCCAAGACTACTAGATTATTCCTAAAAGTCAATCATAACTAACTTCTTCATATACTGGGAAAATGAAACATAAGAAAGGGGTGTTCTCAAATTCTCAGTAAGGGTAATCGATACAGCCAAATATAACACAAACATTAGTCATGGTGAATTATTAAAAACACATCCCTTACAAATAATTTACATGAACACTTTATGGAAGGAGTATGAGATGAGTAAATAATGCCACAATAAAACATAGTCATGGATATTCTACTAGTATAATGACCACATGAACCATCAATATTATTTTCATAAGGCCTACTGATGCACCAAGGAGCTATAGCAGGCTCCACCCATCACATAGTAAGTATAATACATTCCTCATATGAAAAGGTTGAAACATAACATAAACATTCTTATTAAAACTAGCATATGAAATGTCAATAATTTTACCATATAACCTAAATGATATAAAAATAACACATCCACATTCAAACATATCACAAAACTTTCAATACAATATGGAAGATTTTTATCATAATAAATCAACTTCAAATAAGTTTAAAATCCATCAAAGGATGTTCATAGATATGAAATGAAAAATATTTTAAAGAAATACCTCTTTCTATTTTGAAACCATTTAAGAGACACCTAATTATAAATGAATACATTTATTTTGAAAATATTCTTATAATATTGTAAGGTAAGATTTTATGATGTTATAACGGCGTAAAATATCTGCACCCGCCGTATAATTTAAAAAAAATTCATACCATAATTTTGTCAAAGAGGTCATAAAGTACCTTGTTTGGAAAATGATGAAAAGATTCCTTTCAAAACATATAAGTTAAAATAAGGGTATAAATGACTTTAACCCATATTCTAGTAAATAGTAAAAAAAATTGAAATATATTTTTTAAAAAACATGGATGTTGATGATAAAGAGGTCCCAGTAGATACTTACATAAAAACATCCTCGGATAATAAAGAGATTGTGAAATTAACCCTTACCTTGTACTTTTCCTTGGTCGAGGGTACCTTAACCTCATGTATAATAGTTAATTAATTTTTATTAAATTATACAAGAACTATATACATAAATATGATATCATATATTATCCTCTAATATTTCTTTGTTAATAATATTTCAAAACTGTCATTGTTTTGGTGTTAACTGATTCGTTTTCCTTTATATGATTGGTTACATAAGATATGTTTGTTATAGATATGATGTATTTGATTCATATACAGAATGATATTATGTTCATAAACCATATTTTTAGTCATCAAATGAAAATTATTCTTTAATGGTTATGATGGGGAAATGAATCTTATCGCGTTCGTGGAGACGGTAATCTGTACGTATGCGTGAGCGAAAATATCAGTATATTGATGGAAACATCATATGTAATTGGATGTTATGTCATATATATAGAAACATAAACATGTTATATTTATTATTTAAATCATTTATACTAATTATTATACCCATCCAAATAGTGAAGTGTTGAATTACAAACTAAACCACGACATGGAGACGGTAAGTCGTACGTACGCCTATATGCTGACTTTTTCATTTAAAAGATGGATCAAATAGAGAATATGGTTGTACCAAATTTATAATAATATAAATTTATATAGAAGATACTAGAGTTATTATTATATAATGGAAAAAACAAATAAAGGAGAAGTGGAAGAAGAAAATAACTTGGAAGGGGTGGTGAAATATTTACCTCTTCTTCGGGTGATTCCTTTTGAGTTGAACAAAATGGCTCCATGGGTTAGATTTATGATCAAACTAAGGCATATAGGTTTAAGTGAGGGAATTTTGGGGCATATTTGGAGAGGATTTGGACAATCCAAATGGATTTGGAGGTGTGAAATTAAGATAATGGGAAGTTCCCTTTTATAAGAGAGGTGAGGGTCACTTTAGGAAAAGCTTGAAATATTATTTTATAATAAACTCATTTTCGGTTTATAATGGCTAAAAAATTAATTATTTCCAGGATAAGGTGGGAATGGGTGTAAAACCACTCAACCAATAGGTTTTAAATAGGTTTAGTTCACCATATTAACTTTATCATTTAGATTTAACTACTAGTTAAATAGTTTGACATTTACCCTATCTCTTTGATTTTTTATATTATATGGTTAATAAACATACTATAAACTTCCAGGAGAACCCCAAGTGGTTTATTAATGATACAACTATCATTATATAAGTCTTTTTGCCGAACCATAGATTTATTGAAATATTATATCAACTAATAATATAATATTTGTGTTTAAAACTCTTTTATGTCAATTTTGACACTATTTGGTATTTTGTTTTTGTTAAAGTCATAACAGCATGATTAATTCAAAAAAATTAATTTAATCAACAATAATAGGTCATATTCACCTATAAAATTCATGTATGGAATCAAAAATTTCAAATTATATTTTAATTTAATATTTGTAACATCATTTATTTGATTGTTTCATTAATTAAGAAAATATTGCATCATAATTGTGTCATATATAAATATATTTATTTTATTTCTAAAAATTATAAATAAAATATCATGATGTATGAAATATTTTTTATTTTTATAATTATTATTTATAGTCGAATATATCAATTATATAACCTCATATAATTGTTTTTTTACTAAACGATATTTGTTTTTGTTATTTTTGTCTTTACTTTAGATTATTTTATATAAAATGTCATTATCACTACCAAGTGGCTCCATGGGGTCCCAAAATCGACCCAAGGATTCCCATGGTTGGAAATGTATCATCAAATAGGTTTAAGACATGTGTTAGGATAATTTAATATTGTTACAGTACTATTTTTTTAACCTTATTTATTGGATTTACCCCTTTAACCATGATAAATAAAATATTTACTGAAGTAAATATTCATAATGTCTAAAAATGAAAGTTAAATATTTACAAAATTTTGAACTCCTAATTCAAAATATGAAATCTGTTTTTTCAAATTAAAAACACATATGTTCCAGAAATTAATTTAAAATTAGCTCTCATTGTCAAAACCAAAAAATGTGTTTTTATGAAATAATAACTATCAAAAGATTGACACTTGTTTATGTCCAGTTTAATCATGATATTACATCCAATGAACTAAATTATATTAAATGAGCAAAATATAATCTAATGATACTTAGAAACCATTAAAATTTATAATTTAACTCTATAAATTATTTCGATTAAAAAATATGTTTTTAATTTAAATTTAGTATTTTTCACTATTCATCAAAAATTAAAACTTTTCATAAAATACCAAAAATTTACCCTAAGATAATTTTGATATTATGAATTCAAAAATGAATTCCATTTTGAAAAATAAAATTTATAATATTTCAAAAAGTGGGTATTACTATTCCTAACGTCTAGTTTTATTTGTAGTAGTGTGTTAGAATCTCATAGTTGCGTATAATGAAATCTTTTTCATTATTAAAATGGAAATGTATCATGGAAGCTTGGGGTGTTACATTCTTCCCTCCAGATAATTTTGTCATCAAAATTTCTAGAATACTACTACACAAAATTATTTCGGTGGTTCTTCATCATAAGTTCCTCAGGTTCCCACTTTGCCTCTTCCATCTTATGGTTTGTCCTTTGAAATTTTACCAGACGAGTCGTTCGGTTTCTCAACACTTATTCTATGGTATCAAGAATCTTGATAGGATCTTCACAATAAGAGAAATCAAGTTCTAGTTCAATTTCATCATAGGTGAGTACATGTGTTGGTTCAGGCATGTATTTTCTCAATAGTGATACGTGGAACATATCGTGAACATTTGAGAGACTTGGCGGCATTCCCAAACAATAAGCTACAACCCCAATTCATTCTAGAATTTCAAAAGGTCTGATGTACCTGAGACTTAATTTACCCTTATTACCAAATATTATAAATCTCTTCCAGGGATATACCTTCAAGAAAACAAAATCTCCTACCTGAAATTCCAAATCCTTCCTTTGGTTATTGACATATCTCTTATGTCTAAATTGAGCTACTTTAATGTGGGTTTGGATAATCTTCACTTTTTCCATTGTTTCCTCAACAAGTTATGGGCCTACGAGTTTTCTTTCAACAACATCATCCCAACAAGTTTGTGTGCGACATCTCTTCTATATAACTCTTTATATGGTGAAATCTGAATACTTGAATGGAAGCTATTATTATATTAAATTTCTACAATACGTAAATATTGATCCCATATACCTTGAAAGTCAAGTGAGAAAGATATCAACATGTCTTCTAAGGTTTGAATAGTCAGTTCTGATTGTCTATCAGTTTGAGGGTGGTAGGCAGTGCTCAAACAAAGTTTAGTATCCATGGATTTCTGAATACATTTCTAGAATTTTGATTTAAATAGGCATCTCAATCAGAAACAATCGATAGGGGTATTCCATGAAGTATTAAAACTCCATTAATATGTATTCTTTCTAGTCGTTTAAGTCGTAAATCTTCTCTTATAGCAAGAAAATGTTCTGAATTGGTAAGACAATAAAAAATGACCCATATTGCATCATTCATTCTAGGAGTCTTTGGTTTCCCCATGACAAAGTCCATTGTAATATCATCCCATTTCAACTCAGGTATGGGAAGAGGTTTCATGACTCCTCTAAGATGTTCTCTTCCAGTTTTCATTTTTTTGGAAAACCATACATCTTGACACAAAATCAGAAATATCTCTTTTCATGTTGTCCTACAAATAATGTTACTTCAAATTTCTATGCATCTTGGGGCTCCCAGGGTGTATAGAAAAATTGGAGCTATGAGAATCATCCAACAATTCCCTTTTTAGATCAGGTATAATGGAAACACCACATCTCTTCCAAAATTTCACAATTCCATCTTCATATATGAAGTCACTCAATTTCTCATCATTTACAGCTTTAATATCCTTTTGAAACTCCACATCATCGGTCTGAGAACTTTTTATCCTTTCTAGTAAATATGGGTTGGCAACCATTTGAAAAAGTTTGATGTTTCACCTTCCATGGTTATTCCCATATCCATCTTTCATAGATCCATGAAAATATAATCCCTTTCAACTCTTATCTTGTTCAAAACTCCATGATCCTTTATTCTAAAAGACTCTACCACCTTATTTACCTTCTATGGGTGGTAGTTTATTGTGCAATCATAATCCTTGAGTTGTTCAAGCCATCTCCTTTGCCTCATGTTTATTTCTTTTTGTGAGAAAATATACTTCAAACTCTTGTGATCTGTATAAATCTCACATTTTTCACCACAGAGATAGTGTCTCTATATCTTCAGAGCAAAGATTACAACTTCTAACTCAATATATAGAGTAGGATAGTTTCTCTCATGAATTTTTAGTTGTCGTGATGCATCGTCAATAACTCTATCATTCTGCATAAGGACACATCCAAGTCCTTTCTTTGAAGCATCACTATAAATAAAAAACCCATCATTCCCAAATGGTAGAGTCAAGATAGAAGCATTAACTAATCTTCTCTTCAGTTATTCAAAACATCATTCACACACTTTTTTCAAAAAAATTTAACCCCTTTACTTGTGAGCTTGGTTAATGGGTTAGCCAACCGGGAAAAATTTTGGACAAAATGTTGATAATAACCTGCTAGACCAATAAAACTGAATACCTCAGTTATACTCATCGATGCTGGCCATTATTGGATTGCCTTGGTCTTTGAAGGATCAAGAGAGATTCCGTCCTTAGAGAAAATATTTCCATGAAATGAAATCTCTTGTAGCCAGAATTCACACTTTCTAAACTTCTCATATATTTCATTTCTTCTAAGAGGCATTAGAATAATGCGCAAGTGATTTTCATAATCTTCTTAGATTTTGGATAATACTAATATATCATCAATAAATACCACTAAATAGTCATAATGATATTCCTTGAAAACTTTATTCAATATATCCATGAAGATAGAGGATGCATTAGTCAATCCAAAAGGAAATAATGTAAACTCGTAATACCCGTAGGTGGTTCGAAATGCTATTTTTGGAATCTCTTCCTTCTTCACACAGAGTTGATGATATCCAAATAGATGTTCAATATTTGAAAAATATTGAACTCCATGAAGTTGTTCAAATAAATCATCAATGCGAGGTAGGGGATACTTGTTCTTTATTTTTATATCATTGATCTCCCTATAGTCAATGCACAACCTCATAGATCCATCATTCTTATTAACAAAAATAACAGGGGCTCCCCATGGAGAAACACTAGGGTGAATAAATACCTTATTACTCAATTCCTCTAGTTGTTTGTTTAGTTCCACTAATTCCACAGTGGTCATTCTATAAGGGGTCTTCGATATGGGTCTTGAACCAGGAATTAAGTCAATAGAAAACTCAATTTCTTGTTCTAGAGGATGTCCAGTTAAATCCTCTGGAAACACATCAACATATTCTTGCACAATAGGTACATCCTCTTTTTTAGAATTCCTTTCCTCACCCACAGTTATTTCATTCTCTTCCTTCCCAATAATTGAATTTAGTAGAGTAAATGAGGGTGGATCAAGATAATAATCAGATGGTGATGTTTCTTCTCTAAAGATAAGGCACTCTTTATCATCATCGGGAATTGTAACCTCCTTCTTCTTACAATAAATTTTCAAATCATGGCCGAAAAGACAATACATACTATTGATTATATAAAATTCCATCATTGGTATGATGATTATATTAGCAGATAAATATCATATATATGCCTTAATGGGGACTGATTCACAAAACACTGTTGCAATGATAATTCCCTTAGGAGTTTTGAATGAAAACTCCATTTTTAAATCAAAATGTAAATATCTAATTTTCATAGAAAACTGGTAATATATGAAACAATGTGATGATCCAAAATCAAATAAAGCATTGGCTAAACTTGAGGAAACCATTAAATTACCTACCACCATGTCTTTTAGAGTTTTAACATCAGCAGTAGTGATTGCATATGGATGGCCTTGATTCCTTGGCCTTTTTTGAGGTAAGTTTCCCTGAAGCATTGGACATACATTTTCATAATGTCCTATCTCCATGAAATTGTAGCATTAAACATTGGTAGCTTATTTCTTCCTCTTACAATCACTAGAAAGACTGACTTTCTATATACATTTGTAGCATACTCATTTTCCTTTTAGACAAGCATCAGGGTGATTTATTCTACAATTTTCGTAGGGTGGAAATTCAACTCTTCCCCTCTTCCCTGTTTCCTTATTTCCTTTCCCAGAGTGTTCAGCGGATCTCTTCTTCTCATTCTTTTCTTTAAAGTCGTAAGACCTAGAGAATTCCTTTTCTGTCTTGATTTCACATGAGACAATATCTTCATTTGATGAGAAGGATTGTGAGACTAATTCTTGATGGAGAAATAGTTTTAACCCATCAATGAAATGATCAATATTACTTATTGGGTTACGTATATAATATACATCATGCCTTGATAACCTTGAAAAGTTAGCTTCATACTTTGTGACATTTTCATCCTCCTTTTGTATCAGACTCAGAAATTGCCTTTCCATATCCGCTTGATGGTCATGAAGAAAGTATTTTTCTAGTAAAAGATCTTAAAACTCCCTCTATTCCATTCATGATACTTCTTTATCCTCCTTTGTGTTTTTAATTAATTACCATCATTGGTCTACATCTTTAGTGAGGCGATAAACTACCATGACAACCTTTTCCCTTTCGCTACTCCCCAAAGCATGAAATATTTTCACTATGAAACTTATCCAGTGTTCAGCTATAAATGGATTTATATACCCATTGAATTTTGGTGGTTGTTTCCTCATGAAACGATCTTACATTTATCCTCTGTGCTGTGGATTAGGGTGCTCCATATAGGTATGGTTATTATTCATAACATGTGTGTGTTGTCCCAGTTTTGTGATAAGCTAATCAGAACCAGTTACATCACTGGCTCCACTATAATTATGTTGTGAAAGAGGGAAATACCTACATGGATTGAGTGTGTTGATATAGTTTCTATTCCTTCCACTAGGTGACAATTCTAAAAAATGGAATACAGTAGATTAGTTTATGAACTGAAATACATAATTCCAAACATGTAAAGAACTTAACATAAATTGAACAGCTAATGGATATAATCCATAATCATAAAAAAAATTCTTTGAGGAGGTATATACTCATAAATACATCATAAGTTTTTGTAAAGAAAATGATTATTATCCTAGACATATCCTCCGGGAGTGTCGTAATCAAGAGTGCAGCAAGGCCCGTTGTCGTGGACTAGTTCCCGTTCGAGTCTAGCTCAAAGTGGTGTTTTGGGATTTTACCCCTAGGTACATCTGTTCCAGATCCACCTCTACCTACTCGTATCCATACATGGATTTATTGCTTAAAAAACTCACAAAAATCTCTACAGTAACAAAATTATAGAATTTCTTCTATACTAATCCTCAAATTCTATCTTAGGGTAATGTTCTCTAAAAAAGTTTTTCTAAATATAATTTCCAAGGTTTGTACTAAACTTAATTTGATACCAATTGTAACACCCTGACCCCAATTACCCAGAGTCAGTGATTTTTTACAAAACATTGGAATGATACAAGGAATCATTTCCCAAAAGACCAATCAGTTGATTATTATTGGAAATAAGATACATAGATAGTTGAACATTACAACTTGGAAATAAATAGAACACTAATTTATTCCATTTGAAACATATAATCCTCCAAGATTATGTCTAAAAGTCACTCATAACTATCTTCTTCATATCCTAGGAAAATGAAACCAAGAAACGGGTGAGCTCAAAACTTATTAAAGGTAAGCAATACAGTGGAAGATAACATAAACAGTAGGCATGGTGAATAATTAAAAACATGTTCCCTTAAAAATAATAAACTTGAACACATTATGGTAGGAATATGAGCTGAGTAAATAATGCTATAATAAAACATATTCATGGGTATTCTAATAGTCTAATAACCACATGAACCATCAATATTATTTTCATAATGAGAGAATGTATAATTCCAGACATTTTGAAACATATTGTCAAGGCCTCGACCAAGACGTGTAAAAATTACCAAGGCCTCAGCCAAAACCATATATCAAATTGACAAAGGCCTCAACCTATTCCACATATAATTATCTCATGAGACCTACTGATGAACCAAGGAGTTATTGCAGGCTCCACACATCACATACTAAGTCCAATACATTCCACATATGAAAATGATGAAATATAACATACAAATTCATATTAAAAATAGCATACAAAATGTCAATACTTTTACCATAAACCATAAATGGTATAAACAATAACACGTCCACAGTCAAACATATCAAAAAACCTTTAATACAATATGGAAGATTTGTATCATAATAAGTCAACTTCAAACAAGTTTAGAAACCATCAATGGATGTAGACATAGATAAAATGAAAGCTATTTGAAAGAAATGCGTCTTTCTATTTTGAAACCATTTAATAGTAACAAAATTATAAAAGAAAACAATTATTTTGAAAATATTCTTGTAATAGTATAAGGGAATCTTTGATGATGTTATAATGGTGTAAAATAGATTCAGCCACCGTATAAGTTAACCAAACATTCTTACCTTAATTTTGTCAAAAAGGTCATGAAGTACCTTATTTCAAAAATGACCAAAAGATTACTTTCAAAAAATTAAGGTAAAATAAGGGTATAAATGACTTTAACCAATAGTCTAGTAAATATTAAAAAAAATTGAAATACATTTCTATGAAAACATGGATGTGGATGATAAAGAGGTCTAAGTAGATACTTGCATAAAAACAACCTCGGATAATAAAGAGAATGTGAAATTAACCATTACCTTGTACTTTTCCATGTTCAAGGGTACTTTAACCTCCTTTTTAATAGTTAAATCATTGTTATAAAATTATACATGAACTATATACATAAATATGATATCATATATGATCCTCTAATATTTCTTTGTTAATAATATTTCAGTATTATCATCATTTCAGTGTTAACTAACTCATTTTCCTTTATATGCTTTGTTACATAAACAATGTTTGTTATGGATAGGATGTATTTGATTAATATATAGAATGATATTATGTTAATATACAACATTTTTATTTATCAAATGTAAATTATTCTTGAATGGTTATGATGGGGAAACGAATCTCATCGCGTTTGTGGTGATGGAAATCCGTACGTACGTACGAGCAACAATATAATTATATTGCTGGAAAAAATGTATGTAATTGGATGTTATATCACATATACAGAATCATAAAAATTTTATATTTATTATTTACATAATTTATACTCATTATTATACCCATACAAATAGTGAATTGTTGAATGACAAACAACACCATGACGTGGAGACAGTATGTCATAAGTACACACGTATGGTGACTTTTTCATTTGCAGGATGAATCGAATATCGAATATAGTTGTACCAAATTTATAATAATATCACATTATATATAATATACGGGATTTAATATTTTATAATGGAAACAACAAATAAAGAATATGTGGAAGAAGAAAAGAACTTGAAAGAGGTGGTGAAATATTTACCTCTTCTTTAGGTGATTCCATTTGAGTTGATCAAGAGGGATATTTGGGTTGGCTTTCTGATCAAAATATGGCCTCTAGGTTGAATTGATAGAAGTTAGGGTGATATTTGGGTTGGATTTCGCCATGTAAAATGACTTTGGAGGTGTGAAATTAAGAGAAGGGGAAGTGCACTTTTATAAGAGAGGTGAGGGTCACTTTAAGAAAATCTTGAAATATTATTTTATAATAAAATATTTTTTGGTTTCTAATGGATAAAAAATGAATTATTTCAAGGATAAGTTGGAAATGGTTCTAAAACCTCTCAACCAATAGGTTTTAGACAGGTTTAGGTCACCATATTAACTTTATCGTTTAGATTTAACTCTTAGTTAAATAGTTTGACATTTATCATGTCTCTTTGTATTTTTATATTATATGGTCAATAGAATTACTCTAAACTTTCAAGAGAACCCCAAGTGGTTAAATAATGATACACCTATCATTATATAAGTCTTTTGGCCAAACCATAGATTTTTAGAAATTTTATATCAAGTAATAATATAATATGTGTTTTTAAAACTCTTTTATGTCAATTTTGATACTATTTGGTAATTAATTTTTTTTAAAGTCATAACAGCGTGATTACTTCTAAAAAATTTTATTTAATCAACCCTATCATGTCCTTTTCACCTATAAAATTCGTGTATGGCATAAAAACATTCCAATTATATTTATTTTATTGTTTCATTAATAAAAAAATATTGCGTCATTATTATGTCATATATAAATATATTTATTTTATGTCTAAAAATTATAAATAAACTATCCTGATGTATGAAATATTTATATCTTTCTAATGACTATTTGTAGTCATATAGATCAATTATATTACCTCATATAAAACGTATTTTACTAAAAGATATTTGCTTCTATTATTTGTGTCTTCTCATTAGATTATTTAATATAAAATGTCATTATCACTCCCAAGTGGCTACATGGGGTCCCAAAATCGATCCAAGGAAACCCATGGTCGGGAATGTATCATCCTATAGGGTTAGGACACATGTTAGGGTGATTAACTATTATTATAATATATTTTTAACCGTATTTAGTGGATTTACCCATTTAATGATGGTAAATAAAATATTTACTGATGTAAATATTTATAATGTATAAAATTAAAAGTTACCTATTTACAAAATTTGGAACTCCTAATTCCAAATATGTAACCCATTTTTTCAAATTCAAAACACAAAAGTGTCAGAAATTAATTTAAAATTAATTCTCATTTTCATAAAAAAAAGCATGTTTTTATGAAATAATAACTATCAAAAGATTGACACTTGTTTATGTCTAGTTTAATCATGAGATTACAAAAAATGACCTAAATTATATTAAATGATAGAAATATATTATAATGATACTTAAAACCCATTCAAATTTATAATTTAACACTATAAATTATTTTGATTAAAAAATTTGTTTTTAATTAAAATTTAGTATTTTCACTATTCAAAAAAAATTGAAAGCTTTCCGAAAAGTACCAAAAATTCACCGTAAAAGAATTTTGATATTTTGAAATCAAAAATGAAGTCCATTATGAAAAATAAAATTTATAAAATTTCAAAAAGTGTATATTACTATTCATAATGGACATTTTGATTGGTCGTGGTGTGTTAGAATCTCAAAGTAGCGTATAATCAAAGCTTTTGCATTATTCAAAGGGAAATGTACCATGGATGCTTGGTGTGTTACATGGTTTCCAATGATGTCTTCATGGTGTTCCTCCTAGCGTGTTAACATATGCTGGTGTTGCATTTATTTCCCCACATTCCTGCTATTCAGAGGTGGGTGTCTTTCACCACATTCAATGGAAATGTATACTCATTGATTGAAATGTGATGATGGGATATTTATTCATCCTTCCATGGATTCCAACTTGGAACAAATATCCTAGTCTGGGTCTCCCCCATATAATTAATTCATTTTCATGGAACTCATTCTAATGTCATCTCTTGGTATATTCCAGTTAATTATGTTGATTCTATCATGACATTACAATGGGTCTTGATAAGCCAAAAACCTTATGTTATGAGATTATTCACATAGGTAATTATTGGAATGTTTGGATTCTAGGAACATTACTCACCTATATTCTTCCTCTCATGGTGGATTATCATGGAGGCATCTTAGGTGTGGATCCTAAAACATCATTTGTTGATCATGAGGTATCTAACACCAACGTTTTATATATTCTAATAACATAACCATAGAAATAACATTTTTCTCATGAGTTATCTATTTGAGGTCACAATTTTAACATATAGTGGAGACATAGTCAATTGATCAGGGCACTCCATGGAGACATATCAAGAAGGTGTGTCCCTAGGAGGGATGATGCCACACCATGAGGGTAATTCCTTATGAGGGAGCACCATGAAGGTTTACCGGATGTATGGTTTAGGATTATATATGGAAGGAGATCAAGGAGGTGTTCCCCATTCAGGGAATATGCCACACCATAAAGGTGGATGGATTAGAACATCCTTTATAGAAAAATTTGGGAGGTGTGTCCTATAAATGGAAGATGTCACATTGTGTATGTTGATTTGGACTCCCTCCAGTGTGATTCTAGGAGGTGAGCCCATAAGAGTGGGGAAACTCGGTTTACCATTGGTAATTATTGAACCTCAAAGAGGAATCCTACATAACATATCTAGAATTAAGGGATCAAACCCCATGTAGATCGATGTCGTAGCTTAAGTTCATGTGACATGACTGGTCTATGTGGTTTAAAATAATGTTGTACAGATGGTCGTGTCATGAAGGGATCATTGATGAGGGATAGTTTATAGATTATTTATGTAATCTTCCTTTCGAAGTAGGATTTATATTTGTTGGTTATTGTGATTAATATGAATTGATTTTACCATGGGACTTGGAAGAGATGTGGTCTCCCAGGTGAATGACATGATCTTATGTGGGATGTGATCTGGAGAAGACTAGGATAGACATGGATGATGGGTTTGAACCTTAGAGAGGATTACTGTGTATCCTAGTCAGTTCTTAATCAAATACTAAATAGTTAAGAATGGTTTGGGGCTTATCCCTAAGTCGGATACCCAAGGACCATGTAGTTGGGGACTATATATAAGAGCTTCCCATAGGGTGAGGTTGGTTGGGGATTATGAGTAGGAACCTCTCATTGGGTGATTGTGAGGATGGAAAGGTCACTGCAAACCTCTAATACAACATGAATCATGCTCGGTGTGAGAAACCAGTGGAATAAGTAGACCTAATTCGTATGTCATGGATGAAGAATCCATGAGATATAGTGTTTGTATTGCACATGAAATCTACCTTATGAGGTTTTCATTCTATATGAGGAGGATCTTATTCCATGTGAGGATGATTTCATTCCTTTTGATCCATACATGGAGAATCCAATGCATATTGGTCATGTTGTGTGGGGATTACCTATGGAAGCTGCCTCTAATGGGTTACTCATATCCCATGGTGGGAGAGTAAGTGGAATCCCATGATGATCATACATGGGGAATCCCTTGTTGATTACATGAGATAGGTCTACCATTTTACGTCCTGTGTTATGGAAGATGGTGATATGATGTTTTATGTCGTTCAGTGTGAATATGAGGGACTGACTCTTGACCCCTTGGGTTTACATAACTATCGCTCATGCACCTATGGGAGGGGAATGGATTTAGAAATTCCATGATATAGTAGCGTGGAGGAGTTTCCAATCATGAGGTACACATTAAAATGCCTATGCTGAGAATCAACATGCATTAGCATATCAATTTTAAGAAGAAACATTTAGGTGGGAATATCATGCCACACTTGAAGTGGATAAGGCCATAGGAATGGGTGGCACTGGTCGCATAGGGACTTGAGGTGTAGTTGAACTGATCCTGGATGGATATGGGGGATTTGGGAACTAAACATTCACAAGGAGGTGTTAGTTGAAGTGAGGCAGAATGCAGAGGCTAGTTAGGAGGACTTTATAAATCATAGGTCCTCACAAAGGGGTGCTTAATGAATCTCAAGTGCTTTCTGGAGGTCAGGTGCTTTGCAAAGGAGGAGGATCCATGAAGCAAGTTGACCCTACCTATATATGAATTATAATCTCAGGAAAGGAGTAATTTGAATAGTCACAATGCATTGTGAAGCCTCAAGTGAACCCGAGGGCATTATTACATTTTGAAGGTAACATGACTTCAAATAATGCATCTCTATCAAATCTGGTGGCTCTCAAGAACAGAGAAAAGGGGATTTCACAGATCTCAGGTTCATTGGAAGATCCATTTTTAATCTCATTCATGATACTCGAGTTCTTCATTAATTGGGATAAATTCCGAAGATGAAATATTTGGTTCCCCATCCACAAAGGTTTGAATGGTGTGGGTATTTATAGGAAAGGTCTTTTTTGAAGTTAGGAAACAGTTCACGAACCAACTATGGATTTCATGAATGTGTGTGGCCTCGTCGAACTCGTGAAGGGAATTTTTTAGGCTCTGTACCTTAGCGATATACCATAAGACTTCTGGAGTGACTTCATCTAGCTTCATGTGTTCATGATAGAGATTCCTCGACTGAGAGTATGGTAATATGTATCCATTAATGAAGAAGGATGGATACACAAAGAATACCCGTTTGGGTTTTTTGGGCCTTTTGGGTCATATATTCTATGGACCCTACCTATCTTTATTCACTTTTCCCATGGAATGCATTTTAGTTCCAATATATTGAAAATAATTTTAATTTTGAATTTTTTAAAGTAAATATATATCTTGAATGTCAAACACATCTGGAATTGAATTATATATATTAAATTCAATACAAAACAATTTAAATCAAGTTCACATGGAATAAAAATAAATAATGTGTAATTATAGAAAAAACAAATAAATCATAATAAAAAATATTAATATGTAGTAAATAAAAATATGAAACAATATGAAAGGCAATGTATCTTTATAAGATATTGACATCATAAATTTGGGGTTGATATTATGGCCTCTAAACATCATATTTAGGTTATGGTTTAGTAGAATTATATTTATAAAATTTATTTTTCTTTCCAATGCCTTAAATATGTTTTTAATATAATTTTTATATTTTGTTATATTGTTGATATATAGTATGAAATATAATTTCAATACTTATAATTACTATGATATAAATTTATAACTTCCAAACAATTGGTTCATCCTTCCTTATAGTGGAACAAAATGTAGTTAATATTCTTATATATCTATTTCAATATAAATCATTCAATTCATAAGTGTGTATCTCAAGTTATGATCAAAATATATAAGTAAATGTATGTTTGTTCAAATCTATATGAAAAATTTAAAATAAATACACAAATTTAATATGACTTCCTAAGAAAAAGGTATAACTTTATTTCAAGTGACTTTGATTTTGTATGTCTTTGAAATTTATTTTTATAACGTTGAAATTCATTTATTATGATGTTATATGTCATTTCATATGGATTTTGAATTTTTTTTGGACTTTAATACAATTTTTTTATAAATTTAGTCCAAACTATATGATTTATATACTTGGAAAAATTTTAAATCGTAGGATTTTCTATGACATTCAAAATTAAAATATATGGATTCTTTCTAAACATAAATATATTTTAAAAATTCATATATATAAAATATGAATATATTTCATATAATATTAATAATAGATATATTTAATAAAGAATAAATAAATATGATAGATAGTGATTTTAAAACCAATATTTGATGAAATAAATGATTAACAAAGTTGTGAGAAATTATAATCATTACACTAATAAATTTTTAGGTAATTAAGTTATAAAAACATAAAATAAATGAATTTTCAAGGATCCACTAAACTTTTCTTACACAAGAAGTTCAATGTAGTAGAAAAAAAACCTCTAAAACTTCACTCCATAAACTAAGTATACCGAAATATATGATGTATTTTAACACTAATCACCACACAAGGTCGAATATCAAACACAAATCATGAGAACTCACAATAATAAAAAGATTTAGAAACAATAAAAATAAAACCGAAGGAAGAAAAAAATAAAAAGGAAAGAAGAAGAGGGATTTATCTAGTTTTGATATGGTGACCTATATCCATTAGAGAAACATTTCTACTTTCATTACCACTAAAAGTAAAATAACTATACTTTCAATTCAAAAATCAATTAGTATGAATAAATTAAAAATGATTAGCACTATATAATTCATTTATAAAAATTATATTAGAATAATTTTTTATGATGTGTAAGATAAATTATTCACATTAGTCCCCACTTCCATTTATAAGAACACTGAGCTATATATTATAGTTCCACAATTCTCAAATATTCTTGGAGATGACTCTATTATGAACGTACACTATTTATCTCCTATTTAACTTTTACATTCAAAATCATTCTCCATTAAATAACTCCAATTTAATCATCTAGCTACTTTTTCCAAAATAAACTTCATGTCCTCTATAATTACGTTAGAATATATGAACTTTTTGATGGTTCTCCAACATTATAGAGAGGATCTAATACTACTATCAATACATTTAGGAGACCAAAATTCCAGTGAACTAAATTTGATAAACCGAAATAGATCTCAAATCCCAAGAAAATAATAAATTCATCATCTCATAGGTTTCATTACAAAATTTTAATAATAAAAATATTATCTTAACACATAAAAGAAATGATATCTTGGAAAAATAATTTTAGAATACACAAATTAGCTTGATTTATTCCATTACATCCACATATATGATTAAAAAAATATTTCTTTAATAATTTTATTGAAAACAAATATTCATTTTTTCAATACTTAATTTTAAATTATATATAAAATATTACATTTATAAAGTATAATTTGGTTATTATACACTATTAAAAATAAAATAAATGGTTTTATTTAAGACTGATACCTAAAATGGAAAATTCAAGGAGTTTCCTAAAATACTTCCATTATATAGTACATTTCTATAATATGTAAACAGAAGCTTCCCTTCCTTATTTTAACTTTAGGATTTAATGACATTAAAAATTTTTTTAAAGAAACATTTTTGGAATCTCCAAATAAAATTTCCTCTTCCAATTTGAACTTTTACCCTCTACACTAAAAATATATCACCATGACCTAATCATCTCCTGACCTAGTTTATCCTTCCTCAATACTTTTAGAAAATTGGGTAAACATTTATTGATTTCATTAAAATTTTAATAACATTTACAAAAATGAGAATATAATTAATTCCATATACTTATGGAAACCTTGAGTGAACCAAACTGTTCTTCTCATAAGCAACTAGATTCACATGTTGAAAATTTCAATAGTTGTTTTCTTAGGAAGGGCTTATCTAACACATTACTTTATAAACTTTCATATAGTTTTTACTTTAAAAAAAATTCTTAAATTAATATTTTTATTTGTCTAATATTGATCTCCAACTAATTTTTTATGATGATAATTCCATTTATATACAAAAGTAGATTTTATTAGACAAGTATCATGATTTATATTAATTTAATAAGGATTATTATTAAATATTCCCCACTACAATGATGTATCCTATTAAATTCAGGATATTAATGGTCTTGTATCAATATTTTATAGTGAAAATGACCCCCTTCATTGTAAACCTAATTTCTTAGATATTTTTGTTGGATATTATGTCTGGAATATCATATATGACTCTTGGATGGTTGAGCAAATAACTCTTGTTTTCCAATATACATCATATTTAATCTCAATATAATTACTCTAGTATCCTTCCCAATGATTTCCCAGCTCAGTGTAACCCAATATAAAATTCCTATAAAAAGGAACATAACTCTTAGGGTCACATCATTTCTTTCTTTCCATGAACAAGATAATCTAGGGATATCTCACTTTTATATGAACCTACCTGATTTAATGACTAAGGTATTGAAAAGTATTAAATTATAAAAGAATCAAAAACTTATTATTATAATGGGTTTTAATATCACCATCTTATTTCATGTATTCCATTTATGTGTTCACACTTCTATTGATTTAGTTTGTAATCTTATTTCTTATAAAAAATAAGTATACCTAGACCATATTGATTTTTACCTATTCAAAAAAGTCTTATATTATATCAGTAACTCAACATATTAAGATATACTCATGGATATGAATTTTTTTTTCAAATATATGAAATAATTTCATGTTAAGAATTATAATCATATGAAATAAACTATCCCCATAAGAGTAATCTTGGAGCGATAAATTTCTAGTTACCAATTTTATAGATAATGCAAAAGCCTCTAGGCTAGTGAGTTATTTAAGACAATTTCCCTCTACCCAAGGATAATTTACTCATGATATATCACAATTCAAGTATAACACTAAAACATAATATACATAAACTATAATTAATCTTTAAAGATGATCCCATAACCTAATACCATCTCATGTTAGGGTAGAAGAAAATTGAATCCACTATTGCAACCATCATGGGATTCTATATATGCATGTATGATACTTTTAAAAGAAAATAATTATGTGAAAAATAGAATACATGTATTCCAAATATAGTAGATTATATCCACAAATAAAAAATAAGGAAATAAACTATATAAATGATCAGCTCATATATTTAAATATGAGATAAATATGTTATGAAAGTTTTATTAAGGAAATAATTATAAGAATGCTATAATTTTTTCATTCATTATGTATATTTGATAGTTAAATAAAAATAGGAATTATATATATATATATTAGTATGAAATCTTTCATATTATTCATTATATGATGTTTACTTTAACTATATGATATTAAATAAAACATAAAAATTTTATATTACAAGTTTATTATGTAATTAATTTTCATTCACTAAATATCAAATATTTGATATTATTTAAACATTGATCATATCAATTATCAAAAATACTTTTGATATCATTTTAATGATTTCTCAAATAAGTGACTTTTAATCTGAAAAATTCAAATTAAATGACCCGTGTGAAATAACATTTAAAGCACTATCATTTTATAACCTATGATATGCCACATCATAATATTAACATTGTATTTTCAATCTGTTCTATGATATAAATTATATAATATTTATGAAGTGATAATTGTTTTCAACTACATATCGAAAATATCATACTATGAAATCCTTAGGTTGTACATTATGACAAATTTAAATCCCTAGTGGATTGAACCATAACATTAGTGATAATGAATAATTAGAGATAAAATCATAATTAAAATATAATAATAGAATAAAATAATCCAGACATTAGTAATAGTCATTCCCAAGTAGAGTTATATACAAAATGATTATTATATTGTGATACTGCCAAAGAAAAATTCATACATGAAAGAAGGAATATAGTATAGTAACTACATAAAAAATTAAAATAAAGATTAAAAAGATATCTAAAATACCATAATAATCCAAGGATCATCTAGTTCTCCCAAACTACCATACTATGCACAAGGTGACCGTAGAACAAGGTGACCGTCTAGAATATGCCGCATATGTAAAAGTATCAAACCTGCATGGGCCAGGTCCCATGTCCATAGAACAAGGTGACCTCCTCGAGTCTAAGAAATTCATAATAGTATCAGACCTAAATGGGCTGGGTCATAAGGTTGTAGACTAAGGTTACAAAATATCCAAAGATATATGTTTATACAAGGGTTATAGGTGGAATACCTCGATCCCCATCATCAGTTCCATAACATAATAATGAGTAATGATATTTCATTAATCAACATCAATATGTAAATAAAATATAGGGCTATTTTCTTTTCTATACTCATTTATAACTTAATTTTCCATTACAATAACCTTAATCAACCCATTCATTAACTCAATTAATTTATTTAAGGCTTCCAAAAACAAGTGGTAGTTACGTAAACCGAAAGGTGTCATTCTTAACATAAGAGTATGGATTAACCAACTTCAAAGGTGGTTCAAGTTGAGGTTTAAAATCTCCATCCATGTCAAGGTTCTATGTTGGCCTCCCATTAAGGCTCAAGAAATAAATTTATGATATTTATTAATTTCTAGAGAAATTCTAGGAGGGACCAACATAAAACACAATAGAGATAATTTAATAAATGAGATAACCTTAGTGAGAGGGCATAAAAACATATCTTATGCCTATAGTAGATGTGTTTCTAGTATCAACCTTTATTTTGTCCTTAATCATAATAAAATTGATGAATATAAAAACACCCTAAATTAGGGAATATTAGATCATAGAAAAATAGTTCCATAGATAGCGGGGTAAACCGAGAAAAGATGGATATTGATTTAGTCTCCAATTGAAAGAAATATAACATGATATAAGGATATTGATTCAAATGTTGGGAAAATGAATAATATCAAACAATATTTTGGGTTGGAGGAGGATCCTTCTTGTGGTGAGGGATTCTATAAGTGAGGAGTGAGGAAAAATTACAGATAAATTAATTTTAATGGAGGGGAAAATTTTTATTTACCTCCCCTTTATGTGGTATCAATATTTTCCCACACGATTGGAAAAACCATGTGCCGGACTTACTATAAGAAATTCTCTAAGACACCCATCATATAAGCTAGGTTCATGGTTTGACTAACCATGTTCGGACTATAGAAAACACCTCTACCTATCTTGGAACCTATAAGGAAATTATATCTAATAGTCTATAGACCCAACTCTCTCAAATACCCCAAAAGTTTCAACAAAACAATTATTCAAATATTATTACCTTTGTATTCGCCTATGAATCAGTTTGTGATACACACAAGAAAACATGATCCCTAACCATGAAATCTATAGATCTTCAATAGTTATCTGCATAAAAAAATTCTATACTGAGTTGTAATCATATGACCCTTGATAAGATGTACTACTCCAAAGTCACCTAGATAATATGAGGTTCTAGTATCACTTTCACTCATTCTATTATCCAACACAATGGTGATCAGTATGACCTACCTTATAAGGCCTTGTAAGGAGAAACTTGTAAGGTATCTTGATAACTATTATTTTATTAGAACACATAAATATGTATACATTTTTACCAATAACATCATAAATGAAGGATACATGCTTGAATAATTTCCTCTAGTAACTATATTTTCCGTTCTGATTTGTCGTCGATCTTATGGTGTTAAGATGTACTCAAACATACCTATGTACCAAGTTATTTCTATAATCCATACCAAAACCACATTTTTAAATGACCATACATATTATAATGGATAGTATGAGGGAAGTCATGTTATAATATAATCTCATTAAGGGACATACTTCCTATATCACGCACTAAAAATGTCTCCCAAAAATGAAGGATGTGGGATACCTTCTTCATTCTATCCATGACCACCCAAAATGTTTCATTAACCCAAGGGAAACTCAATAAAATTATTTTAAAATACTTCACATCATCATCCCATTTACATTCCAGGTCTGGTAATCATTGTACAATGCCAGCATGTCACTACTTCTCTACCTATTCCTACTGACTGATAGAACACCTAGTGATAAAACCCATAATATGACATTTCATCCTAGGCCACCGGCACTACAAATACATGTCAATGTACATATTGGAAATCCATTTGTGTACTAACCATTTTGAGGCATGTTATTCTCAAAAAAGTTCCTATTTCATGTATTTAAGCACCCATATATTCCCATGTATAAGTAGGATGTCATCTCCATCGACTTACTAATCCGGTAGTGTGTCTCCTATAGAACTGGTCAATCTAGTAGTGGGACTACACCAAAAATACTCTCCCTTGGGACAAAAACTTTCATATTTGTTAACTTCCTCTTCTTCACTCTATCCAGAAGTGATGAGGCCATCAATAAGGACATAAGAAAAAACCTCTCTTAAATCTCATGAACCTTCAAATGCATCATAGAAATAAGATCTGTAACCATCCCTTTTTCATCGGCTTCTTAAATTTTTTTCATCTGAGTCTTCTATTTCAGAGAATATACAATTGTATTTCCATTTTTAGGCATATAGGAAAACTCTATATTGATGTATTGAAGGTATTTTAACCCCCTCTATTGTCTAAGGTTCAATCCAAGTTGGGTGAAAATATACTTGAGGCTTTTTCGGTCCATATGAACCATAAATTTCCCTTCAAAAAAACTGTCTCCAAAAACATAGGTCATGGAAAAATAATACTAGATAAAGGTTGTTCATTGGAAAATTAAACTCATTTGGCCTCAACATCCAGTACTCATATATAATAACAAAATCCTATTATATCAAAAATTCTCCTAAATCAATGTCTGATACAACACAAAGCACTATACATCCTCTACAATTTTTAGTTAGTATCAGGATTGGGGTTGAGTAAAGTCTTCCCTTTAACTCTTGAAAATATTTCTAACATGATTTAGAATATATTTACATAACAATATTCTTATTCGATATTGTTAGAGGTGTTCCATAAAAAGAAAAAAATTATAAATTGCCTATAATATCTATTTATCCCTATAAAACTCTATATGTCAACAATTTTCTTAGGCTACTTCCAATAAAAAACAAGTATCACCTTATCTCAGTCAACTGATAGTCTTTATTTTGATATAATATAACTTATATAGTGTAACTTATCAATCTATAAGTGTAATTTGGTGAATTTATCATTCAACCCATGCTCTATTAGTGTACTAAAAATTGTATAATAGTTCTTGAATGATTGTGTTGAGTCTGTGAATATACTATGATTTCATCCATGAGAACCACAAATATGGAATCAAAGTACAGGTGGAAAACCTAATTCATCAAGCCGATGAAAACAGTGGGAACATTTGCAAGACCAAACAACAAAACCAAATACTCATAAAAACCATAAATTATTAGAAAAATCTGAATAAGGTATATCTAAAGGTCATACTTATACCTAATAGTATCCCAAACACAAATAGATCATTGAGAAAATTCTCTCTCCTTGGTGATGTTCAAAGAGGATATCTATGTTAGGTAAAGGATACAAGTTCATCATAGTAAACTAATTAAATTATCATTAATCCATGAAATAACTAATTGCCTGATCCACTATTTTATATAAAATTGTTAGTGAATCCAATGGTGAAGTACTGATCTATATAAAACCCTTGTCTTCTAGGTCCTGTATCTATATCATGAGTTCCTTCAATTCAGTGGTTATCAAATTGTAACGAGGAAAAAAACTGGTGTAGCTCTTAGAAGTTTATCAACAGATAACTTAACCTCTCTAACTCTATAGGTATTCTAGAAAAATAATCATGAAAAAAATCACCAAAATGACCTATAATAGGAGGATCAGACCTCCATCTAGGGTGTCCCTTTTCCAATCCTAGTATAATTTGGTCCATATCAAATTTCATGTACATCCTAGTCATCATTGTGAATTTATCTATCACTCTCTCGTGATGTAAATGATACCCTTTGGAAATATTATACCATTTGAGTGTGATAGGGATCCAACCATTCTATTCTGAGAAAGAAATTGAATCTCGTCATCTTGAGGATGAAGAAATTACATAAGAAATAATTTTTTTCTACCTCAAGGGGGAATTCCTTGCATTGGTGTACACTTTCTGATCAATTTCTCAATGAAGTATCAAGTGTCATCACGCCATATAAATACTCTATCTCGATGTTTGAACTTTTCATAGTCACCCCAGATATAATGGAGTGGGAATTACCCGTATCAAATAAAATAGATACCATGGTGGATGTTACTAAAATCACACCACCAACTGTTGAAGGCCCAATTCTCTTCTCCCCCAATATAGGTCTCACTATATAAATATGGACTAATCCATGGCCTTAATATACAACATGACTTCCCTGATTAGGCTTTATCTATTGGGGATATGTACCACCACAGAAATTCTAAAAGATAAACATTTATTTGATAGTGTGTATGACATGCAACATCAAACATAAAATGGAATATAACCACTCAATAATTTATGGTATATTTAATTTTTTAAAATAAATTTAACATATTATATATCTTTTAATGAATGCAATACTAGGTTATCTACTATCACACGCAACAAGACTTTATTTGATAGATTGGGTTTATAAAAATCCTTCTCTTTATGACACACTTAAACATGATTTATTACATAAACATGCACTTAATATAACTCTGAGTATTTATAGGTCTAGTGTCTTGGGAAATTAGGAACATTACATAACAACTTAGAACATAAAACCCAACATATTTATTGAAAACTACTTTTACATGACCACAACATTCTTTCATACTTAGAATTGCATGGGATAACCTGAGGACATGCATAAACAAAGGCTGAGCTATAAAGCCCAGTAAGGGAGTAAAAAATTCATAACATGAATAATACAGTATATATTAGGCAATAGGAATATCAATAGAGTATAATTGAAACATGAACATAAAGGCATGATATAGCATGATTATCATAACATGGAAATGTGGAATCAACATTCAACATGATATTAGCCTGATCCAAGGCTCATTGCACATAGAGAATGAGTAAACCATCATTTCAATTCAATTAGAATTATTAAACCCCCATTGAACATGAAATATCATGATACTTGTCTTTACCCAATTCATTGGAGTGCCATCAGGGCGCACCCTTCTTAATCATTTCATTCCATGTATAAGTGTGCCACCTAAATCATATAATATGGATTAATTTAACATAATCATTTATTCAAAGATAAATGAATGTGGAATTAATACATTAAACTATATAATCAATATGTAAATGTGCATAATGTTGAATACTCTTGATATAGAAATGGGCATGGTATTCACTAAACAATGACTTTGTCTTGGAAAATCATAGTGCAATTTCGGCAGCATAACGACATGAAATAAGAATTCATAAAAATGGTTGATGAGTGATAAATGGGTGGATCATCATATTTACATGAAATATATTATAATGGGGTTATATTGATACATGTCCCAACATATGTAATGGAATTTAGATTCATAAAACAAAATAATTTCTTGAATGTAAATGAGGAGAGAGAAATCCCCTACAGAATTTCATGTTGGTAACGGGTGCACTTGTGAGGAAATAATGAGATATAAATGGGTATCTCATAATTAAAACATAGTTAGGGAATTATAGGAGAGGTTTTAAATCATACCCCAGAAGTTTTAATTGAATATACAATGGTATAGCAGCATACAAATACTTAGAAATAAATGAGATTGGAAGAAATCCCTTACCGAATTTTGGCATGGTAACGGGTGTACATGGGAGACATTAATGAGCAAGAAATGGGTCTCTCATTATTCAAAAATAAATAAGAAAGTATATGGTAGGTGAGAAATCATACTCCCACATTTTTTAATTGAAAATAAAAGTTCATAACAATATAAGGAAACTTGGACATAAATAGGGATGGCAGGAAAGTAACGATCCCTTACTTGGAAGTGTGACCCCAAAGGTTTGGGAGAGTATTGAGAAGGGATTCTTGGGAGATTGAGAAGCCTTGGGAGGATTATAGAGAGAGGGTAAAAGTGTTTTTTAGAGAATTAAATGGTTTGAGGGAATAGTAATGGGAGATTTAGTTGTTTTACATAGGAAGGAAGAGGGAATTCTTTATTATTTAGGTTTTGGACACTACACATTAAACTAATCAAAACCACAAAACAAACCACGGTTTTCCCATGTTTTTTTTCAAATAGGTGTGGAAAAAATTATTTTATAAGGCCAATGTTTCAACTTATTAAAATATTTTTCTTGCATATGTGGAGGTGAGTCACACTCTCAAGGAAATCATTTTAAAAAGTTAAAATGTTTTATAAGTATTGGAGGGTTCACTAAGGCACCATAAAATTAATAAAACAAATATAAAATCACATTATTTTAAAGGTAAAACATATATTTTCCGAAAACATCATTTATAGTATTTTATTACATCAGTATTGGGTCATTATGATGTCATAAAACGCCTTATATATTTAAATGGTAATTAATATTTACCAAAAAATTTAACTGTCTCAAAAAATTGTGAAAAATTCACCATTGGCTAATTTCAAAATACTGATTAAAAAAATTATATTCATTTTATATAAATAACTTTCTAAATATGTGAATGTTTACTTTTAAAATAAAAATTGACATTTATAGAAAATTCATGCGTTTTGACAAAAATGACTTTCAAACCTTAATAAAAATTACAATTGTATTCATAAAAATTATACCATCATTTATATTTAATAAATAATAATTTAGTAACAATATTTTATTAAAATGTTATTTAATTCAAAAATCCATTAATTCAAAAAAATAGATTTCTTAATTGAATATTAACAAAAAATACTTTGTGTGCTTTAAAATGAATTTACAAAGTAACAATAATAAAATGAATATATATTATATATTATATAAAAAATAATGCACATATTTATATTATTAGTGACTTTTTACATAACCCCTTATAACACCCACATAATACCTAATTGTAAGGTGTGTGATGTTGACAGACTCTTTGGGTGGCTCGGATAACATCACTCGGGTGGTAATCTCTATTAACTTCCACTTCTCCCATAGGCGGCTCCATTAAATATTAAAATGTTGAATCTCAGCTTGGTCTTGGTAAATAGTGAAGCCTAGTGACGCCACCTTCTTTTAGAGCTACAATAAATGGGCTTCGTATGGAGAAATTATACTGGATGAGGCCATCACTTCCTTTGTCTACGTAAATAGGAATTATTAATGCTCTATATTTATACTAATCATTTTATCAATGTTCAATGGATATATTAGAAATGGTATCAATTCTAAATGGTATTTTGAAATCCAAAAACATAAAACCAAGGAATTTCATATTTTATATAACAATTTTTCAAAATAATACATTTAATTATATCAAGAGAAATTTTTGTTAGTAAAAGTCTAGGTCATTACAATTTCCCCCATTAAGAAATTTCACCCTCGAAATTTCCTTTTCCCACACTAAAATAGATGAGGGCAAATCTGCTTTATCACATCCTATGATTCCCACATTGCTTCTTCAAACTTTTAGTTTCGCCACAACACCTTGATGAAGGGAATTGTCTTATTTGATAGAACATTTTCCCTATGATTTAAGATCTTTATCATCTTATCTTCATAAGAGAGGTAATTATCAAATTGTACCACCTCTCGATTGAGTACATGTGATGGGTAAAGTTTTTACTTCCTCAATAGTGATACATAGAATATATCATGTACTTGATACTAGTTTTGTGGGAGTGTTAGTCTGTAGGCCACTACTCCAATGTGATCTAAGATCTCAAAAGGGCCAATGTACCTTGGATTAATATTTCCCTTCTAACCAAATCTCATAACTCTCGTCCATGGTGATATGAGAAGAAATATCATCTCTTCAACATCAAACTCTGGGTATCAACGAAAACTATCAACATAGCTCTTTTGTCCACTCTGAGCAGCTTAAATATGCTTCTGAATGGTCTTATCCCTTTCCACCATTTATTTGACCATTTCTGGACCTTGGAGTTTTTACTTCCCCACTTCATCCCAACATGTTGGTGTTATACACCTTTTCCTATAAAGGGATTCATAAGGATCCATTTGGATACTTGAGTGGAAACTATTATTGTAAGAGAACTCAACCAAAGAAAGATGTTTATCCCATCATGCTTTGAGGTCCATTGAGCATACTCTCAACATGTCCTTAAGTGTTGGGATAGTCCGCTCAAATTGGCCATCAGTTGGAGGATGATAAGCCATCTGAAGTTCAGCTCAGTATTCAGAGCATGTTGAAGACTCTTCCAGAAAATAAAGGTGAATCGTGGATCTCGATCAGATACAATAGATAGTTGTAATCCATTCATCCTTACCACTTCTCTGATATATATTTTCTCTATTTTATCCAATGAGAAATTTTCACAAAATTCAATGAAGTGTGTAGTCTTTGTAAGATGATCCACAACAACCCAGATATCATTGTTTGTTTTGGATATATTCAAAAGTTCGGTGACAAAGTCTATGGTGATGTTATCCCATTTCCATGCTGGTATGGGGAATGGTTGCATCATCCCCTTGGACTTCTGCCTCTCATCCTTTACTTGCTGACATACCATTCACTTTGATGTATACTCAAAGATGACCTTCTTCATGTTATCCCACCAATAAGGCTCTAGGAGATCTCAATACATCCTTTTGTTTCCTAGGTGAATGGAAACAAATGATCTATGTACATCATCCAAATGTTATTTCTTTAACTTTGGAATTGATGGAACTCATAGTCTTGACCCAAATCTCAAAATTACTTCTTAATTAACATTGAACTCCAAGGATTTATCTTTCTTGATAGTTTTCACTTTCTTCTGAATTCCCACATCTTCCTTTTGAGAATTATTTTACATTTCCAAAATAGATAGTTGAGAAATCACTTATGAAAGGATTGATGTTGTTCCATTATTTATGATTCTCATGTCTATCTTCATCAAATCTAATAAGATTAGATCCTTTTCAATTCATATTAATGATAGAATCACTAGGTTATTTCAATATAGATAATATTCCACCTTTTTTTCTTTCCTAGGGTGGTAATGGATTGTGTATTCATAGTATTTGATCAGCTCTAACCATCTTCGTTGATATATATTCAACTCTTTTTGTGTGAATATATACTTGATGTTTTTGTGATCTATGTATATTTCACACTTCTCCCCAAATAGGTAATGTCTCCATATTTTAAAACAAATATTACTGCAACCAACTTCAGATCATGTGTTGGATAGTTTTTCTCATGATATTTCAATTTCCTTAAAGCATAGGCAATTAGTTTTTCATTTTGCATCTAAACACATCCCATGGCCTTCTTCAAAGATTCATTAAATACCAAATAAAATTATCCACTAGTGGGTAGTGTGAGAACAGGCATAGTGATAAGCCTCTTTTTCAACTCCTTGAAGCTCTCTTTGCATTCATCACTCCATGAAAAAATTACTCCCTTCTGAGTTATCTTGGTAATATGGTTGTAAAATCATGAAAAAATTCTCAAAAATTGGCGATAATATCCATCTAACCCTAGGAAGCTATAGATATCAATCACCGATATTGGCCTCAACCATCCCTCAATTACAACTGTCTTGGAGGGATCCATAGATATCCCATTACATTTGTTGATATGACCCAAGAAAGACACCACCTTCAACCAGAACTCACAATTATTATACATTTCATAGAGATTCTTCTTTAAAAAGGTCTCTAGTACAGTGCATATATTCTCCTCATGCTCCTCCTTGGTTTTGGAATATATTAGAATATCATCTATAAAGACTACCACAAATTTGACAAGGTAATATCTAAAGACAATATTCATAAATTCCATGAATATTTATAGAGAATTAGTGAGTCCGAAATGCATTACTCTGAATTCATAGTGCCCATAACTTGTATGAAAATTAGTCTTGGGGATATCCCCCTTCTTCACCCTTACTTTGTAATATCCTAACTACAGATCCACCTTGGAAAAGTATTGTACTCCACATAGCTGATCAAACAAGTCATAAACATAGGGTAGAGGATACTTGTTCATTTTAATGATTTTGTTGTGCACACAATAATCAATGCAAAGGCTCATTGACACATCCATATTATTGAAGAAGGCCACTGGTGCTCCCCATGGTGTAGAACTTGGGCATATAAACCCTTTATCCAAATTCTTCTGTAGTTGTTTCTTCAACACCTTAAGTTCCACAATAGCCATTATACATGGAGTCTTAAATATTGGAAATTTCCTAGGTATAAGATCAATTTATAATTCAATATCTCTTCTAGGAGGAAGACCTGAAAATTCCTTGGGAAATACTTCAGAAAATTCCCTCACAATAGGCATGTCTTCAAGGATGGTTTCTTCCTTAGACTCAATCATCTGAGAAAGATACACATGCTCATAGTGAATTAATATCCATTCTTGATATGATGGTTATAAAGAAGATTCATCCTCCTCCTTACACATGTATAGAATCAGGGGTTGATTCACCATATAGAGAGTAATTTCCCTCTCATAACAATTTATGTTGGCTCGATATAAGGAAAGCCAATTCGTGCCACTAATTTCATTAAATATCACTAGAGCGAGTATGATGTGGTTATTCGGGAAGTTTAATCTGAAAATTATGATAGGGGAGGAATTATATTCATGGGATGCAATGATTTAACAATTTTCCATTCTCACTGTCATCCTTAATTCCATGATTTTTGGTGGTGTTGGGTTTATTCTACAAAAATTTTGGGATATAAAAGAATGCATTGAACCAGAATCAAAACATGCATTCTCTATTATTGAATGAATAACTAGCGTACCTATCACCACATTATTTTCATGGTTCACTTTGACCATAGTGACGGAAAACGATCACCCTTGTTGCCTTGGAGGTTTTTGGTTGCCTCCAAAAACCCAAGTCTTAGGGTACTAGTTTGAAAAGTGCCCTGGTTATTTGTAGTTAATGTAATGAAAAACATGTTAAGGGTTGAACGGATCGTTCCCCTCCTATGTCGCAGTCGTGGGTTTTTATTATCGAAAGTTAATGTTCATTTTTCCTTCTCTTCCACACCTAAAACATTTCCTCATCCCCTTCAGGTATTTTTCGAGGTGCTTCTTTCCGCACCATTGGCAAATGGGGTGCTGTATTTTCTTATCATTGTTGTATTTATCTAGAAGACCTCTATATTTAAAGTCCACCATACACTTCTTATCCACATGATACCCCTAAAATTTGTTGATCTCCATTTCATCTTTGAGTGAACATCGGACAATTTTCTCATAGCTCTTGAAGTCATGGATCTCTAGGGCTTTTTGTAGGCGTTTTTTTAGCCCACCAAAGAACCGATGAACTTTGCATTCAGGGTTAACGAAAATGTTGGAGGCATATCATTTAAGCCTTTTAATTTTTTCCTAGCACTCTATTATGTATTCATTGTCCTTTTTTTGAGGTAACTAATGTCCCCTTCCATCTTATGTTAGAGGGTGCGATGAAAATATTTATCGAAAAACATTTTTCAAAAATCCTTCCATTCCAACACCTCAATATCCTCCTATGGCTTCGTATTTTTTATCAATTTCCACCAATTATCAGCTTCACACTCTATATAATAAGTATCCAGTAGAACCTTCTCTTATTTAGAACTTTTATGGATGGAGAAGGTCATCTCAATTGATTTGATCCACTATTCGGTGAGTTAGGGATTAGATGATTCATTAAAAGTAGGAGGCCTTTTTCTTTTGAATCTCTCAATTGTGACTTTCTCTTTCTTATGGGGGTTGAAATTTCTTCTTGAACCATGTTTCTATTCAAAGCTTGAGTTAAATGAGAGATTATTGTGAAAAACATAGTGATTCCTGCTCACATCGGATTGGTCATCTCATTAGAATAGACATCATATTGATCTTCACATCAGTTGTTTGCCCGTGTCCTATTATTACAGTCCATGGGCGAGAATAAATGGAAATTTTTGGGTAACATATAAAGGGTAATAAAATGAAAAAAAAACATATTATTTATAAATTACTTTTATTTCCTTAACTTGTGAATTTGTAGGATTCAATCTATGTTATCCATGATCTACTTCCCAACATATATTTTTAGGAGCATTTTTTTATTCACGTAATAATGGTTCATACTAAGCTTATGAATTTACCAAAGTATATACCCCAGGAGTATCATAACCAAGAGTGCATCATGGCCCATTGTCCTGCACCAGTTCCCAATCAAGTCTAGCTCAAAACGGTGTTTTTGTTTTTTACCCCTAGATACATTTGTGCAAGAGCCGCATATACATGATCGTATCCAAAGAGTGATGTATTTTCTTGATAAGCCACTAAATCAATACTCACCAAAATGTAGTTATGTTTTTATTATACTTAGCCTTATCCGTAAGTATTTCACTAGTGAATTCTAATCTTAATCCTAAAAATAACTAAACTTATCCTTTGATACCAACAATAAAAACCCTTCTCTTTTTTACACACTTAAACATGAATTACTACATAAAAATGTACTTAAGAAAACTATGAGTATTGAGATACCTAGTGTCTTTGAGAATTAGGAACATTACATGAAAACTTAGAACATAAAACCTAATATCTTTATTGAAAAATTCTTTTACATCACCAAAAAAATCTTTTGTACTTAGCATTGCATGGGAAAACCTGAGGACATGCATAAAAAAGGGTGAGATATAAAGCCCATTAAGGTATTAAAAAAGTCATAACATTAAGATTATTGTAGATGTTAGGAAATAGACATATCAATGGATCATAAGAGAAACATGAACATAAAGGCATGATATAAAATGATTATCATAACATGGAAATGTGGCATCAACATTTAACATGATATTAGCATGAGCCAAACAACATTGAAGATTGAGAATAATAAAACCATAATTAAATATGAATAATAATGATTAAACCCTCATTTAATTTGATTTATCATGATACTAGTCTTTCCCAATGCATTGGAGCGCTATCAGGGAACACCCTTCTAAATCATTTCATTTCATGCATAACTGTTCCACAAGGATCATGTAACATGGATTCATTTAACCTCATCATTTAATCCCTGGTAAAGGAATGTGGGATTAATACATGAAACTATATAATCAATAACTAAATTTTTATAATTTTGAATACCATTTATAGAGAAATGGTCATGGTATTCATTACCCACTGACTTTGGCTTAGAAAATTGTGGTGAAATTTCTAGACCATAACAGCGTGACATAATAATTCATAAATTTTTTGATGAGATAGAAAGGGGTGTATCATAATATGTACATGAAATGTACAGTAATTTGGTCATATATATACATGTCACAACATATGTAATGTAATTTATATTCATAAAAAAAAAAGAATTTCTTGAATGTAAATGATGAGAGAGAAATCCCTTACAGAATTTCAGCATGGTAACAGGTGTACTTGGGAGGCATTAATGAGAGATAAAGGGATATATCATAATAAAAACATAAGGAGGGAAGTATAGGGTTTTTTCAAAATAATACCCCAACATTTTTAATTGAAAATACAAAGGTATATCAACATAAATAAACATGGACATAAAAATGATAGAGAAAGAAATCCCTTACGGAATTTTAGCATAGTAACAGGTGTACATGGGAGGCATTAATGAGAGATAAATTGGTATATCATAATTAAAACATAAGTATAGTAGTATAGGACATGTTCTAAATCATATCCCTAACATTTTTTATTTCAAAATAAAATTTCATACAAATATACGGAAACTTGGACATAAATAGGGAAGGAAGGAAAGTGAGGATCCCTTAGTTGGACGTGTGATCCCAAAGGCTAAGGAGAGGCTTAAGAGGTTCTTTTTGGGAGCATAAGGTTAATAGGGTGGATTATAGTGAGAGGAGGGTTGAGGTTTGTTTAGATACAAATGGTTTGAGTGAAGAGTAATGGGAGATTGAGTGGGTTTATAAATGAAAGGAGATGGAATTCATTATTATTAAGGTTTTAGACACTACACATTAAACTAATCAAAACCACAAACAAACCATGGGTTTTTACCCATGGTTTTTTCCGAAGTGGAGTAGAAAAAATTATTTTATAAGTATAATGGACAAACTTATTAAAATATTATGCTTGCTTATGTGGAGGTCAGTCACACTCTCAAGAAAATCAATTTAAAAAGTTAAATTGTTTTATAAGTCTTGGAGGGTCCATTAAGGCACAATAAAATTAATCAAACAAATATAAAATCACATTATTTTATAGGTAAGACATATATTGGCCTAAAATACCATTTATATCATTTTATTACATAAATATTGTGCCATTATGATCTCATAAAACACATTATATATTTAGAGAGTATTTAATTTTTATCCAAAAAATTCGACTATCTCTGAAAATTCTAAAAAATTAACCATTGGATAATTTTAAAATCCTAATTAAAAAAATAATATTCATCTTATCTAAATATTTTTATAAATATGTGAATTTTTAATTTTAAAATAAAAATCTCCATTTATAAAAAAAGCATGGGTTTTTGCAAAAATAGCTTTTTAACCCAAATAAAAATTACAATTCTATTCATAAGGATTATACGATCAATTATATTTAATAAAAATTAATTTAGTAATAATATTTTATTAAAATATTATTGAATTAAAAAATCCATTAATTCATCAGAATAGATTTCTTAATTGAATATTAACTAAAAAGTACTATTTGTACTTTAAGAAAAATTTACAAAGTAACAATAATAAAATGAATGTATATTATTTATTCTATACAAAAATAATATACATAATAATGGTTCTAGGGTCTTATTACATAACCATTTATAAAATCTATGTAATAACTAAGGGAATGGTTTGCAATGGAGATGGACTCTTGGGGTGGCTCGGATAACATCACTCGGGTGGTAATCTCTATTAACTTCGACTTCTCTCGTAGGTGGCTCCATTCAACATTAACGTGTTGAAGCTCACCTTTGGATTGGTCAAGAGTGAATCCCTGTGACGCCAACTCCTTTATGGTCTCTGACAAATGGGCTTCGTATTGATCAATTTTACTAGATGAGTTCAGCGCTTCCTTTGTCTGTGTAAATTGGATTTGTTAATGCCTTGTATTTATACTAATCATGTGATCAATATTTAATGGATATATTAGCAAAGGCAACAAATAATAACAGTATTTTGAAATAAAAAAACCAAAAACCAAGGAATTTCATATTTTATATAACCATTTTACATAATAATACTTTTAATTAGATCAACAGGAAGCTTCATTAGTAAAAGTTTGGGTCGTTACAGTGTTGCACATAAGACTAAGTTTCATTGAAAAGTAATATATTATTAACATTATTAATAAATATAATAAGACACAAACAAGAAATTAAATTATATATTGTTAATATTTTTAACTTTATTATGAAGATATATTTTTTATTAAAATTCATAGGTTAAAAATTTATTACAAATTAGTATATCAACCAATTGAAAATAATGCAATTGTTTTTATTCTTACAAAGGTTTTTTATCCTAGTAAATTAAATTAATTACTATTTGTAAATTATATTAATAAAATATATATATTATATGTTCAATAAAATATTTTTTATATTCATCCAATATGCTTGATAATCATAATATAACAATAAATCCAATTTTCTCCTTTGAAATGTGTTTTTCTAAAAAGGAAATTTTATAGCCTTTAAATGGAGAACCTATTTGAGATAAATTTTTTGGAACTTTTAAACAATTTATATGTAAAATTAAACTTTATTTTTTAAATAATAACATAAAAATTATCTTAGGGTGAATTATTTTTAATTTTCTATGTTGTTTCATTTTATAATGAATAGTTAAAATTACTAAATTTTAATTAAAAACTTCTTTTTTCCAATTTATTTATATGGTTAAATTATATTTTTTATTCATTCTATAGTTAAATTATATAAATTTTACATATAATAATACAATTTATTTCATTTTAATCAATTTCACTTTTAAATTGGATACAACACCATTTCATACTTTTGAACATTTTTACTTCATAAACCCGCTTTGTTATCCTGTCTGCACGATAAATTGTAAATTAATTTCTTCCACTTATCTGATTGGAATTTGTAAAAATGGATTTTATATTTGGAATAAGAATAATTTATAATGTATAATGAGTTCAAAAATTATTTACCATAAATATTACTTTACGTGACTAAAATTAATTACAGTAATTAAGAGAAATATTAGCTTAATATGGGACTATACATCATACTTAATGACCAAAATGACTTAAAATATTATAAAAACTACATTTTATGGCCATATTTTTAACCTACCAATTGGATATAATTTGTTTCATTATTTTATCCACAATACATGAAAAAATCTAGGCAGAATTTCCTTTTTAAAAATCTCTAAGAATATCACTCCTCCTCCACTATAAAAAGTCAGTCTCCCCTCCCAGTTATTCAAACCTCTCAATACATTTTTCTCATCCAAAACATATCCAAATAATATCCCAACATTCCTAACCTAATCCTAGAATACTCACCTTAGACATAAATAAAATCAAGGATGCCTTTTGGTATATGCCAAATGGAGTTACTTGAATAAGAGGTAACCTTCTTCAAGGATCACTTTTTTTCATTTACCTCTTCAACCCATCAATAATATTTATATAATTATTATATAATATCCAAAGTATCTAAAATATACTTAATTTTTCTTATGTTAAGTGTTTTAACTACACCTACACACAATTACATCCAATAGGTAACAAACTTACTGTTTGTCTATGAGGTGAACTCCCACATCACGAAATGTTGTCATTCATTTTTTCCATTACCACCTTTCAGGGTTGAAAATTATGATGGGAAAAAAATTATATGATATATATATTATATTTATGATGCATTCATACTTTTTGAATTTTTATATATGCATACCTTCTTGCATTCCTTTTTTTAAAATATGATAACATCGTTTGTGGATGTATGGACTACCGCCTCCACAAAGCAAAGTGATTCATTCACGCTATACATGTAATGTATTAATACATGGTTTTAATAAAACTATATGAAATATATGAAATAAATATGATACTTATATACATATATATCATTCAATGTTAATTATGTTAAAAGAAACAACATATACCCTATCATCTTGATCATTTTTTATATTATGGATATGATGAAATTATGATCTAAGTAATAGGAACAAATCTAAAAAGTTAAAACTTACCCGACATACTATACAATTAACACCTGAAATAGTGAAAATAATGAAGGATTATTAACAAATGAGTAATAAGATATTATAATAATGGTTCTGGTGTAATGTAGTTAAATAATTAAAACCATTATATAAGAGGATAAATTATTTTCACCCAAAAGTAATCATATAGTAAGGGTCTATTTCTCTAACATTTATTTTGGTGAGGCATACACCATTTTTACTACTTACATATTTTAGGTGGTTTTTATACTTCCCATTTTGATCTATTATATAATGAATTATTTAATCTTTATTTTTTTTAATGTTTAACTTGATTTTATTTATTTCCTACGGTGTATGATTCAAAATTTACTATGTAGAAAGGGACTTCGTCTCAACTACCATTCTTTGAGCCATAAATTATTTTTGTGTACCTAATTTCCTATATATTGTTTAAATACTAACAATTTGACATATAATATCATTAATAATTCATTATTCGTGGTATTTTATGTTTAAATATTAATTATTTAACCTTAGGGTTTTTGAACATAAAATTTCTAAGTGCTAAATAAATTTCATAACTCAGTTATTTTTATTGGGTTATCTTACTTCTTCATTGCCATAACTATTCTATGATTATGTGTATACTTATTTTTACCATACATTAAATTATTTCAAATAATCTTATGTGTATTTATAGTTGATGCACATAATCAATTAATTTTTTTAGTCTCAATTTAACATTATGGTATTTTCAAGAGATTAATTTACAATCTCATTTTATTTGGGATTATTTACACATTAATTTCCATTAGAGAAAATTATTTTATTGTTGTTTAATAAACCATTTCATTTTATTATCCTATAGTTATTCATTAGCTTTAAAAATTAATTGTACCATTTTTTCACTCTTTCATACTTATAATGTTTTAGAATGTGTTTTTAAGAAAATCCAACATCATTTCCCTATTTAGTCGGAGAACCTTCTTTCATCTAAAAACCCAATTTTATAAAAAACAATTCAAGAATATTTTTAAACTTTTCAAAAAGATTTATTAAATTCATTTTTACACATTTTTTCTTTCACAAATGTTTTCAAATTAATATTATTTTCTCTTTTTGAATAATTCATTTTTCTAACCATTTTACCATTGAAAATGAAATGTCATGTTTTACCTTTTACGGAATGTACATATTTACTCATCATCATTTCATTGAATATTCCTTTATAATATTAAAATTTCACTTTTTAAACAACTTTTTTTTGAAATGTAACTTTCAAATAAAATACTATTTAAAATGTTTTTCAAAATAAAAAAGATATTTTACTCAATAGTGATTTTAAAATATCCTTTTATGAAATTTCCATTCATTAATGAAAATAAAACATTATTTTACTCCACTTAGGATATGTGGTATAGATACCGTCCATATTATTCCCCTAGGTGGTTTATATTTGATTTTGACAATGGTAGTAATGAAATTCACTTCCCCAATTTCATTGTTAGTCCCATTAAAATACTCAATTTCCTTTGATAATTAGATATCAAATTTACCATAATTATCCATATAATTTTTTATGGATATGTTTATTTCCTAAACCATATACCATTTTTTAAATACGGTGTTTACATTCAAAGTTATTTTATTATATAGAAAAATATTTATAAATATGTATTGTATCTCCAATATATATATTTGATAAGGAATATTGTTTATTAATTTAATAGATTACTCTAAATGAATAATGCTTTGGATACACAGTTATGGGTGAGGTTGAACATTATATAGCCCGTAGATGCATCGATAGGTTATCATGAGACATATTAGGGGCAAAAATTAAATATTTTTCTACGTTTAGTTTTAAACCATCTTATAAAAGGTCTTGATAGTATAGGTTTTCATCTGCATGAGACACGACGACTAATAATTAATCATTGCCTTTGTTTTTATTTAGTATTTATTATCCATAATATTTTCACTATGAAAAAGTGGATAGATTCATTTCATTATAATTTTATTGATTAAATTGTATATTTTTTAGTTTCTTACCTTTATTTATTGATTATTGATTATCTAGTTATTTAAATGCCATGTCTTCCTGGTCATTTACCATTTTGTGTTGATTATGCACTTCGTTCTCATTTTATTGATTATATGGAATGTGTGTTCATTTTTTACATATCTATATTAATTATTCTCATTGATTCATTATTCCTTGCAATTTATTTACACTTAATGATAATTTAAGCTCACACTTATTTTGTTTCTCTTTCCCTAGGAATATTAGAAGTGTACTAAGAAAGATATGTAATGATACACTAAATGGAATAGTAGTATCCTCAAAAGATATAATATTATGTTATAAATAGTATATTTATTTGTAACGCATGACTCATGTTTGTATCTGGTTTACCAAGAATACTAAACACTTAAATACTTTAGCATTTGATTCCTTTTAATCATGTCAAAATAATGGTAGTCAAAATAGGCTTTGGGTTACTAGGGTCTAGTCACAATAGTTTTTATAAAATGAATTTTAGTAGCTTCCTTAGGAACTAGGATTAGGAAAACATTGATAAGGGAATATAACCCTAAGATTGAATTTGAGGATAAGTGTAGAATAAAATACTATAATTTTGGTAAGGTGGATATTGTGTGGGTATTCCTAATAATACATCCTTGTCTAGATTCTACAAGTGGGTCTGCTTCTAGTACAGATGTACCTAGGTGTAATAACTCTAAAAAGGTGCATCAAACCTGAATTTAGTGTAAGCTAGTATATGAAAATGTGCCTTACTGTGCACCTTGTTTGACACCCAATGTTTGTATTCTTAGGATAATTAATTTTTTTTACAAACCATTATAAAGGATTTGAATAAATAATGACCACGAATAACCTAGGTTAAACTCTATACCAAGTAAGGACATATGTGTAAATAAATATATTAATTATTTATGTATTGAGGTTCTATTGAAAACCTTAGTTAAAAGGATATTTAGTGATTAAAATTATTTAACAGATGTCAATAATATTTATTTTTAAAATTATATTAATATATTTTTCAATAAAGGACAACTTGTATTATAGGTAACAACCCATCAATTCTAGGAAGGTCATGGGATGTGAACCCATAATTGAGAATGCTAATGGTTTTTCACCTACCACTGAAGCATGTGATGTCTTGGTTATTGTGTAGTTATTTCTAGTTAAAAATTTCTTATGAATAAATATTAATTATAAACCAGTAGTGTTGATTTTAGGTATTGAAATTAATTTCATAACTATATGGGTTTTGGAAAATAGTAAAATAAAAATATAATGACTTGTTTTTTGTGTATTATGATCTGTTAAAAGAATATTTTATTTCTTAAAAAAATATTTCATTCTAGGATATCAATTTCATGGAGTAAGGTATGAATTTGATATTGATCGAATAAAAACCAAAACAATAAAGTGTTCAAATGAAAATTGAAATTTTATTTACTTATATTATTGTTAAATAGGATAATCCCTCAACATTAAGAAAAAAATTATCTGAAAACAAAAATGTTATCATAATACTATCATTTCTATTGAATTGATGGTCATTTAAATCATCACATATTTATTAATTTGGGGCCCTAAAATTTCCATTTACAATTCACTTATAGATGATTGATGACCTCAATCACTCCACATAATTATTTACTCTATTCCTCTAAGACCATATTTTCACTTTTTTTTAATGTTCTCCTACATAAAAACCTACTTATATGTTATTTCTTGTGACCTTGGTAGAGCCCATTATCTATTTGCAAGAGGATGTTTCACCAACACTTCTCATGATGTGAGATTTCAAAAAAGTAATTTTCAAAAATAAAACCCTATTTTTCCATGATCGAGTATAAATATAGAGGATTCAATTTATTTATGGTGGGGAGAATTTAACCCACTTAAAATTCTAAATGAGTAACTTTTATTCGATAACGTGTGTGACACACAACACCAAATTTTGAATAGAATATAACATCTCATGAATTTAATGTTTATTTAAAATTTTAAATAAATTTATCATATTATATAGTTTTTAAATCATTCAATAATGATTTAGCTTATATCACAAACAATAAAGACTTTGGTCAATAGCATGCATTTCACTAAAGATCGAGTTTTACAAAACAACCATAAATTATTAAAATTTTATTATTTAATATAATAAGATATTAGTTATACATTAAATTAGAGGTTATGAATATTATTAAATAACTTATGAAAATATATGGTTCATAAAATTTCATAGGATACCAATTTATTTGAAATGTATATATGAACAAATTAAATTATAATGGAAATGGTCTTATTCTTATAAAGATGTTTTATGAAAAAAAAATTAAATTAATTACTATTAGTGAATGATATTAATGAAATAAATATATTATATATTCAATAAAATATTTTTTATATTCATTTAATATGTTATTTAAGAATAAGATATGAATTAATCATGTTTTATACATAAAATTTGTATTTTTCTAAAAAGGAGATTTTACCGCCTTTTAATGGAGAATCTATTTTGAATCGATTATTTGAATTTTTTGTAAATTTTATATGTAAAACTGAACTCAATATTTTAAATTATAATATAAAAAATATATTTGGGTGAATTTAGGGTATTTTCCTACAAAGTTTCATTTTTTAATGAATAGTGAAAAAAATTGAATTATAATTCAAAACTGTGTTTTTGTCTAATTTACATATAAGGATAAATAATATTTTTTTATTAGTTTGAAAGACTAATTTTATAAATTATACATCAATTAATCCAATTTATTTCATTTTAATTAATTTTACATTGAAATATGATATAAAAACAATTTTAACTTTTAAACATTTGTACTTTAAAACCTCGCTTTGTCGTCCCATCTGGGGTATTAATTTTAAATTAATTTCTACCACTTATGTGATGTGAATTTGAAAAAATTATTTCCATATTTTTATTAATAATAATTTATAATTTATAATAAGTTCAACTTATTTTTTTACCAAAAATGTTGTTGAATGTAATTAAAATTAATTATAGAGATTTAGAATAAAAATACTTTAAAATGGGAGTAAACATTAATATTAATTGCCAAAATAACCCAGAATATTTTTAAAAATAATTTATATATCCATATTTTGACCCTATGTTCCCTTTTATATAATTTAATTCATTATTGGAGCTACTTTACTTGGTAAAAAGATGTGTAGGATTCCCTTTTTAAAAATCCACCATAAAGCCACTCCTCCTCCACAATAAGAAGGCACTCACCCATCCCACTTATTCACACCTCTAAATAAATTTTTCTCTTTCAAAACCTACCAAAATAAGATCAAAAATTAAATCCCATAATCATATAAGACTCACATTTTTCATAAAGAAGACAAATGATGTATTTTGGTATAGACCAATAAGAATTACCCAATTAAGAGGTAACATTGTTCAATGATAACTTTTGTATCATTTACATCTACACCCATTAAATTGTTTTTATATCATGATTATATTATAACCTCATTATATTAAATATACTGATAAGTTTTTATTTTAATATTTCTATCAACACCTATACACACTACCATCATATGGGTAATGAACATGCCATTTGTGTGTACGACGAACTACCACCTCACGAAACGATGTCGTTCGTTTTTCTTTTACCACCTCTCATGGTAGGGAATTATGATGGAAACAATTTTTTTATATGGTATATATATTATATTAATTATGTATTCATAGTTATTTAATTTTTATATAAGCATGCCTTCATTCATTCCATTTTTTGTAAATACTATAACATTGTTTGTGGATGTGTGGAGTACTACCTCCTCAAAGTGATGTGATTTGTTCACACTATACATGAAATGTGTTAGGGTATAGTTTTTGAAAAATGTAAAATAAATAAAATAATTATGATATTGATATACATAAATATAATTCAATTTTAATTCTTTTAAATATAAAAAAGAAATGGGTGTAGTGTTCATGCGTACGTACGACATACAATCTCCATGAACGGTGCATTTCATTTCTTATAACAAAATATTATATATTAATATAAATACCTATATAATAAATATATATATATGATATTTAAATCATGTTTTAAATTTTTTAGATGATTAAATCATGACCTAAGTAAGAAGAACAAAAATAACGCGTAAAACATACCCGATAAACTAGGAAACTAACACCAGAAATAGTAAAAATAATGAAATATTATTAACAAACTGGTAATAAGATATTATAATAAGTTAATAAATGATATTAAAAATATGACTATGGTTCTGGGATAATTTATTTGCAACATTAATACCATTATAAAGGAGAATAAATTATATTTACTTGAAAGGAGACACAATGTAAGAGAATCTTGTCTCACATTTCTTTACATGTGGCATATGCCATTTTCACCACTTACTACTTTTTGTGGTTTATATAAAAATGAATTTGAAATATTATATAATTAATTATGTTATATTAATGGTATTTAAATTTTTATTTGATGTTATATCTTTTATGGGGCTTGTGATTAAAAAGTTACTAACTAGTAAGGGGCTTCGTTTTAATTTCCACTCATTGAAGCATACTATGTTATTGTGCACCTATTTTCTTATATACAGTGTAAATACTTCCAAATAGAAATAAAATATCATGATTACTTTATTAATCATGTTATTTTGAGTATCAATTTGAATTATTTCATCTTATGGGATTTGAAATTAAAATCTCCAAACTGTGAAGAAATTTCATAACTCAATTCTTTGTCATTGGGTTATCCTACTTCCTCATTGTCATTAATATTATATGATTATATGTATAATTATTTTCAATTTTAATTTTTTTATTTACACCTACCTTATTTGGATTTATAGTTGATTCACATAATCAATTAATTGGTTGAGTCTCATTATAATGTTATGGTCTTTTCAAGGGTTTACGTCAAAATATCATTTTATTCAGGATTGCTTACACTGGAAATTTCATTAGAAGAAATTACTTGATAATTGTTTAATATAGTCTTTAATTTTCTTATCATATTGTTACTCACGACCTTTTTCATGTAATATTACAATTTTTACACTCTTTGGTGCTTAAAATGTTTCAAAAAGTGTTTTTGAGAAAACCCGAATTCATTATGTCTTTAGTTAGAGAAATTGTTTTCTTGTAAAAATATCTTTTATAAAAATGGATTAAAAATGATTTTAAACTTTTAAAATTTATTTTCTGAAGAAAATTTACCCTTTTTGTCTTTTACAATTTTTTTCAAAGGATACTTATAGTCTCTTTTTGGATAAGAAATTTTTCTATCATTTTTACCATGAAAAAATAATGTTTTTGACAATGTATGACATGAAAGGATTTACCTTCCATAATTTATTTGAAGAAGTATTTTCATTTTTAAAATGTTAATTTTTCAAATTAAAAATTCAAAAAGTTATTTTCAATGAAGATTATTTTTAAATTATTTTACAAAATAAAAAGAATATTTTCCCCAATATTTTTTTTAAAATATATTTTTATAATATTTTCATTAATCAATGGAAATAACCCTTTTTTACTTCACTTGGGATATGTTTCATTGATATCATCCTTATTTTTCCTTTGGATGGTTTATTATTTACATTAACAAGGATAGTATTGAAATTTACTTCCTTTGTTCCTTTTTTAGTCCCCTTGAAATATTCAATTTTCTATGCTCATTAGACATTGGATTCTACCCAATTATCTATATAATTTATAATGGATATGTTTATTTCCTATACCATATAGAATTTTTATATACTATATTTACTTTGATAGTTATTTTTATATCTGGGGAAATATTTTTAAATTTTTATTCTTTATTCAATATGGATATTTAATAAGGTATATTTTTCATTTAATTGAATCGATTACATGATATGAGGAATTATTTAGAGAGGTTGTGATGGGTGGGAACAGAACCATATATATCCCCTTGACGCCTCGATGGGTTATCATGAGATAAATAAGTTGCAAAAATTAAATAGGTTTCTACCAGTAGTTTTAAACTACTTTGTGAAAGGACTTGACAATATATGTTTTCATGGGATTGAGACATGACATCCAATAATTAAGTATTACATTCATTATCATTCAGTATTAATTACCCATGATATTTTCACTATGAAAAAGTTTTTGGATGTATTTAATTATCATATTATTAATTAAATGGAATGTGTTTTTTGTTTATTACTTTTCCATATAGATTATGCCTTATCCAGTTATTTAAATGGAATGTGTTTTCAGTCATTTACCATTACATATTTCTATGAACTTCCTTATCCGTTTTTTGATTATATGGCATGTGTGTTCAGTTACTACCTTTCAATATTTATTATTCTCATTGAATTTTTATTTCTTATACTATATTTACCCTTACTAATAATTTCATCTCACCCTTATTTGGTTTTACTTTCCCTAGGAATCTAAGAACTATATAAAGAAATATTCTCAAGGATATTCTAGGTGGAATAAAAATATCTTCTAAAGAAATTTTTTTTATTGTAAATAGTGTATTTATTTTTATTAAAATATTTATGTATATAACTATTTTATCAATAATACTAACTTCTTTGATCCTTCAAGAATTGATTCATTTTTATCATGCCAATTTAAGGGTAGTTGACACCAGATTAGGGTTACTGGGGTCAGGTCACTACATGTTGTACCACTAGTGTTTGGCTACCACGACCATGGATACCCCCATGTCTTTATTGACTATTTGAAATCCATATTTTTACCTAATGAAGAGTGTCTGGTCCCACTTAAGTAACCATTTTTAGTGTAGATCCTCCCTCACTAGTTGTTGAAGGAAGTATTATACAAAAATGATTTAAATGGACTATCCTACTGTTAGTACGACACTGAAATGGGGATATATCTCACTAAAGATTCACATTCCATTTATTTACACATTATATATAAACTAAAAAACTAATAGAAGTTGTAATATAACTTTTACTTCCCTCTTGAGAGGTCTCAAAACAATACTTCCTACCACTAGATATTGTATCATTAGGTCAAATGCTACTACACTATGATCTATACACTCATTTCCACAAGTTATTTTTAGTAATAAGAACCTATATTACTATTTTAGACATGGTAGAAAACAAAAAACATTCTCATATGGTAAAATTTGATGCATGAGACCATCATAAAAGCACCATTCTATGGACATCTCATCAGTGGTATAGATATGTGTAAATCATTGAAGCTATTTAAAATGTGTCAAATAATCTATCACATACATAGTACCCTTCTCTATGTAGATAAACTACAGGGTTGAATTAGCCATAAAATTATAAGGGTAAAAGTATTCAGAAAATCTATATTGGAAATCCCTCCATAAAATATATCGGTGTTGATATTCATAATTTTAGATGTCCCACCAATGATTGGAATATCCAAATAGCATATACAATGTGAGTTTGAACATACTCTCCAGAATCATCTCCAAATACTCAAAGACAGAAAAGATAGTCTCAATTCATAACTTGGTATCGAAGGGACCACCATCCCCCAATAAATTAGTTAGATTCTACTGTTGAAACTCCATTACTATACAAATGGGTTTATCCAGTGCTAGTGATTTAAAAGCGTTGTATAAAAATGCTATTAAAGACCCCCTTTGTTAGTGCAAAAAAATGTTGTTAAATGGTTTCTTTAAGAGATCTCTTAAAGGGGGACCTATATCATTTATTTTTTATACAGACTAATAAAATGAGTTCTTTTATCAGTGCTTGTACAAAATAACTGATAAAGGGGTGGTTTTTATCAGCACTTTTTTAGAAGATATGATAAAGACCCTCCTTTATCAATGTTTCTTTATAAGCACTGATAAAAGTATACTTCAATAAAATTATACTTCATTTAAAATAATATATAAATATATAAATATATTTTTATTAATATAAATAGAAAATATATTTTTTGAAATATGTTTTCGCTAAGGTAAAAAGGAATTTACACTTAATATGTAATATATTTAATGAAAATGTCATATAATATAACTAAAAAATATTTCTAATTAATAATTTTCTTATTATTACCGATTAATAGTCATTTAATATCAATATGAAGATAAAAAATTCAAAAAAATAATGAAATATCTAAAAAAAGTTGAAAACACAACTCAAACATAAAATGTCCAAAACTTTTAATTTCGGTGTCTGTTTGGGCTCTACCAAATATAAAATTGAATCCTATGATGAGCTCTATGCAATATTAACTAAACCAAACCTTATGTTGCATTTTCAATTCCAAAAAATGCCCAAGCAGCCTCCAAATATTGGTTTTTAGTTGGGGTACACCATTTTTTTAAATTTAGATGAATTTTAAGCCTCATTTATATGGGGGTCTTTTTCCCTTTTTCAGTGGGGACTGAATTTATTCCCAGGGACTACATTCATATTGATATTAAGGATTTTAAATTTTATCATTTTTATAATTGAATTTTATTTATAATCAAATATATAAAAATATATACAATTTTTAATATATTCACACATACATATTTAATTTTATAAATAAATAATTAAACATATTTACATATAGAATGGAATTATTAATATATAAACACATATAGAAATATAAGGATAAAACAATGTGACTAAATATATATAAATTTATAGATTGATCATAAAATCTAAAAAAAATGGTATAGTGGAGTGATAATGTCGTTGATGTATAATGTGGAGGTCTAGGGTTCATAACTAATTGGAGGTAGTTGAATGGTTGGGGGTTTGGATTATCTAAAGTTCCAATAAAGGGGTGGGGAATAACTAATAAAGGGGGTTGGGTGAGCTGTGAAAAAAAATTACATACCCTTTATCAGTGGGGCCTTTATTAGTGCTAAAGAATCACTACTAAAGACCCCATTTAATAGCGCTAAAGAGCAATGTTAAAATTCCCTTTTAATCATGAATGTTTTATCACTCTTAATGGGGTTATTTAATAGTGCTTGTTAGCACTCATAAATGTTTCATGATTTTAACCACACATCGACTATAAGATCTTTTTTTAGCACTAATAAAGGCCTTTTCTAGCACTATTAAGGGCCAGTTTTTTGGTAGTGATCTCACGTCAACTCTGGCATAGAAGAGTAAGGTCATTATGCTCCTTGCATAGTATACATAAGATGTAAAAATCCCTATCAAAACTTGGTACCATCTTCTTCATCAAGAATAGTAAGATGTCTCATAGGCGGAACTAATAAAGGTATCACTAGTGGCTTAGGTCTCACCACCTTCTAGGTATGGTCTTCTCCACCCTCATGGAACATGACTCGAGGGATTCAAGGTGGAATAACTCTACAAATTCTAATAAAACACCTCAAATAAGTTTATATTATAGAATAACACATATATAAGAGTATAATATGTATAATCCTTCTTATAAGTAGGTCATGCCCCTATGCCTACTCCTACAACCAGGTCTAGGTGACATAGTAAACCATTGAGAATGAAAGAGACACTTCCTACTACCCACTAATATGGTTGGATATGGGTAAATCTCATTGTTCTAGTAAGGGTCCTAGTGTATAGTGTGTTAGTTAAATGTTAATGAGGAAAAAAACCTTTAAATTGAAATTTTCACTCCCATTTTTTGATGACCAAATCTGAATTAAGATATATCATTTCATTTAATTATGTCATTAACCATTTAAATTAAGTACCATTACCAATTTATAGAAGATAATTGTTTAAAAATATCAATTGATATTTATTGTAACAACATCTATACATTTACATATGAGATAAAAATGTGACAGGTGAGACAAGATGATTTTACTATATGAATCGTCATTCCCAAATTATAGAGGTACAAGAAATATTTTAATTAAAAATTAAATTCAGGTATTCAAAATCAAATAATGTTTCAGTCTATATAACCTTATCTACATAAAAAACATATTATAATTTGTTAATTAAGGTGTCATCATCAATCTATTTGATAAAACACCATTTAGATTGATGTAGACCCTTTAATGACCAATTATTTTATTTTTTTTTCTTATATAAGAATTAGTTGCATAGAAGATATATATGTATTACTCAATGAACATATGATAATTATCATGAAATGGAAAAATGAAACCTATATTCCCTAGAATAATTCATGACATAATAATCTATAAGGTTCCTATAATGATTTATGATCTATGATTTATTTTTTTACTAGGCCAAGAATAGAATAAAACCACAACAATAATAAAACCCAAAATCCTTATGTAGCACCAAATAATGAAATCATTGCATCTATGAAAAGAATAATCTCAAACATTATGTACCATACCAATAAATCGTGATTTTTCCCATACGTGGGATAACTACTTTTAGGAATATGCTTATTACCATATTCTTACACATCATATTATCTTGTCTAATGATGAAACTAGTATGAAAAAGAGTAAATAATATCCTATAATACCAATTTGTAACATCGTAGACCTAGGTCACTCATAATTATCCAGACCTGATTGGTCACATAGTCTCAGGTGCACCTCCCCATATGCTAGAGGTTGCTGACTAGAAATGATGGTCTATGGTTGTACCCTTTGGAGATTATACCCTCATAATAAAAGCATCATAATGGTATTTATAATGATTAAATAGAGATATCATAATAATGATAATATAATAATGTAATTAAATCATCCATATAATAGTTATAGTAAATACCATGTAGCATCTTATAAAAAATGATGATTATGGAATAATAATTCCAAATAAATAGAAATAAATTGTATAAGACATATAGTATAGTATATGCATAATAAAATAAAAAAACAAAATGGATATATCTAATAGAATCATGAGACAAGGCTTGTTCCCATTCTCATAAGCTTCCATACAATGAAAAAATCAATCATACATGACTTGTAACATTCCCCTGTCCCACCTTAAATCCATTAAGTCTGTATGGTTACTAATAGACGTCCTAAAATGATGTGAGATATACTCAGTAGGCCACCACAAATTGTGTCTATAACAAATCCAACCTATGTATGAAAACCATATTCAATTGAAGGTGTAGTATAAAATTTTTTAATATAGATGATAGATATAAATAAGTCTTTACATAAGGTTGTCACTAGAATAAGGCCATATATGAATAATATCAGAACATATGATAAATTAATCAAGTAAAAACTAGATCTAGATTATGTCGCATATGTAAATATATCAGGCCTACATGGGCCAGGTCCCAAGGTTGTAAACCAAGGCCGCCTTAATGAGTCTAAGAAACTCAAAATCATATCAGACCTACAAGGGAAGGTCCTCAAGTCTGTAGTCCTCAGAAACCAAAAATCAATATATATATGTGCATATGGAGGTCATTGGTGTTATAACATGATCCCCCTCATTGGTTTGGTACAGTATTAATGAGCGGTGACATACCATTATTTAACATCAATAAGTCAATAAAATCCAGGGTAATGTTTGTTTCCATACCAATGTCAAATTTCTATTCTATTAAAATCACCTTAATCAACCCATTCATTACCTATTTTAGTTTACTTAATCATTACACATCTAGGTTGTAAACTCTCGCACATAAAGGGATGGTTGTTAACTTAGGTATATGGATTAACCTACCACATAAGTAGTTTTGTTTTAGATTTAAAACATCCAAAAATTTTAATTTATTACATATGAATAAATTTAATGATAAAATAGTTAATTTCATACAGTAATTAATTTCTAGAGAAACAATTAAAATTTATGGTGTGTGGAAAAATGGTGTTAATTTAATAAACCGTATAACCATAGGGAAAATTTATACACTACCTACCTTATGCCTATAGTGAAAACTACATCCCATATTGGACCTTGGTTTGTCCTAAATAATAAGAACTTGAATAACAGAAAAATAACATAAAATTATAACATATTACGTCACAAAAAAATATAACCAAAGATGGTGGGATAAACTGAGAAAATAAGTAATTTGGTTGAAGATATTATTGAGATGAATCTAATGGGATAGATAGATCTTGATTTAGATATGAGATGGAAGAGTGGGATAAAAATATAGCTTTAGGTGGAGGAGGATCCTTCACATAGGATGGGTTATTGTGCATGCTAAGTGAGAGGAAAATGGGGTGAAAATAATTTTAAAAAGGGAGGGTAAAGAAAATTTAGTTCACGTCCCTTCAATAGGTTGTACAGTTTCATCTCACAGTTTTCCAAATCATACACTAACCCTACAACAAGCACTTCCCCAAGACACACCTCACATAGGTTAGGTGCATGATTTTACTAACCATGCATATCCAAAGAAAAAAACCTCTGCAATGTGGCAGATATCATTTTCACAGTCATGTGGACAGGGAGGCACCGTTTGGAAAAACCTTGGGGGCCCCTGTTGTGCACTGAAGCACCCGACATGATTTAACCAAACTATTTGAACTAGCTATAATGGTTTATACTAACCATGCAGTCGACCAATGTCCTCCAAAACATAGTGATAAGTCTCTAAAAAATACCCATACAACCTTGTCACCTATTTTTCCTCACTAGGAAGTATTATAAGGATAAAAAAAATAATTAAACCAAAATTAAAAGGTTTCTTACCTCATATAAATATTGGGATCATACATTTAACATATTAGAAGAAATGGAAACCTTAAAGCCTCAAGATCCAGTATTCTTGAAAATGTAACAATTAAATATTTATTATGATTAATTGTTTGTGTACCTTGCAATACAGAGATACCGTTTCGATCATAAATCTCTATCATTTATAAAAATACCAAAGATATGACTACAGGACTTCATCCTTCATTTTATATCCATGGGTTGAAGCTCAATCATCCATCACATTGGAAAAACCCTTTCATATATCAGGAAATACTAGAGCCTCTTTAGGTAATGAGAGAAAGATAAAGATTGCTATAAGAATGAAATAGAACAATACATGTTCATACAATAAACTATTAACCTTCAACCTAAAAATCATCTATGAGTCATTATTAATTCATCAGGATAAAATAATTTAAAATTTTTAAATTTTTATCAAACTAACACAAGCACAAAAATCTTCATACAATTAAAGTGTGGTTTCAATCCAACAAAGAACTAGGAATCCTAATTACTTTATTTTATCCAATTGATAATTCTTCACAATTTTATGAGGAATGATAATTGAAACCCAAAAAAAATTAATCTAGATTTGTGATTTAATTAGTTAACTATAAATGAGGTGAAATAAGATAGGAATCATTGTTAAAGGACTATTTTTCTTTATTGAAAACAATTTAACTACACTCATGAGTTAAATTAGATAAATTGATGTGGGACTTGTTGAGGTAATTAGTTCTAATAAATTGTTAATGATTAATTATCTATGTTTTTTCAACTCTCATTGATAGAGTAGTGTATTTAAACCAAGATTCATTAAGTTTTATCTCAATGAAAAAGGAAGAATTAAGGTCAGATATCTCTCTATCTCATTCCCCTCTATCACATTGGGGTTCGTCCACAAATCATTCTCACTATCTCTAGTAAACTAAAAGAAAATGATATATTTTTCTCTATATAATTATATTCTATAATAAAATATAATTAGTGAAGAATAATATCAATCATGAGGTATGCATCCTCATCCATTTATTCTTCCCTCCTCTACGAGTCCATCCACTCATATTTGAATGTTCATTGATCACAAGTGAACCCCACATCAAAAAATGGTAAATAGATATAAATAACTAAGACAATATTAATAAATAATGGAAAAATACTTATATTGTGGTTAAATATCCATTGTATGAATCCCACAGTTACACAATGAAAAAAAGGAAAAAAGAAAAACCAGTTTAATATAATCCTTGTGGTCGATATAGGAAATTGATGTCAGCCCTCAATATCCTCCACTAATATATGGGTGGTTAACCCCATTACATCAATATTATTCCTTATTTTATCTCCTATATTAATTATGGGAATATAATTAAGAAAAACCTTCCAATTAGAGTAAAAAAGTATATGGAAATATCATGTGAGATCCCTAAATGAAAGGAACGTGAATTTTAAAAACATAATAAATTAGATTAATTTCTCCACAAATTAATATCATCAAATCATAACCCATTTATCTTCAACTTCAATATTCTACTTCCTTGGCTACCATCATGACACAATGCATCATATTTTAACAATATGATAAAGATATCACTTTTTAGAATACTTTAAGTAACATAAATCATGATAAGGATCACTATTTTCATGACAGTGGTTTAAATTGTTATATTCGTCACTCAACCAAGTCACATCATAGGATTAGGGTTATAATGTGAATTGTTTTGTACCAACAACTCAAGACACTACCAATTCATAACCCTCTACAATTTAATGACAACCACCACATTAAATCCACCTTCTCAATGAAAATCTCCATCTTATTCATCTTACATCAATGTCGCAATACATACCCTTGTGGTACATCAAACCATACCATTCCCTGAAATCTTCCCATATATGTAGACATCAAAGCGAAATCAAAAAGGTTATAGTGTGAGATCCAGTGAAACCATTAAATTTCATAATGGGAACTTTATACATTTCTCCTTGGACTGAGGTGACCTTCATGTATCAATAGTGTCTACCACTAGTTACTTTCTTATATCATATACTTTAAGACTTTGGGGTATCAAACCTCAAGAGTTTCATTTAAATTTCTAACATATCATCCACCAAATTTCACAGCTAGTCAAAAACCTTGAACCTTAACAAAACCCTTATGCATATAAAGTGAAACTGAAATAAATCCTTATATATACAAGGAACCATCTCTTGACTTTTATAAATTTATTGCATGGAAAATATCATACATATTTATCCTGTAGAATATTATGTATTGAGTCCCTTGAATGAGACTTTTTCATATTCCTCACTTCTATCAAAAACATATCTTACATATAGACCCCAAATAGTTGACTTTTCCATTTCCTACCTCAACCAATTTCTTACACATGGGGTAAAATATTTACGCATCTCCATCCTTTTCCAAAATCATTGTCTTCAGATAAAATCTTCCAAAAAACATCCAAAATTACCTGAAAACATCCAAATCAAAAATAAAATTATTTTAATCTATAAAAAATATAAATAATAAGAAAGAACAATAAAAACTAAAATTATTATTGAAAATATATGCCTAAATTAGAGTCATCAATTTTTACACATGTAAAACATCTCATGAACCTAAGAAAAACCTAAAAATTAAATAAAAAATAATCAAGGCCCTAATTAGAGAAAAATTCATATTAACATACTCATCAACATAAATTCAAAATTAGTAATTCTAAAATCACTATACTCACCCAATAAAAACGTGTATCAATCATTCCTATTGTATACTTAAAATGAAATAATCATCTTTTATTTCATTAATATTACTGAAATTTTCTTTAATATCCATGAAACGTATGATCTACCAAAATATAAAATCATTTCACTCATTAATTAAGATCATATAATTAGATTTAGTCCAAATATAATGTATATTCAATATATCCATAGGGTTGTAAGTAATAAAGATTTAATAATTGAAAAAAACCACAATAATTACCAGGAATTCCATTCATGTTCAAATGTATATGAGGGTAAATATTTTTTTGTAATAATTTATAAATTAAATTCAAGGTTTAAAAAAGAAGAAGAATTTATTAAATCAAAATAAATGATATTCAGGTATACTCTATGAGAAATACATCATACTTTGTTCCCCTCACAAGACATCATCTCAACTCCATTATCCTATTTCATCATGATTCAAAATTTGAACATTCAAAACAATGATATAATTTTACTCCTTTTTCTCAATTTTTCTTCAATATCAACTTTCTTTAACAGAATGAGTGTGAGCATAATTTTTCTAACCTAATACGTAAAATATTTCTTCTTCCTTGATCCCCTCCATTAATCACTTATTGATACAATTTTTTATAGTTATAATAGGATGGGTAACATGGATAGACAAATGTAAATATGAGGTATCCCATTATCTCAAATTTCCTCTTCTTCAATTTATTTTATTTTTAAAATATAGAGTATTCAATATACTATAAGAAAAAATTGTTTGAATCTGTATTCTAAAATAATTAAGAGAACAAACCCGGTGAATTTATTTTCTCATTATAATTCTTGAAACTCCAATAAAATAAAAAAATACACTTTAAATATAAATTAAAATAATTCAATTACCCTAAAAAAATATGGTAGGGGGGATAAATAGGATTATATTTTTCCTTCCAATAAAAAAATTCATGGTCTCTATGGTAAATAAAATGATCAAATTTGGGGTAGGTCTCAAGGTCAACAGGGACAAATCAATCAATCAATTTCATCAATCATCTTAATATTGTTTAAAATAATCATGTTTTTAAATGAAAAATAAGAAATTCCAAGTTGTTATGCATACCTCAATAATTTCCTTATAAATATTGTGTAAGAAACAATATTTTAAAAAGGCTTGGAGTATATCTTGAAAATGATAATTCGACATATTTTTCCTTAAAGTCAAGGAATGGGAAAAATTAATCAGTCTACTAAATTAATTTTCCATGAATTTGAATTGAAAACCACAATCATATCAAAAATAACTTTAAATAAACCTCAAAACAATAATGAGTCTAAAACATTCAATAATTTCCACCTATGAATTTATTATTTATGATCAAGATTAATCAAAAGTTTCTAAGATGAAAAATTTATCTTCTATTTAATAATATTTCATAGATCAGTTAAGAGAGAAAATATTAATGGGGTCCAATTCCACCAACCTTTCACTAAAACTAAACATTTTTAACAATTTTAACCAAGTTAATGAGGTATTTATAGTATTCAAAGGATCTATAAACTCCAATTAATCCTAGATAAAGAAATTTGGAAACCCAAAACCAATGTCACTATTCAAGAATAATGGAATCACATAGAAACTATAAATGAAGAAGTTGGTGTACCTAACATAGTAGATGGACATTTAATTTGTATTCATCTATGATTGAAGAAGATCGCCATAAAGACATCCAAATGAAATATATTTTTGAGAGGTATACATGGGAGGAAACTAAATTTCTAATAATATGAAAAACAACCTATTCCATCAATGATCGACTAATTTTTCATGGTGTAAAGGAGGTAGGAGAAGAGTACTATTGAAAATATAGTATCAACCAAGAATAACTGATAAAAATCTTGAAACCTGTCACATGGATGTATTCTTCATATAAACACCATGAGGGATCTCCTCAACTATACATACATTAACTCATTTGTTACATGTTAAGGAATTTATCACCTATAACAATAGTCCAATTCATCCATTGCTTTCATGAATAAACCTCTCATCAATTTCATATTATGAAACAAAAATTTAATTATATATAAACATGTAGATGGTTCATTAGAATTTTTACGCTTAACATTCTGTAGCCAAGAGTATTGAATATAGTGGAATGAATACCACTCCTTACGACATGGAAATTCATACACTATGCTTTCCTGGAAATAGAACCATATTATATTTACCAATAATAGCATATGTTTGGGTAAAATTTTGTATCATTTTTATATGTTTTAAAATATACCATATCATTTAAAAATATATATCTAGTTTCATTACATGTATAAAGCGATTTAGTTCATATCTCCTTCAATATCTCACTTACACTAAAGTCCAAAAGTCATACGTGTCATTTCAACTTATATCATATAATATATGATAACATGTAAAATCATATTCGAAATGTTTTTTAATATATTCCAAAAAACTTTTGAATATATTTTAACTCTTTTAAAAAATTTCCATCATCTTCCTTGTGTATCACATTATATGTAATACCTTTTCAATACACATCCAAATGTATTTTAGAAAAACTCTAAAAAACTTTTAGAGAATCTCTCTAATTCAAAATAAATCCTCTTTAATAAAACTAAAAAATGTGAACCTAGAAGAATTTTTAGCATCAATAACAAATATGAATCTCCATGGTACACTAAGTATATCAATCCCATATATCTAACTCATACATTATCTATTCTCTAAGTATATAATTTTTAAGATGATTAATAAATAACATGTCATTCACCTTTATAGATGAACACATCAAATCTTTCTCATATAAATTGATAAGAACGTCTCATATAATATCTAGGTGTTGCATCACACTCTCTATCTATCCCAATTTAGGGCCCATATTTCATACTCATCATATGAGATGAAATAATCACATCTAGGTTGATCTCCAACTGATAAATGTTCAAAAACATACTAAAATACTACCTTATTAAATAATTACAAAGGTATTTACATGAAAGGTATGAAAGCATGAAGGTTCTTATACTAATCATCTCACCAACCATGTGTAATGTGGAAAGCAAGTATATCAATTTCATATTGCCAACCCATATGTTCTCTATTCTCTGAGTATATATTATCTAATTCAAAAAATATATCACATATCATTCAGATTTATAGATGATCACATCACATGCCCCTCATATGAAAATATAATAGCATCGTGTATATTATTTAGGTATAGTTGTACACTCTCCATTCTATATCATTTGAGGTCCCATATGTTATACTCATCATATAAGAGGAAAATATCATCTAGGATGATCTCCAACTGAATACATGATAAAAAATCCCATATACCCCCTGATGAAATAAACCTAAAGGATTTAATAATAATTTTATTAATGAATAATGGTTCTCATTGTTTGTGAATGTGTATTCTATTTTTATTGATTATATATTTAATTCCATGTGATTTTTTTTTAAAAAAAAATCAGTATTTTGATGATGTCATAAAATAAAGGTTACATATTTCTATGATTATTATCACATAATATAGATATGATATTTACATACATGTCATTAGTTTATTAGGAAGACTAGAAATTCATTTTTATTACTCTAAAAATTCAATTAATTTTCCACAATAGTTTTAGAAAATCTAAAGTTTTTAGTTTTAAAAAATTTATGTATTTATTTTACTGAAACTTCTACAAATATCATATTTTCATGAAACATGGTTTTTTTGAAAAAAAAATGTGTATATATATTTCATTAGTTTATATCACTGTGTAAAAATGTCTTTTCAATAGAGATTAAATAGTTTGAAGCTATACTTTGATTTTTGAAAACTGTTGTTCTGTAGAATGTTATTGGTTCAGTTCTTCAATGATATTTGGAATAGTATATGTTAGATTTATTTGATTATTGATTCCTTGGAAATAAAATAAATTTTTATAAAAAAAATATTCTTGAATAAATACTGAATATTCTATTTAGTTCAATTAAAAATTCATTAAAGTTTGTTAAAATATGTTGTCCAATTTTTCACAAAGTATGGTTTTCACCCTACCTCCGCAATAGTGCAAAGTATGGATCATCAACCCTATGGTACTATTCATTATACATATGCTATGTTACAGTTCATGAATAGTTCAAAGTATGTTTCATAAACCCTACATTATTGTTCATCATACCTACACTACATTATTATTCATAAATAATGCAATGTACGGTTCATCAACCCTATGTTATTTTTCATCATCACTATGCTACATTAATATTCATCATCCATACACTTCAATGTTGTTCATTAATAGTGAAAAGTATGGTTCATAAACACTATGTTACTAATCCTCATCCCAACACTATGTTGCTATTCATAAATAGTGTAAATTATTGTTCATCAAACCTACGTTACAGTTCTTTTCCGAAGTTATTGTTCATTTAGTGCATTTTTTTTTGAAAATTTATTTTTTCATATATACGGATTTTTTTCAATTATTTTTCTACAGAATAAATTCAACTTAAATATAAGTATTATTATCAAAAATATTTTAATGATTATGTTGCTATATTTAGAGAGAAAAAATAATAAATTATTTCAACATCTTTTTCCAATAAATTCAGTGGTTTCAAATATTATTTAAATTCAATATATTGAATTTACTTTCGGTTTTTCCATCAACATTCCTAGAACTATTTTGACTAAATTTATATTGGTTTGAATGGATTTAAACAGGAGTTTTAAATCATTGAATGCTTATATTATTCTAGATATTTTATTGCAAGATTTCTTCAAATTATTTTGAATACTTTATTAGATATTTATTTTATAGGAATAATGAGGAAATGGTGCTATGTTGTTTATAGAGATATTTATGATATCTCTTAAGATAGTTTATTTTAAATATCTGAAGGAAGTAGAGTTGTTGAAGCTAATGAATACTTATTATATATAGATCATTCTATCTTGTAGGTTAAAATATTACAAGACCAATATAGAGACACATGTTAACATTTTTATACTACATTTTTTCAAAGAGAATGTGATGTGAAATTTGAATCTGATGTGATTTTGAAATGTTATATGACACTCTGTTTCATCACCTTCATGATCAATAAAGTTTTGAATCTTTTCTTCTTCAACTATAATTGCCTTGATGAGATCTTCTGATCAAATCCTTAACGATGAGTACTTTTTCTTTAATATTTTATCTTCTCATTCGTCTAGCTGTGAGAATGTAACACTATTTCCCATCTATCTCACACACTTTATTATGTTTTTTATGATTTTACACACAAAAGAATTATTTTTTACTATGTTTCTTCGGGTCCCGTCTCCCAGATTCTAAAGTCAGGATCTAAGGGTTGTGACTCCCTATATCTAAAGTTAGTACACTTCAGGCTTTGACTCCTAGTGTCTAAAGTCATGTTTTCAAGGTTGTGAATCCCCATAAAATATTCAATGTCAGAGTTATACCTCCACTAGAAAATGATTTTGTAATTGGGTAACACTTCCCCCATAAAAATCATTTTTAGTGCACACATATCTCTCACCGAGTAGAGAGATATAAGAGTAGATGTAGGCCCACATTGAATCGAACTACTATAAAAAACATCCCTGTGTTGTTCACTTTCTATGATGCTGATTAACCTTAATAATAAACCTTGATAATTAATTCAATTAATCAATTTATTTTGTTATATTTTTTAATCTGGTCTATTCACCCCCTCTAGACCATCTGTCATTTCCTGTTATGGCCTAACACTCGTGATATGTATATTTCCAAAATCATGTAGTATGGACTCTATCACTGCAAATACACAATGTATGACACTCCATTTGATATTAGTATATGGTAATCCAGCAGAAAAAAACATTTTTTGGGTCCCATTAAATTTTTATTTATCATTATACAATAATTATACTCATTATAACCTGAAATGTTTTCATAACCTATAATGCTCCATGAATAAAATCTATTAAAGATATTGTAAAGTTATACATTGAGAGGTTATTTATCATTACACATCACAAACTTTATATATATATATTAATATATATATATATATATAACAAATGTGATTGAATGATAAAGTGGAGATGACTATTTATATGAATCATTTTATATACTTAAAAACATTCATAATACTTATTAAAACCATATATAAGAACATATATATCACATAATATAAAATAAAAAATCATATCATCTTATGTTGGCTACACTTTTGTGATTTTTTTAACTCATTATATCAATATTAAAGTATTCTCACATCACAACATGAGAACATGATAGTGCACTCTCACTATACTCATTATTGAGTAACATCTTTGAAGATTTAAAATTTTAATAATTCTAAGACTTATGAATCATATTAATAAGGTTCAACTCCTTAAACATATTAAAACTTCTAAACCCCATGACATAAATTTAATAATGTTAATAACTTCTATTTTCTATTTATAATTATTTATCTATACATAATAATAATTCTTAGAACCCATTTCATCAAAAGTTTCATTGAAATATATTGGTAAATAATGTATATTTTATCAACATCACATAAAAACATTTCATAAACTTATTTATGATTAATTAACATTCAAATTGGTATGGTGACTAAATGTTACTCTTTAAATTGCTATTTATATTCACACATCATAAAATAATTATTATATCAAGTGAATTATTATATTTATTTTTAATAGCATAATCCTTTATGAAATAGTTCTATTAAATTTCCTATAATAACTAAATGAATATATTTTCATTTCTGTTATCATCATATATCATAAAATATTTCGGATATTAAGTGAAACTCAACTTTAAATTTTGACAGGTATAATTTTTTTTCACTTTGAATGTATCTAAGTTAAAAATATCCCTACAAGCCTCTTAGTCATTATAATATCTTTAGAATATAATTATAACATACACAAAAAACTTTGTGTTTATAAATTAATTTTTATTTCATTTTATTATAAATATTAACAAATATAGTATTTATTCACATATCATATATGGTGTATTTTGTTTCTGTACAATTATTCTCTTAAAAGTGTTATTATTTATAATGTAAAATTGATCTATGATTGAAATAACTTCCATAATATTTTATAAAACATCTAGATAATATAATTTTATATTGAAAAAAATATTTCCATTCTTGGATATTTTTAAAAACACACAATAAAATCCATTGAAAAATAAACCATGTGTATTGAATTCATTATCTCATATCTTTAATAACATCCTTTGTTAGAGAAAAATTCCTCACATAAAATAATATAAATTATATTATTATACACATCCTTTCTATAGATCTATTTGATCTTGATGAAATAATTTACATTTAGATATTTGTTATAACAAATCATTTCTTCAACTCTTGAATTAAAACTATAATATCTGTCATTTAATACTTTGATTTGGAACTCTTTTATACCTAAAATATTTCTAAATTATACATTTGGTATGATATAAAAATAATAACCATAGAAAAAATCTCAATACCACTAATACCTAACATGGATATTTTATGGAGTTTCTAAACCCCTTCAGGTATCTTGTACAAATTCATCCAATGGAATTATCTATCTGTGACACCTAATTGACACTATTACTTTTAGGTTGTATTATTTTAATCAATTTTAGTATAATTAAAATTCCAAAATTTCAATTCTATATATTTTAAAATTTGGGGAACTTTTACTCTGTGGTGGGTTGCAGACAATTATCAGTAACCATAAATAAACTTTACATGGGGGTTTGTTAATGGGACAATTCCATATAGAACGGTTAGTGTATGCGTAGTCCTACTATTAAATGACATATGAAAAATTATGTAAAGGGTTTTTGGGTGTCTAGTGTGGGTATACTTTTCTTCACATGGTTTGGTAATCTAAGTGGGTAAACCATATGAGTTACCCATGTTATAAATTTTATAATTTCCAAAATCATCCTTAATGAGATAAATTAAAAACCTTCACTCACTTCCTTGCCCCTCACTTGGATTCAAATGACACCCCCTGGGATGACGCCATGGAATACATGACCTCCCTCCACTATACCTCCTCCCATGGTATATTTCCCCATATTCATTCATGTTTCTTGGATAATTCACCTAGTTAATAACTCTTCTCTCCTTATTTCTGCATTTCAACATGTTTTTAAGCTCCTTATTTTGGAATATTGGTTTTACTAAACCATAGGTATTCCATGATTTCCAATATTGATTCATATCTAAGGTCTTAGGGTCCATGTGGGTCCCTTTATTCTTGTTTGGGTGTCTGTCACTAGACGATACACATTATAGCTCTATTTTCACTGATTGGAGGTAGGTCTTTCTTTAGAACACCATTATATTTCATGTTATAAATTTATTGTGGTTTTTAATTGATTTTTTAGGAATTTCAAATCATATTTTATTCCTATAGTAGGATTATTTTGTAATTTAAATGGATTTTGTGCTTGGAATGGGATTAACTCACATTCCATGTGATATCAAAATTGCTCAAGTGGACCTTTTATATTGATTCATGCTTTTTAAAATTTTTAATATGTAATTATGTATTTTTAAAATACCCTAATTAGTTTTAATTGGATTTCAAATGTTTTAAAGAGGTGTCATGGACACATGTGTCATGACTAGTGGTGGATTAAATGCCTTTTTAGATTTACCAAATGGGTTTAAATATTTTGAAAGCACCATTGCTGCTAGTTGCATTTTTTAAATGCATGTGTAATGTTTTGAAGGATATTTTTATAAAAAATGGATTTGAACAACTTTAAAAATGGGTTTTGAGTCAATAATTTCTCATGGTGGTTAAAAAGGGACATGAGGTTTTGTTAAAGGGGTTATTTGAACTATTTGGATTCTTTTGAAGTATTTTTATTTAATAAAAAATTTAATTTTATGGAAATAGTGGGATTTATAAGTTGTTTTTAAATTTTTGGTGTGATAATATGGTTTTGAATGTACTCTAAAAATGTGGTCTTCATATGGGGGTAAATGGTCTTGGTTTTCTAATGACTTTTGAAAAATCCCATTGGGTATTTTATGTGAAATTGTCATATAAATATATTAGACCATATTTGAGCCTCAATTATTTGATTTTAAAATTATATATTGTGATCTTGTGGTTTATTAATTACATTAACATGTATTATTTTATTTTTATGCATGGATATGTGATTCAGTATGATTTTTGTGAGGGTGTATGAGGTGAGGTGTTATTACATTTTAATTTTTCATACATTTTATATGTGATTATTCATTATTCACATATATTTAACTTTTCATGGGACTTATAAGAACATAATACGTGACCTCTAGGAAAGAAATACCACATGTTTAGTAGTAAGATACCTAGGGAATGATTCCCAAATAAGACCCATAAGTTATATTTATTGGTTAGTAGATCATGGGATATACAATTTTTTGTTCATATAGAAATGAATAAGATCAAAGTATGTTACTTTCTGATAGTCTGATGAGACTTCTAGGTATGTGGATAGGTTCAATAGTGTTGACTTGGGTTCCTTGATGCGATTTTAGGTCCATTATTACAATATCTTTGGTATTTTTTCTATTGAAATTTAAGTCCTTTATAAATGTTGTATGAGATTTTTCCATGATTTTTTTATATCCCCTACATTAACTGGTTTTATTAGAACAATTTTTTGGATGACATTCATGGATTTTTATTTCCTTGATTTTTGTGTTCCTTTTTGTTGTTTTTGAGTCACTTTCAGTGTGTGTTTCTTTGCATTCAGATTGTGTGTTATTATATGGTTTGAAATTGTGGTCGAAAAAGGAAAATAGTGATTTTCTTTGTTTTCTATGTTTTAAGGGCCCCCTGTACTTAGAAAACAATTCTAATAAAACATTTTTAATCATCCTTGATTGTATTTTATATAAATTATTGTTGTTTTAAAATGTTTATGTTGCATGTTGTTTGTCATAGCTTTATAAATAAAGTGAAAACCTAATTTATACCTTATTGTTAAACTATAATTTTATAAAAAATATAAATAATTTATTTACATATTTTTGGTGGTTTGTGACCTACTAATTATTTTTACGCTCATGAATATTTATCTTTTCATTTTCAAGATTTTTTTAATCTTTTTATCGCGGTTAGAGTACTAACTGATTTGTTGAATTGTGGTTATTTGTTTATTTTATCGCTTTCAACATATGATTCCTATTACAAGATTTGTAGGACCTTAATTTATTTTCATTTAATACCTCACATGTGTCCCATTAAATAATTTTCCATGGACATGTTGGTTTTTAATTATTCATATGGGTAGAGGTTTAATACTATTATGGTGGCTGAGGATAGGAATTATTGGAGGATTTTATATAGGGGAGGGTGTTTGGAGGATGATCCAATAGTTTATTTTCTATATTTATTATCTATTTTTTTATTCTTCCTTATCCGATTTTGGAATATATTCATATCTTATGAATGGGACTTGTCATATTTTTAAGAGAAATTATGTTGTCTTTTAACACTGGTTATTGAGAGAAATCTTTCCCAAGTGAGTTTTTATGATACTCAGAACATAGTTTCAAACCCATGGGGATCAAGAATTCTCTTCGAACTATGGGCGAATTATTTCAAGTATTTTTTTAGATTATATATTGAGTCAGTTCATTACTCAATCCTTCTTAATAAAAACTTCATGTTTCAAGGAACTTGATTGGATACATGAAGAAAAATTGTTTAAATATACAACTACCATCTCGTTATTTGCTTATAAATTTTACCCAATAATAATATCTTCATTTTTAAGTCCTTATAGATGACAATTTGAAATAATATTTTTGGGAAAATTAAACAAACACTATGTATAAATTTGGAGCAAAGGGAATGAAGAAAGCATGAACACTTGTGGATCAAGGAGTTAGGTTGTGTAACAGCTAAACCCTTAATGGGTCACATGATCACATTAACCTTTCCCATTGATAATTTTATGAATCAAGGAAAAGTGGAGTGGATTTCCATGATAAGGTTTTCACATATTCACATGATCCATGACTAATCATTCGATGTCCTAGAGATATTTTATGGCCAAATGTGAAAGAATATAAGTAATATAGTTTATCTATGATGGTTCCTTTTCATGATCAATATTATTTATAGGATTCCACCTTGATTCTAATGAAATAAACTTTACAATTCGGTCACACAACTCAGTTGGGATATAAATTCAATGTCAGATCCTTCATATGATCAATGTTTTTGAAAAATGTTCTTATAGTTTTGTGATTGACTCCATGACAATCCAATGATCCGATCCAACTGAAAAAGGTTGTCCATGTTGGGGAATTCATGCGTCCACATTTTTGTATGGTTGGAACATAAATATCATAATAGCAGATCATCCACTATGTATAGTTCAACAGTAGTTGGGTAAGGTTCATCACCCATTGAATAAGGGTATATATCTCAATCCCATAGTGCGTAAAGGTAATCCCCCAATTCTCTTCATACATAAGGGTAAAATATATCTTTAACATGATTCCTCCTTAGAGTCATTAAATGGCCCCATTCCAAATTGGTGATGTAACTCAACATAGATAGGGTTTCTAAGATAGACCCCTCTCATTATCATAATTTATCAAATGATGAATGGTAATACATCACTAATGATGTTAGATTCAATCATGTCAAACGCATGGTACATCATCAACATATACAGACAATATTTTTTCCAAATTAAGTCATGTAATATAGTTTTTTCACCATAAAAAGCTTCAAAAATACTAGGGGAGTTTCCTAAAATCCCAATGAAAGAAGACAATATAAGAAGACATAATTATAGAATAAAAATGAAGGATTAAGATAATGAGAGAGAATAATGCATATTAGAGGGATCACATGATTTCAAGAATCATCCCCATAATAAATCTTAGTGAGGGACTTGGAAACAAATAAATAATAATGTGTCCCATGATAACCCATAATCATGTAAATGAATTAAAACATCTTTTTCATGTGATAGGTATGCGATCATGAGATATAAACATTGAAATGTGACCGATTTAGGTGATTGCTTGACCTTGTATCAGTTACATTATTGCATGGACCTCACATCATTGAGTGATCGCGTGAATCCATAGAATTCATACGTTACACATGAAAACACTATTTTCATATAAATCACATGAACCCATGACACCTTTGTGACCACATGACTCTTAAGGGTGTCACCAATGCCCCCCTAAGTTATTTTCCTCTCATAAAGTCTATACTCCTTTAATTTCCTCCAATAATTCCTAACTTATAGGGTTTTTATACCTATAATCTCAACAACGAATCCTTTCTCATCTTATTTCAAGGAATATGTGAACTATAAGGAATCTAATTCATATTACAAATTAGATATGTAGGACAACTTCTTAAGGCATGAGATCCATGTCAAACATATTTTTGTAAACTATTTTTTATTTAATGATTTAATACCCACCATATAGCCTTCACATTATAATTCCCTTGGTGTAAATTCATTAATCCATATACTTTGTGGGATTCTAATCATATTTCAATGGGGAGACCTCAATGCATAACTCCCACACCTATATGCAACGTGTTTGATCTGTTACTATCTCTTTCTTATTATAACAAACATTACTAACATTTTCCTAGATACATAGATTGATCATTTCATTATACTAATAAAATTCTCTAATATTGGCATCCTCATTTTGGTGTAATCCATTCCTATATTTTCCTTTCCTTTGAAGGACATAATCCTAGTGAAGTGACCCATGGAGACCTCAGAGTGTATTCCTTACTCCAACATGAGGGTAACCTCATTGTGTAAGCCCTTATCAAACATCAAGGGGGCCTTAGTGTGTAAGAACTTATCAAACATCATGGAATCCTCTGTGTGAATTCCCAACACAAACACTATGGAGATCATAGTGTGTAATCCCTATTAAAACAATAGAGTGAACTTATTATAAAATCCCCATTAAAATATTCTGGTCACCTTATTATGTTAGCCTCTCTCAAACATCATGGTGTACTTAGTTTGTAATCCCTTCTCAAATATCAGGGAAACCACAATGTGTAATCTCCACTTAAATATCATGGAGGCCTCAGTTTGTAATCCCCATACAATAATATATCCAATATCCGCATCCTCTATATGTGGAAACCCCAAATACATACCTATCTTCCTAAAAGGTCCATATTCCCAATAAATAATCTAAGTATATCATTTTTGTGTAATCCTGGTATAATTCAGTATTACATACTCATGAGATGTTCCCACTATTCTAATATCTATTATTTCTCACAATGAGCAAGACTCATGTGAACTTATATATCAGTGATAATTATACCATCATCATGCAAAAAATTTACCCCATTATGGGCCTCTATTAAGATGTAATATTGATTACATATTAACTTTATTTAAAGGACCATATTCTTGAAAAAATATCTCCAGGAATCTCCCTTATGCATAAGTCATATCCTAACCTATGTTTTCACACTTTTTTGACATAAAAACCTTATATAGACTACAAATACTTTGATTCCTTTCTCCAAAGAATGCATAGGACACCTCTCCATGTCTTTATACCCATATACATTATTAAAATTTCCTTTCATATGTCCATGGAACATGATGATAAACTACAAGGTATGGTTTTATACTAACTACATGGTCATTGATTCTTATTTTTACACGATATGTAGGATGCATCCTCGTTGTTAAATCTCAATTATGTAATATAAAATTCATGCCCAGATAGAGATAATCTTTCATATATCATAAATGTGGCACTAAATCAAAGCATAATATGTTAATAAGAGAATAATGGAGAATGTGAGATACAAATAGTTTTTCTCATTAATACATATTTTAGATCAAATCATTGGAATAAAGGTAACCAGACCCATATTGGGATGTGGGAAATATTCATAAACAAATATTAAATATATATGAGATTATCCTAGTAGGAAATAATTCCCCCGAATAGGGTGTGATGAGTTCAACCTCTCATACTCTCAACCAATGTGATTTTCTAAGTGTAATTAGTAAAAAAATGAATTCTTTCCATTATAATGTAGTCTCATATAATATTATAGATTTGGGAGTCATTGGGTTTTTTCCTAGATAAACCATTGTGATGTGAATTATTGTAAAACTATGCAAATCCTTTAATAATCAAGATCCATGATACATATTTTGATCAAAAAATGATCAACCCGATATGAATCTGTCTACTTTATAGGTAAAGGAAGATCGATTTCCCAACTCTCATTGGGTAATTTTTTATGGATCCACTATGAAATAAAAATTGTAAAAACAACGTCAATCCTTTAATAGTGTAAACCCTCACACATGTAAAAATGGAAAAAAATTATATTGTAACAATGAAAGTGATTAATCAACCATGCACTAATATATATAATGTTACACTAATTAGAGACCTGGTTTATTATTTTACTTATAATTGAGAATACTATTCTCAATAGTATTCACCTGGACCTATGTTTGTGACATTGGTAAGAATAGGTTCTAAACCCATATCTATAGAAACATCTTTTGTGGCTTGTGATAAAACATCATCCATTATATTCCTTTAGCATATACCACAAATGTGATGGTCAAGGAGAACTACCAACATGTTATTATCCCGACCCTAGATGCTACACAAATGGTTATTTGGAAAAAAAATCCCTGAAGCTCAACTTTATTAGGGATGTATATAATGAAACTAGTTATGATTGTTTCCACTACCAACCAAATTTGGAGTCTTTCCCTAGAGTGTGATAATAAACACATTCCTTACCTTATAAATGTGGATCATGTAGTTTACCACAACTCAATATCAATTCTGGAACCACCTAGGAGGGATCATGTGCACCATCTCCACCATCATAATCCCATAAATTCCCCTTATTCTCATGCTATGAACGCTGCCCAATAGGTAGCCTCCCAAGATTCTCATATACGGGAACCAACTAGACCATGTTGGTCATCAAACAAATTATACAATAGGGATAAAACTCATATCCATGCCTCCACTAATGAATATATCCAACATATTCCAGCAGAAACTACTGAGCAGGCCCATATCCCTACTTGTCCAATCCATGTTTACCTAAATATCCCAATAACATGCATGGGGAATTCACATCTCCCCACCCCATACATGAATGCCATCAGTATATTTTGATTTAACATGGGGGATATGAGTGATAATATAATACCACTTCAATATAATACATATGAAAGTATATCCTAAAAACCAATAACATGCATGCCTATGTTCCTATGAATAACCTTCTGAAGTGCCAATATATTATGATAGTACTTGAGTATATTTTCTATCATATTCTAGTGATGATACGGAGACATTCACATCTTCATATCCCAATAACAATAGTATTATATCAGAAGTTATAACATGATTATATGGATACTCTAAAGTAATCACATGTTCTTTCTTCCATTTGGGAAGATTATTAGTAGATCCTAGTTATTAATGAGTCATGGGATCAGGAACATAATCCCATTCCTGTAACACCTCAAGCTTCTATGATATTCTTCTCATTCAATAATGCAATAGCTTGCATTGTATGCAAGTTCGAGTTCTTACACACCGTGAATAATCAAAGTAGCCGTTTTGAATAGTAATACCCACCTTTTAAAATTATAGAAATTTTATATTTTAAAATGGACTTCATTTTTGTATTCTTAATATCGAAATTATCCTAAGTTGAATTTTTTGTAATTTTCTGAGAACTTTCAATTTTTTAGGAATAGTGAAAAATACTTAAAACAAATTTTTTAATCAAAATAATTTATAGTGATAAATTATACTATTTAGTGGTTTTAAAGTATAATTATAATTTATTTTTACCATTTTATTCAATGGTGGTCATTATAATTAATTTAACATTGAAATTGTACATAAACAATTGTCAATCTTTTGATATATATTGTTTCGTAAAAACAGGCTATTTGTTGTGAAAGCGGGAATTAAATATAAATTTAATTAATACAACCTATATGTTTGAAATTTTGTAAAATAGAAATCATTTTTGAATTTGGAATATCAATTATAGCTTAGGGTGATATTTTGGCATTGTTCTGAAAAACTTCAATTTTTGATGAATAGTGAAACCACTAAGTGGTAGTTAAAAAGCTGATTTTTCATTTAATGAAACATTACCACTTCTGTGATTTGATTTTCAAAAATACGACATACATGGTTTTAATTAGGATGTAAAATGTGGTTCAATGGGATTAAAATAATTTTTTGGTGAATAGTAACGTTTAAGTTTAATTAATCGCGATTAAAGGTAATTAGTGAAATTTAAGGTAAAAATGGTATTATAAAAATATTAAATGACCTTTAAACCTGTCCTAACCCTATTGGATGAATCATTTCCGACCAAGAAAATCCATGGGTCAACTTGGGGACCCCATGGAGCCACTTTGGTAGGAAAATGACATTAAAAACGTTTTATTTAATGTTAAAATAAAAATGTCACAAACAAGAGTTGTTTTACTAAAAAAACTTTAAATGGGGTTATACAAGTCATATTTTTGACTATAAATATTCATTAGAAATATAAAAATATTTCGTACATCATGATATTTTTTTTATAATTTTTAGACATTAAATAAATTAAATTATTTATGACACCATGATGATATAGCGATTACCTCATTAATTAACGATTTAAATAAAATGAAAAGATAATGTAACATATAAGACATAAACTTGTCAAAAACCTATTGGATGTGTAGATTTAGAACCCTTTTCACCTTATCCTAGAAATATATAAGTTTGGGACCTTTAGAATCTGAAAAATCATTCCATAATAAAGTAACATTTCAATCTTTCTAAGAGTGCCCCTTCTCTCCTCTTATAAAAGGCCCCCACCACTACCACCTTATTCACACCTTCAAGCCATTTGGCTCGGCCCACCTCTGCCCAAATAATCTCTCAACTTCTCTCAATTACTCCTAGAAGCCTCACTTTGGGATGAAGTCTTCCCAAGGAAGCCTTTGGCTCAAATCAAAAAGAGTTACCCGATTTTAAGGCAATGTCTTCCATAATGTTGTTTTGTTTTATTTTGCTTCTCCAACCCCCTAAACTCTTTTAATTCTTTTCTTTTGTAACAACAACAGTATATTCAATATACTAGGATGTTTTTATAAGAATTATTCGAGCTACACTTACACACACCTACATCTAATGGTTAAATAACATTGTGTTTCTGTGGATGGTGAATTTCTACCTCACAAAACGATGATTGTTCAACACTCATATAACACCTTAAAAGGTGTCCATTAAGATGTCACTACATTTATATATGATATATAATATGTTTATGTTTGACATAAGCTTCTGTATTTATCATTTATGGCATACCTTTATGGTTTCCATTATGGGTAAACACGATATTTTCATTTTAGGAAGTGCGGACTACAGCCCCCTCAAAGTGATTTGAATCGTTAATACCATATGTGGGATGTATAAAGGATAGAGTAAATGGTATTATACATTATATTATACTGGAATTATATTATAACTTTATATAATTATGATTCATTCCATTAAAATATGAAATATAAATGAAAGTAGCATTCATGCGTACGTACGGCTTACCGTCTCCATGAACGGTGCATTAAATTTATTACCTATAAATGTTATGTAATATTATAAATGCATATATATATACTGGATATATATGTTATATATGATATCTACATCATGAATATAATTTTGGATATAATGGATATTTCACCACATGAACAACTTGTAATTATAAGAAGTATATTTTTGACTCAAGTACCAAAGATCGACAAAACGACTATTATTAACATAAATAATTACATAATGTTCATAAAATGGTAATAAGTGATATTAAAGGAATAATAAACTAGAAATAGGTTCTTAATAAATTATAAATTAACTCTAGTTTATTATTTATGAGATCAAATAATGGTCGAGTGAATTCAAACACGAGGTAAGGGAACTTCTTAACTCAATTTCCGTTCTTTGGGTTAATCTCCTACTTTCAAATTATGTCATGATATTATTATGTCCTATCCTTTATTTTTACTTTCATTATGTGTCATTATAGTAAATACACATAATAGATCTATTTTATTTAAAATAAATGATCTTTTTATGGACTTTGTCTCAATCTCCTTTCATTGATGCATATTTGGTTTTATACACAACTTTCTTTTATACGGTTTATAAACCCCTTTGGATTTTACGTTTATTCAAAATGAATCTTTTTTATACGAAGCGTTTTACTAAACGACAAAAAGGAATTTTTTTCTTGTCGTACGTATGCGTTGACAACGACTTCTCTGCCGCCGTGACCATTATGTGAGTTTCGGCTTCCTCTACAGGCCTTAACATTTTTTATTGAAAAATAAATACAATGTTTTAACATTATTTAATTTTGGTATTGAAAATGGTTTTGAAAGTGTTTTTATTATATCAATGTGTTGAATTGATATCTTGTGATTGAAATGTGGAAATGTTATGTTTCTTTTATGCCTGTTTTATGTGATACGATTATGTTATGGTTTATGATATGTTTAAACCTGTTCATATGAGGAATGAATTGGACTTAATAAGTGACGGGTGGAGCCCGCTATAGCTCCTTGATGAATTGGTAGGTCTCATGAGACAAACTAGTGTCTTGGCACGAGGCCTTGAAAAAATCTTATTTGTGGTCTTGGCACGAGGCCTTGGCTGTGTGGTTATGATAGTCTAGAATTATGCATTCCATCATTATAAAAGTGGTTATTGATATTGCATGTGATTATTCAACTATTAGAATATCCATGTGAGTAAGTAAATTTCATTATTTAATTTTATTTTTTCCATATTATGTTGATGTTTAGGTTTAAAAAGGATTTTGTTTTAGTTATACATTGCCTTAAATTATAATGTTTATTTATGAAAGCTTCCGCAATAATGTTATCCTTACTGAGCATCTGATCTCACCCCTTTCAATGTTTTAGTATTTTCCAGGATGTGAAGAAGTATTTAATGAATGACCTACAGGGGTAGTCTGAAGGGGATAGAAGTGTGGACTATGGAGACTATGTTTTTGTGATTTTTCACTTTATGATGTAATGTAACATTTATGAATGTATCTAGTGTTTCCAAGGATACTAAACTAATCGGTCTTTCGAGACTTGATCTTTTGTGATCATGCCAATGATATGAAATAATGCACCGACTCTGGGTAGCTGGGGTCAGGGCGTTATAGTTGGTATCATAGTCTGTTTAGTACTATCCTTGGAAGCTAGATTTAGATAATCTCTGATTAGAGAACATGGCCCAAAGATAGACTTTGAGGATTAGTATAGAAGAACTTCCTATAATTTTGGTATTATAGAGATGTTGTGAGTTTTCCGAGCAATACATCCCTGTCTGGATACGAGCAGGTAGAGGCGGATCTGGCACAGATGTACCTAGGGGTAAAACCCGAAAACACTACTTTGAGCTAGACACGAACGGGAACTAGTGCACAACAATGGGCCTTGCTTCCCTCTTGGTTACGACACTCCCGGGGGATATGCTTAGGATAATTCTCATTTTTTTACAAACCATTATGCAGGGTTTATTAGTATATACTTCCTTAAAGGAAACATTTTTTCCGATTATGGATTATATCCATAAACCGTTCAATTTACATTAAGTATTTTACAAGTTTTTAATTATTCATTGAAATTAAGAAACTAACCTAGTTTATGCAATTGTATAGAAATGACGCCCAGTAGAAGGAACATGAAATCCATCAATATGTATGATCCAAAGAGTAATAAGGATCATATATTTCACGGTATTAAGCCAACATTTAGAAGGGAAATAGTCTCCCATGTGTTCTTAACATATGAAGAAATAGTATCATGTGTTAACAAGATAAGTATAGAATTATCTGAGTCTTATGGCTTTGAAAAGAAGAAAGAGAAGAAAAATATGGAAGAGGTAATGATGGATAAAGGGATGAGGGAAAAGAAGAATTTTCCAATATGTGATAACTGTGGGAAGAAACACCTTGGAACTTACCTGAGGGGAATGGGACTTTGTTATAAGTGTGGAGAAAAGGGACACAAAGTGCGTGACTGCAAGGGTAAGAAAAAGGTTTCAAATGTCCAATGCTTCATCTTCAAGGAGTGGGGACACTAAGCAAACCAATGTCCAAATCATCAGAGTATTCCACAAATTATGTTAATGGATAATAATCAAGTTACGATACTACCACAGATGAAGAGGAATGATTAGAGTTCTTATGTTGTTATTAAAGAATTTTGTTAGTTGAGTGTTGTATCAATGGTGTACTGGTTATAATAATTATGGAGTATATAAGGATTGTACTGCAGTAATATTTCATCAAGGACTTAAGATTGTGTGGAACCACGAAAAGTGACTCCACAACAGGTTAAATTTTTGGAAAATATATGGTTGAGATAAAGATAAACCATAATATGGTTCTGATACCGAGATAGTGATTTTGGAATAAGACATGATTTATTTGGATAAATTATATTGGATATTCATAACTTCCTTGAAACTGATTAATGATTTGTATTCATTTTCAGATAGAAGGAGTATATCTAGTATTCTATAACGAATAAGGGATCATGAATGTAATCAATAAGGATTTATGGTTATTCAGGTTGTTGTAGTGTTTAAAAAGAATACATGATGAAGGTGTTCACATGTTGTTACGCGGAAAAAAAGGATCTTCATTATGTTTACCTTCCTTATAAAATTTGGACTATGAGTTGGACAGAAGTATTTTGGATAACCATCAAGGTTGGAATGGATTAAGTTGAACCTTGTATAGTATTTTTTAAGGTTAAAACATTTCTGAATATTATTTTTGGAATATTATAATACTATAGTTTTAGGAAAAGGACAACCTATAGGTCAGGGGATAACCCGTCACGTTGGACAAAGCTGTAGGAATCCAACACACAACCATAGTCCGATAGGCCTTTATTACCTACCACTACCCTATAGGAAGTCCCTGGTTATTACAAAATAGTTTTCCTAATCTAAATAGTATGTGGTAATATTTGGAACCTTATACAATTAGGATAAATAGAATATTTTTGAGTTTTGTTACCATTTGGAGTGAAAGATGGGCTTGTGGTAAAAATTTGTTAAAGAATGAAAGTCTACATGACAAGTATGTATATTCCCTTACATTCTTAGTAAATCCCCTAAATAAATTCCTCAACTTTATAAAAGGTAACTTAAAAAAACGTTGCCGGTTAACTTTTCCAACTGGGGATTCAATGACTGTTTAACCAATCACAAGTTAGTGATTTTCTTATGGTTAACTTTATCCTAATCCTATTTTCTACAACTCTCCATTAAAACTCAATGGTTTGTTTTTCTTCCATATCTATATTTTCATAGAATTCTAGTATGGGCTATCTCGGGTAACCTTTGTACATATCTTTCTATCTTTTAAAGTTATATTTTTATTAACCCTATTTCTGATGTGGGTTTTCTAAAAATGTATTTTCTATTTTCAACCTTTTATTTTCAAACAAAAATTTCAAATTGCAAGGACGTAATTTATTGAAGGATGGGAGAATGTAACACCCCGAGCTTCCATGATATGCTTCTCATTCGATAATGTAATTTCTTGCATTGTACGCATGTTCGAGTTCTAATACACCGTGACTAATCAAAGTAGCCATTATGAATAGTAATACCCACCTTTTTAAATTATAGAAATTTTATATTTCAAAATGGACTTCATTTTTGAATTCTTAATATCGAAATTATCCTAAGTTGAATTTTTTGTAATTTTTTGAGAACATTCAATTTTTTAGGAATAGTGAAAAATACATAAAACAATTTTTTTAATCAAAATAATTTATAGTGATAAATTATAATATTTAGTGGTTTTAAAGTATAATTATAATATATTTTTACCATTTTATTCAATGGTGGTCATTAGAATTAATTTAACATTGAAATTGGATATGAACAATTTTCAATCTTTTGATATATATTGTTTCTTAAAAACACGCTATTTGTTGTGAAAGCGGGAATTAATTATAAAATTAATTAATACAACTTATATGTTTGTAATTTTTTAAAATAGACATCATTTTTTAATTTGGAATATCAATTATAGCTTAGGGTGAAATTTTGGCATTGTTCTGAAAAACTTCAATTTTTGATGAATAGTGAAACCACTAAGTGGTAGTTAAAAAACTGATTTTGCATTTAAATGAAACATCACCACTTCTGTGATTTGATTTTAAAAAATCTGAAATAAATGGTTTTAATTAGCAAGTAAAATGTGGTTCAATGGGATTAAAATAATTTTTTGGTGTATAGTAACTTTTAAGTTTAATTAATCGCGATTTAAGGTAATTAGTGAAATTTAAGGTAAAAATGGTATTATAAAAATATTAAATGACATTTAAACTTGTCCTAACCCTATTGGATGAATCCTGGACGACCAAGAAAATCCATGGGTCAACTTGGGGACCCCATGGAGCCGCCTTTGTAGGAAAATGACATTAAAAATGTTTTATTTAATGTTAAAATAAAAATGTCACAAAAAAGAGTTGTTTTACTAAAACAATTTTTAAATGGGGTTATACAAGTCATATTTTTTACTATAAATATTCATTAGAAATATAAAAAGAGTTCCTACATCATGATATTTTTTTTATAATTTTTAGACATTACATAAATTAAATTATTTATGACACCATGCTGATGCAGTGATTACCTCATTAATTAATGATTTAAATAAAATGAAATGATAATGTAAAATCTAAGACTTACACTTCTAAAAAACCTATTGGATGAGTAGATATCGAACCCTTATCACCTTATCCTAGAAATATATAAGTTTGGGACATTTATAATCCGAAAAAAATCATTCCATAATAAAGTAACATTTCAATCTTTCCAAGAGTTCCCCTTCTCTCCTCTTATAAAAGTCCCCCACCACTACCACATTATTCACACTTTCAAGACATTTGGATCGGCCCACCTCTACCCAAATAATCTCCCAACTTCCCTCCCTTACTCCTATAAGACTCACTTTGGGCATAAGTCTTCCCAAGGAAGCCTTTTTCTCAAATCAAAAAGAGTTACCCAATTTTAAGGTAATGTCTTCCCTAACGTTGTTTTGTTTTATTTTGATTCTCCAACCCCCTAAATGCTTTTTATTCTTTTCTTTTGTAAGACCACCAGTATAATCAATATACTAGGATTTTGTTATAAGAAGTATTCTAGCTACACTTACACACACCTACATCTAATGGTTAAAGAACATACTATTTCTGTGGATGGCGAATTTCTGCCTCTCGAAATGATGATTGTTCAACACTCATATAAAACCTTCAAAGGTGGCCATTAAGATGTCACTATATTTATATATGATATATAATATGTTTATGTTTAACTTAAGCTTATGTATTTTTCATTTAAGGCATACCTTTATGGTTACCCTTATGGGTAAACACGATATTTTTATTTTAGGAACTGCGTACTATCGCCCCCTCAAATTGATTTGAATCGTTAACACCATATGTGGGATGTATAAAGGATAGAGTAAATGGTATTATACATTATATTATACTCGAATTATATTATAACTTTATATCATTATGTTTCATTCAATTAAAATATGAAATAGAAACGAAAGTAGCGTGCATGCGTACGTACGGCTTACCGTCTCCATGAACGGTGCATTTCATTTCTCACCTCTAAATGTTATGTAATATTATAAATGCATGTATTTACTAGATATATATGTTATATATGATATCTACATCATTAATATAATTCTGGATATAATGGATATTTCACCACATGAACAACTTGAAATTATAAGAAGTATATTTTTGACTCAAGTACCAAAGATCGACAAAACGACTGTTATTAACATAAATAATTACATAATGTTCATAACAAGGTAATAAGTGATATTAAAGGAATAATAAACTTGAAAAATGTTCTTACGCAATTATAAATTAACTCTAGCTTATTATTCAGGAGATCAAAGAAAGGTCGAGTGAATTCAGACACGAGGTAAGGGAACTTCTTAACCTAATTTCCGTTCTTTGGGTTAATCTCCTATTTTAAATTATATCATGATATTATTATGTCCTATCCTGTATTTTTACTTTCCTTATCTGTGATTATAGTAAATACACATAATAGATCTATTTTATTTAAAAAAATTATCTTTTTAAGGACTTTGTCTCGATCTCCTTTCATTGAGGCATATTTGGTTTTATACAAAACTTTCCTTTATACGGTGTATAAACCCCTTTGACTTTTACATTTATTCAAAAGGAATATTTTTTATATGAAGAATTTTACTAAATGACAAAAATGAATGTTTTTCTTGCCGTACGTATGCGGCGACAACGACTTCTCCACCGCCATGACCATTATTTGAGTTTCAGCTTCCTCTACAAGCCATAACTTTTTTAAATGAAAAATTAATACAAAGTTTTAATTTTCTTTAATTTTGGTATTGAAAATGGTGTTAAATGTGTTTTTATTATATCAATGTGTTGTATTAATATCTTGTGATTGAAATGTGGAAATGTTATGTTTCCTTTATGCATGTTTTATGTTATATGATTATGTTATGGTTTATGATATGTTTAAACCTGTTCATATGAGGAATGCATTGGACTTAATAAGTGACGGGTGGAGCCCGCTATAGCTCCTTGATGCATCGGTAGGTATCATGAGAGAAACTAGTTTCTTTGCATGAGGCCTTGACAAAATCTTATTTGTGGTCATGGCATGAGGCCTTGGCTACGTGGTTATGAAAGTCTGGCATTATGCATTCCATCATTATGAAAGTGGTTATGGATATTGCATGTGATTATTCGACTATTAGAATATACATGTGAGTAAGTAAATGTCATTATTTAATTTTATTTTTTCCATATTAAGTTGATGTTCAAGTTTAAAAAGGATTTTTTTAGTTATACATTTCCTTAAATGTTAATGTTTATTTATGAAAGCATCCGCAATATTGTTATCCTTACTGAGCATCTGAGCTCACCCCTTTCAATGTTTTAATATTTTCCAGGATGTGAAGAAGTATTTAATGAATGACCTATAGGGATAGTCTGAAGGGGATAGAAGTGTGGACTATGGAGACTATGTTATTGTGATTTTTCACTTTATGAAGTAATGTAACATTTATGAATGTATCTAGTGTTTCCAAGGCTACTAAACTAATCGGTATTTTGAGACATGATCTTTTGTGATCATGCCAATGTTATGCAATAATGCACCGACTCTGGGTAGCTGGGGTCGGGGCGTTACAATTCCGACTAGGTTTCATTAATCCAGTTTGGAAAAAAAATCAGGATGGGTTCATATTACTACCGAAAAACCAGTGACATACTATAAATGAATAAAATTGAGGTTTTATTTCCATCCTAACTGGTGTTCATCCACCAAATTTCCTAATAACCTCAGGTTAAGCTCATATCCCTTCTATAAAATATACTTGGAACATTCTATTCATATTATTTTTTCTACTAATAAAATATTACACCATCATAATTCAAAGGCTATATACGAGTGGTCTCATATTCCTTCTTAGATTCTAGAGGTTCGATGGAATATTCCTATGAGAAATGAATATTTTAATGGGACTCACAACCTCACATCAACCTGGGTTTACCAACATACTCTGTAAAACACCTAATGGAAGGATCAAATTCATACCAAAAATACATAAGTATTCCATCTTACTCCAGTATATTTTTTAGTGGGATCATATTTCTATGGCACTAAATGGTCATTTCAATACTACAGATACTTCCACATAGCATGCATACCCCTTCTCTACTCTAAAATGATTTTTGGTATATTATGGTCATTAAAAAGATAATTCCCATATTATTACCCTTCTCAATTCTAATATCCATGAGGCTATACGACATATAATTATAGTACCTAAAGGGTCCACCAAATATTCATCTAATTTAGAACATGAAAAATACCATAATATTCAGCCTTATGGTAGCATGGTGATAGATTATGGGGATCCTACCCCTAATATCCTCCAGGTATGACCTCCTAACAATGAAACCATTCCCAAAACATTAAATTGTTCCCTTTTCAAAAAAAATCATGTAGAGTGGTTCTTGAAAAAATGTGGTTAAATATATATAGTTCCCTATCAACCTCTATCAACACCTTGCATCAGTTATTAGGCTTCCTAGAAAAGTGACCTACATAGTCTAACCAGATATAGGTATATTACTCTAATGAAGAAGATGTTTGAATGGATATACGGAAGGATCTAGATGAAAAAACATTTTAGTTTTGTTTTGGCCCATCTATACTTCTAATTATGAAGTGTATCGTGACGTAAAAGAGTATAATGTGGCCTAATTATGATAGAGAATATGGTAAACCATTCAATGGTTAGAGGCTAAACATATTTTTTATTAGAAATATAAGGGTATTCTTCTGTCTAAAAACACACTTGGTTATCTAATAGACCTAGACTCATTATCCATAGCCCAGTACTCGATATCAGAAAGGAATAATAAAATCTGATGGTGTGAATATTGTCACCGCCTAATCACTCTATGAAAAATAATCTCCAAATCCCCATTATACATCTCTATCTAAGGATGGGGAATGTACATATAAATACAATTCATCTCATCACTATGAAAGTAGGACCTCCCAAAAATAATATCCTATAATTTCATAGCCACATGATAGATCATAGGAATTCATAATGCATGATCCAATTGTTCAATATAATAAATCTCCAATGATTTGAAAATGAAAAATCACTGTGAGAAGAGGGATAGGGCTACCAAAAGGATACTAAGTAAGACATCTTCATTAAAGGAGAACATGTCTCAAATATAGAAGATGAAATCTAATAACAATAAATAGATCCCCATAGAAATTATCTCATATTCTATATAGGCACTACACTCAGATCGTGTGTGAGTAAAACTACACAAAATAAGGAATATCACGATGAAAACCACCCTAGATTCCATCTAGAAGCAACCACAACTTATATAGAGAGAGAAATTTTTACAACTGCCTCTATCGTAGGATTACGAAATATCAAGAGAGGCCCTATGAAATCAGTGTTCACACCAAATAGACTCCAATATCCAGATATGTGGGAATTTTTTATCTTGATCTTCATCTCACGAGTCATTGAATCATCAAAAATAGGATAAAATGTACCATCAGTATCCCGACAACAACCCCATCCCATAGAGAAGGGGTAATTATTATTATATTGTACAAGGAGATCTATCTTCTCTAGGCTAGGTAGAGATACCAATATCTAGAACCCTATTAATTCCTCCCACCATAGATCAGGCCACTAACATTTTGGGCTCACTCAGCAAGTACAGTCAGAGAATCCAATAATGTCACTATCCACATAACAAAACCAAGGGAGAATATGGTAGAGAAAATCAATTCCCTAAAGGTTCATAAGAAAAGATATCCCAATAAGGAAAAGTTTTAGAGGGAAGGTCATGATGTAAATATCTATGGGTAAGCAAGAGGTACATAATTACCCTATTACTCTTAGAATGGAGGGATGATCACTTCCACTTGGTATTACCTAGGGAAATTTGTCACCATAAATCAAGTAAATGATATAGAATATGAAGCAGATGTTGAGGGGTGTAATACATAAATAGTAAGTCAAGACATGTGGTTTGTTAATGCATAAAAATAGGCTGCATGTAAATAGAATAAAAAGAAGAACTGGAACCTATACCCTCTAAATAGAGAGTTACCACCTTTTTATTGACATTCCACCAAGGATAAGGGGAATTGAATGGATACATCCCACTCACCACTTTATAATGCCAAAATCCCCTCTAAGGAAGAATGGATTACATATTATGAGATTTATATATACAACCTTAGATGGATAAATGATGAATTATATAGGGGTAACATTCCCACTAGGTACCACCTCTATGTGGATGAAAATTTTACTCATTGCACCCATTAAGAGGATATTGAAATGACAATAAGGATAGAATCTCAGCATCATAATATATCTAGATCTAAAAAATCATACTATAGAAACACATTAATTAAGGAAGAAAATTAGTCTTCACCATTTTAATCATGACCCCTCTCTAATGGGGTCATCCACTTGTCTCAGGATGAATTAGAAATTAGTAGGAGATTAAGGTAGGGAAAGTTATTCAAGCCTCACCTGATGCATGTTCTCAGGGAGTAGTCTAGAAGGTGGTACCCCAAAACATTTCAACACCATAGAGGCTCTATATTCTCATATAGAATCCATGGAGGGGATAATTATCCCCATGAAACCCGAGAGGAATTCAAACCCCAAATGGGTGGATGACACATTTTCGTTACTCAATTTCAGAAATCATATAATTTCAACCATAGAAATAATGGGGATCAGAAAAAAATCCCATGCACTTCATATCCCAATGAGTCCCTATAATGGGCCTTGTAGACTAACAATAATAAATTAAACTATGATGATTTGTACAGACTCTGGAGGTTTTGGATTTCATTTATTATAGAAGTCTCCCAACGGGGTTCATCACAATCTGGGAATATATTATTCATTAATTCCTCTATCAATTTAGATCCATGATTTGGAAAATTATAATAATTGAAATCACTATAGAAGTTTTTGTAAAATTGTTCTTAGAATATTTATGATGATATATAGATGCATTTTATCCCAATGAAATAACCATGAATATTCTGAAATTTATAAGAAACAAAACAATAACTAGAATATTCCATTTTGAAAACTCGGTCCAAATCTCACCCACTCTCGTGACATAGGGGAAATGGTCTATAAAAGTAGAAACCACCATTATTACACTATAATATGCAACATTTCCCACTTGGACACCAAAAAAGATCCCACTATAGTGGTGGAGGGACTGTAGCGGCAGAGGGACTATAGGAAGGACTGTAGCAGTGGCGGTACTGTAGCAGTTACTGTAGCTGTGTGGGTACTATAGTAGTACTGTTCACCGAGGGGTCATTTGGGCCAAATAATGGTATCTCATTCCTTTTATTCAGGCCACTTGTCCTTGGGAATTCGGGCTATGTAATGGGTCACCCTCTACCCAATCAAAAGAGGTATTTTCGTTAAATAATAAATTGGGGCTTCGGCCCCAACATTTTAAAAAACCCTTCCACCATGTGAAACAAATATAAGAACTATGCTCGAATAGAGGAAAAGATAGAATAGGGTCTTTTGGTCTTTGATGAATTGAATGAAAGTTTATATTCCTTATGAAATAAAACAATGTACTCAATATTTCTGAGCCTAATAAACTTAGTGAGGTTAGTCATAATGACCATCTAGACTATTTCTTTTTTCATAGGAGACTAATTTACTCAACCCATGACTAATATTTCATTAAACACATCCCACATGGAATATTTTATTGTATATAGATTATATTGGAAAAATAATTGATGCAAGTATCCTTTGTGACCACCAAACAATAAGAAGAATGGGTTGAATGGAAAAAAATATTAGCTTAGTGTGAAAAAAAATTATAATTTGATGATCCAAATGATAGTTGATTGAGGTACCAACACACTCAAAGTGCAGCTTCATAAATTGGTCATGATTCCACCATATACGATTATTCAATTAAACCCACCTCCCAGAGGCATACAAAATTTCCAGAAATAGAGAATTTTGCAAGAAAAAGTGTTCTATCCAAAATCCATGCTAGATTTTACTCTAACAGATTTATTTCCATTATCATATGGAGTATGAGAACCATCCCACAAAAAGGAACCTTCATAAGATGAAGATCTTATTTTTAGATCTATTAACATTTTTCACATAACTAATAATTTCTCTAATGATGAATGTACCCATGAACATGATTTCTTTATACCTAATTGGGGAACCATTGGATAAGGCCACAGAAGCTGAGGGAACAGGGGAGTTCACTATCATGGGCGAACCCAATATTGTAGAAGCATCCCTCCTAAAGGTATATGCAATATTATTACCCATGGGTGCATGTTTTAGCAATCCCAAATAGAGTATGTATATTTCATAGAGTCGTCTAATGGTCATCCATAACCAATTGTTTTGGATGACCAGCTGGTGGGTGTATAACATTTTGATCATCCTAAAGAAAGAGGTAAACTAGTATGACCTATTCCATTATGAAATTATGTTCTATCTACCTCATCCCATGGGAAATACCCATCTACCTCAATCACTTTAACCCCTATGTTGAATGCTAAGGAGAAACCCCTCACTAGGAAGCACCAGTCTATGGTATATAAATATAACTTTTTGAAGAAGTTGGTGATTACCCCATCCAATGGAATATTTATTAAATTACATAAAAACATTAATGAGGAGCATAATATTTTAGTATCTTTGGAAACATGTAAAAATAAACATTGGTCCATAAGTGAGATACGTAGTCCCCCACTACATTCTCCAAAACTATCACCCTTATGAGACATTTCATACATAATACATATAATCATAACAAAGGGAAACGACACATAAGAATGGGTGATATCAGATACTTGGTGAGGGTAATAAAGAAAGATACATTAGAATAACATGAACATTAGTTTATAAAAACATGATAATAACATTTGAAAATTGTACCATGCATATCAAAGATCATATACATCCCTCAAGGAATACATATTGGTAGTTCATAAGACATAAACCCTAAGATAATAAAATAATGTGAGACATAAGATCATAACATTGGAATAATTCATGGAATTATTGGCATACAAATAGGTATATAAATTCATTTAAAAAATGTCCATGTCCTGCTATTAGGGACATCAAAGAGAAAAAAGTCCATTACTATACTGAGTTCACTCCTTCCATCAGTGTCTTATTATACTGGGTTCACTACCCATTATTTCCATTTCTTATATTTCCTTTTTTACTACCTATTCCAACCATGTCTATCTCATTATGTATATAAATATTTACACAATGAATTTGAGGAGGATATAGGTCCCACCCATCACATAATGAAAACCATACTTATGTGTACCATAAGATCATTAACATTCATTATATCATAACCCATGAAATTAAATGTGTATCATTAAAAATTTTAACTGGTAAATGAAATTTTTTGAAATATAAATAAAATAAAAATAGTATAAGAGATTGTATTTTATAAAATTATCTATTAAAAAGATAATACAAACAATAATGAAGAACTGAAGAAGCAATGAGGTCATTAGAGTTTACCTCGTGGGTTTTAAGGCTATTAGTAAGGTTTTTTTTCTCCCATTAAAGGTGAGTGATGATGTAATTGATATTTGAGAAAGAATTCAATAAATTGATCCATTGGGATTTTAAATTCAATGATAAATTAAGATTTCCATTTCTGATGACTTGAACAATAGTGGTAGAATCACATATGAACCATATATCATTCCATCCCTTTTTCCATTCTATTTATACAACTTTGATTAACTTGAACATTATTGCTTTAAGAGATGAGGCTAAAGATCCTGAACCAAAGAGACAACTCATGGTCAACCCATTATGATCCCCTCACACAACACTGAATCATATAGGACTAGGATTACCACTTGGTGCACCGTTGGTATTTCCCTTAATCTACCCAATGAATGGAGAATACCATACAATTCAAAAATATAATTCATTGGAAAAAAAATTACCTGAAACATTTAAATGTTTTAGAATAGAAAAATATTAAATAGAGTTTTTATAGTTACAAATATGAATGCTTCTGGACTCCTAGAAATTCACCATAATTTGTTTCTATACAATCTAAATGTTACATGCTAGTTGGGTATACTAGAATTTTTCTGGGTTGTATCAAATGAAATGAATAATCAAATCCCCAGCTGCTATCAATATATTCATTAATTGTGAAGAGTGATATATCATAAAATATTCCAAAACCTAATTTTTGATTGAAAAATAATGAATTGGGTAAACGTCAAATCTATCAAACACCCTCTTCTAGAGTGTTATAGTCATATTTCAGTTTAAGAATATATGGTTGAAATCATATTTTTGTTGTTGTTAGACACTAAATCTATAGCATAAAGGTATAACCACAGTTTGAAGACAAGAATCCAATGGAAACATATAAAATATGATCCTCCAAACCAATGTAAATATAGTGGTTTTCACTAATTTTTTATTTAATTTTATGATGCAACTATGAATTGATACAGTAGTATGATTATTATAGAAAATATTTTAAGAGTGTACCATTTGTATTTGGTTCCCATATCATGATGTCATCATATTTGATAATGTCATTATCCTTTATAGCATGTTTAACATTTTTAGGTAGATTTTCAAGATTTCTTATTTGATCATGATCATAACAATTTAATTGTAACATAACTTATATAAAAGTGAAAGGATTCATAATCCTTTCATCATAGAATAAACCATCAAAATAAGTGTGTTTCACAAGAATTTCCTCCTATTATAACTCATGGAAGAGAAATTGGTTTCATGAACATCATGAAATCAAAACATAAACCATTTAGATAAATAGTATGAATGTTTTCCTTGGATCATATCCCCAACAATATATAGTTTACATCAATGGGTGTCATAGAGAAGGATTTTAATCAATCAATTAAAACATTTCTTGTCAAAAATGTCTATTATAATTTAAAAACACATTCTAGATCATAAAATAATTTTTAAAACGTTTTATTTGAAGAATATTTGAAACAAATAATAGGATATTATAATAAATTATTGGTTATTACTTCATAAAATTATGTTTAGGACATACATATAAATATGAATATTCGTTTTACATTTATGATAAAATAAAAATGGTAATTATTTATAAAATGACATGAATATTCCTTTCAAAAAAATTTAAATAACAGAAACTATGGTAAAAATTCCATTTAAAAATTACAAGATAGTAATACAACATTTTTATAAAACATGGTATTGAAGGAAAACATATTTTCAACCGAAGAGTGAAATTAAACTGAATTTTCATAATTTTTTTTTAATTATATTAAGTACCAAAGAGTGGGAAAATGGTATAACAACACGAAGATATAATGAATTAACAGAAAATAAAAAAATAATGATAATTCATGAGAGGTATGTCATGATATTTTAACATTTACATGATCATAAATAATTCTGATTAATTGTGATATTGTAAAATAAAATCACTACCACTTCAGTAACCTTGAATAATAAAATACAAAAAAGTAATAACATAAAATGAAACATAAAATATCAAGAGGATGAATAAATTCATGATATTACATGTCAATGGGGTTGTATATACACCTTGATGAATAATATAGGTGTATAACATAACGTAATTATCCAAATAGGAAAATTGATACAAAAATACCATACTAATTGAGAAGATTTGGAATCATAATCCTCGTGAATGAATAAAATAAACTGAAAAATTTATTATCATCAAATAAGGTCGATTAATGATATATCATTTAAAAGGATAGTATATAGACCATATAAAAGAAATTATTGGTGAGTATTGAATACGTCTCTCATAAATAAAAGTAAGACTTGAAATATTCTTACCAAAGTCATGGATTTCATAATACTCATTCAAAAATCTTTTTTAATAAATATAAGTGTATTATAAATCCATTATACAAAAATAATTAAATATATCATACAATTTATGATTTATTATGATCTTTTGTTACCTGTTTATTAAAACTCTACTTTAATGTTATGTTTCAAGTAATATATGCTTTGTTTTTTTAACATGTTTTGAATTGTTATTTTTGGTCCTCTTACATTGATCATGATATCATAATATATATAATTTAAAACAAGATATAAATATATTATTTATTATGTACATGTGTATTTATATTAATCCATAAAATTTAGTGATAGGAAATGAAATGCATTGTTTATGGAGATGTTTGGCGGTACATATGCATGAAAATTGGTTTCATTTTTTTATTGGTTTAAAATAAAAAAATGAAAAGATATATTTTCATCGAAAATATTATATCATATATATAATATATGTTTATTAAAATGATCTTTAATACATTCCATGTAATTAATTAAAGAATCACATCACTTTACATGGTTATAGTCCTTCGTACACACGAACTATGTTATTGTATTCCAAAAAAAATGGAATGGAGGAAGGTATGTGTGGTATAAAAATTCTAAAATAATTATAATATAATAAATATCATACATAAATATTAATTCAATCATTATTTCTAACCTTGAAATGTGGAAATGGGAAAATGAACGACATTTGTTTGTGAGGCGGTAGTCCGCTGTACACCTGAACGGTGATTTTATATCCTATTTGACTCAAGTGTGTGTAGTTTAATTTTGGAACCTTTATAAAAAAATCTATGTATATGAAATATATTAGTTTTATTATATAACAATTATATAAAAACAATTTAATATGTTTGAGTAAGAAATAAATAAATAATTTGTTGTTAAATGATACCTAATCTTCGAGTATCTCCATTTAGTTTGCACAAAAGGTCTTCCTTGGTTGGATTTATTCAGAAATAAATGATTTTGGGATGAGAGGAGGTAATTTTAAAATTCTTTTGGGTAGGTCTTTTCTAAACCACTTGGTTTTTAAGTTTTGAAGAGAGGGGGAGTGTTGGTGTCCTTTTATAAGTGGGGGGATTGGAAAACTTGTAAATGTTTTCAAGAGAGAATTCCACATACATTTTACATTTTTAAAAATTGTTAAAAAAAGATAAAATTAAAAACATAGACCTAATAAGTTATAGATATTTCCATAAAATAGGTTTTTGATAAGTTTTGTTCATTTTTAAACATAATTTTCTATGTTTAACTAATAAGTAATCCTATTTTTTACCTTTATCTATGAAAATAATTTTAATTGATTTCACAAGACTATTTTTTTTTAAATAAAATTTTCTTTATTAGAAATTATAAAGTATTATCACTAAAAATATAAAATTAATATTTCCAATTTCTAATCATAAAAGTGTAAAAAAATTAATTTAAAATTAATTTAGTAGATGTTACGAGGAAGAGGGTTTTTAAATAAAAAACTATCAAAATATTACAAAGATTTTATATTAAAATTTAATATGAATTCTTATAATGAGATAAATTTTATTAATAGTTGTATAATTTACCTAATTACACTTTAAAACAAAGATAAAATAGAATTTAACATTATAAATAAATTAAATACAAAGACAATTTTCAATTAAAACTCAATATTTTTCAAAATTTGTCAAACAAATGGAACTTTTCGAAAAATCCCTAAAATTTTCCATGAGATAAATTTTAAATAATAATATAGAAATTAACTTATCAAATTAAATTTCTAAAAGTTAAAAATAATTATTAAAGTTCACAAAATGAAATAAAAATAGTTTTTTTCAGAAAATATTATTTTTAAAATAGATAATGACTTTACATAATCTCTAATGGTTTTTCCTTATAAAAATGATATTTCTCAAGTGGCATAACCTCTTAGTTTAGTACAAGTGAATGGTCGGTTATATACTTACTCATGGGAGATTCATGGAAACATCAAGAACATGAGATTGTTTCAATGGAAGTTTCAATAAATAGTTTTCCATCCTAATATGGTCAAGAATTTCAAATGGACCGATATATATGGGTCTTACTTTACCTTTTTTTAGAATCTTATAAATATCCTCTATAGAGAAATTATTAGAAAAACCTTATCAGAAACTTCAAATTCTAGATCAAACCATCAATGATCATTATAACCTTTTTACTAAATTGGAGCTTCCTTGATATGATATTTATTTACTCCAATGTTCTTTTCAATTTCATTAGTTATCTCATGTCCCAATAGCTTTCTTTCTCCAAATACATTCTATCATAGTGAAACTATATATTCTTTTAAATAGAGGGATTCATAATGAGCCATATTGATTTTTATATTGAATCTATTTTTTTAAGAATACTCAAGTAAAGGAAGGTTTTGATCTCAACCACCATTGAAATTCAACTAATGATATCTCAACATATCCTCTAGTGTTCGAATTGTTCATTCATATGTACCATCTATCTAAGGATGATAAACAATGATAAAACTCAACTCTGTATCAAGATCTTGAAAAATATTTTACTATAACTTTGTGGTAAACCACATATCCCGATTCGATACAATATAATGTGGTACTCCATGAAACCTTACCACTTCATTAATGTATATCTAGGAAAGTTGACCTAGATAGAAATCTTCTCTAATAACAATGAAGTTTTTTGACTTTGTAATGTTATCAACTAAAACCCGTATAGAATTATTCCATTTATATGTTTTGGGGAGTCCAACTTAAAAAACCATTGTGATTTTTCCCATTTATATTCTAGTATGGTTAATAAATGCAAAATACCTTTAGAATGTTTCCTTTCAGCCTTAACATGATGGTATATTAAGCACCGAGATACAAACACTATCATATCTCTCTTCATGACATCCCACCAAAAGTATTCTTTTAAATATATATACATCGTCATACTTCCTGGATGAATAGAGAATGAAAAACTGTGAGATTATTAAAAAACATTTCTTCAAATATCATATATCTGGAACACATACATGGTTCAAGGACCTTAAAATTCATTCATGGTCAAGGATAACCTCATGAACATTTATAACCTTCGTTTTAGTCTCTACATCTTCCTCATGTGCCTCTTTAATCTTCACTTGAATATTTGGTTGAACATTTAATTGAGAAAGATAATATTTTTATCCTTCCATCAGTATTTCCATATCCATCCTTTGAAAATATAGAAATATTTGAGCTTTTATGATCCTCATCATGGATAATCTTTCATGATCCTTTCGACTCAAAGCATTTGAAACCTTATTCTCTTTGACATGGTGGTAATGTATTGAGCAATCATAGTCTTTAATCAGATATAACAATCTTCATTGGCACATATTTAATGCCTTCTATGGGAATATATACTTTAAACATTTATAATATTTATATATATCACACTTTTCTCTATAAAGATCATGCCTCTATATCATCAATGAAAAACAAACCACATTTAACTCCAAATAATTAGTTGGAAAATTTTACACATGAACCTTCAATTTTCTTGAATTATAATCTATAACCATGTAATTTTTCATAATAACACATCCCAATCACTTATTGGATGCGTCATCATAAATTATAAATCCTTCACTATTACAGGGTAATGGAAGAACTGGTGCACTAACTAATATTTTATTTAGTTCCTTGAGATTTTCATCACATTAATCTGTCTAGAATAACTTTTATTCCTTCTGAGTTATCTTTTTCATAGGATTATATATTTATGAGAAATTTTCTTGATTCATACTCAAATTTAACCAAGAGACAAAGGTAGAACGGTCCTTTTAGTTTATCTTGGGTTGTCGAATCCTTAGAGACCTAAGAAGAAACCTATAGACACGTACATTCGATTTACTGTTTTTGGATATGGAGTGGACAACATGGGTTGATTTTATATGGGTTTAAGTGAACTCTAAGACACTGAAGTTAATTCAATTTTAATGTATGATTTGATCCTAGGTTATCACTTGGGGTGGATTGGACGCATTCCCTTTTCAACTATTTCAATTTCTTATATTTGAGATGAGTTCATTTAAGAAGATCAAACAAAATCATCACTCACTGGTTTAATGCTTACATACCCTAATACTAATCACCTATAAACTTGAAGGATCAATGCTTTGAGCACTCCAAGGTCAAAGTTCTTATTAGCACTTGAAGTGTGTGACCTTAAAATTCAATAAGGATGAAGATGTTTTGAAATCATCAAATAAAAATCTCATTTAAAAGAAGTGATTAGTGATTAAGGTAGTGATAAATAACATCCAATATTTACCGTTGCTACTCCCTTGGATCAACCAATAAGTGGGTTATCCCTCCATTGCTGCTATGGTTTCAATGGAAGCGGTTAGTAGACTCATAAGGGGGGAATTGGAGAAGTATAAAAAACAATGAAATAACAATCACTCCACTGTTGTGTGATAATCTCACAAGGTTTGGTATGAACAATTTCACATATTTAACCAACGATATCAAATTGATATGGATAAGAACATAATAATAAGAGAATGAGATCTTTTATTAAGAAAAAAAGGATGAATTAAAACAACTTACATGTGGAAGACAAAATTGAGACAACAAAACCACATCATAACATTACAATGAAAGAAACCTAAAAAGATGATAAAATCCTCCATCACCACTACCGTAAATATGAATTTTTGGAGATTTGGTTTGATCCTCCAATAGTACAAATCATCTCACTTGATGATGGTAGGCCTAGGGTGGTGGAAAGCTTGTGGAATTTGGACTTTTCCACTCTTGACCCGAGGTGGCAGCCAGCTTGCAATCACCGAACAGATGCGCCTGGAAGACCTTCTATCTGGCCGAATTGGAGTGGGACATAGAAGAGAAACATGAAGATCCATAGGTCCCATAACCTTATGTAAAAGTTAATCCCAAAATAGATTATGGTTAACTAGATATGTGTAAAATGGTGGGATGTTTTTCTAGGCCACAGAATCTGGCCCAGAATTTTATTTTCAACATGGGCTACCTGAATAACCACAATGGAGGCCGAATTATCACTGGATCCTAAATACGGACTTGTTACTATATATTTCATCTATAATCCCATGAAATTCGGGCTTCATTGGGCCTGTATTTTGGGCACCAAATTCCCATCATTGAGCTGGTGTCCAATCTTCCTTCTCCAGAATTTTTTGCATGAAATCCCATTTTGGTGGTCTTCCAATGTGAATATTTTAACACTCCAAAAGTATGAATTGTTCCCAATAAAATTATAAACCTGAAAATTAAATATGAAAATAAAATCAAGATCATTGGGTACTTTAAATGATGTTAAAAATTGTACCACATAATAGTGAATTTTAAGAAGGAATTACAATCATAATGTGAAGTGATGTTCAAAGTGTAAAATGCACATAAAATTGTGTTTATGAATAATAAAGAACATGATTATTATATATATTAACAATTAATATTAGCCTCATTTAGTGGCTAATCACTCCCACCAACATGAGTTTTTATAGTCCTAAGAAAAATATATATCAACAATATGAAATTCTAATTCACTTTTCCAAAAACTTTTTAATCCAAAATGATCACCAAAACCATTATACCAGACAATCATGAAACCCATCAAAATATTTTAATACAATATAGTTTCATATGTAGATACTAATCCCAAGACCATTCCTTTGTTCAAATTCATTTCCATATTTCATCCAATATCAATTAAGTATGAGGATGTGTTGTGTATCACAATAGACATGGGGGGTTCATCTTTATTCAAGGGGAAATGATGGAAGCGCTAGGTGGAATCACATTTCAATATTAAGATGTGTATTTAATTTTTTTATTGTATTATTTATTTATTTTTGTAATTTTTCCATGGCAATTGAAATTGCACTCAAAAGAGTCAACCCCTATAGCGAGACTTTTCTGATGACTCCCAGGTTCAATAACCATAGGTAACCAAGTGAAGCCCACATACTCGGGCATCATCTCTAGTTAACTCAGTCAAAAAATTTCAAATTAACAAAAATAGAGATAAAATTACTAACTCTAGGCCAAACAACTATGGATTCATGATCCCCAAGTGCCGAAAGCCACGCATTAGGTCATTTCAATGCTCTACACATAAATTTATTATTTTTTAATTTTTTTTATTTAATACTCATATTAAAACTAAAATGATCACCAAACCTATGCTATTTATTTAGAGGACCCCATGAACTCAAACTAATACCCCACTATCCAAAGGACGTGCATTGTGATCTTTTTTTTATTTGGATGAAAATATAAATGATGAAATATCACATTGGACAACCACACATTCCAAAATCAATGCTCATTAAATTATAAAAGGATTAAAATCAAAATCAGGGCATGATAAATTATATGATATTCAGTTTCAATGTTTTCAATGTGTATTATCATGTTCAAAGTTAAAGGAATTTTTCCTTCCATTTACACACATTTTTTGCAAATCATTTTTTTTCACAAAAGCAAAATTTTTTATTTCATCTCCCCCCCAACTTAAAATAACATTATCCCCAATGTTTGAAGAAAAGAAAATTTTGAAGGATTAGAGGCAGATAATGGAATTTCAAAAATGAAATTGAAATATGAGGATAATGTAATGAAGTCACCGGGTGGTTTAAGTTGAATTTCATGCTGCTCCAATTTAATCCCTTCATCTCGATGTCACAATGAGAATTTCCTAGTGGAGAGAAAAAAAGAAACAAATAAAAAAACTATATATATATATATAAATAAAGTAAAATATAAGTATATACAATAAAATTATAGAATAAGGAAGCACAAAAAGCCATAGGTCAATGGTAAGCGCACACCCCTGTCTCCCTTTGGTCCCAGGTTCGATTCCCCGTGGCTTCGCCGGTTGTGACGGGGTTTGGCCCACAACCTAAGATGTTTTACTTTTATTATTATTATATTTTTATTTATTTTTTGTATTTTAATTTTAACCTAAAAACACATAATATAAAATAAACTGATGATACAATGTCTTCTTTTTAAATTTCTGGGTAAGGTATTACTCAAGGATCACACCACGTGACACAGATGATTATGGTGCTCCCCTTTCGTACCCATACATACTCATAATATAAGAACATGTAAACAATATATTGTTTATTTTTAAATATCAAAATGATTCATTAATCCTATTTAAAATATAAATTTGATTAAAACAACAAAATGATTGGAAACATGAAAAACATGGGTTGCCTCCCATGCAGTGCTTTGTTTAATGTCTCTTGCTCGACGTAAACCATTAATTATTTAAGTATTTTCCTCATATAAGGTTGGATCACTAATGTTTTCATCAACTTCATTTTTTAGGAATGGTTCAATTAATGGTTTGAATCTATAACCATTAACTTTAAAGGCTTGACCATTGGTGGGATCTTGAATTTCTACAGCCCCATGGGGGTACACCTTATTCACTATGTATGGACCTGATCATCTAGACATCAATATTCCCAAGTGTAAATGAAGTTTAGAACTATACAAAATAATAGTTTTACCCAGTACAATGTGTTTGGTTTTAATATTTTTAGATTGGTAGGATTTTACTTTAGCTTTATTGATCCTTGAATTTTCATAATCATCCATCCTAATTTCCTCAAGTTCATTGAGATCTAATTTACTTTTTTTTCTGTCCAATGAGAGGTCATAATATATTTTCTTAATTTCCAAAAAGTCCTTATGCTCAATATCCACTGTGAAATGGAATGCTTTACCATAAACCAACCTATATGGGGACATTCCTAAAATGGTTTTATATGCGGTTCGATATGCCCAAAGAGAATCTAAGAGTTTCCTTGACCAATCTTTCCTAGATGGTTTAACAGTCTTCTCAAGAATTTTTTTGATTTCTTGATTAGCTAACTCAGCTTCACCATTGGTCTCTGGGTGGTAAGAAGTGGACACTTTGTGAGAAATTCCATACTTGTCCATGAGTGGTGAGAATGGACGATTGAAAAAATGAGTTCCATGATCACTAATGATAGACCTAGGAATTCCAATTCTAGAGAAGATGTTTTCTTTTAGGAATCTAATCACAGTTTGATGATCATTGGATTTTGTGGGAATGGCCTCAACCCATTTTGATACATAATCAATATCTAATAGAATGTAAAGATATCCCCTAGAGTTTGGGAAGGGACCCCTGAAATCAATTCCCCAACAATCAATGATTTCAACCACTAAGATGGGAGTGAGTGGTGTTTGATTCTTTTTTGTGATGGACCCTACTTGTTGACACCTAGGTCAATTTTAGAAAAATGTGTAGGATTCCCTTGAGAGGGTGGTCCAGAAGATACCGTACTGAAGAATCTTAGCAGATGTTTTCTTAGAGTAAAATTGACCTCTACATGCCTCACTATGACAGAATTAATGGATGGACACTTGTTCATATTTTGGGACAAACCTCCTAATGACTTGTTCAGGGTAGAAATTATAGAGGTATGGATCATCAAACACATAGTGTCTAACATCAGAAAGCAATTTCCTTCAATATTGAGTCCCTATGAATTTTGGAATGACACATGTAACAAAGAATTTGGCTATGTCGGCATACCAAGGGAAGTCACTCATGGAGTATAGGTGTTCATTAGGGAATGAATCAGACAAAAAAAGGTGATTTGAGTTGTCTTTTAATTCAGTCCTAGAGAGATGATCAACTAAAACATTTTCAACACCCTTTTTATCTGTGATTATGAGGTAAAATTCTTGTAAGATAAGGATCCACCTAATCAGTCTAGCCTTGGCATCTTTTTTTTGGAAGAGGTATTTTAGTGCATAATGGTCAGTGGACATAGTGATGGGGGATCCTAAAAGGTAGGACCTATACTTCTCTAAGGAAAACACAATAGCAAGTAACTCCTTTTCAGTAGTGGTGTAATTCATTTGGGCATCATTTAGTGATTTTCATGCATAAGTAATGACATAATGAGATTTATCACAACATTTTCCTAACACAGATTTTATATCAAAGTCAATGGAATCACACATAAGTTCAAAAGAAATGATCCAATTTGGAGATTTCATAATGGGAGGAGAGGTGAGAGAGGATTCGAGGGTTGAGAATGAACCCTCACATCTTTCTGTCCAAAAAAATGGAGCAACATTTTCTAGGAGAGCACAAAGGGGATGGGAGATTGAACTAAAGTCCTTGTTGAATCTTCTATAGTAACCAGCATGTGCTAAGAAATACCTCACTTCCTTGACAGTTTTGGTTGATGGAAGGTGACGAATGATGTCAACATTGGCTTTATCAACTTCAATCCCCCTACCTGAGACAAGATGGCCTAGAACTAGTCCCTCTTTAACCATGAAATAGAATTTTTACCAGTTTAGCACCAGATTATTCTTTTCACATATTGACAAGACTATCTCCAAATTCCTCAAAAATACATCAAATTTACCCCCAAACACAAAGAAGTCATCCATGAAGACCTCAAAATAATCCCCTACCATGTTTGAGAATATTCTCATCATGCACCACATTAAGGTTCCAGGGGCATTGCATAACCCGAAGGGCATGCATTTTAAAGCAAAGGTGATTAATGGACATGTAAATATAGTCTTCCCTTGATCCTCTAGGGATACCTCAATTTGATTATACCCCAAGTACCAATATAAGAAATAGTATAAGGCATGACCTTCCACTCTCTCAAGGACTTGGTCAATGAATGTTAAGGGTATATGGTCCTTCTTGTTAAATGAGTTTAGCTTCCTATAGTCATTGCAGACCCTCCATCCACTACTCAACCTAGTTAGAAGAATATCTCCATCTTTATTTGTTATCATTATGATTCCTGCCTTCTTGGGAACCACATGGATTGGAATAACCCACTCACTCTTAGCTAGGGGATATATGATACCATCTTTTAACAATTTCATAAGATCTTTTCTCACTACTTCCATGAGATTAGGATTGAGTCGTTATTGAGGTTGACAACATGGCTTTGAATCAGATTCCAGAACAATCCTATGAGTCACGATAAGTGGGTTAATCCAAGGAATATCAGATAGGGTACAACCAATGGATTTCTAATGTTTCCTAAGGACATCTAGAAGTATCCTCTCATGATTTAATTCAAGAGAAGAAGAACTGACAATAGGATGTGTTGTATTGTCCCCTAGGAAGGCATACTTGAGTGTAGCGGGAAGTTCATTCATTTCAATATCAGTTTGGTTCAGAATTTCATCATAAGATTGGGACATTAGATCCAGATCAATTTTTTTTCTTATAATTTTGGATAGGATTGATTCCTCGCATGTAGAAGGTTCAACTACTATATCGGATTGATCAGATTTATGGAAGGAAGTTGGAGTGGTCTCTATGAAAGTGGTTTCCTGAAAGGTTTCACTGATTTTTCAACCTAAGACTTCATCATAAGAGAAATTTAAAAATGATTCAATCCAAGGAGATAAACTTTATTCATGTGAAAAAAGGAAATCAATCTCATTCTGACTTAAACATCCATCAAATATTCCTTGATGTTCTATGGAATCATTATCAATGCTTTCTATCATGTTTACTTCATGAATGTCCTCATCATCCCCTATTTGTGAGCTTTCATTATAGATGTTCAATTATAGACTCATCTTTCCAAAGGTGATTCTCATGTTCCCATTTCAAACTCAGATAATAGAGTTGACTGTTATAAGGAAAGTATGACCAAGGATGATTGGGGTTTGTCCCTTATTTCCCAAGTTTGGATGTTTATTAAGGACAATGAAGTCAGCAGGGTAGATGAAGTTTTAAAACATTACCAGAATGTCCATTAAAATACCCTTTGGAACCCTAATTCTACGATTAGCAAGTTGAAGTGTGATAGATGTGGGTTAGATATATTCTAGGCCCAACTGACAATACACAACATAGGGGATGATATTGACACAAGCACCTAGGTCACACAAGGCCTTTACAACTTTTCTCTCTCCTAGTTCAACATTGACGTAAGGGAAACCCAATTCTTTCAACTTAGATGGAATGGTACCTTAAATGGTGGTGCACAAATTAGAAACCAAAATGACTTGGTTTTTATGATAAAAACTTATTTTGAAAGTTCACAAGTCCTTAATGTACTTTAAGTACAGGGTATGATTTGGATTGCGTCTAGAATGGGAATGTTCAACTTGACTTGTGGGAATATTTCTCTTAATGTATTACTTAATTGAGGCTTGTCTTTTCCCTCATGCATTGAGGAAATGGTGCAGGTTGTGGGGTTGTTTGTTGAAGAGTTGTTTCTTTGAAAATGTTATCATGTTTTTCAGTTTGATCATTTATTTCATTTGAATTTTCATCCAAGTTTGATTCAGATGGGTTCAGAATTAGTTGATCAGGTTTCTAAATTGATTTCCCATTTCTTAAAATAGTCACATACTTTAGTTGTTCATGATTTTTTTGAGTGAAACTTGACTCTCCCCTTGAATTTGAGGATGGTACCGCCTGAGTAGGCATGGGTGCCTTTCCAGTTTTGATGGTTTTAAGTTATTGTTTTAGGGAAGAGACTTTCGAGTTCATTCTTTCCATTTTTTGCACAGTTGTTCTAGTAGGCTTTGTGGAACAGTTTGGGTTGGTTCTTGAGATGATTGGTTTATCCCAGGGGGTATTTTAGAGGTTGGATGGTTTGTTAAAAATGGACCAGTGGAAATCGCTATTGGATAGTATGGGTTTGGAACTGGTTATGGGTTTGTTAGTTCTGATAGTTGTAAGGATTTGTCCCTATGGTTGGATAGGTTGTTGGTTATCTTTCCAGCGGAAGCCTAGGTGGTCATTATACCTTGGGTTGAAATTGTTTTGGTATTGAGACTTTTGAATGTTCAAGGGATTTACTACCACTGGATGTCCTCCTAAAATAAAATCCTTGATGGATGGAATGGTTGGTCAGTTGTCTATCTTATGGTCATTTTTGTCACAAATTTGACAAACAGGGTCTACAGTTTGGATTTCGTGGACTTTCCTATGCTCTATCTCTTCAACCTTCCTAGAGAGTACGGCGAGTTTAGCCTTAAGTATTTCCTCTTCTCTAAGGGTATGAATTATAGTAGTTCTTTGTGGATTTTCAGAATAAGGTGAACTTCCCCATTATTGTTTCTGTTAAGAAAAGCTTTCTAGATACTCGTAAGCATCATTTGGGGCTTTGTTTTTAAAAGTTCCATTACACATCATGTTAATGAATTATTTGTTACCCGGACCCAACCCTTCATAGATAATTCTCACTTGTTCAGGAATAGAAAAATCATTGTGTGGAACCATGTTTAGAGTGTCCTTGAGCCTCTCCCATGTTTCATAGAATGACTATCCCTCTTTTTCAAAAAAGTTTGGGATGATCTTTTTAAGTGAAATTGTTTTGTGTTGGGGAAAGTATTTTTTGTAGAATTCTCTTTGTAATTGGTCCCAAGAGTTTATGGATAATGGAATCAAATTTTTTATCCAATTTTTAGCTCGATCCTTTAAATAAAAAGTAAATAGCCTCATCTTCTATTATTCTAGTTGATGTGGGGGACACATGGTTTCCACAATGTCATTGAACTCCTTAATGTGAATGTAGGGCATCTCAGACTCCATTCCAGGGAAAGTGGGAAGATGGTTTCAGAAATGTGGTTTAAATATGTAGTTGTCATCTCCTAGGGAGTTGTTTATAATGCATGATGGGGCATTGGTCTAGGAATGTGTGAGGTAGTCATTCATGGTTTGATCGACCGCAGTCCCCATGTTTGGAGATGCCTCATTTGGGTTTCCTTTTTGGTTCCCACTCGGGTTTATGAGTTGGTTTCTTTAAAGACTTTCCATTAAAATGGGCTCAATTTTTGACTCAGGGGTGTTAGGAAGATTATGATATAATGTAAAGAGCTCCCTTGGTGTACTTGACTCCCCAACCCCAGAACTATCCACCTTAACTAGATGGTTTGATTGATCGTGGATGTAAGTGGGCACGCACCAAGAGAAAAAACAAATGAGAAAGGGAAAAGATAAGAGAATTTGGATGAGAAAAGATTAAATTTCAGAGAATAGAATGGGTGTTTATATGAATTACTTGGGTCATCAGAAATGGTTCCAAAGTTTGATTGACGCTCAAATTTACCCAATAGATGAAGGTGGAACGATCCTTGTAGTTTAGCTTGGGTTGTCGAATCCTCAGAGACCTAAGAAGAATCCTTTAGACATGTACATTATATGGACTATTTTTTCCTATGAAGTGGCCAAATTGGGTTGATTTTATATGGTTTTATGAAAACTCTAAGACACTGAAGTTAATTCAATTTTAAGGTATGAGTTGATCCTAGGTTATCACTTCGGGTGGATTGGACACATTCCCTTTAAAACTATTTCAATTTCTTATATTTGAGATGAGTTCATTTAAGAAGATCAAACAAAATCATCACTCACTAGTTTGATGCCTACACACCCTAATACTAATCACCTATACACTTTAAGGATCAATCCTTTCGGCACTCCAATGTAAAAGGTTTGTATTATCACAAGACGAGTGGGACCTTAAAATTCAATAAGGATGAAGATATTTTAAAATCATCAAATAAAAATTTCATTTTAATGAAGTGATTAGTGATTAAGGTAGTGATAAATAACATCCAATCCATCCCCTTTATACTCCCTTGGATCAACCCATATGTGGTTTATCCCTCCATTGATGCTATGGTTTCAATGGAAGCAGGAAGTAGACTCATAAGGGAGGGATTGGAGAAGTGAAAAACAATGAAATAACAATCACTCGACCATTGTGTGATAATCTCACAAGGTTTGGTATGAACAAGTTCACACCTTGAACCAAAGATATCAATTTGATATGGAGAATAACAGAATAATAAGATAATAATAACTTTTATTAAGAAATAAGGATGAATTAAAACAACTTACATGTGGAAGATAAATTTGAGATGAAAAAACTACAACATAATATTACAATGATAGAAAGCTCAAAAGATGATAAAATCCTCCATCACCACTACCTTAAATATTCATTTTTGGAGCCTTGGGTCGAGCCTACAATATTAAAAATCATCCAACTTGATTTTGGTAGGCCTAGGGTTGTGGAAAGCTTGTGAAATATGAACTTTTCCACTCTTGACCCGAGGTGGAATCCAGCTTATAACCACCGAATAGATGTGCATGGAATCCCTTCTAGATGACCGAATTGGAGTGGTACATATAAGACAAACATGAATCTCAGGATGTCCCACAACCTTCTGTATCGTTTCATCCCAAAATTGTTTATGGTTAACGAGATATGTGTAAAATGGTGGGCTGTTTTTCTGGGCCGCAGAATCTGTCCTAGAATGTTATCTTCAACTTGGGCTGCCTGAATAACCATGATGGATGCCTACTTAGAATTGGATTCTGAAAAATGATTTGTTCCTATATATGTACTATATCATCCCATGAAATTTGGGATTCATTGGGCCCGTATTTTGGGCCCCACATTCACATCAGTGGGCTGGTGTCCAATTTTCCTTATCCTGAATTGTTTGCATTAAATCCCATTTTGGTGGTCTTCCAATGTGAATATTACAACACTACACAAGTATGAATTATTCCCAATAAAGTTATAAACCTGAAAATTAAATATTAAAATAAAATCAAGATCATTGGGTACTTTAAATGATGTTAAAAATTGTACTACATAATAGTGAATTTTAAGAAGGAATTACAATCATAATGTGAAATGATGTTCAAAGTGTAAAATGCACTAAAAATGGTTTTTATGAATAATAAATAAAATGAATATTATATATATAAACAATAAATATTATCCTCATTTAGTGGCTAATTAGTTCAACAACCCATCAATAATAACTAGTGAAACCAAGAAAACTATGGATCTCAGTCATTGTAGTTAGTCTGTTCCAACATTCAATAGCCTATATCATTGATGGATCTACTGTTATACCCTCTCTTGAGATTATGTGAGACAAAAATGAAACCTTTTATAGTGAAAATTCACAATTTTTAATTTTTTTTCTTATAATTCTTCTTTCCTAAGGGTATTTAGTTTAATTCTCAATTGATATTAATTCTCTTCCTTACACATTTATTAGATAAGAGTATTATATATAAATACTACCATATATTGGTCAAGGTAATCACTAAAAAATAAATTTATTAAATATAATAATGTATCTTGGGAATAAGTAATAATTAAATACATCATTATATATTCATAGTGTTCATACCATGTATTGAATTCTATTTCGGATATATCCTCCTTCTTAACCCTTAACTATTGATATCCAAAATGAAGTTCAATATTAACAAAGTATTTTGATCTTTTTAGTTGATTAAAAAAGTCATCAATATAGAGAATAAGATAATTTTACTTGATTGTGATCTTGTTCATCTCATGATAATTAATTAAGAGTCATATCAATACATATTTATTTTTAACAAATAGAATAGGTGAACCACAATGTGACACACTTAGCCAAATGAATACCTTATCATGGTTTCCCTAAATATGTTTCATCAATTCCTGCAACTCAATTTAGGCCAATGTATAGGCATTATTTCTAATTGGTGTGGAACTATGTTATATTTCTATTGAGAACTCAACGTCATGTTTTGGTGGAAGCCTAGAAAACTCTTCAAGAAAGACATCAACAAATTCATGCACAATAATCAGGTTGTCATTGTTGATTTTCTCTCTAACCATCTGAGATAAACACCCAATATTAATGGAAATTAATACCCTTACAATGGATATTATCTCTATAGGAAGTTCATTATTATCATTATATTTATTGAATATCATTGTTTGGTTTGTAATATCAAATGTGACTTCACTTCCCTAAAAATTGATGTGGTATTTATACAGATAAATTTAATACATGCCTAATATGACATAAAATTAAACTAGAGTAATAATGAGAATATTTTTTGGAAGCAAATCCCCACCAACATCAACCAGGAAAGAATCATATACATGATATATGATCATCGTGCCATTAGAGTTTTTCACTGCTAATTCTATATCTAAGCATTTTGGTGGAATCTTGATTCCCCTATAAAATTTATTAGATATGAATGAATGGGTAGATACATTGTCAAATAAGACCTTAAAAGTTATAGAGTAGATGGTAAGTTTACCATTCACCATGTTGTTATTGTGAACCTCATCAGAAATAGTGACCACATGAGATTTACCCTTTTCTCTAGTCTTAAGAGGCTTCTGACATCGATCATCATCATTAACCCTTGTTTTTTGGGTATTTTTATTCATAATTCAAATTATTTCTACACATGATGCATTTAGATAGGTAGGTAAATTCTATATAGATTTCACACTATTAAATTGTTTATCTAACTTCTTCCCATAACATTATAAATACATTTACCAGTGAACATCCCTTCTACACATAAAACTTTTAGTTGTACCCTTAATAAAATTTCCTCCAAAATTATTTCATAGGATTTTAGAATAAAGTAATTTCCATCTTCTTCTCTCAATGATTTTTTTATTTTCATTTGGACTCCATATTCATTTTATTAACAAAACAACGAGATTGATACATAAGTCTAACCTCCATTTTGACCTTTATAGAACATTGACCAATCTATTCATAGGTAATGAAGTATATTATGGATAATAACATTCAAATAATAGGTTCAATGACATTGAATAATCAATAAACCATACTTTTAGGTTGGATTATACTACTAGAATCATACCTTACACATCTTATAAAATTTGCATCATAGGTACCAATAGATTCATCATCCTTCTTCTTTAACTCAAGTAACTACTTCTTTATCATCATATGAAGAACAAGAAGAAAGTACTTATTGAAAAATAAATTCCTAAACTCATCCAAATCCATGCATTTAATTTCATCGGGTTGCCTCATATTATTGATAAGAGACAACCAACGATCTTCTTCACCTTCCAAATGGTATACATCCAAAAAGATGTTTTCATGTTCAAAAAAATTGGGGATCACAAAATATCATTTCATTTGTACTAATCCATTGTTCATAAACAAGTGGATCAGTGGATCAATTTAAGGAAGGTGGACATTTCCTCATAAAATAGTAAACAGAATATTGTTCCCTCTTTTCTCATTTGGATGTTCAGCACAATACTTATCTTGAGAAATTTGTGTGATCATAGAAACATGATTTTTTATTCGATATCCCATAACATTTGGATTCTCAGAATTAAAATATTTATATTTTTCATCGCAATTAGAATTAACATGGTTCCTTCAAGTTCTAATCATTGACTAAAATAAAAAATCATGGTGTAAGAAATAGTAATCATGATAGGGAAACAAATAATCATAAAAAATATCATATATGATGTCTAAATCATGTCACCTTATTCTTTTTTCTATGAAACCTTAGTTTTATCCTTGGTTATTCACAGTCATATTATATTTAAATATATCATAATGGTTAGTAAAGAGGTTTTTAAATTCCACCTCATATCCATCGGGAGTGTCCATCCATTGGTGTCGCAAGGCCCATTATTGTGTGCATATTCCTGATTGATTTTAGATCAATGTAGTGTTTTAAGGATTTTTACCCCTATGTACATCTATTCCATATCCATATCCTCTTTTAGAATCAAAAAATGGATGTAATTGTTGGAAACTACTCGATCAATCATTTACCAATACTATTGGAAATTTTCATATACATTGAATCATCCTTAGACTTAATCTTATAAAGGTTCATAGGGATCTCACTAATGTTTTATAATCCTAGTTTCTAAATTTTAACCAAACCTATCCTCTTATACTAACATTAATGAAAAAATATTAACATGAATAGATATTTTATCATTTCTATAGAATATTTAATATATTACTTAAATATACACCTAATTATCATAATAGTTTATTGTCTTTAGAAACTTGGAAACATAGACATTGGTCTATAAGTGAGTTGTGTCATCCCCTACTACAATCTCCACACAAAAAAACTTCTTATAAACATCATACATAATACATATAATCATTACATGGGGTAAGGAAAAATTAGAAAGGGTAGTCTCAGAAGCTCAGTAAGGGTAGGCAAGGGAGATACATAAGCACAACATGAACATAAGCGTGTGAAAACATGAACATAACATTTGAAAACCATACCATTCATATCAACTATCATATACATGAGTCAAGGAATAAATATTTTAATTTTATAAGACATTAATCATAAGATAATAAAATAAAATGATTTATATGATCATAATATTGGCTATGGAATGGAATTTTTGGCATAAACATAAGCATAATTTTATTTCATATTGGTCAAGGATTTCTGAAAAAGACGTTGTAGCAGATAAAGTCCTTTAATATACCAAATTAATTCCTCATTCCAACCATTTCTTACTTTATAGAGTTCACTCCATGGTCCATCCCTGTTTTATTATACCAGGTTCACTCCTTGTTCCATCGATGTCATCTCATTAGATATATAAATATTTAACCAATGATTTGGAGGGAGATACAGGTCCCACATGATACATATTAAAAAAATATTTTTATGTGCTAAAAGATCATAAATATACATCATATGATAACACATGAAATGAAATGGGTATCCCAAATGTTCAGTTATAACATATACTATGTAAAACATATAGGTTTCATAATCATTCCATCATTGAATAACCAATGAAAATAATTGTGTTTCATAATAATTTACTCATGGTATAATCCGTGGAAGAGAATCATGTTTAATAAAAAAAGTTTTGTCAAAACATATACCATTAAAATGGTGTATATAAATGGTATCCTTGTATCATATACCCATTAAGGAATATGTAACATCAATGGGTTTCATCATAAATTGAGAGTGATTTTTATCAGTCTTTTAAAACATTTCTAGAGAAAAATATGCATTACACTTTGAAAAATAATTTTTGTATCGTAAAACATTTTGAAAACTATTTTATTTTATAATATATTTGAAAATATATAAATGAATATTTAAATAAATTGTTGATCTTGACATTATAGAATTATTTTAATGTTATACATGTAAAACAAAAAATCTTTTCACATTTATGGTAAAATACAAATGGGAATTGTTTATAAAATGAAATGAATATTCCTCTAAAATGATTTTGTATGTAAAAACTAAAAAAAATTATTTAAAAAATATAAGTGATTTATAGAACATTTTTTAAAACATTTTTAGAAAACATTATTTTTAATGAAAATAGATTTCTCACTGAATAGATAAATAATTTTGTATTTTCTTAAAACATTTTCTTAATTATATTAAGTACATGAGAGTAAAATAATTGTTTAATTATTTAAATATATAATTAATAAACATAGGATAATATAATTAATTATTATTATTGAGATTTAGTTCAGGATATTTCAACATTGTATACTTGATCATGAACAATCCAGATGAACGATGAGATTGTAACATAAAATCATTACCACTTTAGTAACCTTGAATAGTAAACACTATGAAATAAGAACATAAAATTTAAAAAAAATATTATTAGGTTGAATAAGTTAGTTATAATACATGTAAATGTGTCTCTATATACACCTCTTGAAATAATATTAGTGTACAACATAACATATGTCTCAAAGAAGGAAAATTGAGACAAAAAAACTTTCTTCTTGTGAAACTTTTGAATCATAATCTCTATGAAATAATGACATAAATATAAACATTAATTATAGTTAAATGAGTTATATTAATTATATATCATTTCCTTGGATATTATATTCTCCACTCAAAAGAAACGAGTGGCTAATATGGAGTAAGTCTCTCGTAAATAAATGTGAGACTAGAAATTCCCTTACCTTAACTCTTGAATTCAATCATACTCATTAAAATTTCATGTATAATAAATATAAGTTTTCTATACATATTATATATATATATATATATATATATATCATACCATATATTATTTTCTTATTTTAATTTATTACCAACTTATTTACAATTCCTTGTTAATGTTTTGTTTTGGGTAATAACTTATTTGTTTTTTGTACCTATTTTGACTTGTTATTTTTGGTCCTACTAATTGGATTATTATTTACTAATATAGAAAATTAAAATATGATATAAAAATTATATTTATTCATTATATATGTATTTAGTGAGATCCTTAAAATTTAGTGATAGGAAATGAAATGCATCGTTTATGGAAACGGTAGGCTATACAGGCACATTAAAGTTATGTTTCATTTTCTTATTGGTTTGAAAGAATAAAAATTAAATGATATATTTGAATTATAGAATCATTTTATTTCATATATATCTCATATGTCTACTTACCTCATCTTTAATACATTCTATGTAAAGTGTAAATGAATCGCATCACTTCGTGAGTCGGTAGTCTTCCGTACACACGAACGATGTTGTCGTATTCCCACAAAATGGAAATCATAAATGTATGTGTGATATAAAAATTACAAAAGAATATTAATATCATCAATATAATAAATATATTATTTAAATCTTATTTCCATCATTATTCCCATCCTTGAAATGTGCTAATGGAAATACAAACGACATCGGTTCGTGAGGCGGTAGTCCGTCGTACACATAAATGATGATTTTGTAACCCATTTGATGGAAGTTTGTGTGGTTATAGTTTGTAAACCTAAAATAACAAAATTTAAATATATTAAAGTTACTAAGGTTATTATAAATTCATTATATTAAAATAATTGAGGGGGTAATAAAAAATGTTCATTGATAAACAGTGCCTCTTCTTCATGTATCTCCATTTGGTTTGAACCAAAGGACTTCCATGGTTGGTTTTCTTCCCTAATTAAGCTTTATAGGATAATATTAGGTATTTTATAATGTGATTTTTGTAGGTATGGCTGAATCACTTGGTTTTTATGGTGTGGAGAAAGGGGTGGCCTTTTATAAGTGAGTTGAGTGGAAAGATTAAATTTTTTTGAAAGATAGAATTCCACCCATTTTTTCACATGGAAGAAGTGTAAAAAATGGAAAAAACATAGAACCTTATACATTATAAAGTCTATATATAGACAAAATATTGGTTTTGGACATGTTTTGGGTGATTTTTTACACCTTATTTTCTATGTTTAACCACAAAGTAATATTATTTTTTACCTTAATTATTGAAATAAATTTTAATTTCGTTCATTAATAAATTTGTTACAAATTTACATTTATTATTATAAATATAGAATCAATTTTTTAAAAATCCAATCATGGAACTGTAAAAAATTAAATTAAAATTCATCACACATATGTGATGATAAAGGATGTTTTTAAATAGAAAATGATCAAAGGTTTATAATGCTTATATTTTTAATTTAAATTTTAAATTTAGTATAATTACATAAGTTGGATTAATATATGTTTAATTGAACTAATTAAACATTAAAAGTAAATTAAAATATAATTTAGTAGTATAAATAAATTAAATGAAAAGAAGCTTTCATTTAAAACTTAGCATTTTTTACTATTCATCAAAAGAATGAAACTTTCTAAAAAAACATATAAAATCAACCTACTATAATTTCATCATTACTAAATTAAAAAATAATTTTATTTTATAAAATTAATTTTCTAAAAATTTCAAGGACTAATTTTTTTAAAGTTCACAAAATACAACAAAAAATAGTTTATTTTGAGAAAATAGTATTTTCAAAATATATAGTGACTTTACTAAAAATTAAGTGATTTTTTATCCATATGTTTTTTTATACAAAACAATTAAGATTAATATTTTTTAAAATATTAATATCCATTTTTCAATGAATAATTGAAATCTTATAATAATCGATTTTAAATTACTTTATTAATAATATGTTGAAGTTTTCTTAAAACATAGTGTCATGTGTCACGCAAGCTAACCGAGTGTTCTATATAGTAAAAGATAACCCATGGTTTCATGTAATTTAAAATTGAATTCGTTTTTCATGTAATGAAATCTATAAAAGACATTTATTTTATTCAGAAAAAATGTTATTCATAAAGACTCAGGGTGTTACAAGATCCTAATCATGAATGTGAACCATATTTCAAAAGAGATTATAGAATAATTTATCAAGGTTTTATAGAGTTTATATAATTTTGGGATATGATACTTGTTAGATTATGTTTATCAATCATAAACTACTCCTGAAAAATATTATGCTAGAATCTCATTTTCAAAGCATGAGCATGAAAAATCTATTCATGGACATATCAGACCCCTATATATTTGAAGAAATATTGACAATTTCAACATCTGATGGGATCTAGTTGAAAATGGATTTGGAATAAATCTCATCCTACTCTATATACTCTAATTGTTTGTATAAAATTAGTATTATTTTCTCCAACATAGATAACCATTCAACTATAAGATAAGAGCAAGAAAAATTCCCTTAGAAAGTTCAAGATCAAAGCCTAATTCATGGATCTCATCTCTAATTCTAGGTTCATAGTTATCTAGAAAAAAGAACATAAAATTTATTATTATAGAGACCTTTTCTTTATATCCACATGGAAGTTTCGTTGGCATTCCATCAATGTTTGAAATATCCCATTATAGAAAGTTCATAATTATATTTTAAGATAGTAACCCCTTTGAATCCCCATAAATTGAGGAGAGTTTTTATTGTTGGAGATGGTGGCCTAGAACCAACTACTTTGTACTTTATTCATTAATAAATAAATTATCACATATTTATTGTTCTTCTGTGTGACAATGCATGAGATAATTTCCTAAGGATAGTTTTTGCACTGAAAGTTCATAGCAGATCCCTGCCATGATAAGAACCCAGAAGTGCCATAACACTGTTCTTGAATATATGTTATATGGCTAGATGATGTTATTTAAGGGACACAAATAATACAGGCCATTCGGGGTGAGGACTCATAAAACCTTGAGGCCCCTTCTCATGGTGTGATCCCTTGGTAATATCCAGGTGGATATTATGAGAATGAGACCTGGCAGTAAAAATCTATATTTCATAGTTTCATTGGATGTTCCTATCTGTGGACATGTGAATTAGTCATTTGACTTTAATATTATTATTAATGGGTATTAAAACTCACACACTTAGATGTATTGATGAAAACTGTAATGACACACTGTTCGTAGTGAGGTACGATATGTTGGGTGCCTCACGAGTAATACTGCATTAATAGATAATGTGATAAAGGATTTGTCCCTTCTGTTCCATAATAGAAGTGGAAATCTCAGGCCCTTTGATGGAATTGATATGGCCTAAATAAATCCCTGGCCATGGTAATAAATGGTCGAGTTCAATTCCATGAAGTCAAAGAAATAATGATAGATCACATGGGTTAATGGCACCAGCATGAAACCCACTTGATTCAAGATATCAAGACAAAAGGATTACATTACACGGTAAGCGTTCATAGGAGGTGACACATCATTGAAGAATTAACTTATTTCTCTATGGGTGCCTTGACGTGTTCCTAGATGCTAACCTTGGACTTTAGGTAGGCTCCGTCTAATGCCACTGAGAAAGAGGCCTAGAGGGTCACACATGAAGTGTGTCCAAGTATCTCAATTAAATATTAATTTAGCAAGTTAAATAAAGATTATTCCCAACTATGGTTTAATAAATATTCAAGAATTCCTGTTCATATTTATTTTGACACTAATTATTTGAGATAATATATTGTGGGAAAAATAATATATTTATTAGTGAGAAATGCAGTGATATTTATTTGTGAAATAAATAGCCATTATTCAAGGTCTAATAAATGTGTTGGAGGAAATAAAGAGAAGGGAAAAACAAAAGTACACACCGTGTATATTAATATACACGCTGTGTATTTTTTCTGGGAATTTATGAGAATTAATATTATTTATTTAATTAAATAGTATTTGGTATAATTCGTTGTGCACATGTCAAGTAATAATAATTGTCAACTATTATTATTAGACATGGGGTATTACTAAGAATTAAATGAAATGAATAAATGATTTTGGGTAACTAATTCATTTTATTATTCTATGTAATTTAAAATACCAATTATATATTTCTCATTAGCCTAGCCATTTTTGTGCGGTGCACAAAGGATCTAGATAAATCTCTCAAGACAATAAATAATTCTTTTATTCCAAGAATGCTCCCAAGCTACGATAGAAAGATCCTCCTCCACCGGATCTAAGAGATCTAAGATAGACATCGCAAGGGAAGTCTCTTTCATGCTAGCACCCAGATATTTTTTCAGCGACGTCCAGAGATACGTAGAGCATGTGTGGATCATCGCTAGAGGAATCCTACACATGGATTCTACAATGCAATGGCGGATCACATCGGATCATGACCAAAAACATCATACAGATAGAGAATTCCATCAAGTTAATTCTTGTCTTTTAATTAAATTTATTATAACCAATATATGATGATCCTCTCTATGGTTTTGGGACTCCCCTCTTTTCTTTCATTCTTCATTCTAATATGATGATCCGGAGTTTTATTATCATGGCGGATCTCGGTTTAAATGTCGTTAAACGGAAAAAATTAAAGTTTGGTACACCCACCAACACGGTTCTACTACGCCCAGAACCTACAAGTGGTATAAGAGGGGTCATATCATCGATTATAGTTATTTAGTTTTCTAATAGTGATTTATGCAATTAATAATTTAGTTATTTCAATGCAAGTTAATTGTTATGAAAATCTGAATATCGAGATCTATTCCTCCTCTCTCATTTCTCATTCACCTTATAGAAAATATTTTTTTTATTAATTTTTTATTAAAATAAAATAGAGGATCTCATCTGGAGATTCCAAACATTCCTGGCCATACAACACCAGAATACACAGTGTGTATTCAGCAGTACACGTCGTGTAGTGAAGGTTCAATGCATCAGATTGGTCCGCCAAATCAGGCTGGGTGTTGGAGTATTTGTAGGTCTTAAATAACATCGTTTGTTGACCAGGAACAAGTGGAACACAGTTTCTGGATTACATTTCATGTGTTCCACCAAACACAGTGTGTAGTTCCTTTGGGTTAGGGTTCGACCGTGTACCCAGTACACGGCTTGACCGGTTGGAAACCGTGTAATGTGGATACTACATGGCATGTGTCCCATTGAACACGCCGTTTACTCCTATGATTTCTAAAGTACATCTACATGCCATGTCCCCAAGTGTGTAATTCGGATGAACAGTGAGAAAACATACACACCATTTAGTCGGAACTACACATAGTGTACTCATCATATTTACACAGATTTATTAAAATTTCTTATTATATTATACAAACCCTTAATATGTGTACCATAGTGGAGTAAAGCTAAGGCACAACACGTGATAGATATTTTATATATATATATGTGTTTAATTTAACATCTATGTAATGTTCATTTCTACTCATTGTGTAGTTATGAATTGGAGTTCACCAAGTTGCTTCCAAGGTACAAGTTACTTACAAAGAGAATTTTAAATTAATTTATTTCGTTAAAAATTATGATGGATGATAATCTAATGGAAATTCAGAAAAAGGGTTTAAGATAAAAGGATTAATTAATTAAAGATATTTAATTGATTTGAGCGTGATATATCTTAAATAAGAATGATTAAAGAATTGAATGCTTGTTTTATTTATGTGTAAATATCATTGCATGTATGGATGATCATGAGATAGACTAAGACCTTTGTATGTGAATGGTTTCTTTTAATTTATTTATTTAAATCAAATTTTTTGGTCTACGAGCCTTCTCCTCATTAATATGTAGGGCTTTATCACCTAAGGTTTATTTAATGAAAAGCCTCATTTTACCCCACACCTATGTGTGAGATAAAATCATAGGTAATGAATGGTTCTCCCAAGCTAGTGTAGGTGGCTCAATTTAGGATCCAATGTGAAACCAATCCAAGGAGATACAAAGGTGGATAGGTGGAAAGCTGTAAACACGGACCCAAAAGGTTCAAGGTGTTTCTCCCCTAGGTCTTGGGTTAGTTTATCAACCACTAGATAAACTGACCAATATAACAACCTCATGATTATAATATTTATTTTATTTCTATTAGTTTCATGGTTTATTTATTGTGGGTGTGTTGTCACGATCACACAATTAATGAATTAAACAAGCATGCAATATGGAACTAAAATAAGACCAGATTATGAGTAAAAATTATCTTAGACATTTTTAATCACTTAAGTATATCCTACTTAATATTAAAAATCATGTAATAATGATAATAAAATGTAAATTTATGTATAAGGATAAAATCCCTCATGGAAAATATTATGTCAGTATAACCTTCCATAATCTTGGTTAGAATCAAACCATAATTCAAAGTGTTTGACCCACCCTAGTTGTGGTGCTTTCAATTATTGGGGAATTCTAATTCATGGTTTTGGTTTGACTTTAATTGGTTCACATCTTGGGTTGACTACCACAGTAGGACTTGGTGTGACCAAGATGAAAAGGTTGAGGAAATCCAACGTAAAAGGGTTTCAGGATTGGGGAGTCCACTCAGCGGATCAAGGAACTGTGAGTTAATGAAATTGGAATTTGGAATGGCTACCTAAAACCCTTCAAGTTGCTTTACTAACCCTATTTGGGGTATTATAAAGGTTAATATGAATCCTTTCCACTAGAATATTCAGGAAACAAAATATTCCAAAGTCAATGGTGAGGGAAATTGGATTTTGATAAAATAGTGGGAGACTAATAAGTATTAAATTATTTATTTGTATCATTTTTAACATGATAAAGTACTAAATCTTTTATCATTTTAATTTCTAGAAACAATAATAAAAATGACATCAAAAATATCATTTCGAACCATACTAGAGAAAGAAAACCTTCTCACTGGAACCAATTTCCAGGAATGGCAGAGACATTTACGCGTCATCCTTTGCCACGAGAGGAAATTGTATGTGCTGGAAAATCCCATTCCAATTGAACCTGGAAACGAGGCTATTGATGAGGAACTATCTCTCTATATGAAACATATTTATGATTACACATATGTCCAATGTTTCATGCTATCGTCCATGTCTAATGTGATCTTTATGCAACATGAAAACATGGACGTGTTTAGAATGATGTCTCACCTTAAGGATATCTACCAAGAGAAGGTGAGATAAGAGAGATATGAGATCTCCAATGCTTTTTTTACAACTATGATTGGAGAGTCCGCACTAATTGGGCCTCATGTTGTCATTTTTATTGGCTACATTGAACACATATACATCTTAGGGATTATGTTCTCAGATGAGTTGCATACAGATCTCATCCTATCATCACTTCCCAAGAACTTCTCTAACTATATTGTCAATTATAACATGAGAAATATTGAGAAGTGTCTATCAGAACTTTTTACCATAATTTTCTTGGTAGATAAGGACATGTGGCATGACAATCTCGCAGTCCTTATGGTGAATAAGAAAAGGAAGGACCAAGAAAAGGGTCCAAAGACTTATAAATGGTCTGAATCCCCCGAGTGTTATCCCTCAAATAAAGAGAAGATATAGATGCAAGTCAAGGAATGGGAGATGATATGTTATTCATGTGGCAAGAAATGATAATGGAATAGGAATTTCACCCAAACATGTGGGGATGTTAAAGGTACATTCATTATCGAGTGTAATCTTTCCATTTCTACACATTGGGTATTAGATAGAGCTTTTGGGGCTCGCATATGTATTCAAATTCAGGAACCAAGTAGATTTAGAAATATTTCCATATGAGAGGTGGATATTTGAGCTACTAATGGCACAAGGTTGGCTACATTGGCCATTGGAAATTACTATCTCTCATTGTCAACTAGTATGATTTTGGTTTTACATAACTGTTATTATGTTCCTAGTGTTTCCAAAAATATAATTTATGTATCATGTTTGGATATGGAAGGATTTATTTTCAAATTTGTAAATAAGTGTTGTGTATTTTATAAGAACAACATATGTTATGGTATGATGCATTTAAATAATGGTTTTTATGTATTCAATTACGAAAACCAAGTGTTGGAAATTGATAATGAAACAAACTCACATGACTCATACATCATCCAGTTCTGGAATCACCGTCTTGGTTACGTAAATGAGAAGCGCTTGACAAATATCTTCAAATATGGCTATTTAGACTCAAATGAGCTAAGAAAAATTGATAGATGTCATTATTTTTTACAAGGTAAAATGATCATGCCACCTTTCTGTGGATAGGGTGAAAGGGCCAAAAATCTTCTAGGATTGGTGCACACGGATGCGTGTGGACCATTCCCAGTAGAATCTAGAGGTTAATATTTGTACTTAATTACTTTTACTAAATATTTGAGTAGATATTGATATTTCTACTTAATGAGGAATAAGATAGAAGCCTTAGGGAAATTTAGGTAATTCATGAATGATGTATAGTATCATCTTGGTAAGAAGATAAAGAAGATTCAATCATATCTATGTAGAGAATATCTGAACCAAGAGTTCATTGATCTTCTACAGGAGTCTGGGATTCTATATCAGCTCACTCCTCCTTATACACCATAGTGTAATGGCGTTAGTGAAAGGAGTAACTGCACCTTATTGGATATGGTGAGATCGATGATGAATCATGCAGATCTTCAATTGTCTTTTGGGGGATATCCATTACAAACTACTGCATACACATTAAACTGGGTACCAAATAAGGCATCAAATGGAATTCCCTCCGAGTTATGGAATAAAAAGAAACCCATTTTGTCGCACACACACGTATGGGGTTGCAAGGCATTTGTTAAGGCCTTCATAGGAAACAAACTATCACCCCAAGGCACAAGGTGTATCATTATATGATATCCCAAGTAAATGAATGGATATTACCTATATAACCCTTCAGACAAGAAAGTGAATGTCGCTAGACAAGCCATATTTCTTGAGAGAGATCACACCCTCAAAAAAATAGTGGGAGCAAGATTGACTAAGATGAAATTGATGCTCAAGATACATAGGATTTTTTACAGGAACAAGTTCCATAGATCCCCATAGAAGAGGTTCTAGAAACACAAGTACTTCATATGAGAATAAGAGAGGTAAGGGTACTAGAGAGATTTGGTTTCCAATTCACCGAGGATAGTGAATCATTATTGTTGGAAAATGATGAAACTCCCTCTTATAAGGAATCAGTAAAAATCACAGAAGCTACAAGATGGCATGAAGCTATGAATTTTGAGATGGATTCCATTTATCAGAAACAAGTTTGGCTTCTGTTCGATGAGCCAATTGATGTAAATCATGTTGGATGAAAATGGGTATTCAAGAGAAATTTGGACATGGAAGGTCAAGTTATCATGGATAGAGAATTTATACAATGTTAAGGAATTGAATATGATGAATCTTTCTTTCCATTTTCCATGTTTAAATCCATAAGAATCATACTTTCCATAGCAGCTTACCATGACTATGAGATTTGGAAGATGGATGTCAAAATGGAAATCCTTAATAGGAACCTTCATGAAGATGTCTATATGACACAACTAAAAGGGTTTATGACACCAAGTGAATAAAAATGGGTTTTCAAGTTGAAAAAAAATACATTTATGGATTAAATCAAGCATCCAGGTCATGGAACATTCAATTTGATGAAGCCTTAAAATAATTTGGTTTCATTAAGAACAAAAGTGAGACATGTGTTTATAAGCAGTTTAATGGGAATGTGTTCGTTATCCTAGTAGTATATGTTGATGAAATATTTCTTATTGGAAATGATGTACCAGTCTTACTGTCAATTAAGGACTTGTTGAACAAGTGTTTCTCTATGAAGGACTTGGGTGATGCATCCTATATTCCAGGGATAAAGATCATTTGTGATATATCCAAGAGGCTACTTGGACTAAGTCAGGGTACATAAATTGACCAGATACTAAAGAGATTTAGTATGGAACAATCCAAGAGGGGATTGGTTCTAGTGTCACATGGCCTAAATTTTTCTAAGAAAATGTGTCCCCAAATGTAGCAAGATAAAGATAGAATGAGTAAGATCTTATACGCTTCGGCTATAGGATCCATCATGTATGCCATGTTATGTATCAGGTTTGATGTTTCCTATACACTTATCAAGGTAGGCTGATATCAAGATGATCCAGGAGAATAACATTGATCTACTATTAAGACTATACTTAAGTATCTTAGAAGAACTAAGGATATGTTCCTGGTGTATGGAGGAGACGAGGAGGTTTTCATCAAATGTTATGCTGATGCTGGTTTTCAGATAGATCAGAATGATCTGAATTCACACTCTAGATATGTTTTCCATCTGAATGGAGGAGTTATTAGCTAGAAGAGTTCAAAGAAACCAGTTTTTGTCGTTTCTATAGTGGAATCTGAATATATAGCAGCTTATGATACAGCCAAAGAAAGCGATCTGGATTTGGAACTTTTTCCAAGAGCTTGATGTGGTGCCTGATATTAAAAATCCTATCACATTGTATTGTGATAATACTGCAGTGATGTCTCTTTCAAAATAACCAAGGTCACATCAATGGGAAAAGCACATACTCTGAAGATATCACCTCTTGAGGGATTTCTATCAAAGAGGTAAATTTTTAGTGAGCAGAGTGTCCACAGAAGAGAACATGGAGGACCACATGACTAAAGGCCTATCCCAGCAGAAGCATGAATATCATGTGAGAGCTAGTGGGTTAAAGGTCGTTGGTAGTTGGCTCTAGTCCAAGTGGGAGTCTGTTGGATTTGGTGGCCTAGAACCAACTACTTTGTACATTATTCATTAATAAATACCTCATAACATCTTGATTGTTATTCTACATGACAATGAATGTGATACCATCCTAAGGATAGTTGTTTCACTGAAAGTTCATAGAGGATCCCTTCTATGATGTTAACCCAGAAGTTCCATAACACTATTCTTGAATATATATTCTATGGCCGAATGATGTTATTTGAGGGACACAAATAACACAAGCTATTAGGGGCGAGGACTCAAGATACTTTTAGGATCCTTCTCATGGTGTGTTCCCTTGGTAATATCCAGGAGGATATTATGAGAACGAGACCCACCAGTAGTAAATCCACATTTCATAGTGTCATTGGATGTTCCTATCTGTGGATTCATGTATTGGTCCTTAGACATTAAGATTATTATTAATGGGTATTACAACTCACACACTTAGATGTATTGATGAAAATAGTGATGGAACATTGTTCACAGTGAGGTAGTATATGTTGGGTGTGTCATGAGTAATACTGCATTAATAGATAAGGTGAGAAAGGATTTTTCCCTTATGTTCCATAATTGAAGTAGATATCTCAGACCCTTTGATAGAATTGATATAGCCTAAATAAATCCTTGTCCATGGTAAGAAATGGGCGAGTTAAATTTTGGGATGTCAAATAAAGAATGATTGAGCACATGGGTTTATGGAACCAGTAGGCAACCGGCATGATTCATGATATTGAGGCAAATGTATTACATTACATGGTAAGCATTTTTAGGAAGTGACATGTCATTGCAGCGTTAACTTCTTTCTCTATGGGTTACTTGGCATGTTTCTAGATACTAACCTTGGACTTTAGCTATGTTTCGCCTAATTTCACTGAGAAAGAGTCCTAGAGGGTCACACACTAAGTGTATCCATGTATATTAGTTAAATATTAATTTAACAAGTTGAATAAAGATTATTCCCAATTGTAGTTTAATAATTATTTGAGAATTCCTGATCACATTAATTTTGACACTAGTTATTCTAGAGAATGTATTGTGGGAGAAATAATATATCTATTAGAGAGTAATGCAGTGATATTTATTTGAGAAATAAATAGCCATTATTCATGGTCTAATAAATTTGGTGGAGGAAATGATGAGAATGGAAAAATAAAAGTACACACCATGTATATTAATATACATGGCATGTATTTTATGGGAATTTATCATAAATAATATTATTTATTTAATTAAAAAATATTAGGTGTAATTATCTAGGGGAATATCAAGTAATAATAATAGTCAATTGTTATTATTAGTCATGGGGTATTACTAAGAATTAAATTAAATGAATAAATGAATTAAGGTAATTAATTCATTTCATTATTCTATGTAATTAAAAATCCCAATTATATATTTCCCATTAGCCTAGAAATTTTTGTGTGGTGTACAACGGATCTAGAGAAAGCTCTCAATCCAAGAGATAATTCTTTTCTTCCAAGAATACTCTCAAGATATGAGAGAGATATCCTCCTCCACTAGATCAAGGTGATCAAAGGAGGACATCCCAAGAAAAGGCTCTTCCACGCTAGCACCTTGAGATTCCTTTCGCAATGTCTAGAGATACATGTAGAATGAGTGGATCACCACTAGAGGAATAATACACTTGGATTCTACGACACAATGACAGATCACATCGGATCGTGACTAGAAACATCAAACTAAGAGATAATTATATCAAGGTAATTCTTTTCTTTTAATTAAATTAATTATAACCAACATATGAAAATCCTCTCTATGGTTTGGGGACTATCCTATTTTCTTTCGTTCTTTATTCTAATCTAAATATCCAATGTTTTATTATCATGACGGATCTCAGATTAAACATCATTAAACGAAATATATTAGAGTTGGTTATACCCTCCAACTCACTTCCACTATGACCGAATCCTACATATATATGAGGGTAAAAAACAACTAATTAAAGTGAAAAACATGCATGTTTTTAATCTCAAATAATTTTGATTTGAGGGTGTGATCAGATCAAGATGGCCCCAGGAGATGACAAATTCAATGCGTTTAGATCACCTAAAAAATATTTTGTTACTAGGTCGTGCCTTTAGACTTAAAAATGAAATCCCTACTTATTAATGATCTATGTAACATATTTTAAAACCCTTTATATGATGAATTGTGGAATTCAATGTTGAAAACATGGTGCTTAAATATCATTACTGTTGTGATTACCTTGATTATCATTAAACTATATTCTTCAAATTTTGGAATAATAGTTTTAAGATGAATCCTATGAAGTTTTATTTTGGGTTAATGTAAGGAAAATTCCTTGGATTTTTGGTATTCCATCATGACATTGTGATTGATCCAAAAAAGGAATCTGAAAATATAGAAATTATGCATCCTTATAATCATAAAGAGTTTAGAGGGATCCATGGGAACCTCAATTATATCATCCATTTCATAACCAAATATGCCGGGTATATGCCTCCCCTTCACTATGAAAATTAATGATAGAGTTTACTACCAATGCGATGAGGACTTCTAGAAATATTTTGAGACCTCAAGCAATACTTGTTGAATCCACTGGTTGTAATTCCTTTGGTAGAAGGGATGTAACTCATTATTTATGTGGCTACCATAGAGATCTCACTTAGTTCCCACCTCACATGGAAAAATTATATAGGGGCTAAAATGAGTCTATACTATCACATTCAAATGATTATAGATATCGAGACTCGATATATTAATATTGATAAGAAATATCTCTCATTCATCTTCTTTAGAAAAAAGATAACGCATTTGTTACAACATCATAAAGTCCACTTGGTCTATCCTATTATCCCACTATACTATATTCATATACTCTCTATTCTAATTTGGTGTTTTTATATGGGTGGCTATAATATAATAGTATAAAACATGATTTGTGTCATAGAAGGAAATGAAAGCACATGCACTGGCTGGTTTCCTCATAGCACATCCTTCCCCAGAAAACATGTATGTGAACACCAAACTTCTGGATGAAGAAGTTTTTGATTCCCATGACACCCCCCTATCATAGTAGAAGTATTTTTATGGGGCCTCTCATCGTATAACTTTAAAGAAAATAGAAATCATAAATTTAAATCAAGTTGTTCTTAGGATAGTCTTCATCTCCCTGGACAAGGAAATTTTTCCCTACTTCTTCCTGACACTCGACAGATACACTAATAATGGTGTGGAATACCAAACCCATATTAAATTCATATATATATACTTATAGTTTCAGATAGTATATCTAAATTTTAAATTTGACTCTGAGTTAGTGATCAAATAGATCAATATTGAGTATGCTATTAATAAGGAGGAATCAACCCTTATCATCAGTTATGTTAGGGGCCTAATAGAGGAGTTCCATTGTGAGTTGATGTCTCATTACATTCCTCAATAAAAAAGGAGCATGCCAATGTGCTGAAAAATGTACCCACAGTCTTGTCTAATCCCAACTAGGATAAGGAAGTCTTCTACATCACACACCAAAGGTTATTCTCACCAGTCATCATCTATGAAATAGAGGAAATCTATTAGATTGTCATTTTACTGGGGAATGATGAGTAAAAATATATTCTTCTATATATGAAACCGATAATATAGTACTTCAAATATGGGAACCTCCTACTGGATCAATCCAAAAAGGAATAGATCTATTTTCTAGCAGAAAACATCACACTTCAAGATGTTCCAACTGAATAGAAAAACATCTAGAATTGAGGATTTAGCATATTCCTCCTTTACTAAATTGAATAAAGAGATACCCTAACTATCATAATTTTAGACTATGTAGGTTCATGAGGAACTCAGTAGTCTATAATTTGTCTCTCCCAAAAAATTATATTTCATGGTTTCTTTTAGCCTATAAAGATAGAGGATTTTCTGGGGTTCTCCAAGGAATTCCATACACATTAGATACTTGCATAATTCAACCCTCATCAATAGGAGTTTTAACATACATCTATATATTCCTATACATTTATTATATGGGGAATGGGTGTAATTGGTTCATATCCCTAGATACATATATGTAGTTTATGTATATCATTATTATCATCGATTTATTTTCCAATTCGGATAAGGCCATACCCATCAAGTAATTTAGGGTAATTAGTATCATCAACTTAGTTAATTCTACTGTTATCACAAAATTAAGTATACCCTACATAATATGATATAAAACAACCCCAAATTATATATTTCTGAATTGAAGATATTGTATCCAAAGTATAACAACAAGTTCATCCATTCATCTCTTTATAATGTACCTAATAATGGGTAGATATAGATGTTAAATAAAACATATTCCAAATATAATCCACAAAATGGTGAAAAAATTTAATAATCCGTGGTCAAAGAAGCTACTTCAAGCATTATGGACCTTCCATACCATAACCTTCACAACCATGAAGGTGACCCCATACTCATTATTCTATGGAATAGAGGAAATATTACTCATCTAATTACAGTTTATCTCACTTCTAATTTCTATTTTTCTAAAACCCTTAGATGAATAATAACCACCAAAGTGGATTGATTAGTTAAAACGACTCCATGAGAAAATGTTGTGTATGTTATAAAAACATGAATTACATCAGAACAAAATTATATAATCCTTCAAATAATCATCTACTGTTTATACAAAATTGGTACTTGTTCTCATAACCCTAATGAGACTGGGGATGAAACCCTAAAATATTCAACCCAAGTGGGAAGGGTCTTAGATCATATATAAGGGTTATTCCTATGTAGCTTACACAATGTCCATGATGTATGGATAAGGTATCACACCCCCTACCAATGAAAGGTTTATAAATATATAATTCTCATAATTTCCTCCATGAAAATAAGTCTTGATAAAGATCATTTAATATATAAAATATTCTCATGTCCTTACCGAATGACATTAAACTGCATGAAATACATCCTCAGCGTATGGAATTAAATTTCATAGAACACATCCTCATCACATGACATTAAAATTCATAGAACACATCCTTAATGCATGCTATTAAAATGAATGGATGAAATCATTATTTCTTAACATTAAACTACTTAAAGGAAATCCTTACCATATGATAATAAACTACACATAACACACCATGTTCACATGAGGTTAAACTATGAAACATATTAAGTCCTATCTCTATGACATTAAATTTCATTTTTATCATTTTCAAGAGACCCTAAACTTACAAAAATATATTTACCTGGTGGGACCTAGCTGCCCTTTTAGGCATGATTCATATCTATGTAAATGGTTTCTGGTGTATGGGTTTACCAGATCATGCATATTTTTCCCCAAAAATATACATGAGAACAAAATAGTCTCAACTTTATCCAAAAACTAATATAACATCTACATTTTGTTTCCTTATTTCTCAAAATATAATACCTCTTCATCAAAAATTCACTATACATGAACTAGATTTGTGCAAAAAAATACAATGCCAACATTCTTATGTGAGAGTCAAATTCATATAAGGGACCAAAAATAAGAACTATGTGTGGATTGATTCTCATACCATAGGATATGTAGTGATTGCTATATCTTCAATTTCTTACCCAACCAAGATTTCTCATCACTCTCAACCATATCCCAATATGAGATTCAGATCCCTGTAGGAGTGTTTGGCACACAGTCATCCTATATGTAAGAGAATCAATTCCCCCAATTCATTTAATATGATCATGGTCTGTGTAGGGGTTTTTCCTTCAAGAACTACATGTGACTTGATTCATTTCAATATGGGATACGTAGTGACACCCAGATCCCATGGCATGGACCCAGTTGTATGTCAAGAAAAATTCTCTCTCGCTGTATATGGGTCGAATATATGCAATGAAATTTCTCAAAAAATAACTATATTCGATTGATTCCTACTATCACAAAATACTTAGTGATGCCTAGATCCCCTAATCATGGAGACATTAGAAATGTCATGAGGAAATATAAATCATCCTCCCATACATATGAGTCTTATATATTAAGGTAACTATTTCTATAAGAATAGTGTGGGGTTCAATTCCTGATGTGTTAATATACACAATGACACCTAGGTATATTATCAAAGCCCTAGCTCCATCTTTTCCACTATCACAACATTTATCAATTCATAATACATATAAAAATAATTCAAACTTTTGGGATGAAATACTATTAATGTCCCCTCATCAGTGAAAGCCTCTCCTTATATGAGAGGCCATTGTCTTCACAGTATGCTCACCTGAGGGATATTGGGTAATTTCTCTTCTGGAGGGAGGACATATCCCTTACAAAAAATCTAGATCTGTATAAGGTAAAATCTCTTTAAAGAACTATGAATAGTCTTAATTACCACTACTATGGGATGCATAGTGAAATCTAGGTACTCTACCATGGACCTAGATTCCATTCCCACAGTCAAAATTAGAACATGACTTGACCCTGAATATGTAACAGATCTATGTAGGTGATTAAGTAATTGGTTCTGTGTTTTAGGAACCTATGCTCAAAAGAAAATTTTTCATTCCCTATATATGACATAGAACCATGTAAGGGACCTATAATATTTTTATAACTATTTACAGGTTGATTCTTATCTTCATAGGAAGTATAGTGATTCCTAAATACTCCATTCTGGTACTATATTTGATTACTATGAATGATAATCCCCCTTTTGTTTTCTACTATATAAGGTCTTGGGGAGTGTGGATTTTAGCTTCACATTCCATCATTAGGATAATAAAATTAGGATAATTCTCTTTTTACCTTGATGTATTATCCACCATCATGTCATTAAATGGAAGTGTCCTAAGTTGAATCCTTTTTTTCACATCCTTTTCATGTTATCTAGATTTGAGTAGGGGATATCTTTATTTAAGAACTATGTATGGATTTATTTATATCCATATAGTATGTGTGGTGTTGTTCATATCACTCATCAATGGGACCATCAAAAGGTTTCCATACAAAAACTCTCCATCATACCATGGAGTTTGAACCTTCACAGAGACACTTCACTTCCTCAATGTCTCTATAATAAGGTAGGAAATAATTATCCATTCCTATAAAATATCTAGTATGTATAGTGCAGGACCCTAAAATTCTATGTATAGATTAACTAAAATTCCATTCTTCCTACACATAAATTATGTCCATGTAGGAAACCTTAAATTACAATGTATGGCTTGAATCCAATCCGTATAGAATATGTTGTGACACAATTATTATTCACCTAGGGCCCAACAAAAACTTCCAAAAAGAAAATTTCCCCTCCCCGTCTTCATATGAGTTAGATCTATATATAGGTATTTTTTAAAAGAGATTATTGTATCCCGATTCATGTCCTCATGATATGCATTGGGAAAATTAGGGGAATATCAATCATGAAAAATGTGTATTACCCTATCTCACCTTAGTTCATGATCAAGTCTCCTATAATTCACAGTGGGCCTTTTTCACTGTTAGCATTGAGAAAAATTGATTTCATAGTTGTGCACCCCAAGATCGAACAAGTATGAGATACTAACTATTCACTATTTCTTTGTCACACTGAGTACAACTCAAGTGAGATTGGATTGTTGGACTAGACCATTTGAAATGTTTTAGACTATTATGACCGAAGGTGGGTGGTATTGGTGCTCTACCATGAAATTCCTTAAACTTATTAAGAATGTTTGAGTTGTAAAAAAATTTTTTACCTACTCATGAGTAAAATATACATATGAATTTCTTGTACATGAGTAAGATAAATGAAAAAGGGGCCACATAATATGGATATAGACCTATTATATTATGAAAGGAAAAGAAAATTAATAGTATATTTGAATATCTTATACCAATGTATGGTGTCTCCAAATATAGACTACATAATTTTCATGTCGATTATTCATGTCTTGGTCACATAATGGTAAACTGTACAACCTTTTTCTTAGATGAAATGCATTAAAATAACTAGTGTAAGAACCTTGTTACATGATATTAAACTAAAAAAATCCATTATCCATGATCAACCCTTATAAAAAGACCATAAGTTCCTGACCATAGTCATCTGATGTTTAGGGAGATCCTATTATCCTTATGATTACCTAAATCTATAAATCACAATACTTGTCTTCTATATCTCAAATTACTAAAAATAATCCATGGACCATTGAAAGTAACACCTAGCATCAAGGGAACCTTTTCTTATCTATTCATATTTACCCCTATCTACTATAAATGAACTCATGTCATTTCAACCATATGCATCTTTTCTTTGAAAATTCTTCTTATATTTTTAAAACCAAAAAAATTACAACAAAACATGCCACACCAATGTGATATATGGTCATACATGGTTTTTTTATCCCATACCATTACTCATGATTCTAGAACCATGATCCATGGTTTGCAATATCTTCATCCCCGATTCAAAAGGGTGTTGGATTACTCTAGACCTTGTAATTGTTCAGTGGGATATTGTGTAACACACCCCAGATACTGAGACTTTACATTATGATGTTAAATTTTATTCACTATGGTCAAAATTTTGTGACCTTATAATCTATCCACTGATGGTCTAGATTGAAAGACCATAAACTACTAGTGAAAGAGACACAAAACTTTTCAAATAGAAAACACACAAAGGGAAGTCTGAGAAAAATTCATTTCTCTGTTCACTAATATCTTTATCTCCTAAGTTTAAGAAAAAATTAGAGAATAAAAAGGTATAAATATTATGAGGCCATTCTTATGACCCTAGTAAAAGATGATACATGATCACTAGATTATTCTAGTCTATTAAAATATAAACTAACGATTTATCACATCCTCTCTCCATGAAATGTTCATTTTGTAGCAACACAACTTCAATTGAGCTCAAAACCTTCTTTAATGTTACATTTTCTATAGACCAACTTCATGGATTTGATGTATGATCTAATACCCACTAGTTTCTAAAGTCAATAAGCTTCTATTAGAACCCCATAACCATGATTTATTAAATATTTTTCTCACATGTAACATATTATTAATAGGTAATGACTAATAAAATGGTACCCTTCTATGATTAACTACTAAATAACATAATTACATAGAGATTATGCCTAGGGGATGCTTTGATCCTATAGAAAAGGTACCCGTAAAACCTTGGTGTTATTATCTCGGTTTTGTGTGATAATAGTTTCTTCCATTACATCAGGGCGACCCGTACCCACTAGTCTCTACTTCTCCTTGACTCAGATATTTCTAGATAATTATTTAAAATTCCTATAAGCAAACTATTCATGTAAATTTGACATCCACAACCTTAATTTACCATGTATTGCACTCATTCTCAAAGAATGAATGTATTACTCCATTATTGAACCTTTTGGGGGTCCTTATCGAATGAAACCAAACTACATGATATATGGGACCAAGCTTCAAAACCATAAACTGAGTTCTCCCTTTTATTGGGTAGTCCAAAAACAACACTTAATATTCCAAAACCCTCCTTATAAATTATTTTCTCTAATCCTTACATCATTTTCTAAGTGATTAAATATTTAAAAAATTTCCATATCACTAGGAAAGAAGTACTGTCCCAATGAATGACCATGCATGTATGCCCATATTGGCTCATCCATAATGTCCCTTGAACCATTAACCAGAGGCATGTTTTCATTTCATGAACATGCTTATGATCCCTATGATCTCTACAAACATTATAGTAGAAATAAACAAATCTGTCTATTTTTCGATCGTCACTAGTGTGTCTACCCAATCTCATCATCCCTAATTCAAACTCCTTAAGGATTGAATTACGATACCAATATTCCAACATTCCATGAGGATTTGACATCCTTGATATTATGTTGATACTAAGGGACTTTGAGACATGAATGTTGGGTTCCAGAACCATTCATGAATACCAATCCTTCAAAGCCCAAATAAGGATGTAGGGTTCTAGGACCCTTCATTAATTCCCATTATTTCTAATCAAATTTTGGATATAGGTTTCTAGAACCATTCATCAATACCCATCCTTTGTAACATAGTCAATGAATTAAGAATCTAAATTGATTTAAGGAAAAATCAATGTAACCCTAAACTATAGAAAAAATGTCCCAACTATATGACCTTAAAAAAATATACAGTCAGATATGTTCGACCTACAATAATAGAACCTCATCAGATCAAATTGAAAAAACATAAACTACCAATTTAAAGTGAAAGAGTACTAATCAAGAAGAAAACTTACAAATGGAGGTTATGAAAAAACTCATATCTCTTCTTGTTAGACAAGAAAATTATGTGTTATATCAAAAATGTAAGCATATAAAAATATATATTTATATAATAGTGACATAAAACCTTTTAATAAAAAACCCCATGAAGTGAAACCTAAGATAAATTTAATTCCCTGACCAATAATATCTACTCTTATGAAACGTAGGCAAAAGTAAGGGAAATAAAAAAGATAGATATATAAAATCTTGTGGGGAACATTATACAACCAAATTAACAATCAATATCAGATCAATATTCCATTTTCCTAGTAAAATTTTTGGGCCCCCTCTCTTATGAGACATCAACCTGGGTTATCCCTTTTAATGAGATAATTTAAATATATTTTCACATAAACATCAATTATGTTTTTTATATCGATGATCACCCATGATCCTTTATAAATAGAAATACATTATGAATTTCACTTTTAATTTCATATTTAGGTTTACTTGGGAATTATGAAAAAACATTATTTGCTAAATTTTCTATATTAAGTTGTTAAGATGTCATGCATTTTGTGGAAGTAAAGAGGAAGGAAGAAACACTTTAGTTTTGAAAGAATAATTTATTATAAATGTAAAGAAAAATACTAAAGGGAGGAATATATATAGTTCAAAGTCTATTCCATGATTCCCTAGAAGAAACACAAAATGATTATTGTACAATTTTGGATGTTTATTACTCTAGATCATCCATAGTCTAATGGTAGTTTTCAATTGAATGTTGATTTTTCACCCACTCCATTTCCTTCACCATTTCTAGTGGATGATGTGCCTCAGTCGAGGAAGATAAATCATGATATTAATTTTGAGAGGCCTCCAATAAATATGGTTCCCTTTAAATTCCATCCATCATATGAGAAATGAATATTTAATGTTTAATTATATATGTATTCATTTTACTAATTTTATCATGCAATGGAAAGGATTTACTTTTTTTCTTTATTGCCTCTGAATCCTTTCTCATTGACTGGAGGAAAAAAAGAATATATCATCAATGTTGCGTATACCCTTATCGTGACCCCAAACCCACTACCAGGTCAGGATGACTGGATGAATGATTTCATATAATCCTCAATAATTGAATCATCCCACACAAGGTGTTCCCCTTTTCCACAATCTTCCTCTAAATTACTAACAAAGATTAAATAAAAATATCATGTGAGGATTTTCTTTGTGTGACCCTACTTCTCTAAGCTGTTTCAAAGGGCTTGAATGTTTGAGGAACAATGATCTCGATATACTCATATATCAAGCCCACTAAGGGAATATGAGAACACATATATTTTATAAACCTTAATTCCTGATTTATTACATAAATATACGCATTATATAATCCCAAAATATCAAAATTCCTAGTGTATTTGGATAATTAGATACATTAAATAATAATTTGAAATAATTATTGAATATTTTCATTTAAAATTCTATAACATCCTCTTAATATTTAATCACTCTTCGGAAACTACATGGGATAACCTAGGGAAATACATATGAATGGGGGATCTTTAAATCCTAATAGGGAATAATTAAAGAATAACAAGATTAAATAAATACATGTATTTGAAGAATAAAATAAAAGTTACATAAAAGGGGTGATAATCATTAACATGAACATCAAAGCACAATGTAAGATGATAATATCAAGGAAACATGGTACTATAGAGACAACACAAAATATGGAATCCTAAACATACGTATAAGATAACCACTGATAAAACATAAAAAATTGGGATTAAGATAACCTTACATAAACCATACATGGTACCTCATGTGATAAAAACATTACCTAATGAATTGGAGGGCTATATAATATCAGACCCACCCATCACCTTTATTTCATGAACATGACTTTGTGTTCCACCTAGATCATAAAACATACAAAAATTATTTAATTGCTTTTAACCATGTGAGAAATGACTGTGTATTATATGCATGGAAGTACCAAATAAATGAATGATTGGTACACCAAGGTGAATACCCAAGAGTGGAAATGGCTATGATTATTCACTATATAAAGGTTTGGTGTGAAAATGGCAGGAATTTTGGAAGAAAAATAAGTACAAATAAAGTTTTATGGAAGGGTTGAATGAGATTAATGGGAAGTATTTAATGACATGGGAATAAAATGGGTGCTAAAGGGATGTGTAAAAACACATTATGTCACGGAGTATTGGAAATAAAAATGGAAAAGTATAAATAATTTACATGAAATAAATAGAATAGGAGAGAGTCCCTTACCTTGAGAGGGTGCTTCTAAAATCATGGGTGGAGTTTATTAAGATCTTGGTAAACCCATGGGAGGGATTTATAGAGGGGTAAAGAGAGTAAATTCAGTCTCAATGGTTTTTTAGTGAATATGATTGGGGGGATGGGTGGGTATTTATAGAAAATTTGTGGGAATTCTTTATTAATATGTATACTTATATTTTGGACTCTATATAATAAAATAATTCAAACCAAAAAATGTCACCAGGATTTTTCACATGGTTTATTGCAAATAGAAGTGGTTATAATTATTTTAAAAGTATAATATAATAACTTATTAGAATAATACCCTTGGTAATGTGGAAGTGATTAATGTTTATAAATAATTTAATTTAAAATCATAAAATTCAATATAGTTTTTGGAATATTCACTATGGGTTATTAATATTTATCAAATAACTTCAAAATTGATTTATTTTAAATGGAAAAAATATTTTAGACTTATATGACTTATTTCATCACTTTTGGGTTATTATTATGTCATAATATATATTTTATATTTATTCTATATTTATTTTTTACCCAAAAAAATTAAATACCTCAAAAAATTATTAAAAATTAACCAATTAATAATTTTATAAGAGATGATTTAAAAAATAATATTTATTTCTTCAAAATACTTTTCTAAATGTGATAATTTAAACTATAAAATCAAAATTATTATTTATTGAAAAATACTTTTTTTAAGACAATAACAATTTTCTGGACCATACAAAGATTATATTAGAGTTAACTAGAATATATTGTCATTTCTATAAAAATATTATTTATTAATAATATTATATAAAAATAAAATTTATTTATAAGTTTAGTAATTCATTAAAAATATTGTTTTAATTAAAATAATATGTTTTCCAAAAATAATTTTTTGGTTTCTTTATATCAAAATATAATTTTCATCAACTCATACAAAATTGTAATAATGGAAATGGAAAATATAATAATTATTTTATTAAAAAGAAAAATATAAAAAAAATTATACTTCTAAGGTCTATATACATAAACCCTTAACACTAGTATACACCCAAAGGGTAAGGTGTGTGATTGTGGTTATTTCATATAGTGGTTTGGAAAACATAGTTTGGTTCATGGTCTCAATATTCTTGAACTTCTCCCCTAAATGGTATCTATAATGCTTTAGTTGTTAAATATTGGATTGGTATTGTTCAAGGTAATATCCCAGTAAGAGAATCTCTCTTGGAATCTCTGATATATGGGATTCATAATGTACAATCCTACTGGTCTAGTCCATCGCTTCATCCATCTATGCCAACTGAAATTTTTAAATATCCTTAATATATATTAATATTACTAGTCACAATAGAATGGATATATTATAAATTTCTAAGATGATTAACAGAATTTTAAATCCAAAAGGCTATATCGATCCAAAATTACAAAACTAGTGCATCTGTATTCTATAACTATAATGAATTTACTCAATCAAAAAAGAATTTCATTTATAAATTTTCATGTAATTAAATTTTTCCCCATTCATAAATTTCACTCTCAAAATGTTATCTAATACACTAAAATAGATAAAGGTTCTTCTATTTCATTTCCTCTTCTAGTTCTCATGTTTATTCCTCAAACTTTTAGTTTCTCTATAATACTCGACCATGATAGTTTCATGTTTCATAAAATTATTCTCTACGATATAAGATCTTTACTAGATACTCCTCATAAAAAAGATCATTCTCCAAAGGTACTACATTTATATTTAGTACATTTGAGGGGAATGGTATATACTTTCTCAAGATGGATATATGGAACATATCATGTACTTGAGATAGGTTTGGTGGAATTATAAGTAGATATGACATAAGTCCAATGCTATTAATCATCTCAAAGGGGTCTATGTATCTTATATTTAGCTTTACCTTCTATTAAAACCTCATTAAATACGTCCACGGTGATATACGAAGGAACACTCTATCGATGACCTCATAATATAGGTCACATCAATGATTATCTGTATATATTTTATATCAACTTATGCAGATTTCATATGAAACTAAATTGTTTGAACATTTTATATAATATCTTGGATAAGAATAGTTACCAACATCTTCTATGCTTCAAATTAATCTCATCATGTTGAAGTATGAAACCTATTCCCATATATATAATAATAAGGTTGTGGTTTAATGCTATAATGGAAGATGTTGTTTTATGATAACTCCAATTGGGGAAGGTGTTGATCCCAACATCCTTGGTAATTCATTGCATATGATCTCATTATATATTCTAGATTTTTAATGGTTCAATTAGACTGACCATCCATCTAAGGGCGATAGTAAGTATTAAAACTCAACTCTATATCAACTTGTTTCTAAAGGGACCCCTATAACCGTACGGTAAACATTGGATCTCGATCAGATATAATGGAGAGTGGATCTCTATGAAACCTTACAACTTAAATTGTTTATATTATGGTGAGTTAGTCAAAAGAGAAATCTTCCTTGATATCATTGAAATGTGTTTACTTTGTAAGTTGATCAACTACCACCTATATTGATCTCTTTTCTTTAAATTTAATTGGATGTAAAACTAAGAAATAAATGGTTTTGTTTTCCTATTTCCTTATTGGTAATGGGAATTGTTTCATCATACTTTTATTATTCTTTTTTTTTGCCTTAATTGGTTAGAACACCAAGCATCAAGATGAAATTTTTTTAATATTCCTCTTCAGGTTATCCAACCTTAAATTTTTTTATTATATATATATATGTATTAGTTCTTATAAGATTAATAGAGAATGATGAGTTATGAAAATAATTTATAATTTCCTCCTTTAGTTCTAGTTTTTATAGGACACATATCTAGTTTCCAAACCACATAAGTTCATATTTTGAAAATTTCAACTATGGAATACCTGCTACCTTTCTTGTAGCTCTATATTATCTTTTTGGGCCACCTTGATCCTCTTAAGAATATATGGTTGAGAATTTATTTTAGAAATTTAGGATAAAGATCCTTTTATTATACCTATTTTCATCATTTTTATGTCCAAGAATATTGGGTCTAATTTAATCCTTATCAAGTATTGGTTTGCAGGATACTTTCTACTCATATCATCTTCTAATTATTTCATCTTCATTTGATGATAATGAATTGAAAAATATTAATCATTGATCTAATCCAATAACCTTCATTAGGGAATATTGATATCATTTTGTGTGAATATATACTTGTGTATTTTATGATCTGTATATATGTTTCACTTCTCCCTATAGAGATAATGCCACCTAATATTCAATGTGAAGAACCCTACAGCCTATTCCAGATCATGTATTGGGTTGTTATACTCCTAGATAGTTATTTAGTTGGAGGTATAGGATATAAATTTTTCATATTTCATGAGAATACAACCCATAACCATTTTGGATACATCATTGAAGATTAAAAATCCTACCTCACTAGTGGGTAATGTGAAAACAAGTGAAATGATTAGCCTACTAGTTATTCCTTTAATGTTTTACTTATATTCATCAGTCCATAAAAACTTCAATCCGTTCTAAGATATATTGGTTTGTGGGATTCATAATCATGATAAATTTATCAAACATTCATTATAGTTCCTAGATAATCTAATGAAACTATGGATCTATATTTTAAATGTTAGTCTGGGTCACCCTTCAAAAACCATTATTTTTTAAAGATCCAAAAATATCCCTTTGTTAGTGATAAAATTCCCCCATTAATGTTATATTCTCTATATAAAACTCTAATTTACTATAATTCACATATAAATTTTCCATTTACAAATTCTTCCATATATTATTCAAATTCACTTCATGTCCCCCCTTTATTTTGTAGTAAAAATAATTTTTTCTAAAAAGACTACCATAGATTTTTCATGGTATCTATAAATACTCTATTCATTAATTCCATAAAGATATATTGAGAATTAGTGGGTCCAAATGGATTCATTATTAACTCATAATTCCTATATATAGTACATAATGTCATCTTAGGGTTATACTCCTTCTCCACCTTTATTTGATAATATACTTCCCAAAGATCAAACATAATGAAGTTATGGGATACACATATCTAATCAAAAATGTAATCAATATATAAAATAGGATACTTGTACTTTATTGTGATATTCTTTTCTCCTGATAATCTAGTAAAATGTGCATTAATCCATTCTTCTTCTTGATGAAGCAGACTAGTGCACCCCATGGTGAGGCACTTGGGTCTATAAACAATTTATCCAAATTCTCCAACAGTTGCTTTATTATCTCTTCAAGTTTAATAGTTTCCATTCTATATAGAGAGTTGGATATTGGTTAATCTTAAATTATAATATCTATTCATAACTCAACCTCTTATATTATAGGAAGTCTCATATATTCATTATGAAACACATTATTATATTCCTTTATAATGGTAATATCATCAAAGATGATCTTTCCCTTAGTGACAATCATTTTAGATATGTACGTTTTCCCATAATTTAACAATATCCATGTTTGAGATGATGATAATAAATGATATTTATACTCTTCATTTAACTTGTATAGGATTTTGGAGAAATTCACGATATAGAGGGTGATTTCGTTATCTAAAAATTTATATTGGCTCTATATGAGGAAATTGAATCCATACCCATAATTTCATCAAATTACACTGAATGGACTATCGAAAAGTTTCATGGTATGTTCAAACCATAAGAAGGTTAGATTGTATATACATGGTATACAATTGTTAACTAATTTTTCATTTTCATTGATAGCTCCACTTTCATGTTTTGAGGTGTTGTTTGAATTTTTTTATTAAACTTGCGTGATATGAAATAATTCATAGAACAATAACCAAGTAGTTTGTTTTCTATTATTGAATGAACAGCCTGTGTATATATCACCATACCGTCATTGGTATCCACCTAAGAAAATATGATGGCATAAGATCACACTTTTTCTCTAGGACTTGGAGGTTATTTTCATTGGTTATCATCAATAACCCTAGGACTGGTGCATTGATTTATATAGTTTCATTATTCCTTGTATTTTATACATTGGACATTAGGTTGATGGTTAACTAGAGAGTTCATTTTTACTATCACATTGGTGGGTTTCTCTCATCAACATTTTCTATCTAGGTTCCCCTCCTCACCACATTTAAATCATTTCCCTGTCCCCTGTTGTAAATTTTGTCTGATGATTCTTAACACACATTTGACAACAAGGACATTGGAATTTCATACCACTAAGATATTTCTACATCATTCCACTATAATTAAACTCTATTTTCCACTTTATATATCAAGACTGATTAGACACTTTAGATTCACTAATATTCATCAAAAATTTGAGGACAAATCAAAAAATTTATAATTTTTGTCAAATTCATGAATTGAAAAATCATTTCATAGACTCAAATTTATACCACCAAAGAGGTTGTCAAAATTACATTTAGGTGAAATTAAAGGTTGTATATGTATCATGAAAGTATTGATAAATTTTTATATTATGACTCGATGGATTCATCTTTTTTTTGTTTCCATGTAAATCACTCTCCATTTTAATTCTAACAGTTTGAGGAAAATATTTATTGAAAAACATTATTGAATTATTTCCACTCTGTTACTTTGAAATCTTCCTCGGTATTTTATTTTGTTTATCATCTTTGACCATTGATCAGATTCTCTCTATATATCATAATTGACTAGAATTTCCTTCTATCGATCAATGAATTGAAGGAAAAATAAGATCTTTTTAATGGATTTTATCCTTTATTCAATTATTAATGGATCAAGATATTCATTGGATGAAAGAGGAAATTATCACATATAGGTCTCAATTGTGACTTTTTATTTCATAATGGGATGTTTTTTTACCACTACTTCACATTTTTGTGGAAAAATGATTTAATTAAGAACTTATTTTCAAGGAGTTCTTGCCACTTACTCCCAATGGGTTGGGTATCTCATTTAGGTATCCACTACATTGCTCATCGCATTGGTTATTGACTCAATTCCTTATATTCCCAGCTATTGGGTAAAATAAATAGAATATTATGGTTGATAATTTACAAAATATTAATCATGAAAAAGTTAAATGATGAAATTTTAATGGATAACTCATAAATAAGATACTTTCCTTAACCAATTAATTTATTGGTTTCAATCTAAGTTATCTATGGTTTATTTCCTAATATAAAATGTTATTTCAATTTTTGTTCCCTTCATGATTATTTATAAGGATATTTTAAATTTAAAAAATCATATCCCCAAACAGTATAAAAATAGTTTTGAATCAAGTACACTTTTTCATGTACTAGTAAACATTCTATTTAATACCCAATTCACCATTTTCAAGGTTTTTATCCCTTGGTACCACTATGTTAGATCCAGATCAACTTATAGTATACATATATGGATATTTTTTCTCAGAAACCAATTACTCTATACTTTACTAAACTTTAAGGTTGTTTTCCTATGTCTAGTATTATCCATAAGTCTTTCACTAAGGTTTCCTAATCTTAGTTCCCACAAATAACTAGTCCTTTATTTGATACCAACTATGATAACCCATATCATTTATAAACTATAATTCATGATTTATTATATAAATACACACATATTATAATCCAAAAATATTAAAATTACTAGTAACTTTGGGTAATTAGATGAATTACATAATAAATTGAAATAGTTATTCAACAACATTATTTAAATATCCTTAAAATGTTCCTAAAATTTCATTGCTCTTCAAAACAAATAATAGGATAACCTGGGAAAATATATGAGAAAAGGGTGATCTATAGATAATAGTAAGGGAATAATAATGTTATAAAATTATGATAGTAGTAAATGTAATCTTAGAGTAACATCAAGGTGATATAAAAGGTGTGATGATCTTTAACATGAACATCGATTCATAAGGCAAGATGATAACATCAAGGCAACGTGAGATTGTGGTGACAACATGAAACCTGGAATCATAAGCATAATCCAAGGCAAACAACCAATAAAAAATAACATATTGTGCTTATTATAACATCCCAATAAACATAAATTTTATCTCACGAGATAAAAACATTACCCAAAACATTGAAGGGCTGTATAATTTCAATCTCACCCATCAAATTCATATCATGTACCTGTATTTGTGTGCCACCTGGATCAAACAACATAATAAAACCTTTCATCACTTTTAACCCATATATTAAAGATTTTGGGTTACATATATCAAAGTACAAAATCAATTAAGTACAAGAAGAACACGGTGAATAACCTTGACTAAAAATGAGGATGGTTATTCACTACATAAATGTTTGGCATAAACAATCATATGATAATTTTTGTAGGCTAACAGATATACATAGAGGTTTATAGAAGGGATGAATGAGAATGAATGGTAGTATCTAATTACATGGGAATTATAAGGGTAGTGAATTTATGTGTAAAAAAATTATAACAGGAAAAAATTGAAATAAAAATGGCTTAGTACAAAGAAAGTGCATAAAATAAAAAGAAGAGGAGAGAGTCCCTTACCTTGAGAGGGAACATATAAAATCTTTGGAGGGTCATATTAATATATTGGGATCAACTTGTAATTGATGTAGAGAGGTACATGAGAGGAATATTAACTTCATGCTTAATGGATTTGGAGTAAAAGGAAGTGAAAGGATGAGTGGGTATTTATAGAAAAAGAGGGGGAATTCATTATTAATTTATAAACATAGGTTTTGGAATCTATATGATAAAATAACCAAAACCATAAAAGTTACCATGGATTCTACTAAATATAAGTGCTTTTGAATATTTTATAAGTCCATGAACTGAAATATATAGAATAATACCCTTCGTGATTGAGAGTGAGTCATGTTTGTAAAGAATTGATTTTAAAACCTAAAAATGTAAAACACGCTTTGGTGGATTCATTGAGGTTTTATAAAATTAATCAAAAAACCACAAAAACACAATAATTTAAATTAGAAACATATGTTTAGTAGTTTATTCCTATAATAATATTTACTATATCATTTTTGAGAAATTGTGATGTTATAATATATGACGTATATTTATACCTTATTTGATTTTTTCCAAAAAAATAGATTATCCTAGAAAATTATAAAAAATTAACCAAAGGATAATTTTAACATATTGAATTCAAAAAATAATATATATTTTATCAAAATAATTTTATAAATATGAAAATTTTCACTTTTAAATCAAAATTATCATTTATTGAAAAATGTTGGTTTTATGACAATAGTAGTTCTCTTACCATTATAAAAATTTTGTTAGACTTAAATAAATTATTTAATCATTTTTATAAAATTTTATTTAAAAATAATATTATATGAAAATAATATTTATTTAAAAATTTAATAATTTATCAAAAAATAGTGTATTAATTAAATCTATATATTTTCAAAAAAAAATTATTTATATCAAAATATAATTTTCATCAACTCGTATAAATTATAATAAAAAAGGGATAAATATAATCATTATTTTTTAAAAAATAATAATTTATACTACTATGGTCTAGATAGAAAACACCTTATTTCACTGGTGTATACTCTAAGGGTAAGGTGTGAAATGGTCGAGATTTCCAGGGGTGGTTAGACAAAAATGGTTTTATCTATAATCTCAATAATACTAAACTTCTCCAATAAATTTTTTTTTTCAGGCATCAGTTGTTGAATATCAAATTTGGCTTGGTCAAGGGAAAAGACCAATGAGGCAATCTTCCTTGGAATATATGATATATGTGATTTATAGGTAATGATATTATTAGTTGATATCATCACTTCATATATATGTGTCAATTGGAACTTAAAAAATTCTTAAATATATACTCATCTTAATATTCATCTTAATATGTCCATTGGGCCATATCAGTCGAAAATAACCAAATTAGAGCATGTTTTTTCTATAACTATAATGAATTTAATCAATCAAAAGAGAATTATATTTATAAAAAAATTTTTATTTTAGGTAAGGGTTGAATCGTCTGATAAAGAATAATAGAAAGTGGTATTGGTTACTCCCTCTTAACCAACAATATTATCTGACCCTCCTTTGGTCAGAACATCATCTACTATTTGTATGGATGGGATACTTTTTTCCATAAACACCACCTCATCATTTGAATACTCATTTTCATTATGAGATAACTTACTTTTATGACTTATTATGTTCTAAATCATATCTATTGTATCGACAAAACGGGGATTATAGAGACACAGGGGTTGTCTACTCATTGAACTGCTATAATTGGTATTCCCCATAGGTTGTATTCCACCCAATCATGGGTATGGTCAGTAGATAAATGCATAATATAATCAGAAGGAAACAATGAAATATTATCATTAGTATCATCATGCATCAGCATCATCCAAAAATGAAGAATAATCCCAAGATTTTGTTCTCGCCATAATCCAGTAAAATGGATAAAAGAAACCCTCTAATAATAGTGGAACTAGTGAACAAACCTATAAGGAGAATATGGATCACAAATGAATAGTTTGTATAATTTATCTATAAAGATACCATCCTGAATTGAGACTTTATATGACCTCTCATTAGGGTAACCATTTTCATTTTCAATGATCATCAAATAAGTTGTGGGGTATGGGATTAAATTGAAATTATAAAGGTTTCTCAACATATCGTCAACCAAATAAATATATAGTGGCATTGCCTCAAAACCATGTACATTTAGTATCTAAGGAGAAATAAGAAATTAGGGATAACAGTAGTGTTTTGATAATTATAATACTATATGTTCTCACCTGTACAACCAAATAAAAACTAGAGGGGCCAACTAATCTGGTAAGGGTTATTACCCTATTGAATGTGGCCAAGAATTTGATAGATATAGGAAATGGTTAGTACATCTTGGTTGAGAGGTCTCCCTTATACCAATTGAGTTGTTATAAAAAATATATAGACCCAGATTCCCAAACATGTATCCCCATCTAGGAAGAGAATTGTTTTATAAACATGTCGAAAAATACTGCGAAACAAAGACTTGGGTACACGTCTAGTTTCACCCTATGTCCCTGTGTGGTATACTCCCTTGCCTCTAGACCAGCCCAATATGAGCCCTCGCTATCCCTAAACTATCTAGAGGGGTGGTGATGAGTAAATAACATAGTTTTCCAAGACTCACTTTGGAAAATGAAGATAATAATATAGTCTTTAAAGGAAATGATTGATCATAGACTCATCTAAATCATCAAATTCTCTCTTATGATGATGAGAAAATCCTAAGTTAAGGTGGGAGAATGTTCATAGCCACACCAAACATTCACATAAATAATGAAGTCATTATATAACTCCCAAAGAAGAGGATTTCTCACAAGATAGTGTATGTCCTAGAGGATGATTTCTACCTCTCCATGGGTTAGGTAAAAAGAGTTGGTGCGAAGACCCCAACGACTAATCAATTCTCAATGAATCTTTGGTCTGTGGTACCTGAGGAACTAAAAAATACACATTTACTCATATAGATAAATGAAATGAAGTAGTCTAGAAATTTGTGTATTTATCTTATTAATCCAAAATCTCTACACCAAGTCATTAGAGAAGTTTCCTCCGATCAATATAACTCAATTTGAACTCTTGATCCCTTTCAAATCGTTTTAAGATGATAAAATTGTGGATGAGTATCATTGGGAAATATTTTTAAGAGTGTGATCACAACTATCCGGGATCATAGGGGAGTTATTCAATGTGTAGGATATCCCACTGAATTATGTCAGGATTAGTTGACTATTCTCACAGGTTATCATATAAATATTGCTGAAGGAGGAAGAAAACATGCATGGAAGAAGAGAGTGGTTGTTTGAAGGAATTGAAGTTCTATATTGAAGGAAAAATCTATATGAAGGCAGTTTATGTGAAAAAAGGATAATTATAAAGATATTCCATAATAATACTAAGGATTTTAATTTCACTACTACATGGAAGGCCTTTAACAGCGCTAAAATATGCATTTGTTCATGTAAAAAAATAATAATAGCATGATTAAAATCACTAAGACTTTATAAACATTAGAAAAGTACGAATAAAGGGTTAATTTTTCGAATATTAAAAAGAACTTATAAAGGAAAAATTTCTCATGCCTTCTATAAACACTCATTAAAGTTCCCCTTTATGAGTGCTTTTATTTAGCACTAATAAAGGGATCCTTTATCTGTGCTAAAAATAGTGATTATAATGGTTTTCCTCTATTGGAACTAGCCTAAAACTGATAAGAGGTGCCGTTATAAGTGGTTTTTTAGCACTGATAATGTGTCCCTTTATCGAAACATTTCTAGTGCAGATAAAGGGTATATTGTTGTAGTGTGTGATTAAAATTACAACACACTACAGCCGCAAATAAAATATAGTAGAAAATATAAAATTCAATTGAAATAAAATTTATAACACAAATAAAATAAAATAACACAATATTATAGACATTTAAAACATTGGTTTGTAAAATTATATTTGTAATTATAAATTATCACAAACATTGAAAACCATTAATATTCCTTTGTCTTTGGCCCCCAAACCTTGTTCTTTCTATTAGTTTCGAAAAAACCACTACATCTCAAGATAAATAATTCTCCTATATGATAGAAACATTATTATGTTAGTAATATGATAAATAAATAAATTAATCACAAAATGTAGATTTTAAAATATAAATATATACATTGATTTATACTAGGAATATCGTGTATCAGATTGAGTTGTAGTTAATTATTACATGTCACAACATTTCTTGTTGTTCTCAAAAGTTGGATCTATTGAACTATATCTCATTTATAGTGATAAAAAACTTACTACGAATGTGATCCAATTCTAGAGGACATTATTTTTTTGAACAATCCTTCAACTATCACACTATTTACTATTTTTCATCAAGAATTATCTCTATAAAAATTAACTTTAGAAGTATCAGATAAAAATAATAAAGAAATTAATTAATTACTAGTAGATAAAATTAAAAAAGAAAATATTATATAATTTTATAAATTTTGGGGATGTTATGAGCATTATAAACCAAAATAGAACTTATATATTTAAAATACGCACATCAATTCACACCAACAACATTGTGTGTTGGATTGTTGTGTGGTCAATTTATATTTGTGAAAATGAGTTATGGATCATTTTTGTAAAATTTTAAAACAATTTGATCTTATTATCATAGTTCTGGATAGTGATGTACATTTTAAATTAAAAGGAAACCTTTATATTGAAATCACACACATTGAGTCATAACATTTACATCATGTATTGGATTGATGTGTTGTTGATTCTTACATGTCACAAATGAATTGTGGACCATTTCAGAAATTTTGAAGACAACATGAGCTCTTTTTCTCACTTTTTCTTATTTTATGTATTTTTTTAACTAAAATTGAACTATTGTATTGAAAACTCGCAATTTGAGTCATATAGACAACATGGTGTGTCTAACTAATGTGCAGTAAATTCCTACAAATGAAAAAATAATTATGGGTAATTATATTAATGTTTGAAAATAATACATGCTCCTTTTCTTGGTCTTGGTGATGTGACATTAGTTTGAAACTAAAATGGAACATGTTTATTGAAAACACTCTCTTTTACTCATATTGGTCACATCATTTTTCATATTGATATGTGGTTGATTCTTACACATCAAAAATATTTTTTGTAATACTTTACTAATGTTTGAAAATAATCTTATCTCTTTTCCTCAATTTTGGCTATTTTATGTGTGTTTTAATGTAAAATGAATCCTTTTTTATTTAAAACATGTTCTTCAAGTCATACAAACTACATCACATTTCATATTGAAATTGGTTTCTTAATACATGTCATAAATTAATTATAGACCATTTTCATAAACTTTTAAATCAATCTAAGATTTTTTCTCAATTTTTTCTTTGTGATTCATTTTAAAATAAAAGGACACTTTTATATTTAAAACACATAATTTGAGTGATATCAACCACATCATGTGTTATATTATAATGAGGTCAATTCCTACATGTGAAAAACGAATTATTGATCATTTCATAATTTCTAAAAATAATACAAGTTTGTTTTATTGGTTTTGGTAATGTGACATGCATTTTAAACTAAAATGGAACCTTTATACTAAAACATGGACTTTGAGTCATATTGGCCACATCGTGTTTCATATTTATGTATAGTGAACTATAACACATAAAACATTAATTTTTTATCATTATACTATGTTTTGAAAACAATCCTATCTATTTTTACTTGTTTTTGGATATTTGATGTGTGTTTTAAAATAAAATAGAACTTTTGTATTGAAAAAATACATCTGAAGTCATATTGACCACATAGGGTGCAAGAATGATGTCTGGTCAATTCCTACAAGTCACAAATTAATTATGAACCATTTTCCTAAAGGTTGAAATCAATCCAAGATCATTTTATCAGTTTTGGATATGTGATGCATTTTAATAAAAATGGATCTTTTGAATTAAAAACATTTACTTCGAGTCATATCGACCACATCATGTGTCGGAATAGTGTGTGGTCAATTACTACACATGAAAAATCAATTGTGGGTCATTTTACTAAATCATAAAAACTATACTGGATTATTTTCTCATTTTTGGTGATGTGACACATGTTTTAAACTAAAATGGAATATTTCTTTTGAAAACACAAAATTAAAGTCATATTAGTAAAATCATGTGCAAGATTTGTATACTGGTGATTATTACACCTAAAGAATTAATTATACATCATTTCAATATTTCTTGAAAACAATTTGAGATCTATTTCTCAGTTTTATCTATTTTATATGCATATTAAACTAAATTGGGACTTTTGTTTTGAAAACACGCACTTCGACTCATATCGACCACATAATGTGTTGGGTTATCATATGGTCAATTCTTACATAAGAAAAATTAATAATGGATGCATTTTCTAATTCTTGAAAACATTCCAATATCATTTGGTTGTTTTTGGAGATGTGATACTTGTTTTAAACTAAAATGACAGATTTCTATATAAAACATGCAATTTTATTCATATCAGTCACATTGTGTGTTAGATTGATTTGTGGTCGATTCTAACACATGAAAAATGAATTATGGAATTTTTTCCAAAATTTGGAAATAAATATGAGCTCGTTTGTTCAGTTTATGTTATTTGATGTGTGTTTTAAACTGAAATGGAACTTTTTTATTAAACATGTGTAATTAATGCCATATAGACCATATATGGTGTTGAATTAAGGTTTGGTTGATTCCTATAGGTCAAAAATGGATTATATACCATTTTACTAAATTTTGAAAACAATACAATCTAATTTTTTCTAATTTTTCTATGTGAAGCTTTTTAAACTAAAATGACTCTTTTATATTGAAAACATATACTTGTCATATCAACCGCATCATGTGTCATATTGTCATACATTCAATTCATACACATGAAAAGTAAAATATGGATAATTTTACTAATTCTTTAGCATAATATGATATCATTTTATCATTTTTGGTTATGTGGGAAGTGTTTTAATCATAAATGGAACATTTATATTGAAAACATGCATTTCGAGTAATACTAACCACATTGTGTATTATATTGATGTGTGGTCAATTATTATACATCACAAATGATTTATTGATGTTTTCTCTGAAGTTTGAAAACAATCATTGATTTGTTCTTAGTTTCAGGTATGTGATGAATATTTTAAACTAAAATGAAAATTTTATAATGAAAACATGCACTTCGAGTCATCCAGACCTCATTGGGTGTCATATTGACATGTGGTCAATTCCTATATATAAAAATTATATATGAATACTTTTTATAAATTTTGAAAACAATATTAGATTTGTTTCTTAGTTTTGGAGTTTTTTTCATGTTTTAAACTAAAATGACACTTTTTATTGAAAACGTGATCTTTGAGTCATACCAACGACATCAAGTGTTAGATTGACATGTGTTCAATTCCTATATGTCACAAATTTATTATGAACCTTTTCCATAATTTTTTTAAACAATCCAAGCTTCTATTATCATTTTTTTCTATGTGATGTGTTTTAAACTAAAATTTAAATTTTTTTATAGAAAACACATACTTCAATTCATACCAGCCAGATCATGTGTTGGATTGGCATATGGTCAATTACTACATGTAAAAATGAATTATAGGTCATTTTCCTAATGTTTTAAAACGATCCATAAAAACTTTCTCAATTTTGGTGATGTAAAATGCATTTTAATCTAAAATGGTACTTTTATGTTGAAACCTTCCATTTAAAGTCATATTAACCACATTGGGTTCTATATTGAAAAATGGTCAATTATTATATATCACAAATTAATTATGGACCATTATCCTAATATTTAGAAATTAATAAAATCTTGGTTTCTTAGTTTTGGAAATATTACACATGTTTTAAAATAAAATGAATCTTCTATATTGAAAGCACACACTTCAAGTCATATTGAGCACAATGGGTGTCAAATTTATGTTTGTTCAATTCCTAAAATTTATATGGATCATTTCTTAAAGTATAAAAAAAGTGAATTTGTTTCTTGGTTTTGATCGGGTGATGTGGGTTTTGGACCAATGTGTAAATTTAACAAAATAATTAACAAATAAAAATGATAATGAAATTAACAAAAAAATTAGATTAAATTATGAGAAAATGAACTAAATAAGAAATAGGAAGTCACCTTTTTATAATTTTTTTATACATTATGACACCATATATTCTACCCATTCATTTTTAAATAAATTTATTTCTTTCATTATTATTATCTATAATAAATAGATTAAAAATAATTATAAACATTCTTGATACTAATGATTCACATCCCAATTACAACTCTAGGGTCATAAACTATACTAGATCACAAACATAGTAGAAAATCAACTGAATTTGATGTCATCAAAAATTCTCACAGCATGTACACTTCTCACTCATCTCTAAACAAATTAACTTCTTCTTTTGAGTATGTATATTTTTGGAAATCTTGGTAGTACTGAGAAAATATAGAAAAAAATTTGTAAAATATTTTTAATGAAATCGTAATTACCTTTGGAAATTATATATCCAGGGATGATATTATTTTGAAGCTATAAGATATATTTCATTCATTTTCAAACATAATATCCATAATCGTTTTTGTTAGTACACTTCAAACACTATATAATCATTAACCAAAATATGTAAATTGTTTTGAAATATGTTTTGATAGTAAAATATATTTATATATACCTTAATCTATTTATGATTTATTTAATCCTCAGGCTTTTAATTTTCAATCAATAACCCCATATCATGATTTATCCTATATTTACTAATCACCCTATCATAACAAAATATTATTAAATCTAAAACTGAAACATATATTTTGAAGTTTATATATAAAATGTTTATATTAGTGAATTAAAAATTCACAATACACATCATGTGTGGCTGTTTTGATGGAAATACATGCATTATATCCCAAATAATAAATATTTGGCATATAAAAATTGATTGAGATTATCATAAAATGCTTTATAAAGAAAAAATAAGTAAATAAAGAAACAAAAATATTTTTTATATGATTATATTGTATATTTTACCCTTACATTTCATGCATAAAAATGAGTATTTCTCCTGTTTTTTCTTCCCAAACACCTTGTTTAGCTCATCTTTTTTCTTATCAAATTATTTCAGCTTCAAATAAATTTCATCCATAGAAACAATACAGGTATTAATGAATAAAAATCATTATTCATAGGGTTGTCCAATTATATAGTAGTAATATAATTTCTTATAGAAAATATTAATTGTTATTGTCATTAATGAAGATATTTGATCATTTTTTGGAAAAACATGTTATCTAAATTTGAATTAGTTATATATTTACAAATAAGACTCTAATCCATTCAATAATGATAATATTATTTATACTCTTGAGAGAAACCACTCCTATAATGATAGTTCCAAATATTTAATATTCGAATTGAATATAGGATAAATATCCATCATTAAATGTGGGGTCTACATGATGTGTTAATGATAATATGTGTTATAATGGAACTGGTGGGGAGAAGGTAATCATGGAATGTCTTTTGGTTTTCTTGTTTGATTCACTGAATTCTCATGATATGACCTTTTGTTTCCCTGTCATTTTATTTATCTATAATACAATACCTTACTTTAGACTTGTCTTAATCAACTATTATAGGATTTTCATTATAATTTTTTGTATGGACATACCACATATATATTTATAAGATTAGACGTCCATCCTTTTAAAGTTCTAATAGTGTCATTGAATGTTTTAAAATTTCCATTATCAAGTGGAACTGAAAGCTCAACACTCAGATCTTGATCTACTTCAATCCCCACTATCATGTGATATTTTTGGAGTTATTTATTTTATAGAATTTATCTTTTTATATTATACACCATACCCCTCACAACAAGACGGTGTGTGGGTGTTGATATATAGAAGCCTCACACAACTTTACCCTACATAAATGTAGTAATATAAAGTAATCAGAAGTTGTTTTATTCACATTTAAGAGAAAGAGTAATGAAAAAAAATTATTACCTTAGGTAAGGTGTATGGTTGAGGGGAATAATTATCCTAAATGTATGTTGGGTAATTTGGTTGTTCATTTCATCATCTTTGTTCCAATACTTGTGTTCTTTTATCTTCTCTCATATATTGGTCTGCCAAACTAGACTAAACAATAGTATCTTTCAAAGCATAAATTTGTGCCTACAATTCTTTCTTCATCTAATTTGTATCCAAAAGGGGGTTTTTCCTCTCAAAATATGTTCTAGGTGATACTCCAAAACCCACACCTCTAACATGACCATATTCTTCTGACTACTTCAACTATACTGAAAGTAGTTTTTCATCAGCTACGGACACTAAAAATTCTTATGTCTATACCATATAAAAAACACATGAACATAAATATATATTTTTATTTAATATTCTTATAATTAATAATGAATTAAAATTATGTCATACTTACACATTTTATCCATACTTCTTTTTGTTTTTTTGTCAACTAGTTTACCTTTTTTATTCACATGGTCCACCTTACATAGCACATGGTGTGGGATGGAAGTGGATTTTTATTTTTATTAATCAATATTCATATAAAAAATGTAATATATGTTATTTTATATTACATAAAACATTTATTTTAGATTTAAACAATATACCATTTCTTCTTTACTGAAGTATAAACCGTCATTAATTTATGATAGGGGTACAATAGTTTTGATAAAAAAAATTTCAATTTCAACACTCCTTTGTTGTTCCATAAATTAATAAATCATAATAAAATAAAATAAAATAAAATAAAATGAATAATATTTTATCGACTACAATTGACCAGAAATGATTTTTCATCACGACAACTAAGGAAATATTTCCTCGTTTATTTCTTTATAATAAGTGCATAAATAACATGTGGGTGGTTAAAATGACCCAAGCATAACGTTCATATAAATTTCATCATTTTTTTAAAACACTTAATATATTTTACAAATAAATGCCTAAATACTGTATTAGTTTAGTTCCTCTAGAAACATGGAATCATAAATGATGATAAATAAGTGAGCTACATTATCTCCCACTAGGACATCAAAGACTATCACCCTTCTAAAACATATCATACACGAAATATACCTTCATAACCTAGGTAAGAAAACAATAATATGGGGTGAGATTGGATTCTCAGTAAGAGTAAACAAGGGATATATGTAATCATAATAATGAGAATAAGCATATGAGGATGTGATCATAGCATTATAATATCATATATTTTATATCAAATGTCATATTCATTAATCATAGAATAATGATTAGCAATTTATAAGACATGAATCATAAGGGAAAAAAGAGCATAATCAATAAAAGAACAATATAGGAATTGTGGCATACACATAAACATGTAATATCATTCCCTATAAGTCAAAATTGGTTTATTTAACATATCAGGGAACATCATGGGGATAACACCTATAGGGCTTGACACACCACCATACCCAACCATCGTATTTCCTTGTAAGGGATTGAGTTTCCCTAAATTCCCCTAGTGGATCAGGTTTTCCCATCTTACCATTGTGGATTGGGTTTCCCCATCTTCCCATAGTGGATCAGGTTTCCCTATCTTCCCATAGTAGATTAGGTTTCCCCATATTCCATAGTGTATTAATACATTTAACTTCATTCCCATAATTATCTCATGAGATATAAATCATTACCAAATTCATTAGAGGAAGATATAAGTCTCACACATCTCATAATGAAATTATGCAAAAGTGTTCCATAAGATAATAAAATTTCATCATAAAATAACCCATGAAATGAAATGGGTATCATAAACATGTAATATTATTATAACATGTGGAAATAAAGAGGTTTCATAAACATTTCATTAAAGAATAACCTGTGAAAAGAATCAGGTTTCATAATCAGATAACCTGTGAAAGTGAAACACATTTCATAAATGTCATTCAATCAAAAAATAAACCATTAAAAGAAATAATATGAATTAACCCTTTTTGGTCATTTCCTATAAATTTATGAGTAACACCAAAATATTTTATCTTATTTGTAAATTAATTTAGAAAGATCCTTTAAAAAAATTTCTTAAGGAAAATATCGTTTCTTCTTTAAAAATATTATTTTTCAAATATAAGACCTTTTAAAACCCATTTTATTTTAAAATAAAGCTAAAAATTTTAAAAGAATTCAATAAAAACAATTCAATAAATTTTCCTCAAAAACTTTTAAAAGAATATTGAAAACATTTTTAAAACCATTTTCCATAAAAACATATAAAATTATCATGAAAACATTTAGAAAAACTTTTTCTTTGAAAATACATTGAAAACCTAAAAAGAAGGCTTGATATAATTTGAAATATATTTTCTAAAAAAAAATTTTGAAAAATTATAATGAAATATAGAAATAATTGAAATCTATTTATCATAAAATAATCTTTTCAAAACATATACAAGAATCTTTGAAAATCATTTAAAATAATTTTAAAAAATAAAACACTTCTTAAACCTTTTTCATTGAAAAATAATTTAAATTAAAAAATTCCCGAATATTAGGAAAAATGTTTCTTTAAAAATAACCTTGTAAGCATATAATTTATGCTTCAAGGAAATTACTTTCAGGATATCGGGTAAGTCTATACATTCTGAATAATCATTTTTCACCTTATAAGTTTAAAAAGGTGACTTGATTGGAAAACAACACAAAGACTAATTTTAAAAAAAATTAAAAAAGAAAAAACATTGATAAAAATTTCTTTTAAACATAATAGGATAATATTATAACATTTTTTTAAAGAATTTTATAAAAAAACGTTTTGAAAGAACACTGATTCCTGACTGAAAGAAAAAATAATGATGGATTTTCATAGAAAACTTTCTTAATTATCTAAAATTACAAAGAGTGGTAAAATGGTACTAATACATGAATAAATCATGAATACATATATGTTAATAACATTCATGATTTTTCTTGATATATGGACAATCATATTTTATTATTGGAAGCATAATCATAAACAATCCTGATAAATGATGAGATTGTTTCAATTAACTCTTATCACATAGTAACTTTGAATTATACTCCCCATGTGTGAAAATGAAATTATATTAATCTTAAAACATCATGAAAATAAATTATTTTATTGATATAACATTTCCAACTAAAATATATACACCTTGTAAAATAATATAGGTGCATAACATGGCATGCGTCTCTAAGAAAAAAAATTGAGACAACATTACATTGTCATTTTGGAGTCTTTTGAAACATAAAACCCATGAAATAAGTATCATAAAATGGATATTTGAATACCCATAAACATTATTATAATAATAATATAATACATTCAGGGTATGTAAACACACCTCATATAATATATATGTGGTGAATATGGCTTATGTCTCACATAAAATAAAAGTAAGATGAGAAAACCCTTACTACATAAGTAACCTTAGAATCGAGATCCACATGAGAGAATAACATGATTTAAAGATTATAATTTAATTATATATTTAAATTAATGGCATAAAATATCATAGGGTATTATATACACCACACAAAAATAATAGAGTGGTTAATATGGCATGTATCTCATAGAAATAAAAAGTTCAATGGAATCCCCTTACCATGAGTCTTACTTGTTTCGTTTGTATTTATCTTACTGAATAATAAAAATATTTTAATTATTTAATTTCACTATAACCATTTACATGTATATTATTAATTTAACTTCACTTATTAAAATTTTGTATACATATACTTAAATAATTAAGTTTATGTTGGGTGTTTTGACCAAATTCAGTTCATGTGTTAAAACAGATTTGGTAGGCCGACTATAGTTAAAGGGGATATTATATATGTCATGACCCATCCCCCAGGGCCCATTTCATTACTACCCCAACCCCTTATTTAATAGGCTAGGTTCTGGTGACTATAATTGGAAAGGTCAAACCGAAAAAGGGAAGGCATTTCATTAAAACCTGTACACACACAGAGAGGACACACTGAACACAAGAAAAAACAATAGAAAAGGAGTAGTACAACCACCACCAAAAACCACCACTGAGAGTAAAAGTATGTACTGAAAGAAAAAAGGGACAGTATATAAGCCCATATGAAAGAGTAGTACATAAAAAATAAAAACAATATCCAGATATCATTCGCTAATAATCCTACCTGAAGGGTAGGTGCAGCTCGTCACTACGGATCACCATGTTAATTGGTCACCTCCGTGTGCCGTCTAGCCCTGGCTCACCAAATTCTGAGTCAAGTTTTACATTGTATGAACCAAACACAACAAGGTGTGTGAAAATCTCATGTAGGGGTGAGTATAACAATACTCAGTAGGGACCCCGAGACCCCGTAGGTCTCTCGAAATTCCACAAGGAAAAACTACAGAGCATGATCTCAATCACTGGGAACAAAGTAAAAGATAGCTCACACTATGTATAAAAATTAAAGAACATGAATAAAGATAATTAGTCATAAATCTAGGTCATATTATTCCATTGAGAGGCTTTTGTTGATGGACTACATAGGGTCTCTAAGTGTTGACCCACAGAGGATCACTAGGTGCTGACCCACAGAGGATCGCTCGATGTTGACCCACTGAGGATCACTATATGTTGACCCATGGATGATAAATAGGTGTCTACCCATAGAGGATCACTAAGTGATGACCCATAGAGGATCTCTAAGTGATGGCCCAAAGAGGATCGCTAAGTGTTAACCCAAAGAGGATCACTCTTCCTCCATCACGTCACAGCCAACCACTAGATTCCCTCACTTAGCATGCTTGATTTCTGGATGCTTTAATCCTCAAGCTACAAGTCATATCTCAACCTCAACTAAGTCCCACTTAGAATTAACCACAAGGATATTCTTTTCATAATGATTCCAATGGGACAGACAATACGCCAATCTGATGTCCGTTCTGTGAGATATAGGTAAAAACATAAATAGGGACCTCATAGGATTCAAGTCCGATCCAACCTGTCCATGAACTAAAATATATAAAATAATACCCTTCATGATTGGAAGTGAGTCATGTTTGTAAATAATTTATTTTAAAACCTAAAAATGTAAAACACACTTTGGTGGATTCATTAAGGTTTTGTAAAATTAATCAAATAGCATCAAAAACACAATATTTTAAATTCAAAACATATGTTTAGTAGTTTATTCCTTTTATAATATTTATTATGTCATTTTTTAGAAATTGTGACGTTATAATATATGACGTATATTTATACCTTATATGACTTTTTCCAAAAAAAAATAGATTGTCCTAGAAAATTATAAAAAATTAACCAAAGTATAATTTTAACATATTTAATTCGAAAAATAATATATATTTTATCCAAATAATTTTATAAATATGATAATTTTCATTTTTAAATCAAAATTCTCATTTATTGAAAAATGTTGGTTTTATGACAATAGTAGTTCTCTGACCCTTATAAAAATTTTGTTAGACTTAAATAAATTAAATTATCATTTGTATAAAATTTTATTTAAAAATAATATTATATGAAAATAAAATTTATTTAAAAATTCATGAATTTATCAAAAAAAGAGTGTATTAATTAAATCTATATATTTTCAAAAAAAACTTTTTTCTTTATATCAAAATATAATTTTCATCAACTCGTATAAATTATAATAAAAAAAGGGATAAATATAATCATTTTTTTAAAAAAAAAATTATACTACTATGGTCTAGATAGATAACCCCTTATCTCACTGGTGTATACTCTAAGGGTAAGGTGTGAAATGGTGGGGATTTACTGGGGTTGTTAGACAAATATGACTTTATCTATGATCTCGATAATACTGAACTTCTCCCATAAATTTTTTTTTCATGCTTCAGTTGTTGAATATCAAATTTGGCTTGGTGAAGGGAAGAGAGCAATGATGTCATCTCCCTTGGAAGATATGATAGATGTGATTTATAGGTTATGATCCTATTAGTTGATATCATCAATTCTTATATCTGTGTCAGTTGGAACTTAAAAAAATCCTAAATATATACTCATCTTAATATTCGTCTTAATATGTCCATTGGGCCATATCAGTCCAAAATAACCAAAGTAGGGCCTGATTTTTATATAACTGTAATGAATTTAATCAATCAAAAGGGAATTATATTTATAAAAATTTTATTATTATAGGGATTGGTTGAATCATCTGATAAAGAATAATAGAAAGTGGTATCGGTTACTCCCTCTTAACCAACAATATTATCTAACCCTCCTTTGGTCAGAACATCATCTACTATTAGTATGGAGGGGATAATTTTTTCAATAAACACCCCATCATCATTTGAATACTCATTTTCTTTATGATATAACTTACTTTTATGACTTATTATGTTCTAAATCATATCTATTGTATCGACAAAAGGGGATTATAGAGACACGGGGGGGTTGTCTACTCATTGAACTGTTAGAATGGGTATTCCCCATAAGTTGTATTCCACTCAATCATGGGTATAGTCACTAGATAAATTCATAATATAATCAGAAGGAAACAATGAAATATTATCATTAGTATCATCATGCATCATCATCATCAAAAAATGAAGAATAATCCCAAGATTGTTTTATCACCATAATCTAGTAAAATGGATAAAAGAAACCCTCTAATAATAGTGAAACTATTGAACAAACCTATAAGGGGCATATGGATCTCAAATGAATAGTAAGTATAATTTATATATAAAGATTCCATCCTGAATTGAGACTTTATATGGCCTCTGATTAGGGTAACCATTTTCATTTTCAATGATCATCCAATAAGTTGTGGGGTATGGGATGAAATTGAAATTGTAAAGGTTTCTCAACATATCGTCAACCTAATAAACATATAGTTGCATTGCCTCAAAACCATATACATTTAGTATCTAAGGAGAAATAATGAATTAGGGATTACAATGGTGTTTTGATAATTATAATACTAGATGTTCTCACCTGTACAACCAAATAAAAACTAGAGGGGACAATTAATCTGGTAAGGGGTATTACCCTATTGAATGTGGCCAAGAATTTGATAGATATGGGAAATGGTTGGTACAACTAGGTTGAGAGGTATCCCTTATACCAATTAAGTTATTATCAAAAATATATAGACCCAGTTGCCCAAACATGTATCCCCATCTTGGAAGAGAATTGTTTTATAAACATGTCGAAAAATACTGCCAAACAAAGACTTGGGTACACGTCTTGTTTCACCCTATGTATTTGTGTGGTGTACTCCACTGCCTCTAGTTTGGCCCAATATGAGCCCTCTCTATCCCTAACATATCTAGAGGGGTGGTGATGAGTACATAACATAGTTTTCCAAGACTCACTTTGGAAAATGAAGATGATAATCTAGTCTTCAAAGGAAATTATTGATCATAGACTCATATAAATCTTAAAATTCTCTCTTATGATGATGAGAATATCCTAAGTTAAGGTGGGAGTATGTTCATAGCCACACCAAACATTCACATCAATAATGAATTCATCATATAACTCCCAAAGAAGGTGTTTTCTCACAAGATAGTGTATGTCCTAGAGGATGATTTCTACCTCTCCATGGGTTAGGTAAAAAGAGTTGGTGCCAAGACCCCAATGACTAATCAATTCTCAATGAATCTCGGGTCTGTGGTACATGAGTAACTGAAAAATAAACATTTACTCATATAGATAGATGAAATGAATTATTCTAGAAATTTGTGTATTTCTCTTATTAATCCAAGATCTCTACACCCAGTCATCAGAGAAGTTTCCTCTAAGTAAAATATCTCAATTTGACCACTTGATCCCTTTCAAATCATTTGAAGATGATAAAATTGTCTTTGATTATCATTGGAAAATATATTTAAGAGGGTGATCAAAACTATCTGGGATCATAGGGGAGTTATTCAATGTGTAGGATATCTCATTGAATGATGTCAGGATTAGTTGACTATTCTCACTGTTGATCATATAAATATTGCTGAAGGAGGAAGAAAACATGCATGGAAGAAGATAGTGGTTGTGTGGAGGAATTGAAGTTCTATACAGAAGGAAAAATCTATATGCAGGCAGTTTATGTGAAAAAATGATAATTATAAATATATTCCAGAATAATACTAAGGATTTTAATTTCACTACTACATGGAAGGCCTTTAATAGTGCTAAATTATGCATTTGTTCATGTTAAAAAAAGTAATCATAGCACGATTAAAATCACTAAGACTTTATAATCATTAGAAAAGTAAGAATAGAGGGTTAATTTTTCAAAGATTAAAAATAACTTACAAAGGAAAAATTTCTCATGTCTTCTTTAAACACTCATTAAAGTGCCCCTTTATGTGCGCTTTTATTTAGTACTTATAAAGGGATCCTTTATCAGTGCTAAAAATAGTGATGATAAAGCTTTTCCTCTATTGGAACTATCCTAAAATTGATAAATGGTACCTTTATAAGTGGTTTTTTTAGCACTGATAGTGTGTCCCTTTATCAAAACATTTCTAGTGCAGATAAAGGGGCATATTGTTGTAGTGTGTGATTAAAATTACAACACACTACAACCGCATATAAAATATAGTAGAAAATACAAAATTCAATTGAAATAAAATTTGTAACACAAACAAAATAAAATAACAAAATATTATAGACATTTAAAACGTTGGTTTGTAAAATTATATTTGTAATTATAAATTATCACAAACATTGAAAACCATCAATATTCCATTGTCTTTGGCCCCCAAACCTCGTTCTTTCTATTAGTTTCGAAAAAACAACTACATCTCAAGATAAATAATTCTCCTATATGATAGAAACATTCTTATTTTAGTAACACTATAAATTAATTAATTAATCATAAAATGTAGATTTTAGAATAAAAATATATACATTGATTTATACTAGGAATATCGCGTATCAGATTGAGTTGTAGTTAATTATTACATGTCACAACATTTCTTGTTCTCAAAAGTAGGGTCTATTGAACTATATCTCATTTATAGTGATAAAAAACTCACTACGGATGTGATCCAATTCTATAAGAATTTATTTTTTAGAACAATCCTTCAACTATCAAACTATTTCTTATTTTTCGTCAAGAATTATCTCGATAAAAATTTACTTTAGAAGTATCTGATAAAAATAATAAATAAATTATTTAATTAGTAGTAGATAAAATTAAAAAGGAAATATTATATCATTTTATAAATTTTGGGGATTTTATGAGCATTATAAACCAAAATAGAACTTATATATTTAAAATACGCACATCAATTCACACCAACCACATTGTGTGTTGGATTGTGGTGTGGTCAATTTATATTTGTGAAAATGAGTTATGGATATTTTTTGTAAAATTTGAAAACAATTTGATCTTATTTTCTTAGTTTTGGATAGTTATGTACATTTTAAATTAAAATGAAACCTTTATATTGAAATCACACACATTGAGTCATAACATTTACATCATGTATTGGATTGATGTGTTGTTGATTCTTACATGTCACAAATGAATTATGGACCATTTCAGAACATCTTAAGACAACTTGAGCTCTTTTTCTCACTTTTTTTTATTGATGTGTGTTTTAAAAAAAATTGAACTATTGTATTGAAAACTCCCAATTTGATTCATATAGACAACATGGTGTGTCTAACTGATGTGCAGTAAATTCCTACAAATGAAAAAAGAATTATGGGTAATTATATTAATTTTTGAAAATAATACATGCTCCTTTTTCTTGGTCGTAGTGATGTGACATTAGTTTTAAACTAAAATGGAACATGTTTATTAAAAACACCCTCATTGACTCATATCGGTCACCTCATTTTTCATATTGACATGTGGTTGATTCTTACACATCAAAAATATTTTTTGTAATAATTTCCTAATGTTTGAAAATAATCTTATCTCTTTTCCTCAATTTTGGCTATTTTATGTGTGTTTTAAAGTAAAATGAATCTTTTTTTATTTAAAACATGTGCTTTAAGTCATACAGACTACATCACATTTCATATTGAAATTGGTTTCTTACTACATGCTATAAATTAATTATAGACCATTTTCCTAAATTTTTAAATCAATCTATGCTTTTTTCTCAATTTTTTCTTTGTGATGCATTTTAAAATAAAATGACACTTTTATATTTAGAACACATAATTTGAGTGATATCGACCACATCATATGTTATATTATAATGAGGTCAATTCCTATATGTGAAAAATGAATTATTGATCATTTCATAATTTCTGAAAATAATACAAGTTTGTTTATTGGTTTTGGTGATGTGACGTGCATTTTAAACTAAAATGGATCCTTTCTATTAAAAACATGGACTTTGAGTTATATTGGCCACATCGTGTTTCATATTTATGTGTAGTGAACTATAACACATAAAACATGAATTTATTATCATTATACTATGTTTTGAAAACAATCCGATCTATTGTTTCTTTTTTTTGGATATTTGATGTGTGTTTTAAACTAAAATAGGACTTTTGTATTGAAAACATACATCAGAAGTCATATTGACTACATAGGGTGCAAGAATGATGTGTGGTCAAAGTCACAAATTAATTATGAACCATTTTCCTAAAGTTTGAAATCAATCCAAGATCATTTTATCAGTTTGGGATATGTGATGCATTTTAATTTAAAATGGAACTTTTTAATTAAAAACATATACTTCAAGTCATATCGACCACATCACGTGTTGGAATAGTGTGTGGTCAATTACTACACATGAAAAATCAATTGTGGGTCATTTTACTAAATCATAAATACTATACTAGCTTATTTTCTCAGTTTTGGTGATGTGACACATGTTTTAAACTAAAATAGAATATTTCTTTTGAAAACACAAAATTAAAGTCATATTAGTAAAATCATGTGCAAGATTTGTATACTGGTGATTATTACACCTAAATAATTAATTATACACCATTTCAATATTTCCTGAAAACAATTTGAGATCTGTTTCTCAATTTTATCTATTTTATATGTGTATCAAACTAAATTGGGACTTTTGTTTTGAAAACACGCACTTCGAATCATATCGACCACATAATGTGTTGGGTTATCAAATGGGTAATTCATACACAAGAAAAATGAATAATTAATCCATTTACTAAATCTTGAAAACATTCCAATATCATTTTGTTGTTTTTGGATATGTGACACTTGTTTTAAACTAAAATGACAGATTTCTATATAAAACATGCAATTTTATTCATATCAGCCTCATTGTGTGTTAGATTGATGTGTGGTCGATTCTAACACATGGAAAATGATTTATGGAATTTTTTCCAATGTTTTGAAATAAATATGAGCTCGTTTCTTCAGTTTAAGTTTATTTGATGTGTATTTTAAACTGAAATGGATCTTTTTTATTTAACACATGTAATTCATGCCATATTGACCATATATGGTGTTCAATTAAGGTGTGGTTGATTCCTACAGGTTAAAAATGGATTATATACCATTTTACTAAATTTTTAAAACAATAAAATCTAATTTTATCTGATTTTTCTATGTGAAGCTTTTTAAACTAAAATGACTATTTTATATTGAAAACATATACTTGTCATATCAACCGCATCATGTGTTAGATTGGCATACATTCAATTCATACAAATGAAAAATAAAATATGGATAATTTTACTAATTCTTTAGCATAATATGATATCATTTTATCATTTTTGGTTATGTGGGAAGTGTTTTAATCATAAATGGAACTTTTATATTGAAAACATGCATTTCGAGTAATACTAACCACATTGTGTGTCATATTGATGTGCGGTAAATTATTATATATCACAAATGTTTTATTGATGGTTTCTCTGAAGTTTTAAAACAATCATTTATTTGTCCTTAGTTTTAGGTATGTGATGCATATTTTGAACTAAAATGAAACATTTATAATGAAAACATGCACATTGAGTAACACCGACCACATTGGGTGTCATATTGACATGTGGTCAATTCCTATATATAAAAATTATTTATGAATACTTTTTCTAAATTTTGAAAACAATATGAGATTTGTTTCTAAGTTTTGGAAATTTGATGCATGTTTTAAACTAAAATGACACTTTTTATTCAAAACGTGCACTTTTAGTCATACCGACGACATCAAGTGTTGGATTGACATGTGTTCAATTCCTATATGTCACAAATTTATTATGATCATTTTCCATAATTTTTTTAAAAAATCCATTCTTGTATCCTCACTTATTTCTATGTGATGTTTTTTAAACTAAATTGTAATTATTTTTATAGAAAACACATACTTCAGTTCATACCAACCAGATCATGTGTTGGATTGGGATATGGTCAATTACAACATGTAAAAATGAATTATAGATCATTTTCCTAATGTTTTAAAATGATCCAAAAAAACTTTCTCAATTTTTGTGATGTAAAATGCATTTTAATCTAAAATGAAACTTTTATATTGAAACATTCCATTTAAAGTCATATTAACCACATTGGGTTCTATATGTACAAATGGTCGATTCTTATATATCACAAAATAATTATGGACTATTGTCCTAATATTTAAAAATTATTTAAATGTTGTTTTCTTAGTTTTGGAAATATGACACATGTTTTAAAATAAAATGAATCTTTTATATTTAAAGCACACACTTCAAGTCATATTAAGCACAATGGGTGTCAAATTGATGTTTGGTCAATTCCTAAAAATTATATGGATCATTTCCTAACGTATAAAATAACAGAATTTGTTTCTTGGTTTTGATCGGGTGATGTGGGATTTGGACTAATGTGTAAATTTAACAAAATAATTAATAAATAAAAATGATAATGAAATTAACTAAAAAATTAGATTAAATTATTAGAAAATGAACTAAATAAGAAGTAGGAAGTCACCTTTTTATAATTTATTTATACATTATGACACCATATAATTTACCCATTCATTTTTAAATAAATTGATTTCTTTCATTATTATTATATATAATAAATAGATTTAAAATAATTATAAACATTTTGATACTAATGATTCACATCCCAATTACAACTCTATGGTCATAAACTATACTAGATCACAAACATAGTAGAAATCACCTAAATTTGATGTCATCAAAAATTATCACAGCATGTACACTTCTCACTCATCTCTAAACAAATTAACTTCTTCTTTTGAGTATGTATATTTTTTGAAATCTGGGTAGTACTGAGAAAATATAGAAAAAAATTGGTGAAATATTTTTAATGAAATCGTAATTACCTTTTGAAATTCTATATTCAGGGATGATATTATTTTGAAGCTATATGATGTATTTCATTCATTTTCAAACATAATATCCATAATTGTTTTTGTTAGTAGACATCAAACTCTATATTAACATTAACCAAAATAAGTAAATTGTTTTGAAATATGTTTTGATAGTAAAATATTTTTATATATACCTTAATTTGTTTATGTTTAATGTAATCTTTAGGCTTTTCATTTTCAATCAAAAACCCCATATCATGATTTATCCTATATTTACTAATCACCCTATCATAACAAAATATTTTTAAAACTAAAACTAAAACATATATTTTGAAGTTTATATATAAAATGTTGATATTAGTGAATTAAAAATTCAGAATACACATCATGTGTGGCTGTTTTGATGGAAATAAATGCATTATATCCCAAAGAATAAATATTTGGAATATAAAAATTGCTTGAGATTATCATAAAATGCTTTATAAAGAACAAATAAGTAAATAAAGAATCAAAAATATTTTTATATGATTATATTTCATATTTTACCCCTACATTTAAGGCATAAAAATGAGTATTTCTCCTGTTTTTTCTTCCCAAACACCTCGTTTAGCTCATCTTTTATCTTATAAAATTATTTCATCTTCAAATAAATTTCATCCATTGAAACAATACAGGGATTAATGAATAAAAATCATTATTCATAGGGTTTTACAATTAAATAGTAGTAATATAATTTCCTACAAAAAAATATTAATTGTTATTATCATTAATGAACATATTTGATCATTTTTTGGACAAACATGTTATCCAAATTTACATTAGTTATATATTTACAACTAAGACTCTAATCTATTCAATCTTGAGAATATTATTTATACTCTTGAGAGAAACCACTCCTATAATGATAGTTCCAAATATTTAATCTTCGAATTGAATGTTGGATAAATATCCATCATTCAATGTGGGGTATACATGAAGTTTTAATGATAATATGTGTTATAATGGAACTGGTGGGTAGAAGGTAATCTTGGAATGTCTTTTGGTTTTCATGTTTGATTCACTAGATTTTCATGATATGACCTTTTGTTTCCTTCTCATTGTATTCGTCTATAATACAATACCTTACTTTAGAAGTTTCTTAATCAACTATTATATGATTTTCATTAGAAATTTTTTTAAGGACATACCTCATATATATTTATAAGATTATACATCTATCCTATTAAAGTTCTAATAGAGTCATTTAATGTTTTAAAATTTCGATTATCAAGCAGAACTGAAATCTTTGCACTCAGATCTTGATCTACTTCAATCCCCACTATGATGTGATATTTTTGGAGTTATTTATTTTATAGAATTTATCTTGGTATATTATACACCATACCCCTCACAACAAGACAGTGTGTGGGTGTTGATATATATAAGCCTCATATAACTTTACCCTGCTTAAATGTAGTAATATAAAGTAATCAGAAGTTGTTTTATTCACATTTAGGAGAAAGAGTAATGAAAAAAATTTATTACCTTAGGTAAGGTTTATGGTTGAGGGGAATAATTATCCAAAATGTATGTTGGATAATTTGGTTGTTCATTTTATCATCTTTGTTCCAACAATGGTGTTCTTTTATCTTTTCTCATATATTGGTCAACCAAACTAGACCAAACAATAGTATCTTTCAAAGCATCAATTTATGCCTATAATGCTTTCTTCATCTGATTTGTATCCAGTTGGGGGTTTTTCCTCTCAAAATATATTCTAGGTGACGCTCCAAAAACCACACCTCTAACACGACCATATTCTTTTGACTACTTCAACTCTACTGAAAGTAGTTTTTCATCAGCTACGGACACTGAAAATTCTTATGTCTATACCATATATAAAACACATGAACATAAATACATATTTTTATGTAATATTGTTATAATGAATAATGAATTACAATTATGTCATACTTACACATTTTTTCCATACTTATTTTTGTTTTTTGTTAACTAGTTTACCTTTTTTATTTACATGGTCCACTTTACATAGCACATGGTGTGGGATAGAAGTTTATTTTTATTTTTATTAATCAATATTCATATAAAAAATGTAATATATGTTATTTTATATTACATAAAACATTTATTTTAGATTTAAATAATATACCATTTCTTCTTTACTGAAGTATAACCCGTCATTAATTTATGATAGGGGTACAATATTTTTGATGAAATGTTTTCAATTTCATCGCTCCTTTATTGTTCCATAACTTAATAAATCTTCATCAAATAAAATAAAATAAAATAAATTGAATAATATATTATCGACTACAATTGACCAGATATGATTTTTCATCACGAAAACTAAGGAAATATTTCCTCATTTATTTCTTTATAATATGGGCATAAATAACTTGTGGGTGGTTAAAATTACCCAAGAATAAGGTACATATAAATTTCATTATTTTTTTAATATACATAATACATTACAAAAATAAATGCATAAATACTATATTAGTTTAGTTCCTATAGAAACATGTAAACATAAATGATGATAAATATTTGATCTACATTATCTCCCACTAGGACCTCAAGGACTATCACCCTTCTAAAACATATCATTCATGAAATATTCCTTCATAACCTGGGAAAGGAAACAATAAGATGGGGTGAGATCGGATTCTCAGTAAGAGTAAACAAGGGAGATATGTAAGCATAAGAATGAGAATAAGCATATGAGGATGTGATCATAACATTATAATATCATATATTTTATATCAAATGTCATATTCATTTATCATAGAATAATGATTAGAAATTTATAAGACATGAATCATAAGGGAAAAAAGAGAATAATATATAAAAGAACAATATAGGAATTTTGGCATAAACATAAACATGTAATATCATTCCCTATAAGTCAAAATTGGTTTCTTTAACATATCAGGGAACTTCATGTGGACAACTCCTATAGGGCTTGACACACCACCATACCCAATCATTTTCTTTTCCTTGTAAGGGATTGAGTTTCCCTAAATTATCATAGTGGATCAGGTTTTCCCATCTTACCATTGTGGATTGGGTTTCCCCATCTTCCCATAGTGGATCAGGTTTCCCTATCTTCCCATAGTATATTAGGTTTCCCCATATTCCATAGTGTATTAATCCCTTTAACTTCATTCCCATAATTATCTCACGAGATATAAATTTTTACCAAATGCATTAGAAGAAGATATAAGTCTCACCCATCTCATAATGAAATTATGCAAAAGTGTTCCATAAGATAATAAAATTTCATCATAAAATATCCCATGAAATGAAATGGGTATCATAAACATGTAATATTATTATAACATGTGGAAATAAAGAGGTTTCATAAACATTTCATTAAAGAATAACCTTTGAAAAGAATCGGGTTTCATAATCATATAACATGTGAAAGTGAAACGCATTTCATAAATATCATTCAATCAAAAAATAAACCATTAACAGAAAGAATATGAATTGACCCTTTTTTATCATTTCCTATAAATTTATGAGTAACACCAAAATATTTTATCTTGTTTGGAAATTAATTTAGAAAGATCCTTTAAAAACATTTCTTAAGGAACATATCTTTTCTTCTTTAAAAAAATTATTTTTCAAATATAAGACCTTTTCGAACCCATTTAATTTTAAAATAAACTAAAAAATTTATAAAGAATTATATAAACAATTTTCAAAAAAATTTACTTAAAATTTTATAAAAGAGTATTGAAAACATTCTGAAAACCATTTTCCATAAAAACTTATAAAATTATCATGAAAACATTTAGAAAAACTTTTTATTTGAAAATACATTGAAAACATAAAAAGAAGGCTTGATATAATTGGAAATATATTTTCTAAAAAATGTTTTTGAATACTTATAATGAAATATAGAAATAATTTAAATCTATTTCTCATAAAATAATCTTTTCAAAACATATACAAGAATCTTTGAAAATCATTTAAAATAATTTTAAAACATAAAACACTTCTTAAAACATTTTTCATTGAAAAATAATTTAAATTAAAAAAATTCCAGAATATTAGGAAAAACTTTTCATTATAAATAACCTTGTAAACATATAAATTAAGCTTCAAGGAAATTACTTTCATGATGGAGGTTAAGTCTATACATACTGAATAATCATTTTTCACCTTGTAAGTTTAAAAAGGTTACTTGATTGGAAAACAACACAAAATCTCATTTAAAAAAAATTAAAAAAGAAAAAACATGGATAAAAATTTCCTTTAAACATAATAGGATAATATTATAACATTTTTTTAAAAATTTTTATAAAACAAAGTTTTGAAAGAACACAGATTCCTGACTGAAAGAAAAAATAATGATGGATTTACATAGAAAACTTTCTTAATTATCTAAAATTGAAAAGAGTAGTAAAATGGTACTAATACATGAATAAATCATGAATACATATATGTTAATAACATTCATGATTTTTCTTGATATATGGACCATCATATTTTATTAGTGGAAGCATAATCATAAACAATATTGATAAATGATGAGATTATTTCAATTAACTCTTACCACATAGTAACTTTGAATTATACTCCTGATGTATGAAAATGAAATTAAATTAATCTTAAAACATCATTAAAATAAAGTATTATAATGATATAACATTTCAAACTACAATATATACACCTTGTAAAATAATATAGGTGCATAACATGGCATTTGTCTCTAAGAAAAAAAAATTGAGACAACATTACATTCTCGTTTTGGTGTCTTTTGAAATATAAAACCCATGAAATAAGTATCATAAAATTGATATTTGAATACCCATAAACTTTATTTTAAAAATCATAGAATACATTCATGGTATGTGAACACGCCTCATATAATAAATATGTGTTGAACATGGCTTCTGTCTCACGGAAAATAGAAGTAAGATGAGAAAACACTTACTACTTAAGTAACTTTAGAATGAAGATCCACATGAGAGAATAAAATGATTTAAAGATTATAATTTAATTATATATTTAAATTAATGATATAAAATATCATAGGGTATTATATACGCCACACAAAAATAAGAGAGTGGTTAATATTGCATGTATCTCATAGAAATAAAAAGTTCAATGAAATCCCCTTACCATGAGTCTAACTTGTTTCGTGTGTATTTATCTTCCTGAATAATAAACATATTCTAATTATTTAATTTCACTATAAACATTTACATGTATATTATTAATTTAACTTCACTTATTAAAATTTTGTATACATCTACTTAAATATTTAAGTTTATGTTGGGTGTTTTGACCAAATTCAGTTCATGTGTTCAAATAGCTTTGGTAGGCTGGCTATAGTTAAAGGGGATATTATATATGTCATGACCCATCCCCCGGGGCCCATTTAATGACTACCCCAACCCCTTATTTAATAGGCTAGGGGATGTTGTCTATAATTAGAAAGGTAAAACCGAAAAAGGGAAGGCATTTCCTTAAAACCTGTACGCACACAGAGAGGACACACTGCACACAAGAAAACACAATGGAAAAGGAGTAGTACAACCACCACCAAAAACCACCACTGAGAGTAAAAGTAAGTATTGAAAGAAAAAAGGGCCAGTATATACGCCAAAATGAAAGAGTAGTATATAAAAAAGAAATACAATATCCAGATATCATTCACCAATAATCCTACTTGAAGGGTAGGTGCAGCTCATCACTACGGATCACCACGTCAATTGGTCACCTCCTTGTGCCATCTAGCCCTAGCTCAACAAAGTCTGAGTCAAGTTTTCCATTGTATGAACCAAACACAACAAGGTGTCTACAAATCTCGTGTACGGGTGAGTATAACAATACTCAGTAGGGACCCCGAGACCCGGCAGGTCTCTCGAAATTCCACAAGGAAAAACTACAGAGCATGATCTCAATCATAGGGCACAAAGTAAAAGATATCTCACACTATGTATAAAAATTAAAGAAAATGAATAAAGATAATTAGTCATAAATCTTGATCATATTATTTTGTCGAGAGGATTTTGTTGATGGACTACATAGGGTTGCTAAGTGTTGACCCACAGAGGATCTCTAGGTGTTGACCCACAGAGGATTGCTCGATGTTGAACCACTAAGGATCCCTATGTGTTGACCCATGGATGATAGATAGTTGTCGACCGATAGAGGATCACTACGTGATGACCCACAGAGGATCTCTAAGTGCTGACCCACAGAGGATCGCTAAGTGTTAACCCATAAAGGATCACTCTTCCTCCATCACGTCACAGCCAGCCACTAGATTCCCTCACTTAGCATGCTTGATTTCTGGAGGCCCTAATGCTCAAGCTACAAGTCATATCTCAACCTCCACAAAGTCCCACTTAGAATTAACCCCAAGGATCGTCTTTTCATAAGGATTCAAATGGGACAGAAAATGCTCCAATCGAACGTCCGTTTTGTAAGATATAGGAAAAAACATAAATAGGGACCTCATTGGATTCATGTCCGATCCATCCTGTCCATACTCCAACTTCCGCCAAAACTCAAGTGGAGTAACTCAAAAGGATCTCCACTATTGTTTAATAAGGTAGTGGAATTATTTTATGTTTATCAAGAGTAATGTTGTATAGGTACTTTAATGGTACTATGGAATAAAGAAACATCTAAGGATTGTTACACTATTGTTTTTCGTTGAATATTTTAAAGTATGAACTGAATGGTACCGGTAACCATGAAAGGTTATTTAGATATTTTTGGAAAGCAGATGATATGCTCATAATGAAGGGATAAAGAGAAAATAATATATTGGATATTATCCTTGTTGATGGTGAATACCCGTTGAATCATTGTTGATGTCATAGAAATACCATTATCCTTGTCCATGGTGTTAACAAAACCTTTTCCTTTGCACTTACGGGCTTTGTGTCCTTCTTTTCCACAACCAAAGCATCTTCTAGTTACTTTTAAAAATTCTCCTTGATGCCTCATCCCACATGATCTAAATGAGGGAAATTGAACTTTCTTTCCTCTATGATCCCCATCGAAGTATTACTACGACATGGTGATTGTAATCATGTGTTCAAGAGAATACATGTCTTCTTCCTTGTCAATGGTGATTGTAATCATGTCAATGTTGTTGGTCACATTTCAAACATGTGAATACCTTAATCATGTATTCTATTGAAAAATTAATACCCATTGAACCTTAGTCTGTCAAAAGTTATCTCTTTACACATACCAAAATCACAAAATTTATATATACTCAAACCATGATATCACTTTGTCCTCATCTCAATCATGAGATCATTAATAATATCCAAAATATTATTTTCTCCATATCCATTCATTATGCGCATATCATCTTCTGTCCAAAAATATCTGAATAACCTTTCATGGTTACCAGTACCATTCAACATATACTTTCAAATACTTTAGAGACCCAAATTCTGACGTACATGGATATTACATTACTTTTGCAGAATACTAAATACATAACAAAACAAACGCCCAAAGACCATATCAGTTTAGTGTCTTTGGAAACTCGAAACAAAATCTTCTAATCATGGTGAATGATCGTCAACATCTCCCATAACATTCTTCCCCTTTTGTTTTACCTAAAACTTTTATTTATATCCTGGGGAAAAGATAACATAAAAAGGTTGAGCTCAAATCCTCAGTAAGGGTAAACATGGAGAACATAAAACAATCCATAAACATTTGAATGTAAAAACATGTTCATAAAATCTAAAAATCAAAATCTTGAGCAATGACATAAAACATGGCAGTACATAAGGTGTAGATGATAAAGAAACATTAATCATGATAAAATAGCATGGGAATAAAACATGTAATTGTGGAAAACCATTAAGCACATGATAGGATTTCTATAGTAGCCAAGGCTTTGCTGCCAAGACCATCATAGTGGACAAAGTCCCTTACTGAATCGAGTTCACTCCTTGTTCCATTCTTGTATCACTGAATTGGATTAACTTTTGATTCCATCCATGTCTATCTCATGAGATATAAATCTTTAGCCAATGCATTGGAGGGAGATATAGGTCCCAACCATCTCATAATGGAATAATTCTTACATGCGCCACAAAATAAACATAAATCATTCATCATAACCCAATGAATAAAATGGGTTTCATAAAAATCATCCCATCATAACATAATTCATATAAAATAAATTCATATCATTTAATCATAATAAGAATCAAACTTTGTAAATAATAAAGACATTTTACTAGAAACATAACCATACAAAATAATGTCATCTTAGATGGAAAATAGTGTTGGAAAAACACTTGAAATGAATTCTTGAGGAAAATATCCTTTATTCTTCAAAATCATTTTATTTTCACATGTGCCATGAAATTTTAAAAGAAAAGGATTTTTTTAAAAATAATCATGAAATATTATAGAGGAATCTCCATGAAAATTAGGCGTTATGAAACTGTAAAAATGTGTTCATGACGTCTACGTTAAAAAAACATTCTCCTATTACTTTTAACAGAAATGACAAAAACTACCACGTATGGTAAACAAAAGCAAGATTCCTTCCATAACACAAAGTAAAAGTCAAGAAGGGTAAACATGAATTTAAACATACATGGAAGAATATTAAACACTTTATGAAAACATTTTTATGGACATGGATGAAAATTATAACCCTATTAAATACGTACGAATAAACAATCTTGGATATATAGGAGATTGGAATAATTATCCCTTACACTATAGGAAAACGGGTGTTTCGCGGCGGTTTTAAAAACCGCCGTGAAATAGATTTCGGGGAGGTATTTCATGGCGGTTTTTAAAACTGCCGTGTAAAAACGGCCGTGAAATGTGTTATTTTTTTTTTAATTCTTTTTCGAGAATTAGTGGCGGTTTTTTGAAAAACAACCGTGAAATAGCGGCGGTTTGGGTAAAATAGCCGTGAAATGATAAGAAAAAAATAAAAAAACATGAGAAACCCCGAAACCACTAAAATGACCATAACTTTTGATATGGGCATCCATTGGAGCACCACAACCAGTCAAATCGAAGCTCGTGAAGAGATCTAGAGACACGTGTAATCAAAATAGTGAGAAAGTCTAAGGCACGGATGATATGAGAGGTATAAAAAAGTTGAAAAACGTTCTCTAACTTCAAACAGCCATAACATTCGTTCCGGGTGTCCGTTTGGGCTCTACCACATATCAAATCAAAGCTAGAGAAGAGAGCTACGAACTGGTTCAACACAAGTAAACTTATGTCTTATTTTACAACCCCAAAAACCCCTCAGAATGCCTCTAAAACTCCATTTCGGTCACTGGTGTCCCGTCAAACGTGTCTTCATACAGACCTAACTTTCGATTCACATGTTAGTTAGGTCTCCTCTGCCTTTCAGATCATAGTTCGTTTCATGAGATTCAGTTTGACTATTTGCAGTGCCCACATGGACTCTTGAATCATAAGTTATGGCCTTTTTAGTGGGCATAAGGTTGTTATGTTTTTCAATGCCTCATTTCTATCACTCTTTCCTCGTTAGCTTTTTTTCAATGGTCGTAACTTCCGATCCGCTGATCCATTCGGTCACTTTCACCTATCAGGTCGAAGATCATTTCAGGATCATTGATATGACTGGTCGAAGATCTGGAATGGACTCTTGGATCATAAGTTTTCTCTATTTATGTGAGTCCAATGTTTTTATCACTATATGACCGTTTTGACGAGTTTTAATAGTAGCTCCATTTATTACTGTTTATTTGGTTTCCCATGACATTTTTTCGTTATCAATGGTATTTTTGGTTTATTATGATGATTATATTGAATTCCTAAGGGGTTTTCCAGAGTTTTCATGAGTTTTTATGTGTTCTCATGCTTTCTAATGCTTCATTCTTCTGGCTTCTCCATTTGTTTTCATGCGTTTTCATGATTTTTAATCCCTTATCAACCTTTTTCATACTTTTTCATGTGTTTCATTCATTATTTATTATTTATTATTTATTATTTATAAATTATAAATTATTATTTATTATTTATAATATACTTTAATTTATTTATTATCTATTATTTGTTACTGGTTATTTGTTATTTATTATTTATTATTTATATTTACTTATTATTTATTATTTATTATTCATTATTCATTATTTATTATTTATTATTTATTATTTATTATTATTAATAACAAAATATTATTATTATTATTAATATTTGAAACTAGTTATTTATTATTTATTATTTACTATTTACTATTAATTATATATATTATTTATTATTTATTACTTATTATTTATTATATATTATATATTATTATTAATATTAATATATTATTTATTATTTATTATTTATTATTTATTATTTATTATTTATTATTTATTATTTATTATTTATTAATTATTAATTATTATTTATTATTCTGATTTATTATTATGATTTATTATTATTATTTATTATTTATTATTTATTTATTATAATTAATTTATTTTGTGTTATTTATTATTTATTATTTATTATTTATTTATTTTTATTATTATTTGTTTTTCATTTTTTGTTTTTTATTATTATTTATTATTTATTATTTATTATTATTTATTATTTATTATTTATTCTTATTTATTATTTAATGTTTATTATTTTATATTTGTTATATATTATTTCATATTTATTATTATTTGTTATTTGTTATTTATAATTATGTATATATTATTATTTATTATGTATTATTTCTTATTTCTTACTCTTATTTCTTATTTCTTATTTATTATTTGTTAATTATTATTTATTATTATTTATTATTATTCATTATTTATTATTTATTATTTATTATTTATTATTTTTTTATTATTATTTATTATTTATTATTATTTATTATTATTTAATATTTAATATTTAATATTTATTATGTATTATTTATTATTTATTATTTATTATTTATTATTTATTAGTTACTATTGATTAGTTATTGTTTGTTGTTTATTATTTATTATTTTTTATTTAAATTTTATTATTTATTATTTGTTATTTGTTTATTATTATTTATTATTATTTATTATTATATATTATTATTTATTATTTATTATTTATTATTATTTATTATTTATTATTTATTATTTATTCTTATTTAATATTTAATATTTAATATTTAATATTTAATATTTAATATTTATTATTTATTATTTATTATTTTTTATTTTTTATTTCTTATTTATTATTTATTATTTGGTATTTATTATTTATTATTTATTATTTATTGTTATTATTTGTTTATTATTATTTATTATTATTTATTATTATTTTTTTATTATTTATTATTTATTATTTATTATTCATTATTTATTTATTATTTATTCTTATTTAATATTTAATATTTATTATTCATTATTTATTATTTATTCTAATTTAATATTTGTTATTTAATATTTATTATTTATTATTTATTATTTATTATTTATTATTATCATTTATTATTTATAATTTTTTATTTATTATTTTTTATTTTTTATTTATTATTTATTATTTATTATTTATTATTTATTATTTATTGTTTATTATTTTTTTATTATTATTTATTGTTATTAATTAGTATTTATTTATTATTATTTATTATTATTTATTATTTATTTATTATTTATTATTATTTGTTATTTATTATTTGTTATTTATTATTATTTATTGTTTATTTATTACTATTTATTGTTTATATATTATTATTTATTATTTATTATTTATTTTTTATTTTTTATTATTTATTAATTATTATTTATTATTTATTATTTATTATTTATTATTAGTTTATTATTATTTTTTATTTTTTATTTTTTATTTTTTATTTTTTATTTTTATTTATTATTTGTTATTTATTATTTATTATCTGTTTATTATTATTTATTATTATTTATTGTTTATTTATTGTTTATTTTTTTTATGATCTTATTTTCATACTTTTATAATTTATGTAAATATTATTTTAATTTATTTGTTATTTATGATAATAAACAGTAAATAATAATAAATCAATCAATCAATCAATAAATTAATAATAAATAATTAATTATTAATTATTAATTATTGATTATTGATTATTAATTATTGCTTATTGTTTAATTATTATTGAGTTTATATCTATTAGTTATGTATTATTTGTTTTTTCAATTAAAATATATTAGTATATTAAATTCTTTTTATTAACCACATGATGAGATTGCTGGAGTGGTAAAGTCTTTTGACAATATGCAAGAGGTTAGGGGTTCAAATCTCACCAAATGTAGTATTTCTTTATATTGCATGAGCATGTGCATGGGCATGGGCATGTACATGAGCATGTGCATGTGCATGCCTGGATAATGTAAATGAAATAATATGAATTAAATAAAATAAACAAAAGCAAATAAATACGAAATAAATAAAATAAATACGAAATAAATAAAATAAATATGAAATAAACAAAATAAATATCATAAATAAATAAATAATTAAATAATTAAAATTAATAAAATTAATCATTAAAAAAATAAAAAAAATAAAAAATTTAAAAAAAATCAATAAACCGCCACTAAATCATTTAGCGGTGGTTTAAACCGCCACTAAAAAACTACCGCGAATAGTTTCTCGACGCACAATTTAGCGGCGGTTTTTCAAAACTGTCGCCAATCGATTTAGGGGCGTTTTAAACCACCGAGAAACGGGAAAAAAAACCGCCGCTAAATACGCATTTTCCATAGTGTTACCTTAGGTCCAATTTCTCATGTACATGTCTGAAACTCCTGTATAGTGGTTTTAAACATATTATTAACTTGTAACAGAACCATAATAATTTTTATGATATCATATATGCTTCACTTATAACATTATATTACCCGTTCTTCTGTCAATTCCATGTTAAAGCAACATTTTGGTTAAAATCGTTTCATTTGTCGTACGTGTTTGGACTTGTTGTTCTTGATATTATTACTTATATAATAATTTAATTAATTCTAGAATGTAAAAAATGATATATATATATATATATATATATAACATATATATTCAATATATAAATATATATGGCTTATCAATAAATTGAATTAAATACACCGTTCATGGAGATGGTATGTCGTACGTACGCATGAACGCTGTATTCTTTTCCTTATTGAATTGAATGGAATTAAGTAAATGAAACATATATGTGCATAAATCCAGTATCATTATTATGTCATATCTTTCATGATTATTTATTATATATACTTTATAATCATTCTTGAATGGTTAACATAGAGAATGAATCTCATCGCGTTGTGGAGATGGTAATCTGTACGTACGCACGAGCGATGACATCATTCCCATAATTATTGAATGGAATTGGAGTGGGTGATATAATATCTCAGAATTAGTATGATGTTATAATAACCATATATAGTTATTCTTTACACCATTATACCCATCCAAGTATGGTGGTGGTGGAAAAACCGATTACACCACGGCATGGAGATCTTATTCCATACGTACGCATCCGTGGTGATTTAATTTTCCATAGGATGGATAGAAGGTGAAATTGGGTTGTTTCATATTTATAATAACATTTCAGTATATGAGTGATACTAATTTTATTACTTTATATTGAAACAAATAAATAAGTGGGAGTAGAAGAAGAAAGAAACTTGAAAGAATCGGTAGAATGGATTACCTCTTCCTCGACGTGCCTCTTTTAAACTTTCTCTTAGGGCACTAGAGATGGTCTTTTGAGAAGGAAATAACCTCTATGATATTACTAGATATGTTGAGAAGAGAAATGGGCAGGGTTTGGACGAGTTTGAAGGCTCAAAATTGTGTGTGGAGGAGAGGGATGAGGTTCCCTTTTATAAGGGAGGAGAGAGGCCGCTTTGGAAACATAAGAAATATTAATTTATAATAAATTCGAACCACACTTAAAAACCTCCAAAAATGACTCAATTAGAATATGAGATGGTATAGGTTTTTAATATCATCAACCAAAAAAATTTATACATGTTGTGAATTTATTTTAAACCTTATCAAATTGATTTATCCTTATTTAATCTATTTAATTTTATTTGTGGTAATACTATTCTAAATTTTAAATTGTTATAAACAATTACTTATGTGCTGTTAATTATCCATAATTGGATACTTTATGAAATTATAGACTATAAAAATTTAAATTTTTAATTTTTAAATATTGTTTTTAATTTTTAAACAATTTTATAATATGTTATTTTTATAAAATATCAATAGTGTCAATTTTGACACTATTTATTTATTTGAATTTAAATAAAATCTACATAGAGGATATATTTGAACCAAAATTTCTAATAGATTTATAATATGTCATATTCATCTATAAAATTCATTGATCGCATTAAATAGTTCATATAATATTTATTTTAATATTTTTAAAACCATTTATTTGATATTTCAATCAATAAAATAATATCAACATCATTATTGTGTCATCATTAATGAAATTTATTTAATCCCTAAAAATTCTAAATAAGTTCAAATGATGTAGATAATTTTATTATCTTTCTGGATACTATTCATTTTCGAAGTTTTATGAATTTTATCACTAAATTAAAATTATTACACTTATAAGATATAAGAGAGTGACATGTTGTCACTTTGGTTTTAATTATAATTATATCATTTTCAAGGTCAATAGTCCTTGAAACGAATCTATTTTAACCCTTAGGTGATATGGGTCAACTTTTATTCATCCAATATAATTTTGGGAGGTGTTATGGTAATTTTATAATCATATTTCTACCCTAATTACCTGATTTACCTTTAACTGTAGTAAAAAAATTACCGTAGTTACTATTCATAATGTCAAAAAAATAAAAATAAAAGTAACCTATTAACATAATTTGGACCCACTGAATCCAAATATGGAATAAATTTTTCAAAATTTAAAACACAAAATTTTTAGTAATTAATTTAAAATTAATCCCGTTGTTAAGAAAACAAGTTTTAAAAGTTAAAACATTATCAAAGATTGAAATGTTTTTACCAATGAATTCAATATAAAATTAATGTTAATGACATGAATTATATTAAATGGAAAAAATATATTCTATTTATACTTTAAAACCATTAAATATTATAATTTAACCATATAAATTATTACAATGAAAAAAGTAGTTTTTAATTAAAATATAGCGTGTTTTTACTATTCATTAAAATATGAAATTTATCAGAATAATATGAAAAAATTTATCCAAAATAAATTGTTATATCCTGATTCCTAAGAAAAATTTTATTTTGTCCAATTGAACTTATAAACATGTCAAAAACTATATTTAATGTGGGTGCGCCATCAAAAGGCGGCAAAACTGCATTTTTTTTTAAAATACACATTTTACCCGAAAAAATTATTTTGTTCGCATACCATGTTCTGTAAAATGTGTAAGATGATTTATAATGTCATAAAATTAAAATTTTAGTTACTACTATTCAAAACGGCTAGTTCATATTAGTATTATAACAATATATCGTTTTTTAGTGAAACCTTGTATTGCGTACTACACACGCTATCGAGGAAGGTCGCGATTGCGTGTAATGCAAGCCAAGTCAGGGCTTCGTGTAGTGAAAGCTCCATTTAGTGGTTCATATAACATAATAAAAACTTATTTCACTTATAATTTAAACAAAATCTATACTTAATGTTGCGTAGAATAATTTCCACAAAACGAACTTGAAATTGTGTGTAACAAAAGCCAGGAATAGTGTTGCGTATACTGCAAGCTAATACAGTGTTGCGTATAGTACAAGATAATCTTGGTGTAGTGTACAATAGAAGAAATCAAAGAAATTAAAAAATAATATATCTCATAAAATCTCAGGGTGTTACATTCTACTCCCCTTAAAATTAATTTCACCCTCGAAATTAATCGGGGTTATAAATTGTTTACTACTTGAATGTTTCTTTCAAAGAAACCCACATCGTAAAAATTAATACTAAAACCCAATTTTAATAAGTGAAGTATGAAACATAACGGTTACCCAAATTAACTCATCACCGGGTTTCCACATTGGAGAACATAGGTGAAAATATGGATATAGAAGAGAAATATAACCATCAACTTCTGATGAAGAGTGGTAGCACTACTACAAATACGCCCATTATCAGTGATTAAAAAATCCTTTAACAGTGCTAGGAAAAGCGCTTTTAAAGCCGGCGAAGATAAAGGAGGGTTCCCCTATATCATCGCTCAAAAAAAAGCACTGATAACGACCCCTTTTATTAGTGCTAAAAAAAGCGCTGATAAAAGTACCCCTTTATCAGCGCTTTTTTTAGCGCTGATAAAGGGGTCCAATATCAGCGCTTCCTTTATCAGTTCTTTTGTTTTAGAGCTGATAAAGGACCTGTTTATCAGCGCTTTTAAAAAAACGCTGATAAAAGTTAAAAAAATAAAAAAAATTAAAAAAATTAAAAAAAATTAAAAAAATCATGCCAATCGTGGGGGGATTTTATAGCGCTTGATCCCCCCTATTTTCCGCACTTTTTATCCCCTCCAGCGCCCGCACGCACCCCCTCCAACCTTTATCAGCGCTAGCCCCCAACATCCACCCCCATGCGCGCGCCTCTGCTTCCAGCAGGTTCTGAACTCGAGACCTCCCCCCTGCGCGCCTAAGCCCTTACCACTACTCTATTTTGATTTGTTTATTATTTCATGATATCTTTATATATATATAGTTATATTTATTCGTATAGTAATATATATTTATATTAATATATAATTATATAGTTATATTAATATATATATAGTTATATTAATATATATATATAGTTATATTGATATTTATAGTTATATTAATATATATAGTTATATTAATATATATATATAGTTATATTAATATATATATATATATAGTTATATTAATATATATATCTCTATTTTTATATATATAGTTATATTTATTCATATATTAATATATATATATTAATATATCTACATATAGTTATATTAATATATATATCTCTATTTATATATATATATATATTTAGTTATATTTATTCGTATAGTAATATATATTTATATTAATATACCTATATGTATAGTTATATGAATTTATATATTTATAGTGATATTAATATATATATTTATAGTGATATTAATATATATGAATAGTAATATTAATATATATGTAGTTATATTAATATATATATATAGCTAGATTAATATATATATATATAGTTATATTATTATATATTAGTTATATAAATATTCATATATTGGTATTCTAAATAAAATAGATATTAATTATTATTTAGATAGAGATAATATATTTTATATGTAAATATGTTTAATTATTTATTTTAAAAATTTATTTTTTAGGAGTGAATATATAAAAAATATGTACATATAGTTATATATTTGATTATAAATAGCATTGAATTATAAAAAATGATAAAATTTCAAAGAAATAATATCAATATGAATGTAATACCTTAGAATAAATTCAGTCCCCACCAAAAAAGCCAATAATACCCCCTCAAACGAGGCTGAAAACCCACAAAATGTTAAAAAATCTGGGTACCCCGACTAAAAACTCAGTTTTGGAGGCCTTATGGGCCTCTTTTGGCCATGAAAAATGCTTGATCGGGCCCCCCGATCACAGTGACGTAGAGCTCGTCGTAGGCTTCGATTTGATATGTGGTAGAGCTCAAACGGACACCCGGATCAAAAGTTATGGCCGTTTGAAGTTTGAATTGCGTTTTCAACTCATTTTGGACCTTTTTTTAATTTTTTTAATTTTTTTAATTTTTTTAGACTTCAAATTATTATTAAATGACTATTACTACATAATATTTAGCAAATTCAAAATTAAAAATATTTTTTATCTTTTTTAAGAAGCCATTTTCACTAAATATCTTATATATTTAGTATATTAAGTGTTAATGTACATTTATACTTATCTAAAATATATTTCAAAATTATATATTATATCTATATCAATATAACTATATTTATATATTAATATATTAATATATTTTTTTTATTGTTTTTTTGAATTCGAGCCTTTATCAGTGCAGAAAAAAAAGCGCTGATAAAGGGGGGGCCTTTATCATCGCTAAAAAGAAGCACTAATAAAGGGGTACTTTTATCAGCGCTTTTTTTAGCGCTGATAAAGACACCCTTTATCATCGCTTTTTTGAGCGCTGATAAAGCCCCCCACCCCTTTATCAGCGCTTTTTCGTTAGCACTGATAAAGGGCTGTGATGGAAAAAACTATTTTTGTGGTAGTGTAGAGGACAAGGCTTTGAATAAGACAACAATCACAAAGCCATAAATTTGTGATGATCTAAGGTACCATCTGATTTTTTGAATTTGAGGGTACTAGGACAACGTTTTTGGTATTCAAGATCATTTCCCTAATGTTGAAGAATTAAAATAAATACTTACTTGATTTTGGTAAAATCTCATTGTTGTCTGTGACTTGAACAATGTCCACTTCATCTCTCAAAAAAATGAAGTTGAATTTGTCTTTTGTGAAGTGTTAGTAGATCATGCAATAGAATGATAGGTCATTCCATATATCTCAAACAAAAGGTTAGCAAAAGTTATATACATAATTCCATCTTATGGTGAGATTAACCGTATATGATTCCAGAAATAGACTTATAATTCAACTATCATACTTCTTAATAAAATAAAACTAATTTCTACTAACCAGGGACAGCCTGTAGGATAGTGGTAGGTGGTAAAGTCCTGTCACACTTCCGTTGTGGGTTGGATTCTTGCAGCCTTGTCCAACGCGACGGGTTGTCGCTTGTCCTGCAGGTTGTCCTTTTTCTAAAACTACACTATTATAACATTGTAGAAATAATATCGAAAAAAAGTTCTAGATTTAAACAATACTATCTGATGTCCAACTTAATCCATTCTAATCTTTAGGCTTATAAAAAATTATTCTATCCAATCTCATAGTATAAAGTAAATGATTACTGATCTTGTAAAGACCATTATTTATCATATGGTATATCTTGTTGGTCGCATTCCAAAAATGTGAATACCTTAACGTGGGTACGGAATACCAACCTTAAAATTAGATTCATACCATGTTTTGTATGGTATAACAGAACCATAATAATGATAAGGACCCGGCCTTAATCATTACATAATATTGAATTAATATAATAATTCACATTGAGGATCTTTTTAGGTTTAGAGTTTTAGAAAATTAAGACATAACTATTACATCTCAAAATATTTCAAAACAGACACTTCTACACAGTTTCCATTTTTTTAATAAGATAAAACTCTTGAAAAAAAGAGTCATGTATAGTTCCATGATTTAGACAGCATGAATTTTCCTTGATCCCATATTTGACCCTATTCATCTTCGACTCCTGCGAAAACATTTCAAAACGTGTGATAAGCATAAAATGATCAGTAAGGGTTATAAAACAAAGAATGAAAACATTTGTTCATAAATACATAAAAAACACAAACTCTATTACTTACCTTATGAAATCATAAGATTTTTGAAAGACGCATAGAAATCATAAATCATAAAGGTAACTTGTGGCATCCATATCATACTTACATTGTAGTTATCACAGTTACATAGGGAGTTACTTTCCAATACCCAAAACAGTATATTCCCTAAATCTATTAGGAGAAAAATTCACATTTACCACCGTCACATTACCCAATGAATTGGAGATCTATCTTGGGCTCACCCACCCTAGGTTTATCATGTAACCACCCATATACGTAAATAATTCCCAAGAACCATAACATGATCATAACACATAACATAAGCATAAAGGAAAGATAACATTTCCACATTGCAATAACAAAATATCATTTCAATATATTGAAATAATAAATCCATTCTCACAATCATTTTCAATACTAAAATACAAGAAAAGAGTATATGGAATTTATTTTTTCCTTTTAAAAAACATTAAGGCTTGTTAAGGAAGCCAAAGATCAAATAATACTCGCAGCGACGGAAAGGTTGGTGTCACCGCATACGTTAAAAAAAACATTCCTTTTTGTAGTTTAGTAAAATGATTTATATAAAAAGATTCCCTTTGAATGAAATGAAAAGTCAAATGTGTTTATACAGTGTATAAAAAATGGCATATTAAAACAAAATATGCCTCAACGAAAGGAGATTGTGATGATGTCCCTTACCTCATGTACGACTTGACCCGTTCGTTCATTAATATCAGGAATAATAAACTAAAGTTAATTTATAATTTCTTAAGAACATTTTTCAAGTTTAATATTCCTTTTATATCACTTATTAACATTTTATAAATTTTATGTAACCATTTATGTTAATAATGTCCATTTTGACGATATTTGGTACTTGAGTCAAAAATGAACACCTTATATTTACATGTTGTCCATGTGTTCAATAGTTCATTATTTCTAGAATGAAATTAATTATTTAGATATCATATATATCATATATATATATCTAGTATATACATGTATTTATAGTAGTACATAACATTTTTAGGTAAGAAAATAAATGCACCATTCATGGAGACGGTAAGCCGTACGTGCGCACGAACGCTTCTTTCATTTCAATTTCTTATTTTAATGGAATTAAAACATAATTATACATAGGTATATTATAATTATAGTATAATATCATATATAATATCACTAACTCTATCTTTTATACATACCACATAAGGCATTAACGAGTCACATCACTTTGAGAGGGCGGTAGTCCGCACTTCGTCTAATGAGATTATCGTATTTACCCATAATGGAAACCATAATGGAATTCTATACTTGGAAATTACAGAAGCATAAAGAAAACATAAAAAAAATATATATCATATATAAGTATATTTCCATCATAATGGCCACCATGAGAGGTGGTAGGAGATAATCGAACAATCATCGTTTCGTGAGGTGTTAGTTTACCACCCACAGAAACATTATATTCCTCATCCATTAGATGGAGGTGTGTGTAAGTTTAGTTCAAATAGATCTCATTACAACATCCTAGTATATATAGGATACTTGTGTTGTTACAAAATAAAGGAATAAAAAGGAGTTTAGGTGTTGGAGAAGTAAAACAAAATAAAATAATTTAAGAGAAACGGTTACCTTTAATTTGGGTAACTCCCTTTGGTTTGAACCAAAGGACTTCCTTAAGTGCCTTCTGCCTAAGGTAAAGCTTCTAGGGGGAGTAGAGGGATGTAAGGAGCATAATCGGGGTACCATAAGTTGAAAGTAAAGGAAGAAGAAATTCCGAAGACCGTGTTTCATACGGTATATTGAAGTGGGTGATAAAGTTTTCTTACAAAAAGGTGATGGTAATCCAAAACCACATCAAAGCAGCTCAAAGTAGGCAGAAGAGCTATGCTAACAACCTAAGGAAGGATTTGGAATTTTAGGTAGGAGATCATGTTTTATTGAAGGTATCTCCATGGAAGAGAGTTATACATTTTAGTAAGAAAGGTAAATTGAGTCACAGGTACATAGGACTATTAGAAATTCTAGAATGAAATGGGTTTGTAGCTTATCGTCTGGCAATGCCGCGAAATCTCTCCAAAGTTCATGATGTGTTCCATGGATCACTATTGAGAAAATACATGTCTGACCCAATGCATGTACTCACCTATGAGGAATTAGAATTGGAACCGTATGTGTCTAATTGTGAAGATCCTATCAAGATTCTTGATACGAGTAAACAAGTACTGAGAAACCGGATGACTCGTCTGCTAAAAGTTCTATGGAGAAACCATAAGATGAAAGAAGCAACATGGGAACCCGAGGAACTTATGATAAAGAACCACCTGAGTCTTTTTTATGTAGTAATATTCTAGAAATTTTGAGGACAAAATTATATGAAGGAGGGGAGAATGTAACACCCCAAGCTTCCACGATACGCTTCTCTTTGAATAATACAGCAGCGTGTGTTGTACACAACTTCAAGTTTTTACACACACCACAAACAATCAAACTAGCTGTTATGAACAGTAATACCCACTTTTTGAAATTTTATAAATTTTATCTTTCAAAATGGACTTTATTTTTGGATTCAGTTGTTTAGGGTGAATTTTTTGTATTTTTCTAAAAACTTTCAATTTTTGATGAATAGTGAAAAACACAAAGTTATAGTTTAAAACCAAATTTTAATTTTAATAATTATTTATTTTATTTAAATTTATTTTAGAAAAAAATTGATACCTAATACCTATATGAGTTAAATGTAATTCATTGGAGTCACTTTATAATAATTTTAGACATATAAAATTTTTATTGAACTTTTCACCGTCTTTTACCCAGCTCCTATGAGAATTTGAAAATTCACATAAAACATAATTTTACCTCTTCTACGAGTGGAATTTCGAAAATCTGAGAGACATGGTTAATATCAATGAGTAAAATGTGGATCAACAAGATAAAAATTATTTTTGGTGAATAGTAGCTTTTTACGTTTATTTACCACGGTTAAAAGTAAATAGGGTAATTAAGGGTAAAAATGATATTATTATTACCCTAACACATGTCATAATTCTATTAGATAAGTATAATTCGACCAAAAAAACCTTAGGAATAAAATATTAACCTCTTTGGACCACTTGGATTAGATTAGGACATTTATTATTATTTAATTCAAAGAAGAGTTAAAAGAGATAAAATCAAAGTTAAATAACTAAAACATTTATAATATAGGGTTATACATAAGATAAATTCTATTATAAATATTCATTAGAAAGATAAAACGATTTCCTACATAATTATATTTTATTTATAGTTTTTATACATTGAATATTTAAATTTATTATGGACACAACAATGATGCGGTATTTTCCTTATTAATGAAAGAATCAAATAATTTGTATTATAAATGTTAAAATAAATATAATTTGAAATTTTTGATGACATACAAGAATGTTATTGGATACTATGACATGTTAGTATTACATAAATGAATTTTCTTCGAATTAATAAAGTTTTTAAGACTTTAAAAAAATTACTTATTAAATAGTGTCAAAATTGACATAGAAGAGTTTTTAAAACAAATATTATATTACTAATTGATATTCTATACCTAAAAATATAAGGTTAAGAAAAATGACATAGATAATGTTATATATATAAATAATTAACCACTAGAGGTTCTCTTGGAAGTATATTGTAAGTTTATTAACTATATAATATAAAAATACAAAGAGACATGGTAAATGTCAAACTATTTAACTAAGAGTAAAATCAAAAAGATAAAGTTAATATAGTGACCCAACCCTATCTAAAACCTATTGGTTGAGTTGTTTTAGACCTATACCCACCTTAAAATTTACATAATGTACTTTTTATCCATTAGAAACCAAATATAAATTTATTATAAAATAATATTTCAAGATTTTCCAAAGGTTCCCTTCACCCCTCTTATAAAAGGGCACTCACCCTCCTATCTAATTCACATATTCAAAGCCTTTTGGCTCAGCCAACCCCTGACCAAATATTCTATAAACGTCACTAAATTCAACCTAGAGGCTTTACTTTGATCCGAATGCCAACCTAAGGAGCCCTTTTGATCAAAACAAAAGGAAGAACCTGAAGAAGAGGTATTGTTTTCACCACCCTCTATCAAGTTCATTTCTTCTTCCACTTCATCTTTCTTTGTTATTTCCATTATAAAATAATAAATCCAGTTTATTATATATAATTTAATGTTATTATAAAAATGGTTCAACCATATTCAGTATTCTATCCATCCTTTGAATGACATGTCACCATACTTGCGTACGTACGACTTACCGTCTTCACGTCGTGGTGTAATTGTTATTCAAAACATTATTATTTGGATGGGTATGATAATGACATGTAATTGAATTAAATAATAAATATAACATTATAATTATTCTTTATATATGATATACCATCAAATTATATATGATTTTAATATCAAAAGAATGATATTGTCGCTCATGCGTACGTACGGACTACCGTCTCCACGAACGCGATGCGATTCATTCCCCATCATATCCATTCAATTATAATTATCATTTGATGATTAAAAATAATGATTAAGGACTTGATATCATTATTTATATGAATAAGATTAAACCAATCCATAACAAACATGTCTTATGTAACAAAACATATAAAATAAAATGAGTAACTTAACACCCCAAAATGACGATAATACTAAGATATTATTAACAAAACAATGTTAAAAGATCATATATGATATCATATTAATGTATATGATTCTTGTATAATTTAATAACCATTACTTCACCATTATAAAGGAGGTTAACCTACACTCGATGAGGGAAAAGTACAAGGTAAGCGTTTATTTCACAATCTCTTCATTATCCGAGGTTGTTTATACGTAATTATCTACAGGGACCTCTTTATCATCCACATCCATGTTTCTTAAAAATGTATTTAAAATAATTCTTAATATTTTATATAATATGGTTTCAAGTCATTTATATCCTTGTTTTAATTTTTATAAGAGGTTTATAAAGTAATCTTTCCGGCGTTTTCCAAACAAGGTCCTTTTTAACCTTTTCGATATAATTAAGGTAAGAATGTATTTTTAACATATACGGCATGTGCGGATATTTTACGCCATTATAAATTTATCAAAGAATCCCTTACAATATTATGATAATATCTTCAATGTAAATGTTTTATTTTTTTATTATGTGACTTTTAAATGATTTCAAAAATATATATATATTTCTCTCAAATAGTTTTGATTTCATCTATGTCAACATCCTTTGATGGATTTTAAGCTTATTTGAAGTTGATTTATTATGATACAAATCATCCATATTTTATTGAAGGTTTTGTGATATTTTTTACTGTGGTTGTGCTATTTTTATACCATTCATTGTTTATGGATAAAGTATTGACATTTCGTATGATTGTTTTAATACGAATGTTTATGTTATGTTTAAACCTGGTTATATAAGGAATGCATTGGACTTAGTAAGTGACGGGTGGAGCCCATTATAGCTCCTCGATGCTTCGGTAGGTCTCATGAAACAAACTAGTGTCTTGGAACAAGGCCTTGACAGAATCATATGTGTACTCTTGGCACAAGGCCTGGACTATGTGGTTATGATAGTCTGGCATTATGCATTCCCTTATTATGAAAGTGGTTATTGATATTTCATGTGATTATTCTATTATTAGAATATCCATGTGAATAATTAAATGGAATTATTTCATTTTAACTTTGCCATATTATGTTGAAGTTCATGTTTAAAAGGCTTTTGTTTTAGTTATACTTTACCTTAAATGTTTATTCTTATTTATGAAAGTTTTTGCTATATTATTATCCTTACTGAGCATCTGATCCCACCCCTTTCTATGTTTTACTTTTCCCAGGATGTGAAGAATTATATTATGACTAACTTGGATGGATAGTCTAAGGTATAAGTGTATTAAAAGGTGACAAGAAGTTGTTGTTGTTTTTATTTCATGATGTAATGTAAGGCTTATGAATATATCTAGTGTTTCCAAGGCTACTAAACTAATCGGTCCTTCGAGATTTGATCTTTCTTGTGATCATTCCAATGTTCTGTAATAATTCACCGACTCTGGGTAACTGGGATTGGGGCGTTATATTTGGAAAAGACATTCAACTGATGGCACCCTGACCTTTAAGGTCGGTATTCTGTACCCACATCAAAAACCAAAGTGTCTTGTTCCAAACGTAACATGGGAGTGATAGTGAAAATTCAGATTAATCATGTATTTTATTATTGGGACCCAATTGATCCACTTGGTAGTGATAATGAAAAATTAGATTAATGGTATTTCTATGAAAATACATGCATGACCGCCAATACGATGTGGGTACGGAATACTGACCTTACTTTCAACTAATGGTACCCCGGCCTCTATTGATTTGAGGTTGGCCGTTACCGTATGATCACCATAGACCACCAATGATCAGCATCAACTTCATAAAAGCTTTTTTAAGTTTCATTATTTCTTTTTACGATGTGGGATATCATGAATGATACTTTCAAGTAGTATAAGATTTATAACCCCGATGAATTTTGAAGGCGAAATGCACTTTAAGGGGGGTTGAATGTAACACCCCGAGATTTTATGAGATATATTTTTTTTCTTTGATGTCTTATATTTTACACTACACTAACATTATATTTTACTATACGCAACACCGTATTAGCTTGCAGTATACACAACACTGTTCTTGGCTCGTGTTACACATAATTTCAAGTTCCTTTTGTAGAAATTATTCTACGCAAAATTAGGTATAGATTTTTCTTAATGTATAAATGAAATAATTTTTGATTACATTATATACAACACCAAAGGGAGCTTCTACTACATGTATCTGTTACTTATCTTGCATTACACGCAATCATAACCTTCCTCGATAGCGTGTGCAGTATGCAATACCGGGTTTCACTAAGCAACAATATATTGTTATAATATTTTTATGAACTAGCCGTTATGAATAGTATTAACTACATTTTTAATTTTATAACATTATTATTCATCTAACACATTTTCTATAACATGGATTTTCGGGTAAAATGTGTATTTTTTTTAAAATGTAGTTTTTTCGCCTTTTGATGGCACACCCACTTTGACTTTTCACTAAATAAACAATATCTGCATCATTAATGTATAAGCTATTAAGGTAATTATATATTTCTTAAAAATTACAAATAAATTACCATGATAAATAAAAACATTTTAGCTTTCAAATGAGTATTTATAACTGAATTTATATTCTATATAACCTTATATTAAAAATAAGTTAATTATTAACATTTGAGTGAGACATATTTCACTTTCATTTAAATAAAATAAATTAAAGGTCTTAATCACATACTAGTGGGTTCTAATAGATACCATTTAGACCCAAGTATATTTTAGGATAAAAATTAATCATTCAAGTATATTAAGACAAGTGTTAGGGTAATTTTATAATATTATTTTTACCCTTAATTACCTAATTTACCTTTAATTGTGGTAAATAAAATTTACTGCAGTTACTATTCATAATGCCCAAACATAAAAAGTAGCCTATTAATATATTTTTGACCTACTGAATCCAAATATGGAATCCATTTTTACATATTCAAAACACGTAATTTGTAGTATTTAATTTAAAATTAATCCCGCTGTTGAGAAAACAGGTTTTAAAAGTTAAAATGTTGAAAAAGATTGAAATGTTTTTACCTATGAATTCAATGTAAAATTAATGATAATGACATAAATTATATTAAATGGTAAAAATATATTCTATTTATACTTTAAAACCATCCAATATTATAATTTAACCATATAAAGTATTACGATTAAAAAAGTTGTTTTTAATTAAAATATGGCAAGTTTTTACTATTCATCAAAATATACAAGTTATCAGAATCATATGAAAAATTTATCCATAGTAAATTTTTATATCCTGATTCCAAAGAAGAATTTTATTTTTTCAAATTGAACTTATAATAATGTCAAAAAAATAAATATGAATATAGCGTGTTTTATTCTAAAAACTTTCATATTTTAATTTACAAATAATATAGCTTGTTTTATTTTGTCACTACATTTCCTTTGATGTCATGGGTTGTTCAGAAAATCAAAAGGTTAGTCTTGTTGTTCATTGTTTTGAAGATGAAACTGATCAGTGGTGGCCGATGGTGAAAAATATCAGGGATAGTGAGGAGATTGATGCTATTGATTGGGATGAATTCAAAGGTATTTTTCTTGAGAAATATTTTCCAAAGGTGGTTCATCTTAGAATGGAGAAACAATTCCTAGAATTGAGGCAGGAGGATGACTCAGTGGATTCTTATGAAGAAAAATTCACTTGACTAGCAAGGTATAGTCTAAATTTCTTAAGAGATCTTGACATCAAAATCAACCATTTTTACTCAGGATTAAAGCCAAAGTATCGAAAAGATTTAGCTTATCGTGAGTTCAAAAGTTATGAAAAACTTATTTGTCGTGCGGATAAGGTGGAAGTGGAGTTTGATGATGATGAGGTATTCTTTGAAAAACAACAGAATAAGAGTACGAGGTGGCAGGTGAATGGGAAGAACACTTCAAAAAAGTCTGATGGTAAGAAACTTAAGTTTATAGTTTGTGAAAATTATGGTAAAAAGCATGTTGGGGAATGTATTTTGAATTTTGGTAACTGCTACCGATGTGGTAAAATGGGACACAAGGCTCGTAATTGCACTGAAAAAGATCAGGGTAATGGTAAAAATAATCTGATTTACAGTCTGTAAAATGTTTTAAGTGCAATGAAATGGGTAATTATGAAAATGATTGTCCAACAAAGAACACAACTGAGGGAATAAAGCCAGACTATATGCAGAAAGGGGTGGTGAAATCCTTTGCAAATACTTCAGCAGATGTTGGGCCATCAAATGAAGTTGTATCACGTACACTGTTTGTTTTTTCACATTATACCAATGTGTTGTTTGATTCAGGGTATACACTCTCTTTCATTTCTGAGAAGTTTTCTAGAAAATTGGGAATTCCATCTCATGATATGAATACAGAACTTACAGAAAAAACACCTGGATGAAATGTAGAGATAAAAATATAACATAAGAACATTCTTGTCCTTTTATGCGGAAAAAAATTGACCTACAAACCTTATTGTTTTTCCTCTAGTAGAGTTTGATATAATATTGGGCATGGATTGGATTTTTGTTTATCATGATAAGATTGACTGCATAGGTAAAGAGTTTTCTTTCCATAATGATTTTCGGTTTGTATAAAAAAATGAACCCTTGCTCTAAATAAAATATCAGGAAGCTGAGATACTAGTAAAAGATGGAAATGAATGTTACCTTTCTAATATTGTTGATAACAAAGGAACTGTTCAGATTAATGAAGTGCCGGTGGTAAATGAGCAGCTTGATGTTTTTATTAATGAGTTGTCTGGTATTATACCTAATCAGGAAGTTGAATTTACTGTTGAATTAGTTCCTGATGCTAAGACAATTTCATAACCCCTTATTGAATGTCTCAAATTGAACTTTTAGAGTTAAAGAAGAAATTGTAGGAGTTATTAGATAAAGGTTTAATTCGACCTAGAACATCACCATGGGGTGCTCCTGTCTTTTTTGTTAAAACGAAAGATGGTTCAATGTGACTTTGCATTAATTATAGAGCATTGAAAAACATCACTGTTAAAAATAAGTATCATTTGCCACATATCAATGATTTGTTTGATCAGCTCCAGGGAGCTCTGTATTTTTCAAAGATTGATTTGAGGTTGGGGTACCATCAGTTGAAAGTAAAGAAAGCATTTATTCCTAAGACCATGTTTCGTATGGTATATTGAAAAGGTGACTACCCAAATAGTGTCACAATTGACCTCAAAGAGTTTTTAAAACAAATATTATATTATTAATGGATATAATGATCCTAAAAATTTTATGGTTGGGCCAATCAAACCATAATTGGTTAATTAATGTCATATATATTATTATATTAGTATTTTGGCTGATCCTTAAATTTTTAGGACAATTATATCAATTAATAATATAATATTTTTTTTAAAAACTCTTTGAGGACAATATTGACACTATTTGGTATTTTGTATTTTCTAAATTCATTAAAAAATTATTACATAGAAAAAAATTCATCTAACAAATACGAATATGTTATATAAACCTACATAATTAGTTTAATTTATAAAAAGAATCAAATTACATTTATTTAGGTATTTATAATATCAATTATGTTAATATTTCATTAATAAGGTAATTACTACAGCATCATTGTGTCACAAATAAATTAAATTATATAATGTATAAAAATTATAAATAAAATACCATTATGTAGGAAATTATTTCATCTCTCTAATTAATATTTATAGTTGGATTTATCTTATGTATAACTCTATATTAAATTTTTTTACTTATTAAACTTTGATTTTAACTATTTTAACTCTTCTTTGAATTAAATATAACAAATGTCCAAATCTAATCCAAGTGGACCTAAAGGGTCATATTTTATTACTAATGTTGTTTTTGGTCAAATTACACTTATCCAATATAATTAGGACATGTTTTAGGATAATAATAATATCATTTTTACCCTTAATTACACTATTTACTTTTAAGCGTGGTAAATAAAAGAAAAAAGTTACGATTCACGAAATATTATTTTTGTCTTATTGAATCACATTTTACTCCTTGATATTATCCGTGTCTCTAAGATTTTCAAAATTTCACGCACAGAAGTGGTAAAATTATGTTTTATGTAAATTTGCAAATTATCCAAGGAGGTGGGTAAAAGACGGTGAAAAGTTCAATAAAATGTTTATATTTCAAAAATTATAATAAAATGAATCCAATGAATTACATTGAACTTATATAGGTATTATGTATCAATTTTGACCTAAAATATATTTAAATAAAATAAATAATTATTTAAATACAAATTTAGTTTTAAACTATAACTCAGTGTTTTTCACTATTCATCAAAAATTGAAAGTTTTCAGAAAAATACCAAAAAATCACCCTAGGCTAACTTCGATATTCTAAATCCAAAAATGAAGTCCATTTTGAAATTTAAAATTTATAAAATTTCAAAAAGTGGGTATTAATATTCATAACAGCTAGTTTATATAATATTTTAATAAAATAGCATTGTTTAGTGAAAAATGAACACCTTATTAAGAGATATACCAAATAAATCTATATATAAGTACAGTATATTGAAAAGGTGAATGCACCGTTCATGGAGACGGTAAGCCATACGTACGCATGAATGCTACTTTCATTTCTATTTCATATTTTTATGGAATTAAAACATAAGGATACATAGTTACATTATAATTACAGTATAATATCATATATAATATTATTAACTCCATCCATTATACATCCCACATAAGGCATTAACGAGTCACATCACTTTGAGGGGGCGGTAGTCCGCACTTCCTCTAATGAGATTATCGCATTTACCCATAATGGAAACTATAAAGGTATGTTATAAATGGAAATTACAAAATCACAAAGAAAACATAACCATACTATATATCATATATAAATATAGTGTCATCATAATGGCCACCATGAGAGGTGGTAGGATATAATTGAACAATCATCGTTTCATGAGGCATTAGTTTACCACCCACAGAAACATTATGTTCTTCATCCATTAGATTGAGATGTGTGTAAGTGTAGTTCGAATTATTCTCATAACAACATACTAATATATTTAGGATACTTTTTGTTACAAAAGAAATGAATAGAAGGAGTTTACGGGTTGGAGAAGTAAAATAAAAGAAAAAAAATTAAGAGAAATTGTTACCTTTAATTTGGGTAACTTCCTTTGGTTTGAACCAAAATAACTTATTGAAGTGCCTTCTTCATAAGGTAACCCTTCTAGGGGGAGGAGAGGGATTTAGGGAGATTAATTAGGTAGATTTGTGATGAGCCAAATGGCTTGAGAGGTGTGAGGAATTGGTTATAAGTGGTCTCCTTTTATAAGGGGTATGAGGGGCTCTTTAGGAAAGTGTGAAAATATTATTTTATTAAAAACTTATATTCAGTTTCAAATTACCTAAAAATCATTATAGTCAAAGATAAGATGACTCATGGTCGAAATAAAATCATCCAATAATAATTGGAATGGTTTTGGATGTTATTTTAATATTTATAATCTTATTTTCTTAAATTATTTATTAATGAGGTAAACACTACATCATTATTGTGTCATAAATAATTTAAACTATTTGGTGTCTAAAAATTATAAAAATACTACCATGATGTAGTAAATATTTTTATATTTCTAAAGAATATTTATAGTCTAAAAATGTCTTATATAGCACCATATAAAAATTAATTTACTAAAATACTTTTTTAAGTGATTTTTGGATTTACTTTAAATTAATTAATATAAAGTGTTATTATCATTCATTAGTGGCTCCATGGGGTCCCAAAATCGACCCAAGGATGTTGATGGTCGGCCATTACTCATCCAATAAAGTTAGGACAAGTGTTAAGGTAATTTTGAATTATTATAATATTTTTTTACCTTGAATTTCCTTATTTACCTTTAACCGCGGTAAATAAAATTCAAAGTTACCCAGAGTCGGTGCATTATTAATTAACATTGTCTTAATCTCAAAAGATCAAGTCTAGAAAGGACAATTAGTTTAGTAGCCTTGGAAACACTAGATATATTCTTAAGTATTACATTACATCATAAAGTAATACAAAAGTACAACAACATCTTGTCTTCATATCCCCTCATACAATCCCTGCAGGCCATTCATAATATACTTTTTCACATCCTGGGAAAAATAAAACATTGGAAGGGGTGAGCTCAGATGCTCAGTAAGGATAACAATATAGTGGAATCTATCATAAATAAAAATTACCATTTAAGGCAATGTATAACTAAAACAAAATCCTTTTAAACTTTAACTTCATCATAATATGGCAAAAATAAAATGGAATAATTCCATTTACTTATTTACATGGATATTCTAGTAGTCGAATAATAACATGCAATATCAATAACAACTTTCATAATGATGGAATGCATAATGACATACTATCATAACCACGTATCCAAGGCCTCGTGCTAAGACTACAAATAAGATTTTTTTAAGGTCTCGTGCGAAGACACTAGTTTGTCTCATGAGACCAACCGATGCATCGAGGATCTCTAGCGGGCTCCACCCGTCACTTATTAAGTCCAATGCATTCCTTATATGAAAAGGTTTAAACATATCATAAACCATAACAAAATCTTATCACATAAAACAAGCATAAATGAAACATAACATCTCCACATTTCAATCACAAGATATCAATACAACACATTGATATAATAAAAACATTACAAAAACCATTTTCAATAGCAAAATAAAATAAAATTAAAACTTTGTATTTATTTTTCATCTCAAAAAAGTTATGGCTTGTAGAGGAAGCAGAAACACAAATAATGGTCATGGTGGTGGAGAATTCATTGTCTCCGCATACGTTTGACAAAAAAACATTACTTTTGGTCATTTAGTAAAACTCTTCATATAAAAAGATTCCTTTTGAATAAATGTAAAATTCAAAGGGGTTTATACACAATATAAAACAATGTGGTGTATAAAACAAAATTTCCTCAATGAAAGGTAATTGAGATGAAGTCCTTACAAAGATCATTTTTTTAAATAAAATAGATCTATTATGTGTATCCACTATAAGTACAAAAGAATAAAGTTAAAATACAAGATAGAACATAATAATATCATGACATAATTTTAAAGTAGGAGATTAACCCAAAGAACAGAAATTGGGTTAAGAAGTTCCCTTACATCGTGTCTGACTTGACTCGATCTTTCTTTAACCTCCTGAATAATAAACTAGAGTTAAGTTATACTTTCTTAAGATCATTTTCCAAGTTTATTATTCATTTTATATCAATTATTACCATGTTATGAACATTATGTAATTAATTAATTTAATAACGGTCGTTTTGACGATCTTTGGTACTTGAGTCAAAAATAAACTTCTAATAATTACACGTTGTTCATGTGGTAAAATATCCATTACATCCAGAATTATATTCCTGATGTATATATGATATATATAATATATATCCAGTATATATATGCATTTTTAATATTACATAACATTTCGAGGTAATAAATGAAATGCACCGTTCATGGAGACTGTAAGCCGTACGTACGAATGAACGCTACTTTCATTTCTATTTCATATTTAATGGAATTAAATCCTAATTATATAATGTTATATTTTAATTAGAGTATAATATAATATATAATATCATTTACTCCATCCTTTATACATCCCACATATGGCATTAACGATTCAAATCACTTTTAGGGGGCGGTAGTCCACACTTCCTCAAATGAAATTATCGCATTTACACAACATGAAAAGCATAAAGATATATTTTAAATGTACAATACAGAATCATAGAGAGGAAATAAATATAATATATATCATAAATAAATATAGTTACATCATAATGGCTACCATGAGATTTTGTAGGAGAAGATAGAACAATCATCGTTTCATGAGGCAGTATTTCGCCATCCATGGAAATAGTATGTTATAGAACCATTAGACGAAGGTGTGTGTAAGTGTAGCTCATATACTTATCATATAAACATCCTAGTATATTTATGATACTTGTGTTGTTACAAAATAATGGAATAAAAAGATTTTATGTGGGTGGAGAAGCAAAATAAAACAAAATAGAATAAGGGAAGACATTACCTTTAAATCGGTTAACTCCTTTTGATTTAATCCAATGACTTCCTTGGGAAAACTTATTCACAAAGTGAGGCTTCTATGAGTAAGATACGGAAGTTGAGAGATTATTTGGGCAGATTTTTTCCGAGAAAAATGGCTTGAAGGTGTGAATATGGTGGTAGAGGTGGGGGCCTTTTATAAGAGGAGAGGAAGGGCACTCTTGGAAAGATTTAAATGTTACTTTATTATGAAATGATTTTCGGATTCTAAATGTCCAAAAATGATATATTTAGAGGCTAAGGTGATACGGGTTTGAAATATTCTATTCCAATAGGTTTTTTACAAGTGTATTCCTTAGATTTTATATTATCATTTTATTTTATTTAAATCGTTAATTAATGAGGTAATCGCTGCATCATCATGGTGTCATAAAAAATTAATTTATTTAATGTCTAAGAATTATAATAAAATCACCATGATGTAGTAAATATTTTTATCTTTCCAATGGATATTTATAGTCGAAACGTTAACATATATAACCCTATATAATAATTGTTTTAGTAAAACAACACATGTTTGTGACAATCTTATTTTTACTTTAAATAAAAAGTTATTAATGTCATTTTCTTACCCAAGTGGCTCCATGGGGTCTCGAAGTTGACCCATGGATTGTCTTGGTTGGAAATTACTCATCCAATAGTGTTAGTACAAGTTTAAAGGTATTTAAATATTTTTATAATATCATTTTTACCTTAAATTAAACTAATTACCTTTAATCGCGATTAATAAAACTTAAAAGATACTATTCACCAGAAAATAATTTTAATCCCATTGAACCACATTTTACATACTAATGACAACCATGTATGTCTTATTTTTGAAATTCAATTCATAGAAGTGGTAAAGTTTCATTTAAATGAAAAATCATTTTTTTAACTACCACTTAGTGGTTTCACTATTCATAAAAAATTGGAGTTTTTCAGAACAATGCCAAAAGATCACCCTAAGCTATAATTGATATTCCGAATTCAAAAATGTTTCCTATTTTAAAAAATTACAAACATATAAGTTTCATTAATTAATTTAATAATTAATTCCCACTGTCACAACAAATAGCGTGTTTTTAATAAACAATATATATCAAAATATTGAAAATTGTTTATGTCCAATTTCAAAGTGAAATTAATTTTAATGACCACCATTGGATAAAATTGTAAAATTATATTCTAATTATACTTTAAAACCAATAAATAGTATAATTTATCAATATTAATTATTTTGATTATAAAATATGTTTTTAATTAAAATTTAGTAATTTTCACTGTTTATCAAAATATAAAAGTTATCCGAAAAGATCCAAAATTTCACCCTAGGATAAATTAGATATTCCGAATTCAAAAATGAAGTCCATTTTGAAAGATAAAATTTATAAAATTTCAAAAAGTAGGTATTAATATTCATAACAGCTACATTGATTGGTTGTGGTGTGTGTTGGAACTCGAAGTTGCGTACAACACACGCTACTGTATCATTAAAAGAGAAGTGTACCGTGGAAGCTTGGGGTGTTAGATTCTCCATTCCTTCAATAAATTGTGTCCTCGCAATTTGAAATTTTTCTTTGAAAATAAAGGATGAAAATAGAAAATACCTTTGTGGAAAACCCACATCAGAAATAAGGTTAATAAAAATATAACTATAAAAGAAAGAAAGAGAAGAACAAAGGTCACCCGAGATAGCCCATACTAGGATTCTATGAAAATATGGATATGAAGGAAAAAAACCATCAAGTTCTGATGGAGAGTTGTACAAAACAGGATTAGGAGAAATTTAACCACAATAAAATCACAAAATTGTGATTGGGTAAACGGTCATTGAATCCCCAGTTGGAAAAGTTAACCAATAATGTTTTTGTTTTAAGTTACCTTTTATAAAGTTGAGGAATTTATTTAGGATATTTACTAAGAACGTAAGGGAATATACATACTTGTCATGTAGACTTTCATTCTTTAATAAATTTTTACCACAAACCCATCTTTCACTCAAAAAGATAATAGAACTCAATAATATTATATTTATCCTAATCGTACAGGTTCCAAATATTAACACATGCCATTTCGATTATGAAAACTATTTTGTAATAACTAGGGACTCCCTGTAGGCTAGTGGTAGGTAATAAAGGCATGTCGCACTATGGTTGTGGGTTCGATTCCTATAGCTTTGTCCAATGCGATGGTTTATCCCCCGACCTGCAGGTTATCCTTTTCCTAAAACTATAGTATTATAATATTCCAAAAATAATCTTCAGAATTGTTTTAACCTTGAACAATACTATCCAAAGTTAAACTTAATCCATTCCAACCTTTATAGTTATCCAAAATACCCCTGTCCAAACTTTCTCAAAAAGATCTGTAAATTACAAAATCAATTGTAACATCAGATTCCCCAAACAAGGTGAAGTTTCTCTTACTGCCACATAATAAAAATATGATTACCTTCATCATATTAAAACCTTAATGAAAACAACAATTACTGCAGTACAATACTTATATATATTACATTATTTTTATAACTAGAATATAATCCTTGAGTCCAAATGCACCAATACATTAATTATTCCACTTAAATTGTAGTAACAACATAAGCTTGGCCTTGATCCCTTGGCCTTTTTTGAGTTAAGTTTCCCTGACGCTTAGGACATTCATTTGCATAATTCCCCATTTCTCTACAATTGTAGCATTCAACATTGATAGCCTTTTTCTTTCCCTTGAAATCACGATCCTGGTGACCTTTTTCTCCACATTTATAACAAACTCCCATTCATTTTAGGCAAGTACCGGGGTGATTCATCCCACAATTATCACATAATGGAAAATCCTTCTTTACCTTTTTCCCTTTATCTGTCTCTTGTTCCACCGTTCTCTTCTTATCTTGCTTTACTTTATTGTCATAAGACTTAGAGAATTCCTTTTCTGTCATGATAGCACATGAGAAAATGTCTTCATACAAAGAGAAGGATTATGACACTAATGCTCGATGAAGAAATGGTTTTATCCCATCAAAGAAATGATAAATATTACTTCATAGGTTACATATATAATCTGCATCGTGCCTCGCTAACCTTGTAAAGTTGGCCTCATACTTTGCGACATTCTCATCCTCCTTTTGTCTCAGAATCAGAAATTGTCTTTCCATATCTTCTCGATGGTCACGAGGATAGTATTTTTCTAAGAAAATATCTTTGAACTCCCTCCATTCCATATTTGATACTTCATCATCTTCCATTGTGTTTTGAATCAATGACCACCATTGATCAGCATCTCCAGTGAGGTGGTAAACTGCCATGAAAACCTTCTCCCTTTCGCTACTCCCCAAGGAATGGAATATTTTCTCTAAGGAGTTTATCCATTGCTCAGCTACTAATGTATTCGTACCCCCATTAAATGTTGGTGGTTGTTGCCTTATGAAGTTGTCTAACATTGATCCTCCATGTTGCAGATCAGGGTGCTCCATACGAGTATGGTTATTATTCATAGACTGAGTGAGTTGTCCCAGTATAGTGATAAGTTTATCAGCACCAGTTGTATATCCTCCTCTATTATAATTATCTTGAGCAGGAGGAAAATCCCTATATGGATTTCGTGCATTGATACAGTTTCCATTCCTCCCACTAGGCGCCATTTCTAAACAATGGCATAAACTAGATTAGTTTATGAATCAAAATACACAATTCCATACTTGTAAAACACTTATCATAAATTGAACTATAATCATAAAAATGTTTTCTTTGAGGAATTATATACTCATAAACCTTTCATAATGGTTTGAAAAGAAAATGAGAATTATCCTAAGCATATCCCTTGGGAGTGTCGTAACCAAGAGTGTAGAAAGGCCCATTGTCATGCACCAATTCCTATTCGAGTCTAGCTCAAAGCGGTGTTTTTGGGTTTTAACCCTAGGTACATCTCTACCAGAGCTGCCTCTACCTTCTCATATCCATACAGGGATTTATTTCTCGGAAAACTCACAATATATCTATAATAAAAAAATTTAGGAAGTTCTTCTATACTAATCCTCAATGTCTATCTTATGGCTATGTGCTCTAATCAGAGTTTATTCTAAATCTAGCTTCAAAGGATAGTATTAAACTGCCTCTAATACCAACTGTAACGCCCCGACCCCAGTTACCCAGAGTTGGTGTATTATTATGTAACATTGGATTTATCACAAAAGATCAAGTCTCTAATGATCGATTAGTTTAGAGGCCTTGGAAACACTAGATACATTCTTAAGTCTTACATTACATCATAATGTAAAACAAAACTAGAACAACAACTTGTCTTCATATCCCCTCATACTATCCCTACAGGTCATTCATAATATACTTCTTCACATCCTGGGAAAATTAAAACATTGGAAGGGGTGAGCTCAGATTCTCAATAAGGATAACAATATAGCGGAAGCTTTCATAAATAAACATTAACATTTAAGGCAATGTATAACTAAAACAAAAGCCTTTTAAACTTGAACATCAGCATAATATGGAAAAAATAAAATGAAATAATTCCATTTACTTATTCACATGGATATTCTACTAGTCGAATAATCACATGCAATATCAATAACCACTTTCATAATGATGGAATGCATAATTCCAGACTATCATAACCATATATTCAAGGCCTCATGCCAAGACTACAAAAAATATTTTTTCAAGGCCTCGTGCGAAGACACTAGTTTGTCTCATGAGACATAATGATGCATCGAGGAGCTATAGCAGTATCCACCCATCACTTATTATGTCCAATGCATTCCTTTTATGAAAAGGTTTAAACATATCATAAACCATAACATAATCGTATCACATAAAACATGCATAAAGGAAACATAAAATATTCACATTTCAAACACAAGATATCAATACAACACATTGATATAATAAAAAAATTATCAAAACCATTTTCAATAGAAAAATAAAAGAAAATTAAAACTTTGTATTTATTTTTCATTTTAAAAAAGTTATGGCTTGTAGAGGAAGCCGAAACTCAAATAATGGTCATGGCAGCAGAGAAGTCATTATTGCCGCATACATATGACAAAAAAACATTCATTTTTTTTAGTAAAACCATTCATATAAAAAGATTCCTTTTGAATAAACGTAAAAGTCAAAGAGGATTATACACAGTATAAAAGAAAGTTGTGTATAAAACAAAATATTTCTCAATGAAAGGAGATTGAGACGAAGTCCTTACAAAGATAATTTTTTTAAAGAAAATAGATATATTATGTGTATCCAATATAAGTACACATAAATAAAGTACAAATACAAGATAGTAAAAAATAATATCATGACATAATTTGGAAGAAGGAGATTAACCCAAAGAACGGAAATTGGGTTACGAAGTTCCCTTACCTCGTGTCCGACTTGACTCGATCGTTCTTCAACATCCTGAATAATATACTAGAGTTAATTTCTAGTTTCTTAAGAACCTTTTTAATGTTTATTATTCCTTTTATATCACTTAGTAGGGACCCCGAGACCCGGAAGGTCTCGTGTAAGGGTGAGTATAACAATACTCAGTAGGGACCCCGAGACCCGGCAGGTCTCTCGAAATTCCACAAGGCAAAACTACAGAGCATGATCTCAATCACAGGGCACAAAGTAAAAGATAGCTCACACTATGTATAAAAATTAAAGAACATGAATAAAGATAATTAGTCATTAATCTAGATCATATTATTTTGTCGAGAGGATTTTGTTGATGGACTACATAGGGTTGCTAAGTGTTGACCCACAGAGGATCGCTAGGTGTTGACCCACAGAGGATTGCTCGATGTTGAACCACTAAGGATCCCTATGTGTTGACCCATGGATGATAGATAGTTGTCTACCGATAGAGGATCACTACGTGATGACCCACAGAGGATCTCTAAGTGTTGAACCACAGAGGATCGCTAAGTGTTAACCCATAAAGGATCACTCTTCCTCCATCACGTCACAGCCAGCCACTAGATTCCCTCACTTAGCATGCTTGATTTCTGGAGGCCCTAATGCTCAAGCTACAAGTCATATCTCAACCTCCACGAAGTCCCACTTAGAATTAACCCCAAGGATCGTCTTTCCAGAAGGATTCAAATGGGACAGAAAATGCTCCAATCGGATGTCTGTTTTGTAAGATATAGGAAAAAACATAAATAGGGACCTCATTAGATTCAAGTCCGATCCATCCTGTCCATACTCCAACTTCCGCCAAAACTCAAGTGGAGTATCTCAAAAGGATCTCCACTATTGTTTAATAAGGTAGTGGAATGATTTTATGTTTATCAAGAGTAATGTTGTATAGGTACTTTAATGGTACTATGGAATAAAGAAACATCTAAGGATTGTTACACTATTGTTTTTCGTTGAATATTTTAAAGTATGAACTGAATGGTACCGGTAACCATGAAAGGTTGTTTAGATATTTTTGGAAAGCAGATGATATTCTCATAATGAAGGGATAAAGAGAAAATAATATGTTGGATATTATCCTTGTTGATGGTGAATACCCGTTGAATCATTGTTGATGTCATAGAAATACCATTATCCTTGTCCATGGTGTTAACAAAACCTTTTCCATTGCACTTACGGGCTTCGTGTCCTTCTTTTCCACAACCAAAGAATCTTCTAGTTCCTTTTAAAAATTCTCCTTGATGCCTCATCCCACATGATTTAAATGAGGGAAATTGAACTTTCTTTCCTCTATGATCCCCATCGAAGTATTACTATGACATGGTGATTGTAATCATGTGTTCAAGAGAATACATGTCTTCTTCCTTGTCAATGGTGATTGTAATCATGTCAATGTTGTTGGTCACATTTCAAACATGTGAATACCTTAATCATGTATTCTATTGAAAAATTAATACCCATTGAACCTTAGTCTGTCAAAAGTTATCTCTTTCCACATACCAAAATCACAAAATTTATATATACTCAAACCATGATATCACTTTGTCCTCATCTCAATCAGGAGATCATTAATAATATCCAAAATATTATTTTCTCTATATCCATTCATTATGCGCATATCATCTTCTATCCAAAAATATCTAAATAACCTTTCATGGTTACCAGTACCATTCAACATATACTTTCAAATACTTTCGAGACCCAAATTTTGGCGTACATGGATATTACATTACTTTTGCAGAATACTAAATACATAACAAAACAAACGCCCAAAGACCGTATCAGTTTAGTGTATTTGGAAACTCGAAACAAAATCTTCTAATCATGGTGAATGATCGTCAACATCTCCCATAATGTTCTTCCCCTTTTGTTTTACCTGAAACTTTTATTTATATCCTGGGAAAAAGATAACATAAAAAGGCTGAGCTCAAATCCTCAGTAAGGGTAAACATAGGGAACATAAAACAATCCATAAACATTTGAATGTAAAAACATGATCATAAAATCTAAAAATCAAAATCTTGAGCAATGACATAAAACATGGCAGTACATAAGGCGTAGATGATAAAGAAACATTAATCATGATAAAATAGCATGGGAATAAAACATGTAATTGTGGAAAACCATTAAGCACATGATAGGATTTCTATAGTAGCCAAGGTTTTGCTGCCAAGACCATCATAGTGGACAAAGTCCCTTACTGAATCGAGTTCACTCCTTGTTCCATTCTTGTATCACTAAATTGGATTAACTTTTCATTTCATCCATGTCTATCTCATGAGATATAAATCTTTAGCCAATGCATTGGAGGGAGATATAGGTCCCAACCATCTCATAATGAAATAATTCTTACATGTGCCACAAAATAAACATAAATCATTCATCATAACCCAATGAATAAAATGGGTTTCATAAAAATCATCTCATCATAACATAATTCATATAAAATAAATTCATATCATTTAATCATAATAAGAATCAAACCTTGTAAATAACAAAGACATTTTACTAGAAACATAACCATACAAAATAACGTCATCTTAGATGGAAAATAGTGTTGGAAAAACACTTGAAATGAATTCTTGAGGAAAATATCCTTTATTCATAAAAATCATTTTATTTTCACATGTGCCATGAAATTTTAAAAGAAAAGGATTTTTTTAAAAATAATCATGAAATATTATAGAGGAATCTTCATGAAAATTAGGCATTATGAAACCGTAAAAATGTGTTCATGACGTCTAAGTTAAAAAAACATTCTCCTATTACTTTTAACAGAAATGACAAAAACTACCACGTATGGTAAACAAAAGCAAGATTCCTTCCATAACACAAAGTAAAAGTCAAGAAGGGTAAACATGAATTTAAACATACATGGAAGAATATTAAACACTTTATGAAAACATTTTTATGGACATGGATGAAAATTATAACCCTATTAAATACATACGAATAAACAATCTTGGATATATAGGAGATTGGAATAATTATCCCTTACACTACAGGAAAATGGGTGTTTCGCGGCGGTTTTAAAAACCACCGCGAAATAGATTTCAGGGAGGTATTTCATGGCGGTTTTTAAAACTGCCGTGAAAAAACGGCCGTGAAATGTGTTATTTTTTTTAGAATTTTATTTACGAGAATTAGTGGCGGTTTTTTGAAAAACCACCGTGAAATAGCGGCGGTTTGGGTAAAACAACCGTGAAATGATAAGAAAAAAATAAAAAAACATGAGAAACCCCGAAACCACTAAAATGATCATAACATTTGATATGGGCATCCATTGGAGCACCATGACCAGTCAAATCGAAACTCATGAAGAGATCTAGAGACACGTGTAATCAAAACAGTGAGACAGTCTAAGGCACGGATGATATGAGAGGTATAAACAAGTTGAAAAACGTTCTCTAACTTCAAACAGCCATAACATTCGTTCCGGGTGTCCGTTTGGGCTCTACCACATATCAAATCAAAGCTAGAGAAGAGAGCTACGAACTGGTTCAACACAAGTAAACTTATGTCTTATTTTTCAACCCCAAAAACCCCTCAGAATGCCTCTAAAACCCCATTTCGGTCACTGGTGTCCCGTCAAACGTGTCTTCATACAGACCTAACTTTCGATTCACATGTTAGTTAGGACTCCTCTGCCTTTCAGATCATAGTTCGTTTCATTAGATTCAGTTTGACTATTTGCAGTGCCCACATGGACTCTTGAATCATAAGTTATGGCCTTTTTAGTGGGCATAAGTTTGTTATGTTTTTCAATGCCTCATTTCTATCACTCTTTCCTCGTCAGCTTTTTTTAAATGGTCGTAACTTCCGATCCGCCGATCCATTCGGTCACTTTCACCTATCAGGTCGAAGATCATTTCAGGATCATTGATATGACTGGTCGAAGATCTGGAATGGACTCTTGGATCATAAGTTTTCTCTATTTATGTGAGTCTAATGTTTTTATCACTATATGACCGTTTTGACGAGTTTTAATAGTAGCTCCATTTATTACTGTTTATTTGGTTTCCCATGACTTTTTTTCTTTATCAATGGTATTTTTGGTTTATTATGATGATTATATTGAATTCCTAAGGGGTTTTCCAGAGTTTTCATGAGTTTTCAGGTGTTCTCATGCTTTCTAATGCTTCATTCTTCTTGCTTCTCCATTTGTTTTCATGCGTTTTCATGATTTTTAATCCCTTATCAAGCTTTTTCATACTTTTTCATGCGTTTCATTCATTATTTATTATTTATTATTTATTATTTATTATTTATAAATTATAAATTATTATTTATTATTTATAATATACTTTAATTTATTTATTATCTATTATTTGTTACTGGTTATTTGTTATTTATTATTTATTATTTATATTTACTTATTATTTATTATTTATTATTCATTATTCATTATTTATTATTTATTATTTATTATTTATTATTATTAATAACAAAATGTTATTATTATTATTAATATTTGATACTGGTTATTTATTATTTATTATTTACTATTTACTATTTATTATATATATTATTTATTATTTATTATTTATTATTTATTATTTATGATATATTATTATTAATATTAATATATTATTTATTATTTATTATTTATTATTTATTATTTATTATTTATTATTTATTATTTTTATTTATTATTTATTATTTATTATTTATTATTTATTATTCTGATTTATTATTTTGATTTATTATTATTATTTATTATTTATTATTTATTTATTATAATTTATTTATTTTGTGTTATTTATTATTTATTATTTATTATTTATTATTTATTATTTAATATTTTTTATTTAGTATTTATTGTTTATTTTTATTTTTATTTTTATTTTTTGTTTTTCATTTTTTGTTTTTTATTATTATTTATTATTTAATGTTTATTATTTTATATTTGTTATATATTATTTCATATTTATTATTATTTGTTATTTGTTATTTATTATTATGTATTTATTATTATTTATTATGTATTATTTCTTATTTCTTACTCTTATTTCTTATTTCTTATTTATTATTTGTTAATTATTATTTATTATTATTTATTATTATTTATTATTATTTATTATTTATTATTTATTATTTATTATTTTTTTATTATTATTTATTATTTATTATTATTTATTATTATTTAATATTTAATATTTAATATTTATTATGTATTATTTATTATTTATTATTTATTATTTATTAGTTATTATTGATTAGTTATGGTTTATTGTTTATTATTTATTTTTTGTTATTTATTATTTATTATTTATTATTTGTTATTTGTTTATTATTGTTTATTGTTATTTATTATTATATATTATATATTATTATTTATTATTTATTATTATTTATTATTTATTATTATTTATTATTTATTATTATTTATTATTTATTATTTATTATTTATTCTTATTTAATATTTAATATTTAATATTTGATATTTAATATTTAATATTTAATATTTAATATTTTTTATTTTTTATTTTTTATTTATTATTTATTATTTATTATTTATTATTTATTATTTATTATTTATTATTTATTATTTATTATTTATTGTTCTTATTTGTTTATTATTATTTATTATTATTATTTATTATTTTTTTATTATTTATTATTTATTATTTATTATTCATTATTTATTTATTATTTATTCTTATTTAATATTTAATATTCATTATTCATTATTTATTATTTATTCTTATTTAATATTTGTTATTTAATATTTATTATTTATTATTTATTATTTATTATTTATTATTATCATTTATTATTTAAAAATTTTTATTTATTATTTATTATTTATTATTTATTATTTATTATTTATTATTTATTATTTATTATTTATTATTTATTATTTATTATTTATTATTCGTTATTTATTATTGCTATTTATTATTTATTATTTATTATTATTTATTTATTATTTATTGTTTATTATTTGTTTATTATTATTTATTGTTATTTATTAGTATTTATTTATTATTATTTATTATTTATTTATTATTTATTATTATTTGTTATTTATTATTTGTTATTTATTATTAATTATTGTTTATTTATTATTATTTATTGTTTATTTATTATTATTTATTATTTATTATTTATTATTTATTATTTGTTATTTATTATTTATTATTTATTGTTTATTATTTTCTTATTATTATTTTTTATTATATTTTATTATTATTTTTTATTTTTTATTTTTTATTTATTATTTATTATTTGTTATTTATAATTTATTATCTGTTTATTATTATTTATTATTATTTATTGTTTATTTATTGTTTATTTTTTTTATTATCTTATTTTCATTCTTTTATAATTTATGAAAATATTATTTTAATTTATTTGTTATTTATTATAATAAACAGTAAATAATAATAAATAAATCAATCAATCAATAAATTACTAATAAATCAATAATTATTAATTATTAATTATTGATTGTTGATTATTAATTATTGCTTATTGTTTAATTATTATTGAGTTTATATCTATTAGTTATGTATTATTTGTTTTTTCAATTAAAATATATAAGTATATTAAATTCTTTTTATTAACCACATGATGAGATTGCCGGAGTGGTAAAGTATTTTGACAATATGCAAGAGGTTAGGGGTTCAAATCTCACCAAACGTAGTATTTCTTTATATTGCATGGGCATGTGCATGGGCATGGGCATGTACATGAGCATGTGCATGTGCATGCCTGTATAATGTAAATGAAATAATATGAATTAAATAAAATAAAAAAATCAAATAAATATGAAATAAATAAAATAAATACGAAATAAATAAAATAAATATGAAATAAACAAAATAAATATCATAAATAAATAAATAATTAATTAAAATTAATAAAATTAATCATTAAAAAATAAAAAAAAAATAAAAAAAAATAAAAAAAAAATCAATAAACCGCCACTAAATCATTTAGCGGTGGTTTAAACCGCCACTAAAAAACTACCGCGAATAGTTTCCCGACGCACAATTTAGCGGCGGTTTTTCAAAACCACCGCCAATCGATTTAGGGGCGGTTTAAACCACCTAGAAACGGAAAAAAAACCGCCGTTAAATACGCATTTTCCATAGTGTTACCTTAGGTCCAATTTCTTTTGTACATGTCTGAAACTCCTGTATAGTGGTTTTAAACATATTATTAACTTGTAACAGAACCATAATAATTTTTATGATATCATATATTCTTCACTTATAACATTATATTACCCGTTCTTCTGTCAATTCCATGTTAAAGCAGCATTTTGGTTAAAATCGTTTCATTTGTCGTACGTGTTTGGACTTGTTGTTCTTCATATTATTACTTATATCCTAATTTAATTAATTCCAGAATGTAAAAAATGATATATATATATATATATAACATATATATTCAATATATAAATATATATGGCTGATCAATAAATGGAATTAAATACACCGTTCATGGAGATGGTATGTCGTACGTACGCATGAACGCTGTATTCGTTTCCTTATTGAATTGAATGGAATTAAGTAAATGAAACATATATGTGCATAAATCCAGTATCATTATTATGTCATATTTTTCATGATTATTTATGATATATACTTTATAATCATTCTTGAATGGTTAACATAGAGAATGAATCTCATCGCGTTGTGGAGATGGTAATCTGTACGTACGCACGAGCGATGACATCATTCCCATAATTATTGAATGGAATTAGAGTGGGTGATATAATATCTCAGAATGAGTATGATGTTATAATAACCATATATAGTTATTCTTTACACCATTATACCCATCCAAGTATGGTGGTGGTGGAAAAACAGATTACACCACGGCATGGAGATCTTATTCCATAAGTACGCATCCGTGGTGATTTCATTCTCCATAGGATGGATAGAAGGTGAAATTGGGTTGTTTCATATTTATAATAACATATCAGTATATGAGTGATACTAATTTTATTACTTTATATTGAAACAAATAAATAAGTGGGAGTAGAAGAAGAAAGAAACTTGAAAGAATCGGTAGAATGGATTACCTCTTTCTCGACGTGCCTCTTTTAAACTTCCTCTTAGGGCACTAGAGTTGGTCTTTTGAGAAGAACAGAACCTCTATGATATTACTAGATATGTTGAGAAGAGAAATGGGTAGGTTTTGGCCGAGTTTGAAGGCTCAAAATTGGGTGTGGAGGAGAGGGAGGAGGTGCCCTTTTATAAGGGAGGAGAGAGGCCGCTTTGGAAACATAAGAAATATTAATTTATAATAAATTCGAACAACACATAAAAACCTCCAAAAATGACTCAATTAGAATATGAGATGGTATAGGTTTGTAATATCATCAACAAAAAAAATTTAGACATGTTGTGAATTTATTTAAAACCTTATCAAAATGATTTATCCTTATTTCATCTATTTAATTTTATTTGTTGTAATACTATTCTAAATTTTAAATTGTTATAAATAATTACTTATGTGCTGTTAATTATCCATAATTGGATACTTTACGACATTATAGACTATAAAAATTTAAATTTTTAATTTTTAAATATTTTTTTTAAATTTTTAAACAATTTTATATTATGTTATTTTTATAAAATATCAATAGTGTCAATTTTGACACTATTCATTTATTTGAATTTAAATAAAATCAACATAGAGGTTATATTTGAACCAAAATTTCTAATAGATTTATAATATGTCATATTCATCTATAAAATTCGTTGATCGCATTAAATAGTTCATATAATATTTATTTTAATATTTTTAAAACCATTTATTTGATATTTCAATCAAAAAAATAATATCAACATCATTATTGTGTCATCATTAATGAAAATTATTTAATCCCTAAAAATTCTAAATAAGTTCAAATGATGTAGAAAATTTTATTATCTTTCTGGAGACTATTCATGTTCGAAGTTTTATGAATTTTATCACTAAATTAAAATTATTACACCTATAAGATATAAGAGAGTGACATGTTGTCACTTTGGTTTTTATTATAATTATATCATTTTCAGGGTCAATAGTCCATGAAACGAATCTATTCTGACCCTTAGGTGATATGGGTCGACTTTTATTCATCCAATATAATTTTAGGAGGTGTTAGGGTAATTTTATAATCTTATTTTTACCCTTAATTACCTGATTTACCTTTAACTGTAGTAAAAAAATTACCGTAGTTACTATTCATAATGTCAAAAAAATAAAAATAAAAGTAACCTATTAACATAATTTGGACCCACTGAATCCAAATATGGAATACATTTTTCAAAATTTAAAACACAGAATTTTTAGTAATTAATTTAAAATTAATCCCGTTGTTAAGAAAACAAGTTTTAAAAGTTAAAACATTATCAAAGATTGAAATGTTTTTACCAATGAATTCAATATAAAATTAATGTTAATGACATGAATTATATTAAATGGAAAAAATATATTCTATTTATACTTTAAAACAATTAAATATTATAATTTAACCATATAAATTATTACAATGAAAAAACTAGTTTTTAATTAAAATATAGCGTGTTTTTACTATTCATTAAAATATGAAATTTATCAGAATAATATGAAAAAATTTATCCAAAATAAATTTTTATATCCTGATTCCAAATAAAAATTTTATTTTGTCCAATTGAACTTATAAACATGTCAAAAACTAGATTTAATGTGGGTGCGCCATCAAAAGGCGGCAAAACTGCATTTTTTTTAAAAATACACATTTTACCCGAAAAAATTATTTTGTTCGCAGACCATGTTCTGTAAAATGTGTAAGATGATTTATAATTTCATAAAATTAAAATTTTAGTTACTACTATTCATAACGTCTAGTTCATATTAATATTATAACAATATATCGTTTTTTAGTGAAACCTTGTATTGCGTACTACACACGCTATCGAGGAAGGTCGCGATTGCGTGTAATGCAAGCCAAGTCAGGGCTTCGTGTAGTGAAAGCTCCATTTAGTGGTTCATATAACATAATAAAAACTTATTTCACTTATAATTTAAACAAAATCTATACTTAATGTTGCGTAGAATAATTTCCACAAAACGAACTTGAAATTGTGTGTAACACAAGCCAAGAATATTGTTGCGTATACTGCAAGATAATACAGTGTTGTGTATAGTACAAGATAATCTTGGTGTAGTGTACAATAGAAGACATCAAAGAAATTGAAAAATAATATATCTCATAAAATCTGAGGGTGTTACATTCTACTCCCCTTAAAATGAATTTCACCCTCGAAATTAATCGAGGTTATAAATTGTTTACTACTTGAAAGTTTCTTTCATAGAAACCCACATCGTAAAAATTAATACTAAAACCCAATTTTAATAAGTGAAGTATGAAACATAAAGGTTACCCAAATTAATTCATCACTGGGTTTCCACATTGGAGAACATAGGTGAAAATATGGATATAGAAGAGAAATATAACCATCAACTTCTGATGAAGAGTGGTAGCACTACTACAAATACGCCCTTTATCAGCAATAAAAAAAGCCTTTAACAGTGCTAGGAAAAGCGCTGTTAAAGCCGGAGAAGATAAAGCGGGGTTCCCCTATATCATCGCTCAAAAAAAGTGCTGATAACGACCCCTTTTATCAGCGCTAAAAAAAGCGCTGATAAAAGTACCCCTTTATCAGCGCTTTTTTTAGCGCTGATAAAGGGGTCCAATATCAGCGCTTCCTTTATCAGTGCTTTTGTTTTAGCACTGATAAAGGACCCATTTATCAGCGCTTTTAAAAAAACGCTGATAAAAGTTAAAAAAATTAAAAAAATATTAAAAAAATCATGCCAATCATGGGGGGATTTTATAGCGCTTGATCCCCCCTTTTTTCAACGCTTTTTAGCCCCTCCAGCGCCCGCACGCACCCCCTCCAACCTTTATTAGCGCTAGCCCCCAACATCCACCCCCATGCGTGCGCCTCTGCTTCCAGCAGGTTCTGAACTCGAGACCTCCCCCCTGCGCGCCTAAGCCCTTACCACTACTCTATTTTGATTTGTTTAGTATTTCATGATATCTTTATATATATATAGTTATATTTATTCGTATAGTAATATATATTTATATTAATATATAATTATATAGTTATATTAATATATATATAGTTATATTAATATATATATATAGTTATATTGATATTTATAGTTATATTAATATATATAGTTATATTAATATATATATATATAGTGATATTAATATATATATATATAGTTATATTTATTCATATAGTAATATATATATATTAATATATCTACATATAGTAATATTAATATATATATCTCTATTTATATATATATATATATATATATATTTAGTTATATTTATTCGTATAGTAATATATATTTATATTAATATACATATATGTATGGTTATCTGAATATATATATTTATAGTGATATTAATATATATATTTATAGTGATATTAATATATATATATATAGTAATATTAATATATATGTAGTTATATTAATATATATATATAGCTAGATTAATATATATATATATAGTTATATTAATATATATTAGTTATATAAATATTCATATATTGGTATTCTAAATAAAATAGATATTAGTTATTATTTAGATAGAGCTAATATATTTTATATGTAAATATGTTTAATTATTTATTTTAAAAATTTATTGTTTAGGAGTGAATATATAAAAAATATGTACATATAGTTATATATTTGATTATAAATAGCATTGAATTATAAAAAACGATAAAATTTCAAAGACATAATATCAATATGAATGTAATACCTTAGAATAAATTCAGTCCCCACCAAAAAAGCCAATAATACCCCCTCAAACGAGGCTGAAAACCCACAAAATGTTAAAAAATATGGGTACCCCGGCTAAAAACTCAGTTTTGGAGGTCTTATGGGCCTCTTTTGGCCTTGAAAAATGCTTGATCGGGCCCCCCAATCACAGTGATGTAGAGCTCGTCGTAGGCTTCGATTTGATATGTGGTAGAGCTCAAACGGACACCCGGATCAAAAGTTATGGTCGTTTGAAGTTTGAATTGCGTTTTCAACTCATTTTGGACCTTTTTTTAATTTTATTAATTTTTTTAGTCTTCAAATTATTATTAAATGACTATTACTACATAATAATTAGCAAATTCAAAATTAAAAATATTTTTTAACTTTTTTAAGAAGCCATTTTCACTAAATATCTTATATATTAAGTATATTAAGTGTTAATTTACATTTATACTTATCTAAAATATATTTTAAAATTATATATTATATCTATATCAATATAAATATATTTATATATTAATTTATTAATTTATTTTTTTTAATTTTTTTTTGAATTCGAGCCTTTATCAGCGCAGAAAAAAAGCGCTGATAAAGGGGGGCCTTTATCATCGCTAAAAAGAAGCACTGATAAAGGTGTACTTTTATCAGCGCTTTTTTTAGTGCTGATAAAGACACCCTTTATCATCGCTTTTTTTAGCGCTGATAAAGCCCCCCACCCCTTTATCAGCGCTTTTTCGTTAGCACTGATACAGGGGGGTTATGGAAAAAACTATTTTTGTGGTAGTGTAGAGGACAAGGCTTTGAATAAGACAACAATCACAAAGCCATAAATTTGTGATGATCTAAGGTACCATCTGATTCTTCGAATTTGAGGGTACTAGGACAACGTTTTTGGTTTTCAAGATCATTTCCCTAATGTTGAAGAATTAAAATAAATACTTACTTGATTTTGGTAAAATCTCACTATTGTCTGTGACTTGAACAATGTCCACTTCATCTCTCAAAAAAATGAAATTGAATTTGTCTTTTTTGAAGTGTTAGTAGATCATGCAATAGAATGATAGGTCATTCCATATATCTCAAACAAAAGATTAGAAAAATTTATATACATAATTCCATCTTATGGTGAGATTAACCGTATATGATTCCAGAAATAGACTTATAATTCAACTATCATACTTCTTAATAAAATAAAACTAATTTCTACTAACCAGGGACAGCCTGTAGGAGAGTGGTTGGTGGTAAAGGCCTGTCACACTTCCATTGTGGGTTCGATTCTCGCTGACTTGTTCAACGCGATGGGTTGTCGCTTGTCCTACAGGTTGTCCTTTTTCTAAAACTACACTATTATAACATTGTAGAAATAATATCGAAAAAAGTTCTAGACTTAAACAATACTATCTGATGTCCAACTTAATCCATTCTAATCTTTAGGCTTATCCAAAATTCTTCTATCCAATCTCATAGTATAAAGTAAATGATTACCGATCATGTAAAGACCATTATTTATCATATGGTATATCTTGTTGGTCGCATTCCAAAAATGTGAATACCTTAACGTGGGTACGGAATACCAACCTTAAAATTAGATTCATACCGTGTTTTGTATGGTATAACAGAACCATAATAATGATAAGGACCCAGCCTTAATCATTAAATAATATTGAATTAATTTAATAATTCACATTGAGGATCTTTTTAGGTTTAGAGTTTTAGAGAATTAAGACATAACTATTACATCTCAAAATATTTCAAAACAAACACTTCTACACAGTTTCCATTTTTTTAATAAGATAAAACTCTTGAAAAAAAGAGTCATGTCTAGTTCCATGATTTAGATAGCATGACTTTTCCTTGATCCCATACTTGACCCTATTCATCTTAAACTCCTGCTAAAACATTTCAAAACGTGGGATAAGAATAAAATGATCAGTAAGGGTTATAAAACAAAGAATGAAAACATTTGTTCATAAATACATAAAAAACACGAACTCTATTACTTACCTTATGAAATCATAAGATTTATGAAAGACACATAGAAATCATAAATCATAAAGGTAACTTGTGGCATCCATATCATACTTACATTGTAGCTCTCACAGTTACATAGGGAGTTACTTTGGAATACCCATAACAGTATATTCCCTAAATCTATTAGGAGAAAAATTCACATTTACCACTGTCACATTACCCAATGAATTGGAGATCTATCTTGGTCTCACCCACCCTAGGTTTATCATGTAACCACCCGTATACGTAAATAATTCCCAAGAACCATAACATGATCATAACACATAACATAAGCATAAAGGAAAGATAACATTTCCACATTGCAATAACAAAATATCATTTCAATATATTGAAATAATAAATCCATTCTCAAAATCATTTTCAATACTAAAATACAAGAAAAGAGTATATGGAATTTATTTTTCCTTTTAAAAAACATTAAGGCTTTTTAAGGAAGCCAAAGATCAAATATTACTCACAGCGACGGAAAGGTTGTTGTCACCGCTTACGTTAAAAAAACATTCCTTTTTGTAGTTTAGTAAAATGATTTATATAAAAAGATTCCCTTTGAATGAAATGAAAATTCAATTGTGTTTATACAGTGTATAAAAAATGGCATATTAAAACAAAATATGCCTCAATGAAAGGAGATTGCGATGAAGTCCCTTACCTCATGTACGACTTGACCCGTTCGTTCTTTAATATCCGGAATAATAAACTAAAGTTAATTTATAATTGCTTAAGAACATTTTTAAAGTTTAATATTCCTTTTATATCACTTATTAACATTTTATAAATGTTATTTAATCATTTATGTTAATAATGTCCATTTTGACGATATTTGGTACTTGAGTCAAAAATGAACACCTTATATTTACATGTTCTCCATGTGTTCAATGGTTCATTATTTCTAGAATGAAATTAATTATTTAGATATCATATATATCATATATATATATATATATATATCTAGTATATACATGTATTTATAATAGTACATAACATTTGGAGGTAAGAAAGTAAATGCACCACTCATGGAGACGGTAAGCCGTACGTGCGCACGAACGCTTCTTTCATTTCAATTTCTTATTTTAATGGAATTAAAACATAATTATACATAGTTATATTATAATTATAGTATAATATCATATATAATATCACTAACTCTATCTTTTATAGATACCACATAAGGAATTAACGAGTCACATCACTTTGAGAGGGCGGTAGTCCGCACTTCGTCTAATGAGATTATCGTATTTACCCATAATGGAAACCATAATGGCATTCTATACTTGGAAATTACAGAAGCATAAAGAAAACATAAACAAAATATATATCATATATAAGTATATTTCCATCATAATGGCCACCATGAGAGGTGGTAGGAGATAATCGAACAATCATCGTTTCGTGAGGTGTTAGTTTACCACCCACATAAATATTATGTTCCTCATCCATTAGATGGAGGTGTGTGTAAGTTTAGTTCAAATAGATCTCATTACAACATCCTAGTATATCTAAGATACTTGTGTTGTTAAAAAATAAAGGAATAAAATAGAGTTTAGGTGTTGGAGAAGTAAAATAAAATAAAATAATTTAATAGAAACGGTTACCTTTAATTTGGGTAACTCCCTTTGGTTTGAACCAAAGGACTTCTTTAAGTGCCTTCTGCCTAAGGTAAAGCTTCTAGGGGGAGTAGAGGGATGTAGGGAGCATAATAGGGGTACCATAAGTTGAAAGTAATGGAAGAAGACATTCTGAAGACCGTGTTTCATACGGTATATTGAAGTGGGTGATAAAGTGTTCTTACAAAAAGGTGATGGTAATCCAAAACCACATCAAAGCAGCTCAAAGTAGGCAGAAGAGTTATGCTAACAACCTAAGGAAGGATTTGGAATTTTAGGTAGGAGATCATGTTTTCTTGAAGGTATCTCCATGGAAGGGAGTTATACATTTTAGTAAGAAAGGTAAATTGAGTCACAGGTACATAGGACCATTAGAAATTCTAGAATGAAATGGTGTTGCAGCTTATCGTCTGGCAATGCCGCAGAATCTCTCCAAAGTTCATGATGTGTTCCATGGATCACTATTGAGAAAATACATGTCTGACCCAATGAATGTACTCACCTATGAGTAATTAGAATTTGAACGGGATGTGTCTAATTGTGAAGAGCCTATCAAGATTCTTGATACAAGTAAACAAGTGCTGAGAAACCGGATGACTCGTCTGCTAAAAGTTCTATGGAGAAACCATAAGATGAAAGAAGCAACATGGGAACCCGAGGAACTTATGATAAAGAACCACCTGAGTCTTTTTTATGCAGTAATATTCTATAAATTTTGAGGATTAAATTATATGAAGGAGGGGATAATGTAACACCCCAAGCTTCCACGATACGCTTCTCTTTGAATAATACAGCAGCGTGTGTTGTACGCAACTTCAAGTTCTTACACACACCACAAACAATCATACTAGTTGTTATGAACAGTAATACCCACTTTTTGAAATTTTATAAATTTTATCTTTCAAAATGGACTTTATTTTTGGATTCAGTTGTTTAGGGTGAATTTTTTGTATTTTTCTAAAAACTTTCAATTTTTGATGAATAGTAAAAAACACAAAGTTATAGTATAAAACCAAATTTTAATTTTAATAATTATTTATTTTATTTAAATTTATTTTAGAAAAAAATAGATACCTAATACCTATATGAGTTAAATTTAATTCATTGGAGTCATTTTATAATAATTTTAGACATATAAAATTTTTATTGAACTTTTCACCGTCTTTTACCCAGCTCCTATGAGAATTTGAAAATTCACATAAAATGTAATTTTACCGCTTCTACGAGTGGAATTTAGAAAATATGAGAGACCTGGTTAATATCAATGAGTAAAATGTGGATCAATAAGATAAAAATTATTTTTGGTGAATAGTAGTTTTTTACGTTTATTTACCACGGTTAAAAGTAAATTGGGTAATTAAGGGTAAAAATGATATTATTATTACCCTAACACATGTCATAATTCTATTGGATAAGTATAATTCGACCAAAAACAACCTTAGGAATAAAATATTAACCTCTTTGGACCACTTGGATTAGATTAGGATAATTATTATTATTTAATTCAAAGAAGAGTTAAAAGAGATAAAATCAAAGTTAAATAACTAATGCATTTATAATAGAGGGTTATACATAAGATAAATTCTATTATAAATATTCATTAGAAAGATAAAAAGATTTCTTAAATAATTATATTTTATTTATAGTTTTTATACATTGAATAATTAAATTTATTAAGGACACAACAATGATGCAGTATTTTCCTTATTAATGAAAGAATCAAATAATTTTCATTATAAATGTTAAAATAAATAAAATTTGAAATTTTTGATAACATAGAAGAATTTTATTTGCTACTATGACATGTAATTATTACATAAATGAATTTTTTTCGAATTAATAAAGTTTTTAAGACTTTAAAAAAATTACTTATTAAATAGTGTCAAAATTGACATAGAAGAGTTTTTAAAACAAATATTATATTATTAATTGATATTCTTTTCCTAAAAATATAAGGTTAAGAAAAATGACTTATATAATGTTATATATATAAATAATTAACCACTTGGGGTTCTATTGGAAGTATATTGTAAGTTTATTAACTATATAATATAAAAATAAAAAGAGACATGGTAAATGTCAAACTATTTAACTAAGAGTAAAATCAAAAAGATAAAGTTAATATAGTGACCCAACCCTATCTAAAAACTATTGGTTGAGTGGTTTTAGACCTATTCCCACATTAAAATTTACATAATGTACTTTTGAGCCATTAGAAACCAAATATAAATTTATTATAAAATAATATTTCAAGATTTTCCAAAGGTGCCCCTCACCCCTCTTATAAACGGGCACTCACCCTCCTATCTAATTAACATCTTCAAAGCCTTTTGGATCAGCCAAAACCTACCCAAATATTCTCTAAACATCACTCAATTCAACCTAGAGGATTTATTTTGATCATAAAGCCAACCTAAGGAGCCCTTTTGATCAAAACAAAAGGAAGAACCTGAAGAAGAGGTATTGTTTTCACCACCCTCTGTCAAGTTCATTTCTTCTTCCACTTCATCTTTCTTTGTTATTTCAATTATAAAATAATAAGTCCAGTATATTATATATAATTTAATGTTATTATAAAAATGTTTCAACCATATTCAGTATTCTATCCATCCTTTGAATGACATGTCACCATACTTGTGTACGTACGACTTACCGTCTCCACGTCGTGGTGTAATTGTTATTCAAAACATTATTATTTGGATGGGTATGATAATGACATGTAACTGAATTAAATAATAAATATAACATTATAATTATTCTTTATATATTATATAACATCCAATTATATATGATTTTAATATCAAAATAATGATATTGTCGCTCATGCGTACGTACGGACTACCGTCTCCACGAACGCGATGCGATTCATTCCCCATCATATCCATTCAATTATAATTATCATTTGATGATTAAAAATAATGATTAAGGACTTGATATCATTCTGTATATGAATAAGATAAAACCAATCCATAACAAACATGGCTTATGTAACAAAACATATAAAATAAAATGAGTAACTTAACACCCCAAAACGACGATAATACTAATATATTATTAACAAAACAATGCTAAAAGATCATATATGATATCATATTAATGTATATGATTCTTGTATAATTTAATAACCATTACTTCACCATTATAAAGGAGGTTAACCTACACTCGATGAGGGAAAATTACAAGGTAAGCGTTTATTTCACAATCTCTTCATTATCCGAGGTTATTTATACGTAATTATCTACAGGGACCTCTTTATCATCCACATCCATGTTTCTTAAAAATGTATTTCAAATAATTCTTAATATTTTATATAATATGGTTTCAAGTCATTTATACCCTTGTTTTAATTTTTATAAGAGGTTTATAAAGTAATCTTTTCGTCGTTTTCCAAACAAGGTCCTCTTTAACCTTTTCGATAGAATTAAGGTAAGAATGTATTTTTAACATATACGGCATGTGCGGATATTTTCCGCCATTATAAAATTGTCAAAGCATACCTTACAAGATTATGATAATATCTTCAATGTAAATGTTTTATTTTTTTATTATGTGACTTTTAAATGATTTCAAATATATATATATATATATATATTTCTCTCAAATAGTTTTGATTTCATCTATGTCAACATCCTTTGATGGATTTTAAGCTTATTTGAAGTTGATTTATTATGATACAAAACATCCATATTTTATTGAAGGTTTTGTGATATTTTTTACTATGTTTGTGCTATTTTTATACCATTCATGGTTTATGGATAAAGTATTGACATTTCGTATGATTGTTTTAATACGAATGTTTATGTTATGTTTAAACCTGGTCATATAAATAATGCATTGGACTTAGTAAGTGACGGGTGGAGCCCATTATAGCTCCTCGATGCTTCAGTAGGTCTCATGAAACAAACCAGTGTCTTGGCACAGGGCCTTGACAGAATCATATGTGTACTCTTGCCACAAGGCCTGGACTATGTGGTTATGATAGTCTGGCATTATGCATTCCCTTATTATGAAAGTGGTTATTGATATTGCATGTGATTATTCGATTATTAGAATATCCATGTGAATAATTAAATGGAATTATTTCATTTTATCTTTGCCATATTATGTTGAAGTTCATGTTTAAAAGGCTTTTGTTTTAGTTATACTTTACCTTAAATGTTTATTCTTATTTATGAAAGTTTTTGAAATATAGTTTTCCTTACTGAGCATCTGAGCTCACCCATTTCTATGTTTTACTTTTCACAGGATGTGAAGAAGTATATTATGACTAACTTGTATGGATAGTCTAAGGGATAGGTGTATTAAAAGGTGACAAGAAGTTGTTGTTGTTTTTATTTCATGATGTAATGTATGACTTATTAATATATCTAGTGTTTCCGAGGCTACTAAACTAATCGGTCCTTCGAGATTTAATCTTTCTTGTGATCATGGAAATGTTCTGTAATAATGCACCGACTCTGGGTAACTAGTTTTGGGGCGTTATATTTGGAAAAGACATTCAACTGATGGCACCCTGACCTTTAAGGTCGGTATTCCGTACCCACATCAAAAACCAAAGTGTCTTGTTCCAAACGTAACTTGGGAGTGATAATCAAAATTCAGATTAATCATGTATTTTATTGTTGGGACCCAATTGATCCACTTGGTAGTGATAATGACAAATTAGATTAATGGTATTGCTATGAAAATACATGCATGACCACCAATACGATGTGGGTACGGAATACTGACCTTACTTTCAACTAATGGTACCCCAACCTCTATTGATTTGAGGTTGGCCGTTACCGTATGATCACCATAGACCACCAATGATCAGCATCAACTTCATAAAAGCTTTTTTATGTTTTATTATTTCTTTTTACGATGTGGGATATCATGAATGATACTTTCAAGTAGTATAAGATTTGTAACCCCAATGAATTTTGAGGGCGAAATACACTTTAGTGGGGGTAGAATGTAACACCCCGAGATTTTATGAGAGATATATATTTTTTTATTTGATTTCTTATATTTTACACTACATGAACATTATATTTTACTATACGCAACACCGTATTAGCTTGCAGTATACACAACACTGTTCTTGGCTCGTGTTACACATAATTTCAAGTTTGTTTTGTAGAAATTATTCTACGCAACATTAGGTATAGATTTTTATTAATGTATAAATGAAATAATTTTTGATTACATTATATAAAACACCAAAGGGAACTTCTACTACATGTATCTGTTACTTATCTTGCATTACACGCAATCACAACCTTCCTCGATAGCGTGTGCAGTATGCAATACTGGGTTTCACTAAACAAAAATATATTGTTATAATATTTTTATAAACTAGCCGTTATGAATAGTATTAACTACATTTTTAATTTTATAAAATTATTATTCATCTAACACATTTTCTATAACATGGATTTTCGGTTAAAATAAGTATTTTTTTTAAAATGTAGTTTTTTCGCCTTTTGATGGCGCACCCACTTTGACTTTTCACTAAATAAACAATATCTGCATCATTAATGTATAAGCTATTAAGGTAATTATATATTTCTTAAAAATTACAAATAAATTACCATGATAAATAAAAACATTTTATCTTTCAAATGAGTATTTATAACTGAATTTATATTCTATATAACCTTATATTAAAAATAAGTTAATTATTAACATTTGAGTGAGACATATTTCACGTTCATTTAAATAAAATAAATTAAAGGTCTTAATCACATACTAGTGGGTTCTAATAGATACCATTTAGACCCAAGTATATTTTAGGATAAAAAGTAATCATTAAATTATATTAATACAAGTGTTAGGGTAATTTTATAATATTATTTTTACCCTTAATTACCTAATTTACCTTTAATTGTGGTAAATAAAATTTACTGTAGTTACTATTCATAATGCCCAAACATAAAAAGTAGCCTATTAATATATTTTTGACCTACTGAACTCAAATATGGAATCCATTTTTACATATTCAAAACACGTAATTTGTAGTATTTAATTTAAAATTAATCCCGCTGTTGAGAAAACGGGTTTTAAAAGTTAAAATGTTGAAAAAGATTGAAATGTTTTTACCTATGAATTCAATGTAAAATTAATGATAATGACATAAATTATATTAAAATGTAAAAATATATTCAATTTAAACTTTAAAACCATTCAATATTATAATTTAACCATATAAAGTATTACGATTAAAAAAGATGTTTTTAATTAAAATATGGCAAGTTTTTACTATTCATCAAAATATAAAAGTTATCAGAATCATATGAAAAATTTATCCATAGTAAATTTTTATATCCTGATTCCAAAGAAGAATTTTATTTTGTCAAATTGAAATTATAATAATGTCAAAAAATAAATATGAATATAGCGTGTTTTATTCTGAAAACTTTCATATTTTAATTTACAAATAATATAGCTTGTTTTATTTTGTCACTAAATTTCCTTTGATGTCATGGGTTGTTCAGAACATCAAAAGGTTAGTCTTGTTGTTCATTTTTTTGAAGATGAAACTGATCAGTGGTGGCCGATGGTGAAAAATATCAGGGATAGTGAGGAGATTGATGCTATTGATTGGGATGAATTCAAAGGTATTTTTCTTGAGAAATATTTTCCAAAGGTGGTTCATCTTATAATGGAGAAACAATTCCTAGAATTGAGGCAGGAGGATGACTCAGTGGATTCTTATGAAGAAAAATTCACTTGACTAGCAAGGTATAGTCTAAATTTCTTACGAGATCTTGACATCAAAATCAACCATTTTTACTCAGGATTAAAGCCAAAGTATCGAAGGGCTTTAGCTTATCGTGAGTTCAAAAGTTATGAAAAACTTATTTGTTGTGCGGATAAGGTGGAAGTGGATTTTGATGATGATCAGGTATTCTTTGAAAAACAACAGAATAAGAGTATGAGGTGGCAGGTGAATGGGAAGAACTCTTCAAAAAAGTCTGATGGTAAGAAACTTAAGTTTATAGTTTGTGAAAATTATGGTAAAAAGCATGCTGGGGAATGTATTTTGAATTTTGGTAAGTGCTACCGATGTGGTAAAATGGGACACAAGGCTCGTAATTGCACTAAAAAAGATCAGGGTAATGGTAAAAAAATCTGATTTACAGTCTGTAAAATGTTTTAATTGCAATGAAATGGGTAATTATGAAAATTACTGTCCAACAAAGAACTCAACTGAGGGAATAAAGCCAGACTATATGCAGAAAGGGGTGGTGAAATCCTTTGCAACTACTTCAGCAGATGTTGGGCCATCAAATGAAGTTGTATCAGGTACACTGTTTGTTTGTTCACATTATACCAATGTGTTGTTTGATTCAGGGTATACACTCTCTTTCATTTCTGAGAAGTTTTCTACAAAATTGGGAATTCCATCTCAAGATAAGAATACAGAACTTACAAAAAAAACACCTGGATGAAATGTAGAGATAAAAATATAACATAAGAACATTCTTGTCCTTGTATGCGGAAAAAAATTGACCTACAAACCTTATTGTTTTTCCTCTAGTAGAGTTTGATATAATATTGGGCATGGATTGGATTTCTGTTTATCATGATAAGATTGACTGCATAGCTAAAGAGTTTTCTTTTCATAATGATTTTCGGTTTGTATAAAAAAATGAACCCTTGCTCTAAATAAAATATCAGGAAGCTGAGATACTAGTAAAAGATGGAAATGAATGTTACCTTTCTAATATTGTTGATAACAAAGGAACTATTCAGATTAATGAAGTGCCGGTGGTAAATGAGTAGCTTGATGTTTTTCTTAATGAGTTGTCTGGTATTATACCTGATCAGGAAGTTGAATTTACTGTTGAATTAGTTCCTGATGCTAAGACAATTTCATAACCCCTTATTGAATGTCTCAAATTGAACTTTTAGAGTTAAAGAAGAAATTGCAGGAGTTATTAGATAAAGGTTTAATTCGACCTGGAACATCACCATGGGGTGATCTTGTCTTTTTTGTTAAAACGAAAGATGGTTCAATGAGACTTTGCATTAATTATAGAGCATTGAAAAACATCACTGTTAAAAATAAGTATCCTTTTCCACATATCAATGATTTGTTTGATCAGCTCCAGGGAGCTCTGTATTTTTAAAATATTGATTTGAGGTTGGGGTACCATCAGTTTAAAGTAAAGAAAGCATTTATTCCTAAGACCATGTTTCGTATGGTATATTGAAAAGGTGACTACCCAAATAGTGTCACAATTGACCTCAAAGAGTTTTTAAAACAAATATTATATTATTAATGGATATAATGATCTTAAAAATTTTATGGTTGGGCCAATCAAACCATAATTGGTTCATTAATGTCATATATATTATTATATTAGTCTTTTGGCTGATCCTTAAATTTTTAGGACAATTATATCAATTAATAATATAATATTTTTTTTAAAAACTCTTTGAGGACAATATTGACACTATTTGGTATTTTTTATTTTCTAAATTCATTAAAACATTATTACATAGAAAAAAATTCATCTAACAAATCCTAATATGTTATATAAACCTACATAATTAGTTTAATTTTTAAAAAGTCTCAAATTACATTTATATTGGTATTTATAATATCAATTATGTTAATATTTCATTAATAAGGTAATTACTACAAAATCATTGTGTCACAAATAAATTAAATTATATAATGTATAAAAATTATAAATAAAATACCATTATGTAGGAAATCTTTTCAGCTCTCTAATTAATATTTATAGTCGGATTTATATTATGTATAACTCTATATTAAAATTTTTTTACTTATTAAACATTCATTTTAACTATTTTAACTCTTCTTTGAATTAAATATAACAAATGTCCAAATCTAATCCAAGTGGACCTAAAGGGTCATATTTTATTACTAATGTTGTTTTTGGTCAAATTAAACTTATCCAATAGAATTAGGACATGTGTTAGGATAATAATAATATCATTTTTACCCTTAATTACACTATTTACTTTTAAGCGTGGTAAATAAAAGAAAAAAGTTACTATTCACGAAATATTATTTTTGTCTTATTGAATCACATTTTACTCCTTGATATTATCCGTGTCTCTTGGATTTTCAAAATTTCACGCATAGAAGTGGTAAAATTATGTTTTATGTAAATTTGCAAATTATCCTAGGAGGTGGGTAAAAGACGGTGAAAAGTTCAATAAAATTTTTATATTTCAAAAATTATAATAAAATGAATCCAATGAATTACATTGAACTTATATAGGTATTATGTATCAATTTTGACCTAAAATATATTTAAATAAAATAAATAATTATTTAAATACAAATTTAGTTTTAAACTATAACTCAGTGTTTTTCACTATTCATCAAAAATTGAAAGTTTTCAGAAAATTACCAAAAAATCACCCTAGGCTAACTTCGATATTCTAAATCCAAAAATGAAGTCCATTTTGAAATTTAAAATTTATAAAATTTCAAAAAGTGGGTATTAATATTCATAACGGCTAGTTTATATAATATTTTAATAAAATAGCTTTGTTTAGTGAAAAATGAACACCTTATTAAGAGATATACCAAATAAATTTATATATAAATACAGTATATTGAAAAGGTGAATGCACCGTTCATGGAGACGGTAAGTCGTACGTACGCATGAATGCTACTTTCATTTCTATTTCATATTTTTATGTAATTAAAACATAAGGATACATAGTTACATTATAATTACAGTATAATATAATATATAATATCATTAACTCCATCCATTATACATCCCACATAAGGCATTAATGAGTCACATCACTTTGAGGGGGTGGTAGTCCGCACTTCCTCTAATGAGATTATCGCATTTACCCATAATGGAAACTATAAAGGTATGTTATAAATGGAAATTAAAAAATCACAAAGAAAACATAACCATACTATATATCATATATAAATATAGTGTCATCATAATGTCCACCATGAGAGGTGGTAGGATATAATCGAACAGTCATCGTTTTGTGAGGCATTAGTTTACCACCCACAGAAACATTATGTTCTTCATCCATTAGATGGAGATGTGTGTAAGTGTAGTTCGAATAATTCTCATAACAACATACTAATATATTTAGGATACTTTTTGTTACAAAAGAAATGAATAGAAAGAGTTTACGGGTTGGAGAAGTAAAATAAAAGAAAAAAATTTAAGGGAAATTGTTACCTTTAATTTGGGTAACTTCCTTTGGTTTGAACCAAAATAACTTATTGAAGTGCCTTCTACATAAGGTAACGCTTCTAGGGGGAGGATAGGGATGTAGGGAGCTTAATTGGGTAGATTTGTGATGAGCCAAATGGCTTGAGAGGTGTGAGGAATTGGTTATAAGTGGTCTCCTTTTATAAGGGGTATGAGGGGCTCTTTAGGAAAGTGTGAAAATATTATTTTATTAAAAACTTATATTCAGTTTCAAATGACCTAAAAATCATTATAGTCGAAGATAAGATGACACATGGTCGAAATAAAATCATCCAATAATAATTGGAATGGTTTTGGATGTTATTTTAATATTTTTAATCTTATTTTCTTAAATGATTTATTAATGAGGTAAACACTACATCATTATTGTGTCATAAATAATTTATGCTATTTGGTGTCTAAAAATTATAAAAATACTACCATGATGTAGTAAATATTTTTATATTTCTAAAGAATATTTATAGTATAAAAATGTCTTATATAACACCATATAAAAATTAATTTACTAAAAGACTTTTTTAAGTCATTTTTGGATTTACTTTAAATTAATTAATATAAAGTGTTATTATCATTCATTAGTGGCTCCATGGGGTCCCAAAATCGACCCAAGGATGTCGATGGTCGGCCATTACTCATCCAATAAAGTTAGGACAAGTGTTAAGGTAATTTTGAATTATTATAATATTTTTTACCTTGAATTATCTTATTTACCTTTAACCGTGGTAAATAAAATTCAAAGTTACCCAGAGTTGGTGCATTATTACATAACATTTTCTTAATCACAAAAGATCAAGTCTAGAAAGGATGATTAGTTTAGTAGCCTTCGAAACACTAGATACATTCTTAAGTATTACATTATATCATAAAGTAATACAAAAGTACAACAACATCTTGTCTTCATATCCCCTCATACAATCCCTGCAGGCCATTCATAATATACTTCTTCACATCCTGGGAAAAATAAAACATTGGAAGGGGTGAGATCAGATGCTCAGTAAGGATAACAATATAGTGGAATCTATCATAAATAAACATTACCATTTAAGGCAATGTATAACTAAAACAAAATCCTTTTAAACTTTAACTTCATCATAATATGGTAAAAATAAAATGGAATAATTCCATTTACTATTTTACATGGATATTCTAGTAGTCTAATAATAACATGCAATATGAATAACAACTTTCATAATGATGGAATGCATAATGACATACTATCATAACCACGTATCCAAGGCCTCGTGCTAAGACTACAAATAAGATTTTTTTAAGGTCTCGTGCCAAGACACTAGTTTGTCACATGAGACCAACTGATGCATCGAGGATCTCTAGCGGGCTCCACCCGTCACTTATTAAGTCCAATGCATTCCTTATATGAAAAGGTTTAAACATATCATAAACCATAACAAAATCGTATCACATCAAACAAGCATAAAGGAAACATAACATTTCCACATTTCAATCACAAGATATCAATACAACACATTGATATAATAAAACCATTACCAAAACCATTTTCAATATCAAAATAAAAGAAAATTAAAACTTTGTATTTATTTTTCATTTCAAAAAAGTTATGGATTGTAGAGGAAGCATAAACACAAATAATGGTCATGGTGGTGGAGAATTCATTGTCGCCGCATACGTGTGACAAAAAAACATTCATTTTTTTCGTTTAGTAAAACTCTTCATATAAAAATATTCCTTTTGAATAAATGTAAAAGTCAAAGGGGTTTATACACAATATAAAACAATGTTGTGTATAAAACAAAATTGCCTCAATGAAAGGTGATTGAGACGAAGTCCTTACAAAGATCATTTTTTTAAATAAAATAGATCTATTATGTGTATCCACTATAATTACACAAGAATAAAGTTCAAATACAAGATAGAACATAATAATATCATGACATAATTTTAAAGTAGGAGATTAACCCAAAGAACGGAAATTGGGTTAAAAAGTTCCCTTACATCGTGTCCGACTTGACTCGATATTTCTTTAACCTCCTGAATAATAAACTAGAGTTAATTTATACTTTCTTAAGAACATTTTCCAAGTTTATTATTCATTTTATATCACTTATTACCATGTTATGAACATTATGTAAATAATTAATTTAATAACGGTCGGTTTGACGATCTTTGATACTTGAGTCAAAAATAAACTTCTAATAATTACACGTTGTTCATGTGGTAAAATATCCATTACATCCATAATTATATTCATGATGTAGATATGATATATATAATATATATCCAGTATATATATGAATTTTTAATATTACATAACCTTTCGAGGTAATAAATGAAATGCACCGTTCATGGAGACTGTAAGCCGTACGTACGCATGAACACTACTTTCATTTCTATTTCATATTTAATGTAATTAAATCCTAATTATATAATGTTATATTTTAATTACAGTATAATATAATATATAATATCATTTACTCCATCCTTTATACATCCCACATATGGAATTAACGATTCAAATCACTTTTAGGGGGCGGTAGTCCACACTTCCTCAAATGAAATTATCGCATTTGCACAACATGAAAAGAATAAAGATATATTTTAAATGTACAATACAGAATCATAGAGAAGAAATAAATATAATATATATCATAAATATATATTGTTACATCATAATGGCTACCATGAGATGTGGTAGGAGAAGATAGAACAATCATCATTTCGTGTGGCAGTATTTCTCCATCCATGGAAACAGTATGTTATAGAACCATTAGACGGAGGTGTGTGTAAGTTTATCTCGGATAATTATCATATAAACATCCTAGTATATTTATGATACTTGTGTTGTTACAAAATAATGTAATAAAAAGAGTTTAAGTTGGTGGAGAAGCAAAATAAAACAAAATAGAATAAGTGAAGACATTAACTTTAAATCGGTAAACTCTTTTTGATTTAATCCAATGACTTCCTTGGGAAGACTTATTCACAAAGTGAGGATTATATGAGTAAGATACGGAATTTGAGAGATTATTTGGTCAGATTTTGTCTGAGAAAAATGGCTTTAAGGTGTGAATAAGGTGGTAGAGGTGGGGGCCTTTTATAAGAGGAGCGGAAGGGCACTCTTGGAAAGATTTAAATGTTACATTATTATGAAATGATTTTAGGATTCTAAATGTCCAAAAATGATATATTTTGAGGCTAAGGTGATACAGGTTTGAAATATTCTCATCCAATAGGTTTTTTACAAGTGTAATCCTTAGATTTTATATTATCATTTCATTTTATTTAAATCGTTAATTAATGAGGTAATCGCTGCATCATCATGGTGTCCTAAAAAATTAATTTATTTAATGTCTAAGAATTATAATAAAATCACCATGATGTAGTAAATCTTTTTATCATTCCAATGGATATTTATAGTCGAAACTTTAACATATATAACCCTATATAATAATTGTTTTAGTAAAACAACACATGTTTGTGAAAATTTTATTTTTACTTTAAATAAAAAGTTATTAATGTCATTTTCTTACCCAAGTGGCTCCATGGGGTCTCGAAGTTGACCCATGGATTGTCTTTGTTGTAAATTACCCATCCAATAGTGTTAGGACAAGTTTAAGGGTATTTAAATATTTTTGTAATATCATTTTTACCTTAAATTACACTAATTACCTTTAATCGCGATTAATAAAACTTATAAGATACTATTCACCAGAAAATAATTTTAATCCCATTGAACCAAATTTTACATCCTAATGAAAACCATGTATGCCTTATTTTTGAAATTCAATTCATATAAGTGGTAAAGTTTCATTTAAATGAAAAATCATTTTTTTTAACTACCACTTAGTGGTTTCACTATTCATCAAAAATTGGAGTTTTTCCGAACAATGCCAAAAGATCACCCTAAGCTATAATTGATATTCCGAATTCAAAAATGTTGCCTATTTTAAAAAATTACAAACATATAAGTTTCATTAGTTAATTTAATAATTAATTCCCACTGTCACAACAAATAGCATGTTTTTAATAAACAATATATATCAAAAGATTGAAAATTGTTTATGTCCAATTTCAAAGTGAAATTAATTATAATGACCACCATTGGATAAAATGGTAAAATTATATTCTAATTATACTTTAAAACCACTAAATAGTATAATTTAACAATATTAATTATTTTTATTATAAAAGATGTTTTTAATTAAAATTTAGTAATTTTCACTGTTTATCAAAATATAAAAGTTATCCGAAATGTTCCAAAATTTAACCCTAGGATAAATTAGATATTCTGAATTCAAAAATGAAGTCCATTTTGAAAGATAAAATTTATAAAATTTCAAAAAGTAGGTATTAATATTCATAACAGCTACATTGATTGGTTGTGGTGTGTGTTGGAACTCGAAGTTGCGTACAACACACGCTACTGTATCATTAAAAGAGAAGTGTACCGTGGAAGCTTGGGGTGTTAGATTCTCCCCTCCTTCAATAAATTGTGCCCTCGCAATTTGAAATTTTTCATTGAAAATAAAGGATGAAAATAGAAAATACCTTTATGGAAAACCCACATTGGAAATAAGGTTAATAAAAATATAACTTTAAAAGAAATAAAGAGAAGAACAAAGGTCACCCGAGATAGCCCATACTAGGATTCTATGAAAATATGGATATGGAGGAAAAAAACCCATCAAGTTTTGATGGAGAGTTGTACAAAACAGGATTAGGAGAAAGTTAACCACAAGAAAATCACAAAATTGTGATTGGGTAAATGGTCATTGAATCCTCAGTTGGAAAAGTTAACCAACAATGTTTTTGTTTTAAGTTACCTTTTATAAAGTTGAGGAATTTATTTAGGATATTTACTAAGAACGTAAGGGAATATACATAATTGTCATGTAGACTTTCATTCTTTAATAAATTTTTACCACAAACCCATCTTTCACTCAAAAAGATAATAGAACTCAATAATATTATATTTATCCTAATCGTACAAGGTTCCAAATATTAACACATGCCATTTAGATTATGAAAACTATTTTGTAATAACTAGGGACTTCCTGTAGGCTAGTGGTAGGTAATAAAGGACTGTCGCACTATGGTTGTGGGTTCCATTCCTATAGCTTTGTCCAACGCGATGGTTTATCCCCCGACCTGCAGGTTATCCTTTTCCTAAAACTATAATATTATAATATTCCAAAAATAATCTTCAGAATTGTTTTAACCTTGAACAATACTATCCAAAGTTAAACTTAATCCATTTCAACCTTTATAGTTATCCAAAATACCTCTGTCCAAACTTTCTCTAAAAGGTCTGTAAATTCCAAAATCAATTGTAACATCAGATTCCCCAAACAAGGTAAAGTTTCTCTTATTGTCACATACTAAAAATATGATTACCTTCATCATATTAAAACCTTAATGAAAACAACAAGGACTGCAGTACAATCCTTATATATATTACATTATTTTTATAACTAGAATATAATCCTTGAGTCCAAATGCACCAATACATTAATTATTCTACTTAAATTGTAGTAATAACATAAGCTTGGCCTTGATCCCTTGGAATTTTTTGAGTAAAGTTTCCCCGACTCTTAGGAATTTCATTTGCATAATTCCCCATTTCTCTAAAATTGTAGCATTCAACATTGATAGTCTTTTTCTTTCCCTTGAAATCACGATCCTGGTGACCTTTTTCTCCACATTTATAACAAACTCCCATTCCTTTTAGGCAAGTACCGGGGTGATTCATCCCACAATTATCGCATAATGGAAAATCCTTCTTTACATTTTCCCCTTTATCTATCTCTTGTTCCACCGTTCTCTTCTTATCTTGCTTTACTTTATTGTCATAAGACTTAGAGAATTCCTTTTCTTTCATGATAGCACATGAGAAAATGTCTTCATACAACGAGAAGGATTATGACACTAATGCTCGATGAAGAAATGGTTTTATCCCATCAAAGAAATGATAAATCTTACTTCATAGGTTACATATATAATCTGCATCATGCCTCGCTAACCTTGTAAAGTTGGCCTCATACTTTGCGACATTCTCATCCTCCTTTTGTCTCAGAATCAGAAATTGTCTTTCCATATCTGCTCGATGGTCATGAGGATAGTATTTTTCTAAGAAAATATCTTTGAACTCCCTCCATTATATATTTGATACTTCATCATCTTCCTTTGTGTTTTGAATCAATGACCACCATTGATCAGCATCTCCAGTGAGGTGGTAAACTGCCATGAAAACCTTCTCCCTTTCGCTACTCCCCAAGGCATGGAATATTTTCTCTAAGGAGTTTATCCATTTCTCAGCTACTAATGTATTTGTACCCCCATTAAATGTTGTTGGTTGTTTCCTCATGAAGTTGTCTAACATTGATCCTCCATGTTGCAGATCAGGGTGCTCCATACGAGTAAGGTTATTATTCATAGACTGAGTGAGTTGTCCCAGTATAGTGATAAGTTTATCAGCACCAGTTGTATATCCTGCTCTATTATAATTATCTTGAGCAGGAGGAAAATCCCTATATGGATTTCATGCATTGATACAGTTTCCATTCCTCCCACTAGGAGCCATTTCTAAACAATGGAATAAAGTATATTAGTTTATGAATCAAAATACACAATTCCATACTTGTAAAACACTTATCATAAATTGAACTATAATCATAAAAATGTTTTCTTTGAGGAATTATATACTCATAAACCCTTCATAATGGTTTTAAAAGAAAATGAGAATTATCCTAAGCATATCCCTTGGGAGTTTCGTAACCAAGAGTGTAGAAAGGCCCATTGTCATGCACCAGTTCTCGTTCGAGTCTAGCTCAAAGCGGTGTTTTTGGGTTTTAACCCTAGGTACATCTCTACCAGAGCTGCCTCTACCTTCTCGTATCCATACAGGGATTTATTGCTCGGAAAACTCACAATATATCTATAATAAAAAAATTTAGGAAGTTCTTCTATACTAATCCTCAAAGTCTATCTTATGGTTGTGTGCTCTAATCAGAGTTTATTCTAAATCTAGCTTCCATGGTTAGTATTAAACTTCCTCTGATACCAACTGTAACACCCCGACCCCAGTGACCCAGAGTTGGTGCATTATTACGTAACATTGGATTTATCACAAAAGATCAAGTCTCGAACGACCGATTAGTTTAGAGGCCTTGGAAACACTATATACATTCTTAAGTCTTACATTACATCATAATGTAAAACAAAACTAGAACAACAACTTGTCTTCATATCCCCTCATACTATCCCTAAAGGTCATTCATAATATACTTCTTCACATCCTGGGAAAATTAAAACATTGGAAGGGGTGAGCTCAGATGCTCAATAAGGATAACAATATAGCGGAAGCTTTCATAAATAAACATTAACATTTAAGGCAATGTATAACTAAAACAAAAGCCTTTTAAACTTGAACATCAGCATAATATGGAAAAAATAAAATGAAATAATTCCATTTACTTATTCACATGGATATTCTACTAGTCGAATAATCACATGCAATATCAATAACCACATTCATAATGATGGAATGCATAATGCCAGACTATCATAACCATGTATTCAAGGCCTCATGCCAAGACTACAAAAAATATTTTTTCAAGGCCTCGTGCCAAGACACTAGTTTTTCTCATGAGACATAACGATGCATCGAGGAGCTATAGCAGTCTCCACCCATCACTTATTATGTCCAATGCATTCCTTTTATGAAAAGGTTTAAACATATCATAAACCATAACATAATCGTATCACATAAAACATTCATAAAGGAAACATAAAATATCCACATTTCAAACACAAGATATCAATACAACACATTGATATAATAAAAAAATTATCAAAACCATTTTCAATATCAAAATAAAAGAAAATTAAAACTTTGTATTTATTTATCATTTTAAAAAAGTTATGGCTTGTAGAGGAAGCCGAAACTCAAATAATGGTCATGGCAGCGGAGAAGTCATTATTGCCGCATACATATGACAAAAAAACATTCCTTTCTTTAGTAAAACCCTTCATATAAAAAGATTCCTTTTGAATAAACGTAAAAGTCAAAGAGGATTATACACAGTATAAAAGAAAGTTGTGTATAAAACAAAATATTCCTCAATGAAAGGAGATTGAGACGAAGTCCTTACAAAGATAATTTTTTTAAAGAAAATAGATATATTATGTGTATCCAATATAAGTACACATAAATAAAGTAAAAATACAAGATAGTACATAATAATATCATGACATAATTTGAAAGAAGAAGATTAACCCAAAGAACGGAAATTGGGTTAAGAAGTTCCCTACCTCGTGTCCGACTTGACTCGATCGTTCTTTAACATTCTGAATAATATACTAGAGTTAATTTCTAGTTTCTTAATAACCTTTTTAATGTTTATTATTCCTTTTATATCACTTATTACCATGTTATGAACATTATGTAATTATTTAAGTTAAATACGGTCATTTTGTCGATCTTTGGTACTTGAGTCAAAAATAAACTTCTTATAATTACAAGTTGTTCATGTGGTAAAATATCCATTACATCCAGAATTATATTCATGATTTATATATCATATATATTATATATATCCAGTATATATATGGATTTTTAATATTACATGACATTTAGAGGTAAGAAATGAAATGCACCGTTCATGGAGACAGTAAGTCGTACTTACGCATGAATGCTACTTTAATTTATTTTTCATATTTAATGGAATGAAATTATAATTATATAATGTTATATTATAATTACAGTATATTATAATATATAATATCATTTACTCCATCCTTTATACATCACACAAATGGCATTAACGATTCAAATCACATTGAGGGGGCGGTAGTCCACAATTCCTCAAATGAAATTACCACATTTTCACAACATGCAAAGCATAATGATATGTTTTAAATGTAAAATAAAAAAGCATAGAGAGGAAATAAATATAATATAAATCATAAATAAATATATTTCCATCATAATGTCCACCATTAGATGTGGTAGGAGAATATAGAACAATCATCGTTTCGTGAGGCAGTATTTCGCCATCCACGGAAACAGTATGTTCTAGAATCATTAGACGGAGGTGTGTGTAAGTGTAGCTCAAATACATATCATAAAAACATCCTAGTATATTGAAGATAATTTTTTTGTTACAAAATAAATGAATAAAAAGATTTTAACGGTGTGGAGAAGTATAATAAAACAAAAGGGAATAAGTGAAGATATTACCTTTAAATCGGGTAACTCTTTTTGATTTGAGACAAAGGCTTCCTTGGGAAGGCTTCTGCCCACAGTGAGGATTATAGGAGTAATAGATTGAAGTTGAGAGAGTATTTGGGTAGAGGGTGGCTGATACAAATAGCTTTAAGGTGTGAATAAGGTGGTAGAGGTGGGGGCCTTTTATAAGAGGAGAGGAGGGGCACTCCTGGAACGATTGAAATGTTACTTTATTATGAAATGATTTTTGGGTCTAAAGGTCCAGAAATGATATAGTTCGAGGATAATCTGATAAGGGTTCAAAATATTCTCATACAATAGGTTTTTGACAAGTGTAATCCTTAGATTTTACATTATCTTTTCGTTTTACTTAAATCGTTAATTAATGAGGTAATCACTGCATCATCATGGTGTAATAACAAATTAAATTTATTTAACATCTAAAAATTATAAGAAAATTACCATGATGTATTAACACTTTTTATCTTTACAATGGATATTTATAGTAGAAAATCTAACTTATATAACCCCATGTAATAATTGTTTTTGTAAAAAAACACATGTTTGTGACAAGTTTTTTTTTACATTAAATAAAAAGTTATTAATGTCATTTTCTTACCCAACTGGCTCCATGGGGACCCCAAGTTGACCCATGGATTGTATTGGTCGGTCATGAATCATCCAATAAGGGTAGGACATGTGTAAAGGTATTTTAATATTTTTATAATATCATTTTTACCTTAAATTTCACTAATTACCTTTAATCGTGATTAATAAAACATAAAAGTTACTATTCTCCAAAAAATTATTTTAATCCCATTGAACCACATTTTACATCTTAATGACAACCATGTATGTCATATTTTTGAAATTCAATTCATAGAAGTGGTAAAGTTTCATTTAAATGAAAAATCAGTTTTTTAACTACCACTTAGTGGTTTCACTATTCATCAAAAATTTAAGTTTTTCAGAACAATGCCAAACTTTCATCCTAAGCTATAATTGATATTCCAAATTCAAAAAGGATGTAAATTTTACAAAATTACAAAAATATAAGTTGGATTAATTAATTCTAATAATTAATTCCCGCTGTTACAACAAATAGCATGTTTTTAAAAAAACAATATATATCAAAAGATTGACAATTGTTTATGTCTAATTTCAAAGTGAAATTAATTCTAATGACCACCATTGGATAAAATGGTAAAATTATATTATAATTCTACTTTAAAATATCTCAATGGTATAATTTATCACTATTAGTTATTTTGATTAAAAAAGTTGTTTTTAATTAATATTTAGTAATTTTCACTATTCATCAAGATATAAAAGTTATCCGAAAAGTTCCAAAATTTCACCCTAGGCTAAATTCGATATTCCGAATACAAAAATGAATTCCATTATGAAAGATAAAATTTATAAAATTTCAAAAAGTATGTATTACTATTCATAACGGCTACTTTGATTGGTTGTGGTGTGTGTTAGAAATCGAAGTTGCGTACAACACACGCAATTGTATCATTCAAAGAGAAACGTACCGTGGAAGCTTAGGGTGTTACATCAAAAATTACTATTCACCAAAAATTATTTTCATATTATTAAACCACATTTTACCAACTAATAACAACCATGTATGTTGTATTTTCAAAATTCAATTCATAGAAGTGGTAAATTTTCATTTAAATGAAAAAGTCAGTTTTTTAACTTCTTCTAAGTGGTTTCATTATTCATCAAAAAATGAAGTTTTTCATAAAAATACCAAAAATTCATCCTATACTATATTTGATATTCCGAATTCAAAAAATATGTTTCTTTTTCCAAATTAAAAAAATAAAAGTGTCATTTATTAATTTTAAAATTAATTCTCGTTGTTAAAACAAATAGCGTGATTTTAAGAAACCATAACTATCAAAAGATTGACACTTTTTTATGTCCAATTTCAAAGTGAAATTAATTTCAATGCCCATAATTGGATTAAATGGTAAAAATATATTCTAATTAAAATTTAAAAACAATTAATAAGATAATCTAACCATATTAATAAATTATACTAAAATTTATTTTTGAATTAAAATACAACATTTTCAATATTCATAAAAAATAAGCTTTATCAGAAAAATCCCAAAAAATTACACAAAGTAAATTTTGGTGTCCCCATTCTAATGAAGGATTTTATTTGGTCAATTTTAATGTATTAAAGTGACCAATAATATATTTAAAGAGTGTTCTCCATTAATAGGTGGTAAATCTACCTTTTAATGTAAATTATGCTTAAAATTAGATTCATTCACATTTTAAGCATTTAACTTTTTATTGGATAAATGTAAATACATTTAAAAAACATATATAACCATATTGTAGTTATTTGTGTTCATTCCCTCCAATAAAACAGCTAGGAGTTAACTACCATTTAAAATAATAATATTATATTATTAGTGTGCAATGTAAGATTTCAAAGAAACCTGTTGTTGCGTATCGGGTATGCTATCGAACAAAGCAACCCTTTTAAAGTAAAATTAATATTTAATTCAAAAATATCAATAAATATGAAATATGTCTTTTTCTTCCTTTACTTGAGATGTTACATCCTTCCCCCCTTTTGGAAATTGCATCCTCGCAATTTTTATTCACTTATCAAAATAAGTGGGGGTATTAATCCCTCATAAAATTTTCAGATTCCCACGTTGCCTCTTCAATAATATGGTTTTTCCACAAAACCATTACCTGGTTAATTACCTTATTCCACAATACTTTCTCTCTATGGTCAAGAATCTGAACTGGTTGTTCTTCATAAGAGAGATTCTCTTCCAATTGAACTACCTCTGGGCTCAAAACATGAGATGTATCTGGAATATACTTTCTCAAAATCGAAACATGAAAAACATTGTGTACCTGCGATAAATTTGGAGGTAAAGCCACTCTATATGCAACTGATCCAACTTTCTCCAGAATTTCATAAGTTTCAATGAATCTCGGACTCAACTTTCCCTTCATACCAAAATGCATCACACTATTCCATGGAGAAACTTTGAGAAAGAAATGATCACCTACCTCAAAAGAAAGATCCTTCCTCTAGTTATCTGCATAACTTTTCTGTCTGCTCTAAGCTGTTCTCATGTGCTTCTTAATCAACTATACTTTCTCTACCATCTCTTCTACCAATTCTGATCCCATCAGCTTCCTCTCAGCTACTTCATCCCAAAAAGCTGGAGTTTGACAATGCTTTCTATATAATACCTCAAATGGAGCCATCTATATACTATAATGAAAACAGTTATAATATGAAAATTCAACCAAAGAAAGATGTTGGTCCCAACATCCCAGATAATCCATCGAGCAAGCACGTAGCATGTCCTCCAATGTATGAATTGTTAATTTTGATTTCCTATCTGATTGAGGGTGAAAAGATGTACTAAAATTTTATTCAGTACCCAATGACTTCTGAAGGCCTTTCAAAAAGATAGAAGTAAACCTTGGATCACGATCAGATACATTGGAGAGAGGAACTCCATGCAACCTGACTACCTCTTTAACATACAACCAACCAAGTTGATCTAGAGATAAATTATCTAGAATATGAAGGAAATGAGTAGATTTAGTCAATCGATCAACTATAACCTAGATTGCTTTCTTACCTCGATATTTCTTTAGTAATCCCACAATGAAGTCTATGGATATATTTTCCCATTTCCACTTTGGCACTGGTAGAGGCTAAATCATCCCTTTCGGTAACTGCCGCTCTGCTTTAACATGCTGAAAAGTTAAACACTTCACAGTAAAATCAGTAATATCTCTTTTCATTCCATCCCACCTGTAATACTCATGGAGATCTCTGTATATCTTAGTACTTCCAAGATAAAATGAAAACGGAGAACTATGAGCTTCACATAAAACCTCATTTTTCAACTATGAATCATAAGGCGCACATAATCTCTTCCTAAACCTCAATACACAATCATTATCAATATTAAAATCAGGAAACTTACCCTTCTGAAGCAACTCTACCTTTTTCTGCAACTCACTGTCTTCTTTCTGCGCTTGCTTAATTCTGTCTGATAGAGATGATCTCACTAACTCCTAATACAAAACAGAAGAATTTCATGCACCAACAAATTATATTCCAAATTTTATCAAATAGAAAACTAAAGGATCTTGTTCCAAATGTAACATGGTTAATGAAGCATTGCTTTTTTGACTCAAAGCATCAACCACTTTATTTGCTTTTCATAGATGGTAATGGATGGTGAAATCATAATCATTGATTAATTCCAACCATCTCCTCTGTCTCATGTTCAATTCTTTCTGAGTGAATATATTCTTCAAACTTTTGTGAGCAGTATATATTTAATACTTTACTCCATACAAATGATGCCTCCATATTTTTAAAAAAAAACAACACCAGCTAATTCCAAATAATGTGTAGGGTAATTTAACTCGTGAGGTTTCAACTAACTTGAAGCATAAGAAATTACCTGATCATTTTGCATTAGAATACAACCCAGTCTTTTCAATGAATCATCACTATAGATACCAAACTCCCCATTTTTGGATGGCAGTGCCAAAACTGGAGCATTCACCAATATTTTTTTCAATACCTGAAAACAATCCACACATTCTTTTGTCCAGATGAACTTAAAACCTTTTCAAGTTAACTTAGTCATTGGGCTAGATAACCCTGAAAACATTTCAACAAACCTTCGTTAATAACCTGACAAACCAAGAAAACTATGAATCTAAGTTATATTTATGGGTCTTGGCCATTCTTCAACAACTTTTGTTTTAGAAGGATCAAAAATTATGCCATTTTTTGAAACAATGTGACCAAAGAAAGAAATTTGTTGTAACCAAAAACCACAGTTGCTGAATTTCCTATAAATATTCTTTTCTTTTAAGGTTTGAAGGATTACCCTTAAATGACTTTCATGATCCTCTTTACTTTTAGAATAAACCAAAATATCATCAACGAACCCAACCACAATCTTATCCATGAATTCATAGAAAATGCTTTTCATAAGATCCATGAATACAACAGGTGCATTGGTTAAACCAAAAGACATAATGACAAATTCATAATGGCCATATCTAGTACAAAATGTGGTCTTCAGAATATATTTTTCCTTTATTTTCAACTAATGGTACCCCAACCTCAAATCAATCTTCTAAAAATACTGAGCTCCCGGGAGTTGATCAAACAAATCATCTATATGAGGCAAAGGATACTTATTCTTAATAGTGATATTATTCAATGCTCTATAATCAATGAAAATTCTCATTGAACCATCTTTATTTTTAAAAAACAAGACAGGAGCACCCCATGGTGATGTGCAAGGTCAAATGAAACCTTTATCTAAGAACACCATCAATTGTTTCTTTAACTCTAAAAGTTCAATTTGAGCCATTATATAAGGGGGTTTTGAAATTGGTTTACCATCAGGAACTAACGCAATAGTAAATTCAACATCCCGATCAGGTATAATACCAGGAAACTCATTAGGAAAACATCAAGGTACTCATTTACCACTGGAAGATCATTAATTGGAACAGTTCCTTTGTTTTCAACAATATGTGCAAGGTAACATTTTTCCCATATTTTACTATTTTATCAACCTCTTGATATGTTATTAGCATCAAGGGTTCATTTTTGTATACAAACTGAAAATAATTCTGAAAAGAAACTTCTTTATCTCTGCAGTCAATCTTAGCATTATAAACAAAAAGCCATTCCATGCCCAATATAACATCAAACTCTACTAGATGAAAAACAATAATGTTTTTAGGTAGATTCTTTCTACACACAAGGACCTGAATGTTCTTATGTTATTTTTTGTCTCTATATTTCCTACAGTTGTTTTTTACCGTAAGTTTTGTATTCATATCTTGAGATGGAATTAACAATTTACTAGAAAACTTCTCAGAAATGAAAGAGTGTGGAGACCCTGAATCAAACAACACATTGGCAGAATCTGAACAGACAAATAGTGTACCTGATACAACTTCATTTGATGGCCCAACAGCTGCTGAAGTAGTTGAAAAGGATTCCACCACCCCTTTCTGCTTGTAGTCTGGCTTCTTTCCCATAGTAGAGTTCTTTGTTGAACACTCATTTTCATAATTACCCATTTCATTACACTTAAAACATTTCACTAACTGTAAATCAAATTTTTTCCCACCATTACCTTGATATTTCTCAGTGCAATTACGAGCCTTATGTCCCATTTTACCACATTAGTAGAACTTACCAGAATTCAAAATACATTCCCCAGCCTGCTTTTTATCACAATTTTTAAAACTGTAAACTTAAGTGTCTTACTATCATACTTTTTTGAAGAGTTCTTACCTTTCACCTTCCACCTCGTCCTCTTATTCTGTTGTTTGTCAAAGAATATCTGATCATCAGAAAACTCTATTTCCACCTTTTCCGTACAATAAAAAAGTTTTTCATAACTTTTGAACTCATGAGAAGCTAATGCCCTTCGATACTTTGGCATTAATCCTGAGTAAAAACTATTGATTTTGCTATCAAGATCTCATATGAAATTTGGAGCATACCTTTCTAGTCGAGTGAGTTTTTCTTCATAAGAAGCCACTGAGTCATCCTCCTGCCTCAATTCTAGGAAATGTGTTTCCCAGGACCCTCATTTATTTAAGATATGAAGTGGAAATTGTTCAAGGCACAAACAACAGTGAGATTGTACCAAAATCAAGTAATTATTCCTTTTAAAAATTCTTTAACATTTGGGAAATGATCTTGAAAACCAAAGATGTTGTCCTAGTGCCCTCATATCTGATGAATCAGATGGTAACTTAGATCTTAAAAAATTTATGGCTTTGATATTGTTGGATTTTTCATAGCCATGTCCTCTACCACTCTTCATCAGAAGTTTATGGTTATATTTCTCTTCCATATCTATATTTTCACCTATATTCTCCTATGTGGAAACCCAATGATGAGTTACTTTGGGTATCCATTATGTTTCTAACGTTCATTTTTAAAATTATTTTTTAGTATTATTTTTTACGATGTGGGTTTCTATGAAATGAAATTTCATGTAGAAAACCATTTATAACCCCAATGAATTTCGAGGGCGAAATTCATTTTAAGAGGGGTAGAATGTAACATCCCGAGATTTTTTGAGAAATATTTTTTTTAATTTATTTCATGTCTTGTGTTGTACGCTACACTACGATTAGCTTGTGCTATACGCAACATCGTATTAGCTTATAGAATACAAAAACACTATTCTTGGCTTGTATTACACGCAAGAGAGACCTTCCTCGATAGCGTGTGTCGTACACAATACCGAGTTTCACTAAACAATGATATATTATTATAATATTATGAACTCGCCGTTATTAATAGTATTAAAATAATTTTGAATTTTATAACATTATAATTCATCTTACACATTTTCTAGAATGAGATACGAAAACAAAATAAATTTTTTCGACAAAAGAAGTATTTTTAAAAAAATGCAGTTTTACAGCCTTTTGATGGCGCACCCATTTTAAATATAATTTTTTGACAAGTTTATAATTTCAATTTTACAAAATAAACTTCTTCTTTTGAATCAAGATATAAAAATTTACATTGCATAAATTTTTTATACGTTTCTGATAACCTTAATATTTTGATGAATAGTAAAAATACGCTAAATTTTAATTAAAAACAACTTTTTTCATTGAAATAAATTACATGGTTAAATTATAATACTAAATGGTTTTAAAGTTTAAATAGAATATATATTTACCATTTAATATAATTTATTTCATTAGCATTAATTTTACACTAAATTCATAGGTACAAACATTTCAATCTTTTGCAACGTTTTAACTTCTAAAACCCGTTTTCTTAACAATGAGATTAATTTTAATTTAATTACTACAACTTATGTGTTTTGGATGTTGAAAAATGGATTATGTATTTGTAATCAGTAGGTCCAAATTTTGTTAATAGGCTACTTTTTTAGACATTATGAATAGTAACTACGGTAAATTTTATTTACTACAGTTAAAGGTAAATCAGGTAACACTACCACAAAACTGGGCAAGGGAAGTTTTTCTCTTTATCAGTGCTAAACAGAAAGTGTTGATAAAGGGGTATGCCTTTATTAGTGCTAGTTAAAAGCGCTGATAAATATAACCTTTATCAACGCTAAAATAAGCGCTGATAAAGGTATACCCTTTACCAGAGCATTTTTTTAGTGCTGATAAAAGGGAACATTTATCAGCGCTTATTTTTGCGCTGATAAAAGTTTTTATTATTAATCTATATAAAATTATAATATTTATCATCATTAAAATAAAATCGCTGATAAAACATATATTTATCAGCACTTTTAACGAGCGTTGTTAAAGGTTCCAGCGATTTCTATTTAATAACCCTAACAGGCCCTCCTCTCTCGCACGTGGTAAAGCTTTCGCAGAAGCTGAACCAGGACCCTCTTTTACTGTGACTTCTCCTCCTCATTCGTGTCGTGTCCTCGTCTTCCTCCTCCTCCTCATCCTCCTCCTCCTTATACTCCTCCTCTGTCTCCACCGTCGTTGGGTTTTGATCCTCGGATGTTGCCTCCGTGCTATTGGTTTTTCTCCTACACCATGACCGCCACTATCTCCGCCGCCACGACAGCCGCGACCGCCGCCACCTCTGCCGCTGCGATAGCCCTCGTGACTGCCATGCCCGCCACCGTGACTACCGCTACATCCACCACCGCTGCCTCCGCCGGCGCTGCCTCTGTCACCACTGCCTCCACCACCGCCTATGTCGCTGTTGGTCATTGTAGGAGGATTTATAGCATGGTTTTAATGTTACCATCACTATTGAACCTAGTAGGATGGGTTTAGGGTAATGAAGCATGGGTAGATTCCTTTGGTTTTGCAATAATGTTGGGTAACTGGTGATCGTGTGGTGAGTTTTGATGTGGTGTGTTTTTAACATTGGAAAAGAGTACCAGGGGTGTCCCATTGGAAATATGTGTGTTCCCCCTAATTTTTGTCAATATGTACGGGTAGGATCATTGAGTTTGAATAGGTATATGATCCTAATCACTTGATACCACGTGTTGTGTTGAAAAGACTGTACCATGAAGCTTAAAGTCATGCGATTAGGATGCATGTTTCATGAAAGGTGTGAAAACAGAGGATTGATCAGGGCTTACTCATTTAGGATATGCTATCTAGAATAAACTTGGGGATTATACCTAGTAAGGACCTATTGGTCAGGGCTTACCCAATGTATGTTCATCTTTTATATTTTAAAAAGTCTGGTGAACTCATTATATCGAAGGTGGGTTCTATAATTTATTGTTATCTTAAGGTGTGTTGAACCATGTTGTGGGTTGATTTCGGTTTTAGTGGGTTCTTGGGGTTTGTGCGATGTGGTAAATTATGTACTCGGTTTTAGATTATTTTATTCTCATGAGTTTCCCCTATTTTATGATTTCTTTTTAGTTGGAAATCTCCTCTATTGTGCGCCTCTCCTCTGCCACGAACGCACCTCTTTCATGTTCTTAACGACACCTTCGCGGTGAGTTTTCTCCTATTACTCATTGATTTCCTCTTGTTTCCATATTATTACTATTTGATATTGATGTTTATAATGAGAAATGTATGGGCTAAACGCCCCGCTGAAAATCATGGTCGTTGGGGGTTCTTGTTTGCGCAATAAATGAATTTCATGTTGGTTGGTTCTTGTTGAAAATTTGAATATAACTATTGGTAATTTACATATACTTGACTTATGAGTGAATGCCACAGGATGATAAAACTTTTTGGATAACCCCTGAATTAACAAACAAAATTGAATATGGGATGCTTTGTAAAATCTAAAATTGTGATTTTTTGGTTTGTATGATGTTGCGATTGTGAGCACGATTGTGTTTTGGTATGGTGTTGCGGTTGTTGGTATGATTGATATGCCATTTTTTCCATGTTGTAGTTCTTCAACCATTGAATATCAATCTAAACTTTACCCATTTCAATGGAACCACCAGTTTGTTACTAGTGCAATTCCACTGAATCCTAAATAACCACTTCAGGAGGACTCTATGAGACACTTTATGGTGTGAAGATGATTTTTTTCAGATTCTATATATTTTTAAAATACATGGTATGTAGTCTTGTTAAATGGAACATGCTTCACCATACATGGATTTCATATAGATTTTAATGCCAGACCACATTTATCTCCAAAATTTACACCACATGACTCATCTTCTGACTCAAACTTGGAATAAGTTTTATTTTAAATGTTACATGTCATGTGAACATAGGTCACACACAATGTATCTCCAAGACATATACTTCAGCATGAAACCATGTACATGCCATGAAATAATCGTAGAACCATATGATATGTGTTTTAATTCACTCACACTATGTATAGATACCATAGAAACTTGATGTGTATAGACTATACACCCCTAGTGGTCATATAAGGACTGCACATCATGTATTCCGCAAAAATGTGATGCATAGTCGGTGAACTGACTCATTTTGTATCCAAAGTACACGCCTTTATCTCAAGTTCTTCTATATGTCATGTATTTTCAAAGGCATCATGCAGTCTTTGTAAGACTAACTTGGAATTAATTTGATATATGTCATATTAAATCAGGTATCTTATCCATATATGATGTTCACCCTACTGGACACTCCATGTATATGGATTTCACATGAGTTTAGAAATGGTCGTATACAAAAAACCTTGACTGAGAACCCTACACATTTTGTATCCATTGAAACAATTGTATACTATGTTAATTTCATTATTATTATTTATTTTTCACTTACATGATAATATTTCATGTATGAGTAGCCCATTATAAATATCTTCTCATGTAGATCACAATATTATGATTCCCACATTCATTAGAAATTTCACATGATGTGGTTTGGATATTTTAATTATCTTCACTCTGCTTGATAGTTGAGAAGTGACAAGTGAGATGTTTGGAGAAAATATGGAGTATGGTACTTCCCCATGTTTCATTGAAGAGTCCTCCATGTATAGGTTTTATGTACTCCATGGAGATATACAAAAGATAGGGCACAATCCCCCGTATATAGATAGAGTTCAAGTACTTTCAATTGTTTTTGGGCAGGTTCCTCTATTTCATTGTAGAGGCATTTGTACCATGATTTTTTTATAAAACCCAAACAATGCTACTTGATTAATTAAAACATAATATTAGGCAAGATTGGGATTGAACCCATAAAAATGATGAATATTAATAAAGAATGTATGAATTCCAATCGGTTGAAAAAAGAGTATGAAGATGGAGTGAAAGAGTTTATCAAGTTTGCAAGAGATCATGCTTGTAACCCTTCTCAAATCCTCTGTATGTGTTTAAGCTGTTGTTATTCAAGACAAATTAGTCCAGGGGAGTTGGAAGAACACCTGATCTGTCACAGAATAGATCAAAGTTATACATGTTGGAATAAACACGGGGAAAAAATAATGTAGGTACTGGCTCGGATAACAGGACATTTTATGAAAGATCTGATATGATTACAAGTGTGAATAGTGAAGACGATCATATGTAGGGTGTGATTACAGATGTGAATGATGATGAAGATCGTATTGAGGAAATGACAAGGACAGTTGAAGATGAACTTTGTGATTGCCCAAAATTGTTTGAGATGTTAAAGAGTTGTGAAAAAATTCCATTGTATGCTGGTTGCACTAAATATACAGCATTTTCAGCCGTACTGAAGCTATATAATTTGAAAGAAGGAAACAGGTGGAGTGATGCCAGTTTTATAGAACTACTAGTTCTTCTGAATGACATGCTCCCAGAAGATAATGAACTCCCAAGACGAACATATGATGCCAAACGAATGCTACTATCGATGGGTATGATCTTTGAAAGAATACACGCCTTCCAGAATGATTGTATATTGTTTTAGAAGGAACATAAATCACTTAAAGAATTCCCAAAGTGTGGTGCTTCTCAATACAAGAAAGATGATTCTAGTCCTATGAATTTTTTATGGTACTTTCCAATCATTCCAAGGTTTAGGTGCCTATATGAAAGTGAGGAGACTGTAGGACAATTGACCTGGAATACAGATACAAGAAATAAAGTTGGGAAACTACATCACCCAGCAGACTCTCCTCAGTAGAAGAGAATTGATCATGAGTATCCTGAATTTGGAAATGATCCAAGAAACCTTCTTCTGGCATTATCTATAGATGGGGTGAATCATTTTGGTTTTCAAAGCAGTAGTCACATTACATGGCCGGTTATGTTGGTAAATTATAACTTACCATCGTGGTTATGCATGAAACAAAAATACATCATGTTATCTATGCTTATATTAGGACCAAAACAACCGTGTAATGATATTGATATTTATTTGGCTCCATTTATCGAGGATTAGAAAATATTATGGGATTTAGGTGTTATGTTGTATGATTATTACAAAAAAGAAGATTTCACATTGAAAGCCATGTTGTATGGAATGATAAATGATTTTCCTGCTTATGAAAATTTTTCAGGATATAGCATTAAAGGAACTCAAGGGTGTCCCATTTGTGAACAAGGTACAAAGTCAATTAGGTTGAAACATTCATCGAAAACCATGTTTTTAGATCATCGCAGATTTCTACCCTGACAGCATAAGTATCGATCTTGGACGACATCATTCGACGGAAGTTCAGAAGAATGAACAACACCATCTCCAATAACAGGTGATGAATTGTTTTAGAAGGTAAAATATTTGAACACTAATTTTGGTAAACCATTTTCTAAAAACCATAAGAAAACTGGTTGGAAAAAGTGATCATTTTTTAAATTACCATACTGGAATTGTCTGTATGTCAGAAATTTTCTTGATGTTATGCATATTGAAAAAAATGTCTGTAATAGTGTCATCAGAACGTTGCAAAATGCACCCGGCAAAATGAAGGATGGAATAAGGCTAGATTGGACATGGTTGAGAAGGGAATACGGGAAGAGTTGGCACCAGTGAAGGGTGAAAAACAAACCTTTCTTCCTCCACCTTCTTACATTCCTTCCAGGTAGGAGAGATATCAGTTTTGCAACTTCTTGAATGACGTAAAGGATCCAGAGGGGTATTCATAAAATATCAAGAACATTGTTTCAATGAACGAATCAAAATTAAAGGTTTTGAAATCACATGACTACCATGTTTTAATGAAATATCTAATTCCTATAGCATTACATTGAATTTTTCCCAAGAATGTCTGCCATACATTAACGAAGCTCTGTTTCTTCTTCAAATCTATATGTAGAAAAGTTATAGACCCGAAAAAATTGCCAACTATGGAAAGAGAAATTGTAGTCATATTATGTGAATTGGAAATGTTCTTCCTGCCGACATTTTTGATATGATAGTTCATTTGATGGTTCATTTGGTGAGAAAGACTCGACTATGTGGTCCTGTACATTATAGATGGATGTACCCCATTGAATAGTATATGATGATTTTGAAAGGATATGTCAAAAATAGAAGTCATTCGGAGGGTTGTATTGTGGAGAAATATATTTTTGAGTAAGCTATTGAATTTTTTACGGAATATCTGTCTGGTGTGGAAAATGTTGGCCTACCGAAATCTCGTCACACTGAGCGACTTGAGGGTGAAGGAATTTCTGGAAGAGAAGTTGTCACAATCAATATTACAGATCAAGAGTAGGCTCACCTATATGATTTTCATAACAGTTTCGACGTTGACCCATATGTTCAAACCCACAAAAAAATTCTCAGGCGTTTGAATCCATCTAGGGCTGAAAAATGGATATCAGATACACATAATCGACAGTTTATAGGATGGTTTCAGGACCATATTTTGAAGTGGTTAGATGAAAATCCAGACTCAATTTCAGAACGACTTTGATGGCTATCCATAAGAGAAAGTGTGTATGTATATTCTTACAATGCTTATGTAGTTAATGGTTATACATTATATACTAATGAACATGATGAAGATAGTACCATGTAGAATAGTGAGGTTACACTTATGGCTGAGGTGATGCATGTTTTCGATGCTAAGGAAAAAAATCCAATTTATGTGAATATGTCATACTTTGGCATCATCAAACAAATATGGGAGTTAGATTATATGAAATTAAAAGTGACAAATTTTCAATTCAAGTGGGTTGATAACAGGAGTGCTGTTAAAATAGATGAATTAGGATTTGTGAAATTTGATTTCAGTAAGGAAGGGGAGAAAGACGAACCATTTATAATGGCATCACAGGCAGTAAAATTATTTTATGTTCCAGACCCCACAAACCAAAATTGGTCAATTGTTCTATTATCGACCAAAACAACTAAAGGGTCAAATGAAAATTCAATGGAGGATGACCCTTTTATAGGTACTTCACAATCATTTCGCAGCGGTCCCAATGTAGACGGTGTTTTGTATGTCAGAGGAGACCACAATGAAGGGATTTACATAGTCGAGAGAGGAGTCAAATCTGTTCATCATTTAAAGAAAAAAAAAGAGGACAATAATAAGGTAATTTTTTTATTGTAATATACATTGTGTAATGTTATGTTATTATCTGTCCGCTGTAGCTTTTATGTAATCAAAATTAAATGTTTATCCTCTTCTACAGATAATGACTTCTGCACCTACTGATGCGCCCAATACTAAGTCACAGAAGTTCTCTCAACCACCTGCTGGTGGTCCCAGTGCAAGGAAACAATAGGATTCTCAACCAGCTGCTAGTGGTCCTAGTGCAGAGCAATAACAAGTTTCTCAACCTTTTGTTATTGGTCCCAGTGCAGAGCAACAACAATCTTCTCAACCTGTTGCTGCTGGTCCCAATGCTGATGCTAGTGCTCCGGAGAAAGATATTGATGATACTTCTGGGGAAATGGTAGGAAATGAAACCCATAAAGGACAAAAAAAAATAGTGACGTAGTTTGACAATGTTAGCCAAAATCCACAAGGCAAAAGAAAAAGGCATCAACTTTCAGGTGGGATGGAATAAGCGTGGTTAATATGTTAACCCCAACAAATGTATCTTTAGTAGCTACATTGGAATCGTCACTTGGCAACACATACCGATTTATGTATAGTCATGGCACCATGTTGTAACTGATCTTAATACACTAATGTGGAAAGAGATTACAGTAACATTATGATAACGTTTTTTTAACTTATTAAAATAAAATAACAAAAAATTTACTTAATCTTAATCATCCATTGAAGAGTTCATTTATAGTAGATGCCTCGCATGAGGAATATGTACTAAGAGTTGCAGGAAGGATTCATAGAGTTTTCCACACAATTTTAATGAAATATAATCTTAATGATACTGAAGAGAAAATCAAGTTGCACCCATCTGCTCTTTATGCACACTTGATATCCCAAGGAGCGTGGGATGCGTTTATCAACCATTTTGGGGAGAAGACTTTTCAGGTACATTGTGTGGGGTAATACGTTGTTTGGCATTTCTTATATTCATAACTTTGATTTATAGTTTTTTATTTATGAAACAGCAACTGAGTGCTTAAAATAAAATATGCACAGCAGAACCATCGTACCCTTACTATAAAGCAAGGTTGGGGTACGCTTCACTTTATAAATAATTGGTACGTCTTTTAAATCTACCGTACTACTTCTATGTGATATAAAACAACACCATGACCATGTTTCTCTGTTTATATGTAGATTGATGAATCTAAATAAAAATCTAAATTCATCCCACGCCATGAGATATGGAAGTAGGATCATATTAATAAAGAGGGAATACTGATAGATGAAAACACACAAAAAGTGTGGGAAACATGTGTAAGTATGACATAATATAAATTTGATTTTTTAAATCGCTACTACATTACAATGACTACTTATTTTTCTATATTTTCTATTTAAAATAGTCACAGGAATCAACAACACCTGCACCAGATGCAGACATACTTTCAGCAGCCTTCAAGTGGCCAGACCAGTATGGCCGCGTCGGTGGTGCTAGTTTTGGGGTGACACCCCGAACATATTTTCAAAAACAAAAACAAGCGGATGATGAAAATAAAAAAATGGAAAAGATACAGAAAAATTAGTTATTTTTCAAGAATAATTACAACACCAAAAAGAGATGATAGAAAAATTGAATGGGGAGAGGCAAAGAGAAGAAACAACTCAACAACAACCCATGCGTGACAATCCCCCCCCCACCAGCTTTGAGGCAAGACATTCCCCTAAAAAACCTGACTTAGCTGAGGTAATAAATGTTTTAATAATTGTTTCTGTGAAATGTGATTCACATAGACATTGATACCTTTCCTGTACTAATATTCTATAGGGTGAAAATGACTGTGATTTATATCTAGCAACTCCCACATATCGCCTTGTAGCGAGGGATACGATGTTCAGTACGCAGAACGACATGCTACACAATAGACATCTTTCAACAGATCATTTCAGAGTGTCAATTAACGTATCTAATGAGATGATTGTCGAGCTACCTATTCCAAATGACGATGAAGACATTCATATGGTTGAACAAGTTGTTGTAACATTCATCGCATGGACGTCAGTTCTTGTAAAAAAACATGTCGATAAGGAGGTATCCATTTCCAAGTTATTTTTCAAGCTAGACCTTTAACATTTAAGGAAAAATGGTCTGAACCAGTGAATGTTATTACAGAACGACAAAGAGAAGGGGGTAAAACGAAATATCAGCTCAAATCTATCTCAAGGATCATCCAACCGATTGAAACGGTCTTTTGAGATCACCTTCAACCCACGCGTTCTATATCCACAGTTAATATCATTGTAGGATCATGTGGATACAATGTTGATAGACATCAATTCACACACAGTTGTTTTTGAAAAAATATGTAAGGAGAGGAAACATCAGATTTCATTAGTGCTGAAAATGTAAATGAAATCTTCAAGTATGAATGGATAGGCACCTCATTTTTAAATGTATACGTGATGTATGTTTTCATGATTTGATTTTACAAAACCTGATATACTCTGATAATAATGACTAACTACATTTTATAATTTTCATAGGCGTATATATGAAAAAAAAAGTGAAGGGATTTCTCCATGAATAAAAATTTGGACTCATTAGTCTTCACATCACCTCTTCAAAAGAAGAAATAGATTCTGATAAAGAGGCTGCAATAATGTCATCCCTGCTCAAATCGTTTGAAAAAAAAATTACAGATGACAGACTCTTTTTAATACCTATGATGCAGGGCTAAACTCTACAATTTAATCATATCAACTATATTTTCATGTCTTTATTTACTTATTCTTTTTTAGGGAGCATTGGATGCTGATTGCAGTCAATTTGGATACTCCAAAGATTTATTTTTCTGGATTCAATGCATGGATATCCAACAAACCGACCATGCATAATGGAGTTTGTTAATTTGTAATACACTAGATCCAACATTTTAAAACTAAACATTGAGTTATATAATTTATGTTATATTTTAATGAGGATTATGTTATGATAGGGTGATGCATAAATATCTTCTAATGCCTGGAATGAATCCAGGGAATAAGGGTGAGAAAGCCTACATGATCTACAACTGGAAAATTATCTGGGTATATATAATAACATTGCACTATTGAAACACATATGAAAACAAATTACTTATTATTGTCAATTTTTCTGCAGTGTCCAAAACAAACAAATGAAAAGGAATGTGGTTATTATGTTTGTAAATTTATGAAAGAGATCGTATTTCCTAAACAAACTAGCATCCCTGATGAGGCATTTTCAAAAATAATTACGAGTTCATTTAAAATATTTATTAATCCTTTGTGTATTTATATTTTTTCAGTACTACCATGAATGTTGAAAAACACATATTCAAAAGATGATATAGATGTGTTTAGAAATGAATGAGAAATATACCTGATGGAAGATTGTACACAAATAGGATGAAGGTGAATTACTACTAATGGTATCCATATATGATCATTAATATATCCCTTTTTTACACTTACTGAGCATATATGATCACCATTTATTATGTTTTATATCCTTAGGTTATGAAGAATGGTTTTAGATATGATTTTTCTTTCTAGTAAAGAATAACTCATTAGACTACACTGGTCGATAGTGTGTAAGTCGACCGATGTATAGTCATTCAATCCACTCATGAGCATCTTAAAATCATGATGGGAACCAATATCTTGGATTTTCAATTTTCAAATTTTAGTTTCCCTTATATGTGTGTGGGGGGTGTCCAGGATGGAGGGGGTGTCCAAGAGTGGGGGGTGTTTAGAATAGGGAGTGTCCAATAGGGAGGGGGTGTCTAAATGTGATGTGTACGAATCGACTACACCACAATCTGACGCACGGTGTGACCGGTATGGCTAAAAGTGTCTGAAACCAGTTTGAAATTGACATTAAGGTTAGAAAACAACACTACTGACATACTGAAAACTGAGAAAACGTGTTTGGATTGTTTTGATACATTAGGACAACGATCCATGTGTCATTTTTGGGGTTTACGAATCGACCGCACATCAATCTGACGCACGGTGTGACCGTTATGGCTAAAAGTGTCTGATAAGAGTTTCAAATTGACATTAAGTTTAGAAAACAACACAAATGACATATGGAAAACCAATCATACCCGTTTGGATTGTTTTTATACTTTAGGAAAACGATCCATGAGTCATTTTTTACGTGTATGAATTGACTGTACCCCAATCCGATGCACGGTGTGACCGGTATGGCTAAAAGTGTCTGATACAAATTTGAAATTGACATTAAGTTTAGAAAACAACACTACTTACACACAGATAACTGAGAAAACACATTCAAATTGTTTTTACACTTTAGGAAAATGATCCATGAGTCATTTTTGAGGTGTAAAAATTGATTTCACCTCAATCTGATGCACGGTGTGACCGGTATGGCTAAAAGTGTTTGATAACAGTTTCAAATTGACATTAAGTTTAGAAAACAACACAAATTACATACGTAAAACTGAGAAAACACATCCATATTGTTTTGATACTTTAATAAAACAATCAATGAGTCATTTTTGATGTGTACGAATTCACCGAACCTCAATCTGATGCACGGTGTGACTGGTATGCCTAAAAGTGTCTGATACCAGTTTCAAATTGACATTGACTTTAGAAAAAAACACTACTGACATATGGAATACTGATAAAAAACGTTATAATTGTTTTTATACTTTAGGAAAACTATTCATGAGTCATTTTTGACGTGTACGAATTGACCACACCTCAATCTGACACACGGTGTGACCGGTATGGAAAAAAGTGTCTAATACCAGTTTCAAATTGACATTAACTTTACAAAACAAAACTAATGACGTATGGAAAACTAGTAAAACGTGTTCAGATTGTTTTGATACATTAGGAAAACGATACATGAGTCATTTGTGATGTGTACGAATTGACCTCACCTCAATCCGACACACGGTGTGACGGGTATGGCTAAAGGTTTCTGATACCAGTTTGAAATTGACATTAAGTTTAGAAAAAAACACTACTGACATATGGAAAACTAACCAACTGCGTTCGGATTGTTTTGATACTTTAGGAAAATGATCCGTGAGTAATTTTTCACATGTAAAAATCAAATGCACCTCAATCCGACAAACGGTGTGACCGGTATGGCTAAAAGTGTATGATACCAGTTTGAAATTGACATTAAGTTTAGAAAACAACACAAATGACATACAAAAAACTGAGCAAATGCGTTCAGATTGTTTTGATACTTTAGTACAACGATCCATGAGTCATTTTTGACGTGTAAAAATTGACCACACCTCAATCTGACGAACGATGTGACCTGTATGCCTAAAAGTGTCTGATACCAGTTTGAAGTTGACATTAACTTTAGAAAACAACACTTCTGACATATGGAATACTGAGAGAAAACATTCGGATTGTTTTGATACTCTAGTACAACGATCTATGAGTCATTTATGATGTTTACGAATTGACCTCTCCTCAATCCGACACATGGTGTGACTGGTAAGGCTAAAGGTTTCTGATATCAGTTTGAAACTAACATTAACATTATAAAACAACAAAAATTACATACGAAAACCAAGAAAACACATTTGGATTGTTTTTATACTTTAGGAAAACAATCCATGAGTCATTTTTTAGGTGTATGAATTGACCTCACCTCAATCTGACGCATGGTGTGACCGGTATGGATAAAAGTGTCTGATAATAGTTTCAAATTGACATTAAGTTTAGAAAACAACACACATGACATACGGAAAACCATGAAAATGTGTTCAGCTTGTTTTGATACTTTAGGAAAACGATATATGATTCATTTGTGACGTGTAAGAATCAACTACACCTCAATTCGATAGACGGTGTGACTGGTATGGCTAAAAGTGTCTAATACCAGTTTCAAATTGACATTAACTATAGAAAACAACACTATTGACATACGGAAAACCGAGCAAACACATTAGGATTGTTTTGATACTTTAGGACAACTATACATGAGTCATTTTTGACATGTAAGAATCAACCGCACCTCAATCTGATGCACGGTGTGACCAGTATGGCTAAAAGTGTCTGATACCAGTTTGAAATTGATATTAACTTTAAAAAACAACAATATTGACATATGAAATACCAGGAAAACGCATTTGGATTGTTTTGATACATTAGGAAAACGATCCATGAGTCATTTGTGAGGTTTAGGAATTGACTGAACCTCAATCCGACGCATGGTGTGACCGGTATGGCTAAAGGTTTCTGATAACAGTTTCAAATTGACATTAATTTTAGAAAACAACACACATGACATACGAAATACCGAGGAAATGCATTCGGATTGTTTTGATACTTTAGGAAAATGATCCATGAGTCATTTGTGAGGTGTACGAATTGACCTCCCCTCAATCTGATGCACGGTGTGACCGGTAATTCTTTTCATTAGATAAAGAATCAGTATTTATTAAATGAGATAAATCATCCAAAAACGTATTGATTTTACATTATTCCCTTTCATTGTTATCAAAATTAAAACATTTGAGTTTATCATTTCCGTATTTTAGTTTCACATTTCCATATTAACGTATTCTTTCATATTAATGTTTTAATTTATTTCATTAATGTATTACTAACATAATATTTGTTTTCTTATATAGGCGAATTTTTTTCCTTGAGTTTTGATGCTTTGTTCGGCAACAAATACCGTGGACGACAATTTTTGAGAGAGGATCAGGGATATCAAAGGATGAAACATTAATGTTTATAATTTTTGTTGGATAATTGTAATTGTAAACATTTAAAAATTTGTTTGAAATGTATATAGTAGTGTGTTTTTTTGTATTCTTGATGTTAAGTAAATGTATATATGATTATTTGTGAACATATTGATTGTGGGTGTTGTTTTGTATAGGTGTATAGGTGTTGTTTTGTACAGGTCCAGGTGCTAGTTTTTCCAAGTTCTGGTTCTGCAGGTGCAGATGAAGGAACCTTTATCAGCGCTATATTGAGCACTGATAAAGGAAACCTTTATCAGCGCTATCTTGAGCACTAATAATAGGGCCCTTTATCAGCGCTAGGAAAGAACTTTAAATTCCAATTTAGATAAATGGGGGTCCCCTTTATCTTCTATGGAATTTACAGCGCTTTTCTAGTGTTGTTAATGTCGGTTTTTAGCGCTGATAAAGGGCCAATTTGTAGTAGTGTAATTAAGGGTAAAAATATGATTATAAAATTACCCTAACACCTTCGAAAATTCTATTGAATGAATAAAAGTCGATCCATATCACCTAAGGGTATAAATAGATTCATTTCATGGACTTTTGACCAAGAAGATGATGTAATTATTATTAAAACCCAAGAAAGTGACAACATGTCACTCTCTTATATCATATAAGTGTAATAATTTTAATTTAGTGATAATCATCATAAAACATCGAATATAAATAGTCTCTAGAAATATAATAAAATTATATACATCATGGGAATTTATTTATAATTTAGAGGGATTAAATAATTGTCATTAATGGTGACACAATAGTGATGCAGAAATTGTTTATTTAGTGAAAAATCAATCATATGGTTTTTATTAAACTAATAGTGACCCTAAAATGCACAAAAACCTGACCAAAACATATTGGTCATGTACATGTAAACCATAATAATCCAATGGTCTAATATTTTACCATTTTGATCCTTATAAAAGCAATTATGACACTTATTTTATTTTATTTTAAATGACTTCAAAGTTGTCACCTTCATAATTTAATAAATATAACAATTAAAATGTTGTGATTTTAAGATGATAAATTCTAGTAAAAGTATTATTATTAAGTTTAATAGATTCATCTTAATCATATTATTTTATTTTTAATTTTTATGCAACAAATAGATATATTAAATAATTATACAAAAATGTTGTAGTAATTATTTTATTAAGAGAAATATCAAATAAATGGTTTTAAAAATATTAAAATAAATATTATATGAAATATTTAATGTCCTACACTAATTTTCTAGATTAATATGACATGTTAGAAATATATTAAATATTTTTGATCTAATATATATTCTCTTTGTATTTTATTTAAATTCAAATAATTGAATAGCGTCAAAATTGATACTATTGATATTTTATAAAAATAACATATTAAAAAATTGTTTAAAATCACAAAAATAATTAAAAATTTAAAATTTAAAATTATATGGTCTAAAATTTAATAATTTATCTAATTATAGAAAATTCACAACACATAAGTAAGTATTTATAAAAATTTAAAAATTACAATTTTATTGCCACAAATAAATTTAAATAGATTAAATAATTATAAATCAAATTGATAAGGTTTAAAATAAACTCCAAACATGTATAAATTTTATTGGATGATGAGATTACAACCCAATCTCATATCATATAAGAATTTGATTCATTTTGGATGTTTTAAGTGGGGTTTGAATTTATTATAAATTAATATTTCTTATGTTTCCAAAGGTTCCCCTCTCCTCCCTTATAAAAGGGAACCTCCTCCCTCTCCTCTTCACACATATTTGATCCTTTATTCTTGGCCAAAATCTGCCCATTTATCTTCTCCAATTCCCTAGAAAAATACTATAGGTCTTGTTATTCTTCAAAGACCAACTTTAGTGCCATAATAGGAAGTTTAAAGGACACACTTTGAGGAAGAGGTAATACCTTCTGCCGATTCTTTCAAGTTTATTTCTTCTTTTACTTCCTATTATTTAGTTATTTAATTATAAAGTAATAACATAAGTATTAATTATATACTGATATATTATAAATATGAAACAATCATTTTTCACCTTATATCCATCCTACGGAAAATGAAATCACCGTGCGTGCGTACGTACGGAATACTATCTCCACACCGTGGTGTAATATTTTTTTCCACCACCACCTTACTTGGATGGGTATAAGGGTGTAAGGAATAAATATATATTATTATTATAAAATTATACTAATTCTAAGATATTATATCATCCACTCTAATTCCATTCAATAATTATGGGAACAATATTATCGCTCGTGCGTACATACGGATTACCATCTCCACGACGCGATGAGATTCATTCTCCAAGTTAACCATTAAAGAATGATTATAATGTATATTTAATAAATAATCATGAAATATATGACATATTAATTATACTATATTTATTTATATGTTATTTACTTACTTCAATTTAAGTCGATAAGGAAAGGAAAACAGTGTTCATGCGTACTTACGGCCTACCGTCTCCATGAACGGTGTGTTTCATTTCATTTATCTATCTATTATATATATATATATATATATACTGAATATATATGATATATAAATCATGTTTACATTCTGGAGGTAATTAAATCATGATATAAGTAATAATAATATCAAGAACAACAAGTCCAAACACGTATGATAAATGAAAAGAATATTACCCAAAACGTTTCCTTAACATGGAATTGACAAATGAATGGGTAATATAAAAAACTAAGTGAATCATATATGATATCATATGAATGACTATGATTCTGAAATAAGTCAATGAAATTATTTAAATCATTATACAGGAGGTTAGGATACGTATAAAGCATATCGGACCTAGGGTAAGAGATGATTTTTAAAATCTTATTTTTATCTGAGATTGCTTATACATAAGTATTTACGGGGGTTATATTTTTCATCTATGTCCATAAAAATGTTTTCATAAAGTGTTTAAAATTCTTCAATATAGTTTTAAAGTCATGTTTACCCCTACTGACTTTTACTTTGTGTTATGGAAGGAATCATGCTTTTGTTTACCATACGTGGTACGTTTTAAATTTTCAGGAAAAAGTAATAGGAGAATGTTTTTTTAACTTATACGGCATGAATATATTTTTATGGTTTTATAGCTACTTATTTTCATGAAGAATAATCTACAATGTTTCATGACTATTTTCAATAAAATCCTTTTCTTTTAAAATTTCATGGCATTTTTTGAAAAGAAAATGATTTTTAAGAAGAAAGGATATTTTCCTCAAGAATTAATTTCAAGTGTTTTATCAAAACCATTTTCCTTCTAAGAGGACATTATTTCATATGTGTATGTTTCAAGAATAATGTCTCTATGATTTACATGGTTTCACTTTTCTTATGATTAAATTATATCCATTTGTTTTATATGGATTATGTTATGATGGGATGATGTTTATGAAACCCATTTTATTCATTGGGTTATGTTGAATGATTTATGGTTATGTTGTGGCACACTTAAGAATGATTTAATTATGAGATGGTTGGGACCTATATCTCCCTACAATTAATTGGGTAATTAATTATATCTCATGAGATAGACATGGCTGGAACGACAAGTTAATCCAGTTCGGTGATACAGGACAAGAATGAGGAGTGAACTCGATTCAGTAAGGGACATTGTCCACTATGATGGTCTTGGAAGAAATGCCTTGGCTACTATGGAAATAATAACATGTGAATAATGGTTTCCACAATTACATGTTTTTTTCCCATTCTAGTTTATCATGATTAATGTTCCTTTATGAACTATGCCTTATGTACTACCATGTTTAATGGCATTGCTTAATATTTTGATGTTTAGATTTTATTCTCATGTATTTATGTTCAAATGTTGATGGATTGTTTTATGTTCTCCATGTTTACCATTACGGAGCATTTGAGCTCACCCTTTTTATGTTTTCTTTTCCCCAGGATATAAATAAAGGTTTTAGGTAAAAACACAAAAGTGGAAGATCTTTATGGGAGATGTTGAAGATCTTTCACCATGATTAGAAGATTATGTACAGAGTTTCCAAATACACTAAACTATTACGGTCCTTTGGTGTCATTTTTTTTGTTATGTATTAATTGTTACACAAAAGTAATGTAATGTCCAATTTTTTGGGTTATGACATTTGGAGGTAAGAAATGAAATTCATCGTTCATGGAGACAGTAAGTTGTACGTACGCATGAACGCTACTTTCCTTTCTATTTATTATTTTAATGGAATTAAAACATAATGATACATAGGTATATTATAATTAAAGTATAATGTCATATATAATATCATTAACTCTATCCTTTATACATCCCACATGAGGCATTAACAAGTCAGGTCACTTTGAGGGGGTTGTAGTCCGCACTTCCTCTAATGAGATTAATGAGATTACCCATAATGGAAACCATAAAGGCATGATATTAATAGAAATTAAAGAATCATAAAGAAAACAGAAACATAATATATATCATATATAAATACAGTTCCATCATAATGGCCACCATTGGAGGTGGTAGGAGATAATCAAACAATCATCGTTTCGTGAGGCCTTAGTTTGCCATCCACAGAAATATTATGTTCTTCATCCATTAGATGGAGGTGTGTGTAAGTGTAGTTCAAATAATTCTCATAAAAACATCCTAGTATATTGAGGATTCTGGTGTTGTTACAAAATAAAGGAATAAAAAGAGTTTATGGGTTAGATAAGTAAAATAAAAGAAAACAATTTAAGTGAAAACGTTACCTCTAATTTGGGTAACTCCATTTCGTTTGACCCAAAGGACTTATTTAAGATCCTTCTGCCTAAGTTAAGGCTTCTAGGTGGAGGATAGAGATTTAGGGAGATTAATTGGTAAGATTTTGGATGATCCAAATGGCTTCAAAGGTGTGAGTAATTGGTTAGAAGTGGTCTCCTTTTATAAGGGGGAGGAGGGGCTCTTTAGGAAAGTGTGAAAATATTATTTTATTATAAACTTATATTCAATTTCAAAAGTTCCAACAATCATTAGAGCCAAAGATAAGATTACTCATGGTCGAAATAAAATCATCCAATAAGAATTGGACATGATTTGGATGTTATTTTAATATTTATAATCTTATTTATTTAAATGATTTATTAATCAGGTAAACAGTACATCATTATAGTGTCATAAATAATTTAAATTATTTTATGTTCAAAAATTATAAAAAAATATACCATGATATATGAAATCTTTTTAGATTTACAATGAATATTTATAGACAAAAATATTCTTTATATAACACCATATAAAAATTAATTTACTAAAAGGTTTTTGTTTATGTAATTTTTCCCTTTACATTAAATTAATTAATCTAAAGTGTCATTATCATTCATAAGTGGCTCCATGGGGTCCCAAAATCGACCCAAGGATTCCCATGGTCGGCCATTACTCATCTAATAATGTTAGGACAAGTGTTAAGGTAATTTTGAATTATTATAATATTCTTTTTTCCTTGAATTACCCAATTTACCTTTAACTGCGGTAAATAAAAGTCAAAAGTTACTATTCACCAAAAAATTATTTTCACCTTATTAAACCAAATTTTACTAACTAATAACAACCATGTATGTCGGATTTTTGAAATTCAGTTCATAGAAGTGGTAAAATTTCATTTAAATGAAAAATTTAGTTTTTTAACTACTATTAAGTGGTTTCACTATTAATCAAAAATTGAAGTTTTTCAGAAAAATACCAAAAATTCAGCCTAAGCTATATGTGATATTCCAAATTCAAGAATGATGTTTAGTTTTACAAATTCAAAACATAAAAGTGTCAATAATTAATTCCCGTTGTTAAAACAAATTGCGTGTTTTTAAAAAACAATAATGATCAAATGATTGACACTTGTTTATGTCCAATTTCAAAGTGAAATTAATTCCAATGACCAAAATTATATTAAATGATAAAAATATATTCTAATTATACTTTAAAACCAATTAAAAATATAATCTAACCACATTATTAAATCATATTAAATGGCACTTTTGAAATAAAATACAATACATTCACTTTTCATTAAAAAAATGAACTTTATCGAAAAAATCCAAAAAAATTACAAAAAGTATATTTTTATGTCCCCATTCTAAAGAAGGACGTTATTTGGTCATATAGAATGTATTAAAGTAACAAAAACTAGATTTAAAGAGGGATCGACATTAAAAGTCGATAAACGTGCCTTTCAATGTAAATTATGCTTAAAATTAGATTCATTCACATTTTAAGCCTCTAACATTTATTGGATAAATGCAAATACGTTTATCAAACATGTATAATCATATTTTAGTTAGTTTTGTTCATTCCTGCCAATACAACGGCTAGTATTTAACTATCATTTAAAATAATAATATTATATTATTAGTGTGCAACGTAATATTTCAAAGAAACTCGTTGTTGCGTATCAGGTACGGTATCAAAAATAGAAACCCTTTTAAAATAAAATTAATATTTAATTCAGAAATGTTAATAAATATAAAATATGTCTTATTCTTCATTAACTTGGGATGTTACATCCTTCCCATTTTTGGAAATTGCGTCCTCACAATTTTTATTCACTGATCAAAATAAGTGGGGGTATTTATCCCTCATAGAATTTTCAGATTCCCACGTTGCCTCTTCAATCATATGGTTTTTCCACAAAACCTTTACCTGGTGAATTACCTTATTCCGCAAAACTTTCTCTCTACGATCATGAATCTATACTGGTTTTTCTTCATAAGAGATATCCTCTTCCAACTGAACTACCTTTGGGCTCAAAATATGAGATGGATCTGGCATATACTTTCTCAACATCAAAAAATGAAATACACTTTGTACCTGGGATAAACATGGAGGTAAAGCCACTATGTACGCAACTGATCCAACTTTCTCTAGAATTTCATAAGGTCTAATGAACCTTAGACTCAACTTTCCCTTCTTACCAAAACGCATCACACTTTCCCATGGAGAAACATTGAGAAATACATGATCACCTACCTCAAAAGAAATATCCTTCCTCTGGTTATCTGCATAACTTTTCTGTCTTCTCTAAGTTGTTCTCATCTTCTTCTGAATCAACTGAACTTTCTCTGCCATCTCTTCTACCAATTCTGGTCCCATTAGCTTCCTCTCACCTCCTTCATCACAAAATGATGGAGTTCGACAACTCTTTCCATATAATGCCTCAAATGGAGCCATCTATATACAAGAATGATAACTATTATTATATGAAAAATCAACCAAAGAAAGATGTTGGTCCCAACTTCTCAGATAATCCATCGAGCAAGCACGTAGCATATCCTCTAATGTATGAATTGTTCATTCTGATTTCCCATCTGATTAAGGGTGAAAAGTTGTACTAAAATTTAATTCATTACCCAACAACTTCTGAAGGACTTTAAGAAAGTTAGAAGTAAACCTGGGATCAAGATCAGATATAATGGGGAGAGGAACTCCATGCAACCTGAATACCTCTTTAACATACAACTGAGCAAGTTGATCTAGAGACAATGTATCTCGAATAGGAAGGAAATGAGAAGATTTAGTCAATCGATCAACTATAACCCAGATTTCATTATTACCTCGGTATTTCATTGATAATCCCACAACAAAGTCCATGGATATATTTTCCCATTTCCACTCTGGCACTGGTAGAGGCTGAATCATCCCTTTTGGTAACTGCCACTCTGCTTTAACCTACTGACAAGTCAAAAACATCAAAGTAAAATCAGAAATATCTCTTTTCATTCCATCCCACCAGTAATACTCACGGAGATATCTGTACATCTCAGAACTGCTAGGATAAACTAAAAATGGAGAACTATGAGCTTAACATAACAACTCATTCTTGAACTGTGTATCACAAGTCACATATAATCTATTCCAAAACCTCAATACACAATCATTCTCAATGTAAAAAATCAAGCAACTTATCCTTTTGAACCAACTCTACCTTTTTCTGCAACTCACTGTCTTCCTTCTTCGCTTTCTTAATTTTGTATGATAGAGATGATCTCACTAACACCTGATACAAAACAGAAGAATTTCCTGCACCAAAAACTTCTATTCCAAAGTTTATCAAATGAAAATCCAAAGGATCTTGTCCTAAACGTAACATGGTTAATGAAGCAACACTTTTTTGACTCAAAGCATCAGCCACTTTATTTTTTTTTCTCCGATGGTAATGGATGGTGAAATCATAATACGTGATTAATTACAACCATATCCTCTGTCTCATGTTCAATTCTATCTAAGTGAATATATACTTCAAACTTTTGTGATCAGTATATATTTCATCTGTCTCAAACATAAGGTTATGACGATTTATATACATAAGTTTATATTATGGTGAGATTAACTGTATATGATTCCAAAAATGGACTTATACTTCAACTATCATTCTGATTAATAAAATAAAACAAATTTATACTAACCATATACTTCCTGTAGGCTAGTGGTAGGAGATAAAGGCCTGTCACACTTCAGTTGTGGGTTTGATTCCCACAACCCTATCTGACGCGACAGGTTTTCACCCATATTAAGGGTAGTCCTTTTTCTAAAACATTACTATTACAACATTCCAAAAATTATATCAAAAATTTCTAGCCTTAAAAAATACTATCTGATGTCCAACTTAATGCATTCCAACCTTTAGGCTTATCAGAAATACTTCTGTCCAATCTCAGAGTATACAGAAAACAACTACTTGAAAGGTCATCTACCAAGCATGTGAATACCATCATTTATCCCCCATATATCATAAGATATATCTTTTTTGTCACATTCTAAACATTTTAATTCATTAATCATGTATTCTCTTAAAAATGAATACCCATTGAAACTTAGTGAAAACATGAATACTGTCAAAAGATAACTCTATATACATACCAAAATCCCAAAATTTCTATATACTCGAACCATGATTTCACTTTGTCCTTATATCAGTCATGAACTCATTAATAATATCGAAAATATTGTTTTCTCCTTCTCCATTCATTATGCGCATATCATATTCTTTTAAAAAATATCTAAAAAACATTTCATGGTTACCTGTACCATTCAACATATACTTTCAAATACTTTAGGAAAAAAATAGTGTAACAATCCTTAGATGTTTCTTTATTCCATAGTACCATTAACATAACTCATGGTAAACATACAATCATTCCACTACCTTCTTAAACCATTTACCGAGCTTCATAATTTTATTCCTCAACACTTCTTTCATCTCATATATCATTTGTAGTTTCTTCATCATCATCAACATAAATACTACTCATACGACCATGCTGATTCTCTTCAAGAGATTTTCCCTAAGGGAATTGGTTTGCATAATTCCCATACATTCCACATTTAAAACATTTAATAGTTGTTGATGTCTTAGAAATACCATTATCCTTGTTCATGGTGATAACTGAACCTTTTCCTTTGCACTTACTGTATTTCTATCCTTCTTTTCCAAACCTGAAGCATCTTCCAGTTCCTTTGAAACATTATCCTTGATGCCTCTTCCCACATGATTTACATCAGGGAAATTGAACTTTATTTCCTGTATGATCATCATGAAACACCATATTTCTCTTATTAGCTGAGTTAAGAAACTTACCAAAGTTGATATTATTGATCATATTATAAGATTGGTGATTAGGCATAGTAATGATGTTTTGCCTTCCAAATCCCATTTCATTTGCATTCTCGGGAAGAATATCATTCCATTGTCTATAATATTCTCTATTAACATGAATCTTCCTCTTTCCAGACATTTTCTAAAACCAAAAAAGAATAGTGTGAGAGGCAAAAATCATGCTAGGAAAAAAACATAATAAAGGGGAGTACTTTCAATATCTAAGATTTTAAGTTTAATCATAGGTTTTTCATGATTGCTATCATAATTCTATAATGATAACCTATACTTATACCTACTCATAGGGACATCCCTAGACATACCTTATAAATATCTCTAAGGATCTCACTTAAAGTTTTCGCATCCTAGAGGGGATCTCCATGCAACATTACTACCAATTTAACATACAACCGAGAAAGTTGATCTAGAGAAAAAGTATCTCTAATAGGAAGGAAATGAGCAGATTTAGTCAATCGATCGACTATAACCCAGATTGCATTATTAGCTCGAGATGTCTTTGGTAATCCCATAATGAAGTCCATGGATATATTTTCCCATTTCCACTCTGGAACCGATAGAGGCTGAAGCATCCCTTTCGATAACTGTCACTCTGCTTTAACCTACCTAACAAGTCAAACACTTCACAGTAAAATCAGCAATATCTCTTTTCATTCCATCCACCAATAATACTCACATAGACCTCTATACATCATAGTACTACCAGGATGAAATAAAAATAGAGAACTAAGATCTTCACATAAAAACTCATTCTTCAACTATGAATTACAAGGCACACATAATCCATTCCCAAACCTCAATACTCAATCGTTAACAATGATAAAATTAGGCAACTTGGCCTTCTGAACCAACTCTAACTTTTTTTGCTACTCACTGTCTTCCTTCTGCACTTGCTTAATTCTGTCTGATAGAGATGATCTCACTGGCACTAGATACAAAACATAAGAATTTACTACACCAAAAACTTCTATTCCAAATTTTATCAAATCTAAAAACAAAGGATCTTGTTCCAAACATAACATGGTTAACAAAGAATTACATTTTCGACTCAAAGAATCAGCCACTTTATTTTCTTTTCCTAGATTATAATGGATGGCGCAATCAAAATCCTTGATTAATTCCAACCATCTCCTCTTTCTCAGGTTCAATTATTTCTGAGTGAATACATACTTCAAAAATTTATGATCATTATATATTTCTCACTTTATTCCATACAAATAATGCCTCTAAATTTTTAAATCAAAAACAACAGTAGCTAATTCCAAATCATGTGTAGGGTAATTTAACTCGTGAGGTTTCAACTGACGTAAAGCATAAGCAATTACCTGATCATTCTGCATTAGGACACAACCCAGTCCTTTCAATGAAGCATCACTGTAGATAACAAACTCACCATTTCTACATGGAAGTTCCAAAACTGGAGCATTCACCAATCTTCTTTTCAATTCCTGAAAACAATCATCACATTATTTTTTCCAGATGAACTTAACACCTTTTTGAGTTTACTTAGTCATTGGACTAGATAACTATGAAAAAGTTTGAACAAAACTTCAGTAATAACATGAAAAACCAAGAAAACTAAGGATCTCGGTTATATTTGTGTTTCTTGGCCATTCCTCAACAACTTTTGTTTTAGCAGGATCAATAGTTATTCCATTTTTTGAAACAATGTGACCAAGGAAAGAAATTTATTGTAACCAAAACTCACACTTGCTTAAATTACCATAAAGTTTATTTTCATTTAAGGTTTTCAAGATGATGCTTAAATGAATTTCATTCTCCTATTTAATTTTATAATAAACCAAAATATAATCAATGAACAGAACCACAAACTTATCCATGAATTAACGTATAATTTTATTCATAAGATCCATGAATACAGCAGGTGCATTAGTTAAACCAAAAGGCATAATGAAAAATTCATAATGGCCATATCTAGTACGAAACGTGGTCTTTAGAATGTCTGCTTCTTTTACATTCAACTGGTGGTACCAAGACCTCAAATCAATCTTCAAAATATACTGGCCATCCTGGAGCTGATCAAGAAAATCATCGTTATGAGGCAAATGATACTTATTCTTAATAGTGATTTTATGCAATGATCTATAATTAATGCAAAGTCTCATTGAACCATCTTTCTTTTTAACAAACAAAACATGAGCACCCCATGGTGATGTGCTAGGTCGAATGAAACCTTAATCTAATAACTTCTCCAATTGCTTCTGTAACTCTAAAAGTTCAATTTGTGACATTCGATAAGGGGGTTTTGAAATTGTCTTAGCATCAGGAACTAAGTCAACAGTAAATTCAAATTTCGGATTAGGTATAATACCAAGAAACTCATTTGGAAAAACATCAAGGTACTCATTTACCACTGGAACATAATTAATCTGAACAGTTCCTTTGTTTTCAAGAATATGTGCACCGTAAAATTCATTTCCATCTTTTACTAGTTTCTCATCTTCCTGATATATTATTAACAGTAAGGGTTCATTTTTGTATACAAACTGTGAATCATTATAAAAAGAAACCTCTTTAGCTCTTCAGTAAATCTTAGAATGATAAACAGAAAGCCAATCCAAGCCCAATATAACATCAAACTCTACTAGAGGAAAAATAATAAGGTTTGCAGGTAGATTCTCTCCGCACACAAGGATTGGAATGTTCTTATGTTTTTTTTCTCTTCATTTCCTCTATGTGTTTTTACCATAAGTTCTGTATTCATATCTTGATATGGAATTCCCAATTTACTAGAAAACTTCTCAGAAATGAAAGAGTGTGTAGACCCTGAATCAAACAACACAATGGCATAATCTGAACAGACAAACAGTGTACCTGATACAACTTCATTTGATGGCCCAACATCTGCTGAACAAGTTGCAAAGGATTTCACCACCCCTTACTTCTTGTAGTCTGGTTGTTTTCCCACATTTGAGTTCTTTTTTGGACACTCATTTACATAATGACCCATTTCATTGGACTTAAATCATTTTTCTGACTGTAAATCATATTTTTTCTTACCATTACCCTGATCTGTTTCAGTTCAATTACAATCCTTATGTCCTATTTTACCGCATCGGTAGCACTTACCAGAATTCAAAAGGCATTCCCCATCATGATTTTTACCACAATTTTCACAAACTGTAAAAATATGTTTCTTACCATCAAACTTTTTTGAAGAGTTCTTCCCTTTCACCTTCAACCGCATCCTCTTATTATGTTGTTTGTAAAAGAATACATGATCATCAACAAACTCCATTTCCACCTTCTCCGCAAAATGAACAAGTTTTTCAAAACTTTTTAACTCATGAGATGCTAAAGACTTTGGATACTTTTGCATTAATCCTGAGTAAAAAATGGTTGATTTTGCTATCAATATCTCGTATTAAATTTGGAACATACCTTCCCAGTCGAGTGAATGTTTCTTCATAAGCAGCCACTAAGTCATCCTCATGCCTCAATTCCAGGAATTTTTTTTCCATTATAATATGAACCACCTTTTGAAAATATTTCTCAAGAAACATACCTTTGAATTCATCCCAATCAAGAGCATCAATCTCCTCAATATCCTTGATATTTTTCATCATCGACCACCACTAATCAACTTCACCTTCAAAATGGTAAACAACAAGACTAACCTTTTGATATTCTGAACAACCCACGAAAACGAAAATATTTTCTAGTGCTTTAATCCACCCTTCTACTAGCACCAGATCAGATGATCCTCTAAAAGATGGGGGATGTTGCCTCATGAAATGCCCCACTACTGACATGTTCCTCTGTGGTTCATCTTTATAATCTCATATATGGATTCCACCACCATTTATAGCCTGAGTCAACTATTCCATCACTGCAACAAATTTTTCAGTTCCAATTCCGACCATCTCAGGTTGTTGATTTGGAAGGTTTTCTTCCTCCTGATGTTGTCCCAACATAGTTGCTCTGTTTCCTCTACGGAAAGCCATTTTGAACAAAGAAATATCTTAGGCGAAGCAACATGGTAATATATAAATGCTATATGATATCAATATTAATATAAATTATTTATGGATATTAAGTTAACAATACTATAACTCCTAAAGTTATCAAAAATAACCTCTAATACCAACAATAAGGACCCGACCTTAAACATTACAAAATATTTAATTAAATGAATAATTCACATTGAGGTTCTTTTCAGGTTTAGAGTTTTAGTGAATTAGGATATGACTATTACATCTCAAAGGATTTCAAAACACACACTTCTACACAGTTTCCATTTTTTTCATAAAATAAAACTCTTGAAAAAAAGAGTCATGTCTAGTTCCATGTTTTAGACAGCATGACTTTTCCTTGATCCCATCCTTGGCCTGATTCATTTTTAAGTCATGTCAAAACATTTCAAAACTTGGGATGAGCACAAAAAGATCAGTAAGGGTTATAAAAACAGAAGGAAAACATTTGTTCATAGATACATACAAAAGATGAACTCTTTTACTTACCTCGTGAAATAATAATATTTATGAAAGATGCATAGAAATAATAAATCATAAAGGTAACATGTGGAATCCATATCATACTTACATTTTAGCTATCATAGCTCTATAGGGAGTTACTTTGGAATACCCATCACAGTATATTATCAAAATCTCTTTAGAGAAACATTCACGTTTACCTCCGTCACATTACCAAAAAAATTGGAGAGCTATCTCAGGCTCATCTGCCCTAGGTTTATCATGGAACCACTCGTGTACATAAATAATTCCCATGAACCATAACATGATCATAACACATAACATAAGCATAAAAGAAAGATAACATTTCCACATTGCAATAAAAAAATATCATTTCAAGATATTGAAATAACAAATCCATCCTAAAAATCATTTTCAATATGAAAATACATAAAAAGAGTATATGGTATTTATTTTTCCTTTTAAAAAAAAATACGGCTTGTTAAGGAAGCCAAAGATGAAATAATACTCACGGTAGTGGAAAGGTTGTTGTCACCGCTTATGTTAAAAAACATTCCTTTTTGTAATTTAGTAAAATGCTTCAGATAAAAAGATTCCCTTTTAATGAAATGAAAAGTAAAATGTGTTTATACAGCATATAAAATAAACTCGTGCATTAAATCAAAATATGCCTCAATGAAAGGATATTGAGACCAAGTCCCTTACCTCGTGTCTGAATTGACACGTTCGTTTTTTAATATCTTGAATAATAAACTAAAGTTAATTTCTACTTGCTTAATAACCTTTTTAAAGTTTTTATTCCTTTTATATCAATTATTACCATGTTATAAACATTATGTAATCATTTATGTTAATAATGTCCATTTTTTCGATATTTGGTACTTGAGTCCAAAATGAACACCTTATATTTACATGTTGTCCATATGGTCGATAGTTCATTATATCTAGAATGAAATTAATCATTTAGATATCATATATATCATATATATCCATTATATACATGTATATATAATAGTACATAACATTTGGAGGTAAGAAATGAAATGCACCATTCATGGAGACGATAAGTCGTACGTACGCATGAACGCTACTTTCATTTCTATTCCTTATTTTAATGGAATTAAAACATAATGATACATAGGTATATTATAATTACAATATAATATCATATATAATATTATTAAATCTATCCTTTATACATCCCACATAAGGCATTAACGATTCACGTCACTTTGAGGGGGTTGTAGTCCGCACTTCCTCTAATGATATTATCACGTTTACCCATAATGGAAACCATAAAGGCATGATATAAATTGAAATTACAGAAGTATAAAGAAAAAATAAACATTATATATATATTATATAAATACAATTCCATCATAATGGCCACCATGAGATGCGGAAGGGGATAATTGAACAATCATCATTTCGTGAGGCGTTAGTTTACCACCCATGAAAACGTTATGTTCTTCATCCATTAGATGGAGGTGTGTGTTAGTGTAGTTAGAATCATTCTCATAACAATGTACTAGTATATTTAGTATACTTGTTTTGTTACAAAATAAAGTAATAAAAAATATTTTAGGGGTTAGATAAGTAAAATAAAAAGAAAACTATTTAAGAGAAATTGTTACCTTTAATTTGGGTAAATCCCTTTGGTTTGAACCAAAGGAATTGTTTAAGTGCCTTATGCCTAAGGTAATGCTTCTAGGAGGAGGATAGTGATGTAGGGAGAATAATTGGGCAGATTTTCGATGATCCAAATGGCTTGAGAGGTGTGACTAATTGGATAGAAGTTGTCTCCTTTTATAAGGGGGAGGAGGGGCTCTTTAGGAAAGTGTGAAAATATTATTTTATTATAAACTTATATTCGGTTTCAAACGGTCCATAAATCATTAGAGTCTAATATAAGATGAATCATGGTCAAAAAAACCATCCAAAAATAATTGGACAGGTTTTGGATGTTATTTTAATATTTATAATCTTATTTTCTTAATTGATTTATTAATGAGGTGAACACTGCATCAATATTGTGTCATAAATAATTTAAAATATATGAGGTATAAACATTATAAATAAAATACCATGATGTAGGAAATATTTTTAGATTTCCAATAAATATTTATAGAAAAAAATATTCATTATATAACACTATATGAAAATGAATTTAATAAAATCTTTTTGTTTATGTCATTTTTTCCTTTACATTAAATTAATTAATCTAAAGTGTCGTTATCATTCATAAGTGGATCCATGGGGTCCCAATATCTACTCAAGGATGCCCATGGTCGGTAATTACTCATAAAATAAAGTTAGGAGAAGTGTTAAGGTAATTTTGAATTATTATAATATTCTTTTTACCTTTAATTACCCTATTTACCTTTAACTACGGTAAATAAAAGTCAAACATTACTATTCACCAAAAAAATATTTTTATCTTATGAAACCACATTTTACTAAATAATAACAACCATGTAGGTATGATTTTCAAAATTCAATTCATATAAATGGTAAATTTTCATTTAAATGAAAAAGTCAGTTTTTTAATTTCTACTAAGTGGTTTCACTATTCATCAAAAATTGAAGTTTTTCAGAAAAATACCAAAAATTCAGCCTAAGCTATATCTGATATTCTGAATTCAAAAATGATGTCTATTTTTCCAAATTTAAAACATAAAAGTTTCATTAATTAATTTTAAAATTAATTTTCATTGTTAAAACAAATAGTGTGTTTTTAAGAAATGATAACTCTAAAAATATTGACACTTGTTTACATTCAATTTCAAAGTGAAATTAATTCCAATGACCAAAGTTGGATTAAATGGTAAAAATATATTTAAATTAAACATTAAAACCAATTTAAAAGATAATCTAACCATATAAATAAATTAGATTAAAATGTAGTTTTGAATTAAAATACAACATTTTCAATATTCGTAAAAAAATGAACTTTTTCAGAAAAATCCCCAAAATATACAAAAAGTAAATTTTGGTGTCCACATTCTAAATCAGGATTTTATTTGGTCAATTAGAATTTATTAAAGTGAACAAAACTATATTTAAGGAGAGTTTTCCATTAAAAGGTGGAAAATCAACCTTTCAATGTAAATTATGCTTAAAATTAGATTCATTCACATTTTAATCCTCTAACATTTTATTGGATAAATATAAATACATTTAAAAAACATATATAATCATATTGTAGTTAGTTTTTTTCATTCCCACCAATACAACGGCTAGGAGTTAACGACCATTTAAAATAATAATATTATATTATTAGTGTGCAACGTAAGATTTTAAAGAAACCCATTGTTGCATATCGGGTACGCTATCGAACATAGCAAACCTTTTAAAGTAAAATTAATATTTAATTCACAAATATTAATAAATATGAAATATGTCTCATTCTTCCTTTACTTGGGATGTTACATCCTTCCCTCTTTTGGAAATTTCATCCTTGCAATTTTTATTCACTTATCAAAATAAGTTGGGGTATTTATCCCTCATAGCATTTTCAGATTCCCACGTTGCCTCTTCAATCATATGGTTTTTCCACAAAACCTTTACCCAGTAAATTACCTTATTCCAAAAAACATGCTCTCTACGGTCAAGAATATGGACGGTTTGTTCTTCATAAGAGTGATTCTCTTCATACTAAACTACCTCTGGGCCCAAAACATGAGATAGATCTAGTATATACATTTTCTCAACATCAAAACATTAAAAACATTGTGTACCTAGGATAAAATTGGAGGTAAAGACACTTTGTACGCAACTGATCCAACATTCTCTAGAATTTCATAAGGTCAAATGAACCTCAGACTCAACTTTCCCTTCTTACCAAAACGCATCACTCTTTTCCATGAAGAAACATTGAGAAAGACATGATCACCTACCTCAAAAGAAAGATCCTTCCTCCGGTTATCTGCATAACTTTTCTGTCTACTCTGAGCTGTTCTCATGTGCTTCTGAATCAACTGAACTTTCTCTGCCATCTCTTCTACCAATTCTGGTCCCATCAGCTTCCTCTCACCTACTTCATCCCAAAAATCTATAGTTCGATAACACTTTCTATATAATGCCTCAAATAGAGCCATCTGTATACTAGAATTAAAACTGTTATTATATGAAAATTCAACCAAAGAAAGATATTGGTCCCAACATCCCTGATAATCCATTGAAAAAGCACGTATAATATCCTCTAATGTCTAAATTGTTCGTTCTAATTTCCCATCTAATTGAGGTTGAAAAGCTATACTAAAATTAAATCTGGTAACCAACGACTTCTGAAGGCCCTTCCAAAAGTTATAAGTAAACCTGGGATCATGATCAGATACAATGGAGAGAGGAACTCCATGCAACCTGACTACCTCTTTAACATACAACTAAGCAAGTTGATCTGGAGGCAAAGTATCTCGATGAGGAAGGAAATGAGATGATTTAGTCAATCGATCAACTATAACCTAGATTTCATTATTACCTCGAGTTTTCTTTGGTAATCCCACAATGAATTCCATGGATATATTTTTCGATTTCCACTCTAGCACCAGTAGAGGCTGAAGCATCCCTTTTAGTAACGTCTGCTCTGCTTTAACCTGCTGAAAAGTCAAACACTTCACAGTAAAATAAACAATATCTCTTTTCATTCCATCCCACCAATAATACTCACGGAGATCTCTGTATATCTAATTACTGCCAGGATGAACTGAAAACAGAGAACTATGAGCTTCACATAACAACTTATTCTTCAACTGTGAATCACAAGGCACGCATAATCTCTTCCCAAAATTTAATACACAATCATTATCAATGTTAAAATTAGGCAACTCACCCTTCTGAACCAACTCTACCTTTTTCTGCAACTCACTATCTTCCTTCTGTACTTTCTTAATTCTGTCTGATAGAGATGATTTCACTGACACCTGATACAAAAAAAAATTTCCTTCACCAAAAACATCTATGCCAAAGTTTATCAAATCAAAAACCAAAGGATCATGTTCCAAACGTAACATGGTTAATGAAGCATTACTTTTTCGACTCAAAGTATCAGCCACTTTATTTTCTTTTTCTGGATGGTAATGGATGGTTCAATCATAATCCTAGATTAATTGCAACCATCTCCTCTGTCTCATGTACAAGTTTTTCTAAGTGAATATATACTTCAAACTTTTGTGATCATTATATATTTCACACTTTACTCCATACAAATGATGCCTCCAAATTTTAAAGCAAAAACAATAGCAGCTAATTCTAAATCATGTGTAGGGTAATTTAACTCGTGAGGTTTCAACTGACGTAAAGCATAAGCAATTTCTTGATCATTCTTTATTAGGACATAACCCAGTCCGTTCAACGAAGCATCACTGTAGATAACAAACTCACCCTTTTTGGATGGTAGTGCCAAAACTGGAGCATTCACCAATCTTCTTTTCAATTATAGAAAAAAAATCATCACATTATTTTTTCCAGATGAACTTAACACCTTTTTGAGTTAACTTGGTCATTGGAAAGGATAACCGTGAAAAAATTTCAAAAAAACTCCAGTAATAACCTACCAAACCAAGAAAACTACGGATCTCGTTTATATTTGTGGGTCTTTTCCATTCTTCAACAAATTTTGTTTTAGCAGGATCAACAGTTATGCCATTTTTTGAAACAATGTGACCAAGGAAAGAAATTTGTTGTAACCAAAACAGACACTTGCTGAATTTCCCATAAAGTTTATTTTCTTTTAAGGTTTGTAATATGAAACTTAAATGAATCTCATGCGCAGATTTACTTTAATAATTAACAAAAATATCATTAATGAACACAACCACAAACTTATCCAAGAATTCATGGAAAATTCTATTCACAAGATCCATGAATATAGTAGGATTATTTGTTAAACCAAAAGGCATAACTACAAATTCATAATGGCCATATCTAGTATGAAGCGTGGTCTTCAGAATGTCTTCTTCCATTACTTTCAACTGATGGTACCCCCAACCTCAAAACAATTTTCAAAAAATACTGAAGTCCCTGGAGATGATCAAACAAATCATCGATATCAGTCAAAGGATACTTATTTTTAACAGTGATGTTATTCAATTCTCTATAATCAATGTAAAGTCTCATTAAACCATCTTTCTTTTTAACAAACAAGACAAGAGCACCCCTTGGTGATGTTGTTGGTCAAATGAAACCTTTATCTAAAAACTTCTTCAATTGCTTCTTTAACTATAAAAGTTCAATTTGAGCCATTCAATAAGGGGGTTTTGAGATTGGATTAGCATTAAGAACTAAGTCAATAGTAAATTCAACTTTTCGATCAGGTATAATACCAGGAAACTCATCAGAAAAAACATCAAGGTCCTCATTTACCACTGGCACATCATTAATCTGAACAGTTCATCTTTTTTCAAAAATATGTGCAAGGTAACATTCATTTTCATCTTTTAGTAGCTTCTAAGCTTCCTGATATGTTATTAACAGCAATGGTTCTTTTTTTATAAAAACTAAAAATCATTCTAAAAAGAAACCACTTTTTCTCTACAGACAATCTTAGAATGATAAATAGAAATCCAATTCATGCCCAATATAACATCAAACTCTACTAGAGGCAAAACAATATGGTTTGCAGGTAGATTCTTTCTGCATACAAGGACAAGAATGTTCTGATGTTTTATTTTTGTCTCTACATTTCCTCCAGGTGTTTTTACCACATGTTCTATATTCTTATCTTGAGATGGAATTACCAATTTATTAGAAAACTTCTCAGAAATTAAATAATGGGTTGGCCATGAATCAAAAAACACATTGGCATAATCTAAAAAAATAGTGTACCAGATACAACTTCATTTAATGGACCAACATCTGCTGAAGTAGTCGAAAAGGATTTCACCAACCCTTTTGGCTTATAGTCTGGCTTCTTTTCCTCAGTTGAGTTCTTTGTTGGACACTCATTTTCACAATGACCCATTTCATTGCACTTAAAACATTTTACTAACTGTAAATCAGATTTTTTATTACCATTACCCTAATATTCTTTAGTGCAATTACGCACCTTATGTACCATTTTACCACATTGTTAACACTTACCAGAATTCAAAAGACATTCCCCACCATGATTTTTACCACAATTTTCACAAACTGTAAACTTAAGTTTCTTACCATCAGACTTTCTTGAAGAGTTCTTCCCTTTCTCCTTCCACCTCGTCCTCTTATTCTGTTGTTTTTTAAAGAATACCTGATCATCAGCAAAATCCATTTCCACCTTCTCTGCACAAAGAAAAAGTTTATCAAAAATTTTAAACTCACTAGAAGCTAAAGCCCTTCTATACGTTGGCTTTAATCCAGAGTAAAAACTGTTGATTTTCCTATCAAGATCTCATATGAAATTTGGAGCATACCTTGGCAGTCGAGTGAATTTTTATTCATAAGTATCCACTGAGTCATCCTCTTGCCTTAATTCCAGTAATTTTTTTCCTTTCAAAGATGAACCACCTTAGGAAAATATTTCTAAAGAAACATACCTTTGAATTCATCCAAATCAAGAGCATCAACCTCCTCACTATCCCTGATATTTTTCACCATCGACCACCACTGATCAGCTTCACCTTTAAAATGGTAAACATAAAGACTAAAATTTTGATGTTCTAAACAACCCATGACATTGAAAATATTTTCTAGTATTTTAATCCACCCTTCTAATAGCACCGGATCAGATGATCCTCTGAAATATGGGGGATGTTGCCTCATAAAATGTTCCACTACTGAAATGTTCCTCTGTGGTTGATTTGGCTGATCTCATACATGGATACCACCACCATTTATAGCCTAATTCAATTGTTCCATCACTGCAACAAACTGTTCAGTTCCGATTCCGACCATCTCAGGTTGCTGATTTGGAAGGTTGACTTCCTCCTGATGTCGTCCCAACATAGTTTCCCTATTTCCTCTATGGAAAACCATTCTCAAAAAAGAAATATCTTAGGCGAAGGAACATGGTAATTTGTAAATGCTATATGATATCAATATTAACATAAATTACTTTATGGATATTAATTTAACAATACCCTAACTCCTAAAGTTATATAAACCGACCTCTGATACCAACTATAAGGACCCAGCCATAAACATTACATAATATTTAATTAAATGGATAATTCACATTGATGATATTTTCAGGTTTAGAGTTTTAGAGAATTTGGACATCACTACTACATCTCAAAATATTTCAAAATAGACACATCTACACAGTTTCCATTTTTTCATAAAACAAAACTCTTGAAAAAAAGAGTCATGTCTAGTTCCATGTTTTATAGAGCATGACTTTTCCTTGATCTCATCCTTGACCCTATTTATATTTAAGTCATGTGAAAAAATTTCAAAACATGGGATGAGCATAAAAAGCTCAGTAAGTGTTATAAAACAAATAATGAAAACATTTGTTCATAAATACATACAAAACATGAACTCTTTTACTTACCTCATGAAATAATAAGATTTATGAAAGATGCATAGAAATCATAAATCATAAAGCTAACATGTGGCATTCATATCATACTTACATTGTAGCTATCCCAACTACATAGGGAGTTACATTGTAATAACCATCACAGTATATTCCCTAAATCTATTAGGAGAAACATTCACGTTTACCTTAGTCACATTACCCAATGCATTGGATAGCAATCTCGGGCTCACCCACCCTAGGTTTATCATGGAACCACCTGTATATGTAAATAATTCCCAACAACCATAACATGATCATAACACATAACATAAGCATAAAGGAAAGATAACATTTCCACATTGAAATAACAAAATATCATTTCAAGATATTAAAATAATAAATCCATTCTCAAAATAATTTTCAATACCAAAATACATAAAAAGAGTATATGTTATTTATTTTTCCTTTTAAAAAAACATTAAGGATTGTTAAAGAATCTAAAGATCAAATAATACTCACGGCGGCGGAAAGGTTGGTGTCACCACTTACATTAAAAAAAACTTTCCTTTTTTCATTTAGTAAAATGATTTGTATAAAAAGATTCCCTTTTAAAGAAATGAAAATTCAAAGGTATTTATAATGTTTATAAAAGAAAATAGTGTATTAAAACAAAATATGCCTCAATAAAAGGATATTGAGATGAAGTCCCTTACCTCATGTCTGAATTGACCCGTTCGATCTTTAATATCCTGAATAATAAACTAAAGATATTTTCTACTTGCTTAAGAACCTTTTTCAAGTTTATTATTCCTTTTATATTAATTATTACCATGTTATAAACATTATGTAATCATTTAAGTTAATAACATCCATTTTGTCGATATTTGGTACTTGAGTCAAAAATGAACACCTTATATTTACATGTTGTCCATGTGGTCAATAGTTCATTATATCTAGAATGACATTCATCATTTAGATATCATATATATCATATATGTCCATTATATACATGTATTTATAATAGTACATAACATTTAGAGGTAAGAAATGAAATGCACCGTTCATGGAGATGGTAAGTCGTACGTACGCATGAATGCAACTTTCATTTGTATTTCTTAATTTAAGGGAATTAAAACATAATGATAAATAGTTATATTATAATTATAGTATAATATAATATATAATAGCATTAAATCAATCCTTTATACATCCCACATAAGGCAATAACGAGTCATGTCACTTTGAGCGGGCGGTAGTCCTCACTTCCTTTAATGAGATTATCGCGTTTACCCATAATGTAAACCATAAAGGAATGCTATAAATGGAAATTACATAAGCATAAAGAAAACATAAATATAATATATACCATATATAAATACAGTTCCATCAGAATGTCCACCATGAGAGGCGGTAAGAGATAATAGAACAATCATCGTTTCGTGAGGCATTAGTTTACCACCCACAGAAACATTATGTTCTTCATCCATTATACGGAGGTGTGTGTTAGTGTAGTTCAAATAATTATCATAAAAACTTCCTAGTAGATTTAGGATACTTTTTTTGTTAAAAAATAAAGGAATAAAAAAGAGTGTAGGGGTTGGATAAGTAAAATAAAAGATTATATAATGAACTATTGACCACATTGACAACATGTAAATATAAGGTGTTCATTTTTGACTCAAGCACCAAATATCGAAAAAATGGACGTTATTAACTTAAATGAATAAATAATGTTTATAACATGGTACTAATTGATATAAAAGAAATAACAAACTTTCCAAAGGTTTTTAAGCAAGTAGAAATTAAATTTAGTTTATTATTCAGGATATTAAAGAATGATCGGGTCAAGTCGGACATGAGGTAAGGGACCTCTTCTCAATCTCATTTCATTGAGGCATATTTTGTTTTAATACATGATTTTATTTTATATTCTGTATAAAAACCTTTTAATTTTCATTTCATTCAAAGGGAAAATTTTGATACAAAGTGTTGTACTAAACGACAAAAAGGAATGTTTTTTTAACGTAAGCGGTGACAACAACCTATCTGAAAAAGATCGATGAATTATAATGTATATATAAATATAACATCATTATAAAAAGATTTTCAAATTAATAAATAGGTAAAATTGGATTTAAACAATTATAAGTAAAATTGGATTCTGTATATGTGATATACCATCCAATTTCACTTATGACATTATATTACCTATTCTTTTGTAAATTCCATGTAAAAGCAGTGTTTTGGGAAAAATCATTTCATTTATCATACATGTTTCGAATTGTTGTTCTTGATAATATTACTTAGATTCTGATTTACATAATTTCAGAATGTAAAAAAATATTTATATATAATATATATTCAGAATATAAATATATATGATAGATCGATAAATGGAATAAAATACACCGTTTATGGAGATGGTAGGCCGTATGTACGCATGAATGATGTTTTCATTTCATTATTGAATTGAATTGAATGAAAAATATATGTAAATAAATAAAATATAATTATTATGTAATATATTTCATGATTATTTATTATATATACTTTATAATCATACTTGAATGGTTAATCATGGAAAATGAATATCATCACTTTTGTGGAGACGGTAGTCCGTACGTACGCACGAGCGATGATATCATTCGTTTGATATTAAAATCGTATATAATTGGATGTTATATCATATATACATAATCATAATGAAGTTATATTTATTATTTTTAATTGAGGAATGAGGACTGGATTACGTTAAAGGAAACGAAAACAACGTTCATGTGCAACACCCGTATACGATTTATAACCCCAGTGAATTTCGAGGGAAAAATTCATTTTAAGGGGGGTAGAATGTAACACCCCAAGATTTTATGAGGTATATTATTTTTAATTTCTTTGATGTCTTATATTTTAAACTACACAAATATTATCTTGTATTATACGCAACACCATATTTGCTTGCAGTATATGCAACACTATTATTGGCTCGTGTTACACACAATTTCAAGTTCGTTTTGTAGAAATTATTCTACGCAACATTAAGTATAGATTTTTTTTAATGTATAAATAAAATATGTTTTGATTATGTTATACGCAACACCAAAGGGAGCTTCCACTACATGCATCCCTGACTTGGCTTACATTAAACACAATCGCGACCTTCCTCAATAGCGTGTGTAGTACGCAATACCGGGTTTTGCTAAACAACGATATATTGTTATAATATTGTTATGAACTAGACATTATGAACAGTATTAACTAAATTGTCAATTTTATAACATTATTATTCATCTTACACATTTTCTAGAACATGGTATGAGAACAAAATAAAATTTTCAGGTAAAATAATGTTTTTTCAAAAAATGCAGTTTTGTCGCCTTTTGCTGTCGCACAAACATTAAATCTAGTTTTTGAAATGTTTATAAGTTAAATTTGAAAAAATAAAATTCTTCTTTGGAATTAGGACATAAAAATTTACTTTGGATACATTTTTGATATTTTTCTGATAATTTTCTTATTTTGTTGAATAGTTAAAATACGCTAAATTTGAATTAAAAACAACTTTTTTCATCGTGATAATTTATATGGTAAAATTATAATATTGAATGGTTTTAAAGTATTAATAGAATATATTTTGATCATTTAATATAATTTATGTCATTACCATGAATTTTATATTGAATTCATAGGTAATAACATTTCAATCTTTGACAATGTTTTCACTTTTAAAACTCGTTTTCTTAACAACGGGATTAATTTTAAATTAATTGCTTCAACTTATGTATTTTGAATTTCAAAAAATGGATTCCATATTTGGATTTATTGGGTCCAAATTATGTTAATAGGTTACTTTTATTTTTTTTACATTATGAATTGTAACTACGTTAATTTTTATTTACTATAGTTAAAGGTAAATCGGGTAATTAAGGGTAAAAATAAGATTAAAAATTACCCTAACACCTTCCAAAATTATATTGGATTAATAAAATTGGACCCATATCAAGTGTCAGAATAGATTAGTTTCATGGACTATTGACCATGAAAATGATATAATTATAATTAAAACCAAAGAAAGTGACAACATGTCACTCTCTTATATCTTATAAGTGGAATAATTTTAATTTATTGATAAACTTCATAAAAATTAGAAAATGAATATTCTAAAGAAATATAATAAAATTATCTACATCATGGGAATTTATTTTCAATTTTTAGGGATTAAATAAGTTTCATTAATGATTACACAATAGTGATGTTGAAATTATTTTATTGATTGAAATATCAAATAAATGGTTTTAAAAATATTAAAATAACTATTATATGAACTATTTAATATGATCCAAAAAATTTATATATGAATATTACATATTATGAATCTATTAATTTTTTTTTCGATATATCCTCTATGTACATTTTATTTAAATTCAAATAAATGAATAGTGTCAAAGTTGACACTATTGTTATTTTATAAACATAACATATTATAAAATTGTTTAAAAATCACAAAAAAAAAATTATAAATTATAAATTTAAAATTAAATGGTCTAAAATGTCATATATTATCCAACTGTGGATAATTCACAACACATATGTAATTATTTATAACAATTTAAAATTTATAATATTATTACCACAAATAAAATTAAATACATTAAATAAGGATAAATTAATTTCATAAGGTTTAAAATAAATTCACAACATGTATAAATTTTATTGGGTGATTATATTACAACCCTATCTCATCTCATCTTCTAATTGAGTCATTTTTGGTAGTTTTTAAGTGGGGTTTCATTATATTATTAATTAATATTAGTAAGGTTTCTAAAAGTGCCCCTCTCCTCTCCTATATAAGGGTACCTCCTACCTCTCCTCTTCACACAAATTTGAGCCTTCAATTTCGTCCAAACCCTACCCATTCTACTTCTCCACTTCCTTAGAAACCTAATGGAGGTCCTGGTCTTCTTCAGAGACCAACTTTAGTGCCCTAAGTGGAGGTTAGGAGAAGGCGCGTCGAAGAAGAGGTAATATCTTCTACCAATTCTTTCAAGTTTTTTTATTCTTCTACTTCCTATTATTTAGTTGTTTCATTATAAAGTAATAACATCAGTATAACTAATATACTGATATGTTATTATAAATATGAAACAACCCCATTTCACCTTCTATCCATCCTTTAGAAAACGAAATCACCGCGCGTGCATACGTACGAAATACCATCTCCACACCATGGTGTAATATGTTTTTCCACCACCACCTTACTTGGATGGGTATAATGATATAATTAATAACTATATATAATTATTTTAACATCATACTGATTCTAGGATATTACATCATCCACTCCAATTCCATTCAATAATTATGAGAACTATATCCCCGCTCGTGCATGCGTACGGATTACCGTCTCCACAACACGATGAGATTCATTCTCCATGTTAACCATTCAAGAATAATTATAAAGTATATATAATTAATAATAATGATATATATGACATAATAATGATAGTTAATTTATATATATATATATATATGTCATCAACTTACTTCCATTCAAGTCAATAAGGAACAGAAAACAACGTTCATGCGTACGTACGACCTACCGTCTCCATGAACGGTGTGTTTCATTTCATTTATCTATCTATTATATATATATATACTGAATATATATGATATATAAATCATTTTCTAAATTCTATAAGTAAGTAAATCATGATATAAGTAATAATAATATCAAGAACAACAAGTCCAAACACGTACGATAAATGAAACAATTTTACCCAAAACGCTGCTTTAACATGCAATTGACAAAATAACGGGTAATATAAAGTCATAAGTGAATCATATATGATATCATAAATATTATTATGGTTCTGTTACAAGATAATAATATGTTTCAAACCACTATACAGGATTTTTGGACACATACGGAAGGAGTTGGACATAAGGTAAGGGATAATTTTTCAATCTCATTTTTATCAGAGATTGCTTATATGTAAGTATTTACTAGGGTTATATTTTTCATCCATGTCCGTAAAATTGTTTTTCATAAAGTATTTAATAATATTAAATGTAATTTTAAAGTCATTTTTACCCCTCTTTGACTTTTACATTGTGTTATGGATGGAATATTTCTTTTTTTTACCATACGAGGAACTTTTTGACTTTTCTGGAAAAAGTATGAGGAGAATGTTTTTTTAACTTATACGGCATGAATGGATTTTTATGGTTTCATAATGCCTTATTTCCATGAATCTTACTCTACAATATTTCATGATTATTGTCAAAAAAATCCTTTTCTTTTAAAAATCAATGGAATTTTGTGAAAATAAAATGATTTTTAAGAAGAAAGGATATTTTCCTTAAGAATTCATTTCAAGTGTTTTTTTCAAAAGCATTTTCCATCTAAGATGACAATATTTAGTATATTTATGTTTCAAGTATAATTTCTCTATTATTTACATGGTTTGATTCTTCTTATGATGAAATGATATCTATTTGTTTTATATGGATTATGTTATGATGGGATGATGTTTATGAAACCCATTTAATTCTTTGGGTTATGATGAATGATTTATGTTTATTTTTTTGCACAAGTAAGAATGATTTCATTATGAACGGGTGGGACCTATATCTCCCTCCAATGCATTGGGTAATGATTTATATCTCATGACATTGACATGGCTGGAATGGAAAGTTAATCAGGTTCCGTGATACAGGACTGGAACGAGGAGTTAACTCGATTCATTCAGGGACCTTGTCCACTATGACGGTCTTCATAGCAATGCCTTGGCTACTATGGAAATCATAACATGTGCTTAATGGTTGCCACAATTAAATGTTTTATTCCCATTCTATTTTATCATGATTAATGTTCCTTTTTAATCTATGCCTTATGCACTGCCAATATTTATGTCATTACTCATGATTTTGATGTTTTATGTTCATGTTCTTACATTCAAATTTAAATGGATTGTTTTATGTTCTCCATGTTTATCCTTAATGAGCATTTGAACTCACCCTTTTTATTTTTTCATTTCCACAGGATATAAAGATAGGTTTTAGGTAAGAAAACCAAAGTGGATGATCTTTATAGGAGATGTTCAAGATCTTTCACCATGATTAGAAGATTATGTTCCGATTTTACAAAGACACTAAACTAATACAGTATTTGGGCGTCTGTTATTGTAATGTATTAAGTATTCCACAAAAGTAATATAATTTTTATGTACGTCAAGTATGGGTATCTACAGTTGGTATCAGAGTGTATATATATACAAAACTAATACAGTATTTGGATCATCCAAACATCTTTATTTTGTTGAATTTTTATATAATAACAGTTTTCATTCTAGTATAAAGATGACTCCATTTGAGGCCTTATATAGAAAGTGTTGTCGAACTCCAACTTTTTGAGATGAAGTGGGTGAGAGGAAGTTGATGGGACCAGAATTGGTAGAAGATATGGCAGAGATAGTTCAGTTGATTCAATAAGCACGTGAGAACAGCTCAAGGTAGACAAAAAAGTTATACAGATAACCGGATGAAGGATCTTTCTTTTGAGGTAGGTGATCATGTATTTCTCAAAGTTTCTCCATGGAAAAGCGCGACGTGTTTTGGTAAGAAGGTAAAGTTGATTCCGAGATTCATTGGACCTTATGAAATTCTGGAGAAAGTTGGATCAGTTGCATACAGAGTGGCTTTACCTCCATGTTTATCCCAAGTACACAATGTTTTTCATGTTTCGATGTTGAGATGGTATATGCCAGATCCATCTCATGTTTTGAGCCTAGAGGTAGTTTAGTTGGAAGAGAATCTCTCTTATGAAGAACAAACAGTCTAGATTCTTGACCGTAGAGAGCAAGTGTTGCGGAATAAGGTAATTCACGAGGTAAATGTTTTGTGGAAAAACCATATGATTGAAGAGGCAACGTGGGAATCTAAAAATGCTATGAGGGATAAATACCCCCACTTATTTTGATAAGTGAATAAACATTACAAGGACACAATTTCCAAAAGGGGTGAAGTATGTAACATCCCAAGTAAATAATAAAGAAGGCATGTTTTATATTTATTAATATTTGTGAATTAAATATTAATTTTACTTTTAAAGTCTTGCTTTGTTCGATAGCATACCCGATACGCAATAGCGGGTTTCTTTGAAATCATACGTTGCACACTAATAATATATTATTATTATTTTAAATGGTAGTTAGCTCCTATCCATTGCGTTGGAGGGAATGAAAAAAAGTAACTACAATATGATTATACATGTTTGTTAAATGTATTTATATTTATCAAATAAATTTCAGAGGCTTAAAATGTGAATGAATCTAATTTTAAGCATAATTTACATTAAACGACCGATTTATCACCTTTTAATAGTGAACCCTCTTTAAATCTAGTTTTGGTTAAATTAATACATTCCATATGGACAAATAAAATCCTTCTTTAGAATGGGGACATGAAAATTTACTTTGTGGAAATTTTTGGGATTTTCTCGATAAAGTTCATTTTTTAAATGAACAGTGAAAATATTTTATTTTATTTCAAATGTGCCTTTTAATATGATTTATTTATATAGTTAGATTATATTTTTAATTGTTTTTAATATGTAATTATAATATATATTTACCATTTAATCTAATGGTGGTCATTGGAATTAATTTCACTTTGAAATTTGACATAATCAAGTGTCAATGTTTTCATAGTTATTGTTTCTTAAAAACACGCTATTTGTTTTAACAACGGGAATTAATTTAAAAATTAATTAATGAAAATTTTATTTTTTGAATTTGAAAAAATAAACATCAATTTTTAATTCATAATATCAAATATATCTTAGCCTGAATTTTTGGTATTTTTCTGAAAAACTTCAATTTTTGATGAATAGTGAAACCACATTGAAGTAGTTAAAAAACTAAATTTTTCATTTAAATAAAATTTTACCACTTCTATGAATTTAATTTCGAAAATCCAACATACATGGTTGTTATTAATTAGTAAAATGTGGTTTAATAATATGAAAATAATTTTTGGTGAATAGTACCTTTTGACTTTTATTTACCGCGATGAAAAGTAAATAGGGTAATTCGAGGTAAAAAGAATATTATAATAATTAAAAATTACCTTAACACTTGTTCTAACCTTATTGGATGAGTAATGGCCAAAAATGGGCATCCTTGTGTCGATTTTTATACCCCATGGAGCCACTTAAGAGTGATAATGACACTTTAGATTAATTAATTTAATGTAAAGGAAAAAAATGACATAAAAAATGCATTTAGTAAGTTAATTTCTTTATGGTGTTATATAAGAAATATTTTTGTCTATAAATATTCATTGGAAAGATAAAAATATTTCCTAAATCATGGTATTTTTTTATAATTTTTATACATCAAATTATTTAAATTATTTATGACACAATAATGATGCAGTGTTTACCTCATTACACTACTAGAAATTCGGGCTATAGCCATGGTTATAAACCGTGGCTATAGGCCCTCAAACCGTGGATATAGGTAATAGCCACGATTCCTCAAACTGTGGCTAAGTTTGGTGTGGCTATAGGCCTAGACCTATAGCCACGGTTCCAAACCGTGGATTTAACACTATAGCCACGGTTGCAACCGAGGCTATAGGTATATAGCCACAGTTCAAACCGTGGATATACTAAAGGCCGGACAAGCTTAATTGCCATGGTTTAAAACTGTGGCATTATGTCTATAGCCATGGTTAATAACCGTGGTAATAAACCAATAGCCACGGTTTGAACCATGGCTATAGGGTGTCCAAATCCATAAAACAAAATACCCCCAACCCCCTTGACACCCCCCTAGACACCCCCTGGACACCCCCTCGACATCCCTTGGACACCCCCTGGACACCCCTTGCCACCCCCTACCACCCCATGCCAGTACCCCCCCCCCCCCCGTGCCACCCCCTGCCAGTCCCCCCTGCCCCCTGCCACCCCCTGCTAGTCCCCCCTGCACCGTACTAGTCCCCCCTGCCCCCTGCTAGTCCCCCCTGCCACCCCCCTTCTTGTCCCCCTGCCACCCCCCCCCCCCCTGCCCCCTGCTAGTCCCCCTGCCAGCCCCCCCTGCCCCTGCTAGTCCCCCCCCCCCCCCCCGCCAGTCCCCCCTGCCCCCTGCCAGCCCCCCCCCCCCTGCCCAAGGATGTGTTCATGCTGAAACTGGTAAAGCACAATTATGATGGATATATTCTATATGCAGATCCTCAACTCGTACTCCCAACTTGAGCACCTTATCAAAGAGGGTTCTCTACCGCAACTAGAATTAAGATGAGACATCCTATCAACATGGGGTACCAACAACAAACATACATGAATCAATAAATAGAAAATAGAGAGTTCCCAACATTTTTTACACAACCAGAACTTGTCTAGGAGCATCATTACAGACCTCACCCTATAGGTTACACATGACATATACTAATAGGGCTTCCACATTTTACTCTACCTGCTGTTACACCTATTCATGCTCATTCTCAGCTAGTCATTCCTCAAGGACAGCCCCTCCCCCTCTGCTGGACAACCCCTCCCCCTGCCTGGACACCCCTCCCCCCTGCTAGAAACCCCTCCCCCCTGCTGGACAGCCCTCCCCCCTGCTGGACACCCCTCCCCCCTGCAGGACAGCCCTCCCCCCTGCAGGACAGCCCCTCCCCCTGCATGGACACCCCTCCCCCCCTGCCTGGACACCCCTCCCCCCTACTGGACAGCCCTCCTCTCTACTGGACAGCCCTCCCCCCTGCTGGACAGCCCCCCCCCCCCCCCTGCTGGACAGCCCCTCCCCCCTGCTGGACAGCCCCTCCCCCTACCTGGACACCCCTCCCCCCTGCTGGACAGCCCGTCCCCCTGCCTGGACACCCCTCCCCCCTGCCTGGACACCCCTCCCCCCTGCCACCCCCTGCTTGTCCCCCTGCCTTTCCCCCCTGCCCCATGCTAGTCCCCCCTGCCACCCCCTTCCACCCCCCCCCCTGATAGTTCCCCCCTGCCACCCCCTGCTTGCCCCCCTTCCAGACAGCCCCCCCTGCCCCCTGCCAGTCCCCCCTGCCACCCCCTGCCAGTCCCCCCTGCTAGTCCCCCTGCCAGCCCCCTTCCCCCTGCCAGCCCCCATGCCCCCTGCTAGTCCCCCTGCCCCCTGCTAGGCCCCCTTCCCCTGCTAGGCCCCCTATCAGTCCCCTGCTAGTCCCCCTGCCCCCTGATCTGATAACCAAGTTTATCTGATCTGATAACCACAACATCTTCAGCACTGCCAGATTCAGGTTTAATAGGTACCAATTCACCAATTCTGACATGTTTAGAAGTATGAGATAAGACAGGAACAGAGTGAACTACATCAGATTTACAGACCATGTTTAGCACCCCTCCCCCCTGCTGGGCACCCCCCCGCCTAGACAGCGCCCCCCCCCCCCCCCCTCCCTGGACAGCACCCCCCCTCCCCCCTGGACACTGGACTCCCCCTGCATATTTACCCCTACTGGACACTGGACCCCTGCTAGACACTGGACCCATACTCCCCCCCCCCCCACCCCTACCCGCCCCCTTGTACCCCTGTTGGACACAGGACTCCCCCCTGGAAACTAGTTTTTGGGATGCCCAAATCATATTTACCCCTATTGGACACTGGACTCCCCCCTGGACACTGGACTCCCCTTGCATATTTACCCCTGCTGGACACTGGACCCTTGCTGGACACTGGCCCTATACTATAGGTTCTTAGTAGGACCACCCCATACTATGGGTTCTTAGTAGGACTTGGGAAACACTTGAAACAAAATTCAGAAGTAGCTATATATGAGTAATCTAGGAAAACATACATATAATCAGTATGGAAAATAAAATAGAATAAACAATAAAATGTTTATGGAAATAAAATAAAACATATTTGAAATTGGAAAACATTACCAGAAAAACTATTTATCAACTAAACAAATTGCATGGTGAAATCATGGCCACACATGCTCATCCTCAGATAAAATCTGCTTGCATTTCATGTAGTACTGCATTAAACAAATCATTGGAATTATGATTTGAAATAGAGTTAACAGATTTTATAGCACCGTGCTCACTATCTATAGGTGTTGAAATAGTTATACCTGGTAATTGTGAAGTATCTGTGGGATGTTTTATGATATTTTCCAGATCTAGAATCACTGCATTTTCTCTATAGAGACATTCATAACCTTCATGGGATTAGTTTCCTGGACATCCCTCTTGAACTCCCTTACAACCCCCTGGAAAGCCCCCTTGAAAACCCCCTGCACCCCCCATGCCCCCCTTAGTCCCCCATGCCCCCCCTGCACCCCACTGGACAACCCTCATGCCCCAACTGGACAGCCCCACTGGACACCCCCTACACCCCCTGGACAGCCCTCCCCCCCTGTCGGACACCCCTCCCCCCTGCTTGGACATCCCCTCCCCCTGCTGGACACCCCTCCCCCTACTGGACACCCCTGTCCCCTGCCCCCTGCCAGTCCTGCCCCCCCTAGCCCCTGGACACCCCAGGACAGACCCCCCCCAGAACCTGGACAGGCCCCCAAACAATGGACACCCCCTAGAACCTACCCCCCCTCCCCAAACCCAGACCCCCCAGAACATACCCCCCCCCCCAGACCCTGGACACCCCAGGACTGACCCCCCCCCCCCACTGGACCCCCTAGACACCCCATGGATATACCCCCCAAGACAGCCCCCCCCAGACCCTGGACACCTCAAGACAGACCCCCCCCCACTGGACCCCCCCCCCCCCACTGGACCCCCTAGACAACGGATAGATTTCATGGGTTATTGATAAAAGACCGAATCCGGCTGCTGAAATCAGTAGTAAGTAAGAAGAGGTAAATGAAGAAAAATGAATAAAATTTTCCCAATATACTTGGGGAATTTTATTCATCAGCAGGAATAAGAAAAGAATAATGGTAGCTGAGAGTTCCTTCCCCGGAGGTGGAGAATGATTTTTTTACATAGAATCTGTCTAATATTTAATGGAAGAAAGAGGGAGAGGAAATTAAGTACCTCATTACAAGTGGAATCATCCAACAAATTCTCTTCCAATGGAATAAAGTATTACAAAAATATATATAAACCTTCTCTCTCCTCTTGTGTCTTCCAGGTGTCCAGGTGGTTAATAATTTGGTTGAGGTGAGGCTGTGGACTCATGGGGGAAATCATGAAGGAAACTAAGTTGGACTGGATTTTAAGTATCCTGCTCTTGTTTTTGTGAAGTGGCAGGGCTGATTGGGTCTAAAATAAGTGAGTTGGAACAGGATTTTAGATGAGGGCTTCAAATGTTAATGGGGCTGGTTTAATTGGTTATAATTGGGTGAGGTTTGGAATGGTTTTAAAGTGGGATGCCCGGTGGAAAATGTGGGGTTGGTGGATTAGAAGTTGAGAGGTGGGTAGGCCTGATTGGTGGTCATGTTGTGGATGGGTTTCCTAGGTGGATGGAAAAATGGTGGGGGACTGGGAAGGAGTTCATAGTGGCTAAATTGAAGTGGGATCTTGGAATTTTAGTAGGGCTTGAGTTTGGATTTTTTTAGTGAGAGTGGAAATGGCCCTGGAATAGCTGGTTTGATTTTGGTGGGTTGGCCATGGGATTTTTATAGTGCATCGAAAAATTGTTACTAGCAGGGCTTGGTTTGGTGTGAAATTCAGTCAAACGGTTGTGGGAACCATCATGGAAGCAACTACCAAATACAGACCAGAGCTAGTCTCCTCTACAGTGAAGACCCTTCATGGAAACTCTTCAAGCAAACCAGGTCTCCAGTTGCATCTTTGTCCATAACAAACAATCCCTGTTTGCATAGGCCCAAACAGACCTCCCTTTGCCAGCTTGTGGGGGAAATATGGGAAATCCAGCATGAAATAGGCCCTCAGAATAGAACAACCTCTTTGGAATTGCATCAAACAGATTGTGTGCAGCCTTTAAAACTAAACTTGGCAGTGATCATCCTCCTCAAATGAGTGCTACATGAGATGAGGGAATTATGGAAGGAATTTCATCTAAAACAGCCAAAATTAGACATTGAATTTCCATTACAACAGGCTGATCCGGTTCAGAAGACATGTGCAAAGGATGAGGATGATCTGGTTCGGACAACATGTGAAGAGGATGAGGAAAAAGAAGAATTACCGAACAAATATTATGTGATACAAGTACAATAAAATATTCCAGACAATTCCAAACCAATGTTTTCAGTTGAATTGAGCCTTTGTACCACCTGCTATGCACTTTTTGTGGAAGGATGGATGAGAGGTAGCGCTGAGAGGAGATATAGATTGGGAATGAGGAAATACGAAAAATTATAGAGCTAACCATTCAATGTTTTTCTAAGGAGGAGTAACCACCGCAGGGTGTCGTCTTGGAGTAGGGTCAAATCAAGGCGTGACCGCGGCGTGACCGCCGCAGGGTGTCGTCCTGGAGGAGTAACCGCTGTAGGGTGTCGTCCTGGAGCAGGGCCAAATCACAACGTGACCGCGGCGTGACCGCTGCGTGACCGCGGCATGACCGCGGCCTGACCGCGGCGTGACCGCGGCATGACCGAGGCCTGACCGCGGCGTGACCGCGGCGTGACCATGGCGTGACCGTCTCAGGGTGTCAGCCTGGAGGAGTAACCACCATAGGGTGTCGTCCTGGAGCAGGGCCAAATCACGGCATGACCACGGCGTGACCGCAGCGTGACCGCCGCAGGGTGTCATCCTGGAGAAGTAACCTCCACGGGGTGTCGTCCTGGAGCAGGGCCAAATCACGGTGTGACAGCGGTGTGACCGCGGCGTAACCGCCGCAGGGTGTCGTCCTGGAGGAGTAACCGGCACAGGGTGTCATCCTGGAGCAAGGCCAAATCACAGTGTGACCGCGGAATGACTGCGGTGTGACCGCGGCGTGACCGCCGCATGGTGTCGTCCTGGAGGAGTAACCGCCGCAGGGTGTCATCCTGGAGCAGGACCATATCACGGCGTGACCGCGACGTGGTCGCGGTGTGACCGCGGCGTGACCACGGCGTGACTGTGGCGTGACCACAGCGTGACCGCCGCAGGGTGTCGTCCTGGAGGAGTAACCGCTATAGGGTGTCATCCTGGAGCAGGGCCAAATCACGGCGTGACCGCGGCGTGACCGCGGCGTGACCGCAACCCCCTGCCCCCCACCAGCACCCCCCCCCCCAGCCCCCTGCCCCCACCAGCCCCCTGCCCAACCCCTGCCCCCAACCACTGCCCCCACCAGCCCCCTGCCCAACCCCAGCCCCCAACTCCAGTCCCCAACCCCAACCCCCAGCTACACCATCCCCCCCAGCCCCCTTCCACCCCCAGCCTACCAGCACGAGTCCCCCCCCCCCCCCCCGCAGCCCACCTCCACCAGCCCCAACCCCAGCCCCCAGCTGCACCAGCCCCCCCCCCCCCCAGCCCCCAGCCCCCCACCCCCCAGCCCCCCACCACCCCCCTGCCCAACTCGAGCCCCCAGCTGCACCATCCCCCAACCCCAGCCCCCTGCCGGACACCCCACCCCCCTGAATGGAAATATTTCAATAATAAGTAGAAATGAATTAAATGTATACAAATTAAATAGAGATATAAATGAGAGAAATAAGTAATAAAACCTGAATTAAAAATGTTGGATTCAGTAATTTAAAAAAAGAAAAGGCCATAGTAAGATAAAGAGGCTCTGCTAGTCCCCCTTCCCCCTGCCAGTCCCCCCCTGCACCCTGCCAGGCACCCTTCCAGTCCCCTGCTAGTCCCCCTACCCCTGGACACCACCTGAACCCCCTAATAGAGTTAGATTCCCAAATGAAGGGTAAGTGGTAGATTTCTAATCTACACATGGATTTTCCATTCATTGATCCAACTATAAGGCACATAGATTACCTCTTGATTTAGGAGGCATTAACACATGATAATGTAGAGTTTACCTCTACTCCAATTGAAGCCCCTTCAACCATTATAGCCTCCACTACTACGATGCCAACTAATTCAATGGTACTAAGATAATAATTGTGATAACCATTAAGATGTAATCTATTTTAGAGACTCTTATATATGTTTCCCTCCCAAACGAGATACATAGATCCTGATTAAATAGGTCTTATTTCAATGCTGCCAACCCACTTGAATACATACACTCAGATTTTTGGGGGATATCCAGGACTAGATCTTGTGTTGGAGGATCCAATATCACCATCTTCATAACTAAAATCTCTAAGAATTATTGGATTTAGATAATAAAAAGAATATAATGCATTCTAACCCATTTAAACCTAAAAATATTCAATGTAAAATCACACTGTAAAAGAATATGATGCATTTGAAATCATTATTCTATGGTACAAATGTGGATACTACTTAAATTATTTGTGGTTTGGTTGATGCTAACTATATAGGTTAGTAGTCATTCTCATTCCCAATAAGATATGGTAAATATTAATGATATTGATCAAAAAAGCAATGTAATCGGATGCATGGAACTCGTCATACATTACCAATCCAAAAATACAATTTACATAAAAAGTGAGTCTCAATATCAGTATTATCAGAATCATGATACCCCTCATCCACACCTCCTGTAGAAACACCATCACCACCTCTCACACCACCAACATCATCATCGGCATCAGCATCTGTATCTGAACCGGCACCAGCACCGGGTCCAGCACTAGGTCCGGCTCCGGCTCCAATAGAAGAATCTACATTAGCAGAACACATAGGCCTCAAAAATGCATCAACCGTTGCAGCTGCTTCTGGTGTAAGTGTAGAAGAAAGGGCAGACATAAACTTCATCATATTTGCAGTTATTGCCTGTTCTGATTTTTGACTTTCTTCTTTGATTGCGGCATTCATTTGTTCCACTGTGACAAAACCAAAACCAGTACTCGAAGAAACGTTAGTAGACCAGTATCAAGATGGTACAATCTTCTTCCCAGGTCAACAACGCACTGTACCCTGATGCTCATCTCCTAATACCTGATGTAGATGATCGTTTGGGCCCAAATTGTTAGGTTCTTTTTCTGCCAATGCCTCTAAAGCATTCTGCTGATTGATATATAACATAAATTAAAATGATAAAATAATATAAGGAATTAAATTCAGTAAAAATAAAAGAAATTGAAATATACTTACAATCGCCTTCTCGGTTTTGGGATTTGGCACAATACCATCTTTCTTTTTCCGTCTTGTACAAAACAAAGTTGAGCGAGGAACGCGACCCTCAATATTCGATGACTTTTTCTGGAAAAAAAAACAAAGAAATAAATCAAAATTGGAAGTTAAAAAAATTACACAAAACAAAGCTAAATATTTTAAATGTTAAATTACCTGCGTCTGCTCATGATCTGGTAATGAAGTGTGTCCGCGAGTATAAATGTGTTTCATTGGACTGTTGTTATTTTTCTATTTGATTTCTCATATAAACAAATAATTATATAAACTCATTAACATAAATAAAACAAGTAATTTAAAATCGTTTTTAAATAAATAAATGAATATATATATAATTCTAACAAACACCATAAACGCTGAACTCTTCCAATAGTTGATCATCTCTTTATATTGTGATATTGGGAAATCTTGAATCACCGGTACTTCTTCAAGCTCTATAACAACTCTCTTTATCCACCCATGATATAAATCATACTTGTAGGCTCGCCACATTTCACCTAAATCCATTATCCTTGCAGCCTTTGCATTTTGTCCATCGGGAAAATTATATCGAAGATGCAATGGAAATAATATTTGTTAAGAAAATATTATAAATTTATATATATATATATAAGGTGATTAAAATTTCTTACCCAAATCTCTGCCCAGGCTTTGTCCTTTATTTGTTGTCCAACTGCATTCCAACTTATCGGTTGAACCAAAATGATATTGTTGTGTCTAGCAAGTGTTCCCATAAAACTTTTACATTCTGTGACATTTTTATTAATTATAGCATTGTCCTCATTGTAATAAACTATGATTTGTGTGTTCCGATTCCAAACCTCATGCATTTTTGTGCGGCCTCGTCGTCTAGTAGAGGCTGGAGCTAATCATGAAACCAAAATAAAAGAAAATAATATATATGAATTTATCATTAATGAGTAACAGTAATGTTTAAACAAATACCAATACATGGGGGATCTGCTGACCCCTGAAATGCTGCATCTGGAGGGGGGAAGCCTCCATGGTAGGTGAGATATCTACAGGAGTACTATGTATAGTAGATGCAAAGTGTACTGATGGAGGTAGAAAACCCGATGGATAACCCTGTACAGATGAGGGTGGATATGGATATGGATATGGCGGTGGAATATATGGGGGCACAGTACCCTGTACAGTGGATGGTGGGAATGGAAACTGAGGGATGGGAGTCTGAAAACTACCATCCAATGTGGGTACGGGAAAAAAGGGATAAGAAAAAGGTGGGTATGGATAATATGGAGGTGGAATAATGGGAGGATGGCCTCCTGGTGTCTCAAGAGGCGTAGTAGTAGGCTGACCTATAGAATCAGTACCCCCCGCCACAATATCATCCTTAGTGGCATAATCCAAGCGTCTCCTCAATGATGCAGTCTAAAATAACATAGATGATAAAATAAAATGAATGATAACAAGATAAATAATATGAAAGACCATAATATTCAAACATAATTTGTACTTACATTATTTCTAGGAGGAGACCTACGTTGTTCGTTTCTCAGTATTCTTCTACTCCTTCTAGTATCATCATAATCAGACATTTTGACCTAGAAATTTAAAAAAATATTCTCAAATAAATAGAAATAATTCAAAATGATAAATAATACAATTGTATCATAAAACAATGAGATACATTTTCATGTGTGATATTTATATTGATAAAATATCAAGACTTTTCTATGTTCAATATTTACTAGAGAAGTGGTTAAACATAAATTGGTGAGGCTATTAATAGTTTTATATTCGATAATGGTATAAAATATACTAGTTATTTTGATATCATGTCTGAAAGTTAAAAAAACACATACAATATTGCGATAATATCAGGTAAATACTTACAAATGTGTCAACGCTATGTGGGGTCTGTGACAATTTCTGGTTCACAATCTATTCTAACAATTGCATCATCCGTATCATCAAATGCAACATTCGAATAAATACCAACAGGCTCATCCACAACATCATTGTCATCCATGCCTTCATCAATAATATGTCTAGGAATAACATCAACAATAACACCAAATTGTGGTTGTAACTGGTCACTTACATAAAACACCTGTTTAGCTTGTGACACAAGAATATAAGGTTCATCGGTACAAAGCTGGCGGTTCATATCAATCACTCTAAATCCATAGTTATCAATATGCATTCCTTGTCATGTCATTGAATCAAACCACTTGCATTTCATCATTGCGACACGACCATGTGCATAGTAATCTAATAAAATGATTCTTTCAACAACACTGTAATATGATATATTTTTTGATCAAGGCTGCTTGTCTGATGCACTCACAGAACAATCTGTTGTGGCACTTATCGTGACACCATCATGCTGTGTTGCCATTTTTTTCACAACTATTTATAAAAAATTTATATCCATTGACAACCATTGACTTACAATCACGCACCACATCGTTTGGACCAAAGGACAATGCTTTTATTTCATCTGATACTTCAATCATTGGTAGAGTTAAAACCTAAAAGATACCAACATAGAATATTAAACAGAGACATGTTATTATGTTATGAGAAGAAGAAAAATAAATCTATTACATTTGACTTTAACCAGGCAGCAAATTCTTTGTTGTGCAACAGTTCCTTCCTCTTAATAGATAGAGAGCGATGTCTCTTTTTTATAATTTCAAAATGTTCTCTACAGATATGAAAGCATTAAAATGTCACAAGATATAAAGAAATCAGACAATGAAAAAAATACATATTTATTAGTTTACATACTTCATATAATCATCAAGCACACCACAGTTGAATAATATTGTGCGATGTGCCATTTCCCACTCTTCCTTGCTTTAGTACACAATGAGTATGATCCAGATATCCCCCCTGTTTGGGGCATTAAAGGAAATACAGGCTCAATGGGATCATATTTCTCATATTTAGTTCTCATTAGTCGATTAGACCTCGTAGTGACGTTATCTAGGTACGATGAATAGAAATCCATGCATTCTTGTGCTAAATAGCATTTCACAATAGAGCCTTCAGGCTGATATTTATTTCTCACATAAGATTTCAATGTAAACATCATTCTTTCGGTAGGATACATCCACCGACTCGAAACAAGACCACCAAAGAGAACTTCCGTGGGAAGATGCAAAGTCAAATGTAACATAATTGTGAAAAAAGACGGTGGGAAAATTTTCTCCAAGTCGCAAAGAATAATCGGTGCATCTCTCTGCAATTTCTGAACAACACTTCTGCTCAATCTTTTGGCACAAAGATCTCAATAAAATTGACATAACTCAATCACCGCAACTCTAACATTATGTGAAAGTAAATGACGAATGGAAATGGGAATCAGATCATGTTACAAGACATGGTAATCATGGGTTTTAAGAGATTTGAGTTTCACATCTTGTGTATTCACCCTTTTCAAAATATTACTTGAATAACCATCCGGAACCTTCAAACATTCGAAGACATGAAGAAATTGTTTTTTCTCCACATTTGTCATCGAATAACAGGCAACAGGGACTTTCCACTTATTTTGACCAATTAACTCAGGATGAAGTCTTGCTCTTATACCCCAATCCATCAAATCACGATGACACCGCAAATCGTCTTTTGTTTTGCCTTTGACATTTAAAATAGTAGCAAGTAACATCTCACAAATTTTTTCTCGATATGAATTACATCCAAACAATGATGTAATAAATTAGATGACCAATACGGAAACTCAAAGAATATGCTTTTCTTTCTCCAATTGCTGTTGGAATTCGAATTAGCATGCTTTCCCTTTCTGATATTTGATTGACTTTTGCCAAGAACATAATTCAAATCATCAAGTTCTTTAACAATATCAGTCCCTGACATTCGTTGAGGTGTCTCATCTATCTCGATGGCATTATCGAATTGTCTCCGATTTTTCCTGTATGGATGATCCATTGGTTGAAAACGTCAATGCCCTATGAAGCTGAAATTTCGTCAAAACATTAATCTTCGGAAACGTGTATTATTCATACAAATAGGACAGGATAATTTCCCTTTAGTACTCCAACCAGACATCATTCTGTAGGCAGGGAAATCATTTATTATCCATAATAAAGCTGCACAAAACATAAAGTACTCCTTTTTGAATGCGCCATACGCTTGTGAACCAACAATACAAAGCTCATTTAACTCCTCTATTAATGGATGAAAGTATATATCAATATCATTTCCAGGATCACTGGGTCCAGATATCAATATACTTAGGATAGTTCATGGCTTCTTCATACACATCCATGAAGGAAAGTTATAAATGTGAATGAAAACAGGCCAAGTACTGTGTGAAGTATGCATTTGGCGAAATGGGTTGAAACCATCACAGGATAATCCCAATCTAACATTTCGTTGGTCAGCTGAAAATCAGGATATAACCTATCAAATTTCTTCCAAGCCAACCCATCTGCAGGATGCACTATTTCATCATTATCCTTATTTCTTTCATCTGCATGCCATCTCATATTCTTTGCCATTTGTTCTGACAAGAAATTTTTTTGAATCCTGGGAATTAAAGGGAAGTGCCACATCACTTTTTTTGGTATGCGAGATTGAGATCCGTCTTTATTAGTCTTCCACCTTGATGTGCCACACTGTTTGCACTGACTCAAGTCTGCATTCTCCTTCCAGAACAAACAACAGTCTTTGAGACAAGAATGAATCTTACTAGATGAAAATCCAAATTTGTCAACCAACTTTGATGCCATGTAATCATTTTCTGGAATACATGCATCATCAGGCAGTAAATCTTTAATAAATGTAAGGAGATAGTCGACCGCAGTATTACTAAATCCATACATTGTTTTCCCATGATATAATCGCATTAAAAACTCAAGTTTGCTCATTTTTTCACATGCTTTATATACTGGGGTATTTTCATCTTCCATCAACTTTCTAACACTCTCAACGTCATCATCCTGATTAATAAATGAGAAATGTGTTCCAGTGTTCATTTCCTCTTGCACTGGTCTACATGAGGAGATAGCTTCAGAAACAAAAGGAAACCGATCAGAAATCAAATTTTTCATACCAATCCTTTCCGATGAATTGATGGCATTCAACACTTGAGCTTTTTCTCCATTGTGATACCACACATGATAATTTTTTTGGAAACCACTTTTAGTGATATGGTAACTCACTTCCTCACGAGTTAACCAAGGTCTTCCATCACAATCAAAACACGATCATCGAATCAACCCGCCATCTGAATCATTAGTGAATGCAAAGTCAAAAAAATATTGTAACTCCTTCTGAAATTCATCAGTGATCCGATCAATGTTATACATCCAGTATCTATCCATCCTGAGGCAGATAAACATACATTAGATAAATAATCTAGAAAATGACTTAACATTATATGTATTATTTCAAAAGATATTAAGTAATCATCAATATTGACTTTTTATAACTCAACCACCATTATCTAAAGTATTGTTTTTCCCTTCCAATGAAAAAGCTATTAATCAATGTTATAACAGGGTTCCAGGCCCTATCTTTTATGGATGGATACTCCATGTATAATCAGACATGGATGGCCCCCAAGGATGTAGAGTCTCCCATAATTATGGTTCAATAGGGGAATTTCTAATTTTAATTGATTCTCATGGGATAGAATAAGGCATAATCCACTTATCAACTGTCCATGCACCACATCTTCAAGCCAATTATCATGCTATTTGTGGAATGCTACTATGATTGTTTGGTGGAAAAATCCTACCATATTTGGACCATATCAAGGATCTTGAGAAATTGTTTATCTTCCTATATTTCATACACTTTAAGATAAACTCCCTGAAGTTCACATTCAGTGTTACCTCTATTAGGTTTCTTCACATTACTACAAGATATATGGTCATCGAGATTGACCCAGAGATGATCAAGTCCATCATTCAGATTCCTCCCCCATGGAATCTCTAAGAGTTGTGGGGCCTCCAAGGTTTATTCACCTATATAAACTGATTTAATGTGAATCTATTTGGATAGTGTAAGATCCTCTAGTGTCCAATGAATAAAAAATATTATCAAATTTACCCTCAATAGAAACATCAATATATATGTTTGAAACATCACGAATAAGACAATGATCGAGAGGATCACCTGTCCAATTATCTTTCCAAACCATGGGAGAAGAATCCTAAGAGACATTCCTTTTAGCATCAACATCAATAAGGGAAAATGTAGATATATAGGAAGACCAAATAGAGGAATAAATTTAATTTATGTTTTCACTTCTGAGAATAATAATGAATTTAGACGATCAGAATGCAGTAGCTTCTGAGGGGTCAATTACTAGTTTCCAAAATAAATAAGTGTAAAAGGGTTTATTATAAAGACTGATATTTTTGATACCAAGTCCCCCCTATCAAATGATCTACAACAGGTGTTCCAAGGCATAGTTACTAATCTTTTTTCCAAAATACTACCAATCTAAATAAGGATTTTCATGGCCACAGTAATAGACTTGATAAGAGAACAAGGCCATGTATAAACCATATGGGAATAAAAAAATTTAGAAACAATAATAGCTTTAACCAAACAGACATGACAAGCCATTAAAATGGATTTTACGTTCCATGTTTCAAGCTAATTGTTGAACTTACTAATTATCACATGAAAATAATAATCCTTCGGTCGGCCAAAGAACATCATAACACCAAGATATGGAATGATGGAAAAACATTCCTAATAACCAAATCCGTGATGACTTTTGATTTAATAATTTTTGAGATATTTCTACCAATTTAGAAAATGGACTTATTCCAACTAAGTTGTTTCCTAGAAATATTATCATATTATAGAATAGATTTCATGATATTATCGATATTTATTTTATCCCATTTATTGAAGAGGATGATATAATCAGCATAATGTAGTTGGGTAAAAGTAAAAGAATTATGACCAACACTAATAGCCTTCATCTTTCCATTATTATCCATGAGGGAAAACAATCAAAAATGATAATTTAATGAAATAACTAAAATAACAACAAAAAGTGGATCACCTTTCCTAACTCTTCTAGAACAAGATAGGTATCCCTCTGGGGATCCATTTACAAGAAATGAGATATGACCAGATGTAAAATTAATCAAAATCCAATTAATTAATGTGTCCTCAATAACAAACATGAGAATATTTTTAAATATAAATCCCCAATACAAGGTATGAAAATCCTTTTTAATGTCTAATTTATTGGCAACATTCCCCCCCATGAATAGGCTTTTTAAAGAGATTGAATCACTCTAAATACATAACAATACAATCATCAATGGTCATTTCTTTAATGAATCAAAATTTATTAGAAGGAACAATTTTATTAGAGATGGTAGAATGTCTAAATGAAATGATATTTGTAATAACTTTTTTTTAATGTGTTGATAAGAGCATTAGGCCGGAATAAGTGTATCTCATTTTCATTTTCTATCATTGGAATTTGGGAATGGAATTGAGAATTTAATCCATTAGGTGGAAGGTCCCAATTGAAAAAATTAAGAGCATGGTTGAAAACATCTTCACCAATGATCTCCCAATAATTCTGAAAAAAGAAATTTATAATTCCATCAGGACCCTGGGAGCTTTATGGCCTAAAACTGAAAATTGCATCTTTGATTTATAGTTCCAAATTAATTGATAAAAGTTCTGTATTATCTTTATGAATTTCCAATTTGGGTATAATACCCTCTATTGTGGGGGGTGGTAGATGAGTCATTAATGTGATATTCATTATAAAAAATAATGTGCTCTAAAAAGTCATGTTTATTGTCCAGAATTTGATCCCCTATTTTTATTAAAGAAAGAGGCCTAAAAATTTTCTGATCAATTTGAATATTATTAATGAAATTTGAATTTATAACACAATCCTTATTTCAATTATCTCTAGATGAATATTTTTTATTACATCTTAAATATTGGATAAATAGTTAAGATTAAGAGTCATCTCAGATTCCAATGAAACAACACTAGAGAAATCATCATGGGTACACTGCTCCTAGAAGGACAGACGAGAGGCATCAAGATTGGATATGTCCATGTCAAGATGAATAAACATATCCTTACTCAAATGTTAATGATTTACCTTCTGAATCTTTTGTTTAATAATACATGAAATGTCATTCTTATTACCACCTACTGAACACCAAACTTCCCAAACATTATTTTCACATTCTGGATGAATAACACAATTTTTATTGAATCTAAAGGGTAATGGAGACTTAATACCCTTTCCTGAGATAAAATTCAAAATAATTTGTTGATAATTGTAAAGATGAGATAATGATATACTTGAAATGGAATCCCAAGAATGTAAAGAAAAATCATTAACAAAATCCCTATTGATTTTACTGGCCATCATACATTTGGGGTGCCCTTTATAACAAGTTATCATTTCCCCAACATGATTCACTTCAATCAAATCATTTTGTATAATAAAACCATTGAATTCACTAAAATAAATTGACCATTTCATAGGACATATTTTTTCTTCCGGATTGATAATCAAATTAAATTCCCCAAGAATTATCCAAGGATAATTAATATTGTTTTTGAGAGAACCAATTTCACCCCAAAGAGTTCATCGATCTAGATAACTATTACTAGCATAAATTAAAGAATAATCCAACTTGAATCCAAAATCAGAAAAAGAGAAACTAACATGTTGGTTTCTTGATCTGACAGAAAGGGGGTCAAGAGAGAAGAATTAACCCACACCCAATGACTTTTGACATCGAAAAAACTGTTTTAAAAACCAAATAATGTGAAGCCAATATTTTTAAAATTAGAAAGGCAATTAGAAAAAACTGTTTTGAGATCTTCAATCAAAATTATAATAGGTCAATAAAGACTAATACATAACTTATGATACGTAAATATGTCTCTATTACCTAGGAATTGGAAATTCTAAAATAGGATTCTCATTTGTATCCTGATTTTTGGTGGATCACCCTCTAATTATCACCCCCTCATTTTATTAGTAATTTCAGGTCGGTTCCCTATATTCATTATGGTTATATCAAGAGTTTGAATTTGAAAAGTTATATCTAAAAGAGTGGAAATATTCTTGAGAAGGATCTAATTACTACTGATATGGATTTTGAAAAAACAATTGTTAAAGATAAAGATACATGAAATGATGAAAAATGGAATGATAAAGATATCGGCATTGAGGTCGTCTGGAGGAGACCGTCGGGAGGAGGAGAGTTCGTCGGAGGAGGAGATTCTGTCAGGAGCAGTGGAGTTACGGTCGTCCGGAGGAGCGGAGTCCATCGGGAGGAGTGGAGTCCGTCGGGGGAGGAGGGGAGTCTGTCGGGGGAGGAGGGGAGTTCTTCAGGGTCGTCCGGAGGAGGGGAGTCCGTTGGGGGAGGCGCGGTTGTCTGGGGAGGAGAGGTCATTAGGAGGAGGGGAGTGTGTCGGGGGAGGAGGGGAGTCCGTCGGCGTCGGGGGAGGCACTGTCGTCCGGGGAGGGGGGAGGCGCGGTCGTCCAGGGAGGGGAGTGCGTCGGGGGAGGGGAGTGAGTCGGGGAGGGTTCCGTAGGAGGAGCCCGAGAAATCACACATATAGCCACGGATGAATTTTCATCCGTTGGTATAACCATGCTATAGCCACGGACATATAAAACTGTGGCTATAGGTCCGTGGCTATAGCTTCATTTTGTAGTAGTGTTAATAAATCATTTAAATAAATAATATTATAAATATTAACATAACATCCAAAACATGTCCAATTATTTTGACCATGAGTCATCTTAACTTCAACTATAATGATTTTTGGACCTTTAGAAACCAAATATCATTATATTATAAAATAATATTTTCACACTTTCCTAAAGAGCCCCTCCTCCCCCTTATAAAGGTAGACCACTTCTATCCAATTCCTCACACATATAAAGCCATTTGGCTCATCCAAACTCTACCCGATTAAGCTCCCTACATCCCACTCCTCCATCTAGAAGGCTTACCTTAAGCAGAAGGCACTTAAATAAGTCCTTTGGTTCAAACCAAATGGAGTTACCCAAATTAAAGGTAACGGTTTCTCCTAATTTGTTCTCTTTTATTTTACATCTCCAACCCGTAAACTCTTTTTATTCTATTCATTTGCAATAACAACAGTATCCTCAATATACTAGGATGTTTTTATGAAATGTATTTGAACTAAACTTACACACACATCCATCTAATTGATGAAGAAAATAGTGTTTCTGTGGATGGAAAACTAAGGACTCACGAAATGATGATTGATCGATTATCTTCTACCGCCTCTCATGGTGGCCATTATGATGTCATTGTATTTATATATGATATATATTATTTTTATGTTTTCTTTATGCTTCTGTAATTTCCATTAATAGCATGCCTTTATGGTTTCCATTATGGGTAAACGTGATAATCTCATTAGAGGAATTACGGACTACTTCCTCCTCAAAGGGACATGACTCATTAATGATGTTATATTTCTATATACTTTATAATTCGTTGGTCTTTTGCAGAATGGTTTTTGTCACCACTTTTGGTAAAAAACATCATCTCATCCTAACATAATCCATATAAAACAAAGGGATATTATCTCATCATAAGAAAATTGAAACCATGTAAATCATAGAGACATTATACTTGAAACATAAACATATTAAATAATGTCACCTTAGATGGAAAATATTTTTGACAAATCATTTGAAATGAATTCTTGAGGAAAATGTCCTTTCTTCTTCAGAATCATTCTCTTTTCTCAAAATTACATGCAATTTTAAATGAAAAGGATTTTTTTTGTAAATGATCATGAAATATTGTAGAGTAAGCTTTAGGAAAATAAGGCGTTATGAAAACCATAAAAATTCATTCATTACATATAATTTAAATAAACATTCTCCTCGTACTTCTCCCAAAAAAGTCAAAAGGTACCACATATGGTAGACAAAAGAAAGATTCCTTCCATAATACAAAGTAAAAGTCAAAGAGCGGTAAAAATGACTTTAAACATACATGGAATAATATTAAACACTTTATGAAAAACATTTTTATGGATGGATGAAAAATATAACCCCAGTAAATACTTGCGTATAAGGAACCTCGGATAAAAATGAGATTTGCAAAATTATCCCTTACCTTAGGTCTGATATGCTTCATACGTATCCAAATCTCTTATATAATGATTTAAATAATGTCATTGACATATTAAATAATCATATTCATTATTATGATATCATATGTGGTTTTCTTATGACTTTATATTACCTGTTCTTTTGTAAATTCCATGTTAAAGCAGCATTTTGGGTAAAATCGTTTCATTTATCATACGTGTTTCGACTTGTTGTTCTTGATATTATTACTTATATCCTGATTTACTTAATTCTAGAATTTAAAGAATTATTTATATATAATATATATTCATCATATAAATATAAATGATAGATCGATAAATGGAATGAAATACACCGTTCATGGAGATGGTAGGCCATATGTACGCATGAATGATGTTTTCATTTCCTTATTGAATTGAATGGATTTAAGTAAATGAAAATTATATGTACATAAATCTAGTATCATTATTATGTAATATCTTTAATGATTATTTATTATATATACTTTATAATCATACATTAATGGTTAATCATGGAAAATGAGTCTCATCGCATTCGTGGAGACGGTAGTCTATACGTACGCACAAGTGATGATATCATTCTTTTGATATTAAAAATCGTATATAATTGGATGGTATATCATATATATAAAGAATCATAATGATTTTATATTTATTATTTATAAAATTTATACTCATTATTATACCCATCCACAGATAGTGCGTTAATCGGATGCTCATTCAACGATTTATGGCCATTTTAGTGAAACGGGGTTGGCTAGGTCTGGGTCCGTTCTGACCATGTCGGACCGACCCAACCTGACACAAGGGTCTGGAGTGGGTCCGGTAAGGTTCCAACCTAACCATCCTGTTTGGTCCCTAGGTCTAGCCCGTTGACAGGTCCGGCCTGGCTGGCGTGGGTCCAGCTCGCAAGTGGCCTGACCCACCTGAAGAATCCGGCCAGTGCGGTGCGGGACGGTTGCACCGGACCAGACACGGGGCGTCTGGTTCCTCCAGCTGGCGGCGCCAGTAGGTGCCACCCCATCTCCCTGAAACATCCAGCATGATCTAGCCATTTTTTCATGTCTGTTGAGTAGCCTTAGGGGGATTCTCTTCCTCTACACGTTCGGTGAGATCCGGCCACCTCTTGCCACCACGGTGCACATGGGCACAACCTCCTCCACGTAGCCGATGTGGCTGATCATCTCTTCCGCACCGGTGGTTCCATGCTGGCGATACCTTCCTCATGCCACTAGAGATTCACTAGTTGTCCATTTTCTATCCCTTTTACACCTATGGGCCTCTTGGGTCACCACATTCAATGCAAAGCCCACAAAAACACCTTGCTACCATGTTGCTCAGTCGGCCACAAAGAATACTCAACATCCAAGATTGGTGGAGGGTCTGGGCCTTATTCGAATCGGCTTATTCCCTCCATGATAGAGTTTAATCATGGGGTTGATAAAAATCATCATATTGATAAATAAAAAAAACCCAGATCAAGACCCCACAACATCAAACAATAAAAATGAATGAGTCGCTGATAAACTCATTAGTCAATTGATCTGTGTTAATCATATTTTTTAAGAATGGGATAAGAGGTAAAATTAAACGCATTAAATCCCATACCTTGATTCAGTTGAATCCATTGTGAATGAGGGAGGAATTCTTTATTCGTTTATGTTCCAAATTCATTGGAGTTCATCACCACTGGTCGATCTCCAGATCAGATCATCCAATGATCGATGTTCATTATTTGTTCTTCATTGGAGGGAGATGTCATCGGTGTTACGTTAGAGGTTTCTCCCGCAGTTGTTAATTCATTTTCCCGATGGATTGAATAATAAAAAGAAAAAAATCTTGACGTTGTGTTCATTAATGTGGTTCATTAATGAACCTTAACTAATAAACCTTTTATTAAATAGGTGTTTCAGTTACACGATAAAAGAAATGAGTCATTAAATCACCCTCATTTAATGCACGTTGTTATGGTACAATTTCTCCAACCGTTGCTCAATGGTTAATGAAAAGAATAAAATAACATAAATAAAAATTTTATTATTATTTTGTGAAAAGTACAAAACTTAACTTTTCCATCAGTTGCTTTTCGATCTAAGTTAATAATTGCATAAGAAAATCCTAGTGCTACAAATTCAACGGTTCCCTCAGACATTCAGTCTGAGCACCAGTTCAAAAGATAGAAAATCTCACTCGCATGTTTACTGAACGTACCTTAAAAAATGTTCAAAAACTCGTTCCAGGCTCTTCAGGCCTCAGAATCACATGTCGTCAAATTTTTCAGTCTTTAAATTATTCCATATAATTAAAAAAAAATATAGAATTTTTGGGTCTTTACATTCTCGCCACATTAGGTATTTACATCCCTGAAGGCCATAACAAAAGCTAAGAAAACAAATAGGGTTATTGAGCATGATTCTGAGCCTCCCGCTCCCACATGCACTTCTAGAGGTTCCTGTGCTACCACCGAACTTGCACTAGAGGAATCAACCATCCACAAAGGACCGACTCTTATCGATCCCCTATCTACACTGGGAACTCTTCAAAATCCACGCCATCGTCAATATCCAACTCACCCTAGTCCATGATGTGTGATAGTTCGTTAATGTATCTCCATAGCTGTAACACATGGAAAACATTGTGCACTCGGTGCATATGTTAGGGAACAGATAGGAAGTACTCCATCTCTCTAACTCTATTGAGAATCTAGAAAGGTTCGATGAACCTCAGAGATATCTTATCTCCCCATCCAAATATCTGCAATCCTTAACGGGGTGAGACCCATAAGAAGACATGGCCTCCCTCCTCGAAGTCTAAGGGTCTCTGTCTCCTATCAGCATACAATTTATACCTACTCTGTATAGTCTTCATACACTCGTAGAAGATCTATACCTTCTCAGTGGTTTCCCATAACAACTCTGGACTCATAAGGGCTGACTCCCCTGGCTTTGTCTAGAATGGAGGTGATCTGAATGGTCACATGTACAAGGCCATAAACAGTTCCATACCGATGGTGGAGTGAGAGTTGTTATTTTATGCGAACTCCACTAGTGGAAAGTGGTCCTCCCAACTATAGAAAAAATCAAGGACGCAAGAACGAAGCGTGTCCTCAAGTGTTTGTATGGTCTTCTCCGTCTGACCATCTCTCTGAGGGTGAAAGGCAGTGCTCAAGCATAGTTGAGTCCCAAACACCTCCTATAACCCCTTCCACAAATGGGATGTAAAACTAGAGTCGTGATCTGAAACGACCGTCGATGGTATCCCGTGAAGTCTTATTCTCTCATGAACAGAGAGGCATCCCATTCCCTCTACTAGACCCTGTTCTCGGATGGGTAGAAATTAGGATGACTTCATGAGTCGATTAATGATCACCCAGATAGATTCATGACCCCTGGACGTGCATGGTAACCCAGTCACAAAGTCCATGGAGACACCAAATCACTTCCATTCTAGTACCTCTAGTGAATGGGCTATGCCTACTAGAACTTGATGCTCATCCTTCACTTGCTGACAAGTGAGGAATTGTGAAATGAACTATGCAACTGTTTTCTTCATCCCTGGCCAACAGTACTGACGTCAGTGATCCTGATAAATCTTTGTCGCACTAGGATGTACCACAAAAGAGGATGTGTGGAAATCCATCAACGCATCCTCATGTAACATAATTGGTACCATGGTGCATCATTTAAAAATGATGAAGTTCTCCCCATCTATCAAAAATCCATTAGAATCCTATCCTAAGGATATCTGAGCATGTCGGGACTCACAGTCAATGTCACCAAGTTGTGCCTCCTGAACTCATTGTAGGATTGGTGGAGTGAAAGTCATAGACTAGAGGTATAATACTCCATCACTCTCTATGAAGGATATATACAACATGACTACCTACTCTATCACCTCACTCAGTAGCTGTAAACCCAACCTCTTGCTGAGTGAGTCTGCCACTATGTTTTCCTTCCCAGGGGTGTAGACTATCTCAAAGTCATAGTCCTAGAGGAACTCCATCCATCGCCACTCTCTCAGGTTTAGGTCCTTATGTGAGAAGATATAACTGAGACTCTTGTGATTGTAGAAGATAGTAAATTTTTCACCCATTAAGTAGTGATGCCACATCTTCAATGAAAATACCACTACTGCTAACTCCAGGTTATGGGTCGCATTGTTCTGCTCATGCTACCTCAAATTTCATGTGTCCTGGGTGATCAATACTTTCTCCTGCATCATAACACATACCAGTTTGATCTCTAATGTGTCAGAGTAGACTACATACCCAACACCCTCCTCTGGTAGCCTCAATATGGGGGCACTTGTCAGTCTCTACCACAGCTCCTGGAAACTCGGTTTGCATATCTCCATTCATACGAAGGGTTTCCCCTTATTTTTCAAAGCTGAAAAGGGTGTTGCTGCTCTAGAAAAGTTGGGTACAAATATCTGGTAGTACCCAGTCAACCCCAGAAAACTCTGCACCTCAGTCACGCTCTTGGGTGGCTCCCAAGAAAGCACTGCCTCTATCTTCACCAGATCCACTACAACTCCAGCCTTCAAGATAATGTGTCCTAGAATTTGAACCCCTTGTATCCAAAACTAGAACTTAAATATCTTACCATAAATTCGGTGCTCTCGAAGTGTATACAAAACTATCTACAGATGTGTGGAATTCTCCTCCTTCGACTTCGAGTACACTGATATTTTTCCATGAAAACCACCACGAATCGATCGAGGTAAGGCTAGAAGATCTTATTCATGAGTCCCATGAACACTACTAGAGTGTTGGTCATGCCAAAAGGAATCACTAATAACTCATAGTGTCCATACAAGCATCTGAAGGATGCCTTTGGTAAGTACTCATCCAGCACCTGAAGTTGATGATATCCTGATCTGAGGTCTATCTTTGAAAACCACTGAGATCCCTTCATCTAATTGAAGATGTCATCAATCCTCAGCTGAGGATAGTTTTTCATCACAATCACTTGATTCAAGTGTTGATAGTCCACACAAAGCCTCAATCACCCATATGGATTCTTGTTAATCAACATCGGGGTTTCCCATAGGGAAACACTAGGTCATACGATCCCCTTCCTCTACAAGTCCTCAAACTATACCCTCAACTCATAAAGTTCCACGGGATCCATCTGATATTATGGTATAGATATCAGTGTTATTCCAAGGTATAGGTCAATGTATAATTCTACCTCTCTATGAGGAAGTAGTCCCAGAAAATTTTTAGGAAAGACATCTGTATATTGTTCCACCACTACAGGAAAGGTCGAACTCCTCTATTCTACTACACAAAGGGTGAGGCTGGACAATTCATGAGTGATCGGCTGAAACCTCCTCCAAGAATGTCCATCATGTTCTGTTAAGGTTCCCTTCTCACTGGTGAAGGAAAACCTGGTCCAATCCTCATGGACACACCACAATTTGTGCCTAAAATAGTCGATCTATGCATGGACCATGGATAACCAATCCATAACCAATATGACATCATAGGTCCTCGATGCTACTAGTAGGAGGTCCCAACCAAAGCCCTTTCCTCTTAGAGTAAACTCACATTACTGGAACTAATGTGTTTTCATATAATCCTCTCCCATATAAGTCTCTAATTGTAAGGATCGATCCAACGACTGCACCGAAATATGTGATCTCTGAACGAGAGCCATGGAAATGAAATAGTGACTAGCACCTATGTCTATAAGAACTGCATCTATGGTGGAGTAGACATAGATTATACCTCTAATAATCTTCGTAGTGTCGTGTCTATAGGACTATGATACCTGAAACTGATCTCATCTATGTTTACCTACTCTCTGAGGTCAGGGTGGACCACCTGGAGGTGGTGGTGGTGGTACCCAAAATCATCACCCACCGCCTACTACACGACCTGCTCCTCTTCCACATTTTCCACCCTATTAACCTCCTAGATAAAACTTATGTCATTGTATTAGTGTTCCCTTGACTGCCTACTGGTCAACCACAAGGGGGGTCGGATAGTCACAAGCCAGCTACCCTTTTCCGCCCCAAGAGTAACAAACTATAGTCCTTAGATGACCTCTTATTCCTCAAGAGCTCTGCACCTATGACCCTACATCCTGGGGTCATCTTCTGAATGGTCTATCCCGTTTGGGCCTCGGCATCATCTTCCTACTTCCTGCTATAGATGACTCAGCCACCTGTCATCTGGTGGTGTCTCTCACCATCGGTGCCTCCTCAGATAGGAATCTCTTTACCAGTAGGGCTCTCTCTAGCACTCTATCCTGTGTCAGAAAGTTGATAGAAATCATCGATGCTCTAATATCCCATTGGAGACCCTTCTCAAAGGTTCAAGACCTGAATAAAGTGTCTCATACCATGTCTATGGAGTAGTGGGAGAGATCAGTAAATCTTGCTGAGTACTGGGCCACTGTTAGGTTTCCCTACTGTAAGTGTAGTAGATCATGAATATGCACAGAGCATATTGTCACTAGCATGAACTTCTTCTTGAAGAGGATCTCAAATTCCAACGAGGAAAGCGTCATATACATATGTGTCTAGAGTTTCAGGATCCACCACCTCATTGTTGTTCCCTGAAAGAGACTAGCATCTAGGATCACCATCTAACCAGTCCTGAGATACTTGTGAATCTTTCGTTCCTCAAAACCTAGGATGCCTCTATCTCTGTAACTCATGAAATTCACTAAGTAAGGGTGCAATGTCCACTGGTGGGGATGGTATAAACTGTTACCCTATTGGTGGTGGTGCTACTGGTACACCACCCAAAATAGATATCATTGTAAGACGGCACTACACCGATGCCTCATCGCTTGGTAGGCTGTCATCATGAACTATCAATGGAATCCTGGCTGGCTGTCTATGTGGAGGTGTCCAAAAGAGAAACAGATGTGTCACGATCAATAAGTTATACCTGGTGAGAAAACTCAAAAGAGATCAGGATTAAAACATTTTCAAAACACATGAAACTAGTGTTTTCATGTACCAAATTGGAAAATGGAATTCAGGGTCATGGTGTATGGATACATCGGCCTCCACACCAACACTAGACACCCCAAACATAAAACTAAACCCAAAACACTTAACAATATTTCCCCCATTGAAAATATTTACTCTTAGTTATTTTAGTAGAACTGACCACCCTTTGATACCACTTTGTCACGACCAGTCCCCCGAGGCCCATGCCATGACAACCCCAATCCCACCATCTATAGGCCAGGTGCGGGTAACTAGAACTAGAAAGGTGAAACCCAAAAAAGAATGGCATTGACTTTAAACCTGTACACACACAGATAGGGAACACTTCACACAAGAAAACACAACACAAAAGTATTAGTACAACCACAACCAAAAACCACCACTAAGAGAAAAAGTATGTACTGAAAGAAAAAGGGGCCAGTATACAAGACCAACTGAAAGAGTAGTACAGTAAAAGGAAAAAACCTCCAGATATTGTCTGCCACGGATCCTACCTGAAGGGTAGGCATAGCTTGTCAATATGGCTCACCACGTCAATTGGCCACCTCTATGTACTGTCTAGCCCTGGATATCTAAAGTCTCAATCAAGTCGTGTGTCATCTATACAAGACACAATATGGTGTGGGAAAATCCCATGCAGGGGTCAATATAACAATACTCAGTAGGGACCCTAAGACCCCCGAATGTCTCTCAGAATTCCACAATGAAAAACTAAAGTGCATTATCTCAATCACATGGAACAAAGTAAAATATAGCTCACACAAGGTATACAACTTAAAGAACATGAATAAACATTATTATTCATAATTATAGATCATATTACTCCATCAAGATACTTTTGTTGCTGGACCGCATAGGGCCGCTAGGTGATGACCCATAGAGGATCTCTAGGTGTAGACCTAGAGAGGATCTCTATGTACTGACCTACAGAGGATCACTCGGTGCTGACCCATAGAGGATCGTTGTGTGCTGACCCATAGAGGATCTATAGGTGTTGACCCATAGAGGATCGATATGTGATGACCCACAGAGGATCACTCTTCCTTCATCACATCACAACCAGCCAATGGATTCCCCCACTTAACACACTTCATTTCTATAGGGTCCTCTCATCAAGATACTGGTTAAATCTCAACCTCCAATAATTTCCATTTATAAGTAACCCCAAGGACTGTCTTGTCATAAGGGTTCCAACATGACAGATGATGTGCCAATCGGACGCCCGGTTTGTAAGATATATGAAAAAACATAAATACAGTGTGGTTAGACTTGATTCTAATCCGACCTTTACGTACACCAAATTCTTCCAAAACATAATTGAAGTACCTCAAAATGACCTCCTCATTGAAAGGTTCCTCACACAGAAGATGTTGCGTCAATCGGACGCCCGGTCTGTTAGTTGTAGTCGTTTTAGTGAAACGGGGCTGGTCGGGTCTGGGTATGGTCCGACCTGGTTAGAGCAACCCACCCTGACCCAAGGGTCTGGATTGGGTCTGTTAAGGGTCATTCCTAATAAGCCCGTTTGTTCCCCAGGTCCGGCTTTGTGGTGGGTCTAGCTCAGTTGGCGTGGGTCTCGCCCAGTTGGTGTGGGTCTAGCCTTTCTAGTGTGGGTTTGGCCCATAGGTTACCCAAGCCACTGGTGGGGTGTAGCCCACCTGAAGATCCAGGGCCACGCGATGAGGGCTAGTTGCACTGGATAGGACATGGGGCGTTTGGTTTCTCCAGTAGGCCCTGCCCCGTATTCCTGTAACAACTGACATGTGTTGACCTCCTCTTGTCATCGTTACGCCTCCAGGCACCACCTCCTCCACGTGGCCGGCATGGGTCTGTTACTGCCACACCAGTGGCACCTTCCATAGGACACCAGAGATGTTTCAGTGGTCTATTTTCCATCTTGTCTGTGCCTACAGGCCTCTCGGGTCACCGACATCACTGTGAAGCCCATGGAAACAGCTTGCCGCCATGTTGCTCGATCTCCCATGAAGAATTCTCATCATCCAAGATCGGTGGAGGGTCCAAACCCTGTTCGGATTATCCCTCACCCTCCACGTTAGCATTTAATCATGAGTTTGATAATAATAATCATATAGATTAATAAAAATCCCCATATCAAGACCTTGAAACAACCTACCGCAAGAAAGAATGAATCGCATATCATCCCATTAGTCTATTGATCCACGTTCATTGTATTTTTCAAGAATGGGATAAAAGGAATCATTAGAATTTAGAGAAATTAATTTCCCAAACTAGATTAGGTTGAATTTATGCGAACGAGGGAGGAATTCTGTGTTCATTGACGTTCTGTGTTCATTGGCATTCGTCGTCGCTGGTCAATCTCCGGATCGGATCATCCAACGGTTGACGTTCGTTCACAATTCTTCATTAGAGGGAGATGTCTTTGGTGTTACGTCAAAGATTTCTCTCATTTTTGTTAATTAATTCACCAATGTATTGACTAATAAAAAAAATTATATTGACGTTGTGTTCATTAACGTGGTTCTTTAAAGAACTTTATTTAATGAACCATTTTTAAATGGGTATTTTGGTTACAAAACAAAAGAAATGAGTCATTAAATGACCCTCATTTAATTCATGTAGTTATGCTCAAGATTCTTCAACCATTTCTCAATGGTTGGAAAAAATAATAAAATAACTCAAAGATTTATTTTTTTATTATTATTCTAAAAAGTCCAAAAATTGACTTTTTTGTCTCACCCTTTTCGGTCAAAGTTAAGCTTCATCTAAGCGAATCTCAGCATTGAGAATTCAATGGTGCCCTAGGATTTTCAATCCGGGCACCAGTTCAAAAGATAGAAAATCCCACTTTCATGTTTACTGAATGTACCTTAAATGTTTTTCAAAAACTAGTTCCCAGCACTCCGGGCCTTGGAATCACGTGCCGTCAAATTTTGTAGTCTCAAAATTATTCTATATAATTAAAAAAATTATACAGAATTTCTTGGTATTTACAATATAAAAACCTCCAAAATAATCACTATATATCTAAAATATTTGTACATAATTTATACTTTTAAAAACAATCATGGAATATTGTTATGAAAAATGAACCAACGTTACAATAATGGAGATGGTAGGTCATACTTATGCACGAGTAATGTTCCCATTTTTCAATGATCATTATGGAAGTAATGTAAGAAACATTATGTATTTTCAAAATTATCTTTATATTGTAAATACCATGTTATTAAATCATATATACTTATATATGTAATTCTTTTGATGTAAAATAAATCGCATCACATTGAAGAGGAGTTAGTTCACATGTCCATGAATGATGTTATCACCTTTTTAGTGTGTGAAAAGGGTAATAAATAAAATGATATGTTATTTTTCCAAGAGGGTAATTAATTCATTAATATTATATATATTTTACTTATGTCACATATATCTATTTTAACTGTCCATTATACATTCCATGTATAGTGTGAATGAATCACATCGCTTTGAGGAAGAGGTAGTCCACACTTCCAAAAACTATGTTTTTGTATTTACACAAAATGGGAATAATGAAGGTATGTTTAATATAATAATTCAAAAATAAAAAAAAATTATATATATCACATAAAAAAACAATTTCCATCATAATTACCAAATATGAGATTTGGTAATGGAAAACAACAACATCATTTCGTGAGGTGGTAGTTAGTTGTATATATGAACGGTAAGGTCGTTCCCCATTTCATTGATGTGTGTGTAAGTTCAGGCAGAAACATAATTATAAATACATATAAGTATATAATGATACTTTTTTTGTTTTAAAATCATGGAATAATAATAATTTATGTGTTGGAGGAATTAAATAAGATAAAGGAGATTGAGGAAGGATGTTAACTCTTTTTTGGGTAACTCATTTTTATTTTCAAAAAAGAGCTTCCTTGGTTTGATTTAAGAAAAAAGATGGCATTAAAGTAGTAAGTAATGGATTTTGGGAGCTTATTTGAGTAAATTTTGGGTGATACAATGGTTTCAAACTGTGTGATTAAGGGGGAGGGGTGAGTGCCTTCTTTATAGAGGAGGAGTGGAATTCTTGTAATTTTTTAAAAATGGAATTACAACCAAGTATTTAAAATGAAACATGGATCCAATAATGAATATAATTCATGAAAATGGAGGATAGGGTCTAAATATTTCTATAAATTTGATTTTGGAAAATTTTCTAGTTTTTTAATTACTTTCACTAATGCTTTTCTAAATAACTAAGATGAATATATTTGAAATTATATATTATTATAATTTGAAATATAGAATCCATTTTTCTAAATTACAATCATATATGTGGAATTAATTAATTGAAATTTAATCCTACATACGGGATGACGAACCAAGTATTTAATGTAAAAATGTAAAAATATTGTGTATGTTTTTTATCTAATTTCAAATTGAAATTTCTTACAATGACATAAATTGGATTAACTTATCTATATTTGATCTAATTGAACTTTAAAACCAACTAAAATTTAATTTAACTTTATAAATAAATAAAATGAATATACAGTTTTGAATAAAAATCCATTATTTTTCACTATTCATCAAAAAATGAATCTTCATATAAAATAAAATAAAAGTCACCCTAAGCTAATTTTTATGTTCTAATTTCAAATATGAAGTTTATTATGACATATAAAATCTGTAAAAGTCCCAAAAATTGGATTTAAAATGTGTTTCCTAATAAATGCTGGTAAAATTACATTTTAGGAAAATATATATTTTTATTCATAATATTAGATTTATTCATATCCGATACCTGTAAAATATATTGGATAAGAATAAAAAAAATTATTTAATATACTATATATTAAAAAAATTATCAATAGTTATTTATTTAATTTATTTAGATAAATTTTGTTTGTATATAAAATATTATTTTTATTCAAAAAGGAATTTGATTGTTTTCAAATAGTTCTTACATTCATTTTTAGCTAAAAGGGTTCATTTTATTCAAATTTTTAAATAATATTTTATTCATAACATCCATCCTAATGTATATTCGAAAAATATAATAATATTTTAAATATAATATTAATTGCATGTTGTAGTTTGGTAAAACAATGTTTTGTATCTAACACATACTATCAAAGGAAGCTGACGTTGCATTTAACACAAGTCAAACACTATGGTATGTGTAATGTAAGATAATATAATTGTTTCATGTAATTAAATATTAACTTTTTATTTCATGAAAATCAATTCAAATATAGTAATTTCATATAAAAAATCTATATTTATAGTTATGTGAAATGGAAAATATAAAAAACATTTATTTAATTCATAAAAAATATATTTCAAAAAATATTATGGTGTTACATTATACCCCCATTAAAATGAATTTTACCCTTATAATTTGTCTAGGTTATTAAATTTTTAATACATAAAAGATACATTGATAGAAATCTACATCGTAAAACTAAATACTAAAATATCCTTTTAAAAATAAAAGTTGGAAAAATAAAATCTAAACAAAGTAACTCATAACTAGGTTTACACATAGGAGAAGATAAGTGGAAAATTAAAACCTAGAAATGGAAGAGAAATCTAACCATAATTTTCTAATTGATATTGATAGATAAAAATTTTAGGAGAAAGATTACAATCACAAAACCATTATTTCGGGATGATTTAAGGGGCAGTTTGATTCATCAAAAAAGAAGGTACTGTGATAATATTTTTGGTGTCAGGATCCTTTGCTAGAGTTGAATAATTTTCATGAGGAGATACTTACTTGATTATATAAGACTTCACCCCTTATTGTGTGTTGATAAATTTTCCCTTCACTTATTTCTCGAAAAATAAAGGTGAATTTTTTATTCCTGAATCATTAACAGATCATGAGATTCATGATAATCCATCACATCTATCATCAGTTACCATCAACGCAATTTTTTTAGAACATGTTATCCAATCTCCATAAATCCTCATGTGGTTAGATAATACAATAATCTCATAATATTTTTCTAATGTTTAATATAAACATTCCATAAATGGTTAACCTTATAACCCTTCAGATATATGAAAATCCAAAACATTATAATGAATTCTATAAACTCATCTTAACATTTATCCCCAGTATCTATTCATTGTAACATTCCAAACATGTTAATACCCTCATTGTATATTCTATTGAAGTATGGAAATAACATGAATTTCCATGAATACTTTTGGAAAACATGCATTATTTTTTATTCCATGGATTAATGAATATATTACTTAAATACAAGAACTATTAATCTTCATCCATGATAACATAGACCATTTTTTCATGTACTAAGTTACACTTGAGTTAGGCCTCACACACATTTTCAGATTAGTTACCCCTGGGTAAATTGGTGCCAAATACACATCCACGTGTAGTATCCAGATAGAGATGCAATTATAAGAAACCACTCACTCTATCCTTTACCAAAATTCCAGGACATTTTTATATAATTATCCTCGTCCTTAAAGTTATCCTTATATACATCACTAGACATATCCTTATATTTATTCATAGGGATATCACTAAAGGTTTTTCATACTAGTATCCAAAGGCTGACTAATCCTTCTTCATGACACCAACTATAACGTCCCAGGATTAATGCGTATATATATTTTTTCATTTTTTTAGAATACTTAATACATTATAAAAAAATATGGGCAAATAAATTATTAGTTTAGTGCCTTTGGATACATGGAAATGTAAACTATTGTACATGAGTGAGATAAATTATCCCCAACTAGGTTCTCAAGGACTTGCACCCCTCTTATAAATATCATGCATTGAATTATATCTTCATAACCTGGGGAAGGAAACTATAAAAATGGATGAGATCAAATGCTAAATAATAGTAATCAAGAGAGATATCTAAGCATAAACATGAATATAATAGTATGAGAATGTGATCATAACATTAGAAGATCATACCCTGCATATCAAATATCATAAACATGAATCCTGTCATAAAGATTAGTAGTTCGTAAGACATGAATCATAATAGAAACAATAGTATAATCCAGGAAAGAATAACATAGGAATTTTGGAATACACATAAACATGTAATATCATTCCCTATATTTCAAGATGCATTACAGTAAATTATCAGGGAACTTCCTAGGGACTACACCTACTAGGATATACAAAATGTCATCCCCGGTTATTGTATTTTCCTTGTAAGTGATCGGGTTTCCCAAACATCCCATATTTGATCAGGTTTTCACATCTTCCCATATTGGATTGGGTTTACCAATCTTCCAATAGTGGATAGGGTTCCCTATATTCCATAGTGGATCAAACCCTTCAACCTGATTCCAATCATTATCTCATGATATATATATCTGTAACATCCCAAGTAAGTAATGAATAATAGATATTTTTATCTATGTCTATTTATGAATTATATGGTGTTTTAGAGGCTTAAAATGAGAATAAATCCAACCTAAAGCAAGAAAATACTCTAATATTTTTAAAAGATTGTTTTACTGCCTTTTGATGGAAAACCATTTTTAAATCAAACTTTTAACAATTTTATAAGCTCTATTTGTCTAAATAAACTTATTCTTTATTATTTGGACGTTGAAATTTACTTTGGGTATATTTTTGGTGTTTTTGCGATAAAGTTCATTTTTTAAATGAATAGTGAAAAATGTTGTATTTTAATTCAAAACCTCTTTTTAATCTAATTTATTTATATGATTAGATTATCTTTTGAATTGGTTTTAATGTTAAATTAGAAAATATTATTACCATTTAATCCAATAGTGGTCATTGGAATTAATTTCACTTTGAAATTAGACTTAAACTAGTGTCAATCTTTTGATAATTATTATTTCACAAAAACACGCTATTTGCTCTGACAGCGGGAATTAATTATTAAATTAATTAATGTAACTTATATGTTTTGAATTTTGTAAAATAGGCATCATTTTTTAATTTGGAATATCAAATATAGCTTAGGGTAAAGTTTTGGTATTTTTCTGAAAAACTTCAATTTTTGATGAATATTGAAACCACTAAGTGGTACTTAAAAAACTGATTTTTTGTTTAAATGAAACTTTACCACTTCTGTGTTTTGAATTTCAAAAATCCGACATACATGGTTGTCATTAATAAGTAAAATGTGGTTCAATGGGATTAAAATAATTTTTTGATGAATAGTAACATTTAAGTTTTTAATCGCGATTAGAGGTAATTAGTGCAATTTAAGAAAAAATTGATATTATAATAAAATGAAATGACCTAGACACATGTCCTACCCTTATTGGATGTGTCATGGACGACCAAGAAAACCCATGGGTCGATTTTTGGGACCCCATGGAGCCACTTGGGTAAGATATAGACATTAAGGCTTTTTATTTAATGTAAAAGTAAAAATGACGCAAACATGAGTTGTTTTATTAAAACAATTTTTAAATGGGGTTATACAAGTCATATTTTTGACTATAAATATTCATTAGAAAGATAAAACGATTTCCTACATCATGATATATTTTTTATAATTTTTAGACATTAAATAAATTAAATTATTTATGACACCATGATGATGCAGCGATGACCTCATTATTTAATGATTTAAATAAAATGAAAATATAATGTAACATTTAAGACCTAAACTTGTCAAAAACCTATTGGATGGGTGGATTTCAAACTATTATCACCTTATCTTAGAAATTTATAATTGTGGGACCTTTTTTATCCAAAAATCATTTTGTAACAATGTATCTTTTCTTGAATTTCCAAGAGTGCCCCTCCTCCTCTCTTATAAAAGGCCCCCACCTCTACCACCTTACCCACACATCCAAATCCTTTGGATCGGCCAAAACCTGCCCATTTTGTCTCCCCACATCCCTCTATAACTCTTATAAGCCTCACCTTGGGCAGAAGGCTTCCCAACGAAGCCTTTGAGCTCAAATCAAAAAGAGTTACCTGATTTAAAGGTAATGTCTTCCCTTGTGTTCTTATGTTTTATTTTGCTTCTCCAACCCCCTAAAATCTTTTTATTCATTTCTTTTGTAACAAAACCAGTATCTTCCATATACTAGGATGTTGTTATAAGATGTATTCCAGCTACACTTACACACACCTACATCTAATGGTTAAAGAACATATTGTTTCTGTGGATGGCGAATTTCTGCCTCATGGAACGATGATTGTTCAATATTCTCTTAACACCTTCAAAGGCTGCCATTAATATTTCACTATAATTATATATGATATATAATATGTTTATGTTTTCCTTAAAATTCTTTATTTTTATTTTATGTCATACCTTTATGGATTCCATTATGGGCAAACACGATATCTTCATTTTAGGAAGTGCGGACTACCACCCCCTCAAAGTGATTTGATTCGTTAATGCCATATGTGAGACATATAAAGTATTGAACTAATGATATTATATATGATATTATAATTCAATTATAATATTCATTTATATCATGATGATTCCATTTCATAAAATACTAAATAGAAATGAAAGTAGCGTTCATGCGTACGTACAGCTTACCATCTCCAGGAACGGGGCATTTCATTTCTTACCTCTAAATGTTATGCAATATTTTAAATGCATGTATATACTGGATATATATGATATATATGATATCTACATCATGATTATAACTCTGAATATAATGGATACATGAACAACTTGTAAATATAAAGATTTTATTTTTGACTCAAGTACCAATGATCGTTAAAACGACCGTTATTAAATTAAATGACTACATAATGTTCATAACATGGTAATAAGTGATATAAAAGAAATAATGAACTTGAAAAAGTTTCTTAAGAAAGTATAAATTAACTCAAGTATATTATTCAGGACATTAAAGAACGATCGAGTCAAGTCGGACCCGAGGTAAGGGAACTTCTTAACCAAATTTCCGTTCTTTGGGTTAATCTCCTACTTTCAAATTATGTCATGATATTATTATGTCATATCTTGTATTTGTACTTTATTTATGCATAATTATAGTTAATACACATAATAGATCTATCTTATTTAAAAAAAGATCTTTGTATGACACTTCTTCTCAATCTCCATTCATTGAGGCATATTTTGTTTTATACACAACTTTCTTTTATACGGTGTATAAACCCCTTTGACTTTTACTTTTATTCGAACGGAATCTTTTTTTTATATGAAGCATTTACTAAATGACAAAAGGGAATGTTTTTGTCATACGTATGCGGTGACAATGACTTCTTTGCTGCCGTGACCATTATTTTAGTTTCAACTTCCTCTACAAGACATACTTTTTTTACAATGAAAAATAAATACCATGATTTACTTTTCTTTTATTTTGGTATTGAAAATGGTTTTCATAATGTTTTTTATATCAATGTGTTTTATTGGTATCTTGTGATTGAAATGTGGAAATGTTATGTTTCCTATATGCATGTATTATGTGGTATTATTATTTTATAGTTATTCGGAATTGTTATGAAGACAGGTGGTTCCATGATAAACTAAGGGCAGGTGAGCTCGATATAGCTCTCCAATGCATTGGGTAACGTGAAGGAGTTAAACATTAAGTCTTCTCCGAAGAGATTTAGAGAATATACTGTGATGGTTATTCCAAACGTAACCAAGAGGGTTACTCCCTACGTAAGAATGTTATGAATGCCTCAAGTTACCTTTATGTTTTATTATTTCTATGATTTATTCATGATTTGATGAGGTATGTTAATGTGCTTATGTTTTATGAGTAGAGTATTATTTCATTGATTTATATGTATACATGAACTCATGTTTCCTTTCCATATTTTTATATACCTTACTGAGCTTTTTATGCTCATCCCAAGTTTTTGAAATGATTTTCATAGGTCAAGGGAAGGGTACATGATATGATGATAGTTTCAAGGAAGTGTCAAGAAAGAATCCATGTTTTATTTTAAATATGATTCCATTGATGGGAAAGAATGAATACTATCTTTTATTGTAACCATTTTTTTAAATGTGGGATGTAATGAATGTTTTATGATCTAATTCTCTAAAAATCTAAACCTGAAAAGATCCTCAAGGTGTATTCTTGAAATATCTCAAGATTAAGTAATTTTAAGGATGGGGCCTTATAGTTGGTATTAGAGGTCGGTTTAGATAACTTCAGGAGTTAGAATTCTATTAAATTATTATCCAAAAGTATTTTTTTATGGTCAAATTGAAATGATATAGCATTTATAGATTACCATGTTGCTTCTCCTAAGATATTTCTGTGTTAAGAATGTTTTTTCATAGAGGAAATAGAATAGATTTTCTGGGAAGGCATATAGAGGGAAATGAATTTTTAAATCAGTATCCTGAGATGGTCAGAATCAAAACTGAATAGTTTTTTGTAGTGATAGATCAATTGACTCAGGTGAAAAATGTTGGTTGTTTTTATTGATGATATTTTAGTGTTTTCTAAAATTAAATAGGAGCATGAAATACATTTAAGGGTTATTTTTTAAACCATAAAAGAAAAGAAATTGTATGGGAAATTCAGAAAGTGTGAGTTTTGGTTGCAACAAATTTCTTTCCTTGGTCAAAGTGTTTCAAAAGATGGGATAACTATTGATCCTGCAAAAAAAAATTGTGGAAGAATGGCCAGGACCCACAAATGTAACTGAGATTCATAGCTTCCTTGGTTTGGGATGCTATTACCGAAGGTTTGTTAGAAATTTTTCACTATTATCTACTCCATTGACAAAGCTAACTCGGAAGGGTGTTAAGTTTATCTAGACAAAAGAATGTGTTGATTGTTTTCAGGAACTGAAAAGAAGATTGGGGAATGCTCTAGTTTTGGCACTACCTTCCAGGAATGGTGAGTTTTTTATCTACAATGATGCTTCATTGAAAGGACTTGGTTGTGTCCTAATGAAGAATGATCAGGTAATTACTTATGCTTCACGACAGTTGAACACTCATGACGTAAATTACCCTACACATGATTTGGAATTAGCTAATGTAGTTTTCGCTTTAAAAATTTGGAGGAATCATTTGTATGGAGTAAAGTGTGAAATATATACTGATCACAAATGTTTAAAGTATATATTCACTTAGAAAGAATTGAACATGAGACAGAGGAGATGGATAGAATTAATCAAGGATTATGATTGTACAATTCATTACCATCCGGGAAAAGAAAATAATGTGGATGATGCTTTGAGGGAAAAAAAGTAATGTTTCATTAAAAATGTTGTGTTTGGAACGTGATCCTTTGGTTAAGGATTTGATGAACTTTGGAATAGAAGTTGTTGGTGTAGGATGTCCTTCTGTTTTGTTTCAGGTATCAGTGAAATCTTCTCTATCAGACAGAATAAAGCAAGCATAGAAGAAAGATAGTGAGTTGCAGAAAATGGTAGAGCTGGTTCAGAAGGGTAAGTTGCATGAATTCAACATTGATAATGATTGTGTTTTGAGATTTGGGAATAGATTGTGTGTGCCTTGTGATTCACAGTTTAAGAGAGAGTTGTTATGTGAAGCTCATAGTTCTCTGTTTTCAGTTCATCCTGGCAGTACTAAGATGTACAGAGATCTGCGGGAGTATTACTGGTGGGATGGAATGAAAGGAGATATTGCAGATTTTACTGTGAAGTGTTTGACGTGTCAACAGGTTAATGCAGAGCAGCAGTTACTGAAAGGGATGCTTCAGCCTTTACTAGTACTTAATAGAAATGGGAGAATATATCCATGTACTTCATTATGGGATTGCCGAAGACACCTCGAGGTAATAATGCAATCTGGGTTATTGTTGATCGCTTGACTAAATCTTATCATTTCCTTGCTATACGAGATACTTTTTCCCTAGATCAACTTTCTTGATTATATCTTAAAGAGATAGTCAGGTTTCATGGAGTTCCACTATCCATTGTATCTGATCGTGATCCCCGGTTTACTTCTAACTTTTGGAAAGGCCTTCAAAAGTCGTTGGGTACTGAATTAAATTTTAGTATAGCTTTTCATCCTCAATCAGATGGGCAGTCAGAACGAACAATAAAGACATTGGAGGATATGCTACGTGATTGTTCTATGGATTATCAGGGAAGTTGGGACCAACATCTTTCTTTGGTTGAGTTTTCATATAATAACAGTTTTCATTCCAGTATACAGAAGGCACCATTAGAGGTGTTATATGGGAAGAGGTGTTGAACTCCATCTTTCTGGGATGAAGTGGGTGAAAGGAAGGTGATGGGACCCGAATTGGTAGAAGAGTTGGCAGAAAAAGTTCAGATAATACGGAAACACATGAGAACAGCACAGAGCAGGCAGAAGAGTTATGTAGACAACCGGAGGAAGGATCTCTCTTTTGAGGTAGGTGATCATGTTTTTCTGAAAGTCTCACCATGGAAAAGTGTGATACAATTTGGTAAGAAATGAAAGTTGAGTCCAAGGTTCATTGAACCATATGAAACTCTGGAGAGAGTTGGATCAGTTGCTTACCGAGTGGCTTTACCTCCGAGTTTATCTCAGTTACACAATGTTTTTCATGTTTCAATGTTAAGAAAGTACATGCCAGATCCATCTCATGTTTTGAGTCCAGAGATAGTTCAGATGGAAGAGAACATATCTTATGAAGAACAACCGGTCCAGATTCTTGACCATAGAGAGAAAGTGTTATGGAATAAGGTGATTCATTAGGTAAAGGTTTTGGGGAAAAACCACATGGTTGAAGAGGCAACATGGGAATCTGAAAATGCAATGAGGGCAAAATACCCCAATATATTCGATAAGTAAATAAATTGCGGGGACGCAATTTTCTAAAGGGGGGAAGGATGTAACATCCCAAGTAAGTAATGAATAATATATATTTTTATCTATGTCTATTTATGAATTAGATGGTGTTTTAGAGGCTTAAAATGAGAATAAATCCAACCTAAAGCATGAAATACTCTAACATTTTTAAAAGATTGTTTTACTGCATTTTGATTGAAAACCATTTTTAAATCAAACTTTTGACAATTTTATATGCTCTATTTGTCTAAATAAACTTAATCTTTATGATTGGGACATTGAAATTTACTTTGGGTAAATTTTTGGTGTTTTTCCGATAAAGTTCAATTTTTAATGAATAGTGAAAAATGTTGTATTTTAATTCAAAACCTCTTTTTAATATAATTTATTTATATGATTAGATTACCTTTTGAATTGGTTTTAAAGTTAAATTAGAAAATATTTTTACCATTTAATCCAATTTTGGTCGTTGGAATTAATTTCACTTTGAAATTGGACTTAAACTAGTGTCAATCTTTTGATACTTATTGTTTCATAAAAACACGTTATTTGCTCTGACAGTGGGAATTAATTATTAAATTAATTGATGTAACTTATATTTTTCGAATTTTGTAAAATAGTCATCATTTTTGAATTTGGAATATCAAATATAGCGTAGGTTGATGTTTTGGTATTTTTCTGAAAAACTTCAATTTTAGATGAATAGTGAAACCACTAAGTGGTACTTAAAAAACTGATTTTTCATTTAAATGAAACTTTACCAATTGTGTGTTTTGAATTTCAAAAATTCGACATAAATGGTTTTCATTAAGAAGTAAAATGTGGTTCAATTGGATTAAAATAATTTTTTGGTAAATAGTAACTTTTATGTTTTTAATCGCGATTAGGGGTAATTAGTTCAATTTAAGGAAAAATGATATTATAATAAAATGAAATGACCAAGACACATTTCCAACCCTTATTGGATGTGTCATGGATGATCAAGACAACCCATGGGTCTATATTTGGGACCCCATGGAGCCACATGGGTAAGATAAAGACAGTAATGCTTTTTATTTAATGTTCTAGTAAAAATGACACAAACATGAGTTATTTTACTAAAACAATTTTTAAATTGGGTTATACAAGTCATATTTTTGACTATAAATATCATTAGAAAGGTAAACCTATTTCCTACATCATGATAGTTTTTTTATAATTTTTAGACATTAAGTAAATTAAATATTTTTATGACACCATGATGATGCAGCGATGACCTCATTATTTAACGATTTAAATAAAATGAAAATATAATGTAAAATCTTAGACCTACACTTGTCAAAACCCTATTGTATGGGTGGATTTAAACCCTTATCACCTTATCCTCTATGTTTATAATTTTGGGACCTTTTTTATCCTAAAATCATTTTATAACAAAGTATCTTTTCTTGACTTTCCAAGAGTGCCCCTCCTCTCCTCTTATAAAAGGCCCCCACCTCTACCACCTTACCCACACTTCCAAAGCCTTTGGATCGGCCAAACCCTACCAATTTTGTCTACTAAAATCCCTCTCTAACTCTTAGAACCCTCACTTTGGGCAGAAATCTTCCCAAGTAAGCCTTTGAGCTCAAATCAAAAAGAGTTACCCGATTTAAAGGTAGTGTCTTCTCTTGTGTTCTTATGTTTTATTTTTCTTCTCCAACCCCTTAAACACTTTTTATTCATTTCTTTTGTAACAACACCAGTATCTTCAATATACTAGAATGATTTGATAAGAATTACTCAAGCTACACTTACACATACCAACATCTAATGGTTAAATAACATACTATTTCCGTGGATGGAGAATTTCTGCCTCATGAAACGATGATTGTTCAATATTATTTTAACACCTTCAAAGGTGGCCTTTAAGATTTCACTATATTTATATATGATATATAATATGTTTATGTTTTCCTCAAGCTTCTGTTTTTTTTTCATTTATGTCATACCTTTATGGTTTCCATTATGGGTAAACACGATATCTTCATTTCAGGAAGTGCGGACTACCGCCCCCTCAAAGTGATTTGATTCGTTAATTCCATATGTGGGACATATAAAGGATGGAATTAATGATATTATATATTATATTATACTGGAATTATAATATACCTTTATATCATTATGATTCCATTCCATAAAATATGAAATAGAAATGAAAGTAGCGTTCATGCGTACGTACAGCTTACCGTCTCCATGAACGGTGAATTTCATTTCTGACCTCTAAACGTTATGTAATATTATAAATTCATGTATTTAATAGATATATATGATATATATGACATCTACATCATGAGTATAACTCTGGATATAATGGATACATGAACAACTTGTAAATATAAAGTGTTTATTTTTGACTCAAGTACCAATGATCGTTAAAATGACCGTTATTAACTTAAATGACTACATAATGTTCATAACATGGTAATAAGTGATATAAAAGGAATAATGAACTTGAAAAAGGTTCTTAAGCAAGTATAAATTAACTCAAGTTTATTATTCAGGATGTTAAAGAACGATCGAGTCAAGTCAGACCCGAGGTAAGGGAACTTCTTAACCAAATTTCCGTTCTTTGGGTTAATCTCCTACATTCAAATTATGTCATGATATTATTATGTCATATCAGGTATTTGTACTTTATTTATGTGTACATATAGTTAATACACATAATAGATCTATCTTATTTAAAAAATGATCTTTTTATGGGACTTCATCTCAATCTCCATTCATTGAGTCATATTTTGTTTTATACACAACTTTCTTTTATACAGTGTATAAAACCCTTTGACTTTTAAGATTATTCAAAAGGAATCTTTTTTTATACGAAGTGTTTACTAAACGACAAAAGGGAATGTTTTTGTCGTACGTATGTGGAGACAATGACTTCTCCGCCGCCGTGACCATTATTTGAGTTTCGGATTCCTCTACAAGCCATACGTTTTTTTAAAATGAAAAATAAATACCATGTTTTGATTTTATTTAATTTTGGTATTGAAAATGGTTTTCATAATGTTTTTTATATCAATGTGTTGTATTGATATCTTGTGATTTAAATGTGTAAATGTTATATTTCCTTTATGCATGTATTATGTGGTACGATTATGTTATGGTTCTTGGGAATTGTTATGAAGAGGGGTGGTTCTGTGATAAACTAAGGGTGGGTGAGCCCGATATAGCTCTCCAATGCATTGGGTAACACAAAGGAGTTAAAAGTTAAGGTTTCCCCAAAGAGATTTAGGGAATATATTGTGATGGGTATTCCAAACATAACCAAGAGGGTTACTCCCTATGTAAGAATGTTATGAGTGCCTCAAGTTACCTTTATTTCTTATGATTTCTAAGATTTATTCATGATTTGATGATGTATGTTAAAGTGATTATGTTTTATGAGTAGAGTATGATTTCATTGATTTATATGTATACATGTACTCATGTTTCCTTTCCATATTTTTATATCCCTTACTGAGCTTTTTATGCTCATCCCATGTTTTTGAAATGTTTTTCTCAGGTCATGGAAAGGGTACATGATATGATGATAGTGTCAAGGAAGTTTCAAGAAAGAATCCAGGTTTTATTTTAAATATGATTCCATTGATGGGAAAAATGAATACTATCTTTTATTGTAACCACTTTGTTTAAATGTGGGATGTAATGAATGTTTTATGATCTAATTCTCTAAAACTCTAAACCTAAAAATATCCTCAAGGTGTATTCTTGAAATATCTCAAGATTAAGTAATGTTTAAGGCTGGGGCCTTATAATATCTTTACCCAATGCATTGGAGGGGGATATAGTTCCCACCTATCTCATAATGAAATCATACATACGCATGAAACAAGATAACAAAAATTCATCATAACATAACTTATGAAATAAAATGGGTGTCATAAACATGTAATATTATTATAAAATATGGAAAATAAATAGGTTTCATAATCAATTCATCAAATCATAACCTATGAAAATAAGTTAGTTTCATAATAATATAACTTGTGAAAGAGAAACAGGTTTCGTAAAAGCCATTCCATAAAAACATAAACCATTTAAATAAAGAATATGAATACAACCTTTGGTATATTTCCCATAAAGTAATGTGTAACATCAAAAAATTTAATCTTTTATGGAAATTAATTTGGAAATATCATTTAAAAATATTTCTTTAATAAAATTTCCATTCATATTTGAAAAAATGATTTTTTAAAAATAAAACCATTTGCAAACAATTTCCATTTAAAATTAACTTTAAAACATATAAAAGAGTATAGAAAATAATTTTAAAACATTTTTACTTGAAAATATATAAAATAAATTTGAATTTATTTTGAAAACATTTTTCCTTAAAAATATATAAAATAATCTTGAAAAAATTCTGAAAACCATTTTCATTTAAATTTCTTTGAAACCCAAAAAAATAATGATTTAAATAATTGGAAAATCCTTTTCTAGAAAATGTATTTGAAAAAATATAAATAAATATTCAAATCATTGAAATATTTTTCTTTTAAAAAAAACCTTTTGAAAACATATAAAGGAATATTTGAAAATCATTTAAAACACTTCTTAATCATAAAACATTTTTAAAAAAAAAATTATTTGAAACCCACTTTAAATTAGAATATTTTAAAAATATTAGTAAATAATTTTATTTAAAAATAAACTTCTATAATTACAAATTACACTTCAAGGAAATTATTTTCATGATGGTGGGTAAATCTATGCATGTCAAACATTCATTTTCCACCATAAAAGTTTTAAAAAGTCCATTAATCAGAAAACGACAAGAATATTCCATTTAAAACAACTTTTTAAAATGGTAAAAAAAAGGGTAATTTTTTTTAAATATCATTGGATAATATTTAATATTTTTTAAAAACATTTTTATAAAATATAGTTTTAAAAGGAAACAAATTTCTGATATAATGGAGAAAAAATTGTATTTCTATAAAAACATTTTATTAATTATATTAAGATAAAAATAGTAGGAAAATGGTATGAATACAATAAAAAATTATGAATATACATAGGGTAAGAAAATTCATGACTTATATTGAGATATGGATCATATTATTTCATCAATTGAATAACAATCATAAACAATCTCGATAAACAATGATATTGTTTCAATAAACTCTTACCACTTTGTAACATTGAATTATGATCCCCATGTAAGAAAATGAAATTAAATGAATCTTAAAATAACATTAAAATAATTAATTTTGTGATATAACATGTCAAGTGTATGTATATACACTTTTTAATAGAATATAGGTGCATAACATGGCATGTGTTTCAAAGAAGGAAAAATTGAGACAAATTTACTTTACAAATTTGGTAACTTTTGAATCATAAAACCCATGATATAAGGATCATAAAAAAGATATGTAAGTATCCATAAATTTATTTATAATAATCATATAATACATCCATGTTATGTAAACACCCTACATATAAGAAATAGGAGGTGAACATGGATTGTGTCTCACGGAATATAAAATTGAGATGAGAAAACCCTAACTACTTGTGAAACATAATAATCATGATACCTATGAGTGAATAACATAATTTATAGATTTTAATATCATTAAATAATTTAATTTAATGATATAAAATTTCATATTCTATTATATACACCACATAAAATAATTGGGTGGTTAAAATGGAATGAATCTCATAGATATAAAATGTGAGATGAAATCCTTTTACATTGAGTACGACTTGTCACATGTGTCATTATATTCCTAAATAAATAAATTGTTAATTATTTACTTTCATTAGAAACATTTTCAATTTTATTATTAGTTTTACATTAAATTATTACAATGTTTTATATAACTACTTAAACAATTATGTTTACATCAGGTGTTTTGACCAAAATCAGTTCTTGTGTTAAAATGACTTTGGTAGGTCGACTATGGTGAAAGGGGTAACTATATAAAGATATAAATAATAATAATAATGATATAATTATCATACTTATACATAAATTATACTTTTAAACCCAATCATGGAATATGGTTATGAAAAATGACCCAACATTAGAATAATGGAGGCAATAGGTCATACGTACGCATGAGTAACGTTCCTCTTTTTCAATAGTCGTTATGTAATGAATGTAAGAAACATTATATATTTATATAATGATAATTACATCATAAATAACATTTTATTTAATCAAATATACTAATAAATGGAATGATGTTTATGTAAAATTAATCATATCATGTCAAAGAGGCGGTAGTCCACATGTCCACGAACGATGTTATCACATTTTTAGTGTGTGAGAAGTGTAATAATGAAAATGATATATTATATTTAAATGTAATTATTTATGTAATTGATATCATATATATTTCATTTATGTCTCATATTTTCATAAAAAAAATATTTATATGTTCCATTTAGAGTGTGAACGAATCACGTCGCTTTGAGAATGTGGTAGCTCACACTTTCACAAACAATGTTATCATATTTTCCAAAAAATGGAAATAATGAAGGTATGATTTATTTTATAAATAAAGAAGAATAAATAAATAATAAATATTATATATATCATATAAATTTACATTTTCCATCATAGTTTTAAAACCATGAGAAGTGGTAAAAGAAAAATTAATAACATTGTTTCATGAGGCAATAGTTGGTCGTACAAAAGATCGGTGAGTTTGTTACCCATTAGATGGATGTGCATGAAAGTTCAGGTTAAACACATAGAATAAAAATATTTCAGTATATTTTTTATATTGGTTTTATTATATAATTATATAATTATAATAATTTTGGTGGGGGAGAAATAAAAGAAAATAAAGGATCTTGAGGAAAGATGCCACCTCTTCTTTGCGTGAATCCTTTTGCTTTGCACAAAAGGGATTCCTTGGATGGATTTATAAAAAAATGAAGGCTTAAAGAAGGATTTTAAGGATTTTTGTAGATTATGTGATAGAATTTGGGGTGATACAAAGGGCTTGAGAGGTGTGAATAAGTGGGAGGGGTGAGTGCCTTTTTATAGTGGGGGAGAAGTGGCATTCTTGTAAATTTTTAAAAGGGAATTCCAGCCACATTTATCCTATGAAAAGCGGTTCTAATAATGGAAACAGTACTATAAAATGAGGCATAAGGTCCAAATAGTTCCATCCAATGGAATTTGGACAAGTTTCTAGGACATTTTTTCCCTTAAATTTATGTTTTAGTCCCTTATTAAGCTAATTTTCATCTTAATCATTGTACACAATTTTAATTACTTTCACTAATATTTTTAAAAAAAATTGAAGTTATTTTAATTTATATAAATTATGATTCTAAATATAGAATAATTTTTTCCAAATTTCAATCACATATGTGGTATAAATTAAATCAAATTTAATCTCGATGGAGAGACAACAAAATGAGTTTTTAAAGTAAAAATGTTCAAATGTTTGGTAAGTTTTTATATATAATTTCAATGTAATATTTTTTAAAATGAGATAAATTGTATACATTTATGTAAAATGGATCTAATTAAACTTTAAAAATAATTAAAAATATAATTTAACCTTATAAATAAATTAGATGGAAAAGTAGTTGTGAATTAAAATACCGTGTTTTCCACCATTCATCAAAAAAAATCTTCTTAAAAAATTACCAAAAATTCATCCTAAGATAATTTTTATGTTCCTATTTGAAATATTGAGTTTATTTTGACATATAAAATCAATAAAATTTAGGAAAATAGATTTAAAATGGGTTCTACATTAAAATGTGGTAAAATTTCTTTTTAGAAGAATATATCATTTTATTCAGAAAATTGGATTTATTCTTTTATTAAACATATAAAATATATTGGATAAGTATCAAAAATATTTATTGAATATATTATATATTAAAAAAATTCATCGATATTTGTTTTTTAAATTTATTGATATAGAACCGAGTTTTTATATAGAAAAGTATTTTTCTTAGAAATGGAATTTAATTATATTCAAATAGTAATTATTATCATTTCAAGATAAAAGGGTCCATTTTATTCCCATGTTTAAAAAATATTTTATTTATAAATTACATAATAATAGATAGGTGACAAATATATTAACATTTTAATAATAATATTAATAGTATGTTGTAGTTTGTTAAAACTAGGTCTTTCATGTAACACATTCTATCGATGGAAGTGAGGATTGCGTGTAATAGAAGCCAAAAATTAAGATGTGAGTACAACAAGATAATCTATTTTTTCATGTAGTCCAATATTAACATGAAATTTTATGAAATTAAATAAAAAATGGATATATTTAGAGTTTCATGAAATAAAAAATATCAAAAAGATAAAAATAATTTGAAATAAAATATTTCACAAAATCGTAGGGTGTTACAGTGGGGATTTAAATTCCACTCATAATCCCTAAGATTAATCTTATAATAAGTGTCTAGAAGCCTATATGAGATTTTATATCAACCATTAATACATATTTATTATATAAATAATCTAAAATAAATAAACTATACAAGGGATAATGAAAATCAAGTCAATGTTTCATTATATAATTTTTCAGAAAAATAGAGTTATTTTATTGTAAAATTACCTTAATATCTTCCCATAGGGTTTACTTATTTATAGGATATACATCGTTACATGAATCTTTATTAATTGTAATATTTATTTTTGTTGTGACCCCCACATAACTAATGAACATTGACTTAGTGGGGTCAACAACATGCCTCCATGGATTCCATCCAACCTCAAAAAATTACCCTTTCTTCTTTCCTTGATAATTTTAGTCAAAATAGTGATCCTGTATTTTTATTGTTTTTTTCATAAATATATTTTTGATCCCCTAATAATTATATATTTCCAACATCAACTTCTTGTTCTTCGCTAAGATTAGTAACATTATTATGTGAATAAGTCAATATTTGCATGAGTAGTCAAACATTCAATTTAGATTATATAAACATATAGTGAACACAAGGTATTATTTTGGAAAATCATAGTATATTAAAAAAATTAACCTTATCATTGAACTCTCTTTATATTATTTAAATATTGAAGGGGTTTTTCTCCTCTATAAATAATCCAAATCCCCCCTTTTTGTTCCCCTCTAACGTAAAAGACATTATCTACATTGGGACTACCCTAAAATGATTGTGATATCCCAATGAAAGGTACAGACTCATTTTAATTTCCATCCAAACCCTATAGTTGTTTGAGTCACTATTAGAACTATTAAACAATTCTTGTTTTTTATATGGTACTTAAAATACCTACACTGCTTGTGATTCCATTATGAATGGATCTTCATTTCCCCGCCAACACTGAAATTCACCTTCACGATGACCATTTTCTCAACTTTCACAGCACTCCTATTGTCAACCCATTTACAATGGAAAATCTTCACTTAAAATGTTTTATATTCCAACTCATATATCCATTTTATTATGTCGAAATATAAAATATTCACATAAATTAGATGTATATTCTTAGAATGAGATAAGTGCATCGCTTCTACCATAAGCATAACTCCACTTTTTTCATCATACTATGTTTATCATGTTATTTTTATAGAATTTTTAACCATTTTTTAAAAAGAAGTGTATGATAAAACATTTTCATTTGGTCCCCTAGTTAGCCATCAAATTCATTGAGTAAATGAATTTAGTTTTACAGATAACTCCGTATAAATATGATCTCAGAACTATCTTATAAACATTTGATTACATGTATTTGATATCCATCCTTCATCCCTTGATGGGGTCAAATATCTGATAATTTATTTATGATTTTCAATGCTTGTATCAATATCTTCACTATTATGTAAAATGTAAAGTTGATCTTGATCCTGATGTAAGATGATAATTCTAATAAAATGTTTTCTGGAAATACCTTCACCCATAAGAAATTTACTATGATGAGACTTTGGGAGACTGATTCGATCAATATATGATATATAATTGGTACATAATTTAATGTCTTATTCAACAATATATCATTATTCAATACAATCTTTTTGATGACTTCGAGTCTTGATGTATCCTTTCAAAATAATTATATACCATTCAATGGGGTAAATCCATATATAATTGAAAATGAAACTTACTTGAACCTCTCTATCTGAGTGAACCATCAGTTGGAAAATTATATCAAATAATAATGGAAGTAATAACATCTATAATTCATATAATATGATTACAACCTCCTTATTCATGATTGAAAATTTCATCAGGTCTATAACATTACTAAATATGGGCTTGAAAAAGAAGCAGAGTCTAGTTAATATATTTCATACATTTTAAGAAGATTACAATGTATAGTAATATGCATTAAATATTTCATTAAAACATAAAAGTCATGTGATTTTAGTCCCTGTAACTTAAAATTAGTCATTAACATGAAATTATTAATATTTTGTGAATACACCACTATAACCTTTAAAAAATTATGAAAAAATAAAAATAAAAATTTTCTTATATGGATAGAGTGTGAACTTCTATAATAATAAATGTATACCTTTTACCCTTTACTAGTGCCAAATCTTCCCCTATCCCCATGTCAATTTTTTCAATCCATGCATTGATTCCATATTTTATTTTTCTAGGAACATTTTGTAACATTATAATAACATTATTAAATAAATTATTTTATACATAGATAACATCAGAAAAATTTATGATGAAATTTTTTTCTAGTGTGGTAATTTAAATAAAAGTGATCTATTTTTTCAACCATATTTCTTAGGTTTTTTATAAAATGTTTTACCAAAAATGGTGTCAATATATTTTAATTTATCAAATATTTGATCATTCATTAGTGGACATAGTGTTTTACCTTTTTTGGTATTCCCATCAAATGTTGTCTTCCAAGATCCATATTTATATCATCAAGGTAACAATTTTGGATTTCCTAAAAGAGCAGTTTTTGAGGAATTTTTTAACCAAATTGAGTGTGTTCATTCCTCAAAAATGGTACACCTTAACATTCCTTTAATCCAATAGTCTTAAAATTTTACTTATGTAGGAAAATATTTTATTATCTTCTATAGTATAGGCATCAATGTGAATTTTTCACTTCTACAACCATCATACATCATAGCACATGTATCCCATATAAATTTTAGATCTTTGAACAATAGATCCAAATAGAAATTAATGTCATTACCATGTTTGTTTGTCCATATATAAGCATAGAATACATAATTTATTTTTACTTCATGAATAACCATGGTGGAAAGTTATAATTTAATAATATATTTATCCATGTAATATGAGTACTACTCTGTACACCGGAAGGATTTATTACATATATAGATAATGTAAGACAATAATTTCTGGATTCATTTACAAATTTAGGATATACATAATTATTTTTATTCCACTGAGAAGAGACTGCTTCATGATGCAATTTCCCATAATTAATTATTTTATCTTCATTCCATGTTAAGTATCTCATGGTTTCCCAACACCGATACATACTTCTAAACCATGGAATGATAGGAAAGTGCCATGAATATTTTTTAAGGACTTGTTCTAAATTTCTAGTATAAATTTTTTCCACACCTATGGAATTTTATGAGTGATTCATGGTCCTTGTGAAGCAATATGAAATCATTTGAGCAATATTTTATTTTTTATAGATCTTGACCATTGAACATTGCATTCGTTTAGTGTTATATGTTAATAAAGGAAGTTTATTTACTTCTGGTATCATATCATTCCAGAGACCATGTAGCTTTGTAAAGTTGGTTTCGCTCCATCCATTTCTAGCTTCAAAAAGATATAACTTCCATACAACTAACAATGTTGTGTATTTGGTATAACTAGTAAACAATGGTCTCTTAACATATCTATTTAACATTTAAAAAAAATATTACAATCACAAAGGTCATATTCAATTTCAATTATCATTTATTCCATATGATCTCTATTATCATTTACATATTTATTCATATAAAAAGATCTATAAACTACAATATCATCTGAATCAATGTGTATGTTCATCCTTTTCCCTTTTTTAGACCAAAATTTATATATTTGATATATTATGTGACAAATCAAATATTCTTTAAACTCTTTCAGAATAATTTTCCTTGAATAAAAAAATGTGAACATAGAGAAAGGATTTGAGATATAGTGTCCCAAGCCTTTTACACATAACATTACATGATATTAAGAATAATTGAATATTAGAGTACAAGCCAAGGATTGTAAAGTCTAGTGACTTGGAGGAATATGTACATAAAACTAAAAACATGAAAATAAATAAAAACTTTCTTTATTTAATCTTCAAATTGAGCTCCTAACTTCCATTGTGCTAAAAAATCTACATAGGGTACCCAGGGGAACACATGAACAATGGGATGAGCTAAATAGTCGAGTAATGGAATAACCATAAGAACAAAGCATTAACACATGGGAAAAAAGACATGACATTATGATATAAAAAGTCATGTAAAATATGGAATAATAACATATAAACATTAAATCATATAAACATGGATTCATAATAATGTGGAAGAAATATAAAATATGAATTTAGTACGAGTCAAGGCTAACTTCCAAGACCATCACACATGGTAGCACAAGCTAAGGATAACCGCTAAGACCGTCGCAAATAATGTCTCATGAGACACAAAATTACCCAATGAATTGAAGTTATATCTGGGAAAAACCATATTAAATTTTAATTAAAATGTTTTATAAATAAATAATCATACATAATCAATCTTACATAAACATAAGGGTTACCCATGGAATGAATTGGGTACCGCAATCATATCATAAATCATAACAAATGGGTGTATCATAAAAGTGTCCATGAAATAAAGGAATTAAAATATACATGGACATTCATAAGTAAAAATAGGCTTGTATCATGGTAAGTTATTTCAAGTATTAGTGACAATATGTAAGTAAAGTATTTAAGAAATTTTAGCATTAAAACATTTTTGTGCGGTTTTAAGGAAAATACTATAGGGCCTTTAAAATAGAAAATGGAAAAATCCTTTATAAGAAACTGTAAGTGAATCGAGAAGGTTTTTATAATAAAAAACACTGATTTTATGAAGATAATGGTGTATTAAAACAAGAGATATAGTGCACTTGAAATCGGGTAATAATTTGGGATGTTCCCCCATAACAGGTTTCCTTATTGGGAAGTATTGAGGTGGGAATCACTTAAAAACATGTATATCCCAAAAACAGAATGATTAAAGGGTCTTGATAAATGAATTTAGTAAATGTAAACAGAATTTAGAATATTTACATATAAATATAAGATAAATTCATTTTCATAAAAGGAAGATAAGGCAACCCAAATGAATAAAGGAGGTTCTGGTAGAATCCCTTACGGATTATCAGCATGGTATACGGTGTACTTAAGAGCGATTATGAGATAGAAAGGGTTTTGTAACGAACCCGGTGGGCCTAAAGCCCAACCCAACTCGGCCACGCCCGAGCCCAGCCCTCTGGCAGATAGCAGACCCCCACCCTTAGGCAGATAACAGGTCCCCACCTCAGACCGGCCCAGATAACACGTGGAAGGAACTGTCCCCTCCCTGGCGGGGATTTAATTCCCCTCCCCCGTAACTCGAACCCGTGACCACATGCTTAAAGGCCAACCGGGAAGCGTTACGAGTACCACTGAGCCATTGGCCCAGTGGTACTCGTAACGCTTCCCGGTTGGCCTTTAAGCATGTGGTCACGGGTTCGAGTTGCGGGGGAGGGGAATTAAATCCCCGCCAGGCAGGGGACAGTTCGTGCCACGTGTTATCTGGGCCGGTCTGAGGTGGGGGCCTCTTATATGCCTGAGGGTGGGGGTCTGCTATCTGCCAGAGGGCTGGGCTCGGGCGTGGCCGAGTTCGTTGGGCTTTAGGCCCACCGGGTTCATTACAGGTTTTATCATAACTTACACACCATGAGGTAAGTATGTAGGAGGTGATAAATTATACCTCATCATTATGGATTACACATTAAAGGTCATAACATAGAGGACATTCTTGAATAAAAGTGAAATAGAGAGGATCCCTTACCTTAAGTCTGATTGTGTTCTCCGCATGATATTAATGACCTGAATAATCAAATAGGTTCATTAATTTATAATTAAAAATATATATCCTACATTTAAATGATTTATTATGACCTTATTAAGTTCATCCATGTCCCTTTTTTGATGAGTTAAGAAGTTCAATTTCATTGTCGGGTCTCTTTGCTTCTTTGGTTTTAATGATCTGTTCACTTATATTCATGTTCGGATAAATATGTATAATTATAGTGGTTTTCCTGAATTCAAGTTATATGAAATTATTTAACATCCATAATATTACACAGTTTTAAAATTCATTTGGTTATTTGTATTTAATAGAATCATTATATAAAATATTAAGGATAAATGGTTGGATTAATTTGGTGATTTTTCTCACAATTAACTTGTTTTGTATTATTATTTTACATCATGTGTGAAAAAGTATTATAGAACAAAAAAATAAGATAAAACACATATTTAATAGTCTGTTTTAGCTATAAAAATGGTTTCATGACCATAATTGAAGATGGTAATAGAAATTGATAACTCGCCATCCTTGAATGTGATAAATCAACACATCTCGGATGATGTTTTCATTAATTTCATATAAAATAAGGGGAAAGGATAGATGATAATGAATTGTCCCATTAGAATAAAAACATTATATTAAATTTATGGTACTATATTTTTTATACCATTTCGATGAGGACAGGTTAGGAAAGAAAAGAGAACAGAAGAACAAGAAAAGAAAATGAAAGGAATGAAAAGTGGAATTTACCTCTTGATTCAATCTTCCTTGTGATCCTTTTAAGAGGAGAGGATTTGGTCTATTGAGGAGAACTGGGACATCTGGATGTGGGGTAATCTTGGGATAAATTTGGTAAGAATTTATAGAAGGCACAAGTCTTTAGAGGAGTGAAGATAAAAGGAGAGTGTGGGTGGTTATTATAGTGGAGAGGAGGAGGGTTTTCTTAATATTTTAATCATTAGTTTGTTATTTTTCTATAAGATAAGAAATAGTAATTATTCTTGTGATAAAAAATGGCAATATGTGCATGTGAGTTCGAAACAATGCCCATTTACATCATCCATGACTCAAGTATAGTGCATAAATTCTGGTTTTAGCATTTATCATGAATTATCACGTTTTATTATTCATCAAAATTTCACGTATTTTTTATAAAAATCCCAAAAATTCACCCTAACCATTTTATGATGTGTATAATCCAAAAATAAATAAATTTTTTAAATTAGTATTCTAAATTTTATTAATTTAATTTTTAATTAAATTTATAATTTACTTGAAAATACGGATTTTAAAACTATAACCGATTTTATAATGCTTTCAAAAATTACATAAGGTCTTAAAAAATTATATTAAAACTAGAAGACACAAAAATTTTAATTTATGAAAACCTTTTAGAAAAATATATTTTATTTTAATTTAATTAATTAATTTTGTTTAATTATTTATGACTTACAAAATTATCAATACTTTTACTATGGTCATATTATGGCTTATAAGATGCCTAAACTTTACTTATACATTCAAGGGTGAGGCTACTATTCTTTTGGAAGATTTACTATTCATAAGATTCATATTACTATTCATAGGGTAGGTTACTATTCACCAAAAATATGTTTATCTTATCGGACTCCAAACATGTTACTGATCACAACTTTGTTTGTCATATTTTCAAAATTCAAAACACAGAAGTGACAATATTATGTTTAAAGATCACATATTACTTAGTAGATGCAACACACACACCCCTCTAGACCGGAGATGGTGCATTACTTATTATATCAGCATGGTTATAAGGAATGAAAATCCCAAAGGAACAATCAGTTTAGTAGTCCTGAAGAAACGTGATACATAAATGTAACACAAATTACATTGGAGAAGGTTACAAAATACAATACATAACAAAAACTAAAAACTGCATCCACAGGAACTCAATAAATGATCTCCTATTCATCACCTGTTGAAGGTAGAAAATGAAAGGGGTGAGCTCAAATACTCTGTAAGGGTTAAAAATGGTGGAATCATGAATCAATAATAACTGAATTGTAAAAAATTTGATATAATCAACATGGGATGGTGAATAAATAAAAAACTCACAACATTAATAAACTGAGAATGAAACTGCATCAATAGATTTTTTCATAGTGAAAACCTCAGGGATAGAAATAACTGATAATGAATAAATAGAATGATTATTAATTGAATGTCATGTATATGGCACATGATACCATAATACTGTAAAAACGGTTTAGGTTTGTGGCTAGAAACCCGTCTAATTTTTGGAAACAAACTCGAAGGGTTTATCGCCAAACTAATTTGTCTCATGAGACCTACCGATGTATCGAGAGGATATTTCGGGACCCTCCCACCACTCCATGTCCAAATCATTATTTATACATTGATTCAATACAAGAGAAATATGAATTTTCAATATCCGTATAGAGTAGAGTATACGGATTCATCAATATTTCCATAATTAAAATAACATTCCAAATAAACACCATATGTAAAATGGTATACGGTTTAGACAACAAACATATCCATGATATGAGATTATGGATATTTAATAGAAATATAATTTCAAATGAAAATTGATCTCAAATGGGAAGTAGGTACACCACAGAAGGATTATTAGTTGCACAATACAAAGATAGTCACAAAGAAAAGTTAGTTGATACAAAGTCCCTTACCACAATGTAATCAATCAAATCATATGTCTAGAAATTAATGAACATAAGATGAATCATTGAATAACATGAATATAAATATAATCAAGTTTTTATATATCAAATGTAAGAACACATATACCACATACAAGAAATCAGTGGCGAACAATGAAAATCTCACAGAAATGAAAGTGAGATGAGAAACCCCTTACAAACATTTCGGCATAGTAACGAGTGTTATTGTGAGGGCTTAATGCGAGGTAAAATAGTATTACATTATTTATATGTCACAAGGTAAGTATGGGGGACGTGAGAAAACATACCCCATCATTACGAATTAAAAATAAAATGGCACAACATATGGGATATTCTTGAACAAAAGTGAGGGAGAGGATCCCTTACAAAGATTGTTTCATTAGAGTGAAAATATATCAATGAAATATTTATGTGTGATAAATAAAAATCCAAAAAATATAATAGTATATATATTATAAAATAATCATAGTTCATTCAAACATATTCTTGGAACAATGTAACCAATGAAATATATTTTTAACTCAAAGAATGAAAATTGAGTTAAGCAATCCCTTACCTTTTGCTTGAGTGTGTTCTTCGTTTGTTTTAATGACCTGAATAACAAAATTTAGCTTCATTAATTAATAAATCCATAATCTCATATACATGTAGTTTATTTAGTATAACCTTATTATGTTCATTCATGGCCCTTTTAATGGGTTTAGGAGGTTTAATTTTCTTGTTTTGGAAGAATTTTCTTCCTTAGTTTTCATGATTTGTTTACTTGTTTTCATGAATGGAAGTTCATTTCAAATGAGGTTTAACATCCAGAATTGTTAATATATCTTATTAATGAAATTAAGGAGATATAAATTATTTTGGGTTATATACCATGATAATGATTCATTAGTTAAAAGTTTATTACAAATATTCAGATAAACTTGGTCGTTTTGTTCACAATGAACTTGTTTTGTATTATTATCTTATATTATGAGTGTCCAAGGATTACAGAACATTAATGGGATGAAATACATATATTATTTTCTGGTTAAACAATTAAAATGGTTTCACTACCAGTAATGAGGGAGAATGTTTAGAACGAAACTACGTCATCCATAAAGGTTATAAATTGGAACCTCATGGATTTTGATTGCGTTTATAAAAATAAAAGTGAGGGAGTTAGGGTATTGATGGTAGTCCTTCCATTAGCATGATATAATTCCATTATATAGATGATACTGCAGTTTATCATGGTCATTTGGATATAGGATGTGAGTAGAGAAAAATAAAATATATGAACTTCAAAATAAAAGAAAAGTTGACAGATCCCAGATGAAAATTCGACAATCTAACGCCATCGCTTAAAATTTCATAAAATAAAATGATGAGAGAAAAAGGGTATCTAATCATATTAAATAAAAACATACAGTAATAAGAACACATAAAATCAAACCCCAAAATATGAGAATAGAAAATCAAATAGATAACCTAAAGGAAGTGCCGATTAAAAGAAGAGAATGAAGGATTCCCTTACCTTGTTGAGTAACTCCTAGATCTTAAAGGACTGGACCTAGAGGGATTAAGGACACCTTGGGAGGACTCTTATAGAGGTAATAACACTAGATATTCAAGGATATTGAGTTTGAAATAAAAGATAATGAAAGGGGTGAGTGAGTATTTATAGTAATTAAGAGAGAGTTTTTTATTAATTAAAAGGGACACCTCCTTAGTGGTTTTGCAAAACCATGGGTTTTACCATGGTATTTGAACATGTTTTAAGCCACTTGGGACAACTAATGTAATAATATGCGTTAAAAAAGTATACCAACCCTTTATATTAATAATTACATCATTATGATGTCATTAAACTTCTGAAAACTCAAATCTGTATTTTTACTATTTACGAAAAATTCAAGTATTTTAGAAAAATCCCAAAAATTCATCCCAAACATTTTCCGACGTGTAGAATTAAAAAATGAACTCCATTTTTTGAAAATAATTTTCTAAGAATTTTTAATTTAAGTTTTAAATAAAATCAATTTTAATTAAAAAAATAACAATTCAAAGGTATAATTAGTTTTGTATTATATTGATAAATTAATTAACTTCTCATTATATTATTACCTTAAGATAATAAAATATTATCATTATTTAATATTTATAAGGTTCATATTACTATTCATATTATTGTTCATAAGGTTATGTTACTATTCATCAAAAAATCAAGTTGGTTCTATCAGACTCCAGACAACTTACTTGTCACAACTCTAGATGACTATTTTTTGAAATTCAAAACAAAGAAGTGGAAAATTTATGTTTAATGGATAGCATATAACTTTATCCTATAATATTTTGTAATGAAAAATAATTAGTGCTTCATGAAATATAGGCTATCTAATGAATAGAAATATTTAAGAGAAACATACCCTAAAATGTTTGGGGTGTTATATTATTCCCTCCTTCGAAGAATTACATCCTCACAATTAATTTAATAACCACAAAAGAATGATCTCTGATGTTCTTACCACATCCCACATCATAGAGGATCCTCAGATGTGTTCAGTAGAAAACCCAAATTGATGCTCAACTCCTCTAGTTCTCTGACCCATACACACCTCAGAGATAATGGTTTGAACTCTTTCATCGAACACTCAGGCATCCAGAGGGAGGCTCGAATGGTAGAAAGTTTTGAAATGTCATAATTGACCAACTCACGAAGAACTCTCCGAACTATGTCTCGACTGGGGACATCTAAGTTGTATAAATTGTTGAATAGGATAAAACTAAGGAGTTGGTACATGTAGGTCATACAAAGGTTTCCCTCCAAAGCAGCCTCTTGAAAACATAACCTGGCCATGTAGTTCCCGCCTAGAGTGAAACATAGGAAAAGCCCTTCGTGGTTTTTTCCTCTTCACCTATACTTGGCCAATTGTGTCTTGGATATGCGGTAGTAAATGAAAGTATTTCCGTGAAAGGTGTTGATAGTTTCAGGACTGTTTGTCACTTCATATAGTTTTTTACACTTTTTTCGAATGTTTGCGAGTGGTAGGTACTCCTCTTCACAGGTTTTGATCTTAATAATCTCCAGTACCTCAACAGGAAGAGATAACATATGGGTTTTTCTTTCCATCTAAAATTTTATTATAAAAGTTCACTAAGTTATACTTATTCAAATGTATAACTGATGGAAGGATAAAAAAAATAAGAGACAACAAGTTATATTCTTATATAACCACTAGTTCAAAAAGTAAAAAAGGGCTAATAGTTTCCCGAGACCCCTAATAGATGAATCCCCAAAACTATTTAAAACCTTTTAATCTCTCAGAACCATATGCAACCCGAGAAATCTGGTTCGATATCGTGGGTGAACTTGTGTTGTCTCCAGAGTCTGAAATGTGGGGTGTACAAATTTGAGATGTATGTATGTACTTGTTGTCTATATACCGTACGAGGGGCTTCGTACTCAAGGATTCCGAAGTACATTTTCTGGCCATAATGGCCATAGGACAGAACTTGACACATTTATGCCTCATAGAGGTTTCTCACTGCTGCATCTTTTTGGAAGGTCGTGAGGGATTGGATGCCTTCCGCTACGGTGAAGCATCTAAAAAGTCCCTTGTAGTATTTTCCCCGTCGTGTGTAGGATAGAAACTGGGATTGTATCATAAAGATGTAATCTAGACCCGCTCTTCGGTGAAGTTGATGTACTCGGGGAGAATTGGATATGTCATAGAGATGTTTGCATGACATACAGATATGGGCATAGTTTATATAATTTTCATGGATGGCTATTGAAATTATGGTTTCTAGGGCCTCATTGGTAAGAGGTAGAATATTAGTACCTTTAATTTCCATCTGAAAATTAATAAAATATCATTCTTAGTGTTGCTTAAGTATGTTTTGCATTGTTCTGTTCTCGTTTTCCAGAGTTATCCAAACCAAATCATCTGAGGAAAATTTACATTAAACTTTTTCATACCGACTTGTAAAGAAAATTTAAATTATCATAAAAATATCCCCTAAGAGTGTTGTAACCAAGAGTGCAGCAAGGCCCATTGTCAAGTACCAAGATACCCCAGGTCAAGCCTGAAACTCCTTGTTGGAGCTTTCACTCCTAGGTACCTCTGTACCAGAGCCACCATTACCAGATTGTATCCAGACATGGTTAAATTTTCTATAAGTATTAACATAATATATTCCTTACCAAAATACAAGGATATTATTGTACTTTTATCCTCAAATACTACCTTAGGGTTTGGTTCCCTACTATAAATTTCCTACTATAGTTTCCAAGTTTTCTACTAAATTTCCTTTAATACCAACTATAATAACCCGACCCCTCTAGACCAGAGCCTGTGCATTACTTGTTATATTGGCATGGTTAGAAGGAATGAAAATCCTAAAGGAATGATCATTTTTGTAGTCTTAAATAAAATAGATACATAAATGTAACTCAAATTACATTAGAGAAGTTTACAAAATACAATACATAACAAAAACTAAAAAACGCAACCACATGAACTAAATAAATGATCTCCTCTTCATCACCTATTGAAGGTAGACAATGAAATGGGTGAGATCAAAAACTCTGTAATGGTAAAAAATTGAGGAAGCATGAATCAATAATAACTGAATTGTAAACAATTTGACATAATCAACATGGCATGGTGAATGAATGAAAAACTCACAGCATTAATTAACTGAGAAGGAAACTGCATCCATAGATTTTTTTCATAGTGAAAAACTCATGGATAGTAATAATGGATAATGAATAAAGAGAATTATTATTAATTGGATGTCATGTATCTAGAAAATGATACCATAATACCGTAAAAACAGTTTATTTTTGTGGGAAGAAACCTGTTTGATTTTTGGAAACAAACTCGAAGGGTTTGTCGCCAAACTAATTTGTTTCATGAGACCTACTGATACATAGAGGGGCTATAGCAGGCCCCACCCACCACTGCATGTCCAAAATATTCTTTATAAATTGATTCAATATAATATAAATATGCCTTTTCAATATCCTTAGAGATTAGAGTATACAGATTTATCTATATTTCAATAATTAAAATAACTTTCCAAATAAACACCGTATGTGAAATGGTATATGGTTTAGACAAAAAACATATCCATGATATGAGATTATTTATATTTAATATAAATATAATTTCAAATGAAAAGATATCTCAAATGGGAAGTAGGTACACCACATAAAGATTATTAGGTGCACAATACAAAGATAGTCACAATGAAAAGGTAGTTGAGACAAAGTCCATTACCACAATGTAATCAATCGAATCATATGAATAGAACTTAATTTACATCAAATTAATATTTTAATAACATGAATATAAATAGAATAATGTTATTATATATCAAATTGTAGAACACATATACTATATACAAGAAATAATTGGTGAACAATGGAAATCTCATAGAAATGAAAGTGAGATGAGAAACGCCTTACAAAAATTCCGGCATGGTAATGAGTGTTATTGTGAGGGATTAATGAGAGGTAAGTGGGTATTACATTATTTATATGTCACAAGGGCAGTATGGGGGAGGTGCGAAAACATACCCCATTATTAGGAATTAAAAATAAAATGGCACAACATTGGGGAGATTCTTGAACAAAAGTGAGAGAGAGGATCCCTTACAAAGATTGTGTCATTAGAGTGATGATAAATCAATGAAATATTTATGTGTGTGAAAAGCACAGCCAATTTTTGCTTATCGACCAGTCAAAGTTCTGAAGCTCTACTAATGTGTATAGCAGCACTCGGGTTGAATACTTGGTGATGATACTTTTTAATAGTCGTTTGTTTTTAGTTGATTGCATTCTGATTGGGGGGGGGGTTTGTTTGAAGAGCGTAAATGAAGTGATTAATTATTGGTGTTTTATTTAACAATTTGATAAATATTGGGTTGAGTTCATCATTAGTTAGTTAACCTTATGATATCCTTGAGATTTTCTTTATATTGCATTAAATTAACACCCATGTCACAAGTTGATGTTGATTGGAATTCTTAATTGTTAAAGCATCAATCCAAGACTTAACTTTACTAGGATTCTAACCTCAATCAGTTCTTGATTTTGGTAGTGTATTTATGGTTCCAATAATCCATGGAATCCATATATTAAACAAAACAAGTCATTAATCCATGACATGCTAAGTTCAACATACACAATGTTAATTTGAAGAATATTCATCGAGAAAAAGCTCTCAATCACTTAACATACCTAAATTATAACCCACCCAAATGAGATACTTACTCATCCATTTAAATTATTAGTAATCTGGTTATAATGGTTATTATGATAAATTAATAAGATAAGAAAAATAAAGGGATAAGAAAAGTGTTTTGCGTCGAACACACACACACGAACGATGATGTGAATTAAAAAAGAACTTTAGATTGAATGAGCAAGAAAAAGAAGGGAAGGGAATTAAACTGTATTTAAACAATTTTAAGAACATTAATATTAAACTAGATAAGGTGTATGATAATAAGATATTTCAAATAAGAAACTTTCATTAAAACATTATTACAAAGAAAGAGACTTACAAGGTTACAAAATTGAATAACTCAAAAGTAAATGAAAACAAAGAGAGGAGGAAGGGTCTCTCAAGTGAAAACATGAGTATGAAAGGTCCTCCCAATCCTTGTTCAAGGCTTTGGTCGTTCCAATATGTTCTCTTCTCTTCTGAAATGCAAACTCTTTGCAAGGAAAGGAGGGGGATATATTTATAGCCCAATGTTTTGGGCTGTTTGCATTCCAAAACTACCCCTCCACTTGCATCCCCAATTCGAAAAGTTATACAGCCAAATATAGAGATATGATCTTCTTAAAAGTATTAGATAAATACCTCATCTGTCTACTCTGAAAATATTTTGTCCAGTTAACTTAAGGAACCAAAGTTATGGCTGGTTTATGAAACAAAGTTAATCTGTCCATTTCAATCCAAACGTTTTGAAGTCCAAAATGTGAATGGGTTTTTGAATAGTAATATACCTTAAAATACTGATTATTTATTCAATAGAGTCGGCAACCTATATTTCCCCTTTCACACTAAAAACTCTTAGATTGATTTGATGACTACATAATGAGATCTGTCATGAATTGTGTCTGGAATTTAATTCCCGGCCAGAATGGTGGGATGGAATTCAAAGAATTAGTTGGGACCCTTTTTCTTGGAGTTGGGCCCTAAAAGTTTTATAAATTAATGATTATATTATTATAAAAATTTTGAAGGAGAATTAATGAATTTTTAGTTCTGTATTGATCCCTGTAAGTCAATCTCCATGAATGGTCCACTTTCCTCATAGATTCTGTGGGCCTTCTTGTGTGGTACATATGAGCCTTCAAATTGTATAATTGTACCATGATACCTTATAATTAAATGATGGATATTGAATTAGGAATCCTAAAAAACAAGAACCAAACAATTTTGATCATTATGGTGATATTTATAAATAAAATAGTAACCTGAATCAATTGGACTACTTCTAAAAATGCTCAACATTAATACTTAGTATTAAAACATTAATATTTCACACAAATTATGCACATTTCATATAAAATAAGTAAAGGGAGTATATAATAAGTCATTAAAATATTAATAACTTCAAATACCCCACAATTAGTCTTGTTCATTTCCTCATGTGAAAGAAATATAAAAACATAAAAAAATCATTTTCACTCACCAACAAATATTAAAATTTTGTGTTCTCCAATCAGGGGAGGTTTAAACTATTTCGCTCAACCATATTGAATTACACCTCAAATGTTTACCAAAACAATGTTCCAAAACAACTCTATTTCATGCTCAAATTTGGAAATGGAAAATATGGACACTCAAAACTCACACCTCTCAAGATGATAAAATTAATTTGTAGAGCTTCACTCTTTCACCAACCAAAAGTGAAAATCATAGAGTCTGAAAGAGCTCTCGGCTTACAATACATATTCAAGGTGCACAAGATTCAAGAGGTCTTTTGAAGGATTTTTTCTATGGCTATGGTATAGTAGGAATATAATGTCCAAGAGAGAGAAGAAGAGGGGTAAAATACCAACATGGAAAAGGCAATGCACATTTTTTTAAATGAGACATGAAAGGAAATGGAAACACATATTTATGCGGGGATAAAAATTTAAAATAAGACACAAAAGTGGAAGGAAATATGAAGGGAATAAGAATATGGAATATTTAAAAAACACAAAACTTCTCCCAATGACATAAGAATATATTGCAAGTGTTCTTTTTTTTATTTTTTTTCTTTTTTTGGAAGTTTAACTTGAAACAGATCTCACACTCATATCACAACCCATGATTTATCTCCTCACAACACTAATTTTAATAGTTTTAATAAGATCAAAGGCTGATAAATATTGATTTTTGACCCACCCAAGACACAACCCATTCTTATTTTCATTTTTTTATTTTTTATTATTTGATTTTTTTAACACTTTTCAGTTATACATTATAAAAATATATACATTCCCAAACCCCACTAAAGGACAACCTCTCCCCCACACTGAAATGGATGTTTGCCCTCAAGCATATGATAACATGGTGAAATAAAAAAACAGGGGTACCCAAAATGAAATCCATTCCCCCCACACTTAAATTTCAAAAAAAATTATGCAATGAAAATCCATGTTGATATTAGGTGGGAAAAGGTATTGGGCTTGTAATGTTGCTATCAAAGACAAGGTTTTCATAGGATCAAAGGGGATTTCAAAAGGAGGATTAATGTAAGGGTAATGGGAGGCTATTTGGATATTGTGTTTCTCATGTGGTTCAGAAAATGCCTCTATCATATTAATGCACACTAAAGTAGGAAATTCAGCTCGAAGTTCCACAAACTCAAGACTCATAAATGGGGGTAAAAGATCCTTTTGAAAAGATGTCCATAGGTGGAGTTGGCATGAAAGCTAATTTTGTTCCTCACGGTTGGGGAAATTAGTTTCCAAATCAAAAAGTGAGCATTCAAAAAATTTTGGTTTTGACAAAATATTCTTTATCCAATTTCATGATGAAAATAAAAAAAATTGAGATGAAAACATGCATGTTGACTCCCCAAAATGGTTGGACAAAGTTTCAAAACATGATAGTGAGTATGCATGACTCTTGATTTTTTTTGTATTTTTTTATGATGCTTTTTTGGTTTTTTGTTTTTTTAGGTTTTTTTAGTTTTTAATAAAGACTCAACCACACAAAAGATAAAGAGAAAAAGAAAGGGTTTGATAAATAAAGTGGTAAAAAATGAATGACAGAGGAAGAAGAAGAAAGAGGAAGATGGATAAAGAGAGATAGAGAGAGTTAAAGGAAAAGAGGTGCCACCTGGTTTAGATTTGGTGGGTTTCCATCTCCATCTAGTGGTGGGTCGACTGCATAAGTTGGGGATCTATTGGAATTCGATGTTGATCTAGGATTGTGCGTCCTATCAAGGTGATGCTTTAACTGATGTCCATTAACTGTGAATGTCCTTTTGGAAGATGGGTCTTGGAATTTCACTGTACGAAATGGGTAAACATTAGTAATAAAAAAATGACCTTACCAACGAGAATTAAGCTTACCTAAGTGAAGATGAAATCAAGAATTGAAGAGCATTACCTTTTCACCGTCATGAAATACCTTTCTCAGGATGTGTTTATCATGGAGTGCCTTGGATTTTTCTCTGTAGAGATTATAATTCTCATAAGAATCAAGTTGAAGCTCCTCCAGTTCATACAATTGCAACAATCTTTTTTCATTGGATTTTTCAAGATCAAAATTACAAGTTTTGACAGCCTAAAATTACTTATGTTGAATTTAAATGGGTAAATTACATGATTTACCAAAAACTAGCATAAAAGGAGACATCCTAATGGGTATTTTATAAGTAGTTTGATAAGCCCAAAGTGCTTCACCTAGTCTTTCAGGCCAGTCTTTTCTTGTGGGTTTTTCAATTCTCTCAAGCATTATTTTCATTTCTCTATTAGAAAGTTCATCCATGCCATTTGTTTGGGGGTGATATGAAGTTGAAGTTTTATGTACAACCCCATTATTTTACAAAAGAGCTTCCATGGCTCTATTACAAAAATGGGTTCCTAAGTCACTGATCGAGGCATGTGGTGTGCCAAACCAGTGGAAGATGTGTGTCTTTAGGAACTCACTAATAGTATATAAATCATCCTTTCTAGTGGGTTTGGCCTCGACCCACCTAGAAACATAATCAACTTCAAGAAGAATGTATGATAATCCATTTGAATGGGGAAATGGTCCCATGAAATCAATGCCCCAAACATCGAAGATCTCACAAAAATTTAAAGGCTTTTGGGACATTTCATTTCTCATTGAAATTTTTCCAAAATTTTGGAATGTGGGCTATAATTGACAGAACTCATGTGAGTCCTCAAAGAGTGAAGTCCAGAAGAATCTAGAGTCTAGGAACTTTCAAGATGTCCTTTTTGGTCCAATGTGTCCACCACTAGTCATTGAGTGATAGAATTATAAGATGAAAAAATGTTCATTTTCATCGACACATCTTCTTATTACCATGTCATCCCCAATTCTCCAAATTTTATTTTCTTCCCAAAAATAGTATTTTGAATCACTTTTCAACATCATTTTTTGTTCTTTTGAAAACTTTTCATGAAAAATACCAGAAACCAAGTAATTTACAACTGGGAAAAACCATGGTATTTTTGGAGTGAGAGATGAAAGGTGCTCAGTGGGGAATTCAGGATCAATGATTTCAGAATGAGACGAATTAGAAATTATACTCAAGTGGTCATCCATAGGGTTATCTTGTCCTGGTCTATCTTTGATTTAAATGTCAAACTCTTGGAGCATTAGGATACACCTTATTATCCATGGTTTGGAATCACATTTCTTGAGTAAGAACTTTATAGCAGAATAGTCTATGAAGATAATGATTTTGGAACCTAATAGATAGGGCTGGAATTTATCTAAGGAAAAACAACTACTAAAATTTCTTTTTCAGTGACAGTGTAGTGAGATTAAGTTTCATCCAATGATTTTGAGGCATAATAGATGACATGAGGAATTTTATTCTCTTCTTTGACCAATAATAGCCCCCAACAACTCTATCTGAAGCCTCACACATCAACTCAAAGGGTATGGACCAATATGGGGGTCAGATTATCGGGGCAGGTGTAAGAGCAATTTTGAGTTCAATGAAGGTTCTCTTGCAAACCTCATCAAAATGGAAAGTGACATCATTTTGGAGCAACCGAGTGGGAGGGAGGGAAGTCCTACTAAAGTTATGGATGAATTGCTGATAGAAACCAGCATGATTGAGGAATGAATGGATGTCTCGAATAGAGTTGGGTTTGGGAAGTGAATAGATCACTTCAATTTTGGCAGGATCAAATTCAATACCATCTTCTGAAAATATGTGCCCTAGAACAATCCCATTTGCAACCATGAAGTGTCATTTTTCTAAATTTAACACAAGGTTACACTTTACACACTTTTGAAGGACTATTGAGAGTGAATTCAAGAAAGATTAAAATGAATCACCATAAATGGTAAAGTCATCCATGAAGACTTACATGTAGTGCTCAATGAGTTTTCAAAAGATACTCATCATACACCATTGGAATGTTGCAGGATCATTGAAAAGGCCAAAAGGCATTCTCCTATATGCATATGTTCCAAAGGGGCAAGTGAATGTAGTATCTTCTTGATCCTTAGGTGCAATTGGGATTTCAAAGTAGCTAGTGTATCCATCAAGAAATAAATATTGTGACTTTCTGGATAATCGTTCTAGCATTTGATCAAGGAATGGAAGAGGGTAGTGAAATTTTCTTGTTTCAGTATACAATTTCCTATAGGCGATGCACACACGCCATTTGTTCTTCACTCTAGTTAGGACTACCTATCCATGATCATTTCTGACAATAATTATCCCAACCTTTTTAGGTATAACTTGAATTGTACTAACCCATTCACTATTAGAAATTGGGTAGATAATACCAGCTTGAATAATCTTGGTGATCTCTTCCCTAACTACCTCAAGTATAAGTGGATTGATTCTTTTTTTTGTTGTCTAATTAGTTTGGATGATCCCTCAAGATGGATGTGATACATGCAAAGAGCAAGGTTGATTCCTGGTATGCTATCTAGGGTCAAACCTAAGGCCTTTTTGTTTTCCTCTAACACTTGAACAAGTTTGGACTCCTTAGTTTCGGTAAGTGAAGAAGAGATAATGATAGGATATGATTGATCATGGAAAAGGATTTCATATTTTAGGTGTGTAGGAAGAGGTTTCAGATCAGTATAATCTTTCATTTGTGGGTTAGACAGCTCAGGAATGGAGGAAGGGACTTCAGTTGCATCAGATTCATTTTACTTGATACTTTCCAATGTGGAGTAGTAGAGATCAGAGTAGATGTAGGTTTCAAGAGAGTTTTAAAGTTTCTCTAGATTGATGGAGTCTATGAATGAGAGGTCCACATCAACTTCCCCATTTATAACTTGGTTAATCATGTTGAAGATTTCACAATATCTTCTCTCATAAGAACATGATTAACATAATGGAATGGGGTTCAATTGACTCTCATAATTATCCTTAGAAGCATGGATTGAGAATTCAGAGTGATCCTTAAATGGGTATTGAATGTCTTGGAAAATGCTAAACATGACCAATTGGTCCCCAAATTCCATGGATAAGATGCCTGAATTGACATCAATTTTGGTTCTAACAGTCATGAGTAATGTTCTTCCTAGAATTAGGGGAGATCAAGAAGAGTTTATCTCACCTTCCATGTCAAGGACATGGAAATCTACTGGGAAGATAAGATCATTCACACGAACAAGGACATCCTTAATTATTCCCTCGGGACTGGTTGTGCTTCGATTGGATAATTGAATGAAAACACCCATTGGATGTAAGGAACCTAGACCAAGGTTGGAGAATGTGTATTTGGGCATAAAATTAATTGAGGCTCCTAGGTCTATGAGTGAATCATTAATGTTATAACTTCCAATTTGGAACGGAACTATGAAGGTCCTAGTATCTTTTCACTTAATGGGTATGGACTGTTGGGAGGAAACATTTTTGAAGGTCCTAAATTGCCTCTTGTGGGTGCACAATTCTGTAAGAAACTTGGTATACTTAGGAATTTGTTTTATAGAATCCAAGAGGGGTATGTTGACTTCAAAACGTCTAAACATGTCAAGCATTTCATGATCAGGTTCAAAGGACTTCTCTGTCTTAGAAATGGACTGAGGAAAAGGGATTAGATTATTAAGTGAAATGGAATGATGTGAGGGAATGTCTTCAGGTTCCTTTTACTATTTCTTTTTCTTTTTCATTTTCTAGGTCAACATTTAATGGATGGTTGGAGGACTTATCTTGAGGCATATAAATTTTATTCCCCGATCTAAGTGCAATTTCACTTACATTAACCTTGGGGTTGGTTAATGGTTGATCTGGAAGTTGCAATGAATTTTATTATTGTTTCTAGCTTAGGTGGGATGAAAGTTAACCAATTTTCATTTCAATGTTGTTGAGACTAGAACGGGTGATGGAGGCAAGATATTCAACAGCGCTTCCACATAGTTTCTTGGAAGAATAGTGTTTTCCCAAATTGGGATTACCTTGATTTTGGTTCATGGTAATGTGATTTTATTGGTTTGGGAATTGGGAAGGATCACTAGGATAGTGGAACCCAGGAGAAGGATTGATCCTTTGAGGTTGTGGAACAAAAGGGTAAGGTTGTTGGAAGTTACCAACACCTTGACCATATTGAAATTGGTTTGGGTTTGGATGAGGGTATTGAGGGGGTTGAGAGATAGAACTACCATACCTCCGGCCTTGGTTATAGGAAGAATATAAGGGCTCCGAGTGAGGTTGGTTGATGTTTCTAATGAACTGACCTGATTGTTGAGGGTTGGTGTTCTTTTGAGCCTATGTTTCATTGAGCTCGATTGGTCCAGATAAATTGGATTGATCCTCTTCAATTTGTGGACATGTGTTAGTTAGATGAGATGGAGAGTTGCAGATTCTATAGTTTTTGACAGTTCTATGAAACATTGATTGTGGAGAATATGAAGTTAGGGCTTTGGTAGCCACAACTAGTTGTCGCACAATACCAGTAAGTTTACTCATCCACTATGTCATCTTGTTCGACTCTATCTACTGACTATCTTGGGCTTGTTTGACTTGGGCATGTGCTTTATTATGGAATTGTTGTGTGTTTTCATCCATTTTTCTTATGAGACCCCTTGCATCTGTAGGAGTTTTATCAACAAGAGCACTGCCACTTGCGGCATCAATGAGGGTTCTCTCCATAGCCAATAACCCCTCATAGAAGTATTAGTCCAAGATTTGGTTAGATATTTGGTGGTGTGTGTAGGTTGCAACAAGCTTTTTGAACCTCTCCCAAAACTCATGGAGTGATTCATTTGGGAATTGATGGATACCACTTATTTCCTTTCGGATAGAAGAAATATGAGAAGCAGGGAAGAATTTCTCTAAAAATAGTCGCTTCATGTCATTCCATGTGGTTATGGAATCGGGAGGAATGTAGTATATCCATGAATTAGTAGAGTCATCTAGGGAGAAATGGAATGCTTGAAGTATGATTTGTTCCTCAAAAACCCCTTGAGGCTTCATGGTAGAGCACACCACTTGGAACTCTTTAAGGTGGAGATGTGGATCCTCACTAGCTAGCCCGTGGAAATGAGGGAGAATATGAATCAAATAAGATTTGATTTCGAAGTCAGCCTCTATGTTTGGATACTGAATACCAAGGGGTTGGTAATTCATATCAGGGGAACCAAGTTCTTTAAGTGTTTGTTCCCTAGGATTTCCCATATATAATTCAAATGGTTGGACAAATACTGGTTCTTGAATTATTTTATTATCCTTAATTTTACTCTTAATTTGGTGATGTGTTCGCTTAATTTCAAGGTCAAAAAAATATAAGGGAATTTTTGGAAGGCTATGGGGTATTCAAAGAGATGTTGGAAGAATGAGGAAGATGAGTTTTTCTTTGTGTTTTTTCCATTTATGACTTTTATGAGAAGGAAAGTTTTTCTCTGTGTTTTTTTTTCAATTTTTTTAAATTTTTTTATAATAACCAGGAACTAATGACAAATTAAAGCACTATCCCCATATATGGATCCATTTGAGAGGTGTAGCTGATTGTCTCATATCGACCGGTCAAAGTTCTGATGCTCTGCTAATGTGTATAGAAACACTCGGGTCGAATCCCCAGTGATGATACTTTTTAATAGTCGTTTCTTTTTAGTTGATTGTATTCTGATTGGGGGGTTTGTTTACAGAGCTTAAATGAATTGATTAATAATTGGTGTTTGATTTAACAATTTGATAAATATTGGGATGAGTTCATCGTTAGGTATTTAAGCTTTTGATATCCTTGATCATTGCTTTATATTACATTAAATTAACACCCATGTCACAAGTTGACGTTGATTGGAATTCTTAAGTGCTAAATCTTTAATCCCAGACTTAACTTAACTAGGATTCTAACCTCAATTAGTACTGGATTTTGGTAGTGAATTTATGGTTCCAATAATACATGGAATACATATGTTAAACAAAACAAGTCATTAATCCCTGACATGTTATGTTCAACATACACAATGTTAATTTGAAGAATATTCATCGAGAAAAAGCTCTAAATCACTTAACATACCTAAATTATAACTCACCCCAATGACAGATTTACTCATCCATTTAAATTATTAGTAATCTGGTTATAATTATTATGATGATAAATTAATAATATAAGAAAAATAATGGGATAAGAAAAGAGTTGTGTGTCAAACACAGACACACACAAACGATGATGAGAATTAAAAACAAACTTTTGATTGAATGAGAAAGAAAAATAGGGGATGAGAATTAAATTGTATTTAAACTATTATAAGAACATTAATATTAAACTACAGAGTTTTGATGAGAATAAGAGATATTAAAGAAGAAACATTCATTAAAACAGAATTACAAATAAAGAGACTTACAAGATTACAAAAATGAAAAACACAAAAGTAAATGAAAACAAAGAGAGGAGGAAGGGTCTCTCAAGTGAAAAATTGAGTATGGAAGGTCTAACCAAGAATTTTTCAAGGCTCGTTTCATGCAAATATGTGTTCCTCTATTTTGAAATGCCAACTATTTTCAAGGATAGGTGGGGGATGTATTTATAGCCCAATGTTGTTGGTTGTTTGCATTCCAAAACTGCCCCTCCACTTGCATCGCCAATTTGAAACATTAAATAGCAGAAGCTTGAGATATGATCTGATTACAAGTTGTAGATAAATACTGCATCTGTCTACTATGAATAGATGGAGGCCATTGTACTTAAGGATCCAATTATATGGCCGGTTTATTAAACAATGTTAATCTGTCAAATTCAATCCAAAATTTTTGAAGTCCAAAATGTGAATGGGTATTTGAATAGTAATATGCCTTAAAATCCGAATTATTTCTTCAAAAAAGTCTTCCTCATATATATCCTCTTTCACACTGAAAAATATCAGCTTGATTTGATGATTGAATCATGAGATATGTCATGAATAGTGTTCAGAATTTAATTCCTGGCCAGAATGGTGGGCTGGAATTCAAAGCATTAGTTGGACCCCTTATTCTAGGAGTTGGGAACTGAAAATTTTATCCATTAATACTTAAATTGTTATCCAAATGTTGAAGGATAATTAATGAATTTTAACTTCTTTATTGATCCCAACAATTCAATGTTCATGAATGGTCCTGTTACCTCATAGATTCGGTGGGCCTTCTTATGTGGTACATATGAGCCTTCAAATGGCAGAATTTGCCCATGATCCCTTCTAATGAAATGATGGATATTGAATTAGGAATCCTACAAAACAAAAACCACACAATTTTGGCCATTAGGGGGATAGATATAAATAAAATAGTAAACCGACTCAATTGGACTACTTCTAAAAAATGCTCAAAAATTATACTTAGTATTAAAACCTTAATATTTCACACAAATTATGCACATTTCATATAAAATAAATAAAGCAATTATATAATAAGTCATGAAAATATCAATAAAATTAGAGTCAAAAATAAAAATACAAAAAAATATAAGTGGATATACAGTATAAAATAATCATAGCTCATTCACACATATTATTGGAACAATGTAACCAATCAAATAGATGTTTAACTCAAAGAATGAAAATTGAGTTAAGAAATCTCTTACCTTTTGCTCGAGTGTGTTCTTCGTTTGTATTAATGAAATGAATAATAAAATATACCTCCCTTAATTATTAACTCCATAACCTCCTATACATTTAATGGATTTAGTATAACCTTATGTGGTTCATTCATGTCCCTTTTAATAGGTTTAAGAGGTTCAATTTTCTTGTTTGGAAGCATTTTCTTCCTTAGTATTCATGATTCGTTTACTTATTTTAATGAATGGAAGTTCATTTCAAATGTGTTTTAACATCCATAATTTTTAATATATCTTATTAATGACATTAAGGAGATATAAATTATTTTGGGTTATATACCATGATGATGATTCATTAGTTAAAAGTTTATCACAAATATTCGGATTAACTTGGCTATTTTGTTCATAATGAACTTGTTTTGTATTATTATTTTATATTATTAGTGTCCAAGGATTCCATAACATTAATGAGATGAAATAAATATATTCTTATCTGGTTCAACCATTTAAATGGTTTCATGACCAGTAATGGGGGAGAAAGTGAAGAACGATACTTCGTCATCCACAAAGATTATAAAATGGAACCTCATGCACATTGATTTTGTTTATAAAAATAAAAGGTAGGGAGTAAGGATATTGATGATAGTTCTTCCATTCACATGATATAATTATATTTTATAGATGAAATTGTAGTTTATCATGGTAATTTGGACAGAGGAGGCGAGGAGATAAAAATAAAAGATATGAACTTGAAAATAAAAGAAAAGGTTAGAGATCCATTATGAAAATTCAGCAGCCTAACGGCGTCACTTAAAATTTAATAAAATGAAATGATGAGAGAATAAGGGTATCTCATTATATTGAAATAAAAAAGGACAGTAATAAGAACACATAAAATCAAACCCCAACATATGAGAATAGAAATTCAAATATATAACATAAAGGAATTTCCAACTAAAAGAAGAGAATGGAGGATTCTCGTACCTTGTAGAGTAACTCCCAGGTCTTTAAGGATTGGACCTTGGGGGCTTAAAGAAACCTTTGGAGGACTCTTAGGTATGTATTTACACCACAGCTTCATGGATATTGAGTTTTTAATGAAAGAAAATGAAGGGGGTGGGTGGGTATTTATAGTAATTAAGAGAGAGTTTTTTTATTAAGGTAATAAGATAATGATGGTTGAAAAAATACCTAAGGTGGGAATAAAAAATTGAGTTAATCCCTTTAGGGAATGAAAATTGATAATGAAACTACATCAGTTACGGATCAGGGTATTTGATGATAAATGAATTTTCACGGCCATGAATTTAGGAGACCTAGGATTGGAGAATGTCAATTTTATGTATTACAGAGGATTATGAAAATTAATGACATCCATGTCTGGATATGAGCAGGTCATGTTAGTGGAACCACATGGACATTGATTAATGTTTGAGGGGTCTAGGGTTCCTTCTAATTATGGTTCTTTGGGTTCATTCCTTATATTCCAAAAATTTTATGGTGGTAATCCCTATTTATTATTGCATGAGTTTTTTCCTAGACTATTTGTCAATTCATATAGTTGTTTTACACTTGACAAAATCTTTTGGTCCATGAATACCCACTCGAGTTTGTTTATAATCCATCTCTTACCTTTTGCGAAAACCACTAACGAGCTGTCCCTTTTAATTAATAAAAAAATCTCTCTTAATTACTATAAATACCCACTCACCCCCCTTAATTTTCATTCATTAAAAACTCAATATCCTCAAACATATAATGGTATTACCTCCCTAAAATTCCTCCCAAGGTGTCCTTAATCCCACAAGGTCACATCTTTCAGGATCTTGGAGTTACTCTACAAGGTAAGGGAATCCTTCATTCTCTTCTTTTAGTCGACACTTCCTTTATGTTATCTATTTTATTTTCAATTATCCTATGTTGGGGTTTCATTTTATGGGATCTTATTACTTTAATTTTTATTTAAATATTATATGATACACTTTTTCTATCATAATTTAATTTTATGAAATTTTAAGCGACGTCGTTAGGCTGCCGAATTTTCACAAGGGATCTCTCACCTTTTCTTTTATTTTCAAGTTCATCTCCTTTATTTTTCTCTCCTAACCTCCTATATCCAAAGAACCATGATAAAATCCAGTATTATCTATATAATGTAATAATATCATCTTAATAGGAGAACTATCATCAATATCCTTACTCCCTCCCTTTTATTTTTATAAACGAAATCAACGTCCATGAGGTTCCAATTTATAACCTTTGTGGGCGACGGAGTTTCGTTCTTCACTTTCTACCTCATTACTGGTCATGAAACCATTTTAATGGTTGAACCAGATAATAATATATGTATTTATTTTCATTAATGTTCTATAATCTTTACACACTGATAATATGATATAATAATACAAAACAAGTTCATTACGAACAAAATGGAAAAGTTAATCCAGATATTTGTAATAAACTTTTAACTATAGAATCATCATCATGGTATATTACCCAAAATAATTATAAGATCATTTATATCTCGTTAATTTTATTTATAAGATATATTAAAAATTCTGGATTTTAAAACACATTTGAAATAAACTTCCATTCATGAAAACAAGTAAACGAATCATGAAAACTAAGGAAGAAAATGCTTCCAAAACAAGAAAATTGAACCTCTTAAACCCATTAAAAGGGCCATGAATGAACCTAATAAGGTTATAGTACATAAATAATATGTATATGAGGGTCTGTAGTTATTAATTAATGGATATAAATTTTTTTATTCAGGTCATTAAAACAAACGAAGAACACACTCGAGCTAAAGGTAAGGGATTGTATAACTCAATTTTCATTCTTTGAGTTAAACATCTATTTCATTGGTTACATTGTTCCAAGAATATGTGTGAATGGCCTATGATTTTTATATACTGTATATACACATAATTTTTTGTATTTTTTTGGTCACACATAAATATTTCATTTATTTATCGTCACTCTAATGACACAATCTTTGTAATGTATCTTCTCTCTCGCTTTTGTTCAAGAATCTCCCCTATGTTGTGCTCTTTTATTTTTAATTCCTAATGATGGGGTATGTTTTTGAACCTCCCCCATACATCCCTTGTGACATATAAATAATGTAATACCCGTTTACCTCTCATTAATCTCTCACAATAACACTTGTTACCATTCCAAAATGTTTGTATGGGGTTTCTCATCTCACTTTCATTTCTGTGAGATTTTCATTTTTTGCCATTTATTTCTTGTATGTGGTATATATGTAATGAAATTTGATATATAATAACATGATTATATTTATATTAATTTTATTCAATGATTCATTTGATGTTTATTAAGTTCTGGTCATATGATTCGACTGATTACATTGTGGTATGGGACTTTGTCTCAACTACCTTTTCGTTGTGATTAACTTTGTATTGTGCACCTAATAATACTTATGTGGTGTACCTACTACCCATTTGAGATCACTTTTCATTTTATATTATGTTCGTATTAAATATCCATAATCTCATTTCATGGATATGTTTGTTTTCTAAACGGTATACCATTTTACATACGGTGTTTATTTGGAAAGTTACTTTAATTATGGAAATATTGATGAATTTGTATAATCTACTCTATACAGATATTGAAAAGGCATATTTACCTTGTATAAAATCAAAGAATAAATAATTATTTGGACATGAAATGGTGGGTGGCTCCCGCTATATCCCCTCGATGCATAGGTAGGTCTCATGAGACAAATCAGTTGGCGACAAACCCTTCGAGTTTGTTTCCAAAAATCAGACGGGTTTCTACCCACAGTACTAAACCGTTTTAATGGTATTATCATTTCATGTTACAGATACATGACATCCAATTAATAAGAATTATCTTTATTCATTATCAGTTATTACTAACCATGAGGTTTTCACTATGAAAAAATCTATGGATGCAGGACCTATCTCAATTTATTAATGGCATGTGTTTTTCATTTATTCATCATGCCATATTTGTTTACAATTCAGTTATTATTGATTCATTCTTCTACTATCTATAACCCTTAATGAGAATTTATTATAACCCCTTTCATTGTATACCTTGAACAGGTGATGAATATTAGATCATTTATTGAGTTCATGTGGACACAGTTTCTGGTTTTTGTTATGTATTGTATTTTGAAACCTTCTCCAATGTAATTTGAGTTACGTTTATGTATCTAGTTTCTTCAAGACTACTAAACTGATATTTACTTCAGGATTTTCATTCATTATAATGGGAATTGGTAGTTTATTAGAGTAGGAAAACACATTCCAATCTTCCTGAAACATAGTAAAAGCCCTTCGTGGGATTTTCCTATTCGCCTATACTCAGCCAATTATGTCATGGCTATGCAGTAGTAAATGGAAGAATTTCCTTGAAAGGTACGGATAATTTCCAGACTATTTTTTCACTTCATATATCTTTTACAGGTTTTTCTCAAGTTTGGTAGAGGTAGGTACTCCTCTTCATAGGTTTGGATTGTAATAATCTCCAGTACCTCAACAGGAACTGATAACATATGTGTTTGTCCTTCTATCAGAAAATTTATTATAAAAGTTAACTTAGTGATACTCATTAAAAAGTATAACCGATGAAAGGATAAAAAAAATAATAGACAACAAGTTATATTCTTATATTATCACTGGTTCAAAAAGTAAAACAGGGCTAATGGTTTTCCCAGTCCCCTAATACTCTAATACCTAAAACTAGTTCAAAGATTTCAATCTCCCAGAACCATATGCAACCTGAGAAATCTAGTTCAATATCGTGGGTGCACTTGTGTTGTATATAGTTTCTGACATGTGGGGTGTACAATTGTGAAATGTCAGTATGTAATTATTGTCTGTATAATAAATGGGAGGCTTTTTACTCAAAGATTCTGATGTCTATTACATGACCAAAATGGCCATAGGATAGGATTTGACACATATATGCCACACGGAGGTCTCCCACTTCTAGGGCTTCTTAGAATCTCGTGAGGGATTGGATGCCTTTCGCTGTGGTGAAGCATCTAAAAAGTCCCTCGTAGCATTTTCCCCGTCATGTGTAAGATGGAAACTGGGCCTGCATCATAAAGATGTAATCCAGACCCACTCTTTGGTTGAGTTGAAGTACTCGGGGAGAATAGGATATTTCATAGATTTGATTGCATAACATATTGATATGGGCATATTTTATATAATTTTCATGGATGGATATTGAAATTATGGTTTCCAGGGCCTCATTGGGAAGAGACAAGAGATTAATTCCTTCATTTTCCATATGAAAATTAAGAAAACATCATTCTTAGTATTGCTTAAGTATTTTTTTCATTGTTCAGTTTTGGTTTTCCAGATTTATCCAAGCCAAATCCTCTGAGGAAAATTTACATTAAAATCCTTCATAATGGCTTGTAAAGAAAATGTGAATTATCTGAAGCATATCCACCGGGAGTGTCGTAACCAAGAGTGCATCAAGGCCCATTGTCATGTACCAGGATACCCCGGGTCAAGCCCAAAACTCCTTGTCGGAGCATTCACACCAAGGTACCTCTGTGCCAGAGTCACCTCTACCTGATCATATCTAGACAGGGATGTATTTTCTAGAAGGTTTCACATAATCTATTCCTTACCAAAATACCAGGATATTCATGTATGTTTATCCTCAAATACTATGTTAGGAATTTGTTCCCATATATAAATATCCTAATCTAGTTTCTAAGTTTTCTACTAAACTTCCTCTATTACCAACTGTAAATTTCATACTATAAATTTCCCTAATATAAATTTCTTACTCTAGTTTCTAAGTTTTCTACCTTACTGGTTTCATGACCAGTAATTAACACCCCAAAAATTTTATGGTATGTTTCTCTTAAATACTTTTTATTCATTAGATAGCCCATATTTCATGAAGCACTAAGTCTTTTGTGAAACAAAACATTATACGGGAAAGTTATATGATATCCATTCAACATATATTTTCCACTTTTATGTTTTCAATTTTGAAAAATAGCCATCTAGAGTTGTGACCAGTATGTCGTTTGGAGTCTGATAGAACCAACTTGATTTTTTGATGAATAGTAACATACCCTTATGAATAGTAATATGACCCATATAAATAGTAAATAATGATAATATTTTATTTTCTTAAGGTAAGAAGAAAATGAGAAGTTAATTAAATTTTAAATATAATACAAAACTAATTATACCTTTAAATTGTTATTTTTTAAAATTAACATTGATTTTATATTAAATTTAAATTTATATTATTTAGAAAATTATTTTCAAAAAATGGAGTTCATTTTTGAATTCTACACATCAAGAAATGGTTAGGGTGAATATTTGGGATTTTTCTAAAATGCTTGAGTTTTTCATGAATAGTAAAAATACATATTTGAGTTTTTTGTAGTTTAATGACATCATGATGATGTAATTATTAATATAAAGGGCTGGTAGACTTTTGTACAATATCTTATGACATGAGGTGTCCCAAGTGGCTTATACCATGGGAAAGCTCATGGTTTTGCGAAAACCACCAACGAGGTGTCACTTTTAATTAATAAAAAACTATCTCTTAATTACTATATATACCCACTCACCCCCTTAATTTTCATTCATTCAGAACATAATATCCATAAAGATCTGGTGGTATTACCTCCCTAAGAGTCCTCCAAAGGTTTCCTTAAGCCCCCAAGGTCCCATCCTTCAAATCTAGGTGTTACTATACAAGGTAAGTGAATCCTTCATTCTCTTCTTTTAGTCGCCACTTCCCTTATGTTATCTATTTGATTTTATATTCTCATATGTTGGGCTTTGATTTTAAGTGTTCTTAGTATTGTACTTTTTATTTCTATATGATTATATACCCTTTTTCTCTCATCATTTCATTTAATGAAATTCTATGCGATGTCGTTAGGCTACCGAATTTTCACAAGGGATCTCTCAGCTTCTCTTTTATTTTCAAGTTCATCTATTTTATTTTTATCTCCTCACCTCCTTTTTCCAAATGACCATCCATTATCATATATATAATATAATAAAATCATGTGAATGGAATAAATATCATCACTATCCTTTCTCCCACCCTTTTATTTTTATAAAAGAAATCAACATCCATGAGGTTCCAATTTATACACTTTCTGGATGACGGAGTTTTGTTCTTCACTTTCTCCCTCATTACTCATCATGAAAAAAATTTAATGGTTGAACCAGATAAAAATACATTTATTTCATCTCATTAATGTTCTGTAATCCTTGTACACTCATAATATAAGTGAATAATACAAAACATGTTCATTATGAACAAAACGGACAAGTTAATCTGAATATTTGTAATAAAATTTTAACTAATGAATCATCATAATGGTATATAACCCAAAATAATTTATATCTCCTTAATGTCATTAATAATATATATTAACAATTCTGGATGTTTAACCACATTTCAAATGAACTTCCATTCATGAAAACAAGTAAATGAATCATGAAAACTAAGGAAGAAAATGCTTCTAAAACAAGAAAATTGAACCTCTTAATCCCATAAAAGGTCCATGAATGAACCTAATAAGGTTATAATAAATCAATTAAATGTATATTAAGTTCTGTAGTTATTAATTAATGGAGATAAATTTTGTTATTCATGTCATTAATAGCAATGAAGAACACACTCGAGCAAAAGGTAAGGGATTGCTTAACTCAATTTTCATTCTTTGAGTTAAACATATATTTCATTGGTTAAATTGTTCCAAGAATATGTGTGAATGACCTATTATTGTTTTATAAAGTATTCACCCTTATATTTGGTAGATTTGTTTTGTCACACATTAATATTTCATTGATTTATTGTCACTTTAATGACACAATCTTTGTAAGGGATCCTCTCTCTCACTTTTGTTTAAGAATATCCCATATGTTGTTCCCTTTTATTTTGAATTCCTAATGATGAGGTATGTTTTTGAAACTCCCCCAAAATTACCTTGTGACATATAAATAATTTAATACCCCTTTACCTCTCATTAATCCCTTGAAATAACACTTGTTACCATGCAGAAATGTTTGCAAGGGGTTTCACATCTCACTTTCATTTCTGTGAGATTTTCATTGTTCACCACTTATTTATTTTATGTGGTATATGTGTTCTTCCATTTGATAAATAATAACATTATTATATTTATATTCATGTTATTAAATGATTCATTTGATTTCAATTAAGTTCTTTTCATATGATTCGATTGATTACATTGTGGTAAGGGACTTTGTTTCAATTACCTTTTCGTTGCGACAATCTTTGTATTTTTCACCTAATAATCCTTATGTGGTGTACCTACTACCCATTTGATATCACTTTTCATTTGAAATTATATTTATATTAAATATCCATAATCGTATATCATGGATATGTTTTTTTTCTGAACCATATACCATTTTACATATGGTGTTTATTTGGAAAGTTATTTTAATTATGGAAATATTGATGAATCCGTATACTCTAGTCTATACAGACATTGAAAAGGAATATTTATATTGTATTGTATAAATTTATAAATAATTATTTGGACATTAAGTGGTGGGTGGGGCCCCCTATAGCCCCCCGATGCATCAGTAGGTCTCATGAGACAAATCAGTTTGGCGACAAACCCTTTGAGTTTGTTTCCAAAAATCAGACGGGTTTCTACCCATAGAACTAAACCATTTTTACAGTGTTATGGTATCATGTGCCAGATATGTGACATAAAATTAATAATAATTCTCTTTATTTATTATCATTTATTACTATCCATGAGGTTTTCACTATGACAAAATCTATGGATGCAGTTTCATTCTCAGTTTTTTAATGGCGTGAGTTTTTCTTCCTTAGTTTTCATGATTTGTTTACTTGTTTTCATGAATGGAAGTTCATTTGAAATTTGGTTAAACATATAGAATTTTTAATATATATTATTAATGACATTAATGAGATATAAATTATTTTGGGTTATATACCATGATGATGATTCATTAGTTAAAAGTTTATTACAAATATTCGGATTAACTTGGCTGTTTTGTTCATAATAAACTTTCTTTGTATTATTATCTTATATTATGAGTTTCCAAGGATTATTGAAATTTAATGAGATAAAATACATAAATTATTATATTTTTCAACAATTAAAATGTTTTCATCAAGCCACCATACACACACATATCCATTATTTGTCCCTTTTAATTAATAAAAAACTCTCTCTTAATTACTAAAAATACCCCCCTTCATTTTCATTCATTAAAAACTCAATATACTCAAATATATGGTGTTAGTAAATCCCTAGGAGTCCTCCCAAGTTTTCCTTAAGCCTAAAGTCCCCATACATCAAGATCTAGGAGTTACTCTACAAGGTAAGGGAATCCTCCATTCTCTTCTTTTAGTCAACACTTCATTTATGTTATCTATTTGATTTCCTATTATCATATGTTGGGGTATGATTTTATGAATTCTTCTTTATATCCTTTTGATTTAAATATGATGAGATATTATTTTTCTCTCATCATTTATTTTTATTATTTTTTAACCAACATCGTTGGGCTGCCGAATTTTTTTAAGGGATCTGTCACAGTTTCTTTTATTTTCAAGTTCATGTCTTTTCATTCTCTCCTCACATCCTTTGTCTAAATGACCATGATAAACTCCAGTATCATCTATATACTGTAATTATATCATGTTAATGGAAGAAACAACATCAATATTATTAGTCCATCCCTTTTTATTTTTTTTAAACGAAATCAACATCCATGAGGTTCCAATTTATAACCTTTATGGACGGCGGAGTTTCGTTCTTCACCTTCTTCTTCATTAATAGTCATGAGAATATTTTAATGTTTGAACTAGATAAGAGTATAAGTATTTTATTTAATTAATGTTTATAAACACTTATGAACTCATAATATAAAATAATAATGCACAACAAGTTCATTATGAACCAAATGACCAAGTTTATCCTAATATTTGTAATAAACTCTTAACTAATGAATCATCATCATAGTAGATAACCCAAAATAATTTTAAGATATTTTTATATCTCCTAAATTTCATTAATAATATATATTAACAATTCTGGATGTTTAACCACATTTGAAATGAACTTCCATTCATGAAAATAAGTAAACGAACCATGAAAACCAAGGAAGAAAATGCTTCCAAAACAAGAAAATTGAACCTCTTAAACACATAGAAAGAGACATGAATGAACCTAATAAGGTTATTCTAAACCAATTAAATTTATAGGAGATTATAGAGTTATTAATTAATGGAGCTAAATTTTGTTATTCAGGTCATTAAAACAAACGAAGAACACACTTGAGCAAAAGGTAAGGGATTGATTAAATCAATTTTCAATATTTGAGTTAAACATGAATTTCATTGGTTACATTGTTCCAAGAATATGTGTGAATGACCTATGATTGTTTTATAATGTATATACACTTATATGTTTTGTATTTTTATTTGTCACACATAAATATTTCATTGGTTTATCATCACTCTAATGACACAATCTTTGTTAGGTATCCTCTCTCTCACTTTTTTTAATGAATCTCCTCTATGTTGTGCCCTTTTATGTTTAAATCCTAATGATGGGGTATGATTTCTCACCACCCAAACAATTACCTTGTGACATATAAATAATTTAACACCCCTTTACCTATCATTAATCCCTCTCAATAACACTCATTACCAGGTCGAAATGTTTTTAAGGGGTTTATCATCTCACTTTCATTTTTATGAGATTTTCATCGTTAGCCAATTATTTATTGTATCTGGTATATGTGTACTGACATTTGATATATAATAAAATTATTCTATTTATATTAATGTTATTCAATGATTCATTTGAGGGTTATTAAGTTCTGGTCATATGATTCGACCGATTACATTGTGGTAAGAGACATTGTCTCAGCTATTATTTTGTAGTGACTAACATTGTGTGGTGCACCTAATAATCCTTATGTAGTGTACCTACTTCCCATTTGAGATCACTTTTCATTTGAAATTATATTTATATTAAATATCCATAATCTCATATCATGGATATGTTGGTTGTCTAAATCATATACCATTTTACATGTGGTGTTTATTTGGAAAGTTATTTTAATTATGGATATATTGATGAATCTGTATACTTTACTCTATATGGATATTGAAAAGGAATATTTCAATTATATTGAATCAATGTATGAAAAATTATTTGGACATTCAATGGTGGGTGGGGCCCACTTTATCCCCTCAATGCATCGGTAGGTCTCATGAGACAAATCAGTTTGGCGACAATCCCTTCGAGTTTGTTTCCAAAAATCAGATGGGTTTATACCCATAGAACTAAACAAATTTTATGGTATTATGGTATCACGTATCAGATACAAGATGTCCAATTAATAAGAATTATATTTATTCATTATCAGTTATTACAATCCATGAGATTTTCACTATGACAAAATCTATGGATGCAGTTTCATTCTCAATTTACTAATGGTGTGAGTTTTTCATTTATTCACCATCCATGTTGATTGTAGTTGGGGTTTGTATTAGTGGTAAGAACCCCATAATACTATATGAAAAATGGGGGTTCAAAACCCATTGGGCGTAGGTATTGTAGCAGTACTGTAGCGGGTACTGTAGGGGCGGCAATACTGTAGATCGGCGGGTACTGTAGCGGCGGTAGGGCACTGTAGCGGCGGAGGTACTGTGTGGGTACTGTAGCAGCTAGGTTACTATTCACAGAATAGGAATTTGGCCAAAAATTTGGGCCTATGGGCTATGTAATGGACTATAGTCCCACTAGGCCTTTAGGCTATGTAATGGGTCTCCCTCTACCCAATTAAAGAGGTCTTTGCTTTCCTTTATTAATAAAAAATGAGGCTTCGGCCCCAACCTTTTAAAACAACCATCCATGTTGATTATGTCAAATTTTTTACAATTCAAATATTGTTGATTCAGGCTTCCACCATTTTTAACCCTTACATAGGGTTTGATATCACCCCTTTCATTGTCTACCTTCAACAGGTGATGAAGAGGAGATCATTTATTGAAACTAGGCCCACGACAATGTATGAGCTAGAGTCAATGCATTACTTTTTTTATTAGCATGTTTATAAGGAATGAAAATCCCAAAGGAATGATATGTTTAGTATTCTTGAAGAAACTATATATATAACTTAACCCAAATTACATTTGATAAGGTTATAAGATACAATGCATAATAGAACTAAAAACTACAACCACGTGAACTCAATAAGTGACCTTCTCTTCATCACTTGTTGAAGGTAAAAAATTAAATGGGTGAGTTCAAATGCTCATTAAGGGTTACAAATAGCTGAAGCATGAATCAATAATAACTGAATCATAAAAAATATGTCATGGTGAATAAATGAAAAACACAAGCCATTAATAAACTGAGATAGGGCATGTATCCATAGATTTTGTCATAGTGAAAACCTCATGGGTAGTAATAACTGATAATGAATAAAGAGAATGATTATTAATTGGAATTCATGTATTTGGAACATGAAACCATAATATCATTAAAACGGTTTAGTTCTGTGGGTAGAAACCCGTCTGATTTTTGGAAACAAACTCGAAGTGTTTGTCGCCAAACTGATTTGTCTCATGAGACCTACCGATGCATCGAGGGGCTATAGCAGGCCCCACCCACAATTGCATGTCCAAATCATTATTTATACATTTATTCAATACAAGGTAAATTTTCATTTTCAATATCTGTATAGAGTAGAGTATAAGGATTCATCAATATTTCCATAATTAAAATAACTTTCCAAATAAACACCGTATGTGAAATGGTATATGGTTTAGACAAAAAAACATATCCGTGACATGAGATTATGTATATTTTATATGAACATAATTTAAAATGAAAAGTGATCTCAGATGGGTAGTAGGTACTCTGCATAAGGATTATTAGGTGCACAATACAAAGTTAGTCACAACGAAATGGTAGTTGAGACAAAGTCCCCTACCACAATGTAATCAGTCGAATCATATGAACAGAACATAATGAACATCAAATGAATCATTGAATACCATGAATATAAATAGAATCTTGTTATTATATATCAAATTTTATTTCACATATACCACATACAAGAAATAAGTTGAGAACAATGAAAATCTCACCGAAATGAAAGTGAGATGAGAAACTCCTTACAAACATTTCAGCATGGTAACGAGTGTTATTGAGAGGTCTTAATGAGAGGTAAAGTGGTATTATATTATTTATATGTCACAAGGTTAGTATGGTGGATGTTCAAAAACATACCCCATCATTAGGAATTAAAAATAAAAGAGCACAACATAGGGGTGATTCTTGAACAAAAGTGAGATAGAGGATCCCTTACAAATATTGTGTCATTAGAGTGACGATAAATCAATGAAATTTTTATCTGTGATAAATAAAAATTAAAAAAATATAAGTGGATATACATTATGAAACAATCATTGTTCATTAACACATATTCCTATAAAAATGTAACCAATGAAATAGATGTTTAACTCAAAGAATGAAAATTGAGTTAAGAAATCCCTTACAAAGATTGTGTCATTAGAGTGATGATAAATCAATGAAATATTTATGTTTGAAAAATAAAAATCCACAAAATATAAGTGGATAGACAGTATAAAACAGTCATAGGTCATTCAATCAAATTCTTGTACGTTTATCCTCAAATACTACCTTAGGTCTTTGTTCCCTACTATAAATTCCCTACTCTAGTTTCCATGTTTTCTACTAAACTTTCGTCTGATACCAACAGTAACCAGGTCCTGGTGAATAGAAAGTATTTAAGAGAAACATACCATAAAATGTCCCAAAATCCATAAACTTTCTACCTTAGGGATTTTTGTTATGTATTGAATTTTGTAACATTCTCCAATATAATTTGACTTGCGTTTATGTATCTAGTTTTTTGAAGACTACTAAACGGATCGTTCCTTCAGGATTTTCATTCCTTCTAACCATGCAAATATAACAAGTAATGCACTGGCTCTGGTCTAGAGGGTTCGGGGTGTTACAGTTGGTATCAGAGGAAGTTTAGTAGAAAACGTTGAAACTATAGTAGGAAATTTATAGTAGGGAACAAAGCCATAAGGTAATATTTAAGGGTAAACGTACAAGAATATCCTGGTATATTGGTAAGGAATGGATTATTTGAATCCTTCTAGAAAATACATCCCTGTCTAGATACAAGCAGGTAGAGGTGGATCTGGAATAAAGGTACCTAGGAGTGAATGCTCCGACAAGGAGTTTCGGGCTTGACCCAGGGTATCCTGGTACACGACAACAGACCTTGATGCACTCTTGGTTACGACACTCCCAGAAAATATACTTAGGATAATTGAAATTTTCTTTACAAGCCATTATGAAGGAGTTTAATGTAAATTTTTCTCATAGGATTTGGTTTGGATAACTATGGAAAACCAGAACTGAACAATGAAAAACTTACTTGAGCAATACTAAGAATGATGTTTTCTTAATTTTCAGATGGAAAATTAAGGTACTAATCTTCTATCTCTTCCTAATGAGTCCCTAGAAACTATAATTTAAATAGCCATCCATGAACATTATATAAACTATGCCCATATACATATGGCATGCAAACAACTCTATGACATATCCAATTCTCCCCATGTATTTCAACTCCACCAAAGAGCGGGTCTAGATTACATCTTTATGATGCAAGCCCAGCTTCCATCCTACGCACGACGGGAAAAATACTTCGAGGGAATTTTAAGATGTTTTACCATAGCGGAAGGCATCCAATCACTCACGACCTTCCAAGAAGCTATAGTAGCGTGAGACCTCCGTGTAGCATATATGTGTCAAGTCTTGTCCTATGTCCATTTTGGCCAGGTAATGGACTTCAGAATCCTTGAGTACGAAGACTCCCATTCGGTATACAGACAACAAGTACATACGGACGTCTCATGGTTGTATACCCCACATGTCAGACTCTAGAGACAACACAAGTGCACCCATGATATCGAATTAGGTTACTCAGGTTGCATATGGTTCTGGGAGATTGAAAGATTTGAACTAGTTTTGGGGATTCATGTATTAGGGGACTAGGGAAACCATTAGCCATGTTTTACTTTTTGAACCAGTGGTTATATAAGAATATAACTTGTTGTCTCTTCTTTTTGTTATCCTTTAATCGGTTATACTTTTTAATGCGTATCACTAAGTGAACTTTTATAATAATTTTTTAGAATGAAGGAAAAACCAATATTTTATCTCTTCCTATTGTGATACTAGAGATTATTGCGACCAAAACCTGTGAAGGGGAGTACCTACCTCTTAAAAACTTGCAAAAAAATGTAAACAACTATATGAAGTGACAAATAGTCTGGACATTATCTGCACCTATCAAGGGAATAATTCCATTTACAACCACATAACCATGGTAGAATTGACCAAGTATAGGCGAAGAGGAAAATACCACGAAGTGATTTTCCTATGTTTCACCCTAGGCTGGAACTATAGGGCCAGGTTATGTTTTCAAGAGGCTGCTTTAGAGAGAAACCTTTGTACGGCCTACATGTACCAAATCCTCAGTTTTAGCCTGTACAACAATGTATATGACATAGATTTCCTCAGTCGAGACATTGTTTGGTGAGTTCTTCATGTGTTGGTAAATTCGGACATTTCCAAACATTCAACCATTCGATCCTCGCACTAGAAGCTCGAGTGTTCGATGCAAGAGTTCAACCCCTTCTGTATGAGGTGTGTCTGGGTCAGAGAACTAGAGGAGTTGTGCATCAATTTGGGTTTTCAGCTGAACGAATCTGAGGATCCTCTACTATGGGGGATTTGGTACGAACATCAGAGATATTTCTTTTGTGGTTATGAAATGAATTGTGAGGATGCAATTATTTAAAGGAGGGAATAATATAACACCCCAAACATTTTATTGTATGTTTCTCTTAAATACTTTTTTATTCATTAGATATCCCATATTGCATGAAGCACTAAGTCTTTTTTGAAACAAAACATTATTGGGAAAAGTTATATGCAATCCATTAAACATAAATTTTCCACTTCTACGTTTTGAATTTCGAAAAACAGTCATCTAGAGTTGTGACCAGTAAGTCTTTTGGAGTCAGATAGAACTAACATGATTTTTTGATGAATAGTAACATACCCTTATTAATAGTAATATGAATAGTAATATGACCCTTATAAATAGTAAATAAGGATAATATTATATTTTCTTAAGGTAATAATATAACGAAAAGTTAATTAAATTCTCATTGTAATACAATACTAATTATACCTTTAAATTGTTATTTTTTTGTATTATCTTTGATTTTATTTATAAATTAAATTAAAGATACATAGAAAATTATTTTCAAAAAATGGAGTTCATTTTTGAATTCTACACATCAAAAAATGGTTAGGGTGAATTTTTGGGATTTTTCTAAAATACTTGAATTTTGTATGAATAGTAAAAATACATATTTGAGTTTTCGGTAGTTTAATGACATCATAATGATGTAATTATTAATATAATAGGCTGATATACTTGTGTGAAGTATCATATGACATGAGGTGTCCCAAGTGGTTTAAACGATGGGCAAATACCATGGGCAAGCCCATGGTTTTGTGAAAACCACTAACGAGGTGTCCCTTTTAATTAATAAAAAAATCTCTCTAAATTACTATAAATACCCACTCACCCCCTTCATTTTAATTAATTAAAAACTCAATAACTTTCAATCATTGGTGGTATTACCTCCCTATGAGTCCTCCCAAAGTTTCCTTAATCCCCCAAGGTCCCATCTTTCAAGATCTAGGAGTTACTCTGCAAGGTAAGGGAATCCTTCATTCTCTTCTTTTAGTCGACACTACAGTTTTGTTATCTATTTGATTTTATATGATAATATGTTGGGGTTTGATTTTATTTTTTCTTATTACTATTCTTTTTATTTCTATAAAATTATATACCCTTCTTCTCTCATCATTTCATTTTATGAAATTTTAAGTGACGACGTTAGGCTGCGGAATTTTCAGAAGGGATCTCTCACCTTTTTCTTTTTATTTTCCAGTTCATCTCTTTTATTTCTCCCTCCTCACCTCCTCTATACAAATGACCATGATAAACTCCAGTATCATCTATATACTGGAATTATATTATGTTAATGGAAGGACAATCATCAATATCCTTACTCCCTCCCTTTTATTTCTATAAACGAAATCAACGTCCATGAGGTTCCAATTTATAACCTTTGTGGACAATGGAGTTTAATTCTTCACTTTATACCTCATTACTGGTCATGAAATAATTTTAATGGTTGAACCAGATAATAATATATGTATTTCATCTCATTAATGTTTTGTAATCTTTGTACACTCATAATAAAATATAATAATACAAAACAAGTTCATTATGAACAAAATGGCCAAGTTAATCCGAATATTTGTAATATATTTTAACTAATGAATCATCATCATGGTATATAACCCAAAATAATTTATATCTACATAATGTAATTAATAAGATATATTAACAATTATGTATGTTTAACCAAATTTCAAATGAACTTCCATTCATGAAAACAAGTAAACAAACCATGAAAACTAAGGAAGAAAATGCTTCTAAAATATGAAAATTAAACCTCTCAAACCCATAAAAGGGACATTAATGAACCTAATAAAGTTACAATAAATAAATTAAATTTATAGGAGGTTCTGGAGTTATTAATTAATGGAGCTAAATTCTGTTATTCAGGTCATTAAAACAAACAAAGAACACACTCGAACAAAAGGTAAGGGATTACTTAACTCAATTTGCATTCATTGAGTTAAAAATCTATTTCATTGGTTACATTTCTCTAAGAAAACCATAAAAATTATTCTTTAAACATTTATATAAATACCCACTAACATTTTATGGTCACAAAATAGCCATAGGAAAAACAACCACTAGCTTAATGTTCTTCTAATAGAGTTATGATTCTACAATGATAAAGAATGATTTGGACATGGGGTGTTTACCAATATACTAGGAGAATTATCCAGACCAGAACAAGAATATACCATAATCTCATTGTATGCACTCCATCCCCTATATACATGAGGCCATGATCATTGAAAACTCTTTAGGGCTTCATGATCTAGGAGTTACTCTACAAGGTAGGGGAATCCTTCATTCTGTTCTTTTAGTCAGCACTTCCTTTATGTTATCTATTTTATTTTATATTTTCATATGTTGGGGTTTGATTTTATGTGTTCTTATTACCATAATTTTTTATTTCAATACGATTAGATACCCTTTTTCTCTCATAATTTCATTTTATGAAATATTAAGCGACGTCGTTAGGCTGCGGAATTCTCACAAGGGATCTCTCACATTTTCTTTTATTTTCAAGTTCATCTATTTTATTTTTCTCTCCTCACCTCCTATATCCTAATTACCATGATAAACTCTATTATAATCTATATATGAGAATTATATCTTTTGAATGGAAGAACTATCATCAATATCCTTACTCCCTCCCTTTTATTTTTATAAACGAAATCAATGTCCATGATGTTCCAATTTATAACCTTTGTGGATGACGGAGTTTTATTCTTCACTTTATCCCTAATTAATGGTCATGAAACCATTTTAATGGTTGAACCAGATAATAATATATTTATTTCATTTCATTAATGTTCTATAATCCTTGTACACTCATAATATAAGATAATAATACAAAACAAGTACATGATGAACAAAACGGCCAAGTTAGTCCGAATATTTGTAATAAACTTTTCACTAATGAATCATCATCATGGTATATAACCCAAAATAATTTATATCTCATTAATTTAATTAATAAGATATATTAACAATTCTGTATGTTTAACCACATTTCAAATGAACTTCCATTCATGAAAACAAGTAAACGAATCACGAAAACTAAGGAAGAAAATGCTTCTAAAACATGAAAATTGATCCTCTTAAACCCCTAAAAGGGCCATCAATGAACCTAATAAGGTTATAATAAATAAATTAAATGTATAATAGGTTCTGTAATTATTAATTAATAGAGATAAATTTTGTATTTCAGGTCATTAAAACAAACGAAGATCACACTTGAGTAAAAGGTAATGGATTGCTTAACTCAGTTTTCATTGTTTGAGTTAAACATCTATTTCATTGGTTAAATTGTTCCATGAATATGTGTGAATAAACTATGATTGTTTTATAATTTATATCCAATTATATTTTGTGGATTTTTATTTTTCACACATAAATATTTCATTTATTTTTCGTCACTCTAATGACATAATCTTTTTAAGGGATCCTCTCTCTCACTTTTGTTCAAGAATCTCCCCTATGTTGTGCTCTTTTATTTTTACTTCATAATGTTGGGGTATGTTTTTGAACCTCTCCCATACTACCCTTGTGACATATAAATAATGTAATACCACATTACCTCTCATTAGTCCCTCACAATAACACTCGTTACCATGTCAAAATGTTTGTAAAGGGTTTATCATCTCAATTTCATTTCTGTCAGATTTTTATTGTTGGCCACTTATTTCTTGTATGTGTTATATGTTTACTGACATTTGATATATAATAACATGACTATATTTATATTAATTTTATTAAACGTTTCATTTTATGTTCCTTAAGTTCTGGTCATATTATTTGACTGATTACACTGTGGTAGGGGACTTTGTCTCAACTACCTTTTCGTTGTGACTAACTTTGTATTGTGCATATAATAATCCTTATGTGATATACCTACTGCCCATTTGTGATCAATTTTCATTTGAAATTATGTTCATATTAAATATCCATAATCTCATTTCGTGGATATGTTTTTTGTCTAAACCATATACCATTTTACATACGATGTTTATTTGGAAAGTTATTTTAATTATGGAAATAATGATGAATCTATATACTCTACTCTATACGGATATTGAAAAGGAATATTTAAGTTGTATTGAATCAATGTATAAAGAATTATTTGGACATGAAGTGGTGGGTAGGGCCTGCTATAGCCCCTCGATGCATCGGTAGGTCTCATGAGACAAATCAGTTGGCGAAAAACCCTTCGAGTTTGTTTCCAAAAATCAAACGGGTTTCTACCCAGAAAACTAAACCGTTTTAATGGTATTATGGTTTCATATGCCAGATAAATGATTTCCAATTAATAATAATTCTCTTTATTCATTATCAGTAGTTACTATAAATTCCCACATGAACATCTTATGTAAAAACACACGGTATACAGTGTTTTTGCATTTATGTATCTAGTTTCTCTTGTGTATGTATTATGGTTTCACTCTTAGCGAGTGGGGCCCGCTATAAATACCCACTCATTCCGACCCATATAGACCGGAGCCGGTGTATTACTTGTTATATTAGAATTGTTAGAAGGAATGAAAATCTAGAAGGAATAATCAGTTTAGTAGTCTTGAAGAAACTAGATACATAAATGTAACTGAAATTACATTGGAGAAGGTTACAAAATACAATACATAACAAAAACTAAAAACTAAATCCATAGGAACTCAATAAATTGTCTCCTCTTCATCACCTTCTGAAGGTAGAAAATTAAATGGGTGATCTCAAATACTCTATAAGGGTTACAAATGGTGGAATCATGAATCAATAATAACTGAATTGTAAGTAATTTGACATAATCAACATGGCATGGTGAATAAATGAAAAACTCATGCCATTAATAAACTGAGAATGAAATGGCATCCATATATTTTTTCATAGTGAAAACATCATGGATGATAAAAAATTATAATGAATAAAGAGAATTATTATTAATTGGACGTCATATATCTAGCAAATGATACCATAATACCGTAAAAACGGTTTAGTTCTGTCTGATTTTTGGAAACAAACTCGAAGGGTTTATCGCCAAACTGATTTGTCTCATGAGACCTACTGATGCATCTAGGGGCTATAGTAGGCCCCAACTTATACTTCATGTCCAAAGCAATCTTTATACATTGATTCAATACAAGAGCAATATTCCCTTTCAATATCCGAATAGAGTAGACTATACAGTTTCATCAATATTTCCATAATTAAAATAAATTTCTAAATAAACACCGTATGTAAAATGGTATATGGTTTAGACAACAAACATCTACACGAAATAAGATTATGGATATTTAATATAAATATAATTTAAAATGAAAAGTGATCTATAAAGGGAAGTAGGTACACTACATAAGGATTATTAGGTCCACAATACAGAGATTGTAACAACGAAAAGGTAGCTGAGACAAATCCCCTTACCACAATATAATCAATCGAATCATATGAATAGAACTTAATGAACATAAAATGAATCATTTAATAACATGAATATAAATATAATCATGTTATTATATATCAAATGGCAGAACACATATAACACATACATGAAATAAATGTCGAATAATGAAAATCTCACAGAAATGGAAGTGAGATGAGAAACCACTTACAAACATTTATGCCTGGTATCGAGTGTCATTGTGAGGTATTAATAAGAGGTAAAGGGGTATTACACTATTTATATGTCACAAGGTAAATATGGGGGAGGTGGGAAAATATACCCCATTATTAGGAATTAAAAATAAAAGGGCACAACATAGGGGAGATTCTTGAACAAAAGTGAGAGACCAGATCCCTTACAAAGATTGTGTCATTAGAGTGACGATAAATCAATTAAATGTTTATGTGTGAAAAATAAAAATCCAATAAATATAAGTTTATATACATTATAAAACAATCATAGGTCATTCACACATATTTTTGGAACAATTTAACCAATGAAATTGATGTTTAACTCAAAGAATGAAAATTGAGTTAAGCAATCCCTTGCGTTTTGCTCAGGTGTGTTATTCGTTTTTATTAATCACCTGAATAACATATTTATCTCCATTAATTAATAACTCCAGAACCTCCTATACATGTATTTGATTTATTATAACCTTATTATATTCATTCATGTCCTTTTTATGGGTTTAATAGGTTGAATTTTCTTGTTTTAGAAGCATTTTCTTCCTTAGTTTTCATGATTCGTTTACTTGTTTTCATGAATTGAAGTTCATTTGAAATGTGGTTAAACACACAGATTTGTTAATATATATTATTAATGACATTAATGAGATATAAATTAATTTGGTTTATATACCATGATGATCATTCATTAGTTAAAATTTGATTACAAATATTCAGATTAACTTGGGTGTTTTGTTCATAATGAATTTGTTTTATATTATTATCTTATATTATGAGTGTCAAAGGATTACAGAACTTTAATGAGATGAAATAAATATATTATTGTCTGGTTTCACCATTAAAATGGGTTCATGACCATTAATTATGGAGAATGTGAATAATGTAACTTCATCATCCACAAAGGTTATAAATTGGAACCTCATGAATGTTGATTTCGTTTATAAAAATAAAATCGATGGAGTAAGGATATTGATGATAGTTCTTTAATTGATATTATATAATTATATTATATAGATTATACTGGATTTTATAATGGTCATTTGAACATATTAGGTGAGGAGAGAAAAATAAAATAGATGAACTTGAAAATAAAAAAAGGTGAGAGATCCCTTATGAAAATTCTGCAGCCAAACGACGTCGATTAAAATTTCATAAAATGAAATGATGAGAGAAAAGGGGTATATCATAATATTTAAATAAAAAATGACCGTAATAAGAACACATAAAATCAAAACCCAACATATTATAATAGAAAATAAAATAGATAACATAAATGAAGTGCCGACTAAAAGAAGAGAATGAAGGATTCCCTTACCTTGTAGAGTAACTCCTAGATCTTGAAGGATTGGACCTTGGGAGCTTAAGGTGTAACACCCCAGGTAAATAAAGAATATTACGTTTTTATATTTATCCATATTTGTGAATAAAATATTAATATTACTTTAAAGGGGATGATATGCTTGAGGGCGTACCCAACACACAACAACGAGTTTCTTGGGAATCTTACGTTGCACTCTAATAATAAAATAATATTATTCTAAATAGTAGTTAATTCCTAGCCATTGTAATGGAGGTAATGAACAGAACTAACCACAAAATGATTATATATTTTAGTCAAATAATTTTACTTTTTACAATAAATGTTAGAGGATTAAAAATATGAATGAATCCAATTTTAAGCGTAAACATTCTAATATTATTTAAAAGGTCGATTAACCGCCTTTTGATAGTGAACATCTTTTAAATCCACTTTTTGACAATTTTATGTGTTATATTTGACAAAATAAAATTCTTCTTTAGAATCGGGACATCAAAATTTACTTTGTGTAAATTTTTGGTATTTTTCTGAAAAAGTTCAATTTTTAATGAATAGTGAAAAATGTTGTCTTTTATTTCAAAACCTCTTATAATATAATTTATTTATATGATTATATTATCTTTTTAATTCGTTTTAAATTGAAATTAGAATATATTTTTACCATTTAATCCAATAGTGGTCATTGGAATTAATTTCACTTTGAAATTGGACTTAAACTAGTGTCAATCTTTTGATACATTTTGTTTCATAAAAACATGCTATTTGTTTTGACAGCGGGAATTAATTATTAAATTAATTAATGCAACTTATATGTTTTGAATTTTATAAAATTTACATCAGTTTTGAATTCTGAATATCAAATATAGCTTAGGGTGAACTTTTGAAAATTTTCTGAAAAACTTCAATTTTTGATGAATAGTGAAACCACTAAGTGGTACTTATAAAAACTGATTTTCCGTTTAAATGAAATTTTTCCATATTTGTGTTTTTAATTTAAAAAATCCTACATACATGGTTTTCATTAAGAATTAAAATGTGGTTCAATGGGATTAAAATAATTTTTTGGTGAATAGTAACTTATTAAGTTTTTAATCGCGATTAGAGGTAATTAGCGTAGTTTAAGGTAAAAATAATGTTTTAATAATATGAGATGATCTTGACACATGTTCTACCCTCATTGGATATGTAATGGCCGACCAATAAAATCCATGGGTCAACTTTGGGACCCCATAGAGCCACTTTGGTTGGAAAATGACATAAATACCTTTTTATTTAATGTTAAAGTAAAAATGACACACACATGAGATGTTTTACTAAAACAATTTTTACATGGCGTTATACAAGTCAGATTTTTGACTATAAATATTCATTGGAAAGATAAATAGATTTCCTACATCATAGTATTTTTTTATAATTTTTAAACGTTAAATAAATTAAATTATGTATGACATCATGATGATGAAGCGATGACCTCATTATTCAACGATTTAAATAAAATGGAAAGATAATGTAAATTCTAAGACCTAAACATGTCCAAAACTTATTTTATGGGTGTATTTCTAACCCTTATCACCTTAGCCTCGAAACACATCAATTTGGGACCATTGAAATCTGAAACGCATTCTAAAATAAAGTAACATTTATTTTCTTTCCAAGAGTGCCCCTCCCCTCCTCTTATAAAAGGCCCTCACCTCTACCTCCTTACCCACACTTCCGAAGACTTTGGCTCAGCCAAACCCTGACAATTGTGTCTCTTCACATCCCTCTATAACTCCTTGAAGCCTCACTTTGGGAATAAGTCTTCCCAAGGAAGCCCTTGAGCTCAAACCAAAGGGAGTTACCCGATTTTAAGGTAATGTCTTCACTTGAGTCCTTGTGTTTTTTTTTTGCTTCTCCAACCCCATAAACTTTTTTTATTCATTTATTTTCTAAAAACTCCAGTATATTCAATATACTAGGATGTTGTTATAAGAATTATTCGAGCTACACTTACACACACCTTCGTCTAATGGTTAAAGAACATACTGTTTCTGTGGTTGGCGATTTTCTGCCTCACGAAACGATGATTGTTCAATATTATTTTAACACCTTTAAAGGTGGACATTATGATGTCACTATATTTTATATATGATATATATGGTATTTACGTTTACTATATGATTCTTTATTTTATATTTAAACCATACCTTTATTCTTTTCATGTTGTGTAAATGCGATAATTTCATATGAGGAAGTACGGACTACCGCCCCCTCAAGTGATGTGACTCATACATGCAATACATGGAATGTATAAAGAATGAAATTAATGAACATATGTGACCTATATAACATATATATTATACTGTAATTATAATATATATATATATATATATCATTTATTTTTAATTCCATTAATATGAAAAAGAAAAAAAATGAACGTAGCGTTCATGCATACGTGCGGCCTACCGTCTCCATGAACGGTGCTTTTTGTTTTTTATCTACAAATGATATGTAATAGTATAAAATTAATATGTACTGGATATATATGATATATTAATCATTAATACTATTCTGGAAATTATTTACTTATAACTACATGGAAAATCATTTTTCAAACAAGTTCATTTTTGACTCACGTACTAAACATCGGCAAAAGCGTCTGATATGAACTAACATTATTAAACAATTATTATAACATTATAATATGTATGAAATGAATAATAATATTTATAGGATGTCCTTAATAAATTATAAATTGACCAATTTTTATTATTCGGGAATATAAAGAAACGAACAAGACAAGTTGGACTTGAGGTAAGGGATCTTATTCCTCTCTTTCTTTTTAAGTACACTCTTTTATGTCATTCCTTTTAAGCTCATATTTCTTGTGATTGGGATGTTATTTTATATTAATCTAACAGTAATTTTTATGTTAATATGATGAGGGACCCTATTCTCTCTCATCAATCCATTTTGGAAGTTTTGAGTGGTGCCGTTAGGCTGCCGAATTTTCGTAAGAGATCTAACCTCTCTCTTTCTTTTTAAGTACTCTCCTTTATGTCACTTCTTTTAAGATCCTCTTTGTTATGTTGGGGGATGTTATTTTATATTCCTATTACTGTAAACATTTTGCTAATATGATGATAGACCCTATTTGATCTCATCAATCCATTTTTGTAAGTTTTAAGTGGCGCCGTTAGGCTGCTGAGTTTTCGTAAGGGATTTTTCATCTCACTTTTTTTCTCGTGAGATTTATGCTACATTTGCCAAAAATTACTTTGAGTGGTGTATGTACTGACAATTATTTTACTCATTGTGTAATATAATTTTATTTATGAGTATTTACATCAATGTTGTATTGTCCTTCTTTCACGGGGTGTATGTTTCGAAAGATACCCATGTCGGTAAGGGAACCTTTCACGCTCCTCTTTTAAAAGACTTCTTTTGTTATGTATTTTAATTCACATACTATTATGTTGGGATATGTTCTTCTACATCCTTATTGATTTAAATTTCATGTCCATGTTATGAGATACCCTTCTTATCTCTCATCAACTCATTTTCTGAATTTTGAAGTGATGCTGTTAGGCTGTCGAATTTTACCAAGGGAACTTTTTAACCCAATTTCGATTTCCTTGGGTTCAACATGTAGTTATTGAATATGTCATCCATTGAATATGTGTGAATGACCTTTTATTTTTTTACACTTAATATACACTTATATTGGGTGTATTTATATTTTTAACACATAATTTTGAGATTGATTTATCCTTAATTTAAGGATACCTTCTTTATAAGGGATTTCGTCGTATTTTACATTTCTATTGAGACTTCATTGTTTTTATGCACCAATTAACTCTTATATGGTGTATATACTGTCCTTTGGAATATTATATCATAAATCCATTTATTATCATGATATTATAAAGTTCTGATTAAATGTTATTCCTCAATTATTGTATTCAAGTGTCTCTAATTTTGGTAAAAACCATTTAACCAAAATATCGCTTTAAATGTTTTAATGATTTGTTCTTATTAATATCCATGTTTTCAAAATGGTTTTAAGAATTTATTTATATGTATATTAATGGTTTAAAATGTTAAAAGATTCAAGGTGGTATGGTACACTTTGATTCAAAAATCTCTTTATTAAATGTTTTAAATGGTTTTGAAAATGGTTTTTAGAATGGATTCATTATTTCAATATCTTAAAATGTTATATTGTTTTTGCAATGTGGGAATTTTATCTTTCCTTTATGCTTAAGTTATGTGCTATGATTATGTTATGGTTCTTGGGAATTTTTATGAAGATGGGTGGTTCCGTGATAAACTAAGGGTGGGTGAGCCTGATATAGCTCTCCAATGCATTGGGTAACGCGAAGGAGTGAAAGGTTAAGGTTTCTCCGAAGAGAATTAGGGAATATACTGTGGTGGGTATTCCAAACGTAACTAAGAGGGTTACTCCTTACGTAAGAATGTTATGAATGCCTCAAGTTACCTTTTATGTATTATGATTTCTATGATTTATTCATGATTTAATGAGGTATGTTAAAGTGCTTATGTTTTATGAGTAAAGTATGATTTCATTAATTCTTATGTATACATGTACTCATGTTTCCTTTCCATATATTTTTATATCCCTTACCGAGCTTTTTATGCTCATCCCAAGTTTTTGAAATGTTTTTCATAGGTCAAGGGAAAGGTACATGATATGATGATAGTGTCAAGGAAGTGTCAAGAATGAATCCATGTTTTATTTTAAATATGTTTCCATTGATGGGAAAAAATGAATATTATCTTTTATGTAACCACTTTGTTTAAATGTGTAATGTAATGAAAGTTTATGATCTAATTCTCTAAAACTCTAAACTTGAAAAGATCATTAATGTTTAATCTAGTATTAACTCAAGATTAAGTAAGGTTTAAGGCTGGGGCCTTATAGTTGGTATCAGAGGTCGGTTTAAACAACTTTAGGAACTAGGAGTTTTTGTTAGACAGATGATTAGTCCTTATATCTATTATTTTAGTTAAATCCTTGTTTTATAACTTTTTTCAGGTCAATTGAAGTCGGTTACGAATGGAAGGAGAAGGATCTGAAATGACATTCCTATCTCTTCCTGATGACATGCTTGCAATAAATATTGCAAAGTCATGTTCGGATGATTGTGAAACTTTTTCTAGCATAAAACTCACTTGTAAGCAGTTGTTTGAGATATAAAACACCTCCACTATACCTCGTTATCATCATGGATCATGGGTTGTTTTTAGACCAATACTATTTTCACAATATTCTCATATTTTCAAGAAAGGTAAATATTATCAAGGTATTTTCAAATATTTACCTTATCACAAGAATTTGAAGCATATTATGATTTTAAAAACAGCGCTAAGGAAGGAGACCCTTGCGCAACCTATTTATATATTGCTTTTAAAATATAGTCTCTCAGCACATACTTTTGGTATTTTAAAAGGACCAATAATAGAAAGTTTCAACTCAAATTCTGTCCGACTAATTTATAGAAATCTTGTTTTATCAGATGTTTTGGAATTATATGTCATACATGATTATTTTCCAAAACTATTTTTCTGTAAACACCCATATGACCCATGTTGTACGAGGTGTATTTGGATGGAGGAAGAAAATGATTTTGAAGGATCTCTAAATCATTATTGTAATACATGGGACTTCTACCTACGTGAGCAAGATGACGATGAAACCGAGTGGACGCCATGATCAAGGTATGATTTTATTCATTTTGGGAATCATTTTATTTTATCTTTTGGTGGTGAAATAAGACTTCAGGAATTAAGATCTTGAGATCATAATGAATTTGGATGAAAATGAGAGGTATAAGGAAACTATTGAGGTTAAAACATGTTAGGGTTATTTTTGGAGTTTTATAAAAAGGACAGCACACAGACCATGTGACAACCCGTCGCGTCGGACCACGCTGCGGGAATCGAACCCACAACCAAAGTGCGACTGGTATTTTTTGCCTACCACTAGACTACGTGAAGTCTCTGGTTAGTTTGACTGATTCTTTTTAGTTAGATGATTTTATGAATTAATAGTAAGTTCATTTTGGGTTATCTATGGAAATGATTAACCTATCATGGAGGATATGTAATTAGGTTAATTACTTTTCAATATGAGAATTTAAGAGCAACTGATGTTGTTTGGAGATAAATGTTACGATTTAACATGGAAGACTATGTGACTAAATCCTTCAAATATTTGGGTTTCAATCTTAGTTTGGTTTACTTTGAAGAATTTTACTGACAATTGTTTATCAAATGGTCTTCGTTGAACTTTGGGTTTTGTTGGAAAAATTTTGGTGATTAAGAATAGATTTTCTTTTTATAAAGGGTTATCCTTTTCTAGATTATCTGATCTTGTACTAACCTTTTGGGTTTTGGTTTTGGTTAAAGTCTAAATACATGGGAAGTATATAGTTCTCTTTTGTGGATTAGGTGATTCTCTAGAAGTTGATTATAGTACTCTTAATGTGAACAAGTCTTCCTAAATACTCGTCTTTTGGAGAAAATATGAGTTTGTGTAAGGAATCTAATAAAAGTTGGAAGTCAACATGATAAGTGATTATTTTTCCTTATGAATAAATTCCTCAATAAAAAGTATCTTAAAACAAAAATGTTGTCTATTAACTTTTCCTACTGTGGAATCGAATACCATTTAACCCATCACAAGTTTGTGATTTTCTTGTGGTTAACTTTTCCTAAACATGTTTTCTATCACTCTCCATCAGAACATGACCCTATGTTTTCTCCTCCATGTCCATGTTTTCCTACATGGAATCCTAGTATGGGTTAACTCGGGTGACCTCTGTACTTATATTTCTTTATTTTAAAGTGATTGTTTTACCGACTCTTGTTCCGATGTGGGACTTTCAAGGATGTTTCCAAGTTCAATTTTAAAATTGTAAGGACGCAATTGCCAAAAGGGGGGAAGGATGTAACACCCCAGGTAAATAAAGAATATGATATTTTTATATTTATCCATATTTTTGAATAAAATATTCATATTACTTTAAAGGGGATGCTATGCTCGATGGCATACCCAACACACAACAACAAGTTTCTTGGGAATCTTACGTTGCACTCTAATAATAAAATAATATTATTTTAAATAGTAGTTAACGTCTACCCATTGTAATGGCGAGAATGAACAGAACTAACCACAAAATGATTATATATATTTGTCAAATATTTTTACATTTTTCAATAAATGTAGGATTAAAAATATGAATGAATCCAATTTTAAGCGTAAACATTCTAATATTCTTTAAAAGGTCGATTAACCGCCTTTTGATGGAGAACCTCTTTTAAATCCACTTTTTGAAAATTTTATGTGTTATATTTGACAAAATAAAATTCTTCTTTATAATCAGGACATCAAAATTTACTTTGTGTAAATTTTTGGTATTTTTCCAAAAAAGTTCAATTTTAAATGAATAGTGAAAAATGTTTTATTTTAATTAAAAACCTCTTTTAATCTAATTTATTTATATGATTATATTATCTTTTTAATTGGTTTTAAATTTAAATTATAATATATTTTTGCCATTTAATCAAATAGTGGTCGTTGGAATTAATTTCACTTTGAAATCGGACTTAAACTACTGTCAATCTTTTGATACATTTTGTTTCATAAAAACACGCTATTTGTTTTGACAGCGGGAATTAATTATTAAATTAATTAATGAAACTTATATGTTTTTAATTTTTTAAAATAGACATCATTTTTGAATTCGTAATATCAAATATATCTTAGGGTGAACTTTTGGTAATTTTCTGAAAAACTTCAATTTTTGATGAATAGTGAAACCACTAAGTGGTACTTATAAAATCTGATTTTCCGTTTAAATGAAATTTTGCCTTATTTATGTTTTGAATTTCAAAAATCCAACATACATGGTTGTAATTAAGATGTAAAATTTGGTTCAATGGGATTAAAATAATTTTTTGGTGAATAGTAACTTGTTAAGTTTTTAATCGCGATTAGAGGTAATTAGTGTAGTTTAAGGTAAAAATAATGTTTTAATAATATGAGATGAGCTTGACACATGTCCTATTATCATTTTATGTTTCATTTCCGACCAAGACAATACATGGGTCAACTTGGGGACACCATGGAGCCACTTTGGTTGGAAAATGACATAAATACCTTTTTATTTAATGTTAAAGTAAAAAATGACACACACATGAGATGTTTTACTGAAACAATTTTTACATGGGGTTATACAAGTCCTATTTTTGACTATAAATATTCATTGGAAATATAAAAAGATTTCCCACATAATTTTATTTTTGTTTTATAGTTTTTAGACAATAAATAAATTAAATTATCTATGACATCATGATGATGCAGCGATGACCTCATTATTCAACGATTTAAATAAAATGGAAAGATAATGTAAACTCTAAGACCTACACATGTCCAAAACCTATTGGATGGGTGTATTTCGAACCCTTATCACCTTATCCTCGAAACACATCAATGTGGGACCATCAAAATCCGAAACTCATTCTAAAATAAAGTAACATTTCTTTGCTTTCCAGGAGTGCCCCTCCCCTCCTCTTTTAAAAGGCCCCCACCTCTACCTCCTTACCCACACTTCCAAAGCCTTTGGCTCAGCCAAACCCTACCCATTTTGTCTCTACACATCCCTCTATAACTCCTTGAAGCCTCACTTTGGGCAGAAGTCCTCCCAAGGAAGCCTTTGAGCTCAAACCAAAGGGAGTTACACGATTTTATGGTAATGTCTTCACTTGAGTACTTTTGTTAGTTTTTTTCTTCTCTAACCCCCTAAACTCTTTTTATTCATTTATTTTCTAACAACTCCAGTATATTAAATATAATAGTATGTTGTTGTAATAAGTATTCGAGCTACACTTACACACACCTTCATCTAATGGTTAAAGAACATACTGTTTCTGTGGTTGGTGATTTTCTGCCTCACGAAACGATGATTGTTCAATATTCTTTTAACACATTTATTGGTGGCCATTATGATGTCACTGTATTTTATATATGATATATATGGTATTTTTGTTTACAATATGCTTCTGTATTTTATATTTAAACCATACCTTTATTCTTTTCATGTTGTGTAAATGCGATAATTCCATATGAGGAAGTGCGGACTACCGCCCCCTCAAGTGATGTGACTCGTACATGCAATACATGGAATGTATAAAGAATGAAATTAATGAACATATGTGACCTATATAACATATATATTATACTCTAATTATAATATATATATATATATATCATTTATTTTTAATTCCATTAATACGAAAAAGAAAAAAAATGAAAGTAGCGTTCATGCGTACGTACGGCCTACCGTCTCCATGAACGGTGTGTTTCGTTTTTTATCTCCAAATGATATGTAATAGTATAAAATGAATATGTACTGGATATATATGATATTTTAATCATTAATACTATTCTGGAAATTATTTACTTATAACTACATAGACAGTCATTTTTCAAACAAGTTCATTTTTGACTCATGTACCAAACATCGGCAAAAACGTCTGATATGAACTAACATTATTAAACAATTATTATAACATCATAATATGTATGAACTGAATAATAATCTTTATAAGAGGTCCTTAAGAAATTATAAATTTACCAAAGTATATTATTCAGGAATATAAAGAAACGAACAAGATAAGTTGGACTTGAGGTAAGAGATCCTACTCCTCTCTTTCTTTTTAAGTACACTCTTTTATGTCATTCCTTTTATGCTCATCTTTCTTATGATTGGGATTTTCTTTCATATTACTCTTACTGTAATTTTTATGTTCATATGATGAGAGACCCTATTCTCTATCATCAATCAATTTTGGAAGTTTTGAGTGGCGCCGTTTGGCTGCTGAATTTTCGTAAGAGATCTAACCTCCCTCTTTCTTTTTAAGTACTCTCCTTTATGTCACTTCTTTTAATCTCCTCTTTGTTATGTTGGGGGATGTTATTTTATATTAATATTGCTGTAAACTTTATGTTAATATGATGAGAGACCCTATTTGATCTCATCAATCCATTTTTGTAAGTTTTAAGTGGCGCTGTTAGGCTGCCGAGTTTTCGAAAGGGATTTTTCATCTCACTTTTATTCCCATGAGATTTATGCTACATTTGCCACAAATTACATTGAGTGGTGAATGTACTGCCCATAATTTTACTCATTGTGTAATATAATTTCATTTATGAGTATTTAAATCAATGTTGTATTGTCCTTCTTTCGCAGGGTGTATGTTTCGAAAGATACCCATGTCGGTAAGGGAACCTTTCACCCTCCTCTTTTAAAAGTCTTCTTTTGTTATGTCTTTTAATTCACATACTATTATGTTGGGATATGTTCTTATATATCCTTATTGATGGAAATTTTATTTCAAAGTGATGAGATACCCTTTTTATCTCTCATCAACTCATTTTCGGAATTTTGAAGTGACGTCGTTAGGCTGTCGAATTTTACCAAGGGAACTTTTTAACCCAATTTTTATTTCTCTGGGTTCAACATGTAGTTATTGAATATGTCATCCTTTGAATATGTGTGAATGACCTTTTATTATTTTACACTTAATATCCACTTATATTTGGTGTATTTATATTTGTCACACATAATTTTGAGATTGATTTATCCTTAATTTAAGGATACCTTCTTTATAAGGGATTTCATCGCATTTTACATTTCTATTGGGACTTCATTGTTGTTATGAACCAATTAACTCTTATATGGTTTATATACTGTCCTTTGTAATATTATATCATGAATCCATTTATTCTCATGATATTATAAAGTTCTGATTAAATTTTATTCCTCAATTATTGTATTCAAGTGTCTCTAATTTTGGTAAAAACCCTGTAACCAAAAGATCGCTTTAAATGTTTTAATGATTTGTTCTTATTAATATCCATGTTTTCAAAATGGTTAAGAATTTATTTATATGGATATTAATGGTTTAAAATTTTAAAAGCTTCAAGGTGGTATGGGACACTTTGGTTCAAAAATCCCTTTATTAAATTTTTTAAATGGTTTTGAAAATGGTTTTTAGAATGGATTCATTATTTCAATATCTTAAAATGTTATATTGTTTTTTCAATATGAGAATGTTATCTTTCCTTTATCCTTAAGTTATGTGCTATGATTATGTTATAATTCTTGGGCATTGTTATGAAGACGTGTGGTTCCGTGATAAACTAAGGGCGGGTGAGCCCGATATAGCTCTCCAATGCATTGGGTAACGTGAAGTAGTGAAATGTTAAGGTTTCTCCAAAGAGATTTAGGAAATATAATTTGGTGGGTATTCTAAATGTAACCAAGAGGGTTACTCCCTACGTAATAATGTTATGAATGCCTCAAGTTACCTTTTATGTCTTATGATTTCTATGATTTATTCATGATTTGATGAGGTATGTTAAATTGCTTATGTTTTATGAGTAAAGTATGATTTCATTGATTCTTATGTTTACATGTACTCATGTTTCCTTTCCATATATTTTTATATCCCTTACCGAGATTTTTATGCTCATCCCAAGTTTTTGAAATGTTTTTCACAGGTCAAGGGAAAGGTACATGATATGATGATAGTGTTAAGGAAGTGTCAAGAAAGAATCCATGTTTTATTTTAAATATGTTTCCGTTGATGGGAAGAAATGAATACTATCTCTTATGTAACCACTTTGTTTAAATGTGGAATGTAATGAAAGTTTATGATCTAATTCTCTAAAACTCTAAACCTGAAAAGATCCTCAATGTGTATTCTTGTATTAACTCAAGATTAAATAAGGTTTAAGGCTGGGGCCTTATATAAGGACACCTTGGGAGGAATCTTAGGGAAGTATTCCCACTAGATATTCAAGGATACTGAGTTTTTAATGAATGAAAATGAAGGTGGTGAGTGGGTATTTATAGTAATTAATAGAGAACTTTTTATTAATTAAAAGGGACACCTCATTAGTGGTTTTCGGAAAACCATGGGATTTCCCATGGTATTTGACCATGGTTTAAGCCACTTGGAACACCTCATGTCATAAGATATTGTAAAAAAGTCTAAATGACATTTATATTAATAATTATATCATTATGATGTCATTAAACTATTGATAACACAAATCTTTATTTTATTATTCATGAAAAATTCAAGTATTTTATAAAAATCCCAAAAATTCAGTCTAACCATTTTTTGACGTGTAGAATTCAAAAATGAAGTCCATTTTTTGAAAATAATTTTCTATGTATTTTTAATATAATTTTTAAATAAAATCAATGTTAATTTGAAAAAATAACAATTTAAAGGTATAATTAGTTTTGTTTTATATTGAAAATTTAATTAACTTCTCATTATATTATTACCTTAAGAAAATAAAATATTAACATTATTTACTATTTATAATGGTTATATTACTATTTAAATTACTATTCATTAGGGTATGTTACTGTTCATCAAAAAATCAACATCATGGTATATAACCCAAAATAATCTATGTAGGCCTAGTTTCGATAATAACATACGGGAACAAGGTCCAAGGTTATGCATGAGATAAACACCGTATGAGATGAACTGATCGTTCCTAGGCTCAGGGTATCCCCCTACCACAATGGTTTAATTAAAATTAAACTATATAAGCATTCTCAGGATACCCCCTTCTTTGGTGTGTGTCTTTACAAATAAACACCTTATGTAATGATCAGTTTATCTAGTTTTTGTTCTCTTTATTCATTATCATATGATAAGCATTCTTAGTTATTACTATAACTGTATAACCTGGGTCTAGAGGGGTTGGAATGTGCAACATTATCTTCATTATTTATTAATGTCATGTGTTTTTCATTTTAGTAACATACCAAAATGGCCATAGGATATGGCCATCGGTGGTTCTCCTACCCCAGGTCAAGGCCGAAACTCCTTGTCAGTGTTTTTTCACTAATATGCCTTTTTGAATGACCTGTGTTTGCAAAAGTGGTTATGTTTTGCCCACGAAAAAATCATGCTTAGCCCATGATTTTACTTGAAGGATTGGACCTTGGAAAAAGGTCCAAGTTTATGTATTAATGGTATCAATACTTTGATAATGATATGGGCATAATCAATACGGCCCATTCTCCCTTTTAATTAATAAAAAACTCTCTCTTAATTACTATAAATACCCACTCACCCACTTCATTTTCATTCATTCCAAAATCAATATCCCTGAATCACTAGTGGTATTACCTCCCTAAGAGTCCTACCAAGGTGTACTTAAGACCCCAATGTCAAATCCTTCATGATCTAGTAGTTACTCTACAAGGTAATGGAATCCTTCATTCTCTTTTTTTAGTCGGCGCCTCTTTATGTTATCGATTTGATTTTCTATTATGATATGTTGGGGTTTGATTTAATGTGTTCTTATAACTATCATTTTTTATTTCAATATGATGATATACCTTTTTTCTCTCATCATTTCATTTTAAGAAATTTTAAGCGACGTTGTTAGGCTACTGAATTTTTATAAGGGATCTCTCACAATTTCTTTTATTTTCATGTTCATCTCTTTTATTTTTCTCTCCTCACCTCCTCTGTAAAAATTACCATGATAAACTCCAATATAATCTATATACTATAATTATATCTTGTTAATGGAATAACTATCATCAATATCCTTACTCCCTCCCTTTTATTTTTATAAAATAAATCAACCACCATGAGGTTCCAATTTATAACCTTTGGGGATGACGAAGTTTTGTTCTTCACTTTATCCCTCATTACTGGTCATGAAACCATTTTAATGGTTGAAATAGATACTAATATATTTATTTCATCTCATTAATTTTTTGGAATCCTTGGACACTCAAAATATAAGATAATAATACAAAACAAGTTCATTATGAACAAAACGGGCAAGTTAATCCGAATATTTGTAATAAATTTTAAACTAATGAATCATCATAATGGTATATAACCCAAAATAATTTATATATCATTAATTCCATTAGTAAGATATATTAAAAATTTTGTATGTTTAACCACATTTCAAATGAACGTCCATTCATGAAAACAAGTAAATGAATCATCGAAACTAAGGAAGAAAATGCTTCCAAAACAAGAAAATTGAACCTATTAAACCCATAAAAGAGCCATGAATGAACTTAATAAGGTTATAATAAATCAATTACATGTATATTTGGTTCTAGAGTCATTAATTAATGGATCTAAATTTTGTTATTCATGTTATTAAAACAAACGAAGAACACACTCGAGTAAAAGGTAAGTGATTGCTTAACTAAATTTCCATTATTTGAGTTAAACATCTATTTCATTGGTTAAATTGTTCCAAGAATATGTTTTAATGACTTATTTTTGTTTTATACTAAATATCCACTTATATTTTTTTGGATTTTTATTTGTCACGCATAAATATTTCATTGATTTATCGTCACTCTAATGACAAAATCTTTGTAAGGGATCCTCTCTCTCACTTTTGTTCAAGAATCTACCCTATGTTTTACCCTTTTATTTTAAATTCCTAATGATGGGGTATGTTTTCACACCTCCCCCATACTTACCTTGTGACATATAAATAATGTAATACCCATTTACCTTTCATTAATCCCTCACAATAACACTCATTACCAGGAAGAAACGTTTGTAAGGGGTTTCTCATATCACTTTCATTCCTTTGAGATTTTCATTGTTCGCCACTTATTTCATATATGTGGTATATGTGTTCTACCATTTGATATATAATAACATTATTCTCTTTATATTCATGTTATTTAATGATTCATTTTATGTTCATTATGTTCTAGTAATATGATTCGATTGATTACATTGTGGTAAGGGACTTTGTCTCAACTACCTTTTTGTTGTGACTATCTTTGTATTGTTCACCTAATAATCATTATGTGGTGTACCTACTGCCCATTTGAAGAAACTCCGACAAGGAGTGAAAGCTCTGAAAAAGGGGAAAAACACATGCCACATAAGGATAAACTGAAAAAAAATGAAAAACTCAAGCCAAAATGGTTTAACCGTGCCCACAACAATGGATGAGGTTTTCATAAACTGAAAACCATGAGATAAACTGATCATTCATAGGCCCTTTGTCGTGTGCTTTTACAAATAAACTAGGTACATAAATGTAAAAACACCGTATGTAAAATTTTATACAGTTTAGACAAAAAACATAACCATGAAATAAGATTATTTATATTTAATATTAATATAATTTCAAATGAAAACTGATCTAAAATGGGCAGTAGGTACATCACATAAGTATTATTAGGTGCACAATACAAAGTCAGTCACAACGAAATGGTAGTTGAGACAAAGTCCCCTACCACAATGTAATCAGTCGAATCATATGACCAAAACTTAATGAACATCAAATGAATCATTAGATAACATAAATATAAATAGAATCATGTTATTACATATCAAATGGTAGTACATATATACTATATACAAGAAGTAAGTGGTGAATAATGAAAATCTCACAGAAATGAAAGTGAGAAGAGAATCCCCTTAAAAAAATTTCTGCATGGTAACGAGTGTTATTGTGAGGAATTAATGAGTGGTAATGAGGTATCACATTATTTATATGTCTCAAGGTCAGTATGGGGGATGTGAGAGAACATACCCCATCATTAGGAATTAAAAATAAAAGAGCACCACATAGGGGATATTCTTGAACAAAAGTGAGAGAGAGGATCCCATACAAAGATTGTGTCATTAGAGTGACAATAAATCAATGAAATATTTATGTGTGAAAAATAAAAAACCACAAAATATAAATGTATATCTAGTATAAAACAATCATAGGTCATTCACACATATTCGTGGAACAATGTAACCAATGAAATATATGGTTAACTCAAAAAATGAAAATTGAGTTCAGCAATCCCTTACCTTTTGCTCGAGTGTGTTCTTCGTTTGTTTTAAGGACCTGAATAACAAAATTTTGATCCATTAATTAATAAATCCAGAACCTAATATAAATTTAATTTATTTTCCACAATCTTATTTGGTTCATTCATATCTCTTTTATGGGTTTAAGAGGTTCAATTTTCATGTTTTAGAAGCATTTTCTTCTTTAGTTTTCCTGATTCGTTTACTTGTTTTCATGAATGGATGTTTATTTGAAATGTGGTTAAACATACATAATTTTTAATATATCATATAAATGAATTTAAGGAGATATAAATTATTTTAGTTTAAATACCATGATGATGATTCATTAGTTAAAAGTTTGTTATAAATATTCTGATTAACTTGGTCATTTTGTTCATAATGAACTTGTTTTCAATTATTATCTTATATTATGAGTGTCCAAGGATTATAGAACATTAATGATATTAAATAAAAATATTATTATCTATTTAACCCATTAAAATAGTTTCATGACTAGTAATTAGGGAGAATTTGAATAACGGAACTTCGTCATCCATAAAGGTTATAAATTAGAAACTCATGGGCGTCGATTTTGTTTATAAAAATAAAAGAGAGGGAGTAAGGATATTGATGACAATTCTTAAAATCACATGATATAATTACTGTATATAGATGATACTGGAGTTTATCATGTTCATTTTGAATGAGTAGGTGAGGATAGAAAAATAAAAGAGATGAACTTGAAAATAAAAGAATAGGTGAGTGATCCCTTATTAAAATTCGGCAGCCTAACGGCGTCGCTTAAAATTTCATAAAATGAAATGACGAGAGAAAAAGGGTATCTCGTCATATTAAACTAAAAAATAAAATTAATAAGAACACATAAAATCAAACCCCAATATATCAGAATATAAAATCAAATAGATAACATAAAGGAAGTGACGACTAAAAGAAGAGAATAAATGATTCCCTTACCTTGTAGAGTAACTCCTAGATCTTGAAGGATTGGACCTTGGGGGCTTAAGAACACCTTGGTAGGACTCTTAGGTAGGTAATAACACTATTTCTTTGAGGATATTGAGTTTGGAATGAAATATAATGAAGGGGGGTGAGTGGGTATTTATAGTAATTGAGAGAGAGTTTTTTATTAATTAAAAGGGACGCCTCGTTAGTGGTTTTCGCAAAACCATGGGATTTCCCATGGTATTTTCCCATAGTTTAAGTCACTTGGGACAAATAATGTCATAACATACATTACACAAGTCTACCAGACTTTTATATTAATAATTACATCATTATGATGTCATTAAACTATAGAAAACTCAAATCTGTATTTTTATTATTCACGAAAAATTCAAGTATTTTAGAAAAATCCCAAAAATCCACCCTAACCGTTTTTCTATGTGTAGAATTAAAAAATGAACTCCATTTTTTGAAAATAATTTTCTACGTATTTTTAATTTAATTTTTAAATAAAATCATATTTAATTCGAAAAATAACAATTTAAAGGTATAATTAGATTTGTATTGCATTGAAAATTCAATTAACTTTGCATTATCTTATTACCTTAAAAAAATAAAATATTATCATTATTTACTATTTATATTTGTCATATTACTATTCATATTACTATTCATATGGATATGTTACTATTTATCAAAAAATCAAGTTGCTTCTATCAGACTCCAAAAGATTTACTGGTCATAACTCTAGATGACTGTTTTTCGAAATTGAAAACATAGAAGTGGAAAATTTATGCTTAATGGATAGAATATAACTTTCTCCTATAATTTTTTGTGTCACAAAAGACATAGTGATTCATCCAATATGGGCTATCTAATGAATAGAAATTATTTAAGAGGAACATACCATAAAACATTTTGGGTGTTATATTATTCCCTCCTTCGAAAAATTACATCCTCGCAATTCATTTCATAACCACAAAAGAAAGCTCTATGATGTTCTTACCACATCCCCCATCATAGAGGATCCTCATATGCATTCAGCAGAAAACCCAAATTGATTCTCAACTCCTCTATTTCTCTAACCCAGAAACACCTCGGATATAATAAGTTGAACTCTTAAATTGAACACTCGGCCTTGTAGAGGGAGGCTCGAATGGTAGAAAGTTTGGAAATGTCTGAATGGACCAACACATGAAGAAATCGCCGAACTATGTCTCGACTGAGGACATCTAAGTCGTAGACGTTGTTGTATAGACTAAACTCTCGAGTTGGTACATCTAGGCCGCACAAAGGTTTCCCTCTAAATAAGCCTCTTGAAAACATAACCTGGCCGTGTAGTTTCGGCCTAGGGTGAAACATATGAAAAGCCCTTCGTGGTATTTTCCTCTTCGCCTATACTTGGCCAATTATTCCATGGCTATGCGGTAGTAAATGGAAGCATTACCTTGATAGGTGTGGAGAATTGTCGGATTTTTTGTCACTTCATATAGTTGTTTAAATGTTTTCCGCAAGTTTGCGAGAGGTAGGTACTTCTCTTCACAGGTTTTGATCGCAATAATCTCCAGTACCTCAATAGGAAGAGATAACATATGGGTTTGTCCTTTCATCTAAAAATTTATTATAAAATTTCACTTAGTGATACTCATTCAAAAGTATAATCGATGAAAGGATAACAAAAAAAATATACAATCAGTTATATTCTTATATAACCACTAGTTAAAAAAGTAAAATACGGCTAATGGTTTCCCCAGTACCCTAATATATAAATCCTCAAAACTAGTTCAATGCTTTCAATCTCCCAGAACTATATGTAACCTGAGAAATCTGGTTTGATGTCGTGGGTGCACTTGTGCTGTCTCCAGAGTCTGACATGTAGGGTGTACAACTATGAGACTTTCGTATGTACTTTTTATCTGTATAATGAACGGGAGGCTTCATACGCAAGGATGCCAAAGTCCATTACCTGACCAAAATGACCATAGGACAGGACTTGACACATTTATGCCGCACGGAGGTCTCCCGCAGCTGCAACTTCTTGGAAGACCGTGAGGGATTGGCTGCCTTCCGCTGTGGTGAAGTATCTAAAAATTCCCACACAGTATTTTCCCCATCGTGCATAGGATGGAAACTGGGCTTGCATCATAATGATGTAATCCAGACCCGCTCTTCCGTGGAGTTGAAGTACTCAGGGAGAATTGGATATGTCATAGAGATGTTTGCATGAAATACAGATATAGGCATAGGTTATAGAATTTTTGTGGCTGGATATTGAAATTATGGTTTCCAGGGCCTCATTGAGAAGAGATAGAATATTAGTACCTTCATTTTCCATTTGAAAATTAAGAAAACATCGTTCTTTGTATTTACTAAGTAAGGTTTTCATTTTTCAGTTATGGTTTTCTAGAGTTATCCAAACCGAATCGTCTGGGGAAAATTTACACTAAACTCCTTCATAATGGCTTCTAAACAAAATGTGAATTATCCTAAGCATATCCCCTAGGAGTTTCGTAACCAAGAGAGCAACAAGGACCATTGTCGTGTACCATGATACCCCGGGTCAAGCCCAAAACTCCTTGTCGAAGCATTCACTCCTAGGTGCCACTGTGCCAGAGCCACCTCTACCTGATCGTGTCTTGATATGAGATTATGGATATTTAATGTAAATATAATCTCAAATGAAAATTTATCTCAAATGGGCAGTAGGTAAACCACATAAAGATTATTAGGTTCACCATACAAATAAAGTCGCAACAAAATATTAGTCGAGACAAAGCCTCTTACCACAATGTAATCAGTTGAATCATATGACCAGAACTTAATAACCCTCAAATGAATCATTGAATAACATTAAATATAAATAGAATCATGTTATTATATATCAAATGATAGTACACATATACCACATATAAGAAATAAGTGGTGAACAATGAAAATATCACAGAAATGAATGTGAGATGAGAAACCCCTTACAATCATTTCGGCTTGGTAAAGAGTGTTATTGCGAGGGATTAATGAGAAGTAAAGGGGTATTACATTATTTATATATCACAATGTAATTATGAGGTAGGTTCTAAAACATACCCCATCATTAGGAATAAAAAATAAAAGAGCACAACAAAGGGGAGATTCTTGAACAAAAGTGATAGGGAGGATCCCTTAAAAAGATTATGTCATTAGAGTGATGATAAATCAATGAAATATTTATGTGTCACAAATAAAAATACACAAAATATAACTTTATATATATTATAAAAAATAATAGGTCATTATAACATATTATTGTAAAAATTTATCCAATGAAATAGATGTTTAACTTAAAGAATGAAAATTGAGTTAAGCAATCCCTTACCTTTTGCTCGAGTGTGTTCTTATTTTATTTTAATGACCTGAATAACAGAATATATATCCATTAATTAATAACTCCATATCCTCCTATACATGTAATATATTTATTATAACCCTATTAGGTTCATTCATGGACCTTTTAATGGGTTTAAGAGGTTCAATTTTCTGGTTTTGGAAGCATTTTCTTCAGTAGATTTCATGATTCATTTACTTTTTTTCATGAATGGAAGTTCATTTCAAATGTGGTTGAACAAATAGAATTGTTAATATATCTTATAAATTAAATTAAGGAGATATAAAGTATCTTATAATTATTTTTTGTTATATATCATGATGATGATTCATTAATTAAAAGATTATTACAAATATTTGGATTAACTTGGCAGTTTTGTTCATAATGAACTTGTTTTGAATTATTATTTCATATTATGGTGTGTAAATATTTCATAACATTAATAAAATGAAATAAATTTATTCTTATCTAGTTAGACCATTAAAATAGTATCATGACCAGTAATGAGGGAGAAAGTGAAGAATGAAACTTCGTTGTCCACAAAGGTTGTAAATTGAAACCTCATGGATGTTGATTTTGTTTATAAAAATAAAAGGGTGGGAGTTAGGATATTGATGATATTTCTTCCATTAACATGATATAATTCCAATATATAGATGATACAGGAGTTTAACATGGTTATTTGGATAGAGTAGGTGAGGAGAGAAAAATAAAATTGAAGAACATGAAAATTAAAGAAAATTTGAGAGATCCCTTGTGAAAATTTAGCAACCTAACGGCGTCGCTTAAAATTTTATAAAATGAAATGATGAGAGAAAAATGTTGTCTCATCATATCTAAATAAAAATGTAAGTAATAATAACACATAAAATCAAACCCCAACATATGATAATATAAAATCAAATAGATTACATAAAGGAAGTTTCAACTAAAAGAAGAGAATGAAGGATTCCCTTACCTTATAGTGTAACTCCTTGATCTTGAAGGATGAGACCTTGGAGGATTATGGACACCTTGGGAGGACTCTTAGAGAGGTAATACCACAAGATATTCGAGGATATTGAGTTAGGAATGAATGAAAACGAAGGGGGTGAGTGGGGAATATAATATTTAAGAGAGAGTTTTCTATTAATTAAAAAAGACACCTCGTTAGTGATTTTTGCAAAACCATGGGCTTGCCCATGGTATTTCCCCATGGTTTAAGCCAATTGGGACACCTCATGTCATAAGATTCTGTAAAAAATTCGACCAACCATTTATATTAATAATTACATCATTATGATTTCATTAAACTACCAAAAACTCATATCTGTATTTTTATTATTCATGAAAAATTCAAGTATTTTAGAAAAATCCCAAAAATTCACCCTAACCATTTTTCAACATGTAGAATTAAAAAATGAACTCCATTTTTTGAAAATAATATTCTAGGTATTGTTAATTTAATTTTTAAATATAATCAATGTTAATTCGAAAAAATAACAATTTAAAGGTATAATTAGTTTTGTATTACATTGAAAATTTAATTAACTTCTCATTATCTTATTACCTTAAGAAAATAAAATATTATCATTATTTACAATTTATAAGGGTCATATTACTATTAATATTACTATTCATAAGGGTTTGTTACTATTCATCAAATAATCAAGTTGGTTTTATCAGACTCCAAATGACTTACTGTTCACAACTCTAGATGACTGTTTTTCAAAATTAAAAACATATAAGTGGAAACATTATGTTTAATGGATAGTATATAACTTCTCCTATAATGTGTTGTTTCACAAAAGACTTAGTGCTTCATGAAATATGGGCTATCTAATGAATACAAAGTATTTAAGAGAAACATACCATAATGTTTTGGGTGTTATATTATTCCCTCCTTCAAAGAATTGGATCCTCGCAATTGATTTCATAACCACAAAAGAAAGCTCTCTGATGTGCTTAACACATCCCCCATTGTAGAGGATCCTTAGATGCGTTCAGCAGAAAACCCAAATTATTGCTCAACTCCTCTAGTTCTCTGACCCAGACACACCTCAGACAGAAGGGGTTGAACTCTTACATTGAACACTCGAGCTTCCAGAGGGAGGGTCGAATGGTAGAAGGTTAGAAAATGTCTGAAGGGACCAACACATGAAGAACTTGCTGAACTATGTCTCAAATAAGGACATCTAAGTTGTTGACATTGTTGTACAGGATAAAATTGAGGTGTTGTTTCATGTAGGCCGCACAAAGGTTTCCCTCTTAATCCGCCTCTTGAAAACATAACATGGCCAGGTAGTTATGGCCTAGGGTGAAACATAGGAATGTCGTTCTTGGTATTTTCCTCTTCACCTATACTCAGTCAATTGTTTCATGGCTATGTGGTAGTAAATGGAAGAATTCCCTTGATAATTTTGGAGAATTTCTAGACTATTTTTCACTTCATATAGTTGTTTACACGTTTTTCACAAGTTTGCGAGAGGTAGGTACTCCTCTTCACAAGTTTTGATCGCAATAATCTCCAATACCTCAATAGAAAGACATAACATATGGGTTTTTCCATCTATCTAAAAATTTATTATAAAATTTCACTTAGTGATATTTATTCAAAAGTATAACTGATGAAAGGATAAAAAAAAATAAGAGACAACAAGTTATATTCTTATATAACCACTGGTTCAAAAAGTAAAACTGGGCTAATGGTTTCCCTGGACCCCTAATACACAAATCCTCAAAACTAGTTCAAATCATTCAATCTATCAGAACCATATACAACCCAAGCAATCTGGTTTGATATCGTGGGTGCACCTATGTTTTCCCCAGAGTTTGACATGTGGGGTGTACAACTGTGAGACGTCTGTATGTACTTGTTGTCTGTATACCGAACAGGAGGCTTTGTACTCAAGGATTTCGAAGTCCATTACCTGACCAAAATGGCCATAGGATGGGATTGACACATATATGCCTCATGGTGGTCTCCCACTGCTACAGCTTCATGGAAGGCCATGAGGAATTGGATGCATTTCGCTGCGGTGAAGGATATAAAAAGTACCTCATAGTATTTTCCTCATCGTGCATAGGATGGAAACTGGGCTTGCATCATAAAGATGTAATCCAGACCCGCTCTTTAGTAGAGTTGAAGTACTCGAGGAGAATTGGAGATGTCATAGAGTTGTTTTCATGACATACGGATATGGGCGTAGTTTATATAATTTTCATGGCTGTCTGTTTAAATTATGGTTTCTAGGGAATCATTGGAAGAGAAAAAATATTAGTACCTTCATTTTCCATCTGAAAATTAAGAAAACATCATTCTTATTATTTCTTAAGTAAGTTTTTCATTATTCAGTTCTGGTTTTCCAAAGTTATCCAAACTGAATTCTCTGAGGAAAATTTACATTAAACTCCTTCATAATGAATTTTAAAGAAAATGTGAATTATCCAAAGCATATCCCCTAGGAGTGTCATAACCAATAGTGCAGCATGGCCCGTTGTCGTGTACCAGGATACCCTGGGTCATGCCCAAAACTCCTTGTTGGAGCTTTCACTCGTAGGTACCTCAGTGCCAGATCCACCTCTACCTGCTCGTATCCAGACAATGAGGTATTTTATAGAAGGATTCACATAATATATTCCTTACCAAAATACTAGGATATTCTTTTACGTTTATCCTCAAATACTGCATTAGGGATTTGTTCCCTACTATAAATTTCCTACTCTAGTTTCCATGTTTTCTATTAAACTTCCTCTAATACCAACTATAATAAACTTTTAACTAATGAATCAAAGAATTTTTCATGAAGTACCAACTCTTGTGAATCCGAATATTTTTAATAACCGTACAAGAATACCCTGGTATTTTGGTAAGGAATTGGTAATGTGAAACAATCCCAAATTCAAGGGGAATAAAAGGTATGGGATTTCTTGAGGGGTCTGGGTATTTGAGGATTATGTATTGTGTTCCTTTTTCTCGTATAAAAATAATTCGAGGGTAATACTTTAATCATTTGGAGGAAACCCCTCAAGTTTCTTTATTTGAGACACATTAGTTTAGAGGCAAAACCTTTGAGTTTTTTTCCAAAAATCAGACGAGTTTCTACACACAAAACTAAACCATTTTTATTGTTAGGAGGAATAAATCCCCAAGCCAACATAATCATGTTAGAAGATGATTGGAGGGGATAATCACTGGTTAGTGGTTGTTTTACCAAGTGATATTATAGAAACTAATACCATGATAAAAAATCATTATTCTTTTGGACTCAAATGATCTCATTATGATTGTAATAATGAACTTGTTTACTGAATCATAAACAAATATGGCATGGTGAATAAATGAAAAACACACGCCATTAATAAACTAATATAGGGCCTTCATCCATAGATTTTTTCATAGTGAAAGCCTCATGGATAGTAATAACTGATAATGAATAAATAGAATTCTTATTAATTGGACGTCGTGTATCTATCATATGAAACCATAATACTATTATAACAGTTTAGTTCTGTGGGTAGAAACCCATCTGATTTTTGGGAACAAACTCGAAGGGTTTGTCGCTAACTGATTTGTCTCATGAGACCTACCGATGCATCGAGGCGCTATAGCAGACCCCACCCACCACTTCATGTCCAAATAATTCTTTATACATTGATTCAATACAATTGCAATATTCCTTTTCAATATCCGTATAGAGTAGAGTATACGGATTCATCAATATTTCCATAATTAAAATAATATTCCAAATAAACAACATATGTAAAATGGTATATAGTTTAGAAAATAAACATATCCATGATATGAGATTATGGATATTTGATATAAATATAATTTAAAATGAAAAGTGATCTCAAATGGACAGTAGGTACACCACATAAGGATTATTAGGTTCACAATACAATGATAGTCACAACAAAATGGTAGTTGAGACAAAGTCCCTTACCACAGTGTAATCAATCAAATCATATGAATAGAACTTAATGAAAATCAAATGAATCATTGAATAACATGAATATAAATAGATTCGTGTTATTATATATCAAATGGTAGAACACATATACCACATACAAGAAATAAGTGGCGAACAATGAAAATCTCACAGAAATGAAAGTGAGATGAGAAACCCCTTACAAAAATTTTGGAATGGTAAAGAGTGTTATTGAAAGGGATTAATGATATGTAAATGGGTATTACATTATTTATATGCCACAAGGTCAGTATGGGGGAGGTGAAAAAACATACCCCATCATTAGGAATTAAAAATAAAAGGGAACAACATAGGGGAGATTCATGAACAAAAGTGAGAGAGAGGTCCTTACAAAGATTGTGTCATTAGATGAACAATAAATCAATGAAATATTTATGTGTGACAAATAAAAATCCAAAATATATAAGTGTATATAAAGTATAAAACAATCATAGGTCATTCACACATATTCTTGGAACAATGTAACCAATGAAATGGATGTTTAACTCAAAGAATAAAAATTGAGTTAATCAATCCATTACCTTTTGCTCGAGTGTGTTCTTCATTTGTTTTAATGACCTGAATAACAAAGTTTATCTCCCTTAATTAATAAATCCATAACCTCATATACATGTAATTGATTTAGTATAATCTTATTTGGTTTATTCATGGCCCTTTTAATGGGTTTAAGAGGTTTCACTTTCTTGTTTTCGAAGCATTTTCTTCCTTAGTTTTCATGATATGTTTACTTGTTTTCATGAATGGAAGTTCATTTAAAATATGGTTTAACATCGAGAATTGTTAATATATCTTATTAATGTCATTAAGGATATATAAATTACTTTAGGTTAAATACCATGATGATGATTCATTAGTTACAAGTTTATTACAAATATTCGGATTAACTTGGTCGTTTTGTTCATAATGAACTTGTTTAATATTATTATCTTATATTATGAGTTTCCAAGGATTCCAGAACATTAATGAGATTAAATACATATATTATTATCTGTTTAAACCTTTAAAATGGTTTCATGACCAGTAATGAGGGAGAAATTGATGAACGAAACTCCATCATCCACAAAGGTTATATATTGGAACCTCATGGACGTTGATTTCGTTTATAAAAATAAAAGGGAGAGAGTAAGAATATTGATGACAGTTATTCTATTCACATGATATAATTCCAGTATATAGATGATTATGGAATTTATCATGGTCATTTGTACAGTGGAGGTGAGGAGAGAAAAATAAAAGAGATGAAATTGAAAATAAAAGAAAAGGTGAGAGATCCCTTATGAAAATCCGGCAGCCTAACGGTGTTGCTTAAAATTTCATAAAATGAAATGATGAAATCAAAGGGGTATCTCATAATATTTAAATAAAAAATTACAGTAATAAGAACACATAAAATAAAACCCCAATATATGAGAATAGAAAATCAAATAGATAAAATAAAGGAAGTGTCGACTAAAAGAAGAGAATGAAGAATTCCCTTACCTTGTAGGGTGACTCCTAGATATTGAAGGATTGGACCTTGGGGGCTTAAGGAAACCTTGGGAGGACTCTTAGAGAGGTAATACCACCAAATATTCTAGTTTATTTAGTTTTTAATGAAATAAAACTAAGGGGTATTAGTGGGTATTTATTGTAATTAAGAGAGTTTTTTATTAATTAAAAGGGACACCTTGTTAGTGGTTTTCTCAAAACCATGGGTTTTCCCAAGGTTGAAGCCACATGGGACACATCATGTAATAATATAATGTACACAAGTCAACCAGCCCTTTATATTAATAATTAAATCATTATGATTTCATTAAACTACCAAAAACTCAAATCTGTATTTTTACTATTCACAAAAAACTCAAGTATTTTTAGAAAAATCCCCAAAATTCACCCTAACCATTTTTCAATATGTAGAATTCAAAATTGAACTTCATTTTTTGAAAATAATTTTCTATGTATTTGTAATTTAATTTTTAAATAAAATCAAAGTTAATTAGAAAAATTACAATTTAAAGGTATAATTAGTTTTGTATTACATTGAAAAAATAATTAACTTCTTATTATATTATTACCTTAAGAAAATAAAATATTATAATTATTTACTATTTATAAGGGTCATATTACTATTCATAAGGTTATGTTACTATTCATCAAAAAAATCAAGTTGGTTCTATCATACTCCAAACGACTTGCTGGTCACAACTCTAGATGACTGTTTTTTTGAAATCCAAAACATAGAAGTGAAAAATTTATGTTTAATGTATAGAATATAACTTTATCATATAATCTTTTGTTTCAAAAAAGACTTATTGCTTCATATAATTTGGTATATCTAATGAATAGAAAGTATTTTAGAGCAACATACCATAAAATGTTTTGGGTGTTATAGTAGATCATTGTGTTGTGATTTCATGTGATTATATGACATAAATATAAGAAGGAAATTTCCTTTGATAAAACATTGGGTCCTTACATAATTCCCCCCTTATAGAATTTCACCCTAAAATTCCATTTTACATTCTAATTCATAAACAGGTATGGTTACTTTTCCTTCATTGCCTCCTCATGTTCCTATGTTGCCTCTTAATACTTATGGTTTTTCCATAGTTCTTTGACTAGGTGAGTAGTATTGTTGCATAGACCATTATCTCTATGATGCAAGATCTTTACTGGATACTCCTTGAAATAAAGTTAATCCTCCAACTTTAACACATTTAAAGATAGTACATGTGAAGGATCTGGTATTTACTTCATTAAGAGGGATATGGGGAAGACATTGTGTACTTTAGACATAGTAGGTGGAAGTTCAAGTTGATAGGCCATAGCTCCGACTCTGTCAAGGATCTTGAAGGGTTCGATGTACATGGGACTTAGCTTTTGATTCTTCCCAAATCTCATGACCTTATTCCATGGTAATATGAAATGAAATATCAGGTCACCAACTTTGAAATCAAGGTCTCATTGATGATTTTCTGCATAACTCTTTTTTTCAAATTTGGGCTGACATGATGTGATGCTAAATGGTTTTCACCTTCTCTACCATTTCATTGAACTTTTCAAGTCCAAGCATCTTATGCTCATAAATTTCATCCCAACATGTCAGTGTTCTTCACCTTTTCCCATAAAGGTCTTCATATGGTGCCATTCAGATGCTCGAGTGGAAACTATTGTTGTAAGAGAATTTGACCAGTGGAAGATGTTGGTCCAATATTCCTTTGAAGTTCATAGAACATTCTCTAAACATGTCTTCTAGTGTCTAAATAGTTCACTCGGATTGGCCATTAGTTTGAGGATAATAGGTCGTACTAAATTTTAGTTCAGTTCTTAGAGCATTTTGAAGACTTTTCCAGAACATCGAGGTGAATATCATATCTTTATCGAATATAATAGATAGTGGTACTCCATGAATCCTTACCAATAATTTGATATATATCTGTGAAAGTTTATGAAATGAGAATTCCTCTTGAATTGAAATAAATTGAATTGTCTTTGTAAGATGATCCACAATGACCCATATAATATTCTTTCCTCTGGAAGTCCATAGAAGTCCAGTGAGAAAGTCCACAATGATGTTCTCCCACTTCCATGTTAATACGGGTAGTTTTTTCATCATCCCCTTGGACTTCAATATCTAATCCTTCACTTTCTGACATACCAGACACTTTGATTAATACTCAACAATCTCCTCCTTCATATTGTCCCACCAAAAGTTCAATCATAGATCTTGATACATCTTTGTGCTCCCTAGGTGAATAGATAAGGTCGATCCTTTTACATAATTCAAAATATCCTTCTTTATATCTAGATCGGATGGTACGCATAATTGTGACCCAAATCTTACAACTCTTTCCTCATCAATCTTGAACATAGACGATTTCCAATTTCTAATAGCTTCCACCCTTTTCTAAATTTCCACATCTATTCTTTGAGGATCCTTTATTTTCCCCATGAGGGATGGTTTATAAATAATTTGACAAAGGATTGATGATATTACTCCCTTAATGATTCCCATGCACATCATTAGAAAATATAAAAGATCATATCGTTTTTTATTCTCATCATTGATAAAGATGCACGATCCTTTCTACTTAGAGCATCTGACACCTTGTTTGCCTTACCAGGATGGTAGTGGACTGAGCAGTCATAATCCTTGATGAGATGTATCCATATTTTCTAGTGCATATTAATCTCTTTCTGTGTGAATATATATTTGAGACACTTATGATCAGTATATATCACACACTTCTCCCCATAGAGATATTTCCTCCATATTTTTAATGCAAAGATCACAGCCGCCAACTCTAGATCTTGCGTAGGATAGTTTTTCTCATGGATTTTCAGTTTCTAGGAGACGTAAGCTATAAATTTATCATTTTGCATCAGTAAATATCCTAATAACTTATATGAAGCATCACTATATACCACAAGTATTTCTCCACTTGTTGGGTGTGTGAGTATTGGAACATTGATATGCCTCTTTTTCAACTCCTTAAAGCAGCTTTAACATTCTTGAGTCCAGAAATAACTTTACTCCATTATGTATAATCTTGTTCACTGGGTTTCAAAATCATGAAAAGTTCTTCACAAATCATAAAAAATATCTGGCTAGACCCAGAAAGGTACAGATCATTATTTCAAATATTGGCCTCAACCACTCTTGAATTTTCTTTGTCTTGGAAGGGTCTACAGATATCCCTTTGCCAGTGATAACATGTCCCAAGAATGATACTTCCTCTATCCAGATCTCACATTTACTATACTTTTCATATAGATTCCCCTTTGCAATGTCTTTAACACAGTATTCAAATGCTCCTCATGTTCTTCCTGGCTCTTGGAGTATATCATAATATAATCAATAAAGACTACAACAAATTTTTCGAGGTAATCTATAAATAATCCATTCATTAAATCCATGAAATTTTTTGGGTAATTAGTGAGTCTAAAGAGCATCACTATGAACTCATACTACCCATACCTTGTTTAAAAGGCAGTCTTGGGAATATCCTCCTTCCTCACCATTAATTGGGGATATCCTGGCTGAAGGTCCACCTTAGAGAAATAACTGACCCCAGAAAGCTGATCGAATAAGTCATCTATTTGTGGTAGTGGATACGTTTTCTTTATCATGATTTTATTGAGCTCATAATAATCAATGTCGAGGTACATTGATTTATCCTTATTCTTGATGAAGAGGACCGGATCACCCCATGGTGAAGCACTCGGGCATATAAAACCCTTATCCAGATTCTCTTGTAACCGTTTATCCATCTCCTCAAGCTATACGGTGGACATTCTATAAGGTGTATTTGATATAGGTAGAGATCTAGGAATAAGTTAAATTGAGAACTCAACCTCTTGACTGGGAGGAAGACCATGCAACTCTTCAGGGAATACATCAGTGTAATCCCTCGCGATGGTCATGTCTTCAAGCCTGATTCTCTCATTTTTCTCAATTATTTGAGCTTGACATGAATTATCATAAGGAATTAATATCCAAATATGGGAAAATGATTATAAAGGAGATTAATCTTCCTCTTTACACATGTATATAATTAAAGGATACTTCAGTATGTAAAGAGTGATCTCCCTTTCCCAACAGTTGATGTTGGATTTATATAAAGATAGTCAATCCATGCCCAAGATAGCGTTAAAATCCACTAAAAGAAGTATAAAGAGATTTTTTGGGAGGATCAATCAACAAACGTTAACTGGGGAGGATTTATAAACCAAGGAAATAGTAATTTCTTCATTCCTTATTGTCAAAAATAACTTATCCTCCAAATTTTGAGGTAGTGTTTGAATAGTTCTACTAAAGTAGCATGATATGAAAGAATTCATAGAACCAGAATCAAATAGTACATTCTCTATTCTTGAATGAATAACTAGCATACTTGTCACCACATCATTTATCATCTCCACCTCATTATTAGTGATTGTATAAGACTTTCCTTGTTTCCTTGGAGGTTTTTGATGATTACCTCTAATAACCCTTGGCTTAGGGAAATTTTTTGCATAATCCCTATGCTCCTTGAAGTTGTAACACTACACTACATGATAAGTGTTGATCTGGACCTTATTTTATTCTTCCACATTAGTGGGATTTTTCATATCTATTTAGTATTTTTTAGCCATATGTCCCAACATTCCACATTTGAAGAAATTCATAGTTCCCATATGACAGTTCCCAGGATGCTTCTTCCCATTATTTTTACACGTGGGATGATTGGGATTCTTTCCATCATGAAATTTATTTGTGAAACTACCCACATTAGATTCCATTTTCCACTTGTTTTGCTAGGACAATGATACCACTGAGAGTATCTGATCTCCATTTCAACCTTAAGGGAACAACAAAAAATCTCCTCATATTTTTTGATGTCTCAAATCACCAACTCTTTTTTAGACTCATCTTTAGTATGCTAAATAAGCTATCTAACTTGCTTTCGGTGTTCATGAAAAATCAATAGGTGTACCTTGAAATCCCTATAAAGGTTTCTTCATACGCCTTGATTGACTCATCTTATTTCTTCTTGAGTCCAAGGTACTCTTTTTCCATCTTGGGATAGAGGGTTTTAGAAAAATATTTGTTGAAAAACATTCTCTTGAATTCCTCCCAATCCATGGAATTAATTTCCTCTATGGGATTTGTATTCTCGATCAGTTCCCACTACTAATAACCTTCCCCATTAAAATGATAGATCACTAGTACTACTTTCTCTTCTCCTGAGCACTTAAAGATAGAGAATATATTTTCAATGGAGTTAATCCATTATTCCACAAGGAGGGGATCAGAAGATCCACTAAACATGGGAGGAATTTTCCTCATGAAGTATTAAACGAGAACATTATCATTACTTGTAGGAGTAGGGTGTTCCATGTGATTCATGTTATTATTTATTACCTGAGCTAGCTGACAAAGTACTCTCCTGATGTTTTAATCACCTGTTCCCATCATATTAGTCACATCATTAGGGAAATCTTCAAATTCCCTATCACATTGATTGTGGGCACATGTTCTTCTATTTCCCACATTTATCTAAGAAAAAGAACATACAATTAGAGGTCTTGAATAATTATCTATTGAGCATAAGAATGAAACCTATAAAATAAGAGAATAAACATGTAAAGGAGAAGTATATCCTAACTTATGATTTACTTATGTTTCAATCTATGTTATCCTCAATCTATTTCATAACTTGTATTTTTCTGGGGGGTTTTTATTCCCTTAATAATGGGTTTTATTAAGATTATTAATTTTCCAAAGCATATCCCCCGAGAGTGTCAATACAAGAGTGCAGCAAGACCCATTGTCGTGCACCAGTTCCTATTCGGGTCTAGCTCATATTAGTGTTTTTGGGATTTACCCCTAGATAAATTTGTGCTAGAGCCACTACTACCTATTTTTATCCAGACAGGGATTTATTTTCTTGATTAACCACTTAATCTATACTTACCAAAATTTAGGGGTGTTTTATTATACTTAGTCTCATTCTTAAGGTTCTTACTATAGTGCTATATTCCCAATATCAAAAAAATAACTAGATCATCCTCTAATACAAACAATAATGACCCTAGCCTTTTAAACATAACATTACATGATTTTAAGAATAATTAAACATCGGAGTACAAGTCAAGGATCGTAAAGTCTTGTGTCTTGGAAGATTATGTACATAAAACTGAAAACATGGAACTAAATAAAATATTTCATTATTTAATATTAAAATTAAGATCCTAACCTCCACTATGCTCAAACATCTGCCTAGGTTATCCTAGGGAATACATGAACAAAGGGATAAGCTAAATAGACCAGTAAGGGAATAACCATAATAATAAAGAATTAGCACATGGGATATAAGGCATGAAATGATGATATAAAAAGGCATGTAACATATGGAATCATAATATATAAACATGGAATCTAACAAACATGGAGCATAATAATGTGACAGCAACATGAAACATGAATTTATCACAATTCAAGTCTAACCTCCAAGATCGTTGCACATGGTAGCACACACCAAGGCTAACTGCTAAAACCATCACATATGGTAGCACAAGCCAAGGCTAACTGCCAAGATCGTCGCACATAACATCTCATGAGACTCAAATTTACCCAATGCATTGAAGATCTATCTGGGCACACCCATATTAATGTTTCATGAATATTTTTTCCACATAAATAATTATACATAATCAATCTTACATAAACATAGGGGTTACCCATGGAAAGAACTGGGTACCACAATCATCTCATAATGAATAAAAAATGGGTGTATCATAAAAATGTACATGAAAGAAAGAAAGTAAAATATACGTGTACATTCATAAGTTAAAATAGGCTTGTGTAATAGTATGTTAAGTTAGTTATAATTGTTAATATGTAAGATAAGTACTTATGAAATTTTATCATTAAAACATTTTTATGCGGTTTTAAGGAAAATACTATAGAACCTTTAAAATAGAAAAGAAAACACTAATTTATAAAAAAAATAAGTTAACCAAGAAGGTTTTCATAATAAAAATACCAATTTTATAAATAAAATGGTGGATTAAAATAGATGATATAGCTCACATTAAATTGGGTAAGATTTTGGGAAATTTCCTTAAAACAGGTTGGCTTATTAGGAAGTATGGAAGAGTGAATCACTTAAAAACATGTGTATCCCTAAAAGAGAAAGATGAAAGGGCATTGATAAATTAATTTGGTACATGTAAACAAAATTTATAAGATTCACCTAAAAAGATAAGATAAATTCATTTTAGTAAACGGAAAATAAGGCAACCCAAAAGAATAAAGGAGGTTCGGGTAGAATCACTTATAGATTATTGGCATGGTATCGGGTGTACTTGAGTGGGATTAATGAGAGAGAAAGGGGTTTATCATCACTTAAACATAATGAGGGACTTATGGTGGAGGTTAAAATCATATCACATCATTAGATATTACACATAAAAGGGTATAACATAGAGGATATTCTTGAATAAAAGTGAAATAGAGAGGATCCCTTACCTTAAGTTTGATGGTGTTATCCACTTGATATTGATGACCAAAATAATAAAATTAGGTTCATTAATTAATAATTAAAAAACATATTTTACATGTAAATTATTTATTATAACCACATTAAATTCATACATTTCCTTTTTTGATGTGTTAAGACGTTTAATTTCATTGGTTGGGTCTGTTTGCTTCCTTGGCTTTAAGGATCGGTTCACTTATATTCATGTTTCAATAAACATGTATGATGAGAGTTTTTTTCCAAAATTGATGTTATATGAAAATATTAAACATCCAAATGATTAGATTTTTATAAATTCATTTGGTTATTTGGAGTAAAGGCGAATCATTATATAAAATATTAATGATAAATGCTTCGATTAATTTAGCAGTTTTGCTCATTATTAACTTTTTTGTATTATTATTTTACATCATGTGTGAAAAAGGATTACATAATAACATATAAGATAAAATAAATATTTAATATTATAGTTCAACCATAAAAATGGTTTCATGTCCAGAATTGTTGATTGTAATAGAAATTGATAACCAATCCTCCTTGACTGTGATAAATCAACACATCTTGAATGGTGTTTTCATTTCATTCATATAAAATAAGGGGAAAGGAGATATGATAATGAATTATCACATTATCATAACAAAATTAAAATAAATTTATGGTAATTTATTTTTCATACCATTTGGATGAGTAGAGTTTAGAATAGAAAAGAGAACAAAGGAACATGAAAAGAAAATGAAAGAAAAGAAAAGAGAAATTTACCTCTTGATTCAATATTCCTAGAGAGCATCTTAAGGGGAAAGAATTTGGTATTTTTAGGATACCAATGGATGTTGGAAGTGGGGGAGGATCTTGGGGAGATTTTCGGGCAGATTTTTGGGAAGTCACATGGCTTGAGAGATGTGAAGATAAGAGGAGAGTGTGGGTGGTTTTTATAGTGGAGGGGGGAAGGGTTTACTTGTTATTTTAGTCATTAGATTTTTATTTTTCCATAATAAAAGAAATATTAATTATTTTTGTAACTAAAAATAGTAATATGTGCATGAGATTTTGAACCAATGTTTATTTAACTCATCCATGACACATGCATGATACAGAAATTCAGGTTTTAGCATTTATTATAAATTATCACATTTTACTATTCATAAAAATTCAAGTGTTTTTTAGAAAAATCCCAAAAATTCACCCTAAATATTTTTCAATGTGTAGAATCCAAAAATTTAATCCATTTTGCAAAAATAATTTTCTAAATATGATTAATTTAATTTTTAATTAAAATCACAATTTACTCAAAGAATACGAATTTTAAAACTATAACTGGTTTTATAATGCACTCGAATATTACATAAGGTCATATAAAATTATCTTCAAACCAGAAAAAATAAAAAATTAAATTTATTAACACATTTTAGGAAAATAAATTTTCTTTTAAATTAATTAATTAATTGCAATTAATTATTTATGAGTTACAAAAATACCAATACTTTTACTATGGTCATATTATCACTTATAAGCTGTCTAATTTTTATTTATACATTAAAGGGTGAGGTTACTATTATTTGGGAAGATTTACTATTCATAAGGGTCATATTAATATTCATAAGGGTAGGTTACTATTCACCAAAATTTAATTTTGTCTTATCGGACTCCAAACATCTTACTGATCGTAACTATGTATGTCAGATATTCAAAAATCGAAACACATAAGTAAAGATATTTTTGTTTAAAGGTCACATAGTACTTAGTAGTTCATTTTTTTGTGATTTCATGTGATTATATGACATAAATATAATAAATTAAATTACATTGATAAAACATTGGGTCGTTACATGAGAAGGGTTGTATACATGCTCTATTGAAATCTTGATGGACTTTTTAACTCCATCTTCACACTATTTTTTCATACGAGTAATGTTCATACAATTTTCATTCATATACATCCTATTAAATTCTTAAAATATTCATTTGGTACAGAAAATAAATAAATACACATATCATATTCAAAATAAAAGTATGATTATATTGAAAATTCTAATAAGGGGACCCAACATTTTATTATTTCAAAAAATTTCAATATTTTTTGAAGAAAATGTGTAATTTAATTTACAAATATAGTTACTCTAGTTGTGGAAGGTTTTATCAAATAAATCCATCCATAATGATCATGGGTACCATGTATTCAACTATTATTGCTCAATGTAGTTCAAGAAACATAGATGCATGTCTAAAAGAGATGGGGGATGAGTCTTAGGAAATAAAATGAAATAATAAATGTTCAGGAGATGAATCTAATGAGGATGAAAATTATCTCCCAAAATCTAATTTTTTCCAAATTGGGGATTTGGTGATGTACCATAAAAAAGTTCTTTGTTTTCTACCTAAAGATGAAAAAGAGAAACATTAGAAGTATGATCCTTATAAGAGGATCCTTGATTGGGTGACAATGGGAAGGCTTGGCTAGATGTTTTTACATGAACTCATGCTAAGATGGGCATTTTAGTTTCTACATTCAATGTAATCCTTCTATTACTCCATGAAAAAGAAAAGGAATTTGTTCTAATGACTTAATTTCATAAACTATTAGATTCCTATGAAACTAAGGTTGTATGAGTAGGGTCATGATGAATATATTATGGGTTGGATGGAGATAATTACATTCCCTTTCCATGGTGTTAATATCAATTTATATTATATAAGAGATGTTATTTTTTGTATCTACGATATCTATAAAATCTAATTTGATAATATAATTTAAATAGAAGGTTGTTATGTAAGAATTATTTTGGTTGCAATAAAAAATTACTATTTTTGAATTGATAAATCAATATGGATACTAATAGGAGAACCTATATTTCCCCATTTTCCACATAGTGTTTTAAAACAATTATTTAATTTTTGTAAACACAAATCACTATAACTTATCTCCCACGTATAATTTCAAAACCTTCATATTTATATCTAAAATATTATACTAATTCTTAATAAAATCCATACTACATGTATAGTTAGGATATAATATAATAAACTTTATATGGTTCTTCCACTACATTCATATATTGTATGCGTCTAAGATAAATGTGTTTTTAATTATAACTTCTTATTGGTGACTCTAAAATCAATCCATTACAATTATAAATTCTATAAATCCATTATACTTTCATTGTATTAACATTATTTTTATAATTTCACATTTATAATCACAATTTATTGACACTTCTTAATAGAAATTCTAGAAAAAATACACATCTCAGATCTAGCATGCATCTAAATAATGTTTTAAATATATATGATCCCTAAACCATTCCATAATAGTCAATAATCATATAAAAGTTTTAAAATAAATAATTTCACATTATTCTACACAATAAAAACACTTCCCAACACTGAATTCAAGCACAAACTAAATGGAAATCAATGATAAAATAAAAAACATACAAAATGAATGAAATCATCATTAAACCCATATTCAATTTATGAGTAGAAATAGAAAAATAGTATCGACTATTTTTATCATGTTTTTATTAAAAATTTATTTAATTTATTTTTTATTTTTATGCTCACAAAAAACTACCTTTATATTGCATATAATGTTTCTTATATGTGTATTTTTAGAAGATAATATTCACTAGAACATTCATTCTAGAAATATATTCATCTAATTTATTTGCAGGAAATATTTTTTATAGTATTATTGATGAGTTTTTGAGTGTTATGGAAACATTGTTCATACCCTATGTTTGTAAGCATAATGTACATTTTGGAAACCCTACGTTTGGAAGAAAGTGTATGAATTGTATACCCTATGTTTGAATGTAACACTACATTTGACAAAAGGAGAGTATTGTTTATCAACCCTATGTTTGTGAACAAACATACATTGTCAACCCTATGTTTTTATTTTTTTTATTACCTAAAGGAACCCTGAATTTGACTATTAAATAATAAAGATTCAAAATAAAGATATTAACTATGATTTTTCAAATAGTTTTTTGCAAATAATCACTTCAAAGATAATTTATAATCGGTTCAAAGTCTTTCATTCAATGGAATATATCATTTATATTCTTACAAGAATTTATGAATCTCTTGAATGATTTTAAATTCAAATATTCACAATTTATTGTGTAATATTTATGGATATGGTTGGACGTAGATCTATTTGAAATATAGTATAAATATAGATATAGTATTCATCGGAAAAATGGAGATGAGATACATAATCAATATATGCATTGGAAAGAAAGAGATATGTTTGAAAAATAATAAGTGTGTCATTGCCTTCAAAGCTAAACTTTGGATACAAACATGTTTTGATCTATCTTATTGACTCATTATTGTCACTACAGCTACATATTACTGTTACATCTTCTTATAAAAGTTCAATGAATCATTATTCAAATATACACTTTGGAGACATACATGTTTACAAATCTATCTGTAGTTTTTTCTATCCCTTTTTGAGGAAATCATATCCAACACTAAAAATCTATTGTCTTTTATGCATTATTGAATATCTAAATACATCTTTCAGTTGCTGCTACAACTATAAAGAAAAACATGTGTTCTCAATCAAATCAATCTTTATTGATTTATTTGAGTTTTTTATACTCAGACTATTCCATTTTTTTGGTAAAGTTTTTGATTCTTATGTTAAGCTTTGGATTTTTATTTCCCTTTAAAATAAATATAAGCTCTTTTAAGATCCTTGTAATGTGTCAACTACCTTCACTCGGTTGTTAAGAGGTCTCTAGATAAAAGGAACTACTAGTGAAAATCTCCAAGATCCTGGAGTAGAGCATTGGTGGAGTGGAATATGTGTTCTTTGGGCCATGAAAAAATATATATCACTCTGTTATTTTCCTTATTTGTTTCTAATTATCACTCATCTTTTATAGATAAGGAAAGGTTCACTTCATAACAAGATATGTGTAACGGCCTGGTAATTTATGAATGAAATTCCCTTTCTTTTAATGTCTTATAAAAAACAAATGCACTATTTTTTTATTATTGGGTTTAAATGAACACTAGGTATCATTAAAATTGATAATTTATCCATTGAACAATGATAACATGATTGATAAAAATTTAAGGTTTTTAAAAATAATCCTTTCGACACAAACAAAAAATACGATAGCCTCATCCAGTAGACTCGGGTCGTACGAAGATCATTTATCCGAGCTCAGAAAGGAGGTAGCATTACTAGGCTTTTCTCTTGATTAATCCCAAGCTGAGATTCAACATGTTAATCTTGAACAAAATCGCCTATGGGAGAAGTTAATGTTAATATAGATTACCACCTCGATGATGTTATTTGAGCGGTCTCAATAGTTTGTCACCATCACACACCTTACCCTTAGGTCTTATACGGTTGTTATAAGGGGTTAAGTAATAAGGTATTAGTTACTTATTGTTTAATCCATTTTTATAAACAAAAGTTTGATTCCATCAATTCCATTATGAGAATAGTTTTTTTTAAAATATAATGAATTAGATAAAAATATTCAGGTAAAATGGTACTTTTTAGAAATATATAAATTATTATATTAAACTATGTTTTTATTGATTATTCTATTATAATAGTGTTATAAAAACACTCCTTTTAATTTTAAGTGATGATTATATTAATTCCTTATTGTTTTTACTCTATAAATGTTTAAGTATTCAGTTTGATAAGAATTATATTTTTATACGATAAAACTTAAATTGTATTTTTAATTAAGGAATTTATTTTGATGAATTAATGAATTTTTGGAATAAATAATATTTTAATAAAATATTATTATTACATAATTTTTAATAAATATAAATGATCATATAATTTTTATGATATCAAATGTAACTTTCATTAATGTTTGAAAATTATTTTTGTCAAAACCCGTCAATTTTCAATAAATAGAGGTTTTTATTTTAAAAGTGAAAATTCAAATATTTAGAAAAATATTTAGATAGAATCGGTGTTTTTTTTTTGGAATCAGGATGTCGAAATTATCCAATAGTGAATTTTTGATAATTTTCTGAGACAATCCAATTTTTGGGTAAAAATTAAATACTATATAAATATATAATGTGTTTTATAAAAACATAATGAACCAATAGTGATATTATAAAATACCATAAAAGGGATATTTGACAAATATATGTTTTACCTATAAAATAATGTGATTTTATATTTGTTTTATTAATTTTATATTGCCTTAGTGGACCCTACAAGACATATAAATTATTTTAACATTTTTAAATGATTTCCTTGAGAGTGTGACTCACCTCCACATATGAAAGCCTAATATTTTAATATGTTCAGACCATGGACTTATAAAATATTGTATACCACTCCCCTTTGGAAGAAACCATGGGAAATATCTATAGGATTTTTTGTGGTCATGAATATTTTATTGTGTAGCATCAAAAACCTAAATAATAAAGAATTCCCTCTCCTTTCTTTTATAAACCCACCCAATATCCAATTATTCTACACTAAAACCATAGGGATATCAACCACCCTCTTCCACATACTCCCTAGAGTCCTCCCAAGGTGCCCCCAAGCTCCAAATAAGCCTCTCACAAGCCTTTGGGATCACACATCCAAGTAAGAGATCTACCCCCTCCTCTTTTATCAAGCATTTTTTCATGTTATGTATTTTAATTTCTTTAGTTCTTATGTTCAGAAATTAATAAATATCTTATTTAATGACCATTTTATTTATAAATTATTATATACCATTTTAATCTCATTTATCCCTCTTATTAACCCTAATTTACAGTTGTTACCATGCTGAATTTTTATAAGGTGTCCTTACATTCCTTCCTTTTTCACTTTTACCCAAGTTTATTCATTTTGTTATACCCTTTTATTTTCAATTAAAAAATTTGGGGTATGAATTTTCACCTCCTCTCATACTTCCCTCCTCATGTTTTAATGATGATATACCACTTTCTCTCTCATTAATGCCTTCTGTGTACACCTGTTACCACGCCGAAATTTCGTAAGGGATTTCTCTCTTCTTATTTCCATTCAAGTATTTCTCGCATCTTATGGAACTAAATTCAATTTAATATTTTGGGATATTGTGTTCCATGATACCATTACAGTCTATTTCATTTATAAATGTTGATATACCTCTTTATTGCTCATCAACCCAACTTATGAATTTCCATATGACGACGTTATTATGCCGAAATTGCACCGCGATTTTCTAAGCCAAACTCATTGTGTAGTGAATACCATACTCATTTCTCTATCATGGGTATTTTTCTTTATGAACATATAATTATTTAATGGTAATTACATGTATTTACTTCTCATTCCCTAATCGGGTGATAACTTGTGCTGTTAAATGATTCCATGTTATATGATCTATGTGGAACACTTATGCATGAAATGAAATGTTTATGAAGGGTATGCCCTCATAGCGCTCCAATGCATTGTGTAATGTTTAGGATCATGATATGCCATGATCAATAAGGTTTTAATCATGCTAATTAATGTGAAATGAGTTTCTACTCATGCTAATCCATGTGCAATGAGCCTTAGCTCATGATAATATCATGTTGTGTGTCGTTTCCACATTTTCATGTTATGATAATCCTGTTATATTAAAACTTTATGTTCATGTTTCTACTTTTCTCCCTTGATATGCCTATTCCCTAAAAATTATTTTATTCTTCATGTTATTCCTTTTTACTCCCTTTTTGGGCTTTATAGATCACCCTTTTCTTATGCATGTCCTCAGGTTATCCCATGAAATGCTCAGTACAAAGGAATGTTGTGGTCATGTAAAAGAAGTTTTCAATAAAGATGTTATATTTTATGTCTTAAGTTGTTATGTAATGTTCATAATCCCAAAATACTCTAGACCTATCAATATTATGGGTTGTATTAACTGTAATTTTATGTAATTATTGATTTTTAATTGTGTAATAAAAAGGTTTGTTAAAATTGTTATTAGATAATAGGTTTAGTTATTTTTGGGATTAGGATTAAAAAACCCTATTGAAAGACTTAGGGATAAGAAAAAGTATAATAAAAATATCTAAAAAAATTTGGGAGTATAGAGTATGTGTTTTATCAAGAAAATACATCCATCTCGGGATACGAACAAGTAGAGGTGGATCTGGCACAAATTTATCTAGGGGTAAATCCCAAAAACACTGGTTTGAGCTAGACTAGAATGGGAACGGGTGCGTGACAATGGGCCTTGATGCACTCTTGGATCGACACTCCGAGGGGATATGCTTTGGTAAATTCAAAATCTTAGTATGAAGCATTGTTAAGGGAATAAAAAAATCCATAAGAATATATGTCTGGAAATAGATCATGGATAACTTAGATCAAAGCCTAGAAATTCATAAGTTAAGAAGATAAATGTAATTTATAAGTTATCCCTTTTTTCATTGGATTCCCCTTTATGTGTTAAAAACTTTAAGATAATCATCCTTGATTTTCCTTTTAATTCTAGCCAATGGCTGGTAATATAAGGAATATGGATAACAACCAATGCGAAGGGCAATGTGATGAATGTCCCAATGAGATTCCAAATCAAATGGTAGTGCAAGTAGGATATATAGTGATTATGCCAAACTAGCTGTCAAAAATGACAATTAACAATTGGAACATTATTGAATGGACAAGGAAATCAAGGAAGTGGAAGGAAACATCTCATGAAAGTTCATCTAATAAAGTTGATATGGGAAAGAAGCCCAAATTTCCTTCGTACAACAAGTGTGGAATGAGGCACCAAGGAAAATGTCACAAAGAGACTATGAGATGTTTTTGTGTGGAAAGGAAGGGCAAAAAGTATCCAATTCCTAAACCAAAATGGATAATATGATGAATGGAAACAAAGTTCCATATATGGTATCAAATATAGTTTTATGCTATAAATGTGGAGAAGTTCAGAATTACCTAATACAATGCTCTATTGTAAGGGCTGAGAAGCATGATGATCATCAACAATCTCCTTGACCAGAGGTCACATGAAGTTATATACTAAGATGGATAAGGATGAATGAATTTCATGTAACCAGTATTTCAAATAAGTGTATGTCGTAATTCATTTCAATTAATTTCCTATTAGTATAGGTTTTATGTTTTCTAAGAACATTGAGTCCTCAATTTGGGACCATTGAAATCTGAAACGCATTCTAAAATAAAGTAACATTTATTTTCTTTCCAAGAGTGCCCCTCCCCTCCTCTTATAAAAGGCCCTCACCTCTACCTCCTTACCCACACTTCCGAAGACTTTGGCTCAGCCAAACCCTGCCAATTGTGTCTCTTCACATCCCTCTATAACTCCTTGAAGCCTCACTTTGGGAATAAGTCTTCCCAAGGAAGCCCTTGAGCTCAAACCAAAGGGAGTTACCCGATTTTAAGGTAATGTCTTCACTTGAGTCCTTGTGTTTTTTTTTTTGCTTCTCCAACCCCATAAACTCTTTTTATTCATTTATTTTCTAACAACTCCAGTATATTCAATATACTAGGATGTTGTTATAAGAATTATTCGAGCTACACTTACACACACCTTCGTCTAATGGTTAAAGAACATACTGTTTCTGTGGTTGGCGATTTTCTGCCTCACGAAACGATGATTGTTCAATATTCTTTTAACACCTTTAAAGGTGGACATTATGATGTCACTATATTTTATATATGATATATATGGTATTTACGTTTACTATATGATTCTTTATTTTATATTTAAACCATACCTTTATTCTTTTCATGTTGTGTAAATACGATAATTTCATATGAGGAAGTACGGACTACCGCCCCCTCAAGTGATGTGACTCATACATGCAATACATGGAATGTATAAAGAATGAAATTAATGAACATATGTGACCTATATAACATATATATTATACTGTAATCATAATATATATATATATATATATATCATTTATTTTTAATTCCATTAATATGAAAAAGAAAAAAAATGAAAGTAGCGTTCATGCATACGTACGGCCTACCGTCTCCATGAACGGTGCTTTTTGTTTTTTATCTACAAATGATATGTAATAGTATAAAATTAATATGTACTGGATATATATGATATATTAATCATTAATACTATTCTGGAAATTATTTACTTATAACTACATGGAAAATCATTTTTCAAACAAGTTCATTTTTGACTCACGTACCAAACATCGGCAAAAGCGTCTGATATGAACTAACATTATTAAACAATTATTATAACATTATAATATGTATGAATTGAATAATAATATTTATAGGATGTCCTTAAGAAATTATAAATTGACCATTTTTTATTATTCGGGAATATAAAGAAACGAACAAGACAAGTTGGACTTGAGGTAAGGGATCTTATTCCTCTCTTTCTTTTTAAGTACACTCTTTTATGTCATTCCTTTTAAGATCATATTTCTTGTGATTGGGATGTTATTTTATATTACTCTTACTGTAATTTTTATGTTCATATGATGAGGGACCCTATTCTCTCTCATCAATCCATTTTGGAAGTTTTGAGTGGTGCCGTTAGGCTGCCGAATTTTCGTAAGAGATCTAACCTCTCTCTTTCTTTTTAAGTACTCTCCTTTATGTCACTTCTTTTAAGATCCTCTTTGTTATGTTGGGGGATGTTATTTTATATTCCTATTACTGTAAACATTTTGCTAATATGATGATAGACCCTATTTGATCTCATCAATCCATTTTTGTAAGTTTTAAGTGGCGCCGTTAGGCTGCTGAGTTTTCGTAAGGGATTTTTCATCTCACTTTTTTTCTCGTGAGATTTATGCTACATTTTCCAAAAATTACTTTGAGTGGTGTATGTACTGCCAATTATTTTACTCATTGTGTAATATAATTTTATTTATGAGTATTTACATCAATGTTGTATTGTCCTTCTTTCACGGGGTGTATGTTTCGAAAGATACCCATGTCGGTAAGGGAACCTTTCACGATCCTCTTTTAAAAGACTTCTTTTGTTATGTATTTTAATTCACATACTATTATGTTGGGATATGTTCTTCTACATCCTTATTGATGTAAATTTCATGTCCATGTTATGAGATACCCTTCTTATCTCTCATCAACTCATTTTCTGAATTTTGAAGTGATGCTGTTAGGCTGTCGAATTTTACCAAGGGAACTTTTTAACCCAATTTCGATTTCCTTGGGTTCAACATGTAGTTATTGAATATGTCATCCATTGAATATGTGTGAATGACCTTTTATTTTTTTACACTTAATATAAACTTATATTGGGTGTATTTATATTTTTAACACATAATTTTGAGATTGATTTATCCTTAATTTAAGGATACCTTCTTTATAAGGGATTTCGTCGTATTTTACATTTCTATTGAGACTTCATTGTTTTTATACACCAATTAACTCTTATATGGTGTATATACTGTCCTTTGGAATATTATATCATCAATCCATTTATTCTCATGATATTATAAAGTTCTGATTAAATGTTATTCCTCAATTATTGTATTCAAGTGTCTCTAATTTTGGTAAAAACCATTTAACCAAAATATCGCTTTAAATGTTTTAATGATTTGTTCTTATTAATATCCATGTTTTCAAAATGGTTTTAAGAATTTATTTATATGTATATTAATGGTTTAAAATGTTAAAAGATTCAAGGTGGTATGGTACACTTTGATTCAAAAATCTCTTTATTAAATGTTTTAAATGGTTTTGAAAATGGTTTTTAGAATGGATTCATTATTTCAATATCTTAAAATGTTATATTGTTTTTGCAATGTGGGAATTTTATCTTTCCTTTATGCTTAAGTTATGTGCTATGATTATGTTATGGTTCTTGGGAATTTTTATGAAGATGGGTGGTTCCGTGATAAACTAAGGGCGGGTGAGCCTGATATAGCTCTCCAATGCATTGGGTAACGCGAAGGAGTGAAAGGTTAAGGTTTCTCCGAAGAGATTTAGGGAATATACTGTGGTGGGTATTCCAAACATAACTAAGAGGGTTACTCCTTACGTAAGAATGTTATGAATGCCTCAAGTTACCTTTTATGTATTATGATTTCTATGATTTATTCATGATTTAATGAGGTATGTTAAAGTGCTTATGTTTTATGAGTAAAGTATGATTTCATTAATTCTTATGTGTACATGTACTCATGTTTCCTTTCCATATATTTTTATATCCCTTACCGAGCTTTTTATGCTCATCCCAAGTTTTTGAAATGTTTTTCATAGGTCAAGGGAAAGGTACATGATATGATGATAGTGTCAAGGAAGTGTCAAGAATGAATCCATGTTTTATTTTAAATATGTTTCCATTGATGGGAAAAAATGAATATTATCTTTTATGTAACCACTTTGTTTAAATGTGTAATGTAATGAAAGTTTATGATCTAATTCTCTAAAACTCTAAACTTGAAAAGATCATTAATGTTTAATCTAGTATTAACTCAAGATTAAGTAAGGTTTAAGGCTGGGGCCTTATAGTTGGTATCAGAGGTCGGTTTAAACAACTTTAGGAACTAGGAGTTTTTGTTAGACAGATGATTAGTCCTTATATCTATTATTTTAGTTAAATCCTTGTTTTATAACTTTTTTCAGGTCAAGTGAAGTCGGTTACGAATGGAAGGAGAAGGATCTGAAATGACATTCCTATCTCTTCCTGATGACATGCTTGCAATAATTATTGCAAAGTCATGTTCGGATGATTGTGAAACTTTTTCTAGCATAAAACTCACTTGCAAGTAGTTGTTTGAGATATAAAACACCTCCACTATACCTCGTTATCATCATGGATCATGGGTTGTTTTTAGACCAATACTATTTTCACAATATTCTCATATTTTCAAGAAAGGTAAATATTATCAAGGTATTTTCAAATATTTACCTTATCACAAGAATTTGAAGCATATTATGATTTTAAAAATAGCGCTAAGGAAGGAGACCCTTGCGCAACCTATTTATATATTGCTTTTAAAATATAGTCTCTCAGCACATACTTTTGGTATTTTAAAAGGACCAATAATAGAAAGTTTCAACTCAAATTCTGTCCGACTAATTTATAGAAATCTTGTTTTATCAGATGTTTTGGAATTATATGTCATACATGATTATTTTCCAAAACTATTTTTCTGTAAACACCCATATGACCCATGTTGTACGAGGTGTATTTGGATGGAGGAAGAAAAGGATTTTGAAGGATCTCTAAATCATTATTTTAATACATGGGACTTCTACCTACGTGAGCAAGATGACGATGAAACCGAGTGGACGCCATGATCAAGGTATGATTTTATTCATTTTGGGAATCATTTTATTTTATCTTTTGGTGGTGAAATAAGACTTCAGGAATTAAGATCTTGAGATCATAATGAATTTGGATGAAAATGAGAGGTATAAGGAAACTATTGAGGTTAAAACATGTTAGGGTTATTTTTGGAGTTTTATAAAAAGGACAGCACACAGACCATGTGACAACCCGTCGCGTCGGACCACGCTGCGGGAATCGAACCCACAACCAAAGTGCGACTGGTATTTTTTGCCTACCACTAGACTACGTGAAGTCTCTGGTTAGTTTGACTGATTCTTTTTAGTTAGATGATTTTATGAATTAATAGTAAGTTCATTTTGGGTTATCTATGGAAATGATTAACCTATCATGGAGGATATGTAATTAGGTTAATTACTTTTCAATATGAGAATTTAAGAGCAACTGATGTTGTTTGGAGATAAATGTTACGATTTAACATGGAAGACTATGTGACTAAATCCTTCAAATATTTGGGTTTCAATCTTAGTTTGGTTTACTTTGAAGAATTTTACTGACAATTGTTTATCAAATGGTCTTCGTTGAACTTTGGGTTTTGTTGGAAAAATTTTGGTGATTAAGAATAGATTTTCTTTTTATAAAGGGTTATCCTTTTCTAGATTATCTGATCTTGTACTAACCTTTTGGGTTTTGGTTTTGGTTAAAGTCTAAATACATGGGAAGTATATAGTTCTCTTTTGTGGATTAGGTGATTCTCTAGAAGTTGATTATAGTACTCTTAATGTGAACAAGTCTTCCTAAATACTCGTCTTTTGGAGAAAATATGAGTTTGTGTAAGGAATCTAATAAAAGTTGGAAGTCAACATGATAAGTGATTATGTTTCCTTATGAATAAATTCCTCAATAAAAAGTATCTTAAAACAAAAATGTTGTCTATTAACTTTTCCTACTGTGGAATCGAATACCATTTAACCCATCACAAGTTTGTGATTTTCTTGTGGTTAACTTTTCCTAAACATGTTTTCTATCACTCTCCATCAGAACATGACCCTATGTTTTCTCCTCCATGTCCATGTTTTCCTACATGGAATCCTAGTATGGGTTAACTCGGGTGACCTCTGTACTTATATTTCTTTATTTTAAAGTGATTGTTTTACCGACTCTTGTTCCGATGTGGGACTTTCAAGGATGTTTCCAAGTTCAATTTTAAAATTGTAAGGACGCAATTCCCAAAAGGGGGGAAGGATGTAACACCCCAGGTAAATAAAGAATATGATATTTTTATATTTATCCATATTTTTGAATAAAATATTAATATTACTTTAAAGGGGATGCTATGCTCGATGGCATACCCAACACACAACAACAAGTTTCTTGGGAATCTTACGTTGCACTCTAATAATAAAATAATATTATTTTAAATAGTAGTTAACGTCTACCCATTGTAATGGCGAGAATGAACAGAACTAACCACAAAATGATTATATATATTTGTCAAATATTTTTACATTTTTCAATAAATGTAGGATTAAAAATATGAATGAATCCAATTTTAAGCGTAAACATTCTAATATTCTTTAAAAGGTCGATTAACCGCCTTTTGATGGAGAACCTCTTTTAAATCCACTTTTTGACAATTTTATGTGTTATATTTGACAAAATAAAATTCTTCTTTATAATCAGGACATCAAAATTTACTTTGTGTAAATTTTTGGTATTTTTCCAAAAAAGTTCAATTTTAAATGAATAGTGAAAAATGTTTTATTTTAATTAAAAACCTCTTTTAATCTAATTTATTTATATGATTATATTATCTTTTTAATTGGTTTTAAATTTAAATTATAATATATTTTTGCCATTTAATCAAATAGTGGTCGTTGGAATTAATTTCACTTTGAAATCGGACTTAAACTACTGTCAATCTTTTGATACATTTTGTTTCATAAAAACACGCTATTTGTTTTGACAGCGGGAATTAATTATTAAATTAATTAATGAAACTTATATGTTTTTAATTTTTTAAAATAGACATCATTTTTGAATTTGTAATATCAAATATATCTTAGGGTGAACTTTTGGTAATTTTCTGAAAAACTTCAATTTTTGATGAATAGTGAAACCACTAAGTGGTACTTATAAAATATGATTTTCCGTTTAAATGAAATTTTGCCTTCTTTGTGTTTTGAATTTCAAAAATCCAAAATACATGGTTGTAATTAAGATGTAAAATTTGGTTCAATGGGATTAAAATAATTTTTTGGTGAATAGTAACTTGTTAAGTTTTTAATCGCGATTAGAGGTAATTAGTGTAGTTTAAGGTAAAAATAATGTTTTAATAATATGAGATGAGCTTGACACATGTCCTATTATCATTGTATGTTTCATGTCCGACCAAGACAATACATGGGTCAACTTGGGGACACCATGGAGCCACTTTGGTTGGAAAATGACATAAATACCTTTTTATTTAATGTTAAAGTAAAAAATGACACACACATGAGATGTTTTACTGAAACAACTTTTACATGGGGTTATACAAGTCCTATTTTTGACTATAAATATTCATTGGAAATATAAAAAGATTTCCCACATAATGTTATTTTTGTTTTATAATTTTTAGACAATAAATAAATTAATTTATCTATGACATCATGATGATGCAGCGATGACCTCATTATTCAACGATTTAAATAAAATGGAAAGATAATGTAAACTCTAAGGCCTACACATGTCCAAAACCTATTGGATGGGTGTATTTCGAACCCTTATCACCTTATCCTCGAAACACATCAATGTGGGACCATCAAAATCCGAAACTCATTCTAAAATAAAGTAACATTTCTTTGCTTTCCAGGAGTGCCCCTCCCCTCCTCTTTTAAAAGGCCCCCACCTCTACCTCCTTACCCACACTTCCAAAGCCTTTGGCTCGGCCAAACCCTACCCATTTTGTCTCTACACATCCCTCTATAACTCCTTGAAGCCTCACTTTGGGCAGAAGTCCTCCCAAGGAAGCCTTTGAGCTCAAACCAAAGGGAGTTACACGATTTTATGGTAATGTCTTCACTTGAGTACTTTTGTTAGTTTTTTTCTTCTCTAACCCCCTAAACTCTTTTTATTCATTTATTTTCTAACAAATCCAGTATATTAAATATAATAGTATGTTGTTGTAATAAGTATTCGAGCTACACTTACACACACCTTCATCTAATGGTTAAAGAACATACTGTTTCTGTGGTTGGTGATTTTCTGCCTCATGAAACGATGATTGTTCAATATTCTTTTAACACATTTATTGGTGGCCATTATGATGTCACTGTATTTTATATATGATATATATGGTATTTTTGTTTACAATATGCTTCTGTATTTTATATTTAAACCATACCTTTATTCTTTTCATGTTGTGTAAATGCGATAATTCCATATGAGGAAGTGCGGACTACCGCCCCCTCAAGTGATGTGACTCGTACATGCAATACATGGAATGTATAAAGAATGAAATTAATGAACATATGTGACCTATATAACATATATATTATACTCTAATTATAATATATATATATATCATTTATTTTTAATTCCATTAATATGAAAAAGAAAAAAAATGAAAGTAGCGTTCATGCGTACGTACGGCCTACCGTCTCCATGAACGGTGTGTTTCGTTTTTTATCTCCAAATGATATGTAATAGTATAAAATGAATATGTACTGGATATATATGATATTTTAATCATTAATACTATTCTGGAAATTATTTACTTATAACTACATAGACAATCATTTTTCAAACAAGTTCATTTTTGACTCATGTACCAAACATCGGCAAAAACGTCTGATATGAACTAACATTATTAAACAATTATTATAACATCATAATATGTATGAACTGAATAATAATCTTTATAAGAGGTCCTTAAGCAATTATAAATTTACCAAAGTATATTATTCAGGAATATAAAGAAACGAACAAGATAAGTTGGACTTGAGGTAAGAGATCCTACTCCTCTCTTTCTTTTTAAGTACACTCTTTTATGTCATTCCTTTTATGCTCATCTTTCTTATGATTGGGATTTTCTTTCATATTACTCTTACTGTAATTTTTATGTTCATATGATGAGAGACCCTATTCTCTCTCATCAATCAATTCTGGAAGTTTTGAGTGGCGCCGTTTGGCTGCCGAATTTTCGTAAGAGATCTAACCTCTCTCTTTCTTTTTAAGTACTCTCCTTTATGTCACTTCTTTTAATCTCCTCTTTGTTATGTTGGGGGATGTTATTTTATATTAATATTGCTGTAAACTTTATGTTAATATGATGACAGACCCTATTTGATCTCATCAATCCATTTTTGTAAGTTTTAAGTGGCGCTGTTAGGCTGCCGAGTTTTCGAAAGGGATTTTTCATCTCACTTTTATTCCCATGAGATTTATGCTACATTTGCCACAAATTACATTGAGTGGTGAATGTACTGCCCATTATTTTACTCATTGTGTAATATAATTTCATTTATGAGTATTTAAATCAATTTTGTATTGTCCTTCTTTCGCAGGGTGTATGTTTCGAAAGATACCCATGTCGGTAAGGGAACCTTTCACCCTCCTCTTTTAAAAGTCTTCTTTTGTTATGTCTTTTAATTCACATACTATTATGTTGGGATATGTTCTTATATATCCTTATTGATGGAAATTTTATTTCAAAGTGATGAGATACCCTTTTTATCTCTCATCAACTCATTTTCGGAATTTTGAAGTGACGTCGTTAGGCTGTCGAATTTTACCAAGGGAACTTTTTAACCCAATTTTTATTTCTCTGGGTTCAACATGTAGTTATTGAATATGTCATCCTTTGAATATGTGTGAATGACCTTTTATTATTTTACACTTAATATCCACTTATATTTGGTGTATTTATATTTGTCACACATAATTTTGAGATTGATTTATCCTTAATTTAAGGATACCTTCTTTATAAGGGATTTCATCGCATTTTACATTTCTATTGGGACTTCATTGTTGTTATGAACCAATTAACTCTTATATGGTTTATATACTGTCCTTTGTAATATTATATCATGAATCCATTTATTCTCATGATATTATAAAGTTCTGATTAAATTTTATTCCTCAATTATTGTATTCAAGTGTCTCTAATTTTGGTAAAAACCCTTTAACCAAAAGATCGCTTTAAATGTTTTAATGATTTGTTCTTATTAATATCCGTGTTTTCAAAATGGTTAAGAATTTATTTATATGGATAATAATGGTTTAAAATTTTAAAAGCTTCAAGGTGGTATGGGACACTTTGATTCAAAAATCCCTTTATTAAATGTTTTAAATGGTTTTGAAAATGGTTTTTAGAATGGATTCATTATTTCAATATCTTAAAATGTTATATTGTTTTTTCAATATGAGAATGTTATCTTTACTTTATCCTTAAGTTATGTGCTATGATTATGTTATAATTCTTGGTCATTGTTATGAAGACGGGTGGTTCCGTGATAAACTAAGGGCGGGTGAGCCCGATATAGCTCTCCAATGCATTGGGTAACGTGAAGTAGTGAAATGTTAAGGTTTCTCCAAAGAGATTTAGGAAATATAATTTGGTGGGTATTCTAAATGTAACCAAGAGGGTTACACCCTACGTAATAATGTTATGAATGCCTCAAGTTACCTTTTATGTCTTATGATTTCTATGATTTATTCATGATTTGATGAGGTATGTTAAATTGCTTATGTTTTATGAGTAAAGTATGATTTCATTGATTCTTATGTTTACATGTACTCATGTTTCCTTTCCATATATTTTTATATCCCTTACCGAGATTTTTATGCTCATCCCAAGTTTTTGAAATGTTTTTCACAGGTCAAGGGAAAGGTACATGATATGATGATAGTGTTAAGGAAGTGTCAAGAAAGAATCCATGTTTTATTTTAAATATGTTTCCGTTGATGGGAAGAAATGAATACTATCTCTTATGTAACCACTTTGTTTAAATGTGGAATGTAATGAAAGTTTATGATCTAATTCTCTAAAACTCTAAACCTGAAAAGATCCTCAATGTGTAATCTTGTATTAACTCAAGATTAAATAAGGTTTAAGGCTGGGGCCTTATATAAGGACACCTTGGGAGGAATCTTAGAGAAGTATTCCCACTAGATATTCAAGGATACTGAGTTTTTAATGAATGAAAATGAAGGTGGTGAGTGGGTATTTATAGTAATTAATAGAGAACTTTTTATTAATTAAAAGGGACACCTCATTAGTGGTTTTCGGAAAACCATGGGATTTCCCATGGTATTTGACCATGGTTTAAGCCACTTGGAACACCTCATGTCATAAGATATTGTAAAAAAGTCTAAATGACATTTATATTAATAATTATATCATTATGATGTCATTAAACTATTGATAACACAAATCTTTATTTTATTATTCATGAAAAATTCAAGTATTTCATAAAAATCCCAAAAATTCAGTCTAACCATTTTTTGACGTGTAGAATTCAAAAATGAAGTCCATTTTTTGAAAATAATTTTCTATGTATTTTTAATATAATTTTTAAATAAAATCAATGTTAATTTGAAAAAATAACAATTTAAAGGTATAATTAGTTTTGTTTTATATTGAAAATTTAATTAACTTCTCATTATATTATTACCTTAAGAAAATAAAATATTAACATTATTTACTATTTATAAGGGTTATATTACTATTTAAATTACTATTCATTAGGGTATGTTACTGTTCATCAAAAAATCAACATCATGGTATATAACCCAAAATAATCTATGTAGGCCTAGTTTCGATAATAACATACGGGAACAAGGTCCAAGGTTATGCATGAGATAAACACCGTATGAGATGAACTGATCGTTCCTAGGCTCAGGGTATCCCCCTACCACAATGGTTTAATTCAAATTAAACTATATAAGCATTCTCAGGATACCCCCTTCTTTGGTGTGTGTTTTTACAAATAAACACCTTATGTAATGATCAGTTTATCTAGTTTTTGTTCTCTTTATTCATTATCATATGATAAGCATTCTTAGTTATTACTATAATTGTATAACTTGGGTCTAGAGGGGTTGGAATGTGCAACATTATCTTCATTATTTATTAATGTCATGTGTTTTTCATTTTAGTAACATACCAAAATGGCCATAGGATATGGCCATCGGTGGTTCTCCTACCCCAGGTCAAGGCCGAAACTCCTTGTCAGTGTTTTTTCACTAATATGCCTTTTTGAATGACCTGTGTTTGCAAAAGTGGTTATGTTTTGCCCACGAAAAAATCATGCTTAGCCCATGATTTTACTTGAAGGATTGGACCTTGGAAAAAGGTCCAAGTTTATGTATTAATGGTATCAATACTTTGATAATGATATGGGCATAATCAATACGGCCCATTCTCCCTTTTAATTAATAAAAAACTCTCTCTTAATTACTATAAATACCCACTCACCCACTTCATTTTCATTCATTACAAAATCAATATCCCCGAATCACTAGTGGTATTACCTCCCTAAGAGTCCTACCAAGGTGTCCTTAAGACCCCAATGTCCAATCCTTCATGATCTAGTAGTTACTCTACAAGGTAAGGGAATCCTTCATTCTCTTTTTTTAGTCGGCGCCTCTTTATGTTATCGATTTGATTTTCTATTATGATATGTTGGGGTTTGATTTAATGTGTTCTTATAACTATCATTTTTTATTTCAATATGATGATATACCTTTTTTCTCTCATCATTTCATTTTAAGAAATTTTAAGCGACGTTGTTAGGCTACTGAATTTTTATAAGGGATCTCTCACAATTTCTTTTATTTTCATGTTCATCTCTTTTATTTTTCTCTCCTCACCTCCTCTGTAAAAATTACCATGATAAACTCCAATATAATCTATATACTATAATTATATCTTGTTAATGGAATAAATATCATCAATATCCTTACTCCCTCCCTTTTATTTTTATAAAATAAATCAACCACCATGAGGTTCCAATTTATAACCTTTATGGATGACAAAGTTTTGTTCTTCACTTTCTCCCTCATTACTGGTCATGAAACCATTTTAATGGTTGAAATAGATACTAATATATTTATTTCATCTCATTAATTTTTTGGAATCCTTGGACACTCAAAATATAAGATAATAATACAAAACAAGTTCATTATGAACAAAACGGGCAAGTTAATCCGAATATTTGTAATAAATTTTAAACTAATGAATCATCATAATGGTATATAACCCAAAATAATTTATATATCCTTAATTCCATTAGTAAGATATATTAAAAAATTTGTATGTTTAACCACATTTCAAATGAACGTCCATTCATGAAAACAAGTAAATGAATCATCGAAACTAAGGAAGAAAATGCTTCCAAAACAAGAAAATTGAACCTATTAAACCCATAAAAGAGCCATGAATGAACTTAATAAGGTTATAATAAATCAATTACATGTATAGTTGGTTATAGAGTTATTAATTAATGGATCTAAATTTTGTTATTCATGTTATTAAAACAAACGAAGAACACACTCGAGTAAAAGGTAAGTGATTGCTTAACTAAATTTCCATTATTTGAGTTAAACATCTATTTCATTGGTTACATTGTTCCAAGAATATGTTTGAATGACTTATTTTTGTTTTATACTAAATATCCACTTATATTTTTTTGGATTTTTATTTGTCACGCATAAATATTTCATTGATTTATCGTCACTCTAATGACAAAATCTTTGTAAGGGATCCTCTCTCTCACTTTTGTTCAAGAATCTACCCTATGTTTTACCCTTTTATTTTAAATTCCTAATGATGGGGTATGTTTTCACACCTCCCCCATAATTACCTTGTGACATATAAATAATGTAATACCCATTTACCTTTCATTAATCCCTCACAATAACACTCATTACCAGGAAGAAACGTTTGTAAGGGGTTTCTCATATCACTTTCATTCCTTTGAGATTTTCATTGTTCGCCACTTATTTCATATATGTGGTATATGTGTTCTACCATTTGATATATAATAACATTATTCTCTTTATATTCATGTTATTTAATGATTCATTTTATGTTCATTATGTTCTAGTAATATGATTCGATTGATTACATTGTGGTAAGGGACTTTGTCTCAACTACCTTTTTGTTGTGACTATCTTTGTATTGTTCACCTAATAATCATTATGTGGTGTACCTACTGCCCATTTGAAGAAACTCCGACAAGGAGTGAAAGCTCTGAAAAAGGGGAAAACACATGCCACATAAGGATAAACTGAAAAAAAAATGAAAAACTCAATCCAAAATGGTTTAACCGTGCCCACAACAATGGATGAGGTTTTCATAAACTGAAATCCATGAGATAAACTGATCATTCATAGGCCCTTTGTCATGTGCTTTTACAAATAAACTAGGTACATAAATGTAAAAACACCGTATGTAAAATTGTATACAGTTTAGACAAAAAACATAACCATGAAATAAGATTATTTATATTTAATATTAATATAATTTCAAATGAAAACTGATCTAAAATGGGCAGTAGGTACATCACATAAGTATTATTAGGTGCACAATACAAAGTCAGTCACAACGAAATGGTAGTTGAGACAAAGTCCCCTACCACAATGTAATCAGTCGAATCATATGACCAAAACTTAATGAACACCAAATGAATCATTAGATAACATAAATATAAATAGAATCATGTTATTACATATCAAATGGTAGTACACATATACTATATACAAGAAGTAAGTGGTGAATAATGAAAATCTCACAGAAATGAAAGTGAGATGAGAATCCCCTTAAAAAAATTTCTGCATGGTAACGAGTGTTATTGTGAGGAATTAATGAGTGGTAATGAGGTATCACATTATTTATATGTCTCAAGGTCAGTATGGGGGATGTGAGAGAACATACCCCATCATTAGGAATTAAAAATAAAAGAGCACCACATAGGGGATATTCTTGAACAAAAGTGAGAGAGAGGATCCCATACAAAGATTGTGTCATTAGAGTGACAATAAATCAATGAAATATTTATGTGTGAAAAATAAAAAACCACAAAATATAAATGTATATCTAGTATAAAACAATCATAGGTCATTCACACATATTCGTGGAACAATGTAACCAATGAAATATATGGTTAACTCAAAAAATGAAAATTGAGTTCAGCAATCCCTTACCTTTTGCTCGAGTGTGTTCTTCGTTTGTTTTAAGGACCTGAATAACAAAATTTTGATCCATTAATTAATAAATCCAGAACCTAATATAAATTTAATTTATTTTCCACAATCTTATTCGGTTCATTCATATCTCTTTTATGGGTTTAAGAGGTTCAATTTTCATGTTTTAGAAGCATTTTCTTCTTTAGTTTTCCTGATTCGTTTACTTGTTTTCATGAATGGATGTTTATTTGAAATGTGGTTAAACATACATAATTTTTAATATATCATATAAATGAATTTAAGGAGATATAAATTATTTTAGTTTAAATACCATGATGATGATTCATTAGTTAAAAGTTTGTTATAAATATTCTGATTAACTTGGTCATTTTGTTCATAATGAACTTGTTTTCAATTATTATCTTATATTATGAGTGTCCAAGGATTATAGAACATTAATGAGATTAAATAAAAATATTATTATCTATTTAACCCATTAAAATAGTTTCATGACTAGTAATTAGGGAGAATGTGAATAACGGAACTTCGTCATCCATAAAGGTTATAAATTAGAAACTCATGGGCGTCGATTTTGTTTATAAAAATAAAAGAGAGGGAGTAAGGATATTGATGACAATTCTTAAAATCACATGATATAATTACTGTATATAGATGATACTGGAGTTTATCATGTTCATTTTGAATGAGTAGGTGAGGATAGAAAAATAAAAGAGATGAACTTGAAAATAAAAGAATAGGTGAGTCATCCCTTATTAAAATTCGGCAGCCTAACGGCGTCGCTTAAAATTTCATAAAATGAAATGACGAGAGAAAAAGGGTATCTCGTCATATTAAACTAAAAAATAAAATTAATAAGAACACATAAAATAAAACCCCAATATATCAGAATATAAAATCAAATAGATAACATAAAGGAAGTGACGACTAAAAGAAGAGAATAAATGATTCCCTTACCATGTAGAGTAACTCCTAGATCTTGAAGGATTGGACCTTGGGGGCTTAAGAACACCTTGGTAGGACTCTTAGGTAGGTAATAACACTATTTCTTTGAGGATATTGAGTTTGGAATGAAATATAATGAAGGGGGGTGAGTGGGTATTTATAGTAATTGAGAGAGAGTTTTTTATTAATTAAAAGGGACGCCTCGTTAGTGGTTTTCGCAAAACCATGGGATTTCCCATGGTATTTTCCCATAGTTTAAGTCACTTGGGACAAATAATGTCATAACATACATTACACAAGTCTACCAGACTTTTATATTAATAATTACATCATTATGATGTCATTAAACTATAGAAAACTCAAATCTGTATTTTTATTATTCACGAAAAATTCAAGTATTTTAGAAAAATCCCAAAAATCCACCCTAACGGTTTTTCTATGTGTAGAATTAAAAAATGAACTCCATTTTTTGAAAATAATTTTCTACGTATTTTTAATTTAATTTTTAAATAAAATCATATTTAATTCGAAAAATAACAATTTAAAGGTATAATTAGATTTGTATTACATTGAAAATTCAATTAACTTTGCATTATCTTATTACCTTAAAAAAATAAAATATTATCATTATTTACTATTTATATTTGTCATATTACTATTCATATTACTATTCATATGGATATGTTACTATTTATCAAAAAATCAAGTTTCTTCTATCAGACTCCAAAAGATTTACTGGTCATAACTCTAGATGACTGTTTTTCGAAATTGAAAACATAGAAGTGGAAAATTTATGCTTAATGGATAGAATATAACTTTCTCCTATAATTTTTTGTGTCACAAAAGACATAGTGATTCATCCAATATGGGCTATCTAATGAATAGAAATTATTTAAGAGGAACATACCATAAAACATTTTGGGTGTTATATTATTCCCTCCTTCGAAAAATTACATCCTCGCAATTCATTTCATAACCACAAAAGAAAGCTCTATGATGTTCTTACCACATCCCCCATCATAGAGGATCCTCATATGCATTCAGCAGAAAACCCAAATTGATTCTCAACTCCTCTATTTCTCTAACCCAGAAACACCTCGGATATAATAAGTTGAACTCTTAAATTGAACACTCGGCCTTGTAGAGGGAGGCTCGAATGGTAGAAAGTTTGGAAATGTCTGAATGGACCAACACATGAAGAAATCACCGAACTATGTCTCGACTGAGGACATCTAAGTCGTAGACGTTGTTGTATAGACTAAACTCTCGAGTTGGTACATCTAGGCCGCACAAAGGTTTCCCTCCAAATAAGCCTCTTGAAAACATAACCTGGCCGTGTAGTTTCGGCCTAGGGTGAAACATATGAAAAGCCCTTCGTGGTATTTTCCTCTTCGCCTATACTTGGTCAATTATTCCATGGCTATGCGGTAGTAAATGGAAGCATTACCTTGACAGGTGTGGAGAATTGTCGGATTTTTTGTCACTTCATATAGTTGTTTAAATGTTTTCCGCAAGTTTGCGAGAGGTAGGTACTTCTCTTCACAGGTTTTGATCGCAATAATCTCCAGTACCTCAATAGGAAGAGATAACATATGGTTTTGTCCTTCCATCTAAAAATTTATTATAAAATTTCACTTAGTGATACTCATTCAAAATTATAATCGATGAAAGGATAACAAAAAAAATATACAATCAGTTATATTCTTATATAACCACTAGTTAAAAAAGTAAAATACGGCTAATGGTTTCCCCAGTACCCTAATATATAAATCCTCAAAACTAGTTCAATGCTTTCAATCTCCCAGAACTATATGTAACCTGAGAAATCTGGTTTGATGTCGTGGGTGCACTTGTGCTGTCTCCAGAGTCTGACATGTAGGGTGTACAACTATGAGACTTTCGTATGTACTTTTTATCTGTATAATGAACGGGAGGCTTCATACGCAAGGATGCCAAAGTCCATTACCTGACCAAAATGACCATAGGACAGGACTTGACACATTTATGCCGCACGGAGGTCTCCCGCAGCTGCAACTTCTTGGAAGACCGTGAGGGATTGGCTGCCTTCCGCTGTGGTGAAGTATCTAAAAATTCCCACACAGTATTTTCCCCATCGTGCATAGGATGGAAACTGGGCTTGCATCATAATGATGTAATCCAGACCCGCTCTTCCGTGGAGTTTAAGTACTCAGGGAGAATTGGATATGTCATAGAGATGTTTGCATGAAATACAGATATAGGCATAGGTTATAGAATTTTTGTGGCTGGATATTGAAATTATGGTTTCCAGGGCCTCATTGAGAAGAGATAGAATATTAGTACCTTCATTTTCCATTTGAAAATTAAGAAAACATCGTTCTTTGTATTTACTAAGTAAGGTTTTCATTTTTCAGTTATGGTTTTCTAGAGTTATCCAAACCGAATCGTCTGGGGAAAATTTACACTAAACTCCTTCATAATGGCTTCTAAACAAAATGTGAATTATCCTAAGCATATCCCCTAGGAGTTTCTTAACCAAGAGAGCAACAAGGACCATTGTCGTGTACCATGATACCCCGGGTCAAGCCCAAAACTCCTTGTCGAAGCATTCACTCCTAGGTGCCACTGTGCCAGAGCCACCTCTACCTGATCGTGTCTTGATATGAGATTATGGATATTTAATGTAAATATAATCTCAAATGAAAATTTATCTCAAATGGGCAGTAGGTAAACCACATAAATATTATTAGGTTCACCATACAAATAAAGTCACAACAAAATATTAGTCGAGACAAAGCCTCTTACCACAATGTAATCAGTTGAATCATATGACCAGAACTTAATAACCCTCAAATGAATCATTGAATAACATTAAATATAAATAGAATCATGTTATTATATATCAAATTATAGTACACATATACCACATATAAGAAATAAGTGGTGAACAATGAAAATATCACAGAAATGAATGTGAGATGAGAAACCCCTTACAATCATTTCGGCTTGGTAAAGAGTGTTATTGCGAGGGATTAATGAGAAGTAAAGGGGTATTACATTATTTATATATCACAATGTAATTATGAGGTAGGTTCTAAAACATACCCCATCATTAGGAATAAAAAATAAAAGAGCACAACAAAGGGGAGATTCTTGAACAAAAGTGATAGGGAGGATCCCTTAAAAAGATTATGTCATTAGAGTGATGATAAATCAATGAAATATTTATGTGTCACAAATAAAAATACACAAAATATAACTTTATATATATTATAAAAAATAATAGGTCATTATAACATATTATTGTAAAAATTTATCCAATGAAATAGATGTTTAACTTAAAGAAAGAAAATTGAGTTAAGCAATCCCTTACCTTTTGCTCGAGTGTGTTCTTATTTTATTTTAATGACCTGAATAACAGAATATATATCCATTAATTAATAACTCCATATCCTCCTATACATGTAATATATTTATTATAACCCTATTAGGTTCATTCATGGACCTTTTAATGGGTTTAAGAGGTTCAATTTTCTGGTTTTGGAAGCATTTTCTTCAGTAGATTTCATGATTCATTTACTTGTTTTCATGAATGGAAGTTCATTTCAAATGTGGTTGAACAAATAGAATTGTTAATATATCTTATAAATGAAATTAAGGAGATATAAAGTATCTTATAATTATTTTGTGTTATATATCATGATGATGATTCATTAATTAAAAGATTATTACAAATATTTGGATTAACTTGTCAGTTTTGTTCATAATGAACTTGTTTTGAATTATTATTTCATATTATGGTGTGTAAATATTTCATAACATTAATAAAATGAAATAAATTTATTCTTATCTAGTTAGACCATTAAAATAGTATCATGACCAGTAATGAGGGAGAAAGTGAAGAATGAAACTTCGTTGTCCACAAAGGTTGTAAATTGAAACCTCATGGATGTTGATTTCGTTTATAAAAATAAAAGGGTGGGAGTTAGGATATTGATGATATTTCTTCCATTAACATGATATAATTCCAATATATAGATGATACTGGAGTTTAACATGGTTATTTGGATAGAGGAGGTGAGGAGAGAAAAATAAAATTGAAGAAGATGAAAATTAAAGAAAATTTGAGAGATCCCTTGTGAAAATTTAGCAACCTAACGGCGTCGCTTAAAATTTTATAAAATGAAATGATGAGAGAAAAATGGTGTCTCATCATATCTAAATAAAAATGTAAGTAATAATAACACATAAAATCAAACCCCAACATATGATAATATAAAATCAAATAGATTACATAAAGGAAGTTTCAACTAAAAGAAGAGAATGAAGGATTCTCTTACCTTATAGTGTAACTCCTTGATCTTGAAGGATGAGACCTTGGAGGATTATGGACACCTTGGGAGGACTCTTAGAGAGGTAATACCACAAGATATTCGAGGATATTGAGTTAGGAATGAATGAAAACGAAGGGGGTGAGTGGGGAATATAATATTTAAGAGAGAGTTTTCTATTAATTAAAAAAGACACCTCGTTAGTGATTTTTGCAAAACCATGGGCTTGACCATGGTATTTCCCCATGGTTTAAGCCAATTGGGACACCTCATGTCATAAGATTCTGTAAAAAATTCGACCAACCATTTATATTAATAATTACATCATTATGATGTCATTAAACTACCAAAAACTCATATCTGTATTTTTATTATTCATGAAAAATTCAAGTATTTTAGAAAAATCCCAAAAATTAACCCTAACCATTTTTCAACATGTAGAATTAAAAAATGAACTCAATTTTTTGAAAATAATATTCTAGGTATTGTTAATTTAATTTTTAAATATAATCAATGTTAATTCGAAAAAATAACAATTTAAAGGTATAATTAGTTTTGTATTACATTGAAAATTTAATTAACTTCTCATTATCTTATTACCTTAAGAAAATAAAATATTATCATTATTTACAATTTATAAGGGTCATATTACTATTAATATTACTATTCATAAGGGTTTGTTACTATTCATCAAATAATCAAGTTGGTTTTATCAGACTCCAAATGACTTACTGTTCACAACTCTAGATGACTGTTTTTCAAAATTAAAAACATATAAGTGGAAACTTTATGTTTAATGGATAGTATATAACTTCTCCTATAATGTGTTGTTTCACAAAAGACTTAGTGCTTCATGAAATATGGGCTATCTAATGAATACAAAGTATTTAAGAGAAACATACCATAATGTTTTGGGTGTTATATTATTCCCTCCTTCAAAGAATTGGATCCTCGCAATTGATTTCATAACCACAAAAGAAAGCTCTCTGATGTGCTTAACACATCCCCCATTGTAGAGGATCCTTAGATGCGTTCAGCAGAAAACCCAAATTATTGCTCAACTCCTCTAGTTCTCTGACCCAGACACACCTCAGACAGAAGGGGTTGAACTCTTACATTGAACACTCGAGCTTCCAGAGGGAGGGTCGAATGGTAGAAGGTTAGAAAATGTCTGAAGGGACCAACACATGAAGAACTTGCTGAACTATGTCTCAAATAAGGACATCTAAGTTGTTGACATTGTTGTACAGGATAAAATTGAGGTGTTGTTTCATGTAGGCCGCACAAAGGTTTCCCTCTTAATCCGCCTCTTGAAAACATAACATGGCCAGGTAGTTATGGCCTAGGGTGAAACATAGGAATGTCGTTCTTGGTATTTTCCTCTTCACCTATACTCAGCCAATTGTTTCATGGCTATGTGGTAGTAAATGGAATAATTCCCTTGATAATTTTGGAGAATTTCTAGACTATTTTTCACTTCATATAGTTGTTTACACGTTTTTCACAAGTTTGCGAGAGGTAGGTACTCCTCTTCACAAGTTTTGATCGCAATAATCTCTAATACCTCAATAGAAAGACATAACATATGGGTTTTTCCATCTATCTAAAAATTTATTATAAAATTTCACTTAGTGATATTTATTCAAAAGTATAAATGATGAAAGGATAAAAAAATAAGAGACAACAAGTTATATTCTTATATAACCACTGGTTCAAAAAGTAAAACTGGGCTAATGGTTTCCCTGGACCCCTAATACACAAATCCTCAAAACTAGTTCAAATCATTCAATCTATCAGAACCATATACAACCCAAGCAATCTGGTTTGATATCGTGGGTGCACCTATGTTTTCCCCAGAGTTTGACATGTGGGGTGTACAACTGTGAGACGTCTGTATGTACTTGTTGTCTGTATACCGAACAGGAGGCTTTGTACTCAAGGATTTCGAAGTCCATTACCTGACCAAAATGGCCATAGGATGGTATTGACACATATATGCCTCATGGTGGTCTCCCACTGCTACAGCTTCATGGAAGGCCATGAGGAATTGGATGCATTTCGCTGCGGTGAAGGATATAAAAAGTACCTCATAGTATTTTCCTCATCGTGCATAGGATGGAAACTGGGCTTGCATCATAAAGATGTAATCCAGACCCGCTCTTCAGTAGAGTTGAAGTACTCGAGGAGAATTGGAGATGTCATAGAGTTGTTTTCATGACATACGGATATGGGCGTAGTTTATATAATTTTCATGGCTGTCTGTTGAAATTATGGTTTCTAGGGAATCATTGGAAGAGAAAAAATATTAGTACCTTCATTTTCCATCTGAAAATTAAGAAAACATCATTCTTATTATTTCTTAAGTAAGTTTTTCATTATTCAGTTCTGGTTTTCCAAAGTTATCCAAACTGAATTCTCTGAGGAAAATTTACATTAAACTCCTTCATAATGAATTTTAAAGAAAATGTGAATTATCCAAAGCATATCCCCTAGGAGTGTCATAACCAATAGTGCAGCATGGCCCGTTGTCGTGTACCAGGATACCCTGGGTCATGCCCAAAACTCCTTGTTGGAGCTTTCACTCGTAGGTACCTCAGTGCCAGATCCACCTCTACCTGCTCGTATCCAGACAATGAGGTATTTTATAGAAGGATTCACATAATATATTCCTTACCAAAATACTAGGATATTCTTTTACATTTATCCTCAAATACTGCATTAGGGATTTGTTCCCTACTATAAATTTCCTACTCTAGTTTCCATGTTTTCTATTAAACTTCCTCTAATACCAACTATAATAAACTTTTAACTAATGAATCAAAGAATTTTTCATGAAGTACCAACTCTTGTGAATCCGAATATTTTTAATAACCGTACAAGAATACCCTGGTATTTTGGTAAGGAATTGGTAATGTGAAACAATCCCAAATTCAAGGGGAATAAAAGGTATGGGATTTCTTGAGGGGTCTGGGTATTTGAGGATTATGTATTGTGTTCCTTTTTCTCGTATACAAATAATTCGAGGGTAATAATTTAATCATTTGGAGGAAACCCCTCAAGTTTCTTCATTTGAGACACATTAGTTTAGAGGCAAAACCTTTGAGTTTTTTTCCAAAAATCAGACGAGTTTCTACACACAAAACTAAACCATTTTTATTGTTAGGAGGAATAAATCCCCAAGCCAACATAATCATGTTAGCAGATGATTGGAGGGGATAATCACTGGTTAGTGGTTGTTTTACCAAGTGATATTATAGAAACTAATACCATGATAAAAAATCATTATTCTTTTGGACTCAAATGATCTCATTATGATTGTAATAATGAACTTGTTTACTGAATCATAAACAAATATGGCATGGTGAATAAATGAAAAACACACGCCATTAATAAACTAATATAGGGCCTTCATCCATAGATTTTTTCATAGTGAAAGCCTCATGGATAGTAATAACTGATAATGAATAAATAGAATTCTTATTAATTGGACGTCGTGTATCTATCATATGAAACCATAATACTATTATAACAGTTTAGTTCTGTGGGTAGAAACCCATCTGATTTTTGGGAACAAACTCGAAGGGTTTGTCGCTAACTGATTTGTCTCATGAGACCTACCGATGCATCGAGGCGCTATAGCAGACCCCACCCACCACTTCATGTCCAAATAATTCTTTATACATTGATTCAATACAATTGCAATATTCCTTTTCAATATCCGTATAGAGTAGAGTATACGGATTCATCAATATTTCCATAATTAAAATAATATTCCAAATAAACAACATATGTAAAATGGTATATAGTTTAGAAAATAAACATATCCATGATATGAGATTATGGATATTTGATATAAATATAATTTAAAATGAAAAGTGATCTCAAATGGACAGTAGGTACACCATAAAGGATTATTAGGTTCACAATACAATGATAGTCACAACAAAATGGTAGTTGAGACAAAGTCCCTTACCACAGTGTAATCAATCAAATCATATGAATAGAACTTAATGAAAATCAAATGAATCATTGAATAACATGAATATAAATAGATTCGTGTTATTATATATCAAATGGTAGAACACATATACCACATACAAGAAATAAGTGGCGAACAATGAAAATCTCACATAAATGAAAGTGAGATGAGAAACCCCTTACAAAAATTTTGGAATGGTAAAGAGTGTTATTGAAAGGGATTAATGATATGTAAATGGGTATTACATTATTTATATGCCACAAGGTCAGTATGGGGGAGGTGAAAAAACATACCCCATCATTAGGAATTAAAAATAAAAGGGAACAACATAGGGGAGATTCATGAACAAAAGTGAGAGAGAGGTCCTTACAAAGATTGTGTCATTAGATGAACAATAAATCAATGAAATATTTATGTGTGACAAATAAAAATCCAAAATATATAAGTGTATATAAAGTATAAAACAATCATAGGTCATTCACACATATTCTTGGAACAATGTAACCAATGAAATGGATGTTTAACTCAAAGAATAAAAATTGAGTTAATCAATCCATTACCTTTTGCTCGAGTGTGTTCTTCATTTGTTTTAATGACCTGAATAACAAAGTTTATCTCCCTTAATTAATAAATCCATAACCTCATATACATGTAATTGATTTAGTATAATCTTATTTGGTTTATTCATGGCCCTTTTAATGGGTTTAAGAGGTTTCACTTTCTTGTTTTCGAAGCATTTTCTTCCTTAGTTTTCATGATATGTTTACTTGTTTTCATGAATGGAAGTTCATTTAAAATATGGTTTAACATCGAGAATTGTTAATATATCTTATTAATGTCATTAAGGATATATAAATTACTTTAGGTTAAATACCATGATGATGATTCATTAGTTACAAGTTTATTACAAATATTCGGATTAACTTGGTCGTTTTGTTCATAATGAACTTGTTTAATATTATTATCTTATATTATGAGTTTCCAAGGATTCCAGAACATTAATGAGATTAAATACATATATTATTATCTGTTTAAACCTTTAAAATGGTTTCATGACCAGTAATGAGGGAGAAATTGATGAACGAAACTCCATCATCCACAAAGGTTATATATTGGAACCTCATGGACGTTGATTTCGTTTATAAAAATAAAAGGGAGAGAGTAAGAATATTGATGACAGTTATTCTATTCACATGATATAATTCCATTATATAGATGATTATGGAATTTATCATGGTCATTTGTACAGTGGAGGTGAGGAGAGAAAAATAAAAGAGATGAAATTGAAAATAAAAGAAAAGGTGAGAGATCCCTTATGAAAATTCGGAAGCCTAACGGTGTTGCTTAAAATTTCATAAAATGAAATGATGAAATCAAAGGGGTATCTCATAATATTTAAATAAAAAATTACAGTAATAAGAACACATAAAATAAAACCCCAATATATGAGAATAGAAAATCAAATAGATAAAATAAAGGAAGTGTCGACTAAAAGAAGAGAATGAAGAATTCCCTTACCTTGTAGGGTGACTCCTAGATATTGAAGGATTGGACCTTGGGGGCTTAAGGAAACCTTGGGAGGACTCTTAGAGAGGTAATACCACCAAATATTCTAGTTTATTTAGTTTTTAATGAAATAAAACTAAGGGGTATTAGTGGGTATTTATTGTAATTAAGAGAGTTTTTTATTAATTAAAAGGGACACCTTGTTAGTGGTTTTCTCAAAACCATGGGTTTTCCCAAGGTTGAAGCCACATGGGACACATAATGTAATAATATAATGTACACAAGTCAACCAGCCCTTTATATTAATAATTAAATCATTATGATTTCATTAAACTACCAAAAACTCAAATCTGTATTTTTACTATTCACAAAAAACTCAAGTATTTTTAGAAAAATCCCCAAAATTCACCCTAACCATTTTTCAATATGTAGAATTAAAAATTGAACTTCATTTTTTGAAAATAATTTTCTATGTATTTGTAATTTAATTTTTAAATAAAATCAAAGTTAATTAGAAAAATTACAATTTAAAGGTATAATTAGTTTTGTATTACATTGAAAAAATAATTAACTTCTTATTATATTATTACCTTAAGAAAATAAAATATTATCATTATTTACTATTTATAAGGGTCATATTACTATTCATAAGGTTATGTTACTATTCATCAAAAAAATCAAGTTGGTTCTATCATACTCCAAACGACTTGCTGGTCACAACTCTAGATGACTGTTTTTTTGAAATCCAAAACATAGAAGTGAAAAATTTATGTTTAATGTATAGAATATAACTTTATCATATAATCTTTTGTTTCAAAAAAGACTTATTGCTTCATATAATTTGGTATATCTAATGAATAGAAAGTGTTTTAGAGCAACATACCATAAAATGTTTTGGGTGTTATAGTAGATCATTGTGTTGTGATTTCATGTGATTATATGACATAAATATAAGAAGGAAATTTCCTTTGATAAAACATTGGGTCCTTACATAATTCCCCCCTTATAGAATTTCACCCTAAAATTCCATTTTACATTCTAATTCATAAACAGGTATGGTTACTTTTCCTTCATTGCCTCCTCATGTTCCTATGTTGCCTCTTAATACTTATGGTTTTTCCATAGTTCTTTGACTAGGTGAGTAGTATTGTTGCATAGACCATTATCTCTATGATGCAAGATCTTTACTGGATACTCCTTGAAATAAAGTTAATCCTCCAACTTTAACACATTTAAAGATAGTACATGTGAAGGATCTGGTATTTACTTCATTAAGAGGGATATGGGGAAGACATTGTGTACTTTAGACATAGTAGGTGGAAGTTCAAGTTGATAGGCCATAGCTCCGACTCTGTCAAGGATCTTGAAGGGTTCGATGTACATGGGACTTAGCTTTTGATTCTTCCCAAATCTCATGACCTTATTCCATGGTAATATGCAATGAAATATCAGGTCACCAACTTTGAAATCAAGGTCTCATTGATGATTTTCTGCATAACTCTTTTTTTCAAATTTGGGCTGCCATGATGTGATGCTAAATGGTTTTCACCTTCTCTACCATTTCATTGAACTTTTCAAGTCCAAGCATCTTATGCTCATAAATTTCATCCCAACATGTCAGTGTTCTTCACCTTTTCCCATAAAGGTCTTCATATGGTGCCATTCAGATGCTCGAGTGGAAACTATTGTTGTAAGAGAATTTGACCAGTGGAAGATGTTGGTCCAATATTCCTTTGAAGTTCATAGAACATTCTCTAAACATGTCTTCTAGTGTCTAAATAGTTCACTCGGATTGGCCATTAGTTTGAGGATAATAGGTTGTACTAAAGTTTAGTTCAGTTCTTAGAGCATTTTGAAGACTTTTCCAGAACATCGAGGTGAATCTCATATCTTTATAGAATATAATAGATAGTGGTACTCCATGAATCCTTACCAATAATTTGATATATATCTGTGAAAGTTTATGAAATGAGAATTCCTCTTGAATTGAAATAAATTGAATTGTCTTTGTAAGATGATCCACAATGACCCATATAATATTCTTTCCTCTGGAAGTCCATAGAAGTCCAGTGAGAAAGTCCACAATGATGTTCTCCCACTTCCATGTTAATACGGGTAGTTTTTTCATCATCCCCTTGGACTTAAATATCTAATCCTTCACTTTCTGACATACCAGACACTTTGATTAATACTCAACAATCTCCTCCTTCATATTGTCCCACCAAAAGTTCAATCATAGATCTTGATACATCTTTGTGCTCCCTAGGTGAATAGATAAGGTCGATCCTTTTACATAATTCAAAATATCCTTCTTTATATCTAGATCGGATGGTACGCATAATTGTGACCCAAATCTTACAACTCTTTCCTCATCAATCTTGAACATAGACGATTTCCAATTTCTAATAGCTTCCACCCTTTTCTAAATTTCCACATCTATTCTTTGAGGATCCTTTATTTTCCCCATGAGGGATGGTTTATAAATAATTTGACAAAGGATTGATGATATTACTCCCTTAATGATTCCCATGCACATCATTAGAAAATATAAAAGATCATATCATTTTTGATTCTCATCATTGATAAAGATGCACGATCCTTTCTACTTAGAGCATCTGACACCTTGTTTGCCTTACCAGGATGGTAGTGGACTGAGCAGTCATAATCCTTGATGAAATGTATCCATATTTTCTAGTGCATATTAATCTCTTTCTGTGTGAATATATATTTGAGACACTTATGATCAGTATATATCACACAATTCTCCCCATAGAGATATTTCCTCCATATTTTTAACGCAAAGATCACAGCCGCCAACTCTAGATCTTGCATAGGATAGTTTTTCTCATGGATTTTCAGTTTCTAGGAGACGTAAGCTATAAATTTATCATTTTGCATCAGTAAATATCCTAATAACTTATATGAAGCATCACTATATACCACAAGTATTTCTCCACTTGTTGAGTGTGTGAGTATTGGAACATTGATATGCCTCTTTTTCAACTCCTTAAAGCAGCTTTAACATTCTTGAGTCTAGAAATAACTTTACTCCATTATGTATAAGCTTGTTCACTGGGTTTCAAAATCATGAAAAGTTCTTCACAAATCATAAAAAATATCTGGCTAGACCTAGAAAGGTACAGATCATTATTTCAAATATTGGCCTCAACCACTCTTGAATTTTCTTTGTCTTGGAAGGGTCTACAGATATCCCTTTGCCAGTGATAACATGTCCCAAGAATGATACTTCCTCTATCCAGATCTCACATTTACTATACTTTTCATATAGATTCCCCTTTGCAATGTCTTTAACACAGTATTCAAATGCTCCTCATGTTCTTCCTGGCTCTTGGAGTATATCATAATATAATCAATAAAGACTACAACAAATTTTTCGAGGTAATCTATAAATAATCCATTCATTAAATCCATGAAATTTTTTTGGGGAATTAGTGAGTCTAAAGAGCATCACTATGAACTCATACTACCCATACCTTGTTTAAAAGGCAGTCTTGGGAATATCCTCCTTCCTCACCATTAATTGGGGATATCCTGGCTGAAGGTCCACCTTAGAGAAATAACTGACCCCAGAAAGCTGATCGAATAAGTCATCTATTTGTGGTAGTGGATACGTTTTCTTTATCATGATTTTATTGATCTCATAATAATCAATGTCGAGGTACATTGATTTATCCTTATTCTTGATGAAGAGGACCGGATCACCCCATGGTTAAGCACTCGGGCATATAAAACCCTTATCCAGATTCTCTTGTAACCGTTTATCCATCTCCTCAAGCTATACGGTGGACATTCTATAAGGTGTATTTGATATAGGTAGAGATCTAGGAATAAGTTAAATTGAGAACTCAACCTCTTGACTGGGAGGAAGACCATGCAACTCTTCAGGGAATACATCAGTGTAATCCCTCGCGATGGTCATGTCTTCAAGCCTGATTCTCTCATTTTTCTCAATTATTTGAGCTTGACATGAATTGTCATAAGGAATTAATATCCAAATATGGGAAAATGATTATAAAGGAGATTAATCTTCCTCTTTACACATGTATATAATTAAAGGATACTTCAGTATGTAAAGAGTGATCTCCCTTTCCCAACAGTTGATGTTGGATTTATATAAAGATAGTCAATCCATGCCCAAGATAGCGTTAAAATCCACTAAAAGAAGTATAAAGAGATTTTTTGGGAGGATCAATCAACAAACATTAACTGGGGAGGATTTATAAACCAAGGAAATAGTAATTTCTTCATTCCTTATTGTCAAAAATAACTTATCCTCCAAATTTTGAGGTAGTGTTTGAATAGTTCTACTAAAGTAGCATGATATGAAAGAATTCATAGAACCAGAATCAAATAGTACATTCTCTATTCTTGAATGAATAACTAGCATACTTGTCACCACATCATTTATCATCTCCACCTCATTATTAGTGATTGTATAAGACTTTCCTTGTTTCCTTGGAGGTTGTTGATGATTACCTCTAATAACCCTTGGCTTAGGGAAATTTTTTGCATAATCCCTATGCTCCTTGAAGTTGTAACACTACACTACATGATAAGTGTTGATCTGGACCTTATTTTATTCTTCCACATTAGTGGGATTTTTCATATCTATTTAGTATTTTTTAGCCATATGTCCCAACATTCCACATTTGAAGAAATTCATAGTTCCCATATGACAGTTCCCAGGATGTTTCTTCCCATTATTTTTACACGTGGGATGATTGGGATTCTTTCCATCATGAAATTTATTTGTGAAACTACCCACATTAGATTCCATTTTCCACTTGTTTTGCTAGGACAATGATACCACTGAGAGTATCTGATCTCCATTTCAACCTTAAGGGAACAACAAAAAATCTCCTCATATTTTTTGATGTCTCAAATCACCAACTCTTTTTTAGACTCATCTTTAGTATGCTAAATAAGCTATCTAACTTGCTTTCGGTGTTCATGAAAAATCAATAGGTGTACCTTGAAATCCCTATAAAGGTTTCTTCATACGCCTTGATTGACTCATCTTATTTCTTCTTGAGTCCAAGGTACTCTTTTTCCATCTTGGGATAGAGGGTTTTAGAAAAATATTTGTTGAAAAACATTCTCTTGAATTCCTCCCAATCCATGGAATTAATTTCCTCTATGGGATTTGTATTCTCGATCAGTTCCCACTACTAATAACCTTCCCCATTAAAATGATAGATCACTAGTACTACTTTCTCTTCTCCTGAGCACTTAAATATAGAGAATATATTTTCAATGGAGTTAATCCATTATTCCACAAGGAGGGGATCAGAATATCCACTAAACATGGGAGGAATTTTCCTCATGAAGTATTAAACGAGAACATTATCATTCCTTGTAGGAGTAGGGTGTTCCATGTGATTCATGTTATTATTTATTACCTGAGCTAGCTGACAAAGTACTCTCCTGATGTTTTAATCACCTGTTCCCATCATATTAGTCACATAGTTAGGGAAATCTTCAAATTCCCTATCACATTGATTGTGGGCACATGTTCTTCTATTTCTCACATTTATCTAAGAAAAAGAACATACAATTAGAGGTCTTGAATAATTATCTATTGAGCATAAGAATGAAACCTATAAAATAAGAGAATAAACATGTAAAGGAGAAGTATATCCTAACTTATGATTTACTTATGTTTCAATCTATGTTATCCTCAATCTATTTCATAACTTGTATTTTTATGGGGGGTTTTTATTCCCTTAATAATGGGTTTTATTAAGATTATTAATTTTCCAAAGCATATCCCCCGAGAGTGTCAATACAAGAGTGCAGCAAGACCCATTGTCGTGCACCAGTTCCTATTCGGGTCTAGCTCATATTAGTGTTTTTGGGATTTACCCCTAGATAAATTTGTGCTAGAGCCACTACTACCTATTTTTATCCAGACAGGGATTTATTTTCTTGATTAACCACTTAATCTATACTTACCAAAATTTAGGGGTGTTTTATTATACTTAGTCTCATTCTTAAGGTTCTTACTATAGTGCTATATTCCCAATATCAAAAAAATAACTAGATCATCCTCTAATACAAACAATAATGACCCTAGCCTTTTAAACATAACATTACATGATTTTAAGAATAATTAAACATCGGAGTACAAGTCAAGGATCGTAAAGTCTTGTGTCTTGGAAGATTATGTACATAAAACTGAAAACATGGAACTAAATAAAATATTTCATTATTTAATATTAAAATTAAGATCCTAACCTCCACTATGCTCAAACATCTGCCTAGGTTATCCTAGGGAATACATGAACAAAGGGATAAGCTAAATAGACCAGTAAGGGAATAACCATAATAATAAAGAATTAGCACATGGGATATAAGGCATGAAATGATGATATAAAAAGGCATGTAACATATGGAATCATAATATATAAACATGGAATCTAACAAACATGGAGCATAATAATGTGACAGAAACATGAAACATGAATTTATCACAATTCAAGTCTAACCTCCAAGATCGTTGCACATGGTAGCACACACCAAGGCTAACTGCTAAAACCATCACATATGGTAGCACAAGCCAAGGCTAACTGCCAAGATCGTCGCACATAACATCTCATGAGACTCAAATTTACCCAATGCATTGAAGATCTATCTGGGCACACCCATATTAATGTTTCATGAATATTTTTTCCACATAAATAATTATACATAATCAATCTTACATAAACATAGGGGTTACCCATGGAAAGAACTGGGTACCACAATCATCTCATAATGAATAAAAAATGGGTGTATCATAAAAATGTACATGAAAGAAAGAAAGTAAAATATACGTGTACATTCATAAGTTAAAATAGGCTTGTTTAATAGTATGTTAAGTTAGTTATAATTGTTAATATGTAAGATAAGTACTTATGAAATTTTATCATTAAAACATTTTTATGCGGTTTTAAGGAAAATACTATAGAGCCTTTAAAATAGAAAAGAAAACACTAATTTATAAAAAAAATAAGTTAACCAAGAAGGTTTTCATAATAAAAATACCAATTTTATAAATAAAATGGTGGCTTAAAATAGATGATATAGCTCACATTAAATTGGGTAAGATTTTGGGAAATTTCCTTAAAACAGGTTGGCTTATTAGGAAGTATGGAAGAGTGAATCACTTAAAAACATGTGTATCCCTAAAAGAGAAAGATGAAAGGGCCTTGATAAATTAATTTGGTACATGTAAACAAAATTTATAAGATTCACCTAAAAAGATAAGATAAATTCATTTTAGTAAACGGAAAATAAGGCAACCCAAAAGAATAAAGGAGGTTCGGGTAGAATCACTTATAGATTATTGGCATGGTATCGGGTGTACTTGAGTGGGATTAATGAGAGAGAAAGGGGTTTATCATCACTTAAACATAATGAGGGACTTATGGTGGAGGTTAAAATCATATCACATCATTATATATTACACATAAAAGGGTATAACATAGAGGATATTCTTGAATAAAAGTGAAATAGAGAGGATCCCTTACCTTAAGTTTGATGGTGTTATCCACTTGATATTGATGACCAAAATAATAAAATTAGGTTCATTAATTAATAATTAAAAAACATATTTTACATGTAAATTATTTATTATAACCATATTAAATTCATACATTTCCTTTTTTGATGTGTTAAGACGTTTAATTTCATTGGTTGGGTCTGTTTGCTTCCTTGGTTTTAAGGATCAGTTCACTTATATTCATGTTTCGATAAACATGTATGATGAGAGTTTTTTTCCAAAATTGATGTTATATGAAAATATTAAACATCCAAATGATTAGATTTTTATAAATTCATTTGGTTATTTGGAGTAAAGGCGAATCATTATATAAAATATTAATGATAAATGCTTCGATTAATTTAGCAGTTTTGCTCATTATTAACTTTTTTTGTATTATTATTTTACATCATGTGTGAAAAAGGATTACATAATAACATATAAGATAAAGTAAATATTTAATATTATAGTTCAACCATAAAAATGGTTTCATGTCCATAATTGTTGATTGTAATAGAAATTGATAACCAATCCTCCTTGACTGTGATAAATCAACACATCTTGAATGGTGTTTTCATTTCATTCATATAAAAGAAGGGGAAAGGAGATATGATAATGAATTATCACATTATCATAACAAAATTAAAATAAATTTATGGTAATTTATTTTTAATACCATTTGGATGAGTAGAGTTTAGAATAGAAAAGAGAACAAAGGAACATGAAAAGAAAATGAAAGAAAAGAAAAGAGAAATTTACCTCTTGATTCAATATTCCTAGAGAGCATCTTAAGGGGAAGGAATTTGGTATTTTTAGGATACCAATGGATGTTGGAAGTGGGGGAGGATCTTGGGGAGATTTTCGGGCAGATTTTTGGGAAGTCACATGGCTTGAGAGATGTGAAGATAAGAGGAGAGTGTGGGTGGTTTTTATAGTGGAGGGGGGAAGGGTTTACTTGTTATTTTAGTCATTAGATTTTTATTTTTCCATAATAAAAGAAATATTAATTATTTTTGTGACTAAAAATAGTAATATGTGCATGAGATTTTGAACCAATGTTTATTTAACTCATCCATGACACATGCATGATACAGAAATTCAGGTTTTAGCATTTATTATAAATTATCACATTTTACTATTCATAAAAATTCAAGTGTTTTTTAGAAAAATCCCAAAAATTCACCCTAAACATTTTTCAATGTGTAGAATCCAAAAATTTAATCCATTTTGCAAAAATAATTTTCTAAATATGATTAATTTAATTTTTAATTAAAATTACAATTTACTCAAAGAATACGAATTTTAAAACTATAACTGGTTTTATAATGCACTCGAATATTACATAAGGTCATATAAAATTATCTTCAAACCAGAAAAAATAAAAAATTAAATTTATTAACACATTTTAGGAAAATAAATTTTCTTTTAAATTAATTAATTAATTGCAATTAATTATTTATGAGTTACAAAAATACCAATACTTTTACTATGGTCATATTATCACTTATAAGCTGTCTAATTTTTATTTATACATTAAAGGGTGAGGTTACTATTATTTGGGAAGATTTACTATTCATAAGGGTCATATTAATATTCATAAGGGTAGGTTACTATTCACCAAAATTTAATTTTGTCTTATCGGACTCCAAACATCTTACTGATCGTAACTATGTATGTCAGATATTCAAAAATCGAAACACATAAGTAAAGATATTTTTGTTTAAAGGTCACATAGTACTTAGTAGTTCATTTTTTTGTGATTTCATGTGATTATATGACATAAATATAATAAATTAAATTACATTGATAAAACATTGGGTCGTTACATGAGAAGGGTTGTATATATGCTCTATTGAAATCTTGATGGACTCTTTAACTCCATCTTCACACTATTTTTTCATACGAGTAATGTTCATACAATTTTCATTCATATACATCCTATTAAATTCTTAAAATATTCATTTGGTACAGAAAATAAATAAATACACATATCATATTCAAAATAAAAGTATGATTATATTGAAAATTCTAATAAGGGGACCCAACATTTTATTATTTAAAAAAATTTCAATATTTTTTGAAGAAAATGTGTAATTTAATTTACAAATATAGTTACTCTAGTTGTGGAAGGTTTTATCAAATAAATTCATCCATAATGATCATGGGTACCATGTATTCAACTATTATTGCTCAATGTAGTTCAAGAAACATAGATGCATGTCTAAAAGAGATGGGGGATGAGTCTTAGGAAATAAAATGAAATAATAAATGTTCAGGAGATGAATCTAATGAGGATGAAAATTATCTCCCAAAATCTAATTTTTTCCAAATTGGGGATTTGGTGATGTACCATAAAAAAGTTCTTTGTTTTCTACCTAAAGATGAAAAAGAGAAACATTAGAAGTATGATCCTTATAAGAGGATCCTTGATTGGGTGACAATGGGAAGGCTTGGCTAGATGTTTTTACATGAACTCATGCTAAGATGGGCATTTTAGTTTCTACATTCAATGTAATCCTTCTATTACTCCATGAAAAAGAAAAGGAATTTGTTCTAATGACTTAATTTCATAAACTATTAGATTCCTATGAAACTAAGGTTGTATGAGTAGGGTCATGATGAATATATAATGGGTTGGATGGAGATAATTACATTCCCTTTCCATGGTGTTAATATCAATTTATATTATATAAGAGATGTTATTTTTTGTATCTACGATATCTATAAAATCTAATTTGATAATATAATTTAAATAGAAGGTTGTTATGTAAGAATTATTTTGGTTGCAATAAAAAATTATTATTTTTGAATTGATAAATCAATATGGATACTAATAGGAGAACCTATATTTCCCCATTTTCCACATAGTGTTTTAAAACAATTATTTAATTTTTGTAAACACAAATCACTATAACTTATCTCCCACGTATAATTTCAAAACCTTCATATTTATATCTAAAATATTATACTAATTCTTAATAAAATCCATACTACATGTATAGTTAGGATATAATATAATAAACTTTATATGGTTCTTCCACTACATTCATATATTGTATGCGTCTAAGATAAATGTGTTTTTAATTATAACTTCTTATTGGTGACTCTAAAATCAATCCATTACAATTATAAATTCTATAAATCCATTATACTTTCATTGTATTAACATTATTTTTATAATTTCACATTTAGAATCACAATTTATTGACACTTCTTAATAGAAATTCTAGAAAAAATACACATCTCAGATCTAGCATGCATCTAAATAATGTTTTAAATATATATGATCCCTAAACCATTCCATAATAGTCAATAATCATATAAAAGTTTTAAAATAAATAATTTCACATTATTCTACACAATAAAAACACTTCCCAACACTGAATTCAAGCACAAACTAAATGGAAATCAATGATAAAATAAAAAACATACAAAATGAATGAAATCATCATTAAACCCATATTCAATTTATGAGTAGAAATAGAAAAATAGTATCAACTATTTTTATCATGTTTTTATTAAAAATTTATTTAATTTATTTTTTATTTTTATGCTCACAAAAAACTACCTTTATATTGCATATAATGTTTCTTATATGTGTATTTTTAGAAGATAATATTCACTAGAACATTCATTCTAGAAATATATTCATCTAATTTATTTGCAGGAAATATTTTTTAAAGTATTATTGATGAGTTTTTGAGTGTTATGGAAACATTGTTCATACCCTATGTTTGTAAGCATAATGTACATTTTGGAAACCCTACGTTTGGAAGAAAGTGTATGAATTGTATACCCTATGTTTGAATGTAACACTACATTTGACAAAAGGAGAGTATTGTTTATCAACCCTATGTTTGTGAACAAACATACATTGTCAACCCTATGTTTTTATTTTTTTTATTACCTAAAGGAACCCTGAATTTGACTATTAAATAATAAAGATTCAAAATAAAGATATTAACTATGATTTTTCAAATAGTTTTTTGGAAATAATCACTTCAAAGATAATTTATAATCGGTTCAAAGTCTTTCATTCAATGGAATATATCATTTATATTCTTACAAGAATTTATGAATCTCTTGAATGATTTTAAATTCAAATATTCACAATTTATTGTGTAATATTTATGGATATGGTTGGACGTAGATCTATTTGAACTATAGTATAAATATAGATATAGTATTCATCGGAAAAATGGAGATGAGATACATAATCAATATATGCATTGGAAAGAAAGAGATATGTTTGAAAAATAATAAGTGTGTCATTGCCTTCAAAGCTACACTTTGGATACAAACATGTTTTGATCTATCTTATTGACTCATTATTGTCACTACAGCTACATATTACTATTACATCTTCTTATAAAAGTTCAATGAATCATTATTCAAATATACACTTTGGAGACATACATGTTTACAAATCTATCTGTAGTTTTTTCTATCCCTTTTTGAGGAAATCCTATCCAACACTAAAAATCTATTGTCTTTTATGCATTATTGAATATCTAAATACATCTTTCAGTTGCTGCTACAACTATAAAGAAAAACATGTGTTCTCAATCAAATCAATCTTTATTGATTTATTTGAGTTTTTTATACTCGGACTATTCCATTTTTTTGGTAAAGTTTTTGATTCTTATGTTAAGCTTTGGATTTTTATTTCCCTTTAAAATAAATATAAGCTCTTGTAAGATCCTTGTAATGTGTCAACTACCTTCACTCGGTTGTTAAGAGGTCTCTAGATAAAAGGAACTACTAGTGAAAATCTCCAAGATCCTGGAGTAGAGCATTGGTGGAGTGGAATATGTGTTCTTTGGGCCATGAAAAAATATATATCACTCTGTTATTTTCCTTATTTGTTTCTAATTATCACTCATCTTTTATAGATAAGGAAAGGTTCACTTCATAACAAGATATGTGTAACGGCCTGGTAATTTATGAATGAAATTACCTTTCTTTTAATGTCTTATAAAAAACAAATGCACTATTTTTTTATTATTGGGTTTAAATGAACACTAGGTATCATTAAAATTGATAATTTATCCATTGAACAATGATAACATGATTGATAAAAATTTAAGGTTTTTAAAAATAATCCTTTCGACACAAAAAAAAAATACGATAGCCTCATCCAGTAGACTCGGGTCGTACGAAGATCATTTATCCGAGCTCAGAAAGGAGGTAGCATTACTAGGCTTTTCTCTTGATTAATCCCAAGCTGAGATTCAACATGTTAATCTTGAACAAAATCGCCTATGGGAGAAGTTAATGTTAATATAGATTACCACCTCGATGATGTTATTTGAGCGGTCTCAATAGTTTGTCACCATCACACACCTTACCCTTAGGTCTTATACGGTTGTTATAAGGGGTTAAGTAATAAGGTATTAGTTACTTATTGTTTAATCCATTTTTATAAATAAAAGTTTGATTCCATCAATTCCATTATGAGAATAGTTTTTTTTAAAATATAATGAATTAGATAAAAAAATTCAGGTAAAATGGTACTTTTTAGAAATATATAAATTATTATATTAAACTATGTTTTTATTGATTATTCTATTATAATAGTGTTATAAAAACACTCCTTTTAATTTTAAGTGATGATTATATTAATTCCTTATTGTTTTTACTCTATAAATGTTTAAGTATTTAGTTTGATAAGAATTATATTTTTATACGATAAAACTTAAATTGTATTTTTAATTAAAGAATTTATTTTGATGAATTAATGAATTTTTGGAATAAATAATATTTTAATAAAATATTATTATTACATAATTTTTAATAAATATAAATGATCATATAATTTTTATGATATCAAATGTAACTTTCATTAATGTTTGAAAATTATTTTTGTCAAAACCCGTCAATTTTCAATAAATAGAGGTTTTTATTTTAAAAGTGAAAATTCAAATATTTAGAAAAATATTTAGATAGAATCGGTGTTTTTTTTGGAATCAGGATGTCGAAATTATCCAATAGTGAATTTTTGATAATTTTCTGAGACAATCCAATTTTTGGGTAAAAATTAAATACTATATAAATATATAATGTGTTTTATAAAAACATAATGAACCAATAGTGATATTATAAAATACCATAAAAGGGGTATTTGACAAATATATGTTTTACCTATAAAATAATGTGATTTTATATTTGTTTTATTAATTTTATATTGCCTTAGTGGACCCTACAAGACATATAAATTATTTTAACATTTTTAAATGATTTCCTTGAGAGTGTGACTCACCTCCACATATGAAAGCCTAATATTTTAATATGTTCAGACCATGGACTTATAAAATATTGTATACCACTCCCCTTTGGAAGAAACCATGGGAAATATCTATAGGATTTTTTGTGGTCATGAATATTTTATTGTGTAGCATCAAAAACCTAAATAATAAAGAATTCCCTCTCCTTTCTTTTATAAACCCACCCAATATCCAATTATTCTACACTAAAACCATAGGGATATCAACCAACCTCTTCCACATACTCCCTAGAGTCCTCCCAAGGTGCCCCCAAGCTCCAAATAAGCCTCTCACAAGCCTTTGGGATCACACATCCAAGTAAGAGATCTACCCCCTCCTCTTTTATCAAGCATTTTTTCATGTTATGTATTTTAATTTCTTTAGTTCTTATGTTCAGAAATTAATAAATATCTTATTTAATGACCATTTTATTTATAAATTATTATATACCATTTTAATCTCATTTATCCCTCTTATTAACCCTAATGTACAGTTGTTACCATGCTGAATTTTTATAAGGTGTCCTTACATTCCTTCCTTTTTCACTTTTACCCAAGTTTATTCATTTTGTTATACCCTTTTATTTTCAATTAAAAAATTTGGGGTATGAATTTTCACCTCCTCTCATACTTCCCTCCTCATGTTTTAATGATGATATACCACTTTCTCTCTCATTAATGCCTTCTGTGTACACCTGTTACCACGCCGAAATTTCGTAAGGGATTTCTCTCTTCTTATTTCCATTCAAGTATTTCTCGCATCTTATGGAACTAAATTCAATTTAATATTTTGGGATATTGTGTTCCATGATACCATTACAGTCTATTTCATTTATAAATGTTGATATACCTCTTTATTGCTCATCAACCCAACTTATGAATTTCCATATGACGACGTTATTATGCCGAAATTGCACCGCGATTTTCTAAGCCAAACTCATTGTGTAGTGAATACCATACTCATTTCTCTATCATGGGTATTTTTCTTTATGAACATATAATTATTTAATGGTAATTACATGTATTTACTTCTCATTCCCTAATCGGGTGATAACTTGTGCTATTGAATGATTCCATGTTATATGATCTATGTGGAACACTTATGCATGAAATGAAATGTTTATGAAGGGTATGCCCTCATAGCGCTCCAATGCATTGTGTAATGTTTAGGATCATGATATGCCATGATCAATAAGGTTTTAATCATGCTAATTAATGTGAAATGAGTTTCTACTCATGCTAATCCATGTGCAATGAGCCTTAGCTCATGATAATATCATGTTGTGTGTCGTTTCCACATTTTCATGTTATGATAATCCTGTTATATTAAGACTTTATGTTCATGTTTCTACTTTTCTCCCTTGATATGCCTATTCCCTAAAAATTATTTTATTCTTCATGTTATTCCTTTTTAATCCCTTTTTGGGCTTTATAGATCACCCTTTTCTTATGCATGTCCTCAGGTTATCCCATGAAATGCTCAGTACAAAGGAATGTTGTGGTCATGTAAAAGAATTTTTCAATAAAGATGTTATATTTTATGTCTTAAGTTGTTATGTAATGTTCATAATCCCAAAATACTCTAGACCTATCAATATTATGGGTTGTATTAACTGTAATTTTATGTAATTATTGATTTTTAATTGTGTAATAAAAAGGTTTGTTAAAATTGTTATTAGAGAATAGGTTTAGTTATTTTTGGGATTAGGATTAGAAAACCCTATTGAAAGCCTTAGGGATAAGAAAAAGTATAATAAAAATATCTAAAAAATTTTGGGAGTATAGAGTATGTGTTTTATCAAGAAAATACATCCATCTCGGGATACGAACAAGTAGAGGTGGATCTGGCACAAATTTATCTAGGGGTAAATCCCAAAAACACTGGTTTGAGCTAGACTAGAATGGGAACGGGTGCGTGACAATGGGCCTTGATGCACTCTTGGATCGACACTCCGAGGGGATATGCTTTGGTAAATTCAAAATCTTAGTATGAATCATTGTTAAGGGAATAAAAAAATCCATAAGAATATATGTCTGGAAATAGATCATGGATAACTTAGATCAAAGCCTAGAAATTCATAAGTAAAGAAGATAAATGTAATTTATAAGTTATCCCTTTTTTCATTGGATTCCCCTTTATGTGTTAAAAACTTTAAGATAATCATCCTTGATTTTCCTTTTAATTCTAGCCAATGGCTGGTAATATAAGGAATATGGATAACAACCAATGCGAAGGGCAATGTGATGAATGTCCCAATGAGATTCCAAATCAAATGGTAGTGCAAGTAGGATATATAGTGATTATGCCAAACTAGCTGTCAAAAATCACAATTAACAATTGGAACATTATTGAATGGACAAGGAAATCAAGGAAGTGGAAGGAAACATCTCATGAAAGTTCATCTAATAAAGTTGATATGGGAAAGAAGCCCAAATTTCCTTCGTACAACAAGTGTGGAATGAGGCACCAAGGAAAATGTCACAAAGAGACTATGAGATGTTTTTGTGTGGAAAGGAAGGGCAAAAAGTATCCAATTCCTAAACCAAAATGGATAATATGATGAATGGAAACAAAGTTCCATCTATGGTATCAAATATAGTTTTATGCTATAAATGTGGAGAAGTTCAGAATTACCTAATACAATGCTCTATTGCAAGGGCTGAGAAGCATGATGATCATCAACAATCTCCTTGACCAGAGGTCACATGAAGTTATATACTAAGATGGATAAGGATGAATGAATTTCATGTAACCAGTATTTCAAATAAGTGTATGTCGTAATGCATTTCAATTAATTTCCTATTAGTATAGGTTTTATGTTTTCTAAGAACATTGAGTCCCCAATAGAAAAGATATTAAATCATTAGGGAACAAGTTTTTTATGTTTTGTATCACATATTGATGTTTGTAGGAATGTTCTTCTTGAAACTTTTATATGTCTCCCTTTGATAAAATTTGAGAAAAAATGAAAAAGTCATTACCTATGATTCAAGGCAATTGAAATTTCATGAGAAGAACTACCCAACACATGATCTGAAGTTGGCTACAGTAATATTTTCTTTGAAAATTTTGCGAAAATACTTCTTTGGGGAGAATTTTGAAATATATATGGATCACAAAATCCTAAAGTATATATTGACATAGAAATAGTTGAATATGCGCCAATGAAGATGGTTATATTTTATCAAAGACTATGACTACTCAATCCATTACCACCCTGAGAAAGCGAACAAGGTGGTAGATGCTCTATATAGAAAGGACCCTGTGATTCTATCATTGATGAGAATTTAAAAGGATATAATCTTATTAGATTTGATAAAGATAGACATTGGAATCATAAAGAAGGGAACCTCATCAATCCTTTCACAAATTATTGCTCAACTATCTCTTTTGGAAATGATAAAGGATGCTCAAAAGGATAATGTGTGAATTCAGAAGAATGTGGAAACTATCAGAAAAGATAAATCCTCAGAGTTAAATGTTAATGAAGAAGGAATTGTTAGATTTGGGTTAAGACTATGTGTTCCATCAAATCCAGAGTTAAATAAAGAACTTTTGGATGATGCACATAGTTTGAATTTCCCTATTCACCCAAGAAACCCAAATATGTATCGAGATCATCAAGAGAATTATTTGTGGGATAACATAAAGAAGGACATTTCTGAGTATACATCAATGATCCTTATATGCCAACAAGTGAAGGCTGATAGGAAGAAGTATAAGGGGATGATTCAACCATTACATATACCAACATGGAAATGGGAAAACAACACTATGGAATTTTTCATCGGACATATGAAGACATCCAAAGGAGACAATGCTATCTGTGTTGTTGTGGATCATCTTAAAAATAATGCACACTTCATTTCAATTTAGGAGGATTTATCATTGGATCAATTGGAATGGATATATATTAGAGAAGTGGTAAGGATACATGGAGTACCACTTTTGATTGTACCCAATTGTGATCCATGATTAACCTATATGTTTTGGAAGAGTCTCCAACACTCTCTGAATACTAAGATGAACATCAGCATGACTTATCATCCTCAAACTGATGTGCAATCTAAGAATAATATCCAAACACTTGAGGACATGTTGAGAGCATTCTCAATGGACTTCAATGGATGATGAGATCAATATCTTTCTCTGGTTGAGATCTCTTACAACAATAGTTTCCACTCAAGCATCCAAATGGATCCTTATGAATCCCTTTATGGGAAGTGGGGTCGAACACTAATATGTTGGGATGAAGTTGGGGAGCGGAAACTTATAGGTCCAAAAATGGTCGAATAAATGGTGGAGAAGGTTAAGACCATCCAGCAGCAAATTCAAGCTGCTCAGAGTCAACAAAAAAGATATGCTGACAACCATCGACGAGACCTAGAGTTTGATGTTAGATACATGGTATTCCTCGACATATCACCATGGAAGAGAGATATGAGATTTGAGAATACGGGAAATCTTAGTTCAAAGTACATCATCCCTTTTGAGATTCTTGACCGCATTGGAGAAGTGGCCTACCAACTAGCACTCCCACCAAACATTTCTAGAGTACATGATGTATTCCATGTATCACTCTTGAGGAAGTACATACCTAACCCATCGCATGTACTCAATCCATAGGTAGTACCACAGGATAATGACCTCTCCTATGAAGATAAGTTGGTGAAGATATTAGATCATAGAGAAAACTTTTATACAAAATAGGATGATTCCCCTTGTCAACGTGTTGTAGAGAAACCACAAGTTTAAAGAAGAAATTTTGGAACCGGAGGAAATGATGAGGTAGAGTTACCCTCATCTGTTTAAGTGTGGGAAAAGAAAATCTTGAGGGTGAAATTTATTAAGGGGGAATGTTGTAATGACCTGATCATTTATGAATAAAATTCCTTTTATTTTAATGTCTTATAGAAAACACATGCACTATTTTTTTATTATAACTAGGTTTAAATGAACACTAAGTATCATCACCTTTGATAATATAGTCGTTAAAAAGTGATCACATGACTGATATAAATGTAAGGTTTTAAAAAAATCCTTTAGAACGAGTCAAATCGGAGGATGGCCTCATCCAGTAGACATGACCCATACAAAGCTCATTTTTTGGAGTTCAGAAAGAAGTTAGTGTCACTGGGATTCACTCTTGACCAAGCCCAATACAAGATTCAACACGTTAATCTTGAAAATAATTTCCTATATAATAATTTCATGTTAATATATATTACCACCCGAGTGATGTTATCCGAGCCTCCCCAAGAGTATGTCACCATAGTGCACCTGTCCCTTAGGTCTTATGTGGGTGTTATAAAGGGTTGTGTAATATGGTATTAATTTCTTATTTTTTAATCCTTTTTTATAAGTAAAATTCTTATTCCATCAATTCCTTTATGATAATATTTTTTAAAAAATATAATTAATTAGATAAATTGATTTTTTGGACGAAGTGGTACTTTTTAGAAATATATAAATTATTATATTAAAATAAGGTTTTATTTATAATGTTATTATAATGGTTTTATAAGAACACTACTTTTAATTATAAGTGATGATTATAATTATTCTTTATTTTTTTACTCTTTAAAAGATTAAGTATTCAGTTTCATAAGAAATATATTTTTATATGATAAAACTAAAATTGTATTTTTAATTAAATAATTTTTTTGAAGAATTAATTAATTTTTGGAATAAATAATATTTTAATAAAATATTTTTATTATATAATTTTAATTAAATATAAATGATCATTTAATTATTACGAAGTCAAATGTAATTTTTATTAAGGTTTGGAAACTATTTTTGGTCAAAACCCGTCAATTTTCAATAAATGGGGGATTTTATTTTAAAAGTAAAAAATTCACATATTTAGAAAATTATTTATATAAAATGAATGTTTTTTTTGGAATCAGGATGTCTAATTTATTCAAAGGTGAATTTTTTATAATTTTCTGAGATAATTGAATTTTTGGGTAAAAATTAAATACCGTATAAATATATAATGTGTTTTATGACATCATAATGACCCAATAGTGATGTAATAAAATTATATAAAAGGTATTTTCGTCCAATATATGTTTTACCTTTAAAATAATGCTATTTTATATTTGTTTTATTAATTTTATAATGCCTTAGTGGACCCTCCATGACTTATAAAATATTTTAACATTTTAAAATGATTTCATTGAGAGTGTCACTCACCTCCACATAAGAAAGCCTAATATTTTAATTTTTTCGGCCCTTATCCTTATAAAATATTTTATTACACTCCTCTTTGACAGAAACCATGGGCCAAAACAATGTTATAGTTTGTAGTTTTGAATATTTTAATGTGTAGTGTCCAAAACCTAAATAATAAAGAATCCTCTCTCTTTTCCTATATAAACCCACCCAATCTCCCATTACTATTCACTCAAACCATTTGTAGCTCAACCAAAATCTACCCCATACCCCCTATATTACTCTAAAGGTTCCCCAAATCTCCCACTAATCCGCTCCAAAATCTTTGGGATCACACATCCAGGTGAGGGATCTTCCACCCTCCACTTTTATCAAGCATTCAATTCATGTTATGTATTTTAATTTCTTTTATTACTATGTTGGGATATGTTATTAAATATCCTATTAAATTCAAATATGATTTATAAATTATGATATCCCATTTCACTCTCATTCATCCCTCTTATGAACCCAAATGTACACTCATTATGATGCTGAATTTTCATAAGGTGTCCTTACATTCCTTCCATTTTCATTTTTTCCCAAGATTCATTATGTTGTTATACCGTTTTATTTTAAATTAAAAATGTTGGGGTATTATTTCAACCCTCCCCCATACTTCCCTACTTATTTTTTAATGATGAAATACCACTTTATATCAAATTAATGCATTCTGTGTACACCTCTTACCATGCTGAAATACCGTAAGGGATTTCTCTCTTCTTATTTCCATTCAAGTATGTCTATAATTTTATGGAAGTAAATTCAATTTAATATGTTGGGATATTTTGTTACATGACAAAATTATTGTATATTTCATTTATAAATGTTGAGATACCTCTTTCTCTCTCATCAAACCAACTTATGAATTTCTATATGAAGACGTTATGCTGCCGAAATTGCACCGTGATTTTCTAAGACAAAATCATTGTGTAGTGAATACCATACCTATTTCTCTATTAGGGGTATTCGCATTTATGCACATATACTTATTTAATAGTACTTACATTTATATACTCCTCATCCCTTAATCAGGATATAAGTTATGTTTTTGAATGATTCCATGTTATATGATCCATGTGGCACACTTATGCATGAAATGAAATGTTTATGAAGGGTATGCCCTCATAGCGCTCCAATGCATTGGGTAATGTTTAGGATACTGATACCACATGTTCAATGAGGGTTTACTCATGCTAATTCATGTGAAATTATGGTTTATTTATGGTAATCCATGTTCAATGATCCTTGTCTCATTCTAATATCATGTTGTATGTTGTTTCCACATTTCCATGTTATGATAATCATCTTATATCATGCCTTCATGTTCATGTTTCCCTTGTGTTCCATTGATATTCTTATTGACTAACATGTATTTTATTCTTTATTTTTTCCTGGTTTACTACCTTATTGGGCTTTATAGCTCACCCTTTTCTTATGTATGTCCTCAGGTAATCCTATGCAATGCTAAGTACGAATGAATGTTGTGGTCATGTAAAATAATTTTTCATTAAATATGATGTATTTTATGTCTTATGTTCTCATGTAGTGTTCCTAATCCCCAATGAAACTAGAAATCTCTATATTCTAGGTTGTATTAAGTGAATGTTCATGTAATTAAGCATCTTTAAATGAGTAATAAAGGCCAGGGTTGTTATAATATGTGTTATGAATCTATCAAGGTTGTTAAAAAACATACATCACCCCACTCTTGTGTCTTTATCTTTTTCATAATCATTCCAACACAACAAGTGGTATAAATGGTTGGGCTCTACTGGAGTATTCTCTTATTGAAAATCCTTAAATATTTTTGTTTCTATTTTGATAAAAATCGAGTGGTATCAACATAGAAATGGGTTGGACTTTATCATTATAAATGATATCTACAAGAAATATCTGGAGAAGAGGTTATTTATCAAGCATAAAAAGGTCTCATTTTTTCCTGTGTTATATCAATAGCTCTAACAAGATTGAGTTAAATATTTTGATGATGATAAATCTCGAAATGGTTGATCTTAAAGAAGTTATGTTGATAATCTGTGCACCTTAATTTAAAGGTGATCATTACGGATGCTATAAATCTATCATGATTATCAATTTGAAAAATCTAAGTATAAGAGATTATTTAAAGGTTTTCAAGCCTTGAAAGATTATTAAAAAAGATTTGAAAAAATGGGATGATGATCAAGAAAAATAATATGATATCAATATAAAATCAGTTAATTTTATTGATTTAGTTTTATGAACTAATGATTTTAATTGAGTTTCTCAATGTATTACTACATATGAGACGTGGAAGACTATTGTTGTTTTCAAACCTACATTTTTCAAATTTTTTATTTTTTTTATTTTTTTTATTTATCTTGGTGTCGGATGTTTTTGTTGAAGTTTGGGTGAGACCCGGTTCAAATTTTTGAAGTTTGGAAAAGTTTGTATGTTTTAGGCTAGTGCGCGAACACCGTGCATTATAGCGGAAGTTGTACAGTTAGTTTGGATAACCATGTGGTCACTGCTGGAGTAAGCAGGGGCCACCACACGGCCCGCGCACAGTCGTCTGAGCTGTACGGGGTAACCGCGCATCCTTCAACCTTTAAGGTTAATTAAATTAATTGGTTAGGTGGTGATGTAATGAAACCATTAAACATGAAAATAAAGATATATATATATATTATCAATAAATGTGTTATAAAGATTTGTTATTATTATTATTTTTATTAAATATTGATTATTATTATTATTATTTTTAATGTCTTAAAATAAATTATTAATGTTATTAAAGATTTACTATTACAATTATTGTTTTTATCAAAGTTTTATTATTATTATTCAGGTTTTTTTATTAATTTGTTTATTTTAATTTTATTTTATTTTTATCTTTATTTTTGTTTGTTACTTTTTTTAGGGTTTACCCCTTGTGTGCGGTGCAGGTGGGTCCCCCTCTCTTCTCTCTTTCTCCCCATCATAAAGGCCACCCCATATTACTCTTCTCCCCACATCACCTCACCAGTTATCCTCTCCCTCTAACCAGTGCACCACCCTCTTGTCAACTCCCTACACTGTGCGCCCTTCGACGTCACACCGCACCTCCACCCGCCCGATGAACCCCCTGCTGCACCGCGCCTTCACCCGCCTTGAGAACTTAGACTCCCCCTCTTGTGTCCTCCAAACCGTAGTTGCATGCTACCTCTCCTATAGCCTCCCTCCACCCTTCGGCCTCGCCCCATCCGGCTGACGTGGATCCTCCCCCTCCGGCAGCGATGACCTGCATCACTCCCTCTTCATCGGCCGACCAGCATACACCCGAATCCCCTTCCTGATGTCCAAAGGAGCTGCCTCCAACTGGACTCACCTCACTAGCGCACTCCCCTACCATTTTCAGCACCCTCCTATCATGCCTTCCTCCCTTTTCGGGCACGCACCCATTGGAACCATGACCCCCGCAGCTCTAGCTATCCCCCACCGGTGTGACTTGCACGTTTTCCCAGCCAGGGAACCTCTCTACCGGTGTGCGTCATAGCTTTACGACTATCACGGGACCTTTTTGTCGTCCCTCAATCATCGCACGATGCATCGCGACCCCCAAACTCTTTCGACCAGCTCCCCTGTTAGCCGCGCCATTCTTTGCGCTACTGTTGTTGACATTGGTGACCTTCCCCATGCACCGCATCACCACTCCGGTCATTTTCCCTATCATGCAACCCCACTAGTCGATCATTTCTCTGCATCGATCAGATTGGAAAGGTAATTCTGTGAAACTGTGGTAGTCAGCTTGTGCGTGCTTGTGCGCCCACTTGAGGTGTGTCGCGTCATCGTGTTTGGACTGCGATTCGAGGTAGGTCCCCCTTGCAATCGCCATTAAATTTAGAATTTATTAATTTCTTGATATTCTATTCATTTTTAATAAATGAGAAATAGTATTAGATAGTTATTTTTTTTAGAATAATTACGTGATGTAAATGATTCTTTTTATTTTTTACACGGCACATGAATTATTTTATTGATGAACTAATGCACAGTAGTGAAAGAATTCTCATTTGGAATTTGAACATAAGTCATCGATTTTAAAGTGTGGTTCTAGTTTGATGGTAAATGTTTTCTTATTACCCATGAGTAAATGTTTTGGTTTATCTTGAGAAATGGTATTTTTTAAAAGTTTCATAAGGCCTGTTTGGCACTTTGATAAAATAAATTATTTTGAAAAACTTTTTTTGGGGTTACTCAAGGGTGATATTGTTGTGTAAGTCAATTGTGTGAGTTGTTGTGTGTGATGGGTGTGCATCGTGACTAGTTACATGATTGAAATAGTTGACTCACCCCCTTTTTATTACACGTGTCAACATGGAAACCTGGCATAGTAAGTGAATCTTCTAAGAACAATTTTTGTACTACTTTAAAATATGCGATGGCTAGTGTCCCTTAGTGTGTACATTTCTCTTTTAGGGTATTAGGCCCCTCTATTAGGCTAGTTAGGGAAACACCAAGCATTAGGGCGTTATGACGTCATCGATAGTAGGCATGCCTTTAGGATGTGTCACATGTATAGTACGTTCGGGATTGTTCATGAGCTCCTAGGTTCGGCCCATGTTTTTAGTGCTTATTTGTATGTGGAGAACGATTTAGAGGCCTAGTTTGGTTTTTGGTCCTCATTTGATACTTTCCCATTTCCCTTATTGTGTGTTGTGTGTTGTGTGTGGTTTTCTTCTTGACTAACAACTAAAATTTTGTTTTTTAAATTGTTCGTAAAAATGATTTTAAAATGTAATGCACCTTCTCCCATCAAACATTAAACTTGTTTTTAAACTAAAAATGGAAATGGAATATTACTTGTTTTAGGAATTTAAGTGTGTGGGGAAACCAATATTTTATATAATTCAGTTCAAACCTGAAATTGTTAAATTATTTATTTAAGGTTAGTGCTTGGGGAATAGTTTGTTAGGCACGCCTACTAAGTTTTAATACTGACGCCTATATTTTTTTCCTGTTTTAGTTTCTATTGTAGGTTCTAATCGAGCTTTCTCACTGTGGGTGAGAGTTTATTATGGATTGGTGAGAGACTCTCAGGGTTGCGAGGAATTTTGGTCACGGTCAGGTTAGTATGTGTTGTTGGTCGTTCATTCTCTTTCATGACATTTATTTATTTTTCATTGTTCTATATTATTTATGTTGCTTATTTCCTTTTTATTAGGCTAAAATCTTCCCCTATTGTTCTCTGTTGATGCCCTGACACTTGTACCCAGCCTGAGAGAATCAAGAATGCTTCTCAGGCCTTTTCGTGGATCAGCTTGAGTGACCGGTTCAGGGTCGAACTGGGTTGGTTCTTGAAAAAATGGTATCATAGGAGGTCGTCTCTTGAGAAAACCTTGTTTTTCAGAGCGCCCATCATTATTTGGGGTTGTCATGGTAAATGGAGTAGGATTTTTGAGGCTTGAGGTGTCAGAATGGGAAGGATTTCATGAACCCTTGCTCATTCCAAACCTCGGGTTACCATGGGATGTTTAGGTTTATTGATATCCTTTGATTCTTATGGTTTGTTTGGTATTGGGAAATGAAATGGAAGCTGGGAAAGTGACCTCTGTGAGCTCACATGGTCTGGAAGGCTATGTGGATCCAGGTACATTACCCTTGATTTCTCCTACTGATGGTGGCATGACTGGCATATGGCCTCTAACCATATGTCTGAGTAACCCATTGGCACTAGTTTCCCCTGGTGAATGGTCTGGGTCTTCATTAATTCTAAAAATTGCTTGTAAAGTTTTATTTTGGAAATTTTGAAAATTTGAATTTGAAATGGAAATGACCATGTTTTGATTAAGTTATTTGTTTCCTTTTTTCCTTAGTGTTCACCCCCACGACGGTTTGATGAATGCACAAAGTACAGCTTCAGGTGGTGCGCCCTTAGAAAATCATCCATTTGAGCAACCTATAGACTATGTTCTGCAATTCTGTAAGTTGATCCCTCCCATATTTTATGGTCAAGAAGATCCTCTTGAGGTGGAGGAGTGGTTGTGGAAGATTGATAGGAACTTCAGTTTCATTGGATTGCCTGAGTCATTGAAGGAGAAATTGGATACCTTTATGCTTGGAGGTCCAACCTTGAAAAAGTGGATGTTCATGTCTCGATGCAATCCTCGAGAATATCTCACTAGGGAATTTTTCAAGTCTTCGTTCATCCAACAATATTTCTCTGCATTGACAAAGCTGAGGAAGATGATGGAGTTGTTTTCTGTTCAGTAGAGCATTTAATCGATACTTGAATTCTATCAATGTTTCTTAGACCTAGTTCCATACGACCAATGGTTTGTTGCAAATGATCATGAGAAGTCCTGGAAATTTGAGTCTAGAATTCGACCTGAACTACAGTTGAAAGTGCTAGAGCTCAACCTAACCACCTTCTCAGATGTTGTGGGGCAAGCCTTTTTTACTGAAGCTGAGTTAGCAGGAGGACATGATGTGGTGAATCCTCTCCCGGACATGGTAAGCAATGCAGAGGATGGTGATAAGAATAATGGGAAGCGACCTGATGCTGGTGGCTCAAATAGAGTAATAAAGAGGCCTTCAGACTTCCAGTCATCTTCTTCATAGCGCAATGTCACGATCTATTACCAGTGTGGTAAACAGGGTCGCAAGAGGCCGACGTGCCTGAGTTCTCTAAGACCCTACCACACATGTGGACATCTGGGTCACCTGTAGCGATTATGTCGAGGTGTTTCCAAGAGGCGCGTTGAAGCAAGACTTGGCTTGTCGAAGGTCACCTCATCCCATCAGCAGGAGTCAGGAGATGTTTGAGGTTTTCTCTTTGTTGTGTTATTTGGATATAGTAGTCGTATCTTATAGAGTTTTGTGGTTTTCTTTTCCTTCAGTTGTAAAAATTGTTTTTTAAAACCTCCTTGAAACATTATTTAAATGTAAGTGTTCTTGGATAAATTATGTTTTGTGTGTTCTGTTTGGGAATTTCTGAAGCCAGACTACGTAGCAGAAGATGCATCAATCATTAGTGCTCCAGCCATAGGTCCCGAAGTGAAGCTGGCGTGTAGTCAGGTGAACCCCAATGGTGAAAAAGGGCCTTTGTTTAATATTTATCCTCATTTTATTATGGTTGTGTGTTCTTACGAGGGTGCGACGTTGTAGATATAGAGATGATGGTAGTTTTGATGATCTATCAGTTGGTCCCTTCCTCCCCCCACCCCCCCTCGTGGTGGAGGTTTTTGGTCAGTGTGGGGAGTTTTGAAGTTCGATTAACCTCATCAATTCTTATGGTGGTGAGAACCACACTAGGTCTCGCATAGTTTCACCTAAAGTAATTTAGTGTTATCCCAATCCTTATGGTGGGGAGTCCATTCGAGCCTCCCCGTGTCAGTATTAGAGTTTCGTTTTGGGTATCATTTGGGTGGTGGGTGGTCTTGTGTGGAATCACCTAATCCTAATTTCTTCTTCTTGAGTAAACGTTCAGATTGGAGTACACCCAATGGTTCCATTGGACTAGGATTATGGGAATAAGTGTTGGAGGTGGTTTAAGTTCATTCACTCCTTGGTTGAAATGGATAGTCTGGTTCTGTATAGTAGTGGTTAAGGTGATCATGTTTTAAGGATGATTTGTGTGTCAGGGGATTTCAGTGTCCGTTTAGACTGATCAACTAGAGGCACTTAAACATTTAGAGGTGGGTGACACTTAAGAAGTTTTATCTTTAGATTTTGACTTTCTAATGGATTTCTAGGGGTGGAAAGAGTTGTGGTGTGGAGATTTTTTACACCTTATTTTTTCAAATAATTTCATTTTAATTATTTATCTTGGTGTCAGGTGTTTTTGTCGATGTTTGGGTGAGACCCAGTTGAAATTTTGGAATTTTGGAAAAGATTGCAGGTTTTAGGCCGGTGCGAGAACACCGTGAATTGTAGCAGAAGTCGTGCAGTCAGTTTGGATACTTGTGTGGTCACTGCTGGAGTGATCAGGGGCCACCGCACGACCTGCACACGGTCAACTGATCCGTGTGGGAAGACCATGCAACCGCCGACATTTAAGGTTAATTAAATTAATTTGTTAGGCGATGATGTAATGAAACAATTAAATGTGAAAATTCATATATATATATATATATTATTAATGAATATGTTATAAAGATTTGGTATTATTATTATTAATATTAATTTTTATTATAATATTAATTATTAATAATGTATTAAAATAAATTATTAATGTTATTAAATATTTACTATTACCATTATTGTTGTTATTAAAGTAGTATTATTATTATTACGGTTTATTTTTTTTAATCTTTATTTGTGTTTGTTACTTCTTTTAGGGTTTACCCCTTATGTGCGGTGCAGGCAGTGCCCCCTCTCTACACTCTTTCTCCCAGTCAAAAAGGTCGCCCCCTTTTACTCTTCTCTCCGCAGCAACTCACCAGTTCTCCTGTCCCTCTTGCCAGCACGCATGCAACCCTCCTGTTGTCTTGCTACACTGTGCGCCCTCGGACGTTGTTCCACACCTCCACCCACCTGGAAAACCCCCTGCAGCACCACGCCTCCACCCTCCTAGCGGCCTCAGCCTCCCCCTCCTGTCACCTCCAGCTAGTAGCCACACACTGCCTCTCCTCCAGCCACCCTCCCCCATTCGTCCTCACCCCACCTTGCCGATGCAGATCCTCCCCCCTCTGGTAGTGATGACCTGTGTTTCTCCCTCTTCATCAGCGCACACCCATCCCCCCTTCTTGTTGTCCGGCGAACCTACCTCCGGTCGGCCTCACCTCGCCGGTGCACCCCCTTCCCTTTGCAGCACCCTTCTACTACACCATACACCCTTGTCAGCACGCACCCGCCAGAACCTTTCCCACCACTGCTCTGTTTATCCCCAGTCGGTGCGACGTACACCTTTCCCTGCCAGCAACCCTTCCTGCCAGTGCATGTTGCCGCTTTCTGACTATCGCACAACCCCTTTGTCATCCCTCGATCATCGTGTGACACATCGTAACCCCCAACAGCTTCCACCTACTCCTCCGTCAGGTGCACCAGTCTTCGTGCCACCTTTGACGATTTTGGTGACCTTCCCTGCACACCGAAACACCACACAAATTGTTTCCCTGCAGCGCAACCCCACTAGTCGAGAACGTCTCCGTGTCGAGTGTATTGGTGAGGTAATTCTGTAAAACTTTGGTCATCATCTTGGGTGTGTGTGTGCACCCACATGAGGCTTGTTGTGTCATCGTGTTTGGACTGCAAGTCGAGGTAGGTCCCCACTACACTCTCTAAATTTTGAATTTATTAATTTCTTGATATTTCATTGATTTTCAATAACTGATAAATAATATTAGATAATTATTTTTAGAATTATTACTTGATGTAAATAAATCTCTTTATTTTATACATGACCCTTGAATTATTTTATTTATGAATTGATGCACAATGGTGAAAGAATAACTGTTTGGAATTTGAACATAATTCATGGATTTTCAAGTGTGGTTCTAGTTTTATGGTAAATGTATTCTTATGACACATGAGAAAATGGTTTGGTTTCTCTTGAGAAATGGTGTTTTTTTAATGTTTCATAAGGCTCGTTTGACACTTTGATAAAATAAATTATTTTGAAAAACTTTCTTTGGGGTGACTCAGGGGTGATCTTGTTGTGTACGTAGATTGTATGGGTTGTTATGTGTGATGGTTGTGAATCGTGACTGTTTACTTGATTGAAATTGTTGATTCACCCCCTTTTTATTACACATTTTGACATGGGACCTTGGTATAGTAAGTGAATCTTCTGAGAACGATTGCTGCACTAGTTTAGAATACGCACTGGCTAGTGGCCCTTAGTTCAGACTTTTCTCTTCTAGGGGATTGGGACCCTCAGTTAGGCGAGGTAGGGAAACATCGAGCATTGGGGAATTATGATGTCATGGAGAGTAGGCATTCCTTTCGAATGAGTCACATGTATAGTATATTTTGAATTGTTCACAAGCTTCTAGGTTCGACCCATGTTTTCTTTAGTTCTTATTTCTATGTGGCGAATGATTGAGAGGCCTAGTTCAGTTGTTGGTCTTCGTTTTCTACATTCTCATTTCCCTTATTATGTGTTGTGTGTTTTGTGTGGTTTTCCCCTTGAATAAGAACTAAAATTTATGTTTTTAAACTATTCACTAATTTTTTTAAAATGCAATGCACCTTCTCCCATAAAACATTAATCTTGTTTTTAAATTAAAAAGGGAAATGAACTGTTAATTGTTTTTGAAATGTAAGTGTGTGTGGAAACCCATATTTTATATAATTTAGTTCAAACCTAAAATTGGTAAATTCTTTATTTATGTTTAGTGCTTTGGGAATATTTTGTTAGGAACGCCTACTGAGTTTTAATACTCACTCCTATAGTGTTTTCCTATTTTTAGTTTCTGTTGCAGGTTCGACTCAAGCTTTATCACCTTGGGAGATAGTTGGTTTTGGATTGGTGAGAAAATCTCTTGGTCACAAGTAGTTTTGGTTTTGGTCAGGTTAGTATGTGTTGTTGTATGTTCTTTCTCTTTCATGTTGCATTGTTCTATTTTATTTCTACTGCTAATTTCATTTTTATAGGGTGAAATCATTCCCATGTTGTTCTATGTTGATGTCATGGTGCTTTTCACCAACCCCGGAGGATCAAGAATGCATATTAGGCCTTGCCGCATATCGACTCGGGTGACTAGTTCTGGTTCAACTTGAGTTGGTTCTTGACAGTTGGCATCTATGAAGGAACAGAAAATGTTACAAAACTAAGGTACACTACCCTAAAGTTAAAGTTTGATAACTTCATAATGCATGATGATGAAACTATCACTAAAATTAATGAGTGATTGATAATAATTATCAATAATGTTTATTAATTGGGAGATCCAATTTTCATATTAGATCAAGAATTGAAATCACTTCGAGTACTAGCCTCAAAGTTGATGGGAATATCTATAGCTATGCATCATTCTAGACTAGGAAAAAAATTTCCTATGAAACAATTGATTGTAACTTCAATGATATGTGAAGCTGAGATGCATGTTGAATTCTAAAATCATATCAAACATGAATATTCTTCTCTCAAAACTACTATTGATGAATCATCTGATTCAATTCATCCTTTTTTAGAAAAATATTTATCAAATCTTGTAAATTTTTTTGGAAAACTGTAAAATATAAAAAAGAAAGGGTTTGAAGAAAATAGATGTTGTGAATGAAAAAAAAGGTCATACAAAGGTTATTTTTACTTTAATTAATTCTAAAAGGAAATCTGATTATAGCATAAAATGGAAGAAAATTATGATGGATACATGGAGTGATTATTCTGTTTTACCTAATAAATCTTTTATAGATTCAGAGACTGGGCATTATAAAATGATATGTTTTATGGCTCATAATAATGAGAAACAATCTTCTTACTATCAAAATTCTAAGTGTGAAAAACATTCTTATGATGAATTAAATATTTATTTCTTTATTCTACAAATAAAATTGAATCCTTAAAGAAACATCATATAAAACATAGAAAATATTATGATGTTGTGTTATTAGGTAAAGAATTTTTTTCAAACTGTATTACATATTTAAAATCCAATTCGATAAAAATTATTCTAATCTATATGAAACAATGGTTAAATAATTATTAGATGAAGTTGATACTTTAAAATAAGTATTAATTATTCTAATAAAAGTATAAAGTTATTTAAATAAAATCATTGGTAAAAATAAAATTCAAAATGGAAAACATGGAATATGAAGTAATGGTAAAAAACCAAAATTATATCAGAAATATTTTTTTCTTGGTTCAAATAGAAAAATAATTTCAATTGTTAAATTTTTTATTTTGGTATTAATTTAAATTATTAAAATGATAATTTCTTTAGAAAACCTAAACTTTATAGTGTTAATAATGTTTTTTTTCAAAAGAATTGTTTATCCTGAATAGTGAAATCTCTACTCCAAATAAACAAGTTTAGTTACCTAAAAATTTAATTTCTAACATTAATGGACCCAATAGAATATGGGTACAAAAAGGAACATATATTTGATGTTTTTTAATGAATACACCATTGAGCTACATCATTAAATCATGGAGTGGGTTTCTGTTTAATATGTGGAAATATCTATCTTAACAAAGTAGTGATCAACATTGGTGTAGTTCATTATCAAATGAAAAATCCTTAAAGCTGGAATCTATAATATAGGAAGTATGTTATTTATATTTCATAAACATTTTTTATTACATTAACTATTTTATATAGAGAGATAAAATTTTTCTTACTCTTTTTGTTAAAATATTCATGTATGTCCATAAAACTAAATTATTTATTTAAAGTATTATTTATCCAATTACAAAATGTTTTTTGGGATTTATTTTATAAATTTGATTTAAAAAATCAAAATATATAATGATTATTCTATATTTTTCCTCTAGATAATGTTAAAAACCATCTTCAAAGTGTTAGAATAAAACATCTCATTTATATTTAAAAACATGGGTTCTTATTCACAAAACCTTTTTTATTTATAAATTGTTAAAAAACTATTGTTAAAAGACTTATGAAAACCAGTCACATAAATATGAATCGATCAAGAGCTTCAAGTTTAGAAGAAAATATTTCTCAAAAATAAAAAAAAGGTAATCCTACTCATTTGTTAAATGAAAAGTAAATTAAATATGTTTAATATTCTTTTGAAAAATATTTTTAAAGAAATAAGGAAGCTCATGGTTATGAATAACTAGAGGTCTCTTTATCTCAAATGTCTTATAAAAAACATATATTTAATATCATTACCATGAATGAAGAAAAAGTTAAATTAAAAGATGATATGAGTATGTATAGATAGTTGTATGTATAACTAAAAAGGTAATACTAAAATGTGAAAGATATTTTGTTTTCAAAATAATACTTTGAAGAATTTATTATCGAAACATTAAGTCATATTGAGTTACTCAGAAGAGAATTTGTCACTAATTTAGATCTTGATAAGCTGAAAATGTTCTTGGTAGGACAATGTTCATCTTCTTCGTTATAACAAACAATAACTGATGTTCAATGTATAATAGAAGATATATCAACATTTTTATAAGTTTTAAGTGAAAAAGATTGATGTTTGGAAAGTTTAGATGAGTTGTCTAATGCTTCCAAAAAGCTCAGTTTTATTTCCTATAGATTATTTAAAGTCAATGTTGTATATCCTATTTGTAATATTTTTTAAAAATAATTTGTGGAATATGTTTTTTCATAATTTATTTTAATATTTTATAATTTTTTGGTTCTCATCCATTACCATGTACATAATATTTGATTATTTCATTGCTTGTGGTAAATTAGTCTAATGTAATAAGTAATTTGTTTCAAATGTGACAAGTGAAAAAATTAGAAATCTTTTTAATATTTTAATTCCTTGAATATTGTATATGTTATGACTCAGGTGGAGTAATTAGAAAGTTATCAAAAAAAAATCATTCAATATGTATCTATGTTGATTTAACATGTTCATTTCAAACATATTTTATTCATTAAATAATAGTTTATATGCTCCTTGATTGCATCTCTTTTGGAATCACGAATATAAGGGGAGTTTATTTCATTACATTTTACTCCCATATTTTCCTTTTGATGTAAAAAAAGGTGGATAATTATATATGTATAATACATGAAATATTTTATAGTTATTCTTAATTCAATTTCCATTCAATATTTGTTTTGGGGGTTTCCCAAGGTTTTATGGGGGAATAGGTGAGTTTTCATGAATTGGGCCAAACCTTGAGCCCAATTCCATATTTGAAAATAATTTTTTTTCTTTTATAACATTTTTATTTTTTAATATTTTTTACTAATTCAAATTCCAAAATGTCATAACCTTACATATTAACACCAAAATAAAAATTTGGAACCTTTATAAATCCATAAACATGGTGAATTTTGGATTTTATTTAAGGGATTGGTCATGCCCAGAAGCCCATATCCAGTTTTAAAAATGAATTTTATTTATTTAATAACTTATTCAATATTAAGTATTTTTCAATGATTCCAAGTCTCACATGAGACCATTTCGCCCAGACATGCACCCAGCCTCTTCCCCCCCCCCCCACTTTGGGGCTCTTAGGATTCACGATTTAGGGACAAACTTCCCAGGGTTTCTCAAATCAGCCAGATTTGAGGAGGTAAGTTCTTTCCATCATAACTCTTTCAATTCATACAACATTCTCCCCATTACATGAAGTTTATTCTCATTTTATTGAATTAACAAACGTATAAAGGTTAGGGTTTCGAACATATGGTTTATCCTTGGGTTTTTTGGGTCATTTCTTGTGGATTTAGGATTGATCTCAGTCCCTCTTGGTGCGGCAGTGGTGCGATTTGATTTTCACACAAAGGATTCAAGGTTTTTACTAATTTGGTAGGTGATTAAACTTTTTATGAAATAAATGTGACATATATACTATTTTTATTATATATTGATGTTTAAACTATTGATTTGGTGCTTCAAAAATTGGTTTTAGTGGTGTTTGTAATGCAAGTAAATTTTAAGGGCCAATTTCATGTGAAATTTATGTTTTTTTCACATAAAAATTTTATTGGTTGATTAAGAGATGCCTTTTAATTATTTAGTTGACCTTATTTAACTATATTAGGGCTGAAAATAAGGTTTTAAATGTTATTATTCTTTGTTTATTGCTTTGAAATTGGTTTTGGGTGATGTTTGTTAAGAAAATGGTTTTTGAGTACCAATTTGGTGTTGAATTAGGTGTTTTACATGGGTATTCTATGCGATGCTTATTGGGATTGTTTTATAACTCATGTAATGGGTTTAAATAAATTTTTAGGCTGTTTTGGATTATTTTTTGAAAATTTTGATTATGAATATGGTGTTCAAGAGGGGTTTTCATAGTGTTTTGGGTGAAAAACAAGGAAAGATTTGAAGAAGTTGTTTTATTAAAACTCAAAGAGTTTTGTTGTGTGTTTTAAATGGTAAAAAATGTGTGCAGCTACTGTACTTATTGTATGCAACAATTAGTCATGTTTTATATGAAAATGTATATATTTATCATTTGTAAATTGTTTTAGCACAATGGGGGAAGCCCGGGTACCTAGGTGGGGCAGATGTGTACTAGTACGGCTAGTGGACCGGATGGATTTTGTCCCTATTTCACCTAGAATTTGGATAAATATAACTCTAACTAAACTATGTGGATTATTATTGGGGAAAAATATGTTATGGTTATGTTCCCTACTAGTGGATCATGAACGAGAACGGATATTACTATGGTTACTTCACACCAAGGTATGAGTTACATGAGGCCCGACACTATCTAGTGCCTAGGGGTGTTCCCGATTTTGTTGCTCATTGTGTTTGTGGTATTTTCCCATGTATTTGGGTGTGTTTTTGGAATTACTTTACAATATCTAACATTTCTATTTAAATGTCTGAACATTCTGAAAACATTATCTTGAAAACAATTTTCAATTGAAAGTTTCATTTCTTGGATTTTATCACTGCTTTTCTTTGCGTATTAAAACTACTTTCTTTTTCACATTGTGCTGCATGATATTTGGAATCATTAGGTGGTATCCTATTGGGATTAGTCTCACACCCTACATACATCCCTTGGGTGTAATCATACTTGGTTATGTTTGACTCAGGTAAAGGAAAGGCTAAGGGTGATGGCGGTTCAGGGTGTTAGTCCCCATCCTTGGGGCGGAGTTGTAGAGACGGCTTGGGGGTGATAACCCCTTGTCATGTGGAATCCATGGGGTTGTTTTTTTGATGTTTAATTGTGTCTTTGGACCTTTTGTATTGCATTTTAACTTATGTATTTAGTTTTGGATTTTTGTATAATCCTTATTGGTATGAATTTTTCAAATTCATTTTATCAAATATTTTTGATATTTTATGTATAGATATTTGGGTAAATCATTCCCAAAACAAGATAAATGATACCCGATCACTTCTTCTATACCATGGGGATAGGGAACTCCCTTTGGGCCTTGTCACAAACTAGGTTTGGTTCCGGTATTGGTGGTGACCAGATTTGGTTCATGACAAAATGGTATCAAAGGGGGTTAATGTTTTTGGGTTATATTGCTATTTTGGGATGAGTCAGGATAGACAAGAGCTAGGATTGTCAGGGCTCAGGGTTTTTGTTTTGAGTATAGTACCTGGCCCACACCTCTTGTGGCAGACCTTGAGTCACCATGGGGTGTTGGAATTTATGAATTGACTTCACTTCCAGGTGAGATGTGTGGGCTACAGACCACACGTAGACATTGGGCGGAGGTGGAGTAGTTGTTTCTTTTATTATTGGAATGTGTTTAGATTATTTATACTTGATGTATTTTATTAAAATTTTCATAATTGTGGTATTTATTATTGTTTTGTGACTGTTTAATTTTGTATCAACATGCCTCCCCGGAAAGCTCCCACGCGCCCACGAGAGGAAGCTGGAGAGAGTTCTCCCACACCGATTGATCAAAGGCTAGTCAAGGTTGTGGTCTGGGTTGTCCAAGCTCTAGGACAGGGACGAAATCATGCTCTTATTCTTGCTAGGGATGAATATATGAGTCCTATAAAAGATAAAGCTTATGATTTTTTGAAAAACAAGCCTCCTAACTTTCGAGGCAGCTCAGAACCCTAGGAAGTAGAGGAATGACTCGAGAAGATTGAGCCTATGTTTGAGTTCCTGGAAACACCTGAGGAGCTCAGGGTGAAGTGTGCCTCCTTTATATTGGAGGGTCCCAGCCATAAGTGGTGGGAGTCAGTGCTTCAGATGGGGATGAATGAGTAGATGCGCTGGGAAGAATTCAAGGTTGTCTTCAATGAACAGTACTGCCCTGAGGTGTTGGCTTATGCTAGTTCCCGAGAGTTCATGGACCTTGTTTCAGGGAATCTATTTTTGATGGAGTACACCAACCGTTTTGCTTAGTTGGATCGGTATGCTCTAGAAATCGTCTCCAATGAGCAAGCGAAGGCCTAGAGGTTTGAGAAAGGCTTCCGACCATAGATATACTCCCAGGTGTTCTTATTTAAGCTAAGGACCTATGTTGAGGTCGTTGATCGAGCATGAATGGTGGAGATTAATAGGAAATAAAGGTCTGGTTTCTCTGGTTTAGTATCACCAGTGGGGATTGTAAGCTCCTCATAGAAGAAAATTATGTGGGAGGATCATGTGAAGAAAGAAGGTGGAAGTTCAGGCCACTCTTCCAGACAGTTTTTGTCTGCGGCTTCTGATGCGATATCGGTCGTGTGCCACCAGTGTGGGAATCCCAGGAACATCTGACCAGTATGTCCACATCCTCCGAATTCTTGTTACCAGTGTGGAGGTATGGGGAATTTTCAGCGTTTCTGTAGTGTGGCACGTCCACTTTTTAGTGGGGAAGGGTGGAGGAGTGCCAACATAGTTCGAGCCATCTAGTACTGAGGGATCTCGATTTAGCACCCATGTTGGTAGGGATGGGTCATCTTCTGAGTAGATTCAGTTAAGGGCACAACCACAGACTAGTGGTGATCCTCAGTCAGATACTGGACATCTCCATGCAGTGGATCAGGCACCAGTAGGATCAAGGGAGGGACCGTCAACAGTTCGAGGCACCATTCTGATCACATCTTCTATAGATACTACTCTTTTTTATACTGATTCTTATATATCATTTATTTATTCCTATTTTGTGGACATGGTGATTTTTTCAACTGATTTGTTGTCTTTTTCAATGGAGTTGGTGACACCGCTGGGAAGGAAGATGGAGCAGGGTCTCAGGTGGCCATCGTGTGCACTTTCTATGTCAGGTTTTGAGATGGAGTGGGATCTCTTGGTATTATACATAGATATTTTGATTTCATAATTGGAATTTATTGGCTATTACACTTCAAATCACACATCGAATGCTACAGGCGGTGAGTGAGTTTCACAACACCTAATGGGAGTCGTCAGGTTTTTCTGGGAGAATGGGATCCTCGGTCAGGTCACATAGGACCTCCACTCCCTGTGTTAAGATGTCTTAACTTCCATTTATCATCACTCATGCTAGTAGATGATGGAATTTACCCTGGAGGTTCACTACCTCATGTAGTTAATGAGTTTCTAGAGGTATTCTCGAATGATTTCTCAGGTTTCCCCTAGAGTGGGATGTGGAGTTTTCGATTGATCTGGCTCTGGGAACACAGCCAATATATCTTCCCTCTTATCTCATAGCCCCCACTGAGCTAAGGGAATTAAATATATAGCTGGAAGACTTAGAATCCAAAGGATTCATTCGCATAATCATCTCTCCTTGGGCCGCTCTTGTGTTGTGCGCAAAAAAGGCTGACAGATCCCTCCAGTTGTGCATTGACTATTGGAAGCTGAATAAGGTAACAATTAAGAACAAATACCCTTTGCCCAGAATAGATGATTTTTTCTATCAGTTGATGGGGGTTGAATTGGTTCTCAAAAATAGGGTGAAAGAGTCAGATATCCCAAAGACAGCCTTCCAAAGCAGGTAAATCCACTTTGAGTATTTGTTCATGCCTTTCAGACTGACCAATGCTCCAGTGGTCTTTATGGAACTCATGAATAGGGTGTTTCATCAGTATATCGATTCCATCATTTTGGTGTTTTTGGATGACATTCTGGTATACTCTAGCTCTGAGGAGGAACACAAACATCACTCGAGGATCGTTTTGGGTACATTACGGGATCACAGCCTCTATGAAAAGTTGTCAAAGTGCACTTTTTGGATCAGGGAAGTGAGTTTTCTGGGGCATGTGAGCTCTAAGCAGGGGTTTTTGGTGGACCACAAGAAGATTAGTAAGGTTATGTCATGGGAGAAAATATAGGATGTGTTCGGGATCAGGAGTTTCCTTGGCCTGGCTGGTTATTATAGGCGATTCATTCGGGATTTCTCTCAGCTTGCTTCATGTACGATTACACTCACCCGAAAAGGGCTGAAGTTTGTAAGGGGTCCATAATTTTAGGAATCGTTCTAGGATCTGAAGAGGCAGTTGACTACCGCCCCAATGCTAATCTTTCCTGAGGCCGGGAAGAGTTATGTGGTCTATTGTGAGGCTTTAGGTATGGGTATTGGGTGTATGCTTATGCTGGATGATCAAGTGGTGGTGTATGGATCTCGCCAACTCCGTCCACATGAAAAGAATTACCCAACCCACAAATTGGATTTGGCATTGGTGATGCATTCTTTGAAGACTTGGTGTCACTACCTCTTTGGGGAGAATTTTGTGGTCTACTCTGATCACAAAAGGTAAGCCTATATTTTCTCGCAGAAGGACCTCAACATGAGGCAGTGTCGCTGAATCGAGTACTTGCATGGGTTTGACTTTGACATTGTCTATACCCTAGGAAAGGGTAATTTGGTGGCTAACACTTTGAGTAGAAGAGTTCCAGTGTAGGCTTTGAGGAAGTCAAGTGATGAGTGTACTTTGATGGGGCTCTTTTCTCAGATGCATGTGGAGACCAGGGAACACAGTGGAGGGCCATTCTTGGCGAGCATCCAGTTGTCTCCTTCTCTGTTGGAGTTGATTCAGCCGAAACAACCCGGTGAGGAGATTTTTCAATGGACGAAGTAGTTTCTTCATGGTGGGGAGACATCCTTTGATTGGTCTTCATCTCCTGAGGGCATCTTGTGCTTCAAGGTCCATTCAGTAGTGTTGTTATCTCTACGAAAGGTGGTGATGTAGGATATCCACTAGTCTCAGTGGGAATTCTATCCAGGTGCCACTAAGATGTATTATGATGTCTGTTAGCAGTTTTGGTGGCCTGTTATGAGACGGGACATAGTGTAATTTGTGTGGAGATGCTACACATTCCACCAGTTGAAATCAGAGCACCAAAGGCCCTCTGGTTTGCTCCAACCACTACCGATTCCTACCTGGAAGTGGGACAAGGTCTCCATGTACTTCATTGTTGGATTACCTCATACACCTTGGGGTAAGAATTCCATTTGGGCAGTGATTGATTGTCTGACCAAATCACCCCACATCATTCTGATAAAATATAAAACTAAAGTGGATGAGTTGGGCCATTTGTATCTTCATGAAGTGGTGAGACTCCATGGCGTACCATCAGTAGTTGTCTCAGATAGTGACCCCCACATCACTTCTTGATTTTGGGAAGGCATTCAGAAGGCCTTGGGGTCTCAGATTAAGATGTGCACGACTTACCATCCTCTGACAGATGGTCAGACAGAGCGGGCGAATACGATTTTGGAGTACATGCTTCGTGCATGTGTCCTAGACTTTGGAGGTTCTTGGGATAGCCATTTGGGGTTGGTTGAGTTTTATTATAATAATAGTTACCAATCCTCCATTTGAATGGCTACTTTTGAGGTTATCTATGGTCACCCTTGTCGGTCCCCCATGTGTTGGACTGAGGTAGGTGAGACCTCACTATTGTGGCCAAATCGGGTGCATGAGACATCTAAGAAGGTCAAGTTGATCAGGAAGTGTTTATTGACATCTCAGAGTCACTAGAAATCATATTCTAACTGAAGGTGTTGAGACCTAGAGTTTTCTGTGGGTGACGGGGTATTCTTGAATGTAGCCCCTCGTCTGGGCCATTGTCGATTGGGGAAGCATGGTAAGATGATGTTGTGGAATGTTGGTCCCTATGAGATCACTGAGAATATTGGAAAGGTGGAATATAGGTTGGATTTACCTTCTTAGTTGACAATCATTCATGATGTCTTCCATGTCTCCCAGTTAAAGAAATACAACTTGGATCCATCCCATGTGCTGAGTTGGGAAGAACTGGAGCTGGATCCTGACATGTCTGTTATTGAGCGGCCAGTGAAAATAGTGGAATCCAAAGAGAATGTGCTTAAATGGAAGTAAATTCCATTGTTTCAGGTTCATTGGAAGCATAGTAATGATACACATGATACATGGGAGTGGAAGTCATGGGTTCAAGAAGAGTATCCGTTCCTATTTTCTGATCAAGCTTTAGGTTGACTTTCCGGGACAGAACATTTTTATGGTGGGGAGAATTGTAACATACATGAAATATTCTAAATTTATTTCTCATTCAATTTCCATTTCTTCTTTGTTTTGGGGGTTTCCCAAGGTTTTATGGAAGAATATGTGAGTTTTCATTAATTGGGCCAAACTGTGAGCCCAATTTCAGATTTAAAAATAAATTTTGTTTCTTTTATCAGTTTTTCATTTTTTAATATTTTTCACTCATTAGAATTCATAAATGTCTTACCATGACATATTAACACTGAAATAAAAATTTGGAACCTTTAGAAATCAATAAACATGGTGTATCTTGTTTTTTATTTAAAGGATTAGGCCAGCCGGAAGCCCATATCTGGTTTTTAAAAGGAATTTTATTTATTTAATAACATATTCAATATTTAGTATTTTTTTGTGATTCCAAGTCTCACACGGGCCCATTTCACCCAGACACGTGCCCAACCTCTTTTCCCCCCTCTTTGGAGCTCTTAATCATCGCGATTTAGGGATGAACGTCCTAGGGTTTCTCAAATCAGCCAGATTTGAGGAGGTAAGTTCTTTCCATCACAACTCTTTCAATTCTTACTTCTTTTCTCCCCTTGTCATGAAGTTTCTTCTAATTTTCTTGATGTACCAAATGTCCAGAGGGTATTTTTTCGAACCTAGGCTTTAACATTGAGTTTTTTGGGTCATTTATTGTAGTTTTAGGATTAATCTCGGTCCCACTTGGTGCGGTAGTGGTGCGACTTGATTTTCGCACAAAGGATTCAAGGTTTTTACTAATTTGGTAGGTTATTCCACTTTGTATGCAATCCTTGTGAAATAGATACTATGTTTATTATATTTTCATGTTTAACCCATTTATTTGGTTCTGAAAAAAATGGTTTTAGTGTTGTTTGTAATGCAAGTGAATTTTACGGTCCAATTTCTTGTGAAATTTGTGTTTTTTTCATATAAATCTTTTATTGGTTGATTAAGGGCTGTATTTTAATTATTTAGTTGACCTTATTGAAATGTATTAGGGCTTAAAATAATTTTTTATATGTTATTATTCTTTATTTGTTATTACTAAATTGTTTTTGGGTGACGTTTGTTAAGAAAATGGTTTTTGAGTACCAATTTGGTGTTGAATTGGGTGTTTTACATGTGTATTCTATTTGATGCTTATTGGGATTGTTTTATAACTCATGTAATGATTTTAAATAAAATTTTAGGGTATTTTGGATTCTGTTTTCATAAATATGAGTATGAATATGGTGTTTAAGAGGGGTTTTCAAAGAGTTTTGGGTGCAACACAAGGAAAGATTTGGAGAAGTTGTTTTATTTAAACTCAAAGAGTTTTGTTGTGTGTTTTAAATGGTATAAAATGTGTGTAGCTACTGTACTAATTGTATGTGACCATTAGTGGTGTTTTATATAAAAATGGATATATGTATCATTCTGAAATTGTTTGATCACAAAGGGGGAAGCCTGAGTACCTAGGTGGGGCGGATATGTACTAGTACGGCTAGTGGACCGGATGAGTTTTGTCCATATTTCACCCAGAATTTTGGATAACGACAACTATAAATAAACTATGTATATTTTTATTGGATACAACTAGGTTATGGGTATATTACCTACTAGTGGATCATTCACGAGAACAGATCTTACTATTGTTACTTCACACTGAGGTATGAGGTACATGGGGCCAGAGATTATCTAGTGCCTAGGGGTGTTCCCGATTTTTTTGCTCATTGTGTTTGTGGTATTTTACAATGTATTGGGGTGTTTTTGGAAGTAATTTACAATATCTAAAATGAAAATTTAAATTTGTGAACATTCTTAAAACTTTATCTTGAAAACTGTTTTCAATTGAACGTTGCATTTCTTGGATTTTATCACTGCTTTTCTTTGCATATAAAAACTGCTTTCTTTTTCACATTGTATTGAATGCTCTTTGGAATCATTGGGTGGTATCCTATTGGGATTAATATCACATCCTAATTATACCCCTTGGGTGCAAGTAGACTTGGTTATGTTTGACTCCGGTAAAGGAAAGGCTAAGGGTGATGGAGGTTCATGGTGTTAGTCCTCATCCTTTGGGCGGTGTTGTAGAGACGGCTTGGGGGTGATGACCCCTTTCCATGTGGAGTCTGTGGGGATGTTTTTTTGTTGCTTCATTGTGTCTTTGGACCTTTATTATTTCATTTTAACTTATGTATTCAGTTATGGGTTTTTGTATAAACCTTGTTGGTATGAATTTTTTAAATTCATTTTATCAAATATTTTTTTAGTTTTATGTATACATATTCGGGTAAATCATTCCCAAACCAAGATAAATGATACCCGGGTACTTATGCCAGCCTGTGGGGATAGGGAATGCCCTTCGGGCCTTATCATGGGCTGGGTTTGGTGCTGGTATTGGTGGTGACCAGATTTGGTATGTGAAAATATATATGTAGAAAATTTATATGTTTATCATAGGAGAAATATGTGGATAAATTTATAGGAAAACTTAGGAAAAATGTTGGAGAAATATTAAAGGGGGAGAAATGTTTTTTATGGTTATAAGAATTTCCCCTTATAATTTATTTTTAAGACTTAATTTTTCATTATTAATTTATTTATGGGTTTTGTGATCATCAAAAAGGGGGATATTTTTAGAATGTTTTTATTCGATAGTATATTTAATTTTTTTTGGTTTTGATGCTCACAAACACCCATATTTATGTTACTAATGAAGTTTCTTTTAAGTGCATTTTAGGAAGATAATATTCATTAGAATATTTATTTTAGAAAAATACTAAATTCATTAATCCATAGGAAAGATTTGTTAAATTATTCTGGATGTGTTTTTGAGTATCCTGGATACATTATTCATACCCTACCTTTGTAAGTGTAGCGTAAGGTTTAGAAACCCTGTGTTTAGAAGAAATCATATGGATCATATACACTATGTTTGGAAGGAACACTATTTTTGAGAAAAGGAAAGTATTGTTTATCAACCCTACATTTGTGAACAACCATACATTGTCTACCCTATGTTTGGATTTTTTTTCATTTCATAAAGGAATGCTATGTTTGACTATTCAACGATGGAGTTTTAAAATCAAGATATTATCCATGATTTATGAAAATTGTTTTGTCAGAAGTAAATATCACTTTATAGATATTTTATGATTGATTAAAAGGATCTCATTTAATGGAATAAGTTTTTTCTATTCTTGCAGGAATTTACAATTCTCTTGAATGATTTTAAATTCAGATATTCACAATTTATTGTGCGATATTTCTAGATCTCGTTTGACTTGGAGCTATTAGACCTACATTATAAATATCGATACAATATTCATCAGAAAAATAAAAGATGATATAAAAAAATATATGTGTATTAAAAAGGAAAATATGAGTTTGAAAAATAAAAAGTTTGTCATTACCTTCAGAGCTACACTTTAGAGACATATATGTTTCGATAAATCTGACCGACTCACTGTTATCACTGTTTATGCATCTTATTTTTACCTATATTTCTAAAAGATCATAAAATCATTTTTCATAGAAAATTTTTGGATACATGCATGTTTAAACATCATTTTGGTGTTTTTTCTATCACTATTTGAATAAATAATGTGAAATGTTGAAGATATCTTTGTTGTTGTGCATTATTGAAGACCCAGATACATCTATCAGATGCTACTGCAACTATGATTCAAAACATGTGTTATGAGTCAAATCAATATCTATTTATTTATTGGAGTTTTTTTTGCTCTAACTCATTCATGGTTTTGGTGATGTTTCAGCTTCATCTACTAAGCTTTGGATTTTCGGTTCCCTGTTAAAGAAACAGGTGGCCTGATAAAATCCTCATAAGGTTTCAACTGCCTGGACTTAGTTGTTAAGAGGTCTCCGGATAAGAGGGTCTACTAGTGAACATCACAAGGATTGTAGAGTAAAGTGTTTGTGGAGTGGATTAGGGGATCATTGTTCTATTAACCACTATATATCATTGAGTTATTTTCCTTAATTTTTTCATTGCTCATTTGTTATTAAGAGAGAATGAAAGGTTCGATGCATAATAAGAGAGGTGTTTTGAATCTATCAAGGTTTTTGAAAAAACAAATTCACCCCTCTTGTGTCTTTATCTTCATCATATCCATTCTGACACAAAAAACTAAGCATAAGGAATATTTATACCAAAATCGATATAAAAAATAAATTTTTGAAAATAACACAAAACCAAACAAAGAATAAATCCTCAAACAAGTTATATAGAAAACCATATAAATTTTTAATAATAAATACAATACATTAGTTTTAAATACACATCTCAAAATTTCAAAAAATTTGTTTTTTTAATTGAAATATTCTTCTTTATAACCACCATTTATAAAACCAACAAACATGACTATATTTCTGAAAACATTTTAAATTTGAATAATAAATTAAGTCCAAGGAAGGATTATTCTAACACACCTTAGATTGTGTCTACCCGATCCTCTTATAAGATGTCAGGGAATGAAAATACAGATATTCTTATGATCATCAATTAGGTTAAGTGCCATTCTGAGTGGGAAACTGTTGATTATTATGATTATGGAAATGACATGTATTATTATGATCTGTAACTCTTTGTTTGATGGATGAGGGAAACTCCCTTTGTTTGACCCCGCCCATCTCTCACGTTCTTTTTTATTTTATTTTATTCTTAATAAATGGTATGAATCGTAGCTTTTAGCTATACATGTTTGGTATAAATGCATATATTAAACTTTCTTAAAACTATTCTCACACTTGAATAAAAATTTAATATAATTCAAATACACCTTAAATAATACAATTACTCATTCAAAAAATAATCCGTAAATATAAAATATAATTAAAATCCATCAGTCTCAATAATTTAAATTGTTTTTGAGTCTCTCCCATTATGTGGTATCTAAATAATTGGGAGTAAAACATAATAAAATAAACACACCTAAAAAATAAAATAAAAATGCCAACCATAAGACCCAACATACAATCATTTCAAAAATAAAACCATATGAATAAAATTATTCAAATATATTAAATCACACTCACACACATTCCAAGAAAAAAATTAATGAATTCAATATGGTTAGTTTCAGTTTATTTAATTTAAACCCCCATGTTTTCCTCCCTACCATCAAATATAAATTCATCATTTGAAAAACATAATCCATTCACTTCAACATAAATTCATTAAAGGAAGAAAAAGAATTAAGGTGGATAAAAAATGGGTCATTATCAATCATCCAAAGGAATATAATGATCCAACATTGTAAAAGTCGTCCTAGCATGGGTCAGATTTAGTCAGGAGAATTAAGAACTAAGAGGACGTCCCAACGGGTGGATGTATTGTCCATGAGGACCGATACTAGGTGGCATGGGTAGTGCTCATCAACCCTAGTGTTGTCGTGCTAGAGAGAGCGGGAAGGATCCTTAATACTCATGGAATTCAGTTCACTCTATGATTGGGTTTAATATATAAAGATAGATGATTGACGGCACTAGTACATGAGAGAGGAGGGGAAAAATTGCATTCCTTAGATTTGAGAGTTGATTCGTCCGAGAGAAGATCGAGGGGTGGCGATGATAGTGTTGATAGTCCATGAGAGCTTGAACAGTGAGACAGAAATCAATTTAGTCAAGAATCTATTTAATATATCTAGAGATTTTTATGAGTGCTTCCAAACAAATTGATAGAGGGCTTTTATCATCTCTAAAAAAACAAGCACGGATAAAAGACCTCTTATATAGTTTTTTGATTGCTGATAAAGATATATCTCTATCAGTTCTAAACAAGAACTGATACAAGTCATCTTTATCATCACTAATGTTTTAGCACTGATAAAGATATCTTTTATCAGTGTCTATTTATCGTAGATAAAGATCATTTTTATCACTACAAAGAAAGCGCTAATAAAGACCTATATAATTATTTATAATAATATAAGTAATATAATTTAAAAAATTGGAATTTATATAACTACAAATAAATTAGTAAATATAAATGTATATAATTATAAATATTTTAAAATAATTGCAAATATATATTTATAAATATAATTATAGATATATAATTATAATTATAAATATAAATATTTTTATTTGTAAATAGGTTTATAAATACTTTTATATTAGTATAAATATATTTATATAATTATATATATTTACATAGTTATATATATAATAAACATATATCAATTTGAATATGAATATAAATATAGTAAATATTTAAATATATTAATTAAAAAAATTAATTATTTAAATATATAAATATATAATTATAATTATATAAATACTTTATAAAATAATAAATTTATTTATTTATAATTATAAATATATAATTTCTTAAATATATTAAATATACATTTATAAAATATATTTATCTATAAATATTTATTTAAATTCTATTTTTAATATTATAAATAAATATGTAATCTTAAATGCATGAATATTTAAAATGAGTGGAATTGAATAATTAAAAATGAGTAGACTCTAAAAATATTGAGAAAATGGATAAGTTTTAATAATTATACAAATTATTATAAAAATAAAATATGGATTTATATTGAAATGAATATGAATACATATTTAAAATACTAAAACATAGTAAATTAATGTGTATAAATAAATATTGAAAAATGATTAAATTCTAAAAAAAAATAAAAAATATTAAAAATTAAAAATTAATAAATAATACTAACTGAAATAATGTTATAATTAAACAAATAATGTTTACTGAGTAAAAACATGATGTATTAAATATATTATGTGACAAAATGAAATTCTAAAATAAATACTAAAATTTTAATAAATTCAAATATTTGGATTATGTGTTTTTATATAATATTTCATTAATTATATAAATGTTTATGTGTGGGAAACTAATGTTTATATATACACAAGTTTGATACATGTTAAATCAACCAATGAAATTATATAATATATATCTTCTATTAATGGAATAAATAATAATAAGAATGAATAATTTTTAAAAAATCAACAATTGTTAATAATTATATGAAAAATTTAAAAATATTATAAATAAATATTTATATATGTTAAAATGGAAATTAATACATATTAATTATATAAGTTACAACCATATTAAAAAAATAAAATTTTAATAAATGAACGTGTATAAATAAATATTATAAAATGGATAAAATTACAAAAAAATGAATAATAAAAAATTGAAAATTAATAACTTAAAAAAACATGTGAAATATATTAATGAATAATTATGTATAAAAAAATTTGAAATGAATAAATTAAAAAAACTATTAAGATAATAAATTTTTAAGATCTATATATTAAAAAAAAAATTAAGCATACACTTAACATTATCAGTGAATAAATTATATTAAAAGAATGGATGTTAAAACTGTGTGCAATTTAATTATATATATAAATATAAAATTAGTTAATTAATATACTATTTATAATTAGAAAAATGAATAAAACTACTAAAAAATAAGTTTAAAATATATATACCAATAAATAGTATATTAATTATTTAATTACTATGTTAGATATTTAATTAATATATGGCAACAAATATTATATTAATTATTTAATCAGTATATTTAGTATTTAATAATATTATTCACTTGTTTAATTATAAACAATATATCATTTATTTAATTATATATATATAAATAATAAACTATTTTTGGAATTAATATCGAGGAGGTTCGGGAGCTTCTTGCTCTAGGTCGAAATGCAGAATAGTGGTCTTCAATGGATCCTTCGGTTTCCCCTTCTTCAGTCATGCATTTCATAATTAATGCGAGGTATGATTCTCACACATACGCTGTAGATGCTTTGGGGAAAAAGATTCCGGACAACGGTCCGGTCGTTCGTCACGATGTTGGATCTAGCAACTCTTTCTCATCCTTCAAAGATTTTGGAAGTGGAGGATCTCGTCACCGAGGTAATGTCACGCATGTTAAAGCTGCTCTTCATGCGGTTGTAGTGATATTGGGGAAAGGTAAACATTCATTTTTTTCTCGTATTCTGTTACAAAGGGGTTCCAAACCTTGGAAAATCGGCGACCTATATTTAAACCTCTCGGTGTTTTGGGGCTTTTCTGGATGGAAAAGTCTCTCCCTTGGTCACGGTTTCTAACATTTTTTCTTTCCCACTGAGTAATTGAAAATGAGAGTAAGGAGATTTGGCTTACTATCACTCAAACCGCGACTCCTTCATGTCTGGTAATGGGATCATGATTTCAAACCTTTACAGGTTTGCAATTAGTTTGTTCAATCATGTGTCAAGTTGTGCGGGTTAAACCGAACACTTTGGGATCCACGCATCTTGTATGACATGACTTCCACGATTGGAATTCCTATAAAAATGGATCAAGAGACATAGATATCCAGGTTCATCTATTATGCTCTGCTTTTGATTGAAATTGATCCGTGAACAACTCCTGTTGAAAAAGTAATCCTCTCAACCAAGGATGAGGATGTGGAAATATGGATCGATTATGAAAAAAATACCTTGCTTCTGTTTGGAATACAGAATGATTGGTCCTGGTCGGATAAGTTGTAGGAGGGCGGTGACATTCTCAATCTGTGCTGCGAGAGACCATGATGTGCATAAAGGATTCAAGAATATTAAGAGGTATAAACTTGTTGATCTGCATGGGGGTAATCAGGGAAGGCCTATGTGTCCTCATTTTTTATGCTGATGGAGATGGAATGGTCTTATATGAAACTGAACAGAGGGACCATGTTTGTTCCTATGCGGAGGAAGCAGGGTTAGTGGTGTCTGCAGTTCATTCCCTTTCTCCTATCACGAATTCTACTGAGGATTCTGTTCTGGATTGCAAAATTTTTGAAGATGATTTTCAACTTATAGGTGCAGATGATGTGAATAAGCCTGCGAGTAAGAGGATTTTGTGGGAAGACTATGCAGAATATGAGCAGAAAACATCTATCATCATGCCTGATAGAATTTTTATATATAGGAATGTTGACTTAATGTATGATAGTGATTATCTGATGCTTAAACTGAGCTTAATATTTACATGCAGAGAGAATTTGATTACGAAATGTGGAAGGAATGTGCTTTTCCCATGTTCAAGAGAGAAAAACCATTTGGAGGAAAATGCCTCTCTAAATTTGATGATGATTGGATCTCACCTGGGCTCTAGATAGGGAACTCAACAAGTGTTATTGACTAAAGGGAAGAAGATATTGGTGGATGATGAGTGCTTCCAATTAGTCATCCCTCATAAGTCTAAAGTACATGAATCACAATCACAGTCCATAATGATTTCATCTCCCCTCATTCAAATGCAGGCTAATTCTATAGGTGAGGAGTCTTTGCACATCCCATTATGCGGGAGTCATGATGGTGTTGAGAATGTGGGGTGTTCCTTTCCTTCTCACATAACCGTTCTGATGAAAAATGAATATATATCCTTTCGGGATTCCTCTAAAGAAGAGTGTGAATCTGCACGAGCCAAGAATTCTCGTATCATCTTGAGGCCACCTTCTCTATGATGGAGCCGGTGGTATTTGGATTCACTAATTATGTAACAACCCAAAAGTTGTTATAAATTAACATTGAATATGGATTTTTGATTCAATCCAATGACATATTTTCAGGATCTAACTTGGTAATTTATGAATTTTCATATTCTGGAGGTATCTTATTAATTGTCATCTGATGAGAAATATTAACTCCCACAAAGGGCCATAACAAGGTGAAGAGGTCAACACCCAAATGGTAGAGGGAAATGTTCCAGTAATTTGAATTATGAGTTTGGATTTTTCCTTGATGTGGGAATCCCTTATTTTGATTGACCATTTTCCTTTCCTTCTTTGTATGCTTCCTTTTTTATTAATTAATTTGGGTTCATGGGTTTGGTCTCAAAATCCATGTCTGAACCATTTCTGATTAATTAATAAACTATTTATTACTATATATATATATATATATATATATATATTAAATTTAATAAATTTAATTACAAAAAATCTGGGGGTTGACCAGGTATAGCTGGTGAACCCGCATTAATATATGTTTAAATAAAAATGAATATATATTAATTATGTAAATTATAAGTGTATTAAAAATATTAAATTCTAACAAAATTAGTAATGAAATTTTTATTAATAAAAATGAATAAAATTTAATATATATATATATATATATACTATAATAAAAATTATTTTAATTATTTAATTAGTATATTAAGAATTTAATAGATTTAATCATTTTAATTTATTATAAAAAGTTTATAATTATTTAATTATATATAATAGTTTTAAAATATATTAATATTTAATTAAATAATTAATATATTATTTATTACTATATATATTTAATTTAATAAATTATATATGTGTGTGTTGGTGTGTGTGTGTTTTCCTCTGTCATAATATGGAGTCTAGGGATCAAATCCTATATGGCGATTCCACACTTCATTAGTCCCAAGATTCTCTTTGGAGCGACCTTCCGAGTGTCACCCCTGATTCCTGATGTTTCTCTACGCGTTATTTAATTGCGCTCGATTCCAAATGGAAAATCATGTTAGATCCTAGATCTAAATAATGAAGCAAACCCAAATACTTTCTCAGAATGAATGGATATGGGTAAGAATTCATTAATTTCTTGGATTTTCCTCCCAAATGGTGAGAAGATGTGGTAGCTTGAATATGTTATATATAATATCATTCCATTGGGGGTTCTCAGATTGTAAGTGAATTTCATTAGGTAGAGGTTTCTCCTAATGTGTTTTTCATTCAAATGAATCTCGGATCTAAGCGTGGTCCTTTGGTTCCTCGTTTATAAAGCCGAGAAAACTCTATATATATTAATGGATGCTATAATTCAACATTTCATTGGTCAATAATTCCATTCCATAGGTATGAGATAGGATGCATGACCTCAATTGGATTTTAAGGTATCCAAAAATTCTAGTTGACATTACTGCTGTTATGGGTGTTCTGTTTCGTCTAGATATGGAAATTGAATACGTCAGGTATGGATATTTTGTGAGAAATACAGTTGAGAATTATCTTTATTCTCCTCTCATTGATAATTTATTTTTCAGTACTCCCACTAATGATATTAAAATCAGCGTGGAATATGAGAAATTCATGAAGTTTTTTCTAATCTTGCAAATCTATTGGCCACTCAGCTGAGAAATGCAGGAGTAAGGTATGTGAATTATGTGGTTCTAAGGGGAATCTATCTAAGGATTTTGAAAATAACATTAAAGGGAATTCAAATAGGATGCATGAGCATTCCTCCTTAGATAAGCATCCTAGGTCACAACTAGTGGATTATCAGGCCATGACTTCTTGGACCCATGGGTATTCAGCCTGCAAGGATAGAACACTAGTGGAGAATTTGGAGCCGGAAGGGGAATGCTTGGTTGTATCTTGATCATTTTATGATCCTGAACAAGGTATTGGGAAGGATAGGAAAGTTAGGGGGACTCAGCTGGGCAACGAAATGACTGATGATGGTACTTCATATACTGTTGCACTTAAGAAAGCCACTCCTGGAGGGTCCGATTGCTTATCCAGAGGTGATTGTTTTGTTATAGGAAATGAGAAGACTCTGGTTGACATTTATTTGAGACATGGTGTTGGAAACACTACACCCAGTGAAATTTCTATTAGACCATCAAATTCTGAAGGTGGAAAGATGGTAGGTTGTGTCACATCATCGGGCCTAAAGGTATCATGGATAGATGTTACAGTTGAAGAGGAGATGGAGATGTAGTCTGACTATGAGTCTGTAAGAGCTGGTGTCCTAGAACCAACTAGTTTTACTTTGATTACATGGATATTTAATGTATTATTACATATTGTTTTTGTTATGCATGACTATAATGTAATAATTTCCTAGAGTATTTGTTCCATTGATAAAGTCATGACAATTCCCCGCTATGATGAGAACCTTGAAATACTATAACAATATTCTTAAATATAATTTTGTGGTTGGATGACATGCTATGATGGGACACATAACATGCAGATTGTCAGGTGAAAGTACTCGTAAGCAGATGAGACTTCCTCTCCTGAAGTTTGCATTTGGTAATCTCCAAGATAGGAGATTATGAGAACAGACCCGCTAGTAGGAATTCCACATGTTTTGGTGTCATCGGATATTTCTATCTGTGAGCGTGTGTAATGATCCTTAGACTTTAAGATTATCATTAATAAGTGTCATGACTTATGCAAATTCTATTTACTCACAAAAACCATCACACAGACATTTTGCTGGATGTAGGGTACATTAGGTGCGTCACGAGTGACATGTTATTAATGGATAAGTCGGGGAAGGATTTTTCCCTTCCATTTATGGAATTTGATATCTCGTCCCTTTGATTGAAATAGATCAGTCGCATGAAATTCCATGGTCATGCTGTAACAACGACTTTATTTCATGTAGTCAAAGAATGACATATCAAACATAAAAGTTGGTGACACAATCATGAAACCTGCTTGATGAGATATTACGACAAATGGATTATATTTCACAGAGAGCGTTCGTATGTAGATGTCGTTGTTGCGACTTTACGTTCTTTCTCTTTAGTGCCTTGACCCGTTGCTAGACAGTACTCTTGGACTTTAGGTAAGCCCGCCTAATGCCAACGAGAAAGAATCTTATAGGGTCACACACTAAGTGTTTTTAGTGGTCTTGGTTAAATTCTATTTGAATTTAATTAATGAAATAAATATTATACTCAAGACCATGGAATAGTTTTATTCAAGTTACAATGATCACATAAATTAAATTAAATATATTTATTTATTTTATTGAGCATTTAATAAATATTTATTTACTAGTTTGTAAATAAAATATTTATTTAAGATAATAAATTATTTATTTATTTATTCGGGTGTTTATAAATGGAAGTGGAGTTCGAGCGGACCAAAGTCGGTCCGGTAGTAAAATAATTATTTGCAAGATTGTAAATAATTATTTAACTAGTTGACACAAATTAAAATAACGCTGCTATTATTTTATGACGCAGAATTTTATTTATAATTCCATTTTGTGCAAGTTGGGGCACCATAAATAATGACGCGGTATTATTATTAAATGCATGGATTTTGTATAATTTCATGAATGCATTTAATTATTGTTATGCAATTAAATATTGTAAAATAAATTTCATGTATATAAATAGGCAAGTACGCCTATTGTGCCAGACACCACACCACACGTCTGGTGAATTGAGAATTGTTCAGCCAAACAATTTCTCTCTTGAATCCTCTTCTTTCCCCTCTCAAGAACGAGAGACGTTCTTCAAGGATGAAGAACAAGCGATCAAGAATGACCGACACAAGACACTCTATTCTCTGCACTAGCACCTAGAGAACGAGCAGTGTCAATCAGAGGCCATCAGAGCATGTGTGGATCACCGGTATAGAGATTCTAGTTTGGATCCTTACAAGTGCAACGAGATAATCCTGAAGGGTCATTTTGGACGATCAACATCATCAATGAAGAAAAATACCAAAGATACAAGTATTATTTTTCTTTATGAAATTAATTAAATTAATTATAAACATGATGTGCAAGATCCTCTCTAAGGTTTCAGGCCTCTTTCATCTTTATCTAAATTTTTTATTATATTTTGTGGAGACTGACGTTCATTGTCATATTTATCCTGGAATAATTATTGATCATGATTAAAATCAAAGTTGGGTCACGTCCCAACCACGCTTCCGCTGCGCTCAGAACCTTCAAGTGGTATCAGAGGGGTTACATCATAGTTTATAATTATTTAAATTTTTCGTTGATGAATTACGCATTTAATAATTTAGTTGTTTCAATTCAAGTTAATCATTTTGAAAATCTGAATCTCAAGATATTTTCCTCCTCTTTTGTTTCGCGTTCACCTTACATAAATAATCTTTTCTTTTAATTTTTATTAAAATAAGATAGAGGATCTCATCCGGAGGTTCCAAAGCTTCCTAGTCACACAACAACAGAACAAACGATGTGTATTCAGAAGTACACGCCATGTAGTCAAGATTCAATTCATCAGATCGTTCAGTCAAACCAATCCATTTGTTGGAGTCTTTCTAAGCCTTAAATGACTCCGTGTGTTGAGCGGGAACATGTGGCACATGGTTTCTGGATTATACGCAGTGTGGCCCAATGGACACGGCGTGTAGTCCATTTGGGTTAGGGTTGGATCGTGTACCCCATACATGGCTTTCCTGGATGGAGACCGTGTAACGAGGAACAACACGGCGTGTGACCCACAGAACACGCCGTGTACTCCGAAGATTTCTGAAGTATACTCACACACTATTTCCTCGGGCGTGTACTTTGGATAGACGGTGAAAAATAATACACGTCGTGTAGTTGTAACTACACGTCGTGTACTCATCCAAATTACACTGATTTATTAAAATTTAATATTATATTATACAAACCCTTAAGATGTGTATCATCGTGCATGCATAAAGCTAAGGCACAACATGTGATAAGTGTTATATATACGTGTTTAATTTAATATCTGCGTAATGTTCATTTCTACTCATTGAGTAGTTATGAATATGAATTCACCAGGTTTCCTCCAAGGTACAAGTTACGTACAAAGATAATTTTAAATGATTTTTTTTAATATTATGATGGATGAGAATCTCAAGGAAATTAAAAAAAATGTTTAAGATAAAAAGATTGATTAATTAAAGATGATAATTAATTGATTAGAGCGTGATTTATCTTAAAAAAGAACGATTAACTAATTGATTAATAGTTTTATTTATGAGTAAATATCGTTTCATGTATGGATGATCATGAGGTAGACCAAGACCTTTGCATGTGGATTATTTCTTTTAATTTATTTATTTGAATTAAATTTGTTTCCATGCGATCATTCTCCACATTAATATGTAGGGCCAGCGTGCCCAAGATTTCTTTTATGTAAAACCTCATTTTACTCCTTTACTACATGTGAGTTAAAACAATTCATATGTAATGGATGAAAATTTCAAGCTAGTGGAGGCGGTTCAAGCTGTAGCTGAGACGAAACCAATTCCAGGAGATACAGAGGTGGACAAATGGAAGCTGTAAACATGAACCCAAAAAGTTCAAGGTGTTTATCCCCTAGGGCAGGGTTAGTTTATCAACCACTAGATAAACTAACCATTTGAAAATCTGATGATCATGCCATTTACTTTATTTTATTTCTGTCAGTTACATGGTTTATCATTATGGATGTATTGTCATGATCACATAATTAATGAATTAAACAAGCATGAAAGATGGAACTAAAATAAACTAGACTAATGTGTAAATATTATCAAGACATGGTTAATCACTTAAGTAAGTCCCACTTAATATTAAAAAACATGTGATAATGATAATAAGAAATTTATGCATAAGATATAAAAAATACCTCAAATAAAATATTAAGTCGGAACAAGCCTTCTGTTACATGATTAAGGGAAAAAATCAATAAAACTATGTGTTTGACCAACCCTTGTTGGGACACTTAATTTTATACAGGAAGTCCTTATGAAAGGTTTCAAGTTGACTTAACCTTATTACATCAAGAGGAGTAGCCCTTGCTAGACTTGGTGTAATATTGGAGGCAAGAGTTGAGTAAATACAAAGTCATGATTTCAGGATTGGGGAGTCCACTAAACGTATCAATGAGATGCATGCCTGTAGTTGGGAAAGACCAGCCTACCTAAATACCTTCTAATAGCTTGACCAACCTTTGTTGGGGTTATGCAAAGGGGAATATGGATCATTTCCACTAGAATATCCTGACAGCTGGACATTCCATGTTCAATGGTGAGGTCTATTGGGACTTGATAAAATAGTGAGAGACTTAATAAAATTTATTATTTCTCAAAAAATGTAATCAAGTACTAATGATCTGCGCTTTAAATTGTAGAATAAAAATGAAAATTTTGTCAACCACACTATCCCTACGAACAATTCTGGATAAAGACAACATCTGCACCGGTAGTAACTTCTAGGAATGGTTTAGACACCTTCGGGTTATCCTACGTCATGAACGGAAGTCTTACGTGCTGGAGTCAGCATTACTTGATCCGCCTACCAAAGAGGTAAGTGATGAGGATTTCTTGGTCTATGAGAAACATATGAACGACACGGTCGACATTAAATTTTTGATGTTATCATCAATGTCTAGTGAATTCATGAAGTATCATGAAAACACGGATTCTTATAGCATGCTCGAGAACCTCCATGGTCTTTACCAGGAGAGAGAATGGAATTAATGGTTTGAGATCTCTAAGGCACTCTTTCAGAGTAATCTTGGGGAAGGTGCCCCATCTGGGCCTCATGTAGTCAAGCTCATTGGCTACATTGAGCGCCTGGAGGTTCTAGGGTTTAAAATCCGCGAAGAACTGGGCACCGATCTCATTATCGAATCACTCCCTCAGAGCTTCTCTAACTTTGTTGTCAATTTCAATATGAACTACATTGAGAAGTCTCTATCTGATCTTCTTATCCTCATTCTCCAAGTGGACAAAGATATGAAACATGAAAAGCCTTCTGTTCTTAAGGTGAATAAGAGGAATGCGAAGGCAAAGAGCTTTATGCCCAAAGCTTCTTCACGACCTTCCAATAAAAATAAGATCAAAGGGGAGGCAATGGAACATGAGGCTGTTTGTTTCGAATGTGGCAAGAAGGACAACTGGAAGAAGAACTGCACCCAGCCTAAGAAGCAAGGGGAAGTTTCAAGTGCATTTTTTTATCGAATGCAATCTATATGTTTCTACAAATTGGGTACTAGATACAGCTTTTGGTGCTCACATATGTATCCAAATACAGGAACCAAGTAGATTTATGAAGATTGATCGACAGGAGGTAGATCTACGAGAAACCAACAGAGCCAGACTTGCTGCTATAGATATTGGGGACTACCATCTCACGATGAAAAATTGGATGATCTTGGTGTAAAAGGGTTGTTATTATGTGCTTTCTTTTACTAAAAACATTATTTTTGTATCCAGATTACATACAGATGGATTTTTTTACATGTTTGGGAATGAATGTTGCTTCTTTTACAAAGATACCATTTGTTATAGTAGGACACATTTATACAACAAACTTTATGTGTTGGATTACACAAACCATGTAATGGAAATCGATAACAAATATACTTCAATGACTCATTCCACACCCAGCTTTGGCATCACCGATTAGGTCATGTAAACGAGAAACGCGTGAACAAGTTACATCAAGATGGATATTTAGATTCTTTCGAACTAAAACCAATTGGCATATGTCATTCATGTTTACAAGGCAAAATGACCAAATCCCCATTTAGTCGGAAAGGTTAAAGGGCTAAATAACTTATTGAATCGGTTCATACCGATGTGTGCAGACCATTTCCAGTTGAAGCAAGGGGAGGGTACTCATAATTCATAACTATTAATGATGATTTTATTAGATATGGATATATCTACTTAATATGGTATAAGTCAGATTCTTTTGATAAGTTCAAAGAATACAAGAATGAAGTTGAGAACCAGCTTGGAAAGAATATTAAGAATCTTCACTCAGACCGAGGTGGAGAATACCTTAATCAAGACTTCGTTGATTACTTACGGGAGTTTGGGATCCTATCCCAACTCACTCCTCCAAACACTCCCTAGAGGAATGGTGTGAGAAAAAGGAGAAACCGAACCCTATTGGACATAGTGAGATCAATGATGTGTCATGTGAGTCTTCCATTATCCTTTTGGGGATATGCATTACAAACAGAAGCACACATACTAAACAAAGTACCAACTAAATCGATAAATGTTTTTTCATACGAGTTATGGAGTGGAAGAAAATCCTTGTTATCGAATTGACATGTGTGAGGTAGCAAAGAATTTGTTAAGGCATTTTTAGGTAACAAAATTGCACCCCAAGGCACAAAGTGTAGCTTTATAGAATACCCTAAGGAAACAAGGGAATATTACATATACAACCTCTTAGACAAAAAAGTTATAGTAGAAAGACATGCCATATTCCTTGAGAGAGAGCACATCTCCAAAAGAGAGAGTGGTAGTGAGAGAGACTTCGATGAAGTCGAGGCTCAAGGTACACAAGAGTTGGTACAGAAACAAATTTCACAAAGCCCCATGGAAGAAGAATCTGATCCATAGACACAAGTACATCATAGGAGTACATGAGAGGTTAGAGAACCAGAATGGTACGGTTTTATAGTTACTGAGGATGGTGACTCATTATTAGTTGATAATAATGATCCTATAACCTACAAGGAAGAATTAAGTGGCACAGAAGTTGCCAAGTGGCAAGAATCCATGAATTTTGAAATGGATTCAATGTACCAAAACCAAGTTTGGATTTTGGTAGATCATCCAGTTGATGTAAAGCCTATTGGTTGAAAATGGGTATTCAAGAAGAAACTGGACATAGAAGGACAAGTCAGTACGTATAAGTCACGACTGGTTGCAAAAGGTTTTAAATAGCGTCAAGGAATTGACTATGATGAAACCTTCTCACCAATTGCAATGCTGAAATCCATCAGAATTCTACTTGCCATTGCAGCTTACCATGACTATGATATTTGGAAAATGGATGTCAAAACAACATTTCTTAATGGGAACCTTCAGGAAGATTTCTACATGACACATCCTGAATGGTTTGTGACTCTAAAGGATGCCAATAAGGTATAAAAGTTGCAGAAATCCATTTATGGATTAAATAAAACATCCAGGTCATGGAACATTCACTTTGATGAAGCCATAAAGGAATTTGGTTTTATCAAGAATGAATGTGAGCCTTGTGTCTACAAACGGTTTAGTGGGAGTGTAGTCATCTTCCTAATATTATATGTTGGTGACATATTACTTATTTGAAATGAGATACCAGTCTTACATTCTGTTGAGGCATGGTTTAATCAATGATTCTCCATGAAAGACTTGTACGAGGAAGCGTATATTCTTGGGATTAAGATACTTCGTGATAGATCCAAGAGATTGCTGAGCCTGAGTCAAAGTACATACATTGATAAGATACTGAAGAGATTAAATATGAAAAAATCCAAGAGGGGATTGTTTCCAGCGTCACATGACATTCATCTTTCCATGAAAATGTATCCTCAGACACATGAGGAAATAAAGTTAATAGAAAGGACTCCGTACGCATCCGTGATTGGGTCTGTGATGTATGCCATAATATGTACTAGGCTGGATGTCACCTATGCATTGAGTGTGGTAGGAAAATATCAAGCTGTACTAGGTGACCTTCATTGGATGGCAGTCAAGAATATCCTAAAGTATCTGAGGCATACTAAGGATATGTTCCTGGTTTATGAAGGATATGAGGAACTAGTCATCAAAGGATATGCAGATGATAGTTTCCAGACTGATCAAGATGACATGAAGTCACAACCGGGATACATTTCCACTTTGATTGGAGGTGCAGTGAGCTGGAAGAGCTCAAAGCAGAGTGTGGTCACAGATTCCACAATAGAGTCCGAGTATATCAAAGCTTCTGAGGTAACTAAAGAAGCAGTTTGGGATTCGTTCAGGAGCTAGATGTGATACGTAGCAATAAATATCTGATCACACTATTCTGTGATAATATTGAAGCGGTGGCTCTTGCAAAAGAGCCAAGGTCACCTCAGCGGACAAAACACATTTTTTGAAAGTATCATCTCTTGGGGTATTTTTCTCAGAGAGGTGAAGTTGCATTGAGCAGTATTTCCACAAAAGACAATGTGGTAGACCCCTTGACTAAAGCCTTGACTTAGCAAAAAATGATCATCATGTGTGGTCTAGCGGACTGAAAGTTGTAGGCAGTTGACTCTAGTTCAAGTGAGAGTTCGTAAGAGTTGGTATCCTAGAACCAACTGGTTTTATTTTGATTACATGGTTATTTAATGTATTATTATATATTGTTCATTGTTTTGCATGACTATGATGTAATAATGTCATAGAGTATTTGTTTCATTGATAAGGTTATGGAAGATCCCCGCTATGATGAGAATGTTGAAATGCTATAACAATATTCTTTAATATAGTTCTGTGGTTGGATGACATGCTATGATGAGACACATAACATGCAGACCATCTAGTGTGATTACTCATAAGAATATGAGACTTCCTCTCATGATGTTCACACTTGGTAATCTCCAAGAAAAGAGATTATGAGAACAGACCCGCTTGTAGTAATTCAACATGTTTTGGTGTCATCAGATATTTCTATCTGCGAGTGTGTGTAATGATCCTTAGACTTTAGGATTATCATTAATATGTGTCACGACTTATGCACTTTGATTTACTGACGAAAACCATCACACAAACAATTGCAAGTAAGTAGAGTACGTTGGGTGCATCACGAGTGGCATTTTACTAATGGATAAGTCAAGGAAGGGTTTGTCCCTTCCATTTATGGAAGTTGATATCTCGACCCTTTGATTGAAATATAACTGTCACGTGAAATTCCATAGCCATGGTGTAACAATGAGTTTATTTTAGGTAGACAACGAATGACGTATCTAGCATAAAAGTTGATGACATAATCATGAAACCTCTTTGATGACATATTGCAACAAAGAGATTATATTATACAGTGAGTGTTCATATGTGGATGTTGTGTTATGACTTTACATTCTTTCTATTGGGTGCCTTGACCCGTTGCTAGATAGTACTCTTGGACTTTAGTCAAGCCCGCCTAATGTCAATGAGAAAGAATCCTAGAGGGTCAAACACTAAGTGTTTTTAGTGGTCTTGTTTAAATTTTATTTGAATTTAATTAATGAAATAAATATTATTCTCAATACCGTGGAATAATTTTATTTAAGTTACAATGATCGCATAAATTAAATAAAATATATTTATTTATTTTATTGAGCATTTAATAAATATTTATTTACTAGTTTGTAAATGAAATATTTATTGAAGAGAATACATTATTTATTTATTTATTCAGCTGTTTAATAAATAGAAGTGGAGTTCGAGTGGACCAAGGTCAGTCCGATAGTAAAATAATTATTTGCAAGACCGTAAATAATTATTTAACTAATTGGCACAAATTAAAATAACACTGCTATTATTTTATGATGCAGAATTTTATTTATAATTATGTTTTATGCAAGTTGGCACACCATAAATAATGACGTGGTATTATTATTAAATGCATGAGATTTCTCTTAAGTTCATGAATGTGTTTAATTTTTTCTGTGCAATTAAATATATTAACTGCAATTCCATGTATATAAATAGGCAAGTACGCCTATTGTGCCAGACACCACACCACACACCTGATGAATTGAGAATTGTTGAGCCAATCAATTTCTCTCTTGAATCCTCTTCTTTACTCTCTCAAGAACGAGAGACGTTCTTCAAGGCTGAAGAACAAGCGATCAAGAATGACCGACACAAGACACTCGCTTCGCCGCGCTAGCACCCGAAGTACGAGTGGTATTGATCAGAGGCCATCAGAGCACGTGTGGATCACTTCTAGAGGTATTATAGGTTGAATCCTAACAAGTTCAACGAGATAATCTAGAAGGTTTATTTCGGATGATCAACATCATCAATGAAGAAAAATACCAAAGATACAAGTATTATTTTTCTTCATGAAATTAATTAAATTAATTATAAACACGATGTGCAAGATCCTCTTTAAGGTTTCTGGTCTATTTCTTATTTATCTAAATCTTTTATTATATTTCTTTGAGACTGTCGTTCATCGTCGTATTGATCCCAGAATAATCATTGATCATTGTAAAAATCAATGTTCAGTCCCGTCCCAACAACTATTCTGCTATGCCCGGAACCTTCAAAGGTTATTATCCAGGAGGATGTTAATCATGACTTACACAAATATTTATTAATTACATACAATGGGAAGGGGATGGATAAGGTAGTGGATGATGAGGGATTTTAGTTTTCCATGCCTAGAAAACCCAAGGAACCTTCACTTGTGTATAGACAGGCTTCAACTGTGCATCTTGAAGTTCATGAATAGTAGTAGGTGCTCAATGATAATACCAAAGAAGTTCAAGCAGTGATGTATAAAAAGGATACTTTGGGCCCCCCTTAGGGTGACACCATAGTTTACTTCACATGTCTGGGAAAGGGCTAAGAAAGATGACAATTTGAAAAGGGAGGCAGAAAGTGAGGAGGTTTCCATTGTTCCATCAGAATCAAGTACTAGTAATAATAAACCTAACTTTCTTGATATTTTCCATCGATATCATTGCATAAAAGTGTTCCATGATGAGTTTTTAAATGTTGATGGAACCATTCGTGTTGAAGGACAAACCTCGTACATTGATACTGAAAAGTGTTCCACTTATCTTTTCCCAAAAGGGATTCTAATCCATCTTAATTTTAATACCTAATATGTATAGAATATATTAAAAAACCAAATTAAAGTTAATGAATTTAATTATAAAATGATGTCAAGGTAGGTGGAGACAAAATCCATTATCGTATATAGAACGTGTATCATTTGATGCATGTAAGAAAACATATCATTTGATGCATGTAAGAAAATATATAAGTAGTTTAAATACATTGAACTAAATAATATAAATATTCACAATATAAATAATTTTATATCCATGAAGAAAAACAAGGTAATAAATTTTAAATAAATCAATAATTCATATATTTAAAAAAGAGGTAAACATTTATAAACAATTCATAATTCAAAAGCTAATTATAAAAAATCTATAATTTTATCCATTCAACATAGTCATTATAATATCTTGAATATAAATACTTTTATTCATGTAATTATATGAAATTCTTCATATTATTCATTATATGGAATTTCACATTAAATAAATGAAATTTCATGAAATATGAACATTTCATATTTCAATTTTTATTATATAAATATTTTATATAATCTAAATATCACATGATTATCATTTTTTAAACATTGATAAAATCAATAATCAAAACATTTGTTTAGTTTGTTTAAATAATTTAGTAAATAAGGACATTAATTTAAACAATTAAAAATAAATTTTATGAATAATTCATATTCCATTAATATAAACACTATATATATAGACTTATTTTTTAATTTATAAAGACTATAAATTAACCTTATGATTTATAAATAAACAAATTATTTCTAAGTCATAAGGCATGCCATATAATTTTGTAAAAGTTATTTTAATACTAACAATTAATATTCTGGAAAATATATTAAGAAATGTTCGATAAACATTTAATTAATTAATTAAAAATAATTTACAATTAAATAATTTATAAAAACTTTATAAATTAATAAATATCCCAAAATAAATTTTATTATTATTTATAAAATAATAATAATAAATAACACAATTAAATTCATAAAAGAATTCAATGAAGAATAAATTTTCTTTATAAATCATATTTAATGACTGAGGATGAATCATTAGACTCGATTGATAGGCTTTAAGCACAACCAGTCATATTTTATGAGTGATAGTTCAATCAAGAAATATGATGGGAAATCATATTTTACTATTCACATAGGTATCATAAATCCGTTATGAATCTCAATTTTTAAAAACATTATTTAGTGAAATCATAAGACTTGACCCAACCATATTAAACAAATTAGTAAATAATATTTTAATATTGGTTTTATGACATGAAGTTTGAATTCAAAATATTCATTTCTCAGCATTATTTTCTGAATCTAAATGCATGGTAAGGTTCAGTGCCACTACTGTGATTTGAAGGATCTAACAACTCTTGTTAAATGAAATAGAATAAATTGAGAGAACCAAAAATAGGATCATCGTTCTAGAAAAGTGAATCCACATGTAAACTGTAAATAAAAATATAGTTTACCTTACCCTGTAGATGGTCATTTCATTCATCTTCATCCCTACTTGATAAGATCATAGTAGAGGCACCCAAATGGAATATTTCTTCCATTGGTATCCATGAGCTAAAACTAAATCACAAACCATACAAGAGGGATCTGCTACCCTTTAAAAAATGGTATTATCTCATAGGTTAAAGGATGTCGGAGAAGAGAACTGCATGTGGTATAGTTTTAGAAAATAATGAATTAAAATACTCACACTCATCTCATTATAGTAAGCTATTCAACTCTCCTCAGATTCATATGAACTAACTATTATATTTTGAGTTAATTTATGCATCATCTTTCACTCTTGAATATTTTATTAAATTATTTCATGAATTCATCTCCCATCTATTTCATCTTATGAAATAACTAGTTAATGATAGATAAATATGTTGGAGATTAACAAGAATATTAAAAATTTACTTCAGAATACCATGAGTATCAAAGATAGTGACATCTATACCACACCATATGATATAACGATTCATACAGCATGACTGAATGGAAATGAAACTTTATGGTATAACCCAATTTTACAATATGATTTTTTGAAATATAGTAGCTTGTTTACATGATTTATGATATCCCCTATCTTGAATATGATATAGGAAATTGCATCACAAAAAAATAATTATTTTAGATAATATATTCATTAGATTAATTGACAATATAAAATGTAATATATTAAATGACTGTCCTAAAAAGATAATAAAATAAATTATTCCCTATCATATATAGACACTTTTCATCGACCATTAGAGTGAGTTTATTACATTAATGTTCCTTGAATTTGATGGAGAGTTGTTTTTTTTCCTTTTCACCATATCACCTCCTTATTTAGACCTTAAAAAATAAAATAATTATGTAAGATGTAAGATTTATTCCATTAACGATAACAAATAAAAGGGATTCTTCTACGAAAACTATGGGAAATACTAAAAATATTCCTAAAACTAATTCCTATGAAAAAAACAAATATTCAAGTTTCCTCCTAGAATCAATTTGTTTAAAGTCTTTAAGCTTGACCTTACCTTACCTATCACATAATATGAGTATTGAAAGAAGTTACCCAGTCCAAATTTAACAATGAAAAGAGTTTGTGCTCATTTTTATTTATTTTTCTCTTTATTTTACAAGACAATAATCTCAAACATTCTTGATGGTTAAACCCAAAATTTGAAAGTATAAATGAATGAAAAAGTACCTCATGAACATACAAATTTTTTTAATACTCCTCCTTCACCTATTATTCCAACAACTCTTATTTTAATTCTTTAATGTACTTATTTAACATTAAACCATTCTCTTCCTCTTCTGTCATTACTTTTTTTATTTAATTTTCAATATATTCTACCTATTTCTCTTCAGTATATGTAGGTGTGTCACCCTCCCTAGATTCTATCTAAATTTTATATTCATAATTAAAATACTCCTCATATTATACCATTTACATGGTATCATGGTTGGAAATGTCTCTTAGTTCATCCTCAAATTCAGCTTCAATATCATGGATTTCTATTTGTTTAACTGACTCAATTTCTACCTTCTCTAACATTTTATATAATTATATGATTTTTTATTCCATGAAAGAGAGATATTCTTCTTGGATACTTGGGGAGTGTTTTGAATATTTATTATTGTATGAATGTGGCCCCAAGGTTTGATGATGAATTATAATTTTGAGTATACAGAAGGTGATCTAGTTTTAAATACATGTGTATGTGGGCATTCTTCATGGAAATATTCAACCATTATCACAAAAATACTCGAGTCTATAAAAAGGAAACTGTGAAAATTCAGGTCTTTTAATTAATATATCACTTTTATTAATATTTATGATTATGAATTTTTTATATATATTAAACATGTATATATATCTCTATCATGTCTCAAAGGATGAAATATAATCAATTAGAAACAAATTACACATCTCAAATTATTATGTTTACATTGTGATAGAAAAACTTTTTTATTTTATGGTTAAATATAATTTCTTAAAATGATTTATTATTGTTGACCTTTTTAAAGAATCCTTTATTTATTAGATTTGTTATAAATATATATTCATGTCAATTATATAAATTCATACTGATATTTATTATTATTAAAATATTATAAATAACTCTACCATGGTATGAAGCAATAATATGATATCTCATTTGAAAAAAATATATTTTTTATTATAAATATATTTTTTATGTAATATATGATTTTATTTGAATATAAAATTTATAAAATTTATAATTTTAATTTGATAAAATATATTTTATTTTAACAATAACCATGTCAAAATTATCTTTGGCTGAATTTTTGGTATTTTTATAAAAAAATTGATTTTTGAGTGAATAATAAAAATATATGTTTCACGCAAAATCTATATTTTATGGAACCATCATGATAACAGAATTACATAAAATTTGATCAAATATTTTTGAAACTAAATATGTACTTTGTGTGAAAAATTATACATTTTAAAATAATATATTTAGTTTAAAACCCTATTTTTAACATTTTTGAAACTGAATTATATTTTATTTTAATAAAAAACTATTTTTGTAATTTTTCTTTAATTATGTATTCATAAGAAGTCATTCAGTTTTTTCTATGTTTGAAATTCAAATAACCATAGTTTATTTAATCATAAAGTAGTAAATTTCATGATAATCAATGAAATTTTAACCATTGGCTAAATTAAGGAAAATTTTATTTTTAATCTTGAAAATGATTTTTTATAAAAATTGTTTTTACTATGTTGTGAAAACTCATTATAAATTTAATTTTTACCGCCATTAGAAATTTAGTTCAATAAAATAGATTTCACTTTTGAAATAATCATGTATAAATTAGGTAATAATATTTATTTAACTTTAAGACGTAAAAATATGTTACCAAGGTAAAAATTTGTTACCACCATAAATCCTAAAATGATATAAAAGTGCTAAACAAGGGATAAAGTCCTAACAAATAGAATACTATACCTATAAATAAGATGAATGAGGAATTTATCAAATTCCAATAATCTAAACTTCTTTAATTGTCAATATTTGATCCAATTTTCTTTGAATATGACATTTCGTTTATATTAATATACAAGTATTTATAAAAATGTCAGCTATCCCACTTATAAAAAATCCCCTCCACCACCCTTTCTAAAAATTAACTAAACTTATAATTCATCACTATAATATACCAAATTTAATTCCCTAATAATCTTCCCACACATTAATTATCTCCAAGTCTAAATATAGTCCTCTAATTCCTTACAAACCAAGAAGGATTCCAAGATAAGATATAATTTCTTCTTTATAAGCAACAACTTATTATCTTTATTTTTTATTTATCTTCTTCAGATACAAATTTTGAATTCTGATTTTCCACTTTAATAACATATAAATAATTTCATTATACTTATGTAATGATGATATTATAATAAAATCACTTCATAATAATTGTCATCCATTGATTATATCATGTTCTTATTTGGTGTGGTTTAACCACCTACACGAACGATGCTATAAAGTTTTTGTCATAGATGGTTATGGAAACTTAATTAATGATAAGGCATCATGTTAATTCGTAAATGTTTTTTATTTTTTATTTTTTATGGAAATATTTTTAATTTAACTCATTATTAATAGAAAACATTTAAAGTCACTAAAAATTATCGAAATTTGTGCGTTATGGATTTCATCATGGAGAATCATACCTGAAACTCCAATGGAATAAAAATGAAGCTTCATAACTCATTATTTAACTTCTATTTGAGTACCTTTATCATTCTAGATATGTTGAAATCAAGATCCTAGAATGATGTTCGGAACCTTTATATTGAAATAGACAAGGGATGGTTGAAATTACTAACAACTAATGATCCATATTAATTAAAAATTAAATAATACCAATGTAATAAATGAATATAAAAGAATAATATAAAATAAAAAACACAAAAACAATGTTATCAAAGAAATGATTAATGAGATTTAGATTACAATACAAGATGTTAGAGCATGTCTGACAAAGTTGTAATTCAAGGTAATATTTTTCAAGTCTCAAATTTCTTTCATTGGGATATGTTTTATATTAAAAATTTTATTTATTTATTGTGGTTTATATAATTCTCATTTATTAATTTATTATAATTCTTTTCATTCAATAAATGTGATTTAAAAATTTAAAAATTATTTTCTTTTTTGATAGGTTTTGATTCAAATGATATAAAAGTCATAAGGTTTTCTCATATCAAATTTCATTTTTTGAGACATGTTTCATATTTTGAACCTATTTCATTTATAAAAAATGGTATAGTATATTAAAATTCAAAATTATATTAAAATATTATAAAATTAAATTTTATGTTTTTTAATATTTTTTTTTCAATGCGCTCTATGTGATTTAAGTCCTTGCTGGTATATAGGGATTCTTTATGGTGATGGAAAAGGATGTGGAACTGAAAAATCCAATGGAATTTTTGTTTTCAGGCCCATAAATGAGGAAGTTGTAGATATTAGGAGATAGAGAAGAATCCCCTAGTATTTTATTATTTATCTAGAGAAGAATTATTTGAGAATATGAGAATCAGATATGGTTCTTGTCTTCTCTTTTGATTTGAACACATGAATCATGTTCAAACTCACATTAAATAAACATTATTATATGTGGTAAAGGTTATTAAAAATTTTAGTGATTGTTATTTTTTTGAGTTTTTTGAATAAATTATGGATGTTTTTATAGTAGTAAATATTTTTCATAAGTTACTTATATTATTAACCTGGAAGAAAATATCTAAAAGTTAGGTGGGTATGAAAGATAATTAATCTGAAAGATAAAGTTTCATGATTTATTTTTGGATGGTGTTTAATGATGATAAATTTCCTATTTCTATAAGATCATATGTTTAGGGAAGTAGAAGCTGAGAAAATTCATAATTCTGGAGGATATGCAGTTAACAAGTTAGAATTTTTACAATAAGTTTAAAAAATGACAATTTACCCATTATGTATGAGTCTTCATATTCATATATAAAAGTAACCGTGTGAAGAGAGACTAGAAAATTTAAAAAGGAAAAACATTCCTTGTATAAGTATTAGTAACTCTAAGAATAATTATTAGAAAAATAGATAAATTACATGATATACAAAGGTTACTCTACGATGATACCTAATAGTAACTCCTATGTGAAAGTTTAAATTTTTTAAAATTCACTGAACACTGTAGATTTATATAATCTTTATGTGAGAATATAATTAGAAAATTTCATGAAAAAAGTTGATATGTAAAATTTTCATACATAATATGTTATATCAGATATATAATAAATTTATCTTATATATAAGATATTTTACTTTATTAAAATTTTATATTTAAAAATGTTAAATGGGATATCCTAAAGCTAAATTTATGGAAGGATAATTTTGAAGAATAATTAAAATGGAAATGTGGAATATATTATTCGATGGATTAAATATCATGAAGGTAAATCATGATATAATTAGTTGGAGAATAAGGTTTATACCATGATGATGATATTCATGTCATGATATATGAAATAGATAAAGAGGGGCCTATATCTACCTCTATGATTTGAGAACTATTTAGCCTATTCTAATAAATTCATGCCATGGTATGAAATAATGTTTGCTTTTCAAGATAGATTCACAATGTGATGTGAGTCCGTGGAAGTTATGTTGTGCATTGTGTTAAGGTGGAGATAAGAGTCTCACCACATAGAGGTTTTTCACATAATAATGTAAGAAAAATATCCTAATGTAGTTATAGAAAATTTATTTGTGACACCATTAGGTAAGAAGTCTCATCATGATTACTCGAATAGATCCAACAACTGTAAAAGCCAGAGAGAGGCTTAAAAGAAGTTAGAGAGAAGTTTTTAGAAAAAAAAAATTAATTTAAAATTGAAATTTATATATGAAGAATATTTTATCACTAAGATGAAATTATAATCATGTTAATATAGAGAAGGATTATGTTCAATTTAGTTTATACATGAAGAGAGAATAAGAGAGAAGAAAAATAAGGGTACTTATAGTAATTAAAGTAAAAGAAGAATGATCAAAATTGTACACACTTGGTTTGTGTGTAATAATCACACATGTTTTAAGTGTTGAGAATTAAGGAAGGATTCACACCAATTATACATTATAAAGAGACATGGGAGAATTATAAAATTGTCACGATGAAATCTAATAAGATGAATAGGCTGTAGTTAAATCAAGTCTTCATAGAGAAAGTATCACTACTTATGGACCCTAACCTAGATGATCTATCCATGACTTGGATGAAGCATGGGTAAAACCTACCGCATTGAATATTAATAAAACAATATATATTTTTTGAGACAATATTGATGAACCTTGTATTATAAGGCTAGGATATACTCAACTCATTTGTATTAACCATGATGATTCTAGTGGATTGCATGATCTTAGGTGATTTCAGAACATTCCAAGGATTGGATACTCATTTTGAGTTGTGAAAAGTGTACATCAAGTGTATTTTTTCATTTTATTTTCTCATTTTGTGTGAGATAAGAAGTGAGAATAGTCAATCAAACAAGTAACAAAGATTTAGTTCACAAGTAATCACAAAATTGAAAAATTAAATATTTTTCACTGATCCACCCATTATAAACAATTATGTTCTAATTTTAAGTTATTAGGATATATTTAAATAAATCCAATATTAGTATGGGGATCAATAAATTCTTTGATAAAATAATATCTATCTGATGGTGGATTCTTCTTTTAAACTCTATGAATGTTTCATGAAAATTTAAAAATACTACTTCACTTTCCAAATTGAGCACTGTTCATCATTTAATATTATAAAATTTTGAAGATATATATGATCAACTTGGGGTCCAGTCTATTTCTTCTTAAAAATATCATTATCATTATTTTCTAGATTTAAATATTTTTTCTAAAATTAGAGCAGTGATTAGTAATATTTTAAAGTAATTTTTTAAATGCTAAACCAATTATGAAAATCATTCACTAACAGATTTCTTAAGATAATGTTTTATAAAAAATCATAGTTGGAAGGGAAACATGATGATATGTATTGTTAAAAATTTTAGGTGAATACAGATTATCTTGTCTTGTAGAAAATTATACATAAAAAATCAATAAATAATTTATTAATTATAAAAGATAACTAAATTAATTTTATATATTTTAAGATTTTTTCATGAAATATAATCAAACTAAGTAAATAATATAACTACATGAATTATAAAATCATGGGTTAAATTTTACGTGAAGTATCATATTTTTAGAATAGAGGAATCAAAACATGAATGAATCCATAACCAAGATAATAAAATCTTTAACTATAGTGAAAAATGTATTAAAAAAGAATATGTACCATAGATTATATAACATGAATCCAACGGTAAATTGGGATTCAAATAGGGTGTAGTGATCTAGGAAAAAATATATTATCATGGTAAATAAATGAATTTTTGAATGATTATCTATGGATATCGACTTATGTGAGTGACTATCATGAATGGGGGAGGTGTTCTTAAAGGAGTTGCTTGACATAAAGTTCATAGTCTATTTTGATTCACCTAAGGTATTCGATTTATTCTCATATTATCAAAAATGTAAATTATGATTCTCTTATACATGAAATACATATCAATGGGGTAAAATATATGAATCTATTAATTTAGAGGACTCCTCAGGATAGAGATATTTGGAGGGTCCCTTGCGTCTCTATCCATGACAAGATACCAGGCATGAATGATATTTATAACTCCCACCAAGGTGTCATTTTATGGTGGGCTCTTCCAAATAGAGATTGGTGGAGTTCAGATCATGAATATTTGGAATGGGCTATGGATTGGAAAATACTACTTATGTATTTGATTAATTCAACTAGTCATGTACGTTCTTATAAATGTTTAAAAAAAAATCATAAAACATCATTTTTATTAATATAAAAAATGATTACTATAAGAAAAATCTATATTAATTGAAAATATAATAAAATTAAATTGATAGTGTCTTAATATTTTTTTTTTCAATTATCAATGATTTATTTGAGGCCCTTTTGGTACACATGAAGGGTTTTTAATAGAAATTTAAAAGGAAAGTGAAGATAAAAATCCAATGGAATCTGGTTTTTCTAAGGTAGTGAATAAAGAAGGTATTAAGATATGGACATGAATAAGATCCCCAATAATTGTGATGTTGGTTTAGGGAAGAAGTGTTTGATAAGAGAAGAAGTAGATATAAATATTATGGTATCTTATTTTAACACATAAATCATGTTCAAACTCATAAAAAATAAATAATTTTAAATAAGGTGAAGACTATTAAGAAGTTTTTAGATGTTTGGAAGAAGTTTTTAGTTTCATGAATAATGTATGGTTGTTATTCTAGAAGTGATGTTTTTCTAGTGGATATTTATGAACTAATACTAGAAACTGATTTCCATAAGTTAGGTGAGTCCGAAAGATTTATATTTTTTAGAGACCAAAAGCTAATGTATCTAAATTTAGAAGTTTCATGAATTAATCCATTAAGTTGTTTAATGATGATAAATTACCATAGTCCAGATGATCCAATGTTAAGGATAGCATAGGCTATGGAATTTTGAATTCTAGGAAGATATGAAATTCACAAGTTATAATTTTATGAGATTTTATAAGATTATTAAGTCCATATTATGAAAGAGTGTTCAGATTAATACTTAAAGGAAAATATTAGAAAATATACTACACAATTTTAAATAAAACAAACACCCCTAGAAACATATGACTCACTATACTGGTACACAAGGTTTTTATTTTCAAAAGAGATGAAAATCTGAAATGAAAAAAACATTTCTTGTATATACAAGTGTTTCTCTCTGTATATAGACTAAAACAATTACATAGTACATACTATGTAAAGGTTACATTGAGATGATCCATAAGAGTAACTCTGAGTTGATTGTTTAAAACTGTTAAAATTCCTTTAACAAGGTTGATACATATGATGAGTGGAAATTTGAAAAAAATACTAAAAAATATTGATACATAAAATTATCATATGTAATATTTTAACATTTAATAAATTCCATATGTATGATTTTATATCTGATACAAAATAATTTTCTTTGATACATAAGATATCATTCTTTTACAAAATGTTGGATTTTTAGAAGTTAACAGAGATGTTTGAAAGTTAAATTTTCAAAAATATAGTTTAAAAGAAGAATTCAAATGAGAATTCTAAATCTATTATTTTTTGGATTAAAAATAATAATAATCATATATGTAGTTGGAGAAAAACAGTTTCACTATGATAATGGTAATCACATAATGATACAAGATATGAATGATGAGAGTCTTGTTGTTGCCTCTCTGGTATGAGAGATAGTTATGTCATGTTAATAAGGCCATGCCATGGAATGAAAAAAATTATATTTTTCAATATGGAGTTATAAATAATAATAACATAATGAAGATGTTTTTCATGCTACCAAGGAAGAATAATTTTCAATATCTATTTGGTAAAATTTATTTTTCACACCATGATGGCCTTCGCAGATCCAACAACTATATAAGTTGAAGAGAAGTTGAAGAGAGTTTGTTAGATTTAATTTGAATTTTACATTTGTATTTGAACTTAAATAATAGTATTTTTTTGTATATGATATATAGGAACAAGTTATTTCATGATTATTTAATAGGGAGTGTAGAAGAGAAGATAGTATAGTGAAGAAGTGTGTACAATGTAGTGCACACAAAAAGGGAGAAGAATAAGAAGAGTACTTGTAGTTATGTAAATAGTAAAATATGAGGATAAAAGTAAAAAAATGGTTTGCGTGTCATCATTAAACATGTTCTATGTGTTGAAAAAAAATAAAGAATTCACAAATTCTCAATTTTTTTGAAGAAGTGTGGGATCACTATGCAATTTTTTGAAGATAATCCAATCAGAGGAAAATGATAATCTCAAACTCATTAAATATTAATATAGAGTTAAAAAATTTCAAGATACAATAATTTTCATCTTGTATTATGAGTCATGGATATACCCTACACATTTGTATCCAATATGGTAATTATAGTGGATCACATGGTCATGGGTGATTCAAAATTAAGCCAAGGAATAACTAATGTTTTTAAGTAGTGACCCTTGTACATTGGGCATCTTATTTTTGTTTTATTTCATGGATTTGTGTGAGTTTATAAGTGATATCAATCAATCTAACAAGTTATAGAGGTTCTTTTCTTAAGAAATCATAAAATGGAAAAAATAGTATATTTTTCTTTAATTTACCCCCAGCGAACATACACTATTCTTAGGTCCATCACAAGAGGTATCAGAGTAGTCTAGGTTTCCTTTGAATATTTAAAATATTGAAGTTTTATACTATAAAATTTTAAAACATAGTTGGTATATAATTTTTTTTATCTCTTTCAGAATCGAGGTAGTATATGAGTTTCTTTATTAAAGGTGTTCAGTGAAGTTGAAATTGTGATATATATTTTCATACTTTTTTACAGATAATATCTATTCATTGAAAAAATATAGTAGTTCCCACATTTAATAGGATTGTTTTCAATTTTTTGAAGGATATAATTCCACCCTAAATACGTTTATTAGGCGTGGATATTCTATACATTGTGATATATTTTTTTAACATCATTTTCACAAGAATATGATTTTACAAAGGTTGCTAAAAAGAATTTGGAGTTTAATGGGTCTGAAATAAAATTATTTATATACTCACATTCAAAGAAAAAAATGTTAATTGTTACTGGGATCCATATTTTGAAAATAATTTTGGAAAATCTATGAAATATCTATGAATGAAACTCCAAAGTCAAAATAAATAACTTTAAAATGTATAGATTGAAGTATAAAGATATGAATATATGTGAATTTGAATATATTTATGATTTCATTACAAGGTTCAATGAGGTGGTGAGTACAATTATGTGATTTAGTAAGACAAATAATGATTCAACAATGGTCAATAAGGTAATTCATATCATATCAGATAGTTTTGATGCCAATTTTTAGGCTCTATGAGATTTTGATGTTGAGACATTTCCTTTGGATGACTTACACAACATATTAGTTGCATAAAAGGTGAGAAAATAGTGAACCATATAATAAAAAGAGTTTCTATGATAAGTAAATATCATTAAAATTTATCAATAATGAAATGAACTTAAAGAAAATAGAGGAAGAATATGAATATAGAGTTGGAAGTTGATATTCAGATAATGCTATTAATATGAAGTTAAACAAAATCATGTCAATCATCTCAAGATTTGCCTCATGAAAAAATGGTAAATTTTGGATAAATTTACTTTTTAAGTTTTTCAATTGTGGGGTTATTATAATTTTCAATGTAAAATTTCCAAATCTAGAAGAAGATGAGATTAAGGATGAAGAGTATTTCCTTTATGAAACTTCAAGTGATAATTCTATGAACATAAAAGAGGGAATATTTCATCAATTGGATAAAGAAAGACATTTTATTTTACCAAAAGGATGAGTTATTTATCTAAAATGGTGAAATATCAAGTTATGGAAGTGAGAGTGGTTTTATTTACAATGTTTTGGAGGTGAGAATACATTTAATACAATAATATATGTTAAGAAGTCAAGTAGGGAAGATAAATTAATAAATGAAGTATACATTTAATTAAGAAATTAGAAAGAGTTACATGAATCTCAAATAGAGTTCCTAATGAAGAATGAATTGAATAAGTGAACCTCAATGGTTTTCAATTCAGTGAAATAAGTTTTAATAATGATGAATGAATATGATAAGGTTTGTAACACCCTAAGATTTCATAGTGTGCTATTTCTTCAAAATAATTCAATAAATTGCACTACACGCAACACCGAGTTCAATCACACCATGACTTACAAAAAAAAAGCCATTCAAAAGAGGTTATGAATAGTATTAACTAAATTTTAAACTTTATATAATCCTTATAATTTTAGAATCCATATTATGAGTTTCATAGACATAATGCAAGAATAGATTCATTTTCAGTATTGCACTTTTATCAACTTTTAATAGTGAAACCTTTTTAAATACAATATTTTAAACTTTTTGACTAAATGGGGACATCAAAAAATTTAAAATGAAACATCCCAAGCTTCCACGGTACGCTTTCCTTTGAATAATACAGTAGCGTGTGTTGTACGCAACTTCGAGTTCTAACACACCACAACCAATCAAACTAGCCGTTATGAATAGTAATACCTACCTTTTAAAATTTTAGAAATTTTATCTCTCAAAATGGACTTCATTTTTGGATTCGGAGTATCAAATTTAGCCTAAGGTGAAATTTTGGTACTTTTCGGATAACTTTCATATTTTGATGAATAGTGAAAATTACTAAATTTTAATTAAAAACAACTTTTTTAATAAAAATAATTAATAGTGGTAAATTATGAATTTGAGTGGTTTTAAAGTATATTTAGAATATATTTTTACCATTTAATATAATTTTGGTCATTGGACATAATTTTACAATTAAACCGATCATAAACAAGTGTCAATCTTTTGATAGTTATTATCTCTTAAAAACACGCTTTTTGTTTTGACAACGGGAATTAATTTTAAATTAATTTCTGCCAATTATGTGTTTTGAATTTAGAAAAATGGATTCCATATTTGGAATAAGGATTTTAAAATTGTGTAAATAGGTAACTTTTATTTTTAGACATTTTGAATAATTACTGCGGTAAATATTTTATTTACCATGGTTAAGGGTAAATCCGGTAAATAAGGGTTAAAAAAATAATATTATAATAATACCAAATTACCCTAAAACGTGTCCTAGACTTATTGGTTGATACATGTTCGACCATAGGCATCTTGGGGTCGATTTTGGGACCCCATGGTGCCACTTGTAGGTGATAGGGACACTTTATTTTAATTAAGTTAAAATGAATACAAAAATGACACAAGCATATATCTTTTAGAAAAACTATTTTTACAAAGGTTTATATATGTTGGATTTTAGATTATAAATATTCATTAGAAAGATAAAACGATTTCCTACATAATTATATTTTATTTATAATTTTTAGACATTAAATAATTTAATTTATTTATGACACAATGATGATGAATTAATTACTATAATAGTAAAAAATTAAAATAATTGATATTATAAAAACCCAAATAAATATAATATTAAACTTTTAATGAATTAAACTAATTTTCTAGGATAATATGATATATTAGGATTGATTTAATTGACTTTTTTCGAAGTAATAAATCTGTTATGAGTTTCACAAAAATCAACTATTGAATAGTGTCAAAATTGACATAAAAGAGTTCTTAAAACAAATATTATATTATTAATTGATATTAAATTCTTAAAAATATAAGGTTCGGCAAAGTGACTTATATCATGATAGGTTCATCATTAATGGATCACTTGGGGGTCTCTCGGATGTATATAGTAAGTTTATTAACCATATTATATAAAAATACAAAGAGACATTGTAAAAGTGAAACTAATTAACTTATAGTTAATACTTAAAGATAAGGTTAATATAAGTACCCAAACCTGTATAAATTTTATTGGTTGAGTTGTTTTCGACCCATCCCCACCTTGGCATTTAAATAATCAACTTTGGAGCCATTAGAAACCGAATATGAATTTATTATAAACTAATATTTCTAGCTTTTCCAAAGGTGCCCCTCACCCCTCTTATGAAAGGGAACTCCTCCTTCTCATTTCTTCACACTTTAAAAACCTTTTGGTTCGGCAAAAATCTACCCAAATACTCTCCGAACTTCCCTCACTACAACCTAGAGGCCTTAGTTTGATCAGAAATCCAACCTAAGGATCCCTTTTGATCAAATCAAAAGGAAGAACCCGAAGAAGAGGTAATGATTTCACCACCCTTTTCCACGTTCCTTTCTTCTTCCTCCTCTTCTTCCTTTGTTATTACCATTCTAAAATAATAACTCCAGTATCATATATATACTGTGATGTTATTATAAATATGGTACAACCATATTCAGTATTCTATCCACCCTTTGAATAACATGTCACCATACGTGCGTACGTACGACTTACCGTCTCCACGTCGTGGTGTAATTGTTATTCAATATATTATTATTTGGATGGGTATAATAATGATATGTAACTCATTTAAATAATAAATGTTACATGTTAATGATTATTTATATATGATATAACAACCATTTATATATTATTTCAAAAGAATGATATTGTCGCTCGTGCGTACGTACGGACTACCGTCTCCACGAACGCGATGAGATTCATTCTCCATCGTATCCATTCAAGTATAATTATCATTTGATGATTTAAAAATGATGTTTAAGGACTTGATATCATTCTGGATATGAATAATATACAACCTATCCATTACAAACATGGCTTACGTAACAAAACATATAAAAGGAAACATGTAAGTTAACACCCGAAACAACGATAATACTAAGATATTATTATCAAATCAATATTAAAAGATCATATATGAAATCATATTAATGTATATGATTATTGTATAATTTAATAAAAATTATTTCACCATTATACAGGAGGTTAACCTACCTCAACCAAGGAAAAGTACAAGGTAAGGGGTTTTCATCTCACTCCTTATTCCCGTGAGATTCATACCATATTGCCACCATCACCTTTTGTGTGGTGTATGTACTGCCCATAATTATATTCTTTGTGTAATACACTCTAATTTATGTGTATTTACATATTCATTGTATGATACCTCTTTCATGGGTTGTATGTTTCATAAGTTACCAAATTGGTAAGGGTTACTTCGCAATCTCTTCATTATCCGATGTTGTTTATACATAATAATCTACTGGAATCTCTTTATCATCCACATCCATGTTTCTTAAAAATGAATTTCAAAACATTTTTAATATTTACTAGAATATGGGTTAAAGTCATTTATACCCTTGTTTGACTTTTTATAAGAGGTTTATAAAGGAATCTTTCCGTCGTTTTCCAAACAAGGTGCTTTTTAACCTTTTCGACAAAATTAAGGTAAGAATGTTTTTTAACTTATATGGTGGGTGTGGCTATTTTCCGCCGTTATAAAATCGTCGAAGCTTCCCTTATAAGATAATAAGAATATTTTCAAAAAAAATGTTTTATTTCATAAATATATGACTCTTAAATGATTTCAAAATAGAAAGAGATATTTTTCTAAAATAGTCTTTATTTCATCTATGTCAACATCCTTTGATGGATTTTAAGCTTATATGAAGTTGATTTATTATGATACAAAACATCCATATTTTATTGAAGGTTTTGTGATATTTTTGACTGTGGATAAGTTTTTCTTATGTCACTCATGGTTTTTTTAGAGTATTGACATTTCATAAGTTATTTGTAATCCGAATGTTTATGTTATATTTCAACCTTTCATTCAGATGAATGTGTTAGACAAGTATGTTCCGGGTTGGGGACCGGTAAAAGTAAGCCCTCCGGTTTGGTCTCCGGTTATTAGAGGAACTCCAGTTTGGTCTCCGGTAATTAGAGTAACTCTAGGTTGGTGTCCCGTTATTAGAGGCACTCCGGGTCGGTGTCTGGTTATTAGAGGCACTCCGGGTTGGGTTCCGATTACAGTTAGCCCCTAGGTCTTGGGACGAGGCCTTGACAAAGAAATTAAAGTTCAGCATATTGCATTCCGACATTATGAAAGTGGTTATTGATATTTCATGGGATTATTCGATTAGTAGAATATCCATATGAATAAGTAAATGGTATTATTTCATTTTACTTTTTCCATACTATGTTGAAGTTCAAGTTTAAAAGGCTTTTGTTTTAGTAATGCATTGCCTTAAATGTTTATGCTTATTTTTGAATGTTCCGTTATATTGTTATCCTTACTGGGCATTTGAGATCACCCCTTTTCTATGTTTTATTTTTCCTAGGATGTGAAGAAGTAAGTTATGAATGACCTGCAGGGATATTATGAGGGGATAATAGTGTGGACTATGGAGACATTATGTTGTCGTAGTAGTTTTTCACTTTATGATGTAATGTAAAACATTATGAATATATCTAGTGTTTCCAAGGCTACTAAACCAATCAGTCTTTCGAGATTTGATCTTTCTTGTGATCATGCCAATGTTATGTAATAATGCACCGACTCTGGGTAACTAGGGTCGGGGCGTTACAATTGGTATTAGAGGATGTTTAGTACAAACCTTGGAAGCTAGATTTAGATAAACTCTGATTAGAGCACATAGATTTAAGATGAATTTTGAGGATTAGTATAGAAGAACTTCCTAGAATTTTGGTATTGTAGAGATTTTGTGAGTTTTTCGAGCAATACATCCATGTCTGGATACGAGAAGGTAGAGGCGGCTTTGGCATAGATGTACCTAGGGGTAAAACCCAAAAACACCACTTTGAGCTAGACTCGAACGAGAATTGGTGCACGACAACAGGCCTTGCTGCACTCTTGGTTACGACACTCCCGGGGGATATGCTTAGGATAACTCTCATTTTTTTTACAAATAATTATGAAGGGTTTATGAGTATATACTTCCTTAAAGGAGACATTTTTATGATTATGGATTATATCCATAAACTATTTAATTTATGTTATGTGTTTTACAAGTTTGGGATTAGGTATTGTTATTCATAAATAATCTAATGTATGCCATTGTTTAGAAATGGCGTCCAGTAGAAGGAATGAGAACTCTAGCAATGCACATGATACAAAGAGAAAGAAGGATCATATATTTTATGGTCTTAAGCCAGAATTTACAAGAGAAATAGTCTCTCATGTATTATCATCATATGAAGAAATAATATCATGTGTTGATAAGATAAGTAAAGAGTTTACTGAGTCCTATGGCTTTGAAGGGAAGCAATAGAAGAAAAGGATGGAAGAGAGAAAGAAGGATAAAGGGAAGAGGGAAAAGAAGAATTTTCCCATATGTGATAACTGTGGAAAAAAAACACCCTGGAACTTGCCTGAAAGGAATGGGAGTTTGTTATAAGTGTGGAGGAAAAGGGCACAAAGTACGTGACTGCAAGGGTAAGAAAATGGTTTCAAATGTAAAATGCTTCATTTGCAAGGAGTTTGGACACTACGCGAACCTATGTCCCAATCATCAGACTATGCCGCAAATGATGCTATTGGATAATAATCAAGTTATGATACTACCACAGATGAAGAGGAATGATTAGAGTTCTTATGTTGATTATGTCAATTGAGTGTTGTATCAACAATGTACTTGTTATAATAATTATGGAGTATATAAGGATTGTACTGCAGTACTATTTCATTAAGGACTTGAGATTGTGTGGAAAAAAGAAAAGTGACTCAATAACAGGATAAATTTTTGGAAAATATATGGTTGAGAGAATGATAAACCATAATATAGTTCTGATACCGAGGTAGTGATTTTGGAATAATACATGATTGTTTTGGATAAATTATATTGGATATTCTTGACTACCTTGGAACTTATTAATGATTTTTATATTCCATAATTGTTGGGGTTTAAAACATTTTTGGATTGATGAAGTATATCCAGCATTCTATATGGAATAAGGGAGCGTGAATGTAATCAATAAGGAATATGGTAATTCATGATGTTTCAGTGTATTAAAAGAATACATGATGAAGGTATTCATATGCTATTACGGAGTAAAAAGGATCTACATTATGTTTACCTTCCTTATAAATGTTGGACTGTGAGTTTGGACAGAAGTATTTTGGATAGTTCTAGTTTGGATTATTTTGGATTGCCATAAAAGGACAACCCGAAGGTCGGGCGGCAACCCGTCGCGTCCGGCAAGGCTGCGAGACTTGAACCCGCAACCGAAGGGCGACAAGGGTGTATCACCTACCACTGGCCCACGAGATGTCCTGGATTAAATAATGTAGTTTTTTTTAAAAGATCTGGTAGATGAATTATAAATTCAGTTATTTTGGAACCCTGTACGAATAGTATAAATAGAATTTTTTTTACGTTCTATTATCTTTTAGAGTGAAAGATGATTTTGTGGTAGAAATTTATTAATGGATAAAACTGTAATTATAAAGTAAGTATATCTCCTTATTATCTTAGCCAATCTCATAAATAAATTCCTCAACATTAATAAAAGAAACTTAAAACAAAAATGTTGTCCTAGATGGTACCTTAAATCATCACTAATTTATGGCTTTGGGATTGTTGGCCTTTTCATATACATGTTCTCTACCACTCTCCATCAGATAATTGATGGTTAGATTTCTCTTCCATATCCATATTTTCCTACATGGAACCCTAGTATGTGTTATTTTTGGTAATCTTCATACTTTCCACTCTTTATTTTAAATAGAGGCCTCATTAATTCATTTTTCGATTTGGGATTTCAACTAAGATATTTTGAAACGTCAAAAATGTGTTATGCCAATACCCTATGTTTTGTTGAACCGATGGTATTTCAAATCATCATAGATTGATGAGTTTAAGGACCTCAATTTTATACTTGTTTGTGATTGATGACCTCAATCACTACCTATAAATATTTACGTTTTTCCTCCAATTATATGTCTCTAATTTCCACCAATGTTCTCTTAATCGAGATCATAATTTGGTGGTGACCCTTTAATTTCTCTTTTCCTCATATTAAGACTAAATTTTAGTAACCCAATTTCCGATGTGGGTTTTCCCACAAATATATTTTCTATTTTCACCCTTTTATTTTCGAAGAACAATTTCAAATTGCGAGGACGCAATTTATTGAAGCAGGGGAGAATGTAACACCCCAAGATTTCATAGTGTGTTATTTCTTCAAAATAATTCAATAAATTGCACTACACGCAACACCGAGTTCAATCACATCATGACTTACCAAACAAAAATCCATTCAAAAGAGGTTATGAATAGTATTAACTAAATTTTATACGTTATATAATCCTTATAATTTTAGAATCCATATTATGAGATTCTTAGACATAATGCAAGAACAGATTCATTTTCAGTATTGCACTTTTATCAACTTTTAATAGTGAAACCTTTTTAAATACAATATTTTAAACTTTTTGACTAAATGGGTACATCAAAAAATTTAAAATGAAACGTTCCCAAGCTTCCACGGTACGCTTTCCTTTGAATAATACAGTAGCGTGTGTTGTACGGAACTTCGAGTTCTAACACACCACAACCAATCAAACTAGCAGTTATGATTAGTAATACCTACCTTTTAAAATTTTAGAAATTTTATCTCTCAAAATGGACTTCATTTTTGGATTCGGAGTACCGAATTTAGCCTAAGGTGAAATTTTGGTACTTTTTGGATAACTTTCATATTTTGATGAATAGTGAAAATTACTAAATTTTAATTAAAAACAACTTTTTTAATCAAAATAATTAATAGTGATAAATTAAGAATTTGAGTGGTTTTAAAGTATATTTAGAATATATTTTTATCATTTAATATAATGTTGGACATTGGACATAATTTTACAATTAAACCAAACATAAACAAGTGTCAATCTTTTGATAGTTGTTATCTCTTAAAAACACGCTTTTTGTTTTGACAGCGGGAATTAATTTTAAATTAATTTCTGCCAATTATGTGTTTTGAATTTAGAAAAATGGATTCCATATTTGGAATCAGGATTTTCAAATTGTGTAAATAGGTAACTTTTATTTTTATACATTTTGAATAATTACTGCGGTAAATATTTTATTTACCATGGTTAAGGGTAAATCCGGTAAATAAGGGTTAAAAAATAATATTATAATAATACTAAATTACCCTAAAACGTGTCCTAGCCTTATTGGTTGATAAATGTTCGACCATAGGCATATTTGGGTCGATTTTGGGACCCCATGGTGCCACTTGTAGGTGATAGGGACACTTTGTTTTAATTAAGTTAAAATGAATACAAAAATGACACAAGCATATATCTTTTAGCAAAACAATTTTTACGAAGGGTTATATATGTTGGATTTTAGATTATAAATATTCATTAGAAAGATAGAAATATTTCTTACATAATTATATTTTATGTATAATTTTTAGACATTAAATAATTTAATTTATTTATAACACAATGATGATGAATTAATTACTATAATAGTGAAAAATTAAAATAATTGATATTATAAATACCCAAATAAATATAATATTAAACTTTTAATGAATTAAACTAATTTTATAGGATAATATGATATATTAGGATTTATTTAATTGACTTTTTTATAAGTAATAAATCTGTTATGAGTTTTCCAAAAATCAACTATTGAATAGTGTCAAAATTGACAAAAAAGAGTTCTTAAAACAAATATTATATTATTAATTGATATTAAATTCCTAAAAATATAAGGTTTGACCAAGAGACTTATATAATGATAGGTGCATCATTAATGGACCACTTGGGGGTCGCTTGGATGTATATAGTACGTTTATTAACCATATTATATAAAAATACAAAGAGACATTGTAAAAGTGAAACTAATTAACTTATAATTAATACTTAAAGATAAGGTTAATATAAGTACCCAAACCTGTCTAAATTCTATTGGTTGAGTTTTTTTCGACCCATACCCACATTAAAATTTAAATAATCAACTTTGCAGCCATTAGAAACTGAATAGGAATTTATTATAAAGTAATATTTCTAGCTTTTCCAAAGGTGCCCCTCACCCCTCTTATAAAAGGGCACTCCTACTTCTCATTTCTTCACACTTTAAAAACCTTTTGGTTCGGCAAAACTCTGCCCGAATACTCTCCCAACTTCCCTCCCTACAACCTAGAGGCCTTAGTTTGATTAGAAAGCCAACCTAAGGATCCCTTTTGATCAAATCAAAAGGAAGAACCTGAAGAAGAGGTAATGATTTCACCACCCTTTTCCAAGTTCCTTTCTTCTTCCACTTCTTCTTCCTTTGTTATTACCATTCTAAAATAATAACTCCAGTATCATATATATACTGTGATGTTATTATAAATATGGTACAACAATATTCAGTATTCTATCCACCCTTTGAATAACATGTCACCATACGTGCTTACGTACGGCTTACCGTCTCCACGTCGTGGTGTAATTGTTATTCAATATATTATTATTTGGATGGGTATAATAATGATATGTAACTCATGTAAATAATAAATATAAGATTTTAATAATTCTGTATATATGATATGACAACCATTTATATATTATTTCAAAAGAATGATATTGTCGCTCGTGCGTACGTACGGACTACCGTCTCCACGAACGCGATGAGATTCATTCTCCATCGTATCCATTCAAGTATAATTATCATTTGATGATTTAAAAATGATGTTTAAGGACTTGATATCATTCTGGATATGAATAATATACAACCTATCCATTACAAACATGGCTTACGTAACAAAACATATAAAATAAAACAAGTAAGTTAACACCCGAAACAACGATAATACTAAGATATTATTATCAAATCAATATTAAAAGATCATATATGATATCATATTAATGAATATGATTCTTGTATAATTTAATAACAATTATTTCACCATTATACAGGAGTTTAACCTACCTCAACCAAGGAAAAGTACAAGGTAAGGGGTTTTCATCTCACTCCTTATTCCCGTGAGATTCATACCATATTGCCACCATCACCTTTTGTGTGGTGTATGTACTGCCCATAATTATATTCTTTATGTAATACACTCTAATTTATGTGTATTTACACATTCATTTTATGATACCTCTTTCATGGGTTGTATGTTTCATAAGTTACCAAATTGGTAAGGGTTATTTCCCAATCTCTTTATTATCCGAGGTTGTTTATACGTAATAATCTACTGGGATCTCTTTATCATCCACATCCATGTTTCTTAAAAATTAATTTCAAAACATTTTTACTATTTACTAGAATATGGGTTAAAGTCATTTATACTGACTTTTTATAAGAGGTTTATAAAGGAATCTTTCCGTCATTTTCCAAACAAGGTGTTTTTAACCTTTTCGACAAAATTAAGGTAAGAATGTTTTTTTAACTTATATGGCGGGTGTGGCTGTTTTCCGCCGTTATAAAATCGTCGAAGCTTCCCTTACAAGATAATAAGAATATTTTCAAAAAAAATGTTTTATTTCATAAATATAAGACTCTTAAATGATTTCAAAATAGAAAGAGATATTTTTCTAAAATAGTCTTTATTTCATCTATGTCAACATCCTTTGATGGATTTTAAGATTATTTGAAGTTGATTTATTATGATACAAAACATCCATATTTTATTGAAGGTTTTGTGATATTTTTGACTGTGGATAAGTTATTATTATGCCACTCATGGTTTTTGTTTAGAGTATTGACATTTCATAAGTTATTTTTAATCCGAATGTTTATGTTATATTTCAACCTTTCATTCATTTGGTAGATGAATTATAAATTCATTTATGTTGGACCCTGTACGAATAGTATAAACAGAATTTTTTTTACGTTCTATTATCTTTTAGAGTGAAAGATGAGTTTGTGGTAGAAATTTATTAATGGATAAAACTCTAATTATAAAGTAAGTATATATCCTTATGATCTTAGCCAATCTCATAAATAAATTCCTCAATATTAATAAAAGGAACTTAGAACAAAAATGTTGTCCTAGATGGTACCTTAAATCATTACTAATTTATGGCTTTGGGATTGTTGGCCTTTTCATAGCCATGTTCTCTACCACTCTCCATCAGATAATTGATGGTTAGATTTCTCTTCCATATCCTTATTTTTTTACATGGAACCCTAGTATGTGTTATTTTCAGTAATCTTCATACTTTCCACTCTTTATTTTAAATAGAGGCCTCATTAATTCATTTTTCGATGTGGGATTTCAACTAAGATATTTTGAAACGTCAAAAATGTGTTATCCCAATACCCTATGTTTTTTTGAACCGATGGTATTTCAAATCATCATAGATTGATGAGTTTAAGGACCTCAATTTTATACTTGTTTGTGATTGATGACCTCAATCACTACCTATAAATATTTACGTTTTTCCTCTAATTATATGTCTCTAATTTCCACCAATGTTCTCCTAATCGAGATCATAATTTGGTGGTGACCCTTTCATTTCTCTTTTCCTCATATTAAGACTAAATTTTAGTAACCCAATTTCCGATGTGGGTTTTCCCACAAATATATTTTCTATTTTCAACCTTTTATTTTCGAAGAACAATTTCAAATTTCGAGGACGCAATTTATTGATGGAGGGGAGAATGTAACACCCCAATATTTCATAGTGTGTTATTTCTTCAAAATAATTCAATAAATTGCACTACACGCAACACCGAGTTCAATCACACCATGACTTACAAAAAAAAAAGCCATTAAAAAGAGGTTATGAATAGTATTAACTAAATTTTAAACTTTATATAATACTTATAATTTTAGAATCCATATTATGAGTTTCTTAGACATAATGCAAGAACAGATTCATTTTCAGTATTGCACTTTTATCAACTTTTAATAGTAAAACCTTTTTAAATACAATATTTTAAACGTTTTTACTAAATGGGGACATCAAAAAATTTAAAATGAAACATCCCAAGATTCCACAGTACGCTTTCCTTTGAATAATACAGTAGCGTTTGTTGTACGCAACATCGAGTTCTAACACACCACAACCAATCAAACTAGCCGTTATGAATAGTAATACCTACCTTTTAAAATTTTAGAAATTTTATCTCTCAAAATGGACTTCATTTTTGGATTAGGAGTATCAAATTTATCCTAAGGTGAAATTTTGGTACTTTTCGGATAACTTTCATATTTTGATGAATAGTGAAAATTACTAAATTTTAATTAAAAACAACTTTTTTAATCAAAATAATTAATAGTGATAAATTAAGAATTTGAGTGGTTTTAAAGTATATTTAGAATATATTTTTACCATTTAATATAATGTTGGTCATTGGACATAATTTTACAATTAACCAAACATAAACAAGTGTCAATCTTTTGATAGTTATTATCTCTTAAAAACACGCTTTTTGTTTTGATAGCGGGAATTAATTTTAAATTAATTTCTGCCAATTCTATGTTTTGAATTTAGAAAAATAGATTCCATATTTGGAATCAGGATGTTCAAATTGTGTAAATAGGTAACTTTTATTTTTAGACATTTTGAATAATTACTGCGGTAAATATTTTATTTACCATTGTTAAGGGTAAATCCGGTAAATAAGGGTTAAACAAATAATATTATAATATTAATAAATTACCCTAAAACGTGTCCTAGCCTTATTGGTTGATACATGTTCGACCATAGACATATTTGGGTCGATTTTGGGACCCCATGGTTCCACTTGTAGGTGATAGGGACACATTATTTTAATAAAGTTAAAATGAATACAAAAATGACACAAGCATATATCTTTTAGAAAAAGTTTTTTTACAAAGGGTTATATATGTTGGATTTTAGATTATAAATATTCATTAGAAAGATAAAACTATTTCCTACATAATTATTTTTTATTTATAATTTTTAGACATTAAATAATTTAATTTATTTATGACACAATGATGATGAATTAATTACTATAATAGTGAAAAATTAAAATAATTGATATTATAAATACCCAAATAAATATAATATGAAACTTTTAATGAATTAAACTAATTTTATACAATAATATGATATATTAGGATAGATTTAATTGACCTTTTTCAAAGTAATCAATCTGTTATAAGTTTCACAAAAATTAACTATTGAATAGTGTCAAAATTGACAAAAAAGAGTTCTTAAAAGAAATATTATATTATTAATTGATATTAAATTCCTCAAAATCTTAGGTTCGTCCAAGAGACTTATATCATGATATGTTCATCATTAATGGACCACTTGGGGGTCTCTTGGATTTATATAGTAAGTTTATTAACCATATTATATAAAAATACAAAGAGATATTGTAAAAGTGAAACTAATTAACTTATAGTTAATACTTAAAGATAAGGTTAATATAAGTACCCAAACCTGTATAAATTCGATTGGTTGAGTTTTTTTCGACCCATCCCCACCTTAACATTTAAATAATCAACTTTGGAGCCATTAGAAACCGAATATGAATTTATTATAAACTAATAATTCTAGCTTTTCCAAAGGTGCCCCTCACCACTCTTATAAAAGGGCACTCCTCCTTCTCATTTCTTCACACTTTCAAAACCTTTTGGTTCGGAATAACTCTGCCCAAATACTCTCCCAACTTCCCTCAATACAACCTAGAGGCCTTAGTTGGATCAGAAAGCCAACCTAAGGAGCCCTTTTGATCAAATCAAAAGGAAGAACCCGAAGAAGAGGTAATGATTTCACCACCCTTTTCAAAGTTCCTTTCTTCTTCCACTTCTTCTTCCTTTGTTATTACCATTCTAAAATAATAACTCCAGTATCATATATATACTGTGATGTTATTATAAATATGGTACAACCATATTCAGTATTCTATCCACCCTTTGAATAACATGTCACCATACGTGCGTACGTACGGCTTACCGTCTCCACGTCGTGGTGTAATTGTTATTCAATATATTATTATTTGGATGGGTATAATAATGATATGTAACTCATGTAAATAATAAATATGACATGTTAATGATTCTGTATATATGATATAACAACCATTTATATATTATTTCAAAATAATGATATTGTCGCTCGTGCGTACGTACGGACTACCATCTCCACGAACGCGATGAGATTCATTCTCCATCGTATCCATTCAAGTATAATTATCTTTTGATGATTTAAAAATGATTTTTAAGGACTTGATATCATTATGGATATTAATAGTATACAACCTATCCGTTACAAACATGGCTTACGTAACAAAACATATAAAAGAAAACAAGTAAGTTAACACCCGAAACAACGATAATACTAAGATATTATTATCAAATCAATATTAAAAGATCATATATGATATCATATTAATGTATATGACTCTTGTATAATTTAATAACAATTATTTCACCATTATACAGGAGGTTAACCTACCTCAACCAAGGAAAAGTACAAGGTAAGGGGTTTTCATCTCACTCCTTATTCCCGTGAGATTCATACCATATTGCCACCATCACCTTTTGTGTGGTGTATGTACTGCCCATAATTATATTCTTTATGTAATACACTCTAATTTATGTGTATTTACATATTCATTGTATTATACCTCTTTCATGGGTTGTATTTTTCATAAGTTACCAAATTCGTAAGGGTTATTTCGCAATCTCTTCATTATCCGAGGTTGTTTATACGTAATAATCTACTGGGATCTCTTTATCATCCACATCCATGTTTCTTAAAAATGAATTTCAAAACATTTTTACTATTTACTAGAATATGGGTTAAAGTCATTTATACCCTTGTTTGACTTTTTATAAGAGGTTTATAAAGGAATCATTACGTCGTTTTCCAAACAAGGTGCTTTTTAACCTTTTCGACAAAATTAAGGTAAGAATGTTTTTTTAACTTATATGGCGGGTGTGGCTATTTTCCGCCGTTATAAAATCGTCGAAGCTTCCCTTACAAGATAATAAGAATATTTTCAAAAAAAATGTTTTATTTCATAAATATAAGACTCTTAAATGATTTCAAAATAGAAAGAGATATTTTTCTAAAATAGTCTTTATTTCATCTATGTCAACATCCTTTGATGGATTTTAAGCTGATTTGAAGTTGATTTATTATGATACAAAACATCCATATTTTATTGAAGGTTTTGTGATATTTTTGACTTTGGATAAGTTATTCTTATGTCACTCATGGTTTTTGTTTAGATTATTTACATTTCATAAGTTATTTGTAATCCGAATGTTTATGTTATATTTCAACCTTTCATTCAGATGAATGTGTTAGACAGGTATGTTCCGGGTTGGGGACCGGTAAAAGTAAGCCCTCCGGTTTGGTCTCCGGTTATTAGAGGAACTCCGGTTTGGGCTCTGATTATTAGAGGAACTCCGGGTTGGTGTCCGGTTATTAGAGGCACTCCGGGTTGGTGTCCGGTTATTAGAGGAACTCCGGGTTGGGTTCCGGTTACAGTTAGCCCCTAGGTCTTGGGACGAGGCCTTGACAAAGAAATTAAAGTTCAGCATACTGCATTCCGACATTATGAAAGTGGTTATTGATATTGCATGTGATTATTCGATTAGTAGAATATCCATGTGAATAAGTAAATGGCATTATTTCATTTTACTTTTGCCATACTATGTTAAAGTTCAAGTTTAAAAGGCTTTTGTTTTAGTAATGCATTGCCTTAAATGTTTATGCTTATTTTTTAATGTTCCGTTATATTGTTATCCTTACTGGGCATTTGAGCTCACCCCTTTTCTATGTTGTATTTTTCCAAGGATGTGAAGAAGTAAGTTATGAATGACCTGCAGGGATATTATGTGGGGATAATAGTGTGGAATATGGAGACATTTTGTTGTCATAGTAGTTTTTCACTTTATGATGTAATGTAAAACATTATGAATATATCTAGTGTTTCCAAGGCTACTAAACCAATCGGTCTTTCGAGATTTGATCTTTCTTGTGATCATTACAATGTTATGTAATAATGCACCGACTCTGGGTAACTAGGGTCGGGGCATTACAGTTGGTATCAGAGGAAGTTTAGTAAAATCCTTGGAAGCTAGATTTAGATAAACTCCGATTAGAGCACATAGATTTAAGAATGAATTTTGAGGATTAGTATAGAAGAACTTCCTAGAATTTTGGTATTGTAGAGATTTTGTGAGTTTTCCGAGCAATACATCCCTGTCTGGATACGAGCAGGTAGAGGCGGCTCTGGCACAGATGTACCTAGGGGTAAAACCCGAAAACACCGCTTTGAGCTAGACTCGAACGGGAACTGGTGCACGACAATGGGCCTTTCTGCACTCTTGGTTACGACACTCCCAGGGGATATGCTTAGGATAACTCTCATTTTCTTTAAAAATCATTATGAAGGGTTTATGAGTATATACTTCCCCAAAGGAGACATTTTTATGATTATGGATTATATCCATAAACTATTTAATTTATGTTATGTGTTTTACAAGTTTGGGATTAGGTATTGTTATTAATAAACTAATCTAAGGTATGCCATTATTTAGAAATGGCGTCCAGTAGAAGGAATGAGAACTCTAGCAATGCACATGATACAAAGAGAAAGAAGGATCATATATTTTATGGTCTTAAGCCAGAATTTACAAGAGAAATAGTCTCGCATGTATTATCATCATACGAAGAAATAATATCATGTGTTGATAAGATAAGTAAAGAGTTTACTGAGTCCTATGGCTTTGAAGGGAATCAAGAGAAGAAAAGGATGGAAGAGAGATAGATGGATAAAGGGAGAGGGAAAAGAAGAATTTTCCCATATGTGATAACTGTGGAAAAAAACACCCTGGAACTTGCCTGAAAGGAATGAGAGTTTGTTATAAGTGTGGAGGAAAAGGGCACAAAGTACGTGACTGCAAGGGTAAGAAAATGGTTTCAAATGTACAATGCTTCATTTTCAAGGAGTTTGGACACTACGCGAACCTATGTCCCAGTCATCAGACTATGCCGAAAATGATGCTATTGGATAATAATCAAGTTATGATACTACCACAGTTGAAGAGGCATGATTAGAGTTCTTATTTTGATTATGTCAATTGAGTGTTGTATCAACAATGTACTTGTTATAATAATTATGGAGTATATAAGGATTGTACTGCAGTACTATTTCATTAAGGACTTGAGATTGTGTGGAACAAAGAAAAGTGACTCAATAGCAGGATAAATTTTTGGAAAATATATGGTTGAGAGAATGATAAACCATAATATAGTTCGGATACCGAGGTAGTGATTTTAGAATAATACATGATTGTTTTGGATAAATTATATTGGATATTCTTGACTACCTTGGAACTGATTAATGATTTGTATATTCCATCATTGTTGGGGTTTAATTTTTTTTTGGATTGATGAAGTATATCCAGCATTCTATATGGAATAAGGGAGCATGAATGTAATCAATAAGGAATATGGTAATTCAGGATGTTTCAGTGTATTAAAAGAATACATGATGAAGGTATTCATATGCTATTATGGGGTAAAAAGGATCTACATTATGTTTACCTTCCTTATAAATGTTGGATTGTGAGTTTGGACAGAAGTATTTTGGATAGTTCTAGTTTGGATTATTTTGGATTGCCATAAAAGGACAACCCGGAGGTCGGGTGGCAACCTGTCGCGTCCGGCAAGGCTGCGAGACTTGAACCCGCAACCGAAGGGTGGCAAGGGTGTATCACCTACCACTGGCCCACGAGATGTCCTAGATTAAATAATGTAGTTTTTTATAAGATCTGGTAGATGAATTATAAATTCAGTTATTTTGGAACCCTATACGAATAGTATAAATAGAAATTTTTTTACGTTCTATTATCTTTTAGAGTGAAAGATGAGTTTGTGGTAGAAATTTATTAGTGGATAACACTCTAATTATAATGTAAGTATATCTCCTTATGATCTTAGCGAATCTCATAAATAAATTCCTCAACATTAATAAAAGGAACTTAGAACAAAAATGTTGTCCTAGATGGTACCTTAAATCATCACTAATTTATGGCTTTGGGATTGTTGGCCTTTTCATAGCCATGTTCTCTACCACTCTCCATCAGATAATTGATGGTTATATTTTTCTTCCATATCCATATTTTCCTACATGGAACCCTAGTATGTGTTATTTTCGGTAATCTTCATACTTTCCACTCTTTATTTTAAATAGAGGCCTCATTAATTCATTTTTTGATGTGGGATTTCAACTAAGATATTTTGAAACGTCAAAAATGTGTAATCCCAATACCCTATATTTTGTTGAACCGATGGTATTTCAAATCATCATAGATTGATGAGTTTAAGAACCTCAATTTTATACTTGTTTGTGATTTATGACCTCAATCACTACCTATAAATATTTACGTTTTTCCTCCAATTATATGTCTCTAATTTCCACCAATGTTCTCCTAATCGAGATCATAATTTGGTGGTGACCCTTTCATTTCTCTTTTCCTCATATTAAGACTAAATTTTAGTAACCCAATTTCCGATGTGGTTTTTCCCACAAATATATTTTCTATTTTCAACCTTTTATTTTCGAAGAACAATTTCAAATTGCGAGGACGCAATTTATTGAAGGAGGGGAGAATGTAACACCCCAAGATTTCATAGTGTGTTATTTCATCAAAATAATTCAATAAATTGCAGTACACGCAACACTGAGTTCAATCACACCATTACTTACAAAAAAAAGCCATTCAAAAGAGTTTATGAATAGTATTAACTAAATTTTAAACTTTATATAATCCTTATAATTTTAGAATCCATATTATGAGTTTCTTAGACATAATGCAAGAACAGATTCATTTTCAATATTGCACTTTTATCAAATTTTAATAGTGAAACCTTTTTAAATACAATATTTTAAACTTTTTTACTAAATGGGGACATCAAAAAATTTAAAATGAAACATCCCAAGCTTCCACGGTACTCTTTCCTTTGAATAATACAGTAGCGTGTGTTGTACGCAACTTTGAGTTCTAACACACCACAACCAATCAAACTAGCCGTTATGAATAGTAATACCTACCTTTTAAAATTTTAGAAAATTTGTCTCTCAAAATGGACTTAATTTTTGGATTCGGAGTATTGAATTTATCCTAAGGTGAAATTTTGGTACTTTTCGAATAACTTTCATATTTTGATGAATAGTGAAAATTACTAAATTTTAATTAAAAACAACTTTTTTAATCAAAATAATTAATAGTGATAAATTAAGAATTTGAGTGGTTTTAAAGTATATTTAGAATATATTTTTACCATTTAATATAATGTTGTTCATTGGACATAATTTTACAATTAAACCGAACATAAACAAGTGTCAATCTTTTGATAGTTATTATCTCTTAAAAACACGCTTTTTGTTTTGACAGTGGGAATTAATTTTAAATTAATTTCTGCCAATTATTTGTTTTGAATTTATAAAAATGGATTCCATATTTGGAATCAGGTAGTTCAAATTGTGTAAATAGGTAAATTTTATTTTTAGACATTTTGAATAATTACTGCGGTAAATATTTTATTTACCATGGTTAAGGGTAAATCCGGTAAATAAGGGTTAAAAAAATAATATTATAATAATACTAAATTACCCTAAAACGTGTCCTAGCCTTATTGGTTGATACATGTTCGACCATAGGCATCATTGGGTCGATTTTGGGACCCCATGGTGCCACTTGTAGGTGATAGGGACACTTTATTTTAATTAAGTTAAAATGAATACAAAAATGACAGAAGCATATATCTTTTAGAAAAACAATTTTTACAAAGGGTTATATATGTTGGATTTTAGATTATAAATATTCATTAGAAAGATAAAAATATTTCATACATAATTATATTTTATTTATAATTTTTAGACATTAAATAATTTAATTTATTTATGACACAATGATGATAAATTAATTACTATAATAGTGAAAAATTAAAATAATTGATATTATAAATACCCAAATAAATATAATATGAAACTTTTAATGAATTAAAATAATTTTCTAGGATAATATGTTATATTAGGATTGATTTAATTGACTTTTTTCGAAGTAATCAATCTGTTATGAGTTTCACAAAAATCAACTATTGAATAGTGTCAAAATTGACATAAAAGAGTTCTTAAAAGAAATATTATATTATTAATTGATATTAAATTTCTCAAAATCTAAGGTTCGGCCAAGAGACTTATATCATTATAGGTTCATCATTAATGGACCACTTGGGGGTCTCTTGGATGTATATAGTAAGTTTATTAACCATATTATATAAAAATACAAAGAGACATTGTAAAAGTGAAACTAATTAACTTATAGTTAATACTTAAAGATAAGGCTAATATAAGTACCCAAACCTGTCTAAATTCCATTGGTTGAGTTGTTTTCGACCCATACCCACCTTAACATTTAAATAATAAACTTTGGAGCCATTAGAAACTGAATATGAATTTATTATAAACTAATATTTCTAGCTTTTCCAAAGGTGCCCCTCACCCCTCTTATAAAAGGGCACTCCTCTTTCTCATTTCTTCACACTTTCAAAACCTTTTGGTTCGGAAACAATCTGCCCAAATACTCTCCCAACTTCCCTCACTACATCCTAGAGGCCTTAGTTTGATCAGAAAGCCAACCTAAGGAGCCCTTTTGATCAAATCAAAAGGAAGAACCCGAAGAAGAGGTAATGATTTCACCACCCTTTTCCAAGTTCCTTTCTTCTTCCACTTCTTCTTCCTTTGTTATTACCATTCTAAAATAATAACTCCAGTATCATATATATACTGTGATGTTATTATAAATATGGTACAACCATATTCATTATTCTATCCACCCTTTGAATAACATGTCACCATACATGCGTACGTTCGGCTTACCGTCTCCACGTCGTGGTGTAATTGTTATTCAATATATTATTATTTGGATGGGTATAATAATGATATGTAACTCATGTAAATAATAAATATAACATGTTAATGATTCTGTATATATGATATAACAACCATTTATATATTATTTCAAAAGAATGATATTGTCGCTCATGCGTACGTACGGACTACCTTCTCCACGAACGCGATGAGACTCATTCTCCATCGTATCCATTCAAGTATAATTATCATTTGATGATTTAAAAATGATGTTTAAGGACTTGATATCATTCTGGATATGAATAATATACAACCTATCCATTACAAACATGGCTTACGTGACAAAACATATAAAAGAAAACAAGTAAGTTAACACCTGAAACAACGATAATACTAGGATATTATTATCAAATCAATATTAAAAGATCATATATGATATCATACTAATGTATATGATTCTTGTATAATTTAATAACAATTATTTCACCATTATACAGGAGGTTAACCTACCTCAAACAAGGAAAAGTACAAGGTAAGGGGTTTTCATCTCACTCCTTATTCCTGTGAGATTCATACCATATTGCCACCATCACCTTTTGTGTGGTGTATGTACTGCCCATAATTATATTCTTTGTGTAATACACTCTAATTTATGTGTATTTACTTATTCATTGTATGATACCTCTTTCATGGGTTGTATGTTTCATAAGTTACCAAATTGGTAAGGGTTATTTCGCAATCTCTTCATTATCCGAGGTTGTTTAGTAATGCATTGCCTTAAATGTTTATGCTTATTTTTGAATGTTCCGTTATATTGTTATCCTTACTGGGCATTTGAGCTCACCCCTTTTCTATGTTTTATTTTTCCCAGGATGTGAAGAAGTAAGTTATGAATGACCTGCAGGGATATTATGAGGGGATAATAGTGTGGACTATGGAGACATTATGTTGTCGTAGTAGTTTTTCACTTTATGATGTAATGTAAAACATTATGAATATATCTAGTGTTTCCAAGGCTACTAAACCAATCGGTCTTTCGAGATTTGATCTTTCTTGTGATCATGCCAATGTTATGTAATAATGCACCGACTCTGGGTAACTAGGGTCGGGGCGTTACAGTTGGTATCAGATAAAGTTTAGTAAAAACCTTGGAAGCTAGATTTAGATAAACTCTGATTACAACACATAGATTTAAGATGAATTTTGAAGATTAGTATAGAATAACTTCCTATAATTTTGGTATTGTAGAGATTTTGTGAGTTTTCCGAGCAATACATCCATGTCTTGATACGAGCAGGTAGAGGCGGCTCTGGCACAGATGTACCTAGGGGTAAAACCCGAAAACACCGCTTTGAGCTAGACTCGAACGGGAATTGGTGCACGACAACGAGCCATGCTGCACTCTTGGTTACGACACTCTCGGGGGATATGCTTAGGATAACTCTCATTTTCTTTACAAATCATTATGAAGGGTTTATGAGTATATACTTCCTCAAAGGAGACATTTTTATGATTATGGATTATATCCATAAACTATTTAATTTATGTTATGTGTTTTACAAGTTTGGGATTAGGTATTGTTATTCATAAACTAATCTAATGTATGCCATTGTTTAGAAATAGCATCCAGTAGAAGGAATGAGAACTCTATCAATGCACATGATACAAAGAGAAAGAAGGATCATATATTTTATGGTCTTAATCCAGAATTTACAAGAGAAATAGTCTCGCATGTATTATCATCATATGAAGAAATAATTTCATGTGTTGATAAGATAAGTAAAGAGTTTACTGAGTCCTATGGCTTTGAAGGGAAGCAAGAGAAGAAAAGGATGGAAGAGATAAAGATGGATAAAGGGAAGAGGGAAAAGAAGAATTTTCCCATATGTGATAACTGTGGAAAAAAAACACCCTGGAACTTTCCTGAAAGGAATGGGAGTTTGTTATACGTGTGGAGGAAAAGGGCACAAAGTACGTGACTGCAAGGGTAAGAAAATGGTTTCAAATGTACAATGCGTCATTTGCAAGGAGTTTGGACACTACGCGAACCTATTTCCCAGTCATCAAACTATGCCACAAATGATGCCATTGGATAATAATCAAGTTATGATACTACCACAAATGAAAAGGAATGATTAGAGTTCTTATGTTGATTATGTCAATTGAGTGTTGTATCAACAATGTACTTGTTATAATAATTATAGAGTATATAAGGATTGTACTGCAGTAATATTTCATTAAGGACTTGAGATTGTGTGGAACAAAGAAAAGTGACTCAATAGCAGGATAAATTTTTGGAAAATATATGGTTGAGAGAATGATAAACCATAATATAGTTCTAATACCGAGGTAGTGATTTTGGAATAATACAAGATTGTTTTGGATAAATTATATTGGATATTATTGACTACCTTGGAACTTATTAATGATTTGTATATTCCATCATTGTTGGGGTTTAAAACATTTTTGGATTGATGAAGTATATCCAGCATTCTATATGGAATAAGGGAGCATGAATGTAATCAATAAGGAATATGGTAATTCAGGATGTTTCAGTGTATTAAAAGAATACATGATGAAGGTATTCATATGCTATTACGGGGTAAAAAGGATCTAAATTATGTTTAATTTCCTTATAAATGTTGGACTGTGAGTTTGGACAAAAGTATTTTGGATAGTTCTAGTTTGGATTATTTTGGATTGCCATAAAATGACAACCCGGAGGTCGGGCGGCAACCCGTCGCGTCCGGCAAGGCAGCGAGACTTGAACCCGCAACCGAAGGGCGACAAGGGTGTATCACCTACCACTGGCCCACGATATGTCCTAGATTAAATAATGTATTTTTTTTAAATGATCTGGTATATGAATTATAAATTAAGTTATTTTGGAACCCTGTACGAATAGTATAAATAGAAATTTTTTTTACGTTATATTATCTTTTAGAGTGAAAGATGAGTTTGTGGTAGAAATTTATTAATGGATAAAACTCTAATTATAATGTAAGTATATCTCCTTATGATCTTAGCCAATCTCATAAATAAATTCCTCAACATTAATAAAAGGAACTTAGAACAAAAATGTTGTCCTAGATGGAACCTTAAATCATCACTAATTTATGGTTTTGGGATTGTTGGCCTTTTCATAGCCATGTTCTCTACCACTCTCCATCAGATAATTGATGGTCAGATTTCTCTTCCATATCCATATTTTCCTACATGGAACTCTAGTATGTGTTATTTTCTGTAATCTTCATACTTTCCACTCTTTATTTTAAATAGAGGCCTTATTAATTCATTTTTCGATGTGGGATTTCAACTAAGATATTTTGAAACGTCAAAAATGTGTTATCCCAATACCCTATGTTTTGTTTAACCAATGGTATTTCAAATCATCATAGATTGATGAGTTTAAGGACCTCAATTTTATACTTGTTTTTGATTGATGACCTCAATCACTACCTATAAATATTTACGTTTTTCCTCCAATTATATGTCTCTAATTTCCACCAATGTTCTCCTAATCGAGATCATAATTTGGTGGTGACCCTTTCATTTCTCTTTTCCTCATATTAAGACTAAATTTTAGTAACCCAATTTCTGATGTGGGTTTTCCCACAAATATATTTTCTATTTTCAACCTTTTATTTTCGAAGAACAATTTCAAATTGCGAGGACACAATTTATTGAAGGAGGGGAGAATGTAACACCCCGAGATTTCATAGTGTGTTATTTCTTCAAAATAATTCAATAAATTGCATTACACGCAACACCGAGTTCAATCACACCATGACTTACAAAAAAAAGCCATTCAAAAGAGGTTATGAGTAGTATTAACTAAATTTTAAACCTTATATAATCCTTATAATTTTAAAATCCATATTATGAGTTTCTTAGACATAATGCAAGAACAGATTCATTTTCAGTATTGCACTTTTATCAACTTTTAATAGTGAATCCTTTTTAAATACAATATTTTAAACTTTTTGACTAAATGGTTAAATCAAAAAATTTAAAATAAAACATCCCAAGCTTCCACGGTACGCTTTCCTTTGAATAATACAGTAGCATGTGTTATACGCAACTTCGAGTTCTAACACACCACAACCAATCAAACTAGCCGTTATGAATAGTAATACCTACCTTTTAAAATTTTAGAAATTTTAACTCTCAAAATGGACTTCATTTTTGGATTTGGAGTATCGAATTTAGCCTAAGGTGAAATTTTGGTACTTTTCGGATAAATTTCATATTTTGATGAATAGTGAAAATTACTAAATTTTAATTAAAAACAACTTTTTAATCAAAATAATTAATAGTGATAAATTATGAATTTGAGTGGTTTTAAAGTATATTTAGAATATATTTTTACCATTTAATATAATATTGTTCATTGGACATAATTTTACAATTAAACCGCACATAAACAAGTGTCAATCTTTTGATAGTTATTATCTCTTAAAAACACGCTTTTTGTTTTGACAGCGGGAATTAATTTTAAATTAATTTCTGCCAATAATGTGTTTTGAATTTAGAAAAATGGATTCCATATTTGGAATCAGGATGTTAAAATTGTGTAAATAGGTAACTTTTATTTTTAGACATTTTGAATAATTACTGCGGTAAATATTTTATTTACCATGGTTAAGGGTAAATCCGGTAAATAAGGGTTAAAAAATAATATTATAATAATACTAAATTACCCTAAAAAGTGTCCTAGACTTATTTGTTGATACATATTCGACCATAGGCATCTTTGTGTCGATTTTGGGACCCCATGGTGCCACTTGTAGATGATAGGGACACTTTATTTTAATTAAGTTAAAATGAATACAAAAAATGACACAAGCATATATCTTTTAGGAAAACAATTTTTACAAAGGGTTATATATGTTGGATTTTAGATTATAAATATTAATTAGAAAGATAAAACGATTTCCTACATAATTATATTTTATTTATAATTTTTAGACATTAAATAATTTAATTTATATATGACACAATGATGATGAATTAATTATTATAATAGTGAAAAATTAAAATAATTGATATTATAAATACCCAAATAAATATAATATGAACCTTTTAATGAATTAAACTAATTTTATAGGATAATATGATATATTATGATTGATTTAATTGACTTTTTTCGAAGTAATCAATATGTTATGAGTTTCACCAAAATCAACTATTGAATAGTGTCAAAATTGACATAAAAGAGTTCTTAAAACAAACATTATATTATTAATTGATATTAAATTCCTAAAAATCTAAGGGTCGGCCAAAAGACTTATATCATGATAGGTTCATCATTAATGGACCACTTGGGGGGTCTCTTGGATGTATATAGTAAGTTTATTAACCATATTATATAAAAATACAAAGAGACATTGTAAAAGTGAAACTAATTAACTTATAGTTAATACTTAAAGATAAGGTTAATATAAGTACCCAAACATGTCTAAATTATATTGGTTGAGTTTTTTTCGACCCATCCACAACTTAACATTTAAATAATCAACTTTGGATCCATTAGAAACCGAATATGAATTTATTATAAACTAATATTTCTAGCTTTTCCAAAGGTGCCCCTCACCCCTCTTATAAAAGGGCACTCCTCCTTCTCATTTATTGACACTTTCAAAACCTTTTGGTTCGGAAAAAATCTGCCCAAATACTCTCCCAACTTCCATCACTACAACCTAGAGGCCTTAGTTTGATCAGAAAGCCAACCTAAGGACCCCTTTTGATCAAATCAAAAGGAAGAACCTGAAGAAGAGGTAATGATTTCACCACCCTTTTCCAAGTTCCTTTCTTCTTCCACTTCTTCTTCCTTTGTTATTACCATTCTAAAATAATAACTCCAGTATCATATATATACTATGATGTTATTATAAATATGGTACAACCATATTCAGTATTCTATACACCCTTTGAATAACATGTCACCATACGTGTGTACGTACGGCTTACCGTCTCCACGTCGTGGTGTAATTGTTATTCAATATATTATTATTTGGATGGGTATAATAATGATATGTAACTCATGTAAATAATAAATATAACATGTTAATGATTCTGTATATATGATATAAAAACCATTTATATATTATTTCAAAATAATGATATTGTCGCTCGTGCGTACGTACGGACTACCGTCTCCACGAACGCGATGAGATTCATTCTCCATCGTATCCATTCAAGTATAATTATCATTTGATGATTTAAATATGATGTTTAAGGACTTGATATCATTTTGGATATGAATAATATACAACCTAGCCATTACAAACATGGCTTATGTAACAAAACATATAAAAGAAAACAAGTAAGTTAACACCCGAAACAACGATAATACTACGATATTATTATCAAATCAACATTAAAAGATCATATATGATATCATATTAATGTATATGATTATTGTATAATTTAATAACAATTATTTCACCATTATACAGGAGGTTAACCTACCTCAACCAAGGAAAAGTACAAGGTAAGGGGTTTTCATCTCACTCCTTATTCCCGTGAGATTCATACCATATTGCCACCATCACCTTTTGTGTGGTGTATGTACTGCCCATAATTATATTCTTTGTGTAATACACTCTAATTTATGTGAATTTACATATTCATTGTATTATACCTCTTTCATGGGTTGTATTTTTCATAAGTTACCAAATTGGTAAGGGTTATTTCGCAATCTCTTCATTATCCGAGGTTGTTTATACGTAATAATCTACTGGGATCTCTTTATCATCCACATCCATGTTTCTTAAAAATGAATTTCAAAACATTTTTACTATTTACTAGAATATTGGTTAAAGTCATTTATACCCTTGTTTGAATTTTTATAAGAGGTTTATAAAGGAATCTTTTCATCATTTTCCAAACAAGGTGCTTTTTAACCTTTTCGACAAAATTAAGGTAAGAATGTTTTTTAACTTATACGGCGGGTGTGGCTATTTTCCGCCGTTATAAAATCGTCGAAGCTTCCCTTACAAGATAATAAGAATATTTTCAAAAAAAATGTTTTATTTCATAAATATAAGACTCTTAAATGATTTCAAAATAGAAAGAGATATTTTTCTAAAATAGTCTTTATTTCATCTATGTCAACATCCTTTGATGGATTTTAAGCTTATTTGAAGTTGATTTATTATGATACAAAACATCCATATTTTATTAAAGGTTTTGTGATATTTTTGACTGTGGATAAGTTATTCTTATGTCACTCATGGGTTTTGTTTAGAGTATTTACATTTCATAAGTTATTTGTAATCCGAATTTTTATGTTATATTTCAACCTTTCATTCAGATGAATGTGTTAGACAAGTACGTTCCGGGTTGGGGACCGGTAAAAGTAAGCCCTCGGGTTTGGTCTCCGGTTATTAGAGGAATTTCGGTTTGGTCTCCAGTTATTAGAGGAACTCCGGGTTGGTGTCCAGTTATTAGAGGCACTCCGGGTTGGTGTCCGGTTATTAGAGGCACTCCGGGTTGGGTTCCGGTTACAGTTAGCCCCTAGGTCTTGGGACGAGGCCTTGACAAAGAAATTAAAGTTCAGCATATAGTATTCCGACATTATGAAAGTGGTTATTTATATTTCATGTGATTATTCAATTAGTAGAATATCCATGTGAATAAGTAAATGGCATTATTTCATTTTACTTTTTCCATACTATGTTGAAGTTCAAGTTTAAAAGGCTTTTGTTTTAGTAATGAATTGCCTTAAATGTTTATGCTTATTTTTGAATGTTCCATTATATTGTAATCCTTACTGGGCATTTGAGCTCACCCCTTTTGTATGTTTTATTTTTCCCAGGATGTGAAGAAGTAAATTATGAATGACCTGCAGGGATATTATGAGGGGATAATAGTGTGGACTATGGAGACATTATGTTGTCGTAGTAGTTTTTCACTTTATGATGTAATGTAAAACATTATGAATATATCTATTGTTTCCAAGGCTACTAAACCAATCGGTCTTTCGAGATTTGATCTTTTTTGTGATCATGTCAATGTTATGTAATAATGCACCGACTCTGGGTAACTAGGGTCGGGGCGTTACAAGGTTGATTTGGATTAGGATGAATTCAAAATGAAGAAATTTGAGTTACTCTAAAGTGTTGAGAACGTAGGATACTTACTCACCATAAAAGAGAAAAAAATTTTATTAGTTAAAGTGAATATTATTGCATAGGAGAGAGAACATGAATCTCTCATAGAGGACTTTCTGGAGAAACAATATTATATGAAAAATTACATATGATTTTTCTAATTCCATGCATTGAGTAAGAGCATTATCAAAGAAATATAATAGTGTTTTGGATGATATGATACTTGAATATTATTATAATAAACATTAATCTCAACCAAATTTTCAAAAATATAACAGAATAATTAGAGAAGATGTTGAATCCTAACAAAAGTTGATGGAAGTGAAGAGCATCACACAATAAAGGAAAATTTAGAATATGTTATCTTCTAAAAATTCTGAACAAGAAAAAATATACTATTATGTGGGATGATAAAAATAGAGGAAAAATATATTAAATGAAGAAGTAAAATTTTAGAGTATCATGGAGTTATTTTTTTGAAAGTAGAGATCAATAAAGATTTCAAAATAATGAATCCTATAATTGTTCTGCTGTTCAAAGACTAGATTTTTAAGAAGAAGTTTAACTTTTTATAGTCATTGTTAGTTTTTAGATGTTACATTTATATAATGAGTTATTTTTAGTTCATAGAAATCACATTTAATTCTTGGAAGAGTGAACAAAGGCACAAATTTATGGGGAGAAAATCCTTATATACAAAAAAGTTAAGAAAAAACAATGTGGCACGTTAAAGAATAATTTTGATGGATTGAATGATGTGTGTGAGATATGTGACCAATATGTTCATATCACATAAACTTTTATCATGATCCTTCTATTTAAATTTTAGTAATAAAATGATCCTTAAATATTTTAGGAATTATATAATAGTAAGAAAGCATTGAAGGAGAATATGACTCATAAGAAGTACAATAATGATGTTGAGAATCCATTGGTGTTTTTTGACTCCAAAAAGGATGAAAAAATGCACTTAAAAAAAGGATAAAATATGGATCATAATAAGCAGATTAATGATAATGATAGAACATAAAGGTGCTTCAATTTCAAGACAAATATATTAATTATCTAAAAAATATGTTGAATTAAATATCAACAAGAAGAAAGAATCTCCAAATATGTTATAATTCTGAAGTTAATAAGAATTCAATTTCTCCCAATATACAATTATAGTTGAAGAAGTGTTGGGGTTTTTGATGTGGTCTTAATTAAAATTTAGAGTTCAACCCTAATTCATGGAGGCTAATTAAAAGAACATAGTTTTTAGAAATCAAAGGATAAGGTGTGATGCTTTTTTGCATTCTCTCAATTTTAATTAATATTATTATTGTCTAAGGGTGATAAATAAAAACTAAATCCCATTTGTTTATATAATGTGAAAAAACTATATAAGGGTATAATAAATAGATATTTTTTTAACCAAATGATAGATACATATATAATTTTATGAGAGCATATATATTAAGGGATTTTTTAAAAGGGGTAATATATTAAGTAATCATTGTTGTGTGTGTTGTGAACTATTATTTCATGTTTAGTGATAATGTATATATTAACATATTATTTCTAGGTAAAATGAATAGTTTTTCTCAATTATAAGATTTTTTTTTTCATGAATTTGATCTCAGTTGGCTTCAAGTGTTGTGAATAAGTGGATGTAAGTAACTTTAATGGAAATCATGACATTATTATTCAATATTATTATTTCTTATATAGAGTTTGATCGCATATGGTTTTAATTATTGAATGGTGATTCATTTATAACTATGTTCATTTTAAATAAAATCTTATTTTTAATGGTTTCCAACAATATCCAAATTGGTGGATTTTTTAGCCCATAAAATATGAAGATGATAAAATATAAAGTTGAAGAAGAATCCCACACCATTGTGGTGTCTATTTAGGAAATATTTATTTGACAAGAGAATAAGTAAATATGGTTCTTTTATTTTTTCTTCTTCTTATACATAACTAATTTTCAAACTCAAATAAAATAAATCATATTATGTTTGGTAAAGGTTTCTTATAATTTTGTAGATTATTCAAATATGATTCAATTTATTTGAATAAAGTCTCAAATTTGTTTTGGAAATGAAGATGTTATAGAAGTTACTTATTTTTTAGAACTAGAAGACAATATCCAAAAGTTAGGTGAGTCAAAAAGTTAGTGTTTTTTATAATTATATATGATAATGTACTCAAAGTTGAATATTCACAAGTTAAACAAGGAAAGTTCTTAAAGATGATAAATTACCTAAGTCCAGAAGATAAAAAATTGAGGAGAGCAGAAGATAAGGAAATTCAAAAGTATGGACAATATAGAGTCTAAGAGATATATTATTTAGACAAATTATGAAAAATCATAATTTTCTTAGTATATAATAGTTTTAAAATTCATAAGTAAAAGTATCTTTGAGAAAATATACTAGAAATGGACAAAGGAAAAAAACCTTCACTATATACATAAGGCTAACTCTTCTAGCATGTAAGGTTTTTATTTTTAGAAGAGATAAAAATAAAAAAATACAAAAAAATCCATTTAGGTATTTTTAAGTGTAATATTGATAATTATAAGTGAAAATATGATAAATTCCTCTTACATGAACCTTTCATGGGGTTTGGTAAAATAAATTATTTTTGCAACTATAAATGTAGTATTCGTAATAACACTATGGTTTTCACTAGAGAGGAGTGCCCAAAATTCATTTTTCACTTAAGAAAAAAGGGGATATTTGAGTTTTTGGTAATTATTTAAATGAAATGAAAAATGATTATGATTGAATTTAGTTTATTAATAAATTGATTATTTCATGATTATATTTTTATTTTCAAATTTATTATAGTATTTAAAAAGGTTATAGTTGTCTTTTTATTAATTGGTAAATGAAAAAATCCCCCACCAATTCATCAATCACCCAAGGTTGATGGTTATCATATATGCCGATTTAATTGTAATTACAAAAAGGTAAACACCACTTCTTGTGTGTGTAAAATTTAACAATGATACCAAAATAGTAATCCAATCCATAAATATCATGGAAATACCCAATCGATTTTTGGTGCTCCTACAAAATTCATATATAACTCACTACCTTTACACACATTCTATAATTTTCTAAACCCTAAACACCCAATAATACATGTTCCCTCATAGAAAAGATTCACAGGGTGGATGGATATTTAACGTTATCGACCAAACCTCTAAATAATGAACATATTAAAAACATATTAAAAACATTAAACATAATTGTATTTAATTTATGAAATATTCCCTGAAAACTAAAATTAATCAATAATAGATAGTTTTACTCATCAATTAAAGGACTCAATCATTATAATGGATAACCTTACCTTCCCTAATAGATAAATTTTTACCCCTATAGTCAATGGTTAATAGAGATAAATGAGGAATAAGTCAATATATAATTCAAGAAAAGTAGAAAATAAAAACAAGTAGTAAATAATAAAATAGCAGTTTTATCAAAATTTATAGTACAAATTTATGGCCCCCAGAACCATAAACCTCATCCTATCTATTAGATCCCAATTTACATCCTTATTGTATCTTGATCAAAACTTTGGGATCCTTAATTTTTAATCGCTATAAATTTTCTTTCTCCCAAATATTTATTTCCTAGTAGTGATCCTTTCTTTCTTGAATATCAACACCTTCTTCCCTTTTTTCCTGATCTAAATATGATTTATATTATTCTACTCATTATCATATCTAATTTATTGTATGAACATTGATTTATTTTCAAAAATTCTTATCTTTTAGTGTGGATAATCTCTAGGAAGTTCACTAGGAAAAACATTATTCTAAGGATTTTTAAAATGGTATGACATGTATATAAAAAAATCATATTTCATAAGAAAAGGAATATGTGGTTATAAATCAAGTAAATTCATGCTTATAGTGGATGGATGATGGTTACATAGAGTAGAAGAACATATGATTATTATTACATGGACCGAATTAATTCTAACACAATACTGAAGTACAGTTATGTCGAGTTGGATGATGGTTATATAAAGCAACATTGCTAGTTTTGTAGAGTTATGATGAAACTTACACAACCAATTAAATTGTAATTTATTCAAGATTTTTGGGTAGAAATGTGAAATAGTTTGGTTTGATCAGGGTAGTCCAAACCAACATTTTCTTAATTCCAAATGATCTTGAACCTGAAAATACTTTATGTCAAATGGGTGGATTTATCTAGCCTGCTCTGCCCCACAACGGATGTGATAAATCTCAATACCAACCCACATTTCTTTTTTATGTTTTTTTTAATTTTTAATTGGATCATCTATACCCATATTGTAGGTAGTATTTACAATATATATATATATATAATAAACCTCATACGAACCTATGATTACATCCATGTCAGAGGTAAAATCCTCTTTTCTAAGGACCTACATGAAAACCCTTAGCAACAAACATGACTCCAATAGTATCTAGATTTATAACACCACCAATGATCTTGTAATTTTAGTGCCGAAAAAGAAAAAAATACAAATAAAACCCAATTATAGTACCCGTATTGTGAGAAAAACTATAGTAGATCCTGAAATAGGATTATAAAGCCTCTAACATGAATCATAGACACTATGATCACTCAAATAGTGAAAAAACAGTGAGAAAAAAATGTGGATTCAGAAGATATATATGGTAATGTTGGACACCTAATATATGAAAATGAGTCATTGGGCTAGATCTGGAACAATGTAATGATAATTCATGGATCAGGGACAATGGTTCATATTAATCTTTATTTGTACTTTCCAACAGATAAACACCCATGTAGAATAACCCTAATGGAGTTTTCTTGCTACCTTGGTAGGTGGATGGTCCACCAACTACACCAAATGTGGTAGGTGGGGATTTTTGGTGGTTGGTTGGGGAGTTATTTCAAACTTCAATCCTCCCACTATACTTATTTAAATAGGTCCATGGGATCATTGCACCATCACCAGTTCTAATCCATAGAGATTTATTTTTTAGATAACTGACAAAGCTCAATGTGAGAAAAAGGGAGGTGTGGGAGGGGTCTCCTGTAAATCTTTTTTATTTTTGAAATAATGTTTTTTTCCTCAAATAAACTCTCTTCATGATCATTGATTCACAAAAAGTTGTATTAGAGGGAGGATTGTAGTGAAACAGAAGGAAGAAGTAGAGATTTTCTAGTGACCAAACAATTAAAGTTTCATAGAATTGTGTCTTTAATAAAGATTATAAAATATCATGTTGAGAAGACTCCAACATATAAAAAAGTTTCATAAATAGAGCTAAAACAATCTCCCTAATCTCGTTTAATGTTTGGTCAAAGTTCTGGTTATGCAATAACCCATTTCCATAGAAGAGAGTATTATTCCTGTGTTGGGGGCATTTCTACCAAGATTCTAGCAGCTGCATCAATATGCCACATCGGTGCTATGTCATCACCATTTCCCCAGTCGATATTGTCTACTGAAACTGATTTGGTCACATCTTGATCAATTATTGTATTATTTTGATGATAAAAGATTCCATTCTACCATTCTAATCCATTCCATTCACAATGATGAGATCCATTTTTAAAAATGATGCATCAATTTTTTTCAAAATTAGAATTCAATGGAAGGACCACCCACAAGAGGGATGATCAGGTTTAATTATTCAAACTAATTCATTTGGAAGTCTCAAATAGAAGATATCCTAAATTATAAAGATTATTTTTACCCCATTGAGAACAATAAATTCAACCCTGATGCTGCCAAGAATGTATAGTGAAATAATCTAAATAAGAATATGATTAGTCAAATCTTCCAATGGATTGATCATAGGGTCTACCACCATGTCGCTCAAGAGACTATTGCATATGAACAAGGATGAAGTTGGAAAATATATATCAGTTAGATACAACTAATAAAAATGTCCTCTTGTTAAAGCAGTTTATGAATATTCACCTATAGAGTATAATCTCCATAGACAAACACAATAGAATGTTTCAAAGCCTAGTAAATCTATTTATGGCTAAAAGTAAGACTCTGATTGATGAAGATCAGGGAAAAACCCACAATACACACTTTTTGAGTGCTAGGATATGCTTGTGGTCTCACTCAACTACTCAGTAACTAGAGGAAAATCAGAAATGGAAATGGTAAATGAAGAATTGTTTAATAAGGAGGCTCTAAGGAAGGATTTATGTTAAAACCGGATGCAATATTTCATCTTGGAGAAGCATGGGACAAAACAAGGATGATGTTGAGGGGTACGAAGTAGAGGTCGAAGAAATTGTAGAGGAGGGTCCATATATGGTAGAAGGACTACATATAAGTGTTATTAATGTGGAACGAAGGGACACATGATGAATAACTATTGAAAGTTGTAACATGAAAAGTTCTATAGTAGTAATAAAAAAGAATAAATAGTTATTCACACATAAGTATTACTAGAGAAGTTGTTATTTTATAAAAATAATAATAAGATACATACTTTTATACATTTTTCCAGAATACAGAGTGGGTGATCAGTAATGTAGCTTCCTATCTTGACCCTCCTTACCATGAGTATTTGTTGACTTATAAATCTGGTGACTTTGGTGTAATCAAAATGGAGAATACTAGTTCGGAAGAGATTAATGGAATAATAGATATCCACTTCAAGATGAACATTGGATACATAATCACCTTGAAGGATGTTCAGCATATTATCAGCCTTCAGATCAACCTTTTATTAGGTATGTATTTTGATCGACAAGTCTATGACATCATCTTCATTAATGGAGCATGGGAGATGATAAAAGGTGCCATCATCATCTCTAAAGGACACATATGTGGTATTTTATTCAAAAATCATGTCATGAAATATATAGAAAACTAAAACACTGTTAAATGATAGATATTATCAAATATATGGAATAGAATACCCTACCAAATAAGGGAATGGAGTTTTCTATATTGATAAAAAATAATTACGCCATTAATTACAAGGATGCATCACTTGATCATTGCAAATACTGCTTATACGGTAAGAATCATAGAGTATCATTCAATACTACTTCATCAAGGATAATAAAGTTACTAGATATGGTGATCTCTAATGTATGTGGACCCATGGAAGTAGATTCAATGGGAGTTAACAAATATTTCTTATCCTTTATTAATGATGAATTTATAATTATATTGGTGTTATTCATATAGATGAAGAACCAAGTGCTGGACTAATTCAATATATTCTATTTTATGGTGGAGTATGAAACTAGAAGGAATATGAAGTGTCTTCATTCAGACAATAGAGGATAGTACTCATTTAGGTAATTTGATGCCTATTGTAAGACTCAGGGCATAGAACATAAGGGAATGGTCCCATGAACCCACAACACAATAGAGATTAAAAAAGGATGAATAAAAAGTTATACAGAAGGTTAGATGAATGATGTGTTGGATAATTTGCCTAATACATTCTGGGCAGAAGTTGTTCAGGTTTCATGTTATCTCATAACCCGATCAACATCATTCCCAAAAAAGTTTGAGATTCCACAAAAGAGATGGTATAGTAAACATCCATATTACACTCATTTATGAGTATTTGGGTCATTGGAATTTTCACATGTATCCAAGGATCTAAGGCGGAAGCTAGACGGGTGATCTACTCTATGCTTCTTCATTGGCTATAAAGATGAGGAGTTCAGATACATGCTTTGGGACCTAAAGGATAAGAAGGTGATCGGAATTGGAGATATTATGTTTCATAAGATCCATAAAATTGAGGATATTAAAAATAATAGAATGACTTGAAGTGAAAGTGTTGGGGATTCAATTCATGACCCAATACCTATATAGGTCTCACCTATCAATGAATAAGAGTATGTATAATAAGTCTCATCAGTAGTGGACTACAAGGTAGTGTAGGAATATATTGACTGAGAAGAGACTCAATCATCTCCACAACAAGTAGAAGAACCATCACAGGTGTTAGGTTCTATTGTTTCTCCCAAACATAAAATTTCACAGGTTTGAATATCTTCATGAGGAATGATTCCATAAATAAAATATTGATAGTTGGGGTACCTATTTCTCACTAATTAGGGGAAGATATAAAGATACCAGGAATCAATGTTTCATCCTAAAAAACTCAAGTGGATACATGTAACAGAGGATGATATGGAGTCTTTGATGAAGAACTAAACCTAAGATTCTATGGAACTACGCAATGTTGGGATGGATCTGATGAATAAATGGGTGTTCAAGCATAAGAAGGTGATGGAAAAAGGAGTTCAGACACAAATATCAGTTAGTGGTCAAGTGATTCCTTCATAATAAATGATCTTAATTTGATAAGATCTTTTCACCCATGTTGAATATGTCTTCAATCCGAGTCTTTTTTTGGATTAGTAGCTATATTGGACTTTGATCGTAAATAGATGGATGCAGAGATATATTTTCTTCATAGTGACCTCTCTAAGAAGATTTATATGAGTCATCCTAATGGTTTTGATGTTTGTGGACAAGAAAACCTCATCTTTAAATTGAGTAAAATCTTGTACGTACTAAAATAGGATTCCAAAAAGTGGTACAAGAAGTTTCTTTTATTCATGGTGAGTCATGGCTATAAGATGATGCATACAGAACACTTTGATTACTTCAATACATTTTAATATGGTAACTTTGTTTCTCTTATACTTTTTTTCATGGCATATGGATCATTAGGATAGATAGTACGATGATAAACCGGTTGAATAAGGAGTTAACCAAGTTTTGATATAAAGGATTTTGGAGTATCTCATTGGATTTTGGGGATGAAAATCATTCATGGCAGAAAGATGAGGTTTTTATGTCTATATCAAGAGAATTATGTAGAACGTGTTCGGAGATGTTTCAACATGGGAAAATCCATACTAGTGAGAATTACTCCTCCCAACCATTTTATGTTGAGAAAGTGTTTATGTTCATCATCCAAGGAAGAAATTGAGGTGATGGAGATTATATTATACTCCTTGGAAGTTGGAATCTTGAAGTATGCTATGGTGAGTACGATATTAGACATTTCCCATGAAGTGGTCATTATGAGATGATTTATATCTAATCCTAGGAAGAAACACTGGGATGCAGTCAAATGGATTATGAGGTATCTTAATAGTACTTTAAATCTATATTGGTGCTATAGGGTAGCTGAATCTCTATACATATGAAGATATAGATAGAGATCCTGATAGTAGAAAGTCTACATCAGGATACATCTACACTTTTTCAAGAGGAGATTTATCATGGAAGTCAAGGTTACATAAGTGTTTTGATTTAACCATGAAATAATTATAGTATACTACTTATTAAAAATATATAAATGAGTTTATGTGGCTAAATTTATTTCACTTGGACCTATGATTCATATATAATGCGTACAAGGTTCATTGTGATAGTCAAATCTCTTTGGACTTGAGCAAGAACTCCATGTACTATTCTCAGAAAAAGAACATCAACATTTTCTATCATTGGATATGTGAGTTGATAGCTAGATAGATGTTGTGTCTTTTGATGATACATACAAAGGATAACCTAGTGAATATGTTGACTATGGTTTTTTGTGAGGATAATCTATACTTTTTTCGATGCTCTAGTGGATTAGAGATGGATGGGGATAATTGAAGGAGCTCTCTAGATTGCTTTGTAGGTGGATGGTGAAACAACTCCACCCACCATGATTGGTGGGTATGAGTGAGGGTTGATGGAGTAGTTGTGTCAAATTTTATACCTCCCACCATGCCTATTTAAATAGGGTTATAGGAGCATTCCACCAGTATCAGTTCTGAGCCAGAGAGCACCATTGATAGAGATCCATTAGAGCTCCATGTTCGAAAAAATGAGGTTTAGGGGGTCTCTTTTAAACATTTATTCTATACAAAATAAATTTATTTTCCCTCCATTAATCTCCCTTAAATATCAGTGAATCAAAAAAGACCCATGAATCCGAAAACAAATATACATCTATGATGTTTCTAGAGCTAATACCCGAGAAAACTTAGAGTTTGTTATAACCAACCCAGGGAAGTGGGGAAAAAACTGTTCTCCTAAAATATATGGGGAATAATATCACCATAATTTCTATCCACAAACTTTTAATGTACCTTAATGTGTAAAATGGAGAATATGATAACTTTCAGGCAGGACTGTTATGAGAGAGAGCTTACAGAAGGAAATAAATGTCTTTATCATCTCATGTACCCTATTTTATAGCATATTCCTATGAAGTGGTGATATGTTGATGTGTATTTGTTTTCACACATGGTAGGATCTAAATTTAGTGGAAACCTAGAGTAATTTTCATATCTTGGTAATCCATGTGTCACATCCCTCACCTTACTCTTATTCCCACACTCATAGTAGTGGCTCTTCACACTCGCACGTCTTTTATGTAAGAAAGAGAGATCGAGTGAGGTATCCTTCTCTATCCAGCATGGGGGGTCTCCCCAAATAGATATGGTTTAGTTGGAATGGGACTTGATCAGATGAAGTTATATTCTTCTATGTGGTGGATAACATAAGCAGTTGTGGAGTGCTTCAGGAAAGGCATATCGGCTTCTTCATGGTAGTGTGTGGGGTTCATCAGATGGTACCGGTGAGCATGAGGGCGGATTCTTCACTGATGTGGGTGGAAATTTGTCAATGATTCATTTTCCATAGTAACAAGTATCTAATGGTGATGATCAAGTATCAAAGATCATACTTTAAAATTGAAAATTATTAGATCTAGACTGGCTCACATAGAGATTTTTAGTGGTTCCCTCAGATTTTGGCATGGTGGGACTTTGTTAAATGGATTTAGAGATGCATTAATAGTAATAAAAATTTAGTTATTAATGGTCCTATATTGATTTTGGTATCCATGTAAAGTCCATTACTCACTGCAATGGATCTTCACTCGTTCCTAGAGATAATTCTAATCGCATTTTTCTCACCTTCATTCTCTTCCTAAACTCGTTCTAGCAGCTCTTAATGCAAGTATCCATGGTCAGTCCCTCACTTTATTTATTACATATGAATGTTTATTTCTCTAAATTTTTTTATAACATTTAATTTTCATAAATTTATGGTGGATTCAGAGAAGAATATCTCCAACTAGATGAAAGCAATCAAGGTTCAAATACTTTTATGTAACATCTCCATTCGTGAAAGTTGTGATGTCTAAATAGAGAAGCGAAGGTGTCATTCCTGAACACAACATGAGGCACTCTTGTTTTCGATATCTCTCATTTTAATTCGATTGGTTATCAATTTAAATTTGTTTTAGAAATTAATTTTTCAAATCCCTATCATCTAAAAAGTTATGGTTTTATGAATGTATATTAGAACTATCACAATATTTTTTTTATTTCATGATCTGAAAATGGAAAATTCATGTTTTATTGTGGATTAGTTGTCTGGGATTATTAAATAGATACACCATGATATATTTCTCAATCAAGTGTAAGGCATATGAGTGATTGTTGTGGATCTTCAGTGATACATGATGTTTAATATTTGGTATCCAAGAGCAAATTTATCTCTGAATCAAGTAAGCAGATTCAGTATTCATCTAGAAGAAACTATTTGTTTATGAAAGAAATTATTTTGTTGATTTTTTATCCAAATATTCCACTTTTATAATGAATGGAATGTGAATTTTATTAAAATAATCGATATATCATCTTTACATCACCATGAATTATTATATTCAAAATAACTTCTACTGTTTGGAATTAAATATATTCTTGTAAAATTACATACAAAACTAATCAACAATGCTTATCCTCATGGAATAATGGTCAATTGAGGTTTGATTAACATTTTATGGCTACATTTTTACTTTAATTGTTATATTCAACAACTTTAATTATCCATTCCTATAATCTCTATCATATCATAGGAACTTTACTTTGGTTTGGATCTGATTGTATAGAGTGTAACTATTATATGAACCAAAATAATATATTAAATTTGGATACAAATGTTAAATTAATTAGATAATATAATGGTTTTTTTAAAAAACTTTTTGATTAAAAATTTACATAATATTTTGTGTCATTATTAATGAAGTTCATTTACAAGTAAATTAAATTAAATATACAATAATTTATTAAATTTTTGATCATTAAAGAACCCCATTTTTTCCTTACGAATTGTTTGTAATATTAAATATAAAACATGAGTGACTTGATTATACATAGTGGTGTAATTAAACTAGCTTTATTGATTATGCCTGATTGAAAAAAGTTATATATAATAGGTAAATCAAATTCAAATATTTTTCACGTATTGCTGTATCATTTTATTGTTCCTAATACATCTCCCCTTGTTTGTTGGGTTTTTTATTTTATCACAGAAAATATGATCCTTCAACTAGCATTAATGGTATTGAATTCAATGTTTTTAGAGTAGATAGGCTACCGTGTTGGATGGTGTTGAAGGTGAAAATCCGGCATTGGGATGCATCACCATCTTATGAATGAGGATGGTATTAAGTAGTTCCATGTGAAATATAATGGTTTCATGCAGAATAATGCTCAGAAACTGACTGCATGATGGCGTTGGTGAGTCAATTTCATTGTTTATTTGTTTTTCTACCTCCAAATATCTTATTTAAGATGGTGTTCAAGGAAATTTATTTGTCAAACTTAAGTTCCATTATTAGTAATAAAAAACTCAACCTTATTTACTTTTTAAAATTTCAAACATTTTGGTTGGTATAAATTCTTGGGATGACCAGCCATTGATCTGAAATGATGAAAGGGAGATGCTTTTTGTGTTATATTCACGATGATTTAATTTAGTTTAAGTTTTGAAAATTAATCAATGGTCATTTTAATTTTTATAACAGAATATAATTCATTGGGTATATCAAGTTTCAGGGAACCAAGTTAAAATATGTTTAATAATTATAAATTTTGTTTATAATTTATATATTATTAAAACATATTATCCTAAAAATATATTTTTTATGGACATTCCAATGAAAATTACACTATAAAATTATTTTAAACTCATAAATGGACTTATAATTATTTATAATTATATTATAAAAAATATATTTAATATACCTCACTAGTGCATTTTTTATAATTTTTCCTATATATACGTTTTATTTGCATCTTTACTCATGTATTATATACATTTTTCAATTATAAATTATATTTTTCTAAATTTATTTAAAAAATTTAATAAATATTAAATATTATTTCATTTAATGTAAATATATTTATTAAAATTTAATTTTTATTAATGTATTCTTTAGTTTTATAAATATATATTTCTGTTTTATTGTAGAAATTCTTTTGGAACTTCCACTAGAACATCCAATGGAACACGTAATGGATTTATAAGTATTATTTATATCAATTTTGTAAAAAAATATTCATATATATTATAATATCATTTATTATAAAACCCCCTAAATATATATAATTTATTTAAATTTTATTCCTGTATTATATAAATTTTAAATGGTAAATTATATTTTTTTATAAAATTTACATAAAAAAAAATAATATTTCATATTATTTTATTTAATAAAAATATAGTCATAATTTAATTCTAATTAATATATTCTATAGTTTTATAAATGTATACCTTTTTTGTATTTTAGAAATTCCACAGGAACTCTTAATGAATTTATAATTATTATTTATATAGATTTTGTAAACAATATATTCAATATATCTTGTAAATTCATTTGTTATAAATTTTCCTAAATATAAAAATTTTATTTACATTTATATTATTATATTATATAAATTTTTAAATTTTAATTATATTTATAAAGATTATGTAAAAAATGTAATAAATATTATATATAATTGTATTTAATAGAAATATATTTATCAAAATTAATTTTTTATCAATATATTCTATAGTTCTGTAAATATATATATTTTTTGTGTTGTGGAACTTCCACAATAACTCTTAATTGATTTATAATTGTTATTTATACTTATTAAGTAAAAACCATATTCAATATATCATAAAAGTATATTTATTATAAATATTTTCAAATATATACACATTATTTACATTTTTAATCTTTTATTATATAAATTTTTAGAATTTAAATTAAATATTTTTTAAATGATTGTAAACAATGTAATACATATTTTATATAGTTTCATATAATATAAATATATTTATTAAAATTTAATTTTTATTAATATATTCTATAGGTTTATAATTTTATACATTCAATGTATTGTGGAACCTCCCCTATAACTTCAATTTAAACTCTTAACAAATTTATAATTGTTATTTATACATATTTTGAAAAAAAAATATTTAATATATCTTATAAGTGAATATATTACAATTTTTTTTAATATGTACATTTTCCTTACATTTTTATTCAAGTATTATATATATATTTAGGTGGTAAATTATATTTTTTTATAATATTTATATAATTTCCATTGAAAATACCCTTGGAAAATCCACTTAATAGATTTATAATTATTATTCATGAAATTTTCTAGATTAATCAATAAGGTTTCCTTTGAATTTTTTACAATGGAACATAATTTTTAAAATTTTCATAGAAAGTTTAAAATGAAAGTTCTTGTGGAACATCATGTGAAATTTCTCCTGGAACTCTAAGTGAATGTTCTATAAGAAATTTCAGTGTAACACCCACCAGAACTTCCAGTGAAACTTCCACAAGAACTTCCATTGCAAGTTCCACTAGAACTTCCAGTGCATGTTCCACTAGATATTCCAGTGCAAGTTCCACTGTAAATTTCAATGGAAAATCCACAGGAACCTTCAATACAAGTTCTACTAAAAGTTTACTATTATATAACATTATTTTACCCTATTTTACACTCACATGACTTTTTTATACTTAATTATCTTTTTTCCATTAATTAACTTTTTTTACCCATACTTCACATTATTGTTTCCCTTTCATAACTATTTTACACTTAAATATCTTTAGTTTAGCCTTACATTACTTTTTTTTATACTTAATTAACTTTTTTTACCCTTACATAACTTTAATTTTTCCTTAACTTTATTTTAACCTTACATAACTACTTAAATATTTTTTAACCTTACATAACATTAGTTTACTCTTACGTAACAGTAGTTTACCCCCACCTAACTCCTTTTAACCTTAATTAACTCTAGTTTACCATCACATAAAATTATTTTACCTTTACATAACTTTTTTTAATCATAATTAACTTTAGTAATACTCTTACATAACATTATTATATCCTTAATAACTTTTTACACATAATTAACATTATATTAGCCTTACTTATCTTTGTTTCACCTCTGAAAAACTTTAATTTACCCGAACTTTACTTTATTTTACCCTCAACTTTGTTTTAACCTTACAATACTTTATTTTACCCTTAATTAACTTCATTTCACTCCTAATTAATTTTATTTTACCCTTATTAAACTTTAGTTTACCCTTACTTAATTTGTCTTTACCCTTAAATGACTTTAGTTTACCCTTACTTAACTTTAGTTTTACCCTTACTTAACCTGTACAAGATTCTATTTACCACTACGAAACATGTGGAAACTATATATTACCATTAATTAACATATATAAAATTTATATTACATCAATATAACCAAATCTAGTAATATTTACTTAGAATTTTTTTTGAGTTACCCATATATAACTCAAAATCATAATAGAATCTAGATTTCAGGTCTATATTTGCAATCATATTTTGATTAACACTTCATATATACCCTTTGTAATTTATGTATGAGAAATTTTAATTTCTATTGGTTCCTAATTAAATTCAAGTTTCCATGAAAAATACTCGATTCAATCACTTTAAGGAAATGAGACTTGTTCACTTTTTTTAATCACTTTGAAAATGCATTTAAGAAAAATATCAAATCCAAAATATATTTGAAGTTGATGTTTCAATTTTAAATTATTTTTAATAATTGAATTATATTTTTAAAATATACATTTACAATTTTTAAAATGTTTAGAAAATTTTTAATTAATTTTAAATATCTGAAAATATTTTTTAAATAGGTACTTTTTTTCAATTTCTGATAAAATTTTCAAAATTGATAATTTTACGAATTGTTTTTTTCTTCATTTTGAATTATGTTTTGAATTATTATTTCTAACAGTAAAATATAAATTATTATTTTAATATGTTTTTAGTGGATTTTTCTATTTTAAAGTCTCATTGTGAATTGAATTTGTTTTTTAGAATATATTTATAGTATTTTTTAATTATTTAATTTTTATTATTATATTTTAATATTAAAAAAATATAAATAGCAATTTTTTCAATTTTATAACAGTTTTAAAAGAATCCCTTTTTAAAGTAATGTGTTCCTTCTTTTGGAATTGAGTTTGGAATTATTATTTCTGATATATAAATGGAAATTATTATTTTAATTGGTGTTAAAAAATTATTATGTATTTCTAGTGAGAAAAATAGATTTTTTACACTAATAAAAAAAATTAATTTCTCAAAGGGTTTATATTATTTTAATCTTTTCAAAAACAATGTTTTTATTTTTTTTATGATTTTAGTTAAAATATATTTTTTAATGTATTATTACATATTATTAAATTTTTAAAGTTTTCAAAAATTAATATTTAACTATAATTATAAGATATATTTATTATATTAATAAAAAATTTATAATGTTATTTTTCATATTTTTCAATTTTCTATAATTTTTTTGACTGAATTTATGATTATTTATTTAAGATTAATACCATTCTATGATGGAAATGGAATGATAAGGTGTTTCAAAAAATTAGGTGGCGTAGGTTATTTTAATTGAATGGTTGAGATCAATTTATAAATCATGGCATTATCTTTATTATACTAGATATTATAAAAAAAGAGGTCAACTAGAGATGATTCGAATCCAGTAATAGAGAGGCCACATTGTATGTTAGAGAATGACAGGGTGATGAAACAATGTTAAAAATAACAATTTAAAGGAAAGGGAGGGATGTAAGAGAGAGATATGAGAGGATGAAAATATTTTTCGGAATATATGTTCAAAGAAGTGTGTCGGTCACATATGTAGGGTTCATTTCATTCTCACAATGGAAAATGATCTATCATTCATGTGGGGGGTAAGATTAATAATATGTGGTATTATTTAGAAAATTTAACTCAATATCCTATGAGCTAATTTGTATATGTAATGTTTTACATGTATGGGTGACCTTTCTAAATTTTTTATTCTCATATGGTGTAACATCCCAAGTAAGTAATGAATAATAGATATTTTTATCTATGTCTATTAATGAATTAGATAGTGTTTTAGAGGCTTAAAATGAAAATAAATCCAATCTTAAGCATGGAATACACTAATATTTTTAAAAGATTGTTTTACTGCCTTTTGATGGAAAACCATTTTTAAATCTATCTTTTTACAATTTTATAAGATATGTTTGTCAAAATTAACTTATTTTTTATGATTGGGACATCAAAATTTACTTTTTGTGAATTTGTGGTATTTTTCTGACAATGTTCATTTTTTTAATGAATAGTGAAAAATACTGCATTTTACATCAAAACTGATTTTTAATCTAATTTATTTTTATGATTAGATTATGTTTTGAATTGGTTTTGAAGTGAAATTAGAATATATTTTTACCATTTAATCCAATGGTGGTCATTGGAATCAATTTCACTTTGAAATTGGACTTAAACTTGTGTCAATCTTTTAATACTTATTGTTTCATAAAAACATGCTGTTTGTCATGACAGCATGAATTAATTATTAAATTAATTAATGAAACTTAAATGTTTTGAATTTTGTAAAATATACATCATTTTTGAATTTGGGATATCAAATATATCTTTGGGTGAAGTTTTGGTATTTTTCTGAAAAATTTCAATTTTTGATGAATAGTGAAACCACTAAGTGGTACTTATAAAAACTGATTTTCTATTTAAATGAAAATTTGCCACCTTTGTGTTTTGAATTTCAAAAATCCGACATACATGGTTGTCATTAAGAAGTAAAATGTGGTTCAATGGGATTAAAATAATTTTTTGGTGAATATTAACTTTTAAGTTCTTAATCGCGATTAGAGGTAGTTAGTGTAGTTTAAGATAAAAATAATGCTTTAATAAAATGAGATGAGCTTTACACATGTCCTACCCTCATTGGATGTGTCATGGTCGACCAAGAAAATCCATGGGTCAACTTGGGGACCCCATGGATCCACTTTGGTTAGGAAATGACATAAATAACTTTTTATTTAATGTAAAAGTAAAAATGACACAAACATAATATGTTTTACAAATTTTTTTTAAGTGGGGTTATACAAGTCAGAGGTTTGAATATAATTATTCATTGGAAATCTAAAAATATTTCCTACATTATAGTATTTTTTATATAATTTTCAGACTTTAAATAAAATAATTAATTTATGACATCATGATGATGCAACGATTACCTCATTAATAAAGGATTTAAATAAAATGAAATGATAATGTAACCTCTATGACCTACATATGTACAAAACCTATTGGATAGGTGGATTTTGAACCCTTATCACCTTACCCTCTAATTATATCAATGTGGGACCTTTTGAATCTGAAACTCTTTTTAAAATAAAGTAACTTATCTTTACTTTCCAAGAGTGCCCCTCCTCTCATCTTATAAAAGGCCCCCACCTCTACCTCCTTACCCACACTTCCAAAGCCTTTGGCTCAGACAAACCCTGCCCATTTTGTCTCTACACTTCCCTCTCTTAATCCTTGAAGCCTCACATTGGGCAGAAGTCTTCCCAAGGAAGCCTTTGAGCTCTAACCAAAGGGAGTTACCCGATTTTAAGGTAATGTCTTCACTTGAGTCCTTTTGTTTTATTTTGCTTCTCCAACCCCCTAAACTCTTTTTATTCATTTCTTTTGTAACAAATCCAGTATCTTCAATATACTAGGATGTTTTTATAATAAGTATTCGAGCTACACTTACACACACCTAAATCTAATGGTTAAAGAACATACTGTTTCTATGGATGGCAAATTTCTGCCTCCCGAAACGATGATTGTTAAACATTCATATAACACCTTCAAAGGTGGCCATTAAGATGTCACTATATTTATATATGATATATAATATTCTTATGTTTTCCTTAAGCTTCTGTATTTTTCATTTTGGGCATACCTTTATGGTTTCCATTATGGGTAAACGTGATATCTTCATTTAAGGAAGTGTGGACTACCGCCCCCTCAAAGTGATTTGATTCATTAATACCATATGTGGGATGTATAAAGGATGGAGTTATGATATTATATATTATATTACACTGAAAATTATAATATTCCTTTATATAATTATTATTCCATTCTATAAAATATGAAATAGAAATGAAAGTAGCGTTCATGCGTACGTACGGCTTACTGTCTCCATGAACGGTGCATTTCATTTCTTACCTATAAATGATTATGTAATATTATAAATGCATGTATATACTAGATATATATGTTATATATGATATATATATCATGATTATAATTCTGGATATAATGGATACATGAACAACTTGTAATTATAAAGGGTTTATTTTGACTCAAGTACCAATGATCGTTAAAATGACCATTATTAACTTAAATAATTACATAGTGTTCATGACATGGAAATAAGTGATATAAAAGGAATAATGAACTTGAAAAAGGTTCTTAAGAAAGTATAAATTAACTCATGTTTATTATTCAGGACATTAAAGAATGATCGAGTCAAGTCGGACCCGAGGTATGGGACTTCGTCTCAATCTCCTTTCATTGAGGCATATTTTATTTTATACACAACTTTATTTTATATGGTGTATAAACCCCTTTGACTTTTACTTTTATCCAAAAGGAATCTTTTTTATACGAAGCGTTTTACAAAATGACAAAAGGGAATGTTTTTGTCCTACGTATGCGGCGACAACGACTTCTCTGCCGCCGTGACCGGTATTTGGGTTTCGAATTCCTCTACAAGACATATCTTCTTTTTAAAAGAAAAGTAAATACCATGTTTTACTTTTCTTTTATTTTGGTATTGAAAATGGTTTTCATGATGTTTTTATATCAATGTGTTGTATTGATATCTTGTTATTGAAAGGTGGAAATGTTATGTTTCCTTTATGCATGTTTTATGTGATACGATTATGTTGAGGTTCTTGGGAATTATTATGAAGACGAGTGGTTTCGTGATAAACTATGGGCGGGTGAGCCCGAATCTCCAATGCATTGGTTAATGCAAAGGAGTGAAACTTTAATGTTTCTCCGAAGAGATTTAGGGAATATACTGTGATGGGTATTCCAAACGTAACCAAGAGGGTTACTCCCTACATAAGAAGGTTATGAATGCCTCAAGTTACCTTTATGTCTTATGATTTCTATGATTTATTCATGATTTTATGAGGTATGTTTTATGGGTAAAGTATGATATCGTTCTTATATATATATGAACTCATGTTTCCTTTCCATATTTTTTTATATAACCCATACTGAGCTTTTTATGCTCATCCCATGTTTTTTTTTAAATTTTTTTCACAGGTCAAGGGAAAGGTACATGATATGATGATAGTGTCAAGGAAGTGTCAAGAAATAATCCATGTTTTATTTTAAATATGTTCCATTGATGGGAAAAAATTAATACTATCTTTATGTAACCACTTTGTTTAAATGTGGAATGTAATGCAAGTTTTATGATCTAATTCTCTAAAACACTAAACCTGAAAAGATCCTCAATGTGTAATCTTGTAATAACTCAAGATTAAGTAAGGTTTAAGGCTGGGGCCTTATAGTTGGTATCATAGGTTGGTTTATATAACTTTAGGAGTTAGAATTTTATTAAATGATTATCCAAAAATATTTTTTTGAAATGATATAGCGTTTGAAGATTACCATGTTGCTTCATCTAAGACATGTTTGTTCAGAATGGTTTTCCGTAGAGGAAACATGGAAGCAATGCTAAGAAGGCATACAGAAGGAAATAACCTTCCGAATCAGCATCCTGAGATGGTTGGAATTGGAAATGAACAGTTTGTTACAGTAATGGCGCAGTTGACTCAAGTGATAAATGGTGGTGGTATCCATGCACGAGATCAGCCAGATCAACCACAGAGGAACATGTCAGCGGTGGAACATTTCATGAGGCAACATCCCCCATCATTTAGAGGATCATCTGACCTTGTGTTAGCTGAAGGGTGGATTAAAGCACTGGAGAAGATTTTCGATGTCATGGGGTGTTGAGACAATCAAAAGGTTAGTCTTGCTATTTACCATTTGGAGGGTGAGGCAGATCAGTGGTGGTCTATGGTTAAAAATATCAGGGACGCCGATGAGATTGATGCTCTTAACTGGGATGAATTCAAAGGTATGTTTCTTGAGAAGTATTTTTCTAAGGCTGTTCGACTTAGGATGGAAAAACAATTCTTGGAATTGAGGCAAGAGGAAGACTCAGTGGCTACCTATGATGAAAGGTTTACTCGATTGTCAAGGTATGCTCCAAATTTTATCCAAGACCTTGATAGAAAAATCAATCGTTTTTACTCAGGATTAAAACCAAAATATCTAAGGGCATTGGCTTCTCGTGAGTTTAAAAGTTATGAATAGCTTGTTCGATGTGCTGATAAGGTGGAAATGGAGTTTTCTGATGATCAAGGGTTCTATAACAACCAGCAGAAGAAGAGACCGAGGTGGCTGGAGAAAGGAAAGAATTCTTCAAAAAGGTTTTATGGTAAGAAAACTAAGTTTCCAGTTTGTGATAAATGTGGGAAAAGGCATGCTGGGGAATGTCTTTTGAATTTTGGAAAGTGCCACTGATGTGGTAAGATGGGACATATGGCTCGTGATTGCACTGAAAAATATCAAGGTGAAGGTAAGACCAAATTTGATTTACAGTTAGTAAAATGTTTTACGTGCAATGAGATGGGTCACTATGCAAACGAGTGTCCGACAAAGAGCTTGAGTGATGGGAAGCAGTTAGACTACAAGCAGAAAGGGGTGGTGAAATCCTTTACAACTACTTCAACAAATGTTGGGCCATCAAATGAAGTTGTATCAGGTACATTGTTTGTTTTTTCAGAATATGCCAGTGTGTTTTTTGATTTGGGGTCTACAGATTCTTTCATCTCTGAAACTTTTTCTAGTAAAATGGGGATACCATCTCAAGAAATGACTCCTGAACTTGTGGTAAAAACACCTGGGGGAAATGTTGAGGCAAAAAGAATTTATAAGAATCTTCCTATCCTTATCCTTCAAGAGAACCTACTTGCGAACCTTATTGTTTTACCTCTAGTAGAGTTTGATGTTATCCTGGGTATGGATTGGCTCTCTATTTACCATGCTAAGATTGACTATAGAGATAAAGAAGTTTCTTTTCAGAAAGACATTCAGTTTGTGTACAAGAATTAACCCTTACTGTTGATAACTTATCAAGAGGCCAAGAAACTTGTAAAAGATGGAAATGAATGTTACCTTGCACACATTTTTGAAAACAAGGGAACTGTTCAGATTAATGATGTGCCAGTGGTAAATGAGTATCCTGATGTTTTTCCTGATGAGTTGCCTAGAATAATACCTGATCGGTAAGTTGAATTTACTGTTGACTTAGTTCCTGATGCTAAGCCAATTTCAAAACCCCCTTATCGAATGGCTCAAGTTGAACTTTTAGAGTTGAAGGAGAAATTGCAAGATTTATTAGAAAAAGGTTTCATTCAACCTAGCACATAACCATGGGGTGCTCCTATTTTATTTGTTAAAAAGAAAGATGGTTCTATGAGACTTTGCATTGATTATAGAGCCTTGAATAACATCACTGTTAAGAACAAATTTCCTTTGTCTCATATCGATGATTTGTTTGATCATCTCCAGGGAGCTCAGTCTTTTTCAAAGATTGACCTGAGATCGGGGTACCATCAGCTGAAGGTAAAGGAGGCAGATATTCCGAAGACCGCGTTCCGTACAAGATATGGCCATTATGAATTTGTATTAATGCCTTTTGGGCTAACCAATGCACCTTCTCTATTCATGGACTTAATGAATAGAATTTTCCATGAGTTCTTGGATAAGTTTGTGGTGGTTTTCATTGATGATATTTTGGTGTTTTCTAAAAGTAAATAAGATCATGAAAGACATTTAAGGGTTATCTTGCAAACCATAAAAGAAAAGAAACTATATGGAAAATTCAGCAAGTGTGAGTTTTGGTTGCAACAAATTTCCTTCCTTGGTCATATTGTTTCTAAAGATGGAATAACTGTTGATCCTGCAAAAACAAAAGTTGTGGAAGAATGGCCAAGACCCACAAATGTAATCGAGATTCGTAGCTTCCTTAGTTTGGCAGGCTATTACCGAAGGTTTGTTAGAAATTTTTCACGGTTATCTAGTCCAATGACTAAGCTAACTCGGAAGGGTGTTAAGTTTATCTGGACAAAAGAATGTGATGATTATTTTCAGGAATTGAAAAGATGATTGGTGAATGCTCCAGTTTTGGCACTACCTTCCAGGAATGGTGAGTTTGTTATATACAATGATGCTTCATTGAAAGGACTTGGTTGTGTCCTAATGCAGAATGATCAGGTAATTGCTTATGGTTCACGTTAGTTGAAAACTCATGAGGTAAATTACCCTACACATGATTTGGAATTAGCTGCTGTTGTTTTTTGCTTTAGAAATTTGGAGGCATCATTTGTATGGAGTAAAGTGTGAAATATATACAGATCACAAAAGTTTAAAGTATATATTCACTCAGAAAGAATTGAACATGAGACAAAGGAGATGGCTGGAATTAATCAAGGATTATGATTGTACAATTCATTACCATCCGTGAAAAGAAAATAAAGTGGTTGATGCTTTGAGTCGAAAAAGTAATGCTTCATTAGAAATTTTGCATTTGGAACGTGATCCTTTGGTTAAGGATTTGATGAACTTTGGCATAGAAGTTATTGGTGCAAGATGTCCTTCTGTTTTGTTTCAGGTATCAGTGAAATCTTCTCTATCAGACAGAATCAAGCAAGCACAGAAGCAAGACAGTGAGTTGCAGAAAATGGTAAAGCTGGTTCAGAAAGGTAAGTTGCATGAATTCAACATTGATAATGATTTTGTTTTGAGATTTGGAAAGAGATTGTGTGTTCCTTGTGATTCACAGTTGAAGAGAGAGTTGTTATGTGAAGCTCATATTTCTCCGTTTTCAGTTCATCCAAGAAGTACTAAGATGTATAGAGATCTTCGGAAGTATTACTAGTGGGATGGAATGAAAAGAGATATTGCTGATTTTACTGTGAAGTGTTTGACTTGTCAGCAGGTTAAAGCAGAGCGACAGTTACCGAAAGGGATGCTTCAGCCTCTAACAGTGCCAGAGTGGAAATGGGAGAATATATCCATGGACTTTGTTGTGGGATTACCAAAGACATCTCTAGGTAATAATGCAATCTGGGTTATTGTTGATCGCTTGACTAAATCTGCTCATTTCCTTCCTATTCGAGATACTTTCTCTCTAGATCAACTTTCTCGATTGTACCTTAAAGAGATAGTCAGGTTGCATGGAGTTCCTCTATCCATTGTATCCAATCGTGATCCCAGGTTTACTTCTAACTTTTGGAAAGGCCTTCAGAAGTCGTTGGGTACTGAATTAAATTTTAGTACAGCTTTTCATCCTCAATCAGATGGGCAGTCAGAACGAAAAATTCAGACTTTGGAGGATATGCTACGTGCTTGTTCGATGGATTATCAGGGAAGTTGGGACCAACATCTTTCTTTGGTTGAATTTTCATATAATAACAGTTTTCATTCCAGTATACAGATGGCACCATTTGAGGCGTTATATGGGAAGCAATGTCGAACTCCAGCTTTCTGGGATGAAGTGGGTGAAAGGAAGTTTATGGGACCAGAATTGGTAGAAGAGATGGCAGAAAAAGTTCAGCTGATTCAGAAACACATGAGAATATCTCAGAGTAGGCAGAAGAGGTATGTGGACAACAGGAGGAAGGATCTCTCTTTTGAGGTAGGTGATCATGTTTTTCTCAAAGTATCACCATGGAAAAGTGTGATGTGGTTTGGTAAGAATGGAAAGATGAGTCCAAGGTTCATTGGACCATATGAAATTCTGGAGAGAATTGGATCAATTGCTTACCGAGTGGCTTTACCTCCAAGTTTATCTCAGGTACACAATGTTTTTCACGTTTCGATCTTGAGAAAGTATATGCCAGATCCATCTCATGTTTTGAGTCTAGAGGTAGTTCAGCTGGAAGAGAACCTATCTTATGAGGAACAACCGGTCCAGATTCTTGACCACAGGGAGAAAGTGTTACGAAATAAGGTGATTAATCAGGTAAAGGTTTTGTGGAAAAACCACATGATGGAAGAGGCAACATGGGAATCTGAAAATGCAATGAGGGATAAGTACCCCCATTTGTTCGATAAGTAAATAAATTGCGGGGACACAATTTTCTAAAGGGGGGAAGGATGTAACATCCCAAGTAAGTATTGAATAATATATATTTTTATCTATGTCTATTAATGAATTAGATAGTGTTTTAGAGGCTTAAAATGAAAATAAATCCAAACTTAAGCATGGAATACACTAATATTTTTAAAAGATTGTTTTACTGCCTTTTGATGTCAAACCATTTTTAAATCTATATTTTGACAATTTTATAATCTATGTTTGTAAAAATTAACTTATTCTTTATGATTGGGACATCAAAATTTACTTTTTGTGAATTTTTGATATTTTTCTGACAATGTTCATTTTTTTAATAAATAGTGAAAAATACTGCATTTTACATCAAAACTGCTTTTTAATCTAATTTATTTATATGATTAGATTATCTTTTGAATTGGTTTTGAAGTGAAATTAGAATATATTTTTACCATTTAATCCAATGGTGGTCATTGGAATCAATTTCACTTTGAAATTGGACTTAAACTTGTGTCAATCTTTTGATACTTATTGTTTCATAAAAACACGCTGTTTGTCATGACAACATGATTTAATTATTAAATTAATCAATGCAACTTATATGTTTTGAATTTTGTAAAATAGACATCATTTTTGAATTTGGGATATCAAATATATCTTTGGGTGAAGTTTTGGTATTTTTCTGAAAAATTTCAATTTTTGATGAATAGTGAAACCACTAAGTGGTACTTATAAAAATTGTTTTTCTATTTAAATGAAATTTTGCCACCTTTGTGTTTTGAATTTCAAAAATCCGACATACATGGTTTTCATTAAGAAGTAAAATGTGGATCAATGGGATTAAAATAATTTTTTGGTGAATAGTAACTTTTAAGTTCTTAATCGCGATTAGAGGTAATTAATGTAGTTTAAGGTAAAAATAATGCTTTAATAAAATGAGATGAGCTTGAAAAATGTCCTACCCTCATTGGATGTGTCATGGACGACCAAGACAATCCATGGTTCAACTTGGGGACCCCATGGAGCCACTTTGGTTGGGAAATGACATAAATAACTTTTTATTTAATGTAAAAGTAAAAATGACACAAACATCATATGTTTTACGAAAACAATTTTTAAATGGGTTTATAAAAGTCAGAGTTTTGACTATAAATATTAATTGGAAATATAAAAATATTTATTACATCATAGTATTTTTTTTATAATTTCTAGGCTTTAAATAAATTAAATTATTTATGACATCATGATGATGCAGCGATTACCTCATTAATAAAGGATTTAAATAAAATGAAATAATAATGTAAAATCTATGACCTACACATGTCCAAAACGTATTGGATGGGTGGATTTATAACCCTTATCACCTTACCCTCAAATTATATCAATGTGGGACCTTTTGAATCCGAAACTCTTTATAAAATAAAGTAACTTATCTTTACTTTCCAAGAGTGCCCCTCCTCTCCTCTTATAAAAGGCCCCCACCTCTACCTCCTTACCCACACTTACAAAGCCTTTGGCTCAGCCAAACCCTACCCATTTTGTCTTTCCACTTCCCTCTCTTATTCCTTGAAGCCTAACTTTGGGCAGAAGTCTTCCCAAGGAAGCCTTTGAGCTCAAACCAAAGGGAGTTACCCGATTTTAAGTTAATGTCTTCACTTGAGTCCTTTTGTTTTATTTTGCTTCTGCAACCCCCTAAACTCATTTTATTCATTTCTTTTTTAACAACTCCAGTATCTTCAATATACTAGGATGTTTTTATAATAATTATTCGAGCTACACTTACACACACCTACATCTAATGGTTAAAGAACATATTGTTTCCGTGGATGGCGAATTTCTGCCTCCCGAAACGATGATTGTTCAACATTCATATAACACCTTAAAAGGTGGCCATTAAGATGTCACTATATTTATATATGATATATAATATGCTTATTTTTTTCCTTAAGCTTCTGTATTTTTCATTTTGGGCATACCTTTATGGTTTCCATTATGGGTAAACGCGATATCTTTATTTAAGGAAGTGTGGACTACCGCCCCCTCAAAGTGATTTCATTCGTTAATACCATATGTGGGACGTATAAAGGATGGAGTTATGATATTATATATTATATTACACTTGAAATTATAATATACCTTTATATCATTATGATTCCATTCTATAAAATATGAAATATAAATGAAAGTAGCGTTCATGCGTACGTACGGCTTACCGTCTCCATGAACAGTGCATTTCATTTCTTACCTCTAAATGATTATGTTATATTATAAATGCACGTATATACTGGATATATATGATATATATGATATATACATCATGATTATAATTCTGGATATAATGGATACATGAACAACTTGTAATTATAAAGGGTTTATTTTGACTCAAGTACCAATGATCGTTAAAACGACCGTTATTAACTTAAATAATTACATAGTGTTCATGAAATGGAAATAAGTGGTATAAAAGGAATAATGAACTTGAAAAGGGTTCTTAAGAAAATATAAATTAACTCAATTTTATTATTCAGGACATTAAAGAATGATCGATTCAAGTCGGACCCGAGGTATGGGACTTCGTCTCAATCTCCTTTCATTGAGGCATATTTTATTTTATACACAAATTTCTTTTATACGGTGTATAAAACCCTTTGACTTTTACGTTTATCCAAAAGGAATCTTTTTTATACGAAGCGTTTTAGAAAACGAGAAAAGGGAATGTTTTTGTCGTACATATGCGGTGACAATGACTTCTCCGCCGTTGTGACCGTTATTTGGGTTTCTGCTTCCTCTACAAGCCATACCTTCTTTTTAAAAGAAAAATAAATACCATGTTTTACTTTTCTTTTATTTTGGTATTGAAAATTTTTTTCATGATGTTTTTATATCAATGTGTTGTATTGATATCTTGTGATTGAAAGGTGGAAATGTTATGTTTCCTTTATGTATGTTTTATGTGATACGATTATGTTGAGGTTCTTGGGCATTATTATGAAGACGAGTGGTTCCGTGATATACTAAGGGCGGGTGAGCCTGATATAGCTCTCCAATGCATTGGGTAATGTGAAGGAGTGAAACTTTAAGGTTTCTCCGAAGATATTTAAGGAATATACTGTGATGGGTATTCCAAACGTTACCAAGAGGGTTACTCCCTACGTAAGAATGTTATGAATGCCTCAAGTTACCTTTATTTCTTATGATTTCTATGATTTATTCATGATTTTATGAGGTATGTTTTATGGGTAAAGTATGATATCATTCTTATATATATATGAACTCATGTTTCCTTTCCATATTTTTCTTATATAACCCATACTGAGCTTTTTAGGCTCATCCTAAGTTTTTTTTGAAATGTTTTTCACAGGTCAAGGGAAAGGTAAATGATATGATGAAAGTGTCAAGGAAGTGTCAAGAAAGAATCCATGTTTTATTTTAAATATGTTCCATTGATGGGAAAAAATGAATACTATCTTTATGTAACCACTTTGTTTAAATGTGGAATGTAATGCAAGTTTTATGATCTAATTCTCTAAAACTCTAAACCTGAAAAGATCCTCAATGTGTAATCTTGTAATAACTCAAGATTAAGTAAGGTTTAAGGCTGGGGCCTTATATATGTTCCTTATCAAGATTATTTTTTCCCAAAACACACATGACCTAAAATCAACTCCATTCCATCATGCCCTATGGTCCAAAAGCATGTTTCACACCATTATTCTAAGGCACTAAATCCATAAATACCCCAGATGTATCTTCAATTTATTTAATATTTTTCTTATCAATAATGAAATCCAATGTAACATTCCATGATATAATCCTTTACAATAGAAAGATTAGGAATAATCAGTATCAATCAATTCTTATTACTCTAAAAATAATGTAAAATTTAATACCCAATTAGACCATTTTAGATAGTATTCAAAAAATAAAATCATTTGATGCATGAATTAAAAAAAATATTTGAACTCAAATAAAAAATAAATAACATCAAATAAAATGAATTAAATATCAAAAAATTATCATGAATTTTTGTACTATGTTATCCTCAATACATAATGGTTACTCTAGGGTGATATGTTAGAGTATCTTTGACTAGACGATCTGAAATTTGGAAAATTACTCGAGTATGTATGATAGGTAATATTGTTATACATAACATTTTTATATGTAAAAAATTCCATACATAAAATTTTATATTTGATATAAAGGATCTAACACCCCAAGTTATATTGAAGTATATTCATTTCATAGAATATTATTTTATAATTATAAACTATTTTTTTTTTCAATTCTTCAAAGGAATAGAATAAAATTTGGTAATAAGTCATATAAGATAGAAATTAAACTAAAATCACTTTATTAATTCATAGTAAAATATTCTAATAAAAAACATGAAACCAATTATAACACACCAAGGAGTATTACTCACAATGAATTATTATATTATTTAAATGAACATAACTTAAAAGGAGATAATAAATAGAAAACAATACAATATTCAATGATAAGAGATATCATGGATCATATTCTCCCTTTAGGATCACCAATATTGAAATAAAACCTATAATTATAAAGAACATCATGAATGGAGAAAGAATATTGTGAGATCTAAATGAAATCTAATGGAAATGAGAAGTTTGAAATAAGAAGTGACAATGCAATGCATGATTCTAGAACGCCTATATATAGGAACGATATTTTACCACTATAAATATAGACATTGATAATATGGTCATAAGATATACATATATCCCATAGTATATTAATGTTATATATTTTCAATAGTAGATTTAGTATAAGATAACTCACAATGAAATTAAAATATAATATCAAAATATTGTAAATTTATATGTATTTATGAATTACTTACTAATATTAAAAATATTTTAAATAAAACTTGATAAAATATATTTATAGAATTAAACTAAATATTTTAATATCAATGGATTAGTAGAATTAAATTTTAGAAATTGAATAATTAATTTTAATGGTATTTTTTAAAAGTGTATTTAGTATTGAAGAAATATTTTTTTTCAAAGAACTATTTTATTAAGTATTGTATATTTTATCCCAATAAATTAAATTTAAAATATTTAAAATATCTTTATATATTAATATAATTTAAATTATAAATTTATTTTAAATTGTATTAATAAAACATAATGTTTAAAAATGTTAGTTTTCATTAAAAGTAGTTGTAAGAATCTGGTTTTTCACTTAGGTATGGTTCCTTTAAATTTCAGTCTAATTATTTATTTTGGAACTGATATGGATGCCTAGTTAGTTAGCGATGGTACCAAGGGTTTTTTAGGCATGTTCGGAGCCCGAAATCCATCTTCTGGGGACAAGTGGGTCTATCACATGGTTAGAGTAAACTGTGCTGGTAGGTCACACTATTAGATCTAACCATGTGAATGGTTTCATTTTTAGGTATAGTCATCTCACATGGTTGGAACATAGATTACCTGAGCATGTATCCAAACCATGTTGTACACCCCTTCCTACATGTTCATTTGAATGGTTGGTGCACGTTTTTTAAAACCATATAGACAAACCATGCAGAAGGTAAATTTGGGGTTATTTTACCATTTTACCCTTAACGATCTAATTAAACCTTTATTCTTCCCTAATTTGAATTCCAGAGGACAAAACCCCTTTTTTCCCCATTTTGGTGCCTTTTAAGGCCTAACTTAGGGTTCAAGATGTCTCCTTCATATAGGATCTATTAAAGCTTCCATTCATCACATTGTATGTGTAATGGTAATTAATCAAGTCTGTTTGAGTCGTTATTTTTCTTTCTTTCTCTCGGACAAGTTATTGAGGTGTGAGCATTTTTACCCTTTTCATAGATCTACTGCATTCCAAGACAAATCAGATACTGATACAAGAGGAGGAGAATTGTACAAGCCTAAGGTGGGTGTTCTATAACTCATCCCTCAAGTTCTTTGATTTTGGAATTGTTTTGTGGGCCCCACTAATTTCCTTGGGTTTTATTTACATAATTTATATGTCTTACTTATAATATTTAGAATTGTATGGTTGTGATCTTTATAAATATGTGATTAGTTGTTAGTGGTTACGCCCACAACTCCATCCATCCCATGTAATATGTTTTTCCATAACTTTTGTCATAGTGTTTTGACACATTTGAGATGACGTTAGGGTGTACCTTGGCTTGAACATTCTGAGGTTAATATTTTTTATATTAAATGAATTGATTTAAATTGTGAATTTCATAATGGAATGTACCATGTTTTCTCATCGCTTGACCCACCTAAGGTAAGTTCTTAAAATTGATAAATTAATGTAAAATGGTATTTGGAATGTATACTAAGTATATGATTTATCATTATTAAATATAATTGAATAATAGGTTTCATGTCTATATCACCCCTTACCATGTTGATGGAAGGTATCAGAGTGAACCTTAATTATTTAAAATTCCTTAAATGGACTAAAAAAATGGTTGCATGCTCAATTATCCTTATAACACTAATTAAAGTTAATGTCTTGAACCATAGGAAATATTATATGACATCATTATCAAATAGGATTATTCTCACTTGAGCTCACCTTAGATTCCATAGGGAATTCCTTGAGCAATCAGGAACCCCATTCTGATTCAAGGATGTGGCTTTCTTAACTCAAGAAACACCTAGAACCTAATCCTTGTATAACCTTGGATGCCCAGTATGAAACCAAAGGATCCATTAAATATTTTTACATGATTCCTTGGATACACTCCTTGTATCCAACATTGAAAAGTATGTTCTATGGTTAAATCCCATTGGGCCTAGTCATTACATAGCCCTGTTTTACCTTGGATGAATTCCTTGGACTATGTAGGCATCTTATTGTAGAATGCCTTAGACTATGATCCTCGTATTAACTCTTACCCTTATCTAGGCTATAGTCATTACTGATTTTGAAACCCTTGAGCTATAAATTTCCTTGGTTATTACATTGTACAATCATTAATAAATATCATTACATGTTGCCTTATTTTATCTTGGAACTTTCCCTATTGTTAACATGTGACTTATTTATAAACCGGTAACAATCAAATAATGATCTGGTTACATGTTCATACACTAGATGATGACTAAATCAGGTACTTTGGTATTTAGTTACATTACACTACTTTACTTTATACATACATGATTGTACACTATTACATTTCCATTACACGGGCTGGATGTTATAGACACTGTTGGTGTTGGCCCACTGAGATTTATCTACAACCCTCTTCGGGCACCATTTCGTACTTGGGAAAGACAACATGAATGTAGGTGATGATAAAGAGAATTATACAACTTCAAACACTTGAAATATTTCTATTTAGGATGGAGCTTGATAGAATATGACTAAGCTAGATCTTGAGATTCTTGGGATAGTTTTTTGACTTTCTTTATACTTTTGTGTAACATGTTATTTATGGTGTATTGTATCCATGTTTTCTAGTTTTATAGTGACATGAAATATCATCATGAGTTCATCCCATTGATTTTAGTGATTGTAGATATTCTCCCTATTTAGGTTGTGCCTTCTGTTTGCTTAATTTTCTTATTCTATCAACCTTTTTATATATTCATATGCTATGATACACTTTGGTAACGATGGAAGAGTCTCCCCACGGATGCACCCTAGTCCCTTTGTGCTAGTCGGTAGCCTTTGGCATTTTGGGAGATACACTTGAGGCTTTATGTCCCACCGGGCTTGGGGTACCTATTAAGTGGAATCCAGGTCTAGGACATCACAAAATAGTATCAAAGAAGGTTCCTTTCTTGATTTAATATTTGGAGATAATAGATTAGAGATTAGTAACTCTGGGAAATTGGTCATAAGTTGTGGTTGGGAATCACAAATCCATGTTCAAGGTTAAATATGAGTTGCCTAAAATATAATTTTTGTTCTATTTTTCGTATCACAGTGGACATTATTTCACCATTGGATGATGCACATTCTGTGTTGAGGTTATCATTATTACTATATTTTAGGATTTCTTTCATCCTTTTCCCGAAAATATAAGGTAATGGAGCATTGTTACATGCATCATTATAGGCACCTAGAATTCTTAATTCATGCATATTTCCATTCTATATGGGTCCTTTTCACTATTTTTCATTTCTTGATATTCCTGTGATTATTGTGTGATGTTGTGATAGTTATCTTATGCTTGTATTACTCTTGATTGTGATTGAGTGTTTCTGATTAGCCGCTAAATGAGGACAATATTCATTGTTAATATATATAATATTCATGTTATTTATTATTTATAAACACTATTTTATTGTATTTTAAACTTTGAACATGATTTCACATTATGATTGTAATTCCTTCTTAAAATGCACTATTATGTGGTACATTTTTTAACATCATTTAAACTTCCCAATGATTCATCTGATATTAAGGAATGTAATTATACATATTTTAATATTATATTTTGTGCAATATATCTACACTTAAATATTAACATGTTTCATTTAGGGATCAATGGAGAATTCATGGAAGAAAATTGTGATATTTTATGATGAAAGGAATCAATTCTAGAGAAGTCAGATTGGACACAAGCCCACTGATGAGAATGTTGGACCAACATTAAAAACCCAATGAATCCCTACATTCGTGGTATTCTAGAATAAATATATAAGAACAAATTATTCTTTAGGATCAAGTGCTAATTCTGCCTCCATGGTGGTCATTAAGGCGGCCCAATTTGGAGATAAAATTCTGGGCCAGATTCTGCGGCCCAGAAACAAATCCTACCAATATAATAATATATCAGAATCCACTTCTTCAAATGGTCCCATATTTTACAGGAGGTTAGGAGACATATGTTGATATATTTTAATCTTGTATGGCCCATTCTAATTCGTCCATCTAGATGGTATTAAAAGCGTGTCAGTTCGGTGTATGAAAGATGGCTACCACCTCGGGTCAAGGGTGGAAAAATCAACTCTCCCTCAACTTTCCACCCACCTATGGCCTACCATAATCAAGTGGGATGCTTTATACTACTGGAGTCTCAACCCAAGGCTCTAAAAATTCCTATTTAAGGCAGTGTTGGTGGAGGAGTTGAGCATCTTTGGGGCTTTGTTCAATTGTAATGTTATGTTGTGATTTTGTTGTCTCAAGTTTGTATTTCACATGTAAGTTGTTCAATTCAATTTAGTTTCTTAATAAAAGATCTTATTTTCCTCTTATTCTATTGTTCTTCATATCACTTTGATACCGTTTCTTCATGGTGTGTATTTATTCACATTAAACCTTGTGAAATTATTCACACAACGACGGAGTGATCATTTTCTTTTTATTGTTTTCTTTACTTCTTCAATTCCTCTCTCACGAGTCTACTTCCCGCTTCCATTGAAAACATAGCATCAACGGAGGGCTAACCCACTTATGGGTTGATCCAAGGGAGTATCAAGGGGATGGATTGGATGTTATTTATTACCCAATTAATTTCTAATAACTTCATTAACTGAGATTTTTTATTTGATGATTTTTAAACTCCATCATCCTTGATGAATTTAAGGCCACACACTTCAAGTGCTAATACAAATATTTACCTTGAATTGCTAAAAAATTTGATCCTTCAAGTGTATAGGTGATTAGTATTAAAGGTTCTAGGTATTAAACCAGTAAGTTATGATGTTGTTTTATCTTCATATATGAACCCATATAAAATATAAGAAATTGAAATCATTGAAAAGGAAATATGTCCAATCCACCCTAAGTGATAACCTAGGATCAACTCACTCTTTTAAATTGAATTCACTTAAGTCTCTTAGAGTTCATTTAAAACCATCTTAAATCGACCCAAGTTGCCACTTCATAGCCAAAAACAATCCATATAATGTATGTGTGTGTAAGTTACTTCTTAGGTCTCTAAGGATTCGATAACCCAAGCTACACTACATGGACCGTTCTACCATCATCTCTTGGTTAAATTTGAACGTGAATCAAATTTTGGTGCCATTTACGGGGACCCATGTAAGTCATCTAAACACCCATTCTATTCTACCACATTTCTTCTTTTCTCATCCAAATCCTCTTATCTTGTCCCTTTCTCATTTTTCTCTTTTGGCGCATGTCCGCCTACACCAGTGATCAATCAAACCTTCTAGTTAGGGTGGATAGTCCTGGGGTTGGGGAGTCAAGTACACCAAGGGAACTCTTTAAATTAGATCCTATTCTTCCTAATACTCTGTATTCCAAAATTCATCCCATTTCAATGGAATTTCTTCAAAGAAACCAACTCATAAACCCAGGTGGAAACCAAAATGGATACCCAAATGAGGAAGCCCCAAACTTGGGGAATGGAGTTGATCAAACCATGAATGACTACCTCACACCTTCCTGGACCAATACCCCCTCATGCATTAGACAAAATTCCCTAAGATATTCCTACTACATATTTAAACCCCATTTCCTAAACCACCTTCCCACATTCCATGGAATGGAGTCCGAGCAGCCCTACCTTCACATTAAGGAGTTTAATGACATTGTAGAAACCATGTGTCCCCCACATCAAGAAGAATTTGCTAAGATGAGGCTATTTACTTTTTCTTTAAAGGATCAAGAAAAAAATTGGATAAACAATTTGAGACCATCATCCATAAACTCTTGAGACCAACTAAAAATAGAATTCTACAAAAAATACTTTCCCCACCACAAAATAATTGCACTTAAAAAGAGCATCCAAAACTTTTTAGAAAAAAAGGAGAATCATTCTATGAAACATGTGAGAGGTTCAAAGACACTCTAAACATGGTTAAACACCATGGTTTTTCTATTCTTGAACAAGTGATAATTTTATATGAAGGGTTGGGTCCGAGGAACAAACAATTCATTGACATGATGTGTAATGGAACCTTTAAAAAAAGTCCCAAATGATGCTTTCGAGTATCCAGAAAGCCTTTCTGAAAAAAAAACCAAACATGTGTAACTTCACCTTATTCTGAAAATACACAATGAACTACTAGAATTCATACACTTAGAGAAGAGAGAATCCTTAGGTCTAAACTCGTAGCACTCTCTATGAAAGTTGAAGAGATAGACCTTACGAAATTCCATGAAATAAAAACTGTAGACCCTGTTTGCACAATTTCTGACAAACATGACCAAAAGACAGAAAACTACCCAACCATTCAATCCATAAAGGATGTTATTTTAGGAGGACCCCCAGTGGAAGTAAATTCCTTGAACTTTCAAAAGCCTCAATACCAAAAAAACTTCAACACAAGGTATAATGACCTCCTGGGCTTCTGCTGGAATGATAACCAACAACCTAGCCAACCATAGGGACACAATCCTTACCCCCATCAAAACTACCAAACCCATAACCAGTTCCAAACCTAACCTATCCAATATGAATAGCCACCGGTCCATTTTCAACAAACCATCCCACCTCCAAAATATCCCCCTGGGATAAACCAATATACTCAAGAACCAACCTAAACTGTTCCACAAATCCTACTAGAACAACTGTGCAAACAAATGGAGAGGATGAAATCGGAAGCCTTTTCCCTTAAACAAGAACATCAAACCATCAAAACTAGAAAGGCACTCATGCCTACTCAGGCGGTTCCATCCTCAAATTCAAGGGGAGAGTCAAGTTGTACTCAAACAACTCATGAACAACTAAAGACTATGAATGTTTTAATAAGTGGGAAATAAATTGAGAAACCTGAACAAATAATTTATAACCCAACTGAAGATTTAAACTTGGATGAAAATTAAAATGAACCAAATGATCAAACTGAAAGACACGATAACATTGTCAAAGAAACAACTCTTCAACAAACAACCCCACAATTTTCACCATTTCCTCAACATATGGGGGGGGGGAAACCAAGACTAAATTGAGTGAAACATTAAGATAAATCTTCTCACAAGTCAAGTTGAACATTCACCTTCTTGATTCAATCCAAACCATACCTGCCTACTCAAAGTACCATAAGAACTTTTTCACTTTAAAAGAAAATTTTCACATAAAATCCAAGTCCTTTTGGCTAATAATGTGAGTACCACCATTCAAGGGACCATTCCTCCTAAGTTGAAAGACCCGGGTTGCCCTAACATCAATGTTGAACAAGGAGAGAGCCTAGTTGTCAAGGCCTTGTGTGACCTAGGTGCTAGTGTCAATATCATCCCTTATGCTGTGTACTCCCAGTTAGGCCTAGAAGAACTCCAAACCAAATCTGTCACACTTCAACTTTTTGATTGTAGAATTATGGTTCCAAAGGGTATTTTAAAGGACATTTTGGTAAAGGTTGAATACTTAATCTACCCTACCGAATTCATTGTCCTTGACAACCATCCAAACATAGGAACTAAGGAACAAACCCCAATCATCCTTGGACATCCTTTCATTGCAACAATCAACTCTATTATCCGAGTCCGAAATGGGAACATGACCATCACCTTTAGAAACATGAGTCTAGACTTGAACATCTATAATGAAAGCTCACAAAAAGGGGATGATGAGGAAATTCATGAATTAAACATGATAGGAAGCATTGATAATGAATCCATAGAACATCAAGGAATATTTGACCAATGTTTAAGTTAGGATGAGAGTGATTTCCTTTGTTCACATGAAGGAAGTTTATCTCCTTGGCTTGAATCATTTTCAAATTTCTCTTATGATGAAGTCTTAGGTCCAACAATCAGTGAAACCTTTCAGCAAACCACATTCATGGAGACCAATCAAAAATCCTTCCCTAAATCTGATCAAACCAATATTTTATCTAAAAATTCTATATGTGGGGAATCAATCCTATGAGAAACTCTAAAAAGAGAAATTGATATTGATCCAATTTCCCAATATTCTGCGGACATTCTAAACCAACATGATCTTGAACTGAAAGAACTTCCCACTACACTCATGTATGCCTTCCTAGGGGACAATCAAACACATCCTATTTTCATTTCTTATTCTATTGAATCCAATCATGAGAGGATGCTTCTAGATATCCTTAGGAAACATAAGAAAGCCATTGGTTGGACCCTTTCTGATATTCCTGGGATTGGCCCACTTTTCGGGACTCATAGGATTATTCTGGAATCTAATTCAAAGCCATGTCGTCAACCTCAACGACGACTCAATCCTAGTCTCATGGAAGAAGTGACGAAGGAACTTCTAAAATTTTTAAAATATGGTATCATCTATCCCATAGCTAAGAGTGAGTGGGTGAGCCAAATCCACGTGGTTCCTAAGAAGGTAGGAAGAACTGTGATAACAAATAAGGATGGATAGATTCTTCCAACTAGGGTGAGTAGTGGATGGAGGGTCTGTATTGACTATAGGAAGCCAAACTCATTCACCAAGATGGACCATTTCCCCATACCATTCATTGACCAATTCCTTGAGAGAGTGGCAGGTCATGCCTTCTACTGTTTCTTATATGGGCACTCGGGGTATAATCAAATTAAGGTCTCCCTAGAGGATCAAGGGAAGACTATATTCACTTGTCCATTTGGAACCTTTTCTTTCAAACGTATGCCCTCCAGATTATGCAATTCCCCTGGAACCTTCCAGTAGTGCATGATGGGAATATTCCCAGATATGGTTGGTGATTTTCTAGAGGTCTTCATGGATGACTTCTCTATGTTTGGGGATACATTTGAGGGATGTCTGAGGAATGTAAAGAGAGTCTTTTCAAGATTTGAAGAAAATAATCTTTTCCTAAACTGGAAAATATTCCATTTCATGGTTAAAGAGGGACTAGTTCTAGGTCATCTAGTCTCAGGTAGGAGGATTGAAGTTGATAAAGCCCAGGTTGACATCATTTGTCACCTTCCATCACCCAAAAATGACAAGGAAGTGAGGTCTTTCTTAGGAAATGTTGGTTTCTATAAAAGATTCATCAAGGAATTTAGTTCAATCTTTCGTCCCCTTTGTGCTCTTCTAGTAAACGATACTCCATTTTTCGGACAGAAAGCTGTGAGGGTTTATTCTCAACCATCAAATCCTCTCTCACCACTCCTCCCATTATGAAATATCCAAATTGGAACCTTCCTTTCTAACTTATGTGTGATGCAAGTGACTTTTATATATGATATTTGTTACGAAAATGTTTTGATAAAACTCTTTATGTCATTGCTTATGCAGAAAACCCTTAAATGATGCCCAAATCAAATACACCACTACTAAAAAGGAGTTACTTGCTATTGTGTTTTCATTAGAGAAGTCTAGATCATACCTCTTAGGATCCACCATCACTATGTTCACTAACCATTATGCACTAAAATACCTCTTCCAAAAACAATATGTTAAGGCTAGACTGATTAGGTGGGTCCTTCTCTTACAAGAATTTGACCTCACAATCAAGGATAAATAGGGTGTTGAAAATGTTGTAGCCGATCACCTCTCTAGGATGGAATTAAAAGATAACCCAAATCACCTTTCTGTGTCTTATTCATTTCCTGATGAACATATATACTCTGTGAGTGACTGGACTTGATATACCAACATAGCCAATTTCTTAGTTACAGGAGTCATTCCAAAATTCATAGGGACTCAAGCTCGAAGGAAATTAATTTCTGATGTTAGGCACTATGTGTTTTATGATCCATACCTCTATAACTTCTTCCCTGACCAAGTCATTAGGAGGTGTGTCCCAGAATCTGAACAAGAGTCCATCCTTAAATTCTGTCATAGTGAGGCATGTGGATGTCACTTTTCTTCTAAGAAAGCATCTTCTAAGATTCTTCAGTGTGGTCTCTTCTGGCCCACTCTCTCAAGGTACTCCTACACCTTTTGTCAAAGCTATCCTATGTGTCAACATGTAGGGTCCATCATAAAAAGAAATCAAATACCACTCACTCCCATCTTAGTGATTGAAATCTTTGAATATTGGGGAATCAATTTCATGGGTCCTTTCCCAAACTCTAGGAGATACCTCTACATTCTATTAGCTGTTGATTATGTCTCAAAATGGGTTGAGGCCATTCCCACAAAATCCAATGATCATCAAACTATGATTAGATTTATAAAAGAAAACTTCTTATCTAGATTTAGAATTCCTAGGGCTATCATTAGTGATCATGGAACTCATTTTTGCAATCATCCATTCTCATAACTCATGGAAAAATATGGAATTTCTCAAAAAGTGTCCACTGCTTACCACCCACATACCAATGGTCAAGCTGAGTTAGAAAATAGGGAGATTAAGATTATTCTTGAAAAAACTATCTATCCTTCTAGGAAATATTGGTTTGAGAAACTATTGGATACTCTTTGGTCCTATAGAACCACATATAAAACCATTTTAGGAATGTCCCCATATAGGTTGGTTTATGGTAAAGCATGCCATTTTCCAGAAGAGATTGAACATAAGGCTTTTTGGGAAATTAAGAAAATGAATTATGACCTCTCATGGGCCGAATCAAAAAGGAAATTAGATCTCAATGAACTTGAGGAACTTAGGATGGAGGCTTATGAGAATTCAAGGATCAATAAAGCTAAATTACAAGCCGACCAATCTAGAAATCTTAAAGCAAAACACATTGTACCTGGTAAACCAATTCTTTTGTATAGTTCTAAACTTCATCTACACCCAGAAAAGATGAGGTCCAGATGGTTAGGCCTATACATAGTGCATAAGGTGTACCCCCATTGGGCTGTTGAAATTCAAGATCCCACTAATGGTCAAACATTTAAAGTTAATGGTCATAGAGTCAAACCATTCATTGAACCATTCCAAAAACATGAAGTTGATGAATAATTGTGTGAACCCACCTTTGATGACAAAAATAATTAATCAATTAGGGGTCCAAGTCGAGCTAATGACGTTAAAAAAAGTTCTACATGGGAGGCAACCCATGGTTTTCAAGTTTCCTATCATTTTTTTTGTTTTAATCAAATTTATATTTTAAATAGGATTAATTAGTCATTTTGATATTTAATAAAAAAATAGACTTTTGACGTGCTCTTCTATTATGAGTATGGATGAGTACAAAAGGGGAGTTCCATATTCATCCATGTCACGTGGTGTGATCCCTAAGTAATAACTTACCCAGAAATTTAAAAGAAGAAAATGTGTCATCAGTTTATTTTATTTTATTTATGTTTTTGTAGGTTAAAAAAATTAAAATATTGAAATGTTATTCTTTTATGAGTATGAATGGGTATGAAAGGGGAGCACCATATTCATCAGTTTCACAGGGTGTGATCCCTGAGTAATACCTTACCCAGAAATTTAAAAGAAGACAATGTATCATTAGTTTGATTTAAAAAAAACAAAAAAACAAAAAAACAAAAAAACAGGGAAACCCATAAAAACGATGATACTTGGAATTAAATAAGTCCTTGTGTTGTTTGTTTTGTCTGGTTTGTTCTTCTTTGTATTGTTTAGGTACTGTTTTGGTTGATACATGTTCAATCACAGAGGTTCCTACATCCCCCAAGAGATCAAATGACTAATTTGGAGCAGAAAGAACTTCAACTTCAACTACCAGGTGACTTCATTTCATGATACTCATATTTCAATTTACTTTTTAAAATTCCATTATCTGCCTCTACTCCTTCTAAATTTTCATTTCTTGAAACACTAGGGACAGTGTTGTTTTAATTTGGGGGCGAGATGAAATAAAAAAATTGCTTTTGTGAAAATAAAATGATTTGATTTTTTTTTGTGTAAATGGAAAGAAAAATTTCATTAACTTTGAACATGGTAATACACATTTCACACTTTGAAAATGAATATCAAATAATTTAGCATGCCCCGATACTGATTTTAATCCTTGTATAATTTCATGAGCATAGATTTTGGAAAGTGTGGTTGTCCAATGTGATATTTCATCATTTATATTTTCATCCAAATAAAAAAAAGATCACAATGCATGTCCTTTGGATAGCGGGGTATTAGTTTGAGTTCATGGGGTCCCCCAAATAAATAGCATAGGTTTGGTGATCATTTTAGTTTTAATATGAGTATTCAATAAAAAAATAAAAAAACAATAAATTTGCGTGTAGAGCAATGAAATGACCTAATCCATGGCTTTTGGCACTTGGGGATCGTGAATCTAAGTTTTCTGCCCCAGAGTAAGCAATTTTGTCTCTATTTTTGGTAATTTGAATTTGTTTTTGACTGAGTAAACTCGAGATGATGCCAGATTATGTGGGCTTCACTTGTTTCCCTAATGTATTTGATCCTGGGAGTCATCGACAAAGTCTCGCTATAGGGGTTGACTCTTTTGAGTGCAATTTCAATTACCATGGCAAAATTGCAAAAAAAAAAACAAAAAAATCAAAAAAAAAAAAAAATAAATACAAAAAAAAAAAAAAATAAATTGAATACTCATCCTAATATTGAAATTTGATTCCACCTAGAGATTCGGTCATTTTTCCCTTGAATAAAGATGAACCCCCCATGTCTATTATGATGGAAAACACATCTTCATACTTAATTGATATTGGATGAAATATGGAAATGAATTTGAAAAAAGGAATGAGATTAGGATTGGGATTCTCTTATGAAACTACCTTGTATTAAAATATTTTGATAGGTTTCATGATTGTTTGGTATAAGGGTTTTTGGTGATCATTTTGTATTAAAATGTTTTTTGAAAAGGGAATTCAAATTTCCTATTGTTGAGATATATTTTGCTTAGGACTAGCAAAACTAAAGTTGGGGGTGTGATTAGCCACTAAATGAGGGTAATATTCATTGTTAATATATATTATATTCATGTGATTTATTATTCATACACACCATTTTAGTGTATTTTACACTTTGAACGTCATTTCACATTATAATTGTAATTCCTTCTTAAAATGCACTATTATGTGGTACATTTTTGAACATCATTTAATGTACCCAATGATTTATCTGATTTTAACGAATGTAATTATCCATATTTTAATTTTATATTTTGATAAATTTATCTAAAAATCAATATTAACATGTTTCATTCAGGGATCAATGGAGAATCCATGGAAGAATGTGGAGATATTTTGTGATGAAAGGAAGCAATTCTAGAGAAGGGAGATTGGACACAAGGCCACTGATGAGAATGTGAGACCCACAATACAAACCCAATGAATCCCAAATTTCTTGGGATTCTAGAAGCCATATATAGGAACAAATAATTCTTTAGGATAAAGTGCTAATTCGACATCCATGGTGGTCATTAAGGCGGCCCAATTTGGAGATAAAATTCTGGGCCAGATTCTGTGGCCCAGAACAAAATCCTACCAATATAATCATATCTCAGAATAAACTACTCCAAATGGGCCCAAATGTTACTGGAGGTTAGGAGAGATCCGGGGTTCTATTTACATATTCTATGGCCCACTATAATTCTTCCATCTAGATGGTCTTCCAAGCATGTCTATTCGGTGTATGAAAGCTGGCTTCTACCTCAGGTCAAGGGTGGAAAAATCAACTCTCCCTCAACTTTCCACCCACCTATTTCCTACCATAATCAAGTGGGATGCTTTTTACTATTGGATTCTCGACCCAAGGCTCCAAAAATACCTATTTAAGGCATTGGTGGTGGATGAGTTGATCATCTTTGTTGCTTTTTTCAAATGTAATGTTATGCTGCGATTTTATTGTCTCAATTTTTTCTTTCACATGTAAGTTGTTCAGATCACTTTAGTTTCTTAATAGAAGCTATTCTTTTCCTCTTATTTTGTTGTTCATCATAACAATTTGATACTGTTTGTTCAAGGTGTGAATTTATTCACCCCAAAACTTGTGAGATTATTCACACAATGGTGGAGTGATCATTTTCTTTTTATTGTTTTCTTTACTTCTTCAATTCCTCCCTCATGAGTCTATTTCCCGCTTCCATTGAAACCATAGCATCAATGAAGGGATAACCCACTTATGGGTTGATCAAAGGGAGTATAAAGGGGATGGATTGGATGTTATTTATCACCACATTAATGTCTAATAACCTCTTTAATTTATATTTTTATTTGATGATTTTTAAACTCCATCATCCTTGTTGAATTTAAGGCCACACAATTCAAGTGCTAATAAAAATATTTACCTTGAAGTGCTCAAAACATTGATCCTTCAAGTGTATAGGTGATTAGTATTAAATTTTTTAGGTATTAAACTAGTAAGTGATGATGTTGTTTTATCTTCTTAAATGAACCCATCTCAAATATAAAAATTGAAATCATTGAAAAGGAAATATATCCAATCCACCCCAAGTGATAACCCATGATCAACTCACTCTTTTAAATTGAATTCACTTAAGTCTCTTAGAGTTCATTTAAAACCATCTTAAATCAACCCAAGATGGCCAATTCATAGCCAAAAATAATCCATAGAATGTATGTGTATGTAGGTTACTTGTTAGATCTTTGAGGATTCGATTACCCAAGCTAAAATACAAGGACCGTTATACCTTCATCTCTTGAGTAAATTTGAGTGTGAATCAGTTTCCTATCTCAATTCATAAGGTGTATAGTCCCTCGTGGGTTGGGATGAGTAATTTACTCATTCAAACAATTATTCTATAAAAAATGGGTAATTTTTTCAAATATAATATGTATGGGAACAGATTTAATGGGAATGGAAATCCATTAAAAAGTGAAACTTGACATTTAAAATAAAATGGTTGAACATTTTTATATCGGGTTTTCATGTTAATTAAAGGTAACAGAGTGAACCTATAAATTTAAATGTAAATGAAATGAAAATTATATTTTAGAAATTACTGATAAATGGCCATCTTATTGGGTAGTTGGGTATTATTCCTTGGGTAATGAGTTTTATTAGATTCATCTTCTGATAGTGATGATATTTATCTGCTTAAAGCTTGTTCTGAGACATGTTCTTGGAATTAGAATACCAAGGTATCCATGGTGTCCCCATATCTTATTCTAGGAATGTTGTGATAACCATGGTCCAGACATGGTGGGACCCGAGCTTCTGGTCTTACCTCTAAGAGTGTCACTTAGGGAACTACCTATTGTACCTTATTTGGGCATTGATTCATGAGTTCATGATAGTTTCCTATACCTGATGCAGTCCATGCATGGTGATCAATGAGTCGAAACTATGATGGTTGATCTGACTCATGAGCTCAAACAGTAGGATTCTCCAACTTTTTCAGGGGATGGTAGTCCACAGGCTACTGAGTCTTGGTTACAGTCCACCATGTCTATCTTTGGGCTTCTATATATGCTTATAGAGTGGAGGGTAAAAATAGATACTTATATGTCAAATGATTCGACCAAGAATTGTTGTGATGTGATTGCCTAGGCTTGTCATCATTAGGGCTGGTTATTGGTAGATTTTCAGATTACTTGCTATGATCAATTATTTCCTTAGACACTAAGAGATGATAGGGTTACAGATCAAATGAATCTTAAGAAAAATTATATGTTAGTTAAGGAATATTAAGCATGTTTCACTAAGTTATAGTGCCTTTCACTACTTCTAGCTAGTGATGAGATTTCACATGCTAGATATTTTGAGGATGAGATTTAGTACGTCATCTATACAAAGTTTGATGTCTTTCAACTGCCAACTTTTTATGAAATAGTTAATCAGACTCTTATCACTAAGTGAAAACTGAGGGATGGTACTAGAACAGGGAATAGAGTATCAGTGTTAGGGAAGTCTAGTAGTTCTCCCAGTGGAAGGAAACTTTCCCTTAAGGTTTCTCATCAGGGTAGTGACTACTAGAGTGTCTGTATTGATAGCTCAATGGTGTGTCATAATCATGGACGATGGGGTCACCTAAAGACTCATTTTGATAGATACATAATAGAGTGTTGAAATTTCAGCTGTATGGGTCATCTTCAAGGGTTCTACAAGACCTTTCTATCAGATTCATGTGGAAAAGGAGATATGCCAGATCTTCCTTCACGAGATAGTTATTTTTTTTCATGTCAGGTGGGGAGTTGAAATATCACCAGTAGGAATATCTGAGGAGGAGGTTCTGGCCATAGTAGCCAGACCCCTAATCCCCAGCAGCACCAATAGAGAAGTTATGATCGAGGTTGACCATCTATGTTAGAGGGACATGGATTATTCCAGTTTCATGCGCTACAGCTGATACCCGAGGATTAGGCTACGAGACCATCTAAAGTATAAGGTACTATTATAGTTTCATCTACCATAGAATATTCTCTATTTGATATAGGTGTTTCAATATATTTTATCTCTTTATCTATATTATAAAGTCATGGAATAGAGATACAATATTATTTTGGTGTAATAACCATAGATACACTATTAGAACTATGGTCTTAAGACATATGTCAATGGGGGGAATATCCCCTTGAGGTGGGTAGTTACCCTTTCCTATGGAAACTCATCATTATCAAGATAAAATGATTCGATTTCATTCTTTGTATGGATTGGTTGGTTCAATAGCATGCTTTGTGTAGAATACTATCATCTCAAATTATCTTTTACATCACTAGAGGGAAGCAATTATCTATGTAAATGTGAGTTGGATGTCCTGGTGGGTAGAGCAGGGCTAGAGCATCATGGGCGAGGTGGAGTGACCACCCATATTGAATATCTCTTCATGGAGTATTAGTGTTTACGTCAAGTTGATTTCCGTCCACTAGTAGATCATTTTAAGGATTTCTTTCCTGATGATTTTTCTGGGTTACCTATTTAGAGTGAGGTAGAGTTTACAATCGAGCTTGTTCCTCGAGCAGATCCAATGTCCATTCCTCCATACAGGATAGAACCTATAGAGTTTTAGGATCTCAAGAAATAGTTAAAAATCTTTAGAGGAAAAAGTATTTATACATCCCAACATATCCTCTTAGTGTTCTCCCATTCTTTTCGCCAAAATAGTAGATGGAAACTTACGTCTATGCATGGTTTACATATGGTTGAACCATATTATATTCAAGAACCGATATCCACTACTTCTAATAGATGATCTATTCAACTAGATCCTATGAGATAGGATCTTCTCTAAGATTAACCTGAGATCAAGTTATCATCAGGTGGGAGTAATTCCATCAGACATACTATGTACACAATTCTATAGAAGGTATGGTCTATTTGAGTACCATGTTATGGAATTTAGTCTTATGAAAATGCCTACCATTTTCATGGCTCCACTGAATAGTGTTTTCCATCCCTATCTCAATTCTTTTATTTTGGTATTTGTGGATGACATATTGGTGTATTCTCATACCCATAACGACCCTGATAAACACATTGAGATCATTTTGAGTACACTAAGAGAGAATTATCTTTATTCAAAGGTTACTAAGTTCCACTTATGGATCAAAAAAGTTCACTTTTTGAGTCATATCTTATTGGAGTATGGAGTATTTGTTAACCTAGACCAAGTTAGTGCTCTAGTTTCCTAGGAGAGTCCCAAGAACATGCTTGATAAATAGATTTTCTTAGGGTTGTATGGATATTACAATCATTTCGTATAGGGATTATCATGCCTTTCTTCACCCATCACTGGTCTTTCAAATAAGGGTGTTAATTTTCTATGTTCAGAAGAATTCTATAAAGCCTTTCAAGAGATGAATGGGAGGCATGTATCAAAACCTATTCTAATTCTTTTATATCTAGGAATAGGTTATGTCATATTCTATGATGCATTAGGCACTAACCAAGGAGTAGTAATGATACAGGAGGACGGAGTCATTGGGTACAGATCTCGACCCTGGAGGCCTCATGATAGGAACTTCCCAATGCATGACCTTGAGCTAGAAGCAGTTGCCTATACCATACGTTTCTAGAGACACTAGTTGTTAGTTGAGTTCTTTGTGGTGTACATGGAAAACAAGAGCCTTGAATATATCTTTTCGTAACGTGAATTGATCCTTAGATAGAGGATATGGGTCCAGTATCTTCCATTCTTTGATTTTGAGCTTGCATATATGCCTGGGAAAGGCAATGTAGTTACAAATGCACTGATTTAGAAAACTCAGGCACAATACATATGAGAATCCAGTATTGAATGGAAGTTAATGGAACTATTTTTTGAACTACATCTGGAGTCTCATGATACTCATGATAAATATAACCTCGCATCCTTAACTATTAAATCTTCACTACTTGAGAAGGTGAAGGGAAAAAAATTTTGATATCCTGAGGGATTGGTTCTCTGTAAGAGTATATTAGGAGATGACCCACCTCTGGATTGATCTGTGGACAAAGATGACATCCTGTGCATAAATAGAAATTTCTTGGTTCCTATGGATATGAGGGAGGATTTTATGCAAGAGTCCCAGGCTTCTTATTGGGAATTTCATCTAAGAATCTCCAAAATGTATCAAGATATGTGATGATAGTATTGGTGTCCTAGGATGAATTGTAAAATAGTAGGATTCATCACAAGGTATTCCACTTGTCAGTAGGTAAAAAAGGATAAAAAATACTTGTATGCTTATTATAGCCACTTCCAGTCCCATAATGGAAATGGAAACATGTTTCCATTGACTTTTTAGTCAAGTTACCTAGGTCACCTAGAGGTATCAAAGCTCTATGGGTTTTCATTGATATAATAAAAAACGTTTCTCACTTCATTAATATTTGAGAGGCTTTTTTCAGTTGATGAGCTAGGGGGAATGGAGAGGATGAAATCAGAAGTCTCTTCCCTTAAACAAGAACATCAAACCATCAAAACTGGAAAGGCACTCATGCCTACTCAGGCGGTTCCATCCTCAAATTCAAGGGGAGAGTCAAGTTGTACTCAAACAACTCATTAACAACTAAAGGCTATGAATGTTTTAATAAGTGGGAAATAAATTGAGAGACCTGAACAACTAATTTATAACCCACCTAAAGATTTAAACTTGGATGAAAATTCAAATGAACCAAATGATCAAACTAAAAGACACGATAACATTGTCAAAGAAACAACTCTTCAACAAACAACCCCACAACTTGCACCATTTCCTCAACACATGGGGGGGGGGACCAAGCTTGAATTGAGTGAAAAATTAAGATAAATCTTCTCACAAGTCAAGTTGAACATTCCCCTTCTCGATTCAATCCAAACCATACCTGCCTACTCAAAGTACCTTAAGAACTTTTTCACTTTTAAAAGAAAATTTTCACATAAAAGCCAAGTGCTTTTGGCTGATAATGTGAGTACCACCATTCAAGGGACCATTCCTCCTAAGTTGAAAGACCCGGGTTTCCCTTACATCAATGTTGAACTAGGAGAGAGCCTATTTGTCAAGGCCTTGTGTGACCTATGTGCTAGTGTCAATATCATCCCTTTTGCTGTGTACTCCCAGTTAGGCCTAGAAGAACTCCAACCCAAATCTGTCACACTTCAACTTTTTGATTGTAGAATTAGGGTTCCAAAGGGTATTTTAAAGGACATTTTGGTAAAGGTTGAAAACTTAATCTACCCTACCGACTTTATTGTCCTTGACAACCATCCAAACTTTGGAACTAAGGAACAAACCCCAATCATCCTTGGCCTTCCTATCTTTGCAACAATCAACTCTATTATCCGAGTCCAAAATGGGAACATGACAATCTCCTTTGGAAACATGAGTCTAGACTTTAACATCTATTATGCAAGCTCACAAAAAGGGGATGATGAGGAAATTCATGAATTAAACCTGATAGGAAGAGTTGATAATGAATCCATAGAACATCAAGGAATATTTGATCGATGTTTAAGTTAGGATGAGAGTGATTTACTTTGTTCACATGAAGGAAGTTTATCTCCTTGGCTTGAATCATTTTCAAATTTATCTTATGATGAAGTATTAGGTCTAACAATCAGTGAAACCTTTCAGCAAACCAGATTCATGGAGACCAATCAAACATCCTTCCCTAAATATGATCAAACCAATATTTTAGCTAAAACTTCTATATGTGGGGAATCAATCCTATCAGAAACTCTAAATAGAGAAATAGATATTGATCCAATTTCCCAATATTCTGCTGACATTCTGAACCAACATGATCTTGAATTGAAGGAACTTCCCACTGCACTCATGTTTTCCTTCATAGGGGACAATCAAACACATCCTATTTTCATTTCTTCTTCTCTTGAATCCAATCATGAGAGGATGCTTCTAGATATCCTTAGGAAACATAAGAAAGCCATTGGTTGGACCCTATATGATATTCCTAGGATTGGCCCACTTATCGGGACTCATAGGATTGTTCTGGAATCTAATTCAAAGCCATGTTGTCAACCTCAACAGCGACTCAATCCTAGTCTCATGGAAGAAGTGAGGAAGGAACTTATAAAATTTTTAAAATATGGTATCATCTATCACATAGCTAAGAGTGAGTGGGTGAGCCCAATCCAAGTGGTTCCTAAAAAGGCAGGAATAACTGTGATAACAAATAAAGATGGAGAGATTCTTCCAACTAGGGTGAGTAGTGGATGGAGTGTCTGTATTGACTATAGGAAACTAAACTCATTCACCAAGATGGACCATTTCCCCATACCATTCATTGACCAAGTCCTTGAGAGAGTGGCAGATCATGCCTTCTACTGTTTCTTATATGGGAACTCAGGGTATAATCAAATTAAGGTCTCCCTAGAGGATCAAGGGAAGACTATATTCACTTGTCCATTTGGAACCTTTTCTTTCAAACGCATGCCCTTCAGGTTATGCAATTCCCCTGGAACCTTCTAGCGGTGCATGATGGGAATATTCTCAGAAATGGTAGGGGATTTTTTAGATGTCTTCATGGATGACTTCTCTATGTTTGGGGATACATTTGAGGGATTTCTGAGGAATGTAGAGAGAGTCTTGTCAAGATGTGAATAAAAGAATCTTTTTATTAAACTGGAAAATATTCCATTTCATGGTTAAAGAGGGACAAGTTCTAGGTCATCTAGTCTCAGGTAGGAGGATTGAAGTTGATAAAGCCCAGGTTGACATAATTTGTCACCTTCGGTCACCCAAAAATTTCAAGGAAGTGAGGTCTTTCATAGGACATGCTGGTTTCTATAAAAGATTCATCAAGGACTTTAGTTCAATCTTTCGTCCCCTTTGTGATCTTCTAGTAAAGGATGCTCCATTTTTTGGACAGAAAGCTGTGAGGGTTTATTCTCAACCATCAAATCCTCTCTCACCACTCCTCCCATTATGAAATATCCAAATTGGAACCTTCCTTTCAAACTTATGTGTGATGTAAGTGACTTTTCTGTAGGATCTGTGTTACGAAAATGTTGTGATAAAACTCTTTATGTCATTGATTATGCAAGAAAATCCTTAAATGATGCCCAAATCAACTACACCACTACTAAAAAGGAGTTACTTTCTATTGTGTTTTCCTTAGAGAAGTCTAGCTCCTACCTCTTAGGATCCCCCATCACTGTGTTCACTGACCATTCTGTACTAAAATACCTCTTCCAAAAACAATATGTTAAGGCTAGACTGATTAGGTGGGTCCTTCTCTTACAAGAATTTGACCTCACAATCAAGGATAAAAATGGTGTTGAAAATTTTGTAGTCGATCACCTCTCTAGGATTGAATTCAAAGATAACCCAAATCACCTTTTTGTGTCTGATTCATTTCCTGATGAACACCTATACTCTGTGAGTGACTGGACTTGATATCCCAACATAGCCAATTTCATATTTACATGAGTCATTCCAAAATTCATAGGGACTCAAGCTCGAAGGAAATTAATTTCTGATGTTAGGCACTATGTGTTTTATGATCCATACCTCTATAAGTTCTTCCCTGACCAAGTAATTAGGAGGTGTGTCCCAGAATCTGAACAAGAGTCCATCCTTAAATTCTGTCATAGTGAGGCATGTGGAGGTCACTTTTCCTCTAAGAAAGCATCTTCTAAGATTCTTCAGTGTGGTCTCTTCTAGCCCACTCTCTCAAGGTACTCCTACACATTTTGTCAAAGCTATCCTATGTGTCAACAAGTAGGGTCCATCACAAAAAGAAATCAAATACCACTCACTCCCATCTTAGTGATTGAAATCTTTGACGATTGGGGAATCAATTTCATGGGTCCTTTCCCAAACTCTAGGAGATACCTCTACATTCTATTAGCTATTGATTATGTCTCAAAATGGGTTGAGCCCATTCCCACAAAATCCAATGATCATCAAACTATGATTAGATTTCTCAAATAAAACTTCTTCTCTAGATTTAGAATTCCTAGGGCTATCATTAGTGATCATGGAACTCATTTTTGAAATCATCCGTTCTCATAACTCATGGAAAAATATGGAATTTCTCAAAAAGTGTCCACTGCTTACCACCCACATACCAAGGGTCAATCTGAGTTAGCAAATAGGGAGATTAAGATTATTCTTGAAAAAACTATCTATCCTTCTAGGAAAGATTGGTCTGAGAAACTATTGGATACTCTTTGGGCCTATAGAACCACATATAAAACCATTATAGGAATATCCCCATATAGGTTGATTTATGGTAAAGCATGCAATTTTCCAGTAGAGATTGATCATAAGGATTTTTGGGAAATTATGAAAATGAATTATGACCTCTCATTGGCCGAATCAAAAAGGAAATTAGATCTCAATGAACTTGAGGAACTTAGGATGGAGGCTTATGAGAATTCAAGGATCAATAAAGCTAAAGTACAAGCCTACCAATCTGGAAATCTTAAAGAAAAACACATTGTACCTGGTAAAACAATTCTTTTGTATAGTTCTAAACTTCATCTACACCCAGAAAAGTTGAGGTCCAGATTGTTAGGCCTATACATAGTGCATAAGGAGTACCCCCATTGGGATATTGAAATTCAAGATCCCACCAATGGTCAAACCTTTAAAGTTAATGGTCATAGAGTCAAACCATTCATTGAACCATTCCAAAAACATGAAGTTGATGAATAATTGTGTGAACCCACCTTTGATGACGAAAATAATTAATCAATTAGGGGTCCAAGTCGAGCTAATGACGTTAAAAAAAGTGCGACATGGGAGGCAACCCATGGTTTTCAAGTTTCCTATCATTTTTTTTTGTTTTAATCAACATTATATTTTAAATAGGATTAATTAATCATTTTGATATTTAATAAAAAAATAGACTTTTGACCTGTTCTTCTATTATGAGTATGGATGGGTACAAAAGGGGAGTTCCATATTCATCCATGTCACGTGGTGTGATCCCTAAGTAATACCATACCCAGAAATTTAAAAGAAGACAATGTGTCATCAGTTTATTTTATTTTATTTATGTTTTTTTAGGTTAAAAATAATTAAAATATTGACATGTTATTATTTTATGAGTATGAATGAGAATGAAAGGGGAGCACCATATTAATCAGTGTCACAGGGTGTGATCCCTGAGTAATACCTTACCCAGAAATTTAAAAGAAGACAATGTATCATTAGTTTGATATAAAAAAACAAAAAAACAAAAAATAGGGAATGTAACACCCTAAGATTTCATAGTGTGTTATTTCTTCAAAATAATTCAATAACTTGCACTACACGCAACACCGAGTTCAATCACACCATGACTTACCAAAAAAAAGCCATTCAAAAGAGGTTATGAATAGTATTAACTAAATTTTAGACTTTATATAATCCTTATAATTTTAGAATCCATATTATGAGTTTCTTAGACATAATGCAAGAACAGATTCATTTTCAGTATTGCACTTTTATCAACTTTTAATAGTGAAACATTTTTAAATAAAATATTTTAAACTTTTTAACTAAATGGGGACATCAAAAAAAAAATTAAAATAAAACATCCCAAGCTTCCACGGTATGCTTTCCCTTTGAATAATACAGTAGCGTGTGTTGTACGCAACTTCGAGTTCTAACACACCACAACCAATCAAACTAGCCATTATGAATAGTAATACCTACCTTTTAAAATTTTAGAAATTTTATCTCTCAAAATGGACTTCATTTTTGGATTCGGAGTATCGAATTTAGCCTAAGGTGAAATTTTGGTACTTTTCGGATAACTTTCATATTTTGATGAATAGTGAAAATTACTAAATTTTAATTAAAAACAACTTTTTTAATCAAAATAATTAATAGTGATAAATTATGAATTTGAGTGGTTTTAAAGTATATATAGAATATATTTTTACCATTTAATATAATGTTGGTCATTGGACATAATTTTACAATTAAACCGAACATAAACAAGTGTCAATCTTTTGATAGTTATTATCTCTTAAAAACACGCTTTTTGTTTTGACAGCGGGAATTAATTTTAAATTAATTTCTGCCACTTCTGTGTTTTGAATTTAGAAAAATGGATTCCATATTAGGAATCAGGATTTTCAAATTTTTTAAATAGGTAACTTTTATTTTTAGACATTTTGAATAATTACTGCGGTAAATATTTTATTTACCATGGTTAAGGGTAAATCCGGTAAATAAGGGTTAAAAAATAATATTATAATAATACTAAATTACCCTAAAACATGTCCTAGCCTTATTGGTTGATACATGTTCGGACATAGGTATATTTGGGTCGATTTTGGGACCCCATGGTGCCACTTGTAGGTGATAGGGACACTTTATTTTAATTAAGTTAAAATGAATACAAAAATGACACAAGTATATATCTTTTAGAAACCCAATTTTTAAATAGGATTATATATGTTGTATTTTAGATTATAAATATTAATTAGAAAGATAAAAAGATTTTCTACATAATGATACTTTATTTATAATTTTTAGACATTAGATAATTTAATTTATTTATGACACAAAGATGATGCGGTAATTACTATAATAGTGAAAAATCAAAATAATTGATATTATAAATACCCAAATAAATATAATATGAAACTTTTAATGAATTAAACTAATTTTATAGGATAATATTATATATTAGGATTGATTTAATTGACTTTTTTCGAAGTAATCAATCTGTTATGAGTTTTAAAAAAATCAACTATTGAATTGTATCAAAATTGACATAAAAGAGTTCTTAAAACAAATATTATATTATTAATTGATATTAAATTCCTAAAAATCAAAGGTTCGTCCAAGAGACTTATATCATGATAGGTTAATCATTAATGGACCACTTTGGGGTCTCTTGGATGTATATAGTAAGTTTATTAACCATATTATATAAAAATACAAAGAGACATTGTAAATGTGAAACTAATTAACTTAGAGTTAATACTTAAAGATAAGGTTAATATAAGTACCCAAACCTGTCCAAATTCTATTGGTTGAGTTGTTTTCGACCCATCCCCACCTTAGCCTTTTAATAATAAACTTTGGAGCCATTAAAACCGAATATGAATTTATTATAAATTAATATTTCTAGCTTTTCCAAAGGTGCCCCTCACCCCTCTTATAAAAGGGAACTCCTCCTTCTCTTTTCTTCACACCTTAAAAAACTTTTTGTTCGGCCAAACGCTGCCCAAATACTCTCCCAATTTCCCTTAATACAACATAGAGGCCTTATTTTGGTCAGAAATCCAACCTAAGGATCCCTTTTGATCAAATCAAAAGGAAGAAACCGAAGAAGAGGTAATGATTTCACCACCCTTTTCCAAGTTCCTTTCTTCTTCCACTTCTTCTTCCTTTGTTGTTACCATTCTAAAATAATAACTCCAGTATAATATATATACTGTGATGTTATTATAAATATGGTACAACCATATTCATTATTCTATCCACCCTTTGAATAACATGTCACCATACGTGTGTACGTACGGCTTACCGTCTCCACGTCGTGGTGTAATTGTTATTCAATATATTATTATTTGGATGGGTATAATAATGATGTGTAACTAATGTAAATAATAAATATAACATGTTAATTATTCTTTATATATGATATACCATCCATTTATATATTATTTTAATATCAAAAGAATGATATCTTCGCTCGTGCGTACGTACGGACTACCGTCTCCACGAACGCGATGAGATTAATTCTCCATCGTATCCATTCAAGTATAATTATCATTTGATGATTTAAAAATTATGTTTAAGGACTTGATATCATTCTGGATATGAATAATATAAAACCCATCCTTTAAAAACATGGCTTACGTAACAAAACATATAAAAGAAAACGAGTAAGTTAACACCCGAAACAACGATAATACTAAGATATTATTAACAAAGCAATGTTAAAAGATAATATATGATATCATATGATTCTTGTATAATTTAATAACAATTATTTCACCATTATACAGGAGTTTAACCTACCTCAACCAAGGAAAAGTACAAGGTAAGGGGTTTTCATCTCACTCCTTATTCCCGTGAGATTCATGCCATATTGCCACCATTACCTTTTGTGTGGTGTATGTACTGCCCATAATTATATTCTTTGTGTAATACACTCTAATTTATGTGTATTTACATATTCATTGTATGATACCTCTTTCATGGGTTGTATGTTTCATAAGTTACCAAATTGGTAAGGGTTATTTCACAATCTCTTCGTTATCCAAGGTTGTTTATACGTAATAATCTACTGGGATCTCTTTATCATCCACATCCATGTTTCTTAATAATGTATTTCAAAACATTTTTACTATTTACAAGAATGTGGGTTAAAGTCATTTATACCCTTATGTGTTTCGAAAGGAATCTTTCCGTCGTTTTCCAAACAAGGCACTTTTAACCTTTTTGACAAATTTAAGATAAGAATGTTTTTTTTAATTTATACGGCGGGTGAGGCTATTTTACGACGTTATAAAATCGTCGAAGCTTCCCTTACAAGATAATAAGAATATTTTCAAAAAAAATGTTTTATTTCATACATATAAGACTCTTAAATGATTTCAAAATAGAAAGAGATATTTTTCTAAAATAGTCTTTATTTCATCTATGTCAACATCCTTTGATGGATTTTAAGCTTATTTGAAGTTGATTTATTATGATACAAAACATCCATATTTTATTGAAGGTTTTGTGATATTTTTGACTGTGGATAAGTTATTCTTATGTCACTCATGGTATTTGTTTAGAGTATTGACATTTCATAAGTTATTTGTAATCCGAATGTTTATATTATATTTCAACCTTTCATTCAGATGAATGTGTTAGACAAGTATGTTCCGGGTTGGGGACCGGTAAAAGTAAGCCCTCCGGTTTGGTCTCCGGTTATTATAGGAACTCTGGTTTGGTCTCCGGTTATTAGAGGAACTCCGGGTTGGTGTCTGGTTATTAGAGGCACTCCGGGTTGGTGTCCGGTTTTTAGAGGCACTCCGGGTTGGGTTCCGGTTACAGTTAGCCCCAAGGTCTTGGGACGAGGCCTTGACAAAGAAATTAAAGTTTAGCATTATGCATTCCATCATTATGAAAGTGGTTATTGTTTTTGCATGTGATTATTCGATTAGTAGAATATCCATGTGAATAAGTAAATGGAATTATTACATTTTATTTATGCCATACTATGTTGAAAGTTCAAGTTTGAAAGGCTTTTGTTTTAGTTATACATTGCCTTAAATGTTTATTCTTATTTATGAAAGTTTCCGCTATATTGTTATCCTTACTGGGCATTTGAGCTCACCCCTTTTCGATGTTTTATTTTTCCCAGGAAGTGAAGAAGTAAATTATGAATGACCTGCAGGGATATTATGTGGGGATATGAGTGTGGATTATGGAGACAATATGTTGTTGTAGTAGTTTTTCATTTTATGATGTAATGTAAGACTTATGAATATATCTAGTGTTTCCAAGGCTACTAAACCAATCGATCTTTCGAGATTTGATCTTTCTTGTGATCATGCCAATGTTATGAATAATGTACCGACTCTGGGTAACTAGGGTCGGGGCGTTACAGGGAAACCCATAAAAACGATGATACTTGGAATTAAATAAGTCCTTGTGTTGTTTGTTTTCTATGGTTTGTTCTTCTTTGTATGGTTCAGGGACTATTTTGGTTGATACATGTTCAATCACGGAGGTTCCTACATCCCCCGAGAGATCAAATGACTAATTTGGAGCAGCAAGAACTTCAAATTCAACCACCAGGTGACTTCATTTCATAATACTCATATTTCAATTTACTTTTTAAAATTCCCTTATCTGCCTATACTCCTTCTAAATTTTCATTTCTTGAAACACTAGGGACATTGTTGTTTTAATTTGGGGGGAGATGAAATAAAAAAATTGCTTTTGTGAAAATAAAATGATTTGAATTTTTTTGTGTAAATGGAATGAAAAATTCCATTAACTTTGAACATAGTAATACAAATTTCACACTTTGAAACAGAATATCAAATAATTTAGCATGCCCTGATTCTGATTTTAATCCTTGTATAATTTCATGAGCATAGATTTTGGAATGTGTGGTTGTCCAATGTGATATTTCATCGTTTATATTTTCATCCAAATAAAAAAAAGATCACAATGCATGTCCTTTGGATAGTGGGGTATTAGTTTGAGTTCATGGGGTCCCCCAAATAAATAGCAGAGGTTTGGTGATCATTTTAGTTTAAATATGAGTATTTAATTAAAAAATAAAAAAAAACAATAAATTTGCATGTAGAGCAATGAAATGACCTAATCCATGGCTTTTGGCACTTGGGGATCGGGACTCTAAGTTGTCTGGCCTAGAGTTAGTAATTTTATCTCTATTTTTGGTAATTTGAATTTGTTTTTGACTGAGTAAACTCGAGATGATGCCAGATTATGTGGGCTTCACTTGTTTCCCTAATGTATTTGATCCTGGGAGTCATCGGCAAAGTCTCACTACAGGGGTTGACTCTTTTGAGTGCAATTTCAATTACCATGGAAAAATTGCAAAAAAAAAACAAAACAAAACAATAAAACAAAAAAATACAAAAAAAATACTAAATAAATTGAATAATCATCTTAATATTGAAATGTGATTCCACCTAGAGCTTCGGTCATTTCCCCCTTGAATAAAGATGAACCCCCCATGTCTATTATGATGGACAACACATCCTCATACTTAATTGATATTGGATGAAATATGGAAATGAATTTGAACAAAGGAATGAGCATAGGATTGGGATCTGCTTATGAAACTACCTTGTATTAAAATATTTTGATAGGTTTCATTATTGTTTGGTATAAGGGTTTTTGGTGATCATTTTGTATTAAAATGGTTTTTGAAAAGGGAATTCAAATTTTATATTGTTGAGATATATTTTGCTTGGGACTAGCAAATATCAAGTTGGGGGTGTGATTAGCCACTAAATGAGGGTAATATTCATTGTTAATATATATAATATTCATGTTCTTTATTATTAATATACACCATTTTAGTGCATTTTACACTTTGAACATCATTTCACATTATAATTGTAATTCCTTCTTAAAATGCACTATTATGTGGTACATTTTTGAACATCATTTAAAGTACCCAATGATTTATCTGATTTTAAGGAATGTAATTATACATATTTTAATTTTATATTTGGGTAAATTAATCTACACTTCAATATTAACATGTTTCATTTAGGGATCAATGGAGAATCCATAGAAAAATGTGGAGATATTTTGTGATGAAAGGAATCAATTCTAGAGAAGGGAGATTGGACACAAGCCCACTGATAGGAATGTGAGACCCACATTACAAACCCAATGAATCCCAAATTTCTTGGGATTATAGATGACATATATAGGAACAAATAATTATTTAGGATAAAGTGATAATTCGGCTTCCATGGTGGTCATTAAGGCGGCCCAATTTGGAGATAAAATTCTGGGCCAGATTCTGCGGCCCAGAACAAAATCCTACCAATATAATCATATCACAGAATCCACTACTCCAAATGGGCCCAAATGTTACAGGAGGTTAGGAGAGATACGGGGTTCTATTTTTATCTTCTATTTCCCACTCTAATTCTTCCATCTAGATGGTCTTCCAAGCACATCTATTCGTTGTATGAATGCTGGCTGCCACCTCAGGTCAAGGGTGGAAAAATCAACTCTCCCTCAACTTTCCACCCACCGTTTTCCTACCACAATCAAGTGGGATGCTTTTTATTGTTGGAGGCTCGACCCAAGGCTCCAAAAATACCTATTTAAGGCATTGGTGGTGGAGGAGTTGATCATCTTTGGTTCTTTTTTCAAATGTAATGTTATGATGCGGTTTTATTGTCTTAATTTTGTCTTTCACATGTAAGTTGTTCAGATCACTTTAGTTTCTTAATAGAATCTATACATTTCCTCTTATTCTGTTGTTCATAATATCAATTTGATACTGTTGGTTCAAGGTGTGAATTAATTCACCCCAAAACTTGTGAAATTATTCACACAATGGTGGAGTGATCATTTTCTTTTTATTGTTTTTTTTACTTCTTCAATTCCTCCCTCATGAGTCTATTTCCTGCTTCCATTGAAACCATAGCATCAATGAAGGCATAACCCACTTATGGGTTGATCCAAGGGAGTATAAAGGGGATGGATTGGATGTTATTTATCACCACATTACTGTCTAATCACCTCTTTAATTGTGATTTTTATTTGATGATTTTTAAACTTCATCATCCTTGTTGAATTTAAGGCCACACACTTCAAGTGCTAATACAAATATTTACCTTGAAGTGCTCAAAAAATTGATCCTTCAAGTGTATAGGTGATTAGTATTAAAGTTTTTAGGTATTAAACTAGTAAGTGATGATGTTTCTTTATCTTCTTAAATAAACCCATCTCAAATATAAAAATTGAAATCATTGAAAAGGAAATATATCCAATCCACCCCAAGTGATAACCTAGGATAAACTCACTCTTTTAAATTGAATTCACTTAAGTCTCTTAGAGTTCATTTAAAACCATATTAAATCAACCCAAGTTGTCAAATTCATAGCCAAAAATAATCCATAGAATTTATGTGTATGTAGGTTACTTGTTAGATCTTTGAGGATTCGATTACCCAAGAAAAACTACAAGGACATTTCTACCTTCATCTCTTCAGTAAATTTGAGTGTGAATCAGTTTCCTATCTCAATTAATAAGGTGTATAGTCCCTTGAGGGTTGGGATGAGTAATTTACTCAGTCAAACAATTATTCTATAAAAAAATGGGTAATTTTTTCAAATATAAGATGTATGGGAACAGATTTAATGGGAATAGAAATCCATTATAAATTGAAACTTGACATCTAAAATGAAATGGTTGAACATTTTTATCTCGGGTTTTCATGTTAATTAATCGTAACATAGTGAACCTATAAATTTAAATGTAAATGAAATGAAAATTATATTTTAGAAATTACTGATAAATGGACATCTTATTTGGTAGTTGGGTATTATTCCTTGGGTAATGAGTTTTATTAGATTCATCTTCTTCTAGTGATGATATTTATCTGCTTAAAGCTTGTTCTGAGGCATGTTCATGGAATTAGAATACCAATGTATCCATGGTGTCCCCATATCTTATGCTAGGAATGTTTTGATAACCATGGTCTAGACATGGTGGGACCTGAGCTTCTGGTCTTACCTCTAAGAGTGCGACTTAGGGAACTACCTATTGTACCTTATTTGGGAATTGATTCCTGAGTTCATGATAGTTTCCTATACCTGATGCAGTCCATGCATGGTGATCCATGAGTCGAACCTATGATGGTTGACCTAACTCATGAGCTCAAACAGTATAATTATCCTACTTTCTCAGGGGATGGCTGTCCACAGGCTACTAAGTCTTGGTTACAGTCCACCATGTCTATCTTTGGGCTTCTATATATGCTTTTAGAGTGGAGGGTAAAACTTGATACTTATATATTAAATGATTCGACCAAGCATTATTGTGATGTGATTTCCTAGGCTTGTCATCATTGGGGCTGGTTATTGGTAGAACTTCAGATTGCTTGCTATGATCAATTATTTCCTTAGACACTAAGAGAAGATAGGGTTATAGATCAAATAAATCTTAAGAAAAATTATATGTTAGTTATGGAATATTAAGCATGTTTAACTAAGTTATTGTGCCTTTCACTACTTCTAGCTAGTGATGAGATTTCACATGATAGATATTTTGAGGATGGGATTTAGTATGTCATCTGTACAAAGGTGGATGCCTTTCAACAACCAACTTTTTATGAAATAGTTAATCAGACTCTTATCACTAAGTGAAACCTGAGGGATGGTACTAGCACAAGGCATATAGTATCAGTGTTAGGGAAGTCCAGTAGTTCTCCCAGTGGAAGGAAACATTCCCTTAAGGTTTCTCATCAGGGTAGTGACTACTAGAGTGTCTGTATTGATAGATCAATAGTGTGTCATAATCATGGACGATGGGGTCACCTAATGACTCATTTTGATAGATACATAATAGAGTGTTGAAATTTCAGCTGTATGGGTCATCTTCAAGGTTTCTAAAAGACCTTTCTATTAGCTTCATGTGGAAAATGAGATATGCCAGATCTTCCTTCAGGAGATGGTTATTTTTTTTCATGTCAGGTGGGGAGTTGAAATATCACCAGTAGGAATAGCCGAGGAGGATGTTGTGGCCATAGTAGCCAGACCCCTAATCCCCAGCAGCACCAATAGAGAAGTTATGATCGAGGTTGACCATCTATATTAGAGGGACATGGATTATTCCAGTTACATGCGCTACAGCTGATACCCAAGGATTAGGCTATGAGACCATCTAAAGTATAAGGTACTATTATAGTGTCATCTACCATAGAATATTCTCTATTTGATATAGCTGTTTCAATATATTTTATCTCTTTATCTATCTTATAAAGTCATGGACTAGAGATACATTATTATTTTGGTGTAATAACCATAGATACACTATTAGAAGTGTGGTATTAAGACATATGTCAATGTGGGGACTATCCCCTTGAGGTGGGTAGTTAGCCTTTCTTATGGAAACTCGTCATTATCAAGATAACATGCTTCAATTTCATTCTTTGTATGGATTGGTTGGTTCAATATCATGCTTTGTGTAGAATACTATCATCTCAAAGTATATTTTACATCACTAGAGGGAAGAAATTATCTATGTAAATGTGAGTATGATGTCCTGGTGGGTAGAGCAGGGCTAGAGCATCATGGGCGAGGTGGAGTGACCACCCATATTGAAAATCGCTTCATGGAGTATTAGTGTTTATGTCAAGTTGATTTCTATCCACTAGTAGATCATTTTAAGGATGTCTTTCCTGATGATTTTTCTGGGTTACCTATTTAGAGTGAGGTAGAGTTTACAATCGAGCTTGTTCCTTGAGCAGATCCAATGTCCATTCCTCCATAAAGGATATAACCTATAGAGTTTTAGGATCTCAAGAAATAGTTATAGTATTTAGAGGCAAAAGTATTTATACATCCCAACATATCCTCTTAGTGTTCTCCCATTCTTTTCGCCAAAAAAGTAGATGGAAACTTACGTCTATGCATGGTTTACATATGGTTGAATCATCTTATATTCAAGAACAGATATCCACTACTTCTAATAGATGATCTATTCAACCAGCTCCTATGAGATAGGATCTTCTCTAAGATCAACCTGAGATCAAGTTATCATTAGGTGGGAGTCATTCCATCATACATACTATGTACACATTTCCATAGAAGGTATGGTCTATTTGAGTACCTTGTTATGGAGTTTAGTCTTATGAAAATGCCTACCATTATCATGGATCCACTAAATAGTGTTTTCCATCCCTATCTCAATTCTTTTATTATGGTATTTGTGGATGACATATTGGTGTATTCTCATACCCATAACGACCATGATAAACACATTGAGATCATTTTGAGTACACTAAGAGAGCATTAGATTTATTCAAAGGCTACTAAGTTCCACTTATGGATCGAAAAAGTTCACTTTTTGGGTCATATCATATTGGAGTGTTGAGTATTTGTTAACCCAGACCAAGTTAGTGCTCTAGTTTCCTAGGAGCGTCCCAAGAACATCCTTGATAAATAGATTTTCTTAGGGTTGTATGGATATTACAGTCATTTCGTATAGGGCTTATCATGCCTTTCTTCACCCATCACTGTTCTTTCAAATAAGGGTGTTAATTTTCTATGTTCAGAAGCATTCTATAAAGCCTCTTAGGAGATGAATGAGAGGCATGTATCAACACCTATTCTAATTCTTCTATAGCCAGGAATAGGTTATGTCATATTCTATGATGCATTAGGCATTAACCAAGGAGTAGTAATGATACAGGAGGACAGAGTCATTGGGTACAGATCTCGATAATGGAGGCCTCATGATAGGAACTTCCCGATGCATGACCTTGAGCTAGAAGCAGTTGCCTATACCATACGTTTCTAGAGACACTAGTTGTTAGTTGAGTGCTTTGTGGTTTATATGGAAAACAAGAGCCTTGAATATATCTTTTCGTAACATGAATTAATCCTTAGAGAGAGGATATGGGTCCAATATCTTCCATTATTTGATTTTGAGCTTGCATATATGCCTGGGAAAGGCAATGTAGTTACAAATGCACTGATTTAGAAAACTCAGGCACAATACATATGAGAAGCTAGTAATGAATGGAAGTTAATGGCACTATTTTCTGAACTACATCTGGAGTCTCATGATACTCATGATAAATATTACCTCGCATCATTAACTATTAAATCTTCACTACTTGAGAAGGTAAAGGGAAAACAATTTTGATATCCTGAGGGATTGGTTCTCTGTAAGAGTATATTAGGAGATGCCCCACCTCTGGATTTATCTGTGGACAAAGATGACATCCTGTGCATAAATAGAAATTTCTTGGTTCCTATGGATATGAGGGAGTATTTTACGCAAGAGTCCCAGGCTTCTTATTGGAAATTTCATCTATGAATCTCCAAAATGTATCATGATATGTGATGACAGTATTTGTGTCCTAGGATGAATTGTAAAATAGTAGGATTCATCACTAGGTATTCCACTTGCCAGTAGGTAAAGTAGGATAAAAAAGACTTGTATTCTTATTATTGCCACTTCCAGTCCCATAATGGAAATGGAAACATGTTTCCATTGACTTTTTAGTCAAGTTACCTAGGTCACCTAGAGGTATCAAAGCTCTACGGGTTTTCATTGATAGAATAGAAAACGTTTCTCACTTCATTAATATTTGAGTGGCTTTTTCAGTTGATGAGCTAGGGGGAATATATGTCCATGAGATCATACGACTATAGAGGGTCCATCATTATCATTTCAGATAGAGATTATCATTTCATATCATGGTTCTGGAGGTATTAAAGAAGGATATGGGAACACAAGTTCTTCTAAACACAACTTTTCACCCTCATACCGATGGATAATCAAAGAAGACAATATAGGTTTTTGGGGACATGCTCTGAGAATGTTCCCTTAATTTTGGAGGTTCTTTCGAGAATCATATCCATCTCATTGATTTCACCTATAAAAAAAATATTTGGTGACAATTCAAATGGATCCTTTTGAGGCCTTATATGGTAGGTCGTGTCATTCAGCCATGTGTTGGATAAAGGCATGTCACGACCTATACCAGAGGGTCCCATGATGTGACTACCCCAAGACAACCTTCAATAGGCTAGGGGCTAGTGACTAGAGTCGAGCAGGCATATCCCACAAATGAGAGGCATTTTCCTAGGTACTTGTACACACTCACACATCTCCAAGATCAAAATACTGAAAAGTAAAAACGCTAAGTAAAAAAATGCATGCATAACAGTATATCACAACCAACAGAGTATGACCAGAAAGTAAACTTAAGTAAAGTAAAAATGGTCCAGAATATAAGACCAGTAAAAAGAAAGATTCTATAGCACAAGTTCCGGAAGCTCATCTACAGAAAATCCAACCTAAAGTGTAGGTACAGGAACAGCTGTCTGAAGCTGTTGAAGCACACCTCAACTATCTGATAACTTTATAAGAACCACCTAGTCCTTTTCCACCTTGGATTTCATCAAAACATCAATGTTCTACACAAGACATGACAGATGTAGTGAAATCCCATTCAGGGGTGAGTAAAATAATACTTAGTAGGAAAACGTGAAACAAAAAAGTAAAATACCATAGAAGAAACATCATGAAGAAGATACAATGAAGAAATACCACAAATGGAAACACCACTAAGAATATATAGTCATCTCAATATAGGTAAATTTATATAGAACATATAACAAGAACATTCAGGTATAATCGTAAAGGATTCCAAGATGCAAGCTCTTATTCATTTCCAGCTACATAGTTCTATTCGTATCATGCTCGTTCCCAAAGATCTCACTATTTGAGATAGATGATAGAATCATATAGAAAAGGTATACCAAAAGTACCCAATAGATGAATAGGGTCTCAACAATTTATATATTTTCCCTAAGAAATCTAGTCGCACTAAGACACATAGTTTCGATAAATCACAGAGTCTCAGTAACACACGAAGTGTAGATAACACATGGAGTGTCGGTAACACAAATAATGTTAGTAACACATAGAGAATCAATAACAAATGGAGAGTTGATAATTCATGCACACCCCAAGTCATGTAGTTAGAAAATCACATCCAAACATCAACCACTAAAAACTGCCTGAAGCACAATTATTGGGTCTAGTCACATAGAACAGAACGAATCTAGTCTTGATACAAATATAGGGGGTCCTTTGCACCTAGGTCTCATTGGGGGGACTCCGCGCCCTACTAGAAACATAATCCTAGATAGGCAATAGGTTTCTGTGTAAATATTGGTCACTCCTGTTAAAAAAACCCTATATAAGTCCCCACAAAGAGATGTGAAGGCCAACTTGGCCTCTCGATGCAATACGTGCTCCAACCCACTAAATCAACTATTGAAGCCAAGCTGAGACTACTCACTTTAGAATACGGGTCATCATCTATGATGGGAATAAGATCATACATCAAAACCTTATAGGAAAAGACAAAGGGTACAATATAAACCGCTACTGGTCCAACTAAAAACCCACAAATCCATCTCAAAAGAACCTCAATGTTGAAAGGGTCCCAATTCTGTAGATGGATCATCAATCAGATGCTCTGTTTGAATGATATTTCATTTTTTAGTGAAAATGGCATGATCTGGGTTCGGTCCTGGTCTAACCCACCTAGAGCATGCAGCTGAACCAACCCAGTCCAGTTTAGTCTGACCCACTAGGCTACTGGGTCCAGCCCACTAGGCCACTAGAGCAGCCTAGCTCCACCAACTCCAGCTCGCATGCCCGAGAACCGTCCACCTCGTTGAACGTGGTCCACCCTGGCTGTGTGACTCACTAGTCAATGCACCACCCATCACCACATTTTCTGGTTAGTTTCATGACCTCATATGGTGTATCGTGCCTACCGTTGCGGGTCCAACACTTACCGCTGTGTTTACATGGCTAATACCATTGCAGTGCATGCCGCCGTTGTTGGTCACCTGCACCGAAAATAGTCACCAGCACCATCACACCAATGAAACCTTCTAAAGGCCACCAGTTCACCTTCAGTGGTCTATTTTTTGAAAGAAATGCATTATTGTGATCCTCAGGTTTCATTCTTCATTGCCCTGATCTTGGATCGACGTCACAATCCATTCTGACAAAAATTCACTCAAACAGTGATATTATCTTGATTGCTTCAATATATTTGGTGTCATCTTCATCTCACCTTCTTCATTCCATGCCGATCCTAGATATGAATTATAAGATCATTGCACCAAGGATCGAGTGTGCGACGATTGATCGATCGTAACATGTTGAGTCGTCGACCAAACAAAGAATTTCCCCCAAAATCAAAGAATGGGGGAAATAAAGCATAAATCAACAAAGAAGAATGGATATTTATGGATTTTCATGTCGATCATTGTTCATTTCCATTATAACAACGATATAAATCCAATAAATAATACCAAGATCATTCTCCCATCAAAACCCCACAAAGGTAAATCCCATCCCCCAAAATTGATCAATCCCTAAGATAATCTATTTGTTGATTGGTCTGCATTCATCATGGAATTCTTAAATAGGAAAAATAAATCATATCACAAACACCCTACCTTGATTCGGTTATATTTCGGACGGATAATGGTCACCGTGTCTTTGTCATGGGTGAAGATCCTTCGAATATGAGGTTTATCATTGATCATTGATCCACGATCATCCATTGTTCATCGAGAGAGATATATGTCCTTACTTCAGAGGTATTCCAGGGTTATGGTGATAACCAAGAATCCTATGAAAAATATGTATAAAAATAAAACATGTTTTCCCATCAAGAATAAAATATTTTTATTAAAATATTTTAATGACGTTTACGTCAAAAAACTATATTTCATAGCCTGCCCGCGTCGGTCAGTGTTAGGAATCACCTAAGGAAAACACCCCCTTACAAAATCAATAGTGGTCCCAAATTTCTAATACGAGTTACCATTTATCTATTATTATGATTTTAAAAATAAAATAATTTTATTTTGTTGTGTTATTTACGGTAACTTCCTTTTAGAGTTTTTCCACTAAAGTCTCACACTAACTAAAGTTAAGTTATACCTATGGTAAATACACTACTCTAAGATCAAAGGAGCCCTCATATTTCTGATCCAAAAAACTATTGATAAGTTATTTCACCTTTTCAAAAAATTAAAGTAGCTGTGCTATTAAAAAAATAACGTTTTTCACTGAACCGTTCCAGGCACATTGGGCCTTGGAATCACACGTTGTCTCAACACCTAGTCTCATAATTTTCCCAAATAATTTCTAAATTAAATAAAGGAAAATAAAAGTCATTAAAAGTTATTTATGAATCCACACTAGGTCCTTGTCTCATTCAAGAGACTTGGAGTAGGTTCAAATGATCATAAAGAATATGACTAATCCTCAATCTAGAGAAAAAAAATATGCTAATCTCTATCAATGACATCTTATGTTCAAGTTTATAGATTGTGTTTTACTTCAGGTATTTCCTAGGATAGGGAATATGTGGTTATAAAAGCAATGGAATCTATCACCTCGTTATGTAGGACCATTTGAGATTTTGGAGTTAGTCGGGCTGGTAGCTTATCAATTTCTATTACCTCATAGGTACCGTGTCTTGCACAATGTCTTCCATGTTTCACAGCTGTGACAATATCATGCCAACCCATCTCAAACATTTTATCATAAGAAACCAGAGTTATATGCTGATGCTACCTTTGAGGAGTATCCAATATGCATCGTTGACTGGAGCATGAAGGTTCTCTGAGGCCAGTCTGTCCGTCAAGTATGAGTGTTATGGTAGCACAACTATGTGTAGGATGAGACATGGAAGCGGGAGGTCGACATACATGACCAATTCCCTAAGTTGTTCTTATATAGTATTTAACTACCCTTGGAAGGTGAACTCATGGAAGGGTTATTTTATGGTTCATGACTGAAAGGACTCAGTTTTTCACTCAGGTATGGATCTTTTAAATTTCAAGATAATTTTTTATTTTGGACCTAATATGGGTTCCTATTGAGTTACTAAAGGTCCCTAGGGTTTTGGGGCTTTTTCAGAGTATGGAATCTATATTTTAGATAAATTTTTCCATCTCACACTATTAGAGTAAATTGTGATGGTTGGCCACACTGTTATATTTAACTTTGTGAATGGTTTCATTTTCTGGTAGATCTATATATCACGGTGATAGGATGATTTATTTAACCATACAACCAAACCATATTTTATGACACTTCCAACAGGTTCCCATGTGTGGTTGGTGCATAATTTTTCAAAACATACAGACAAATCATGCACATGATAAATTTTGGTTAATTTTACCATGTTAACCTCAATGATATAATTAAACCTTATTTTTTACCTTATTTGAATTTTAGTAGATAGAACCTCCATTTTCTCACCTTTTTGAGATTTCAAAGGCCCAAGCTTGGGGTAAAGAGATATCATTCTTCCCAGATCTGTTCAAGATTTTGTTCACCATGTTGGATGCGCATTGGTAAGTACTCAAGTCCATTTGATCCGTTCTTCTTCTCTCTTACTCATGACCTAGTTATCAAGGTGTGGTCATTTTTCCCTTATTCTCAGATCTTATCAATTCCAAGACAAATCATAGGTCGATACTTGAGGAAGAGAGTTGTACAATCCTAATGTGGGTGGTTTATAACTCATCCATCAATTTTGTTGATTTTGGAATTGTCATGAGGGGCCTGCCGATTTCATTGGGCGTCATTTAATGAATTTATATATCATGTTTATAATAATTATAACCATATGGTTATTCTCTTTCCAAATATGTGATTATTTCTTTGTGTTTACACACACAACTACATCCATCCCATGTTGTATGTTTTACTATAATTTTCATGTTACTGTTTTGATACATTTGATCCTCTGTTCATGTGTGCCTTCTATGGACCTTTCTAAGGTTAAGATTTTATATATTAAATGACATGATTTACATTGTGAATTTCATAATGGAAAGTACCATGTTTTCTCACCACTTGACCCGCCTATGGTAAGTGCTTCAAATTGATAAATTAATGTTAAATATAACTTCTAAAGTATAATAATTATATGAATTTTCCTTATTAAATATAATTGAATTATAGGTTTCATGTCCATAGAACCCCTTACCATGTTGATAGATAGTAGCAGAGTGAACCTTGATTATTTAAAATTCCACAAATGGACTAAATGAATGGTTTCATGCTCAATTAGCCATATAAAACTAATTAAAGGTAATGACTTGAACCTTATGAAATATTATATGACATCATTATCAAATAAGAGTGGTCTGACTCTAGATCACCTTGGATTCCCTTGGGAATGCCTTGAGAACTCGGGAACCTCATTTAGATTCAAGTATGTGGCTTTTTTAGGTTGATAAACACCTAGAACCTGATCATTATCTAACCTTGGATGCCCAATATGACATCTAAGTATCCCTTCAATATTATTACAGGATTCCTTGGATACACTCCTTGGATATAGCATTGTTATGTTGGTTCCATGGTTAAATTCCATCATTCACAGTAATTTCTTAGCTCCATTTTATCTTAGATGGACTCCTTGGACTCAATAGGCATCTTGTTGTAGAAATTATTCAACTATGATACTTGTATTACACTCTTACCCTTAGCCAAGCTATATTAATTACTGAGTTAGTGACCCTTGAGGTCTATGTTTCTGTGGTTATTACCTTGGAAATTCATTATTAAATATCATTATAGGTTTCCATGTTTCATTTTGGAACCCTCGCTATTGTAAAAATGTTACTTATTTATAAATAGGTAATAATCAAATAATGAATTGGTTACATGTTCTGACACCTTATGAGGGATGAATCAGGCACTTGTGTATTTTTACATTGAAATACTATACATTATATATTCATCATTGCACATTGTTACATTTACATTACACATGCCTAATGTTATAGACTCCATTGGTGGTGGCCCACTAGGATTTATCTCACACCCGATATGGGCACCGTTTAGTACCTGAGGCAGAAAACATGAATACATTTACTGATAAAGAGAAGAATACATCTTCAAAAACATTACTACTTATTGTTTAAGATGGAGCTTGATTATAGATGACTGATCTGGAGCTCAAAACTTATTGGGACAGTCTTTTTATTTCCTTTATCCTTTTTTGGAAAATGTTATGTCTATTGCCCTGTGTCCTTGTTTTCCAGTTTTCTAGTGACATGACATATCATCATGAGTTATTCTAGTTTATTTTAGTTATTGTTACAATTTTCACTATTTCTATTGTGACTTATGTTTACTTGATTTCCTTCTATTATTTACCATTGTTTATATTCATTTGTTATGCTACACTCTGGTAATGAGGGAATAGTCTTCACATGGATACACCTTAGGCCCTCACTACTAGTCAGAATCCTTTGGGGTTTGGGGAGATGCGCCTATGGACTTGTGTCCTATAGGTCTTAGGGAACCTATTTAGTGGCATTCAGCTCTAGGGAATCATAGTAGTTTTCTTTATATTTTTTATTTTCAGTTAAAATGTAATTTTTTATGTTTTATTATTTAAACGTAAAAAATTAAAATTATGTTTGACAAATAATAACTATATTATCTAAGGATAATTTTTTTTAAATAATTATTTTTTTGGTGTATAGTGAAAAATACTATTTTTACCAAAACATTAACATTTATGAATTTATCATTATATAAGAAAGACCTATGAGTTTATAAAAAGTTTTAATGGATCAAATATTTATTTAATAATTAAAACTATACATTTTAAAAAATTTATGATGAATTTATAAAACCAATGATTAACATTAAAAGGCCTTTTTTAATATTTTCCAATAAATAACTATTTTTAGTATTTTCTATTAATTAAATATTATTTTGGGAAAAAATATTTTAATGTTTTGAAAGAAATATAAGTATTACATATTTTAGAATAATTTAATTTATATCATGAAAGTCAGATACATTGATAATTGTATCCTACACATAAATTTTATGATTAAAAATAAACTTTTCAAAAAATGAGTGTTTATGTTTTACATTCATTAATGATAAAATTGGTTTTACTGAAAAAAATAATTTTATATATTAAAATTTATTTCATATTTTTAATCATAGATCCAAATTATTTATTTATTTCTATTCTCTGATATTAAAATTATATTATATACTTTAATATCCGATATCATAGTATAATACAAAAATGTAAAAGTGAAAATTCTAAGTGTAAAGGACTTAAATACATGTATAATACATGTTTGAACATGAATGGTTGGGGTATTATTAGTTTTCTCTCATCCAAAAAAAATTATTATTTTTTATTTTGAAGTATTCTTAGCATGTGAAACTTGTTCTTTCTTTATTAAGTTGAAAATTATAAAAAATTCTATTCTCATCACTAATAAATGGAACCTATCACCACCCCTTAAAGACCACCAAAAATGTTATCATATAAAACATATTAAATTTTCCCATACCCAAGAATCCTATTACATTTCTAGGAGACTATGGTCACAATATATTGTCTTAAGGGCTCACATTTTTAGGAATCCTTATAAGAAAATACAAATATTTCAATGTGATTACCTTTTCCATAACATCTTTTATATTCATTGTTACATTCTCTAATATAATTTTATAATTACTATATAATTAAATAATAATTTTTATACTAAATTTTATTATTCTATATTGATGACTATTAACCACCTTTCCCCTTTTCTATTAATAAATATTAAACTATCATTCATGCCTTCTATAGACTATAACCTCCATGCAGCAACAACTTCTGTTTTTCACCACCGGATCTCTTTGATAGTTATAAGGGATAGATTTATGAATAAATTTGCATTATAAAATATATTTATGATTATTAATATTCAAATTAAAATCTATATTTTTTCCTATAATTATTTGATAAATGAAAACATTAATTGTGTGTTGTGTGTACTTTCTCCTCCATGAAGTAATGTATCTCATTATTAATCTATTTTATTTGTTATTTACTAAAACCAATAAAAATATGATTCAAAACATTATAATTAACTAAATAATATAATAATTGTTTTTTAGTAATGATATTATTCCAAAGGAAACTACTTTCAAACTCATAATCATTCATTAATTATGGTATGTTCTTGTTTGGGTTAGTCTAACCAACTACTTAAATGATACTATAAAATAATATCATGAATTGCTATGATAAATTAATTATGGATAATATATTAAATAAATAATAAAATGAAGATTTAATTTTGGTTATGGAATGGTAACATTATTTTTAAACTCACTAATTTTGACACTAATGTTCTCTCATTAAAAACCACCAAAACATGCTCTTTGATGATTTAATATTTATATAATGTGAAGAAAAATACCATATAATGAAATTATAGGATTATAAATAATTATAATGAATAAATTCTACTAAATTTTATTATAAGGTAATTATTACCTTTGGGATAATAATGAAGAACAATACCACCATTATGAAACTAGTTTAAAACGATCCAGATTACTCACAACTAATATTAAAAATATATAATAACTAATACAAATGTAGAGAAAAATTATAAATAAAGTTTATAAATGGATATGGATATCAATATGGTTATGAAATATATTATTAATATAGTTATTATTATATAGTAAATTCAATCTCTTTAATGGAATTTAGTAATTAAGCCAAGGGTTTGTGCTAACTCAATTTTTATCCATTGAGTTTCAGCTTTTCTTATTAAAGTATATTGTTAAAAAATTAATTTATTATAAATAATGAATTACTTTTATATTATTTCATCCATTTTATATTAGTTTCTATAATTATTCATTATAACCTATTTATCAAATAATTATTACCACACTGATTTTGTTACTTGAAAGGAGCTTTTTGGTCTCAATTCCTATTTTTTGAGACACGCTTCATGTTGTGCACCAATATAATTTTATATGGTGTAGACAAAACCTATTGGTTATATAATATCATGAATTATATTTCATGGTATTTTATGTTCTATCTCAATTTATTTTTTTCCTTTATTGATTTTGAATTAGATGATACTTAAACCATACTAGTTTCTTATCTCAAATTTTAACCCCTTAATACTTATCTGTTATTATACACCATGTTTTCCTTGGAATAAATATCTAATGAACATTTAATATATATATTTATCATTATAATCTCATTATTCATGTTATTTAATGTTTCATTTCAAATTATATCCTTCAAGGGGTTTTGATTAGATTTTTTCTAAATTTTTAAGTGTTATTGATACCTTTTTCAATTCTATGAAACATATTGGATATTGTGTACCGTTTTCTCTTTTATATGATGTATTAAATACCATATTAACATAAATTATAATTAATTAATTTAATTTCATTATATTTTATTTCCATATTATTCTTCTCATGTTATTTTTATTCTTATGTTACCATCGTGGTAAGGGTTTTTCCATCTCAACTTTGTTTCACTAAGATATAAATAATATTCAAAAATTCTTTCATTTTTATGTGTTATACACTGTCCATGTAAAACGTTCTAAATCTTGTCATAGTATTTTCAAGATGAGGATTAAAATTTATGAAATCCATCACTACTTTAGTCATTCTAAATCATTTTCTATTATAGGCCTGATTTTTCATCCAATGTCTTTCCTCTATGAATACTCTATTTTTCATTACATTGTTTAGAGGGTATTCTTTTAGATAGATATACATAGATTTATTGTAGAAATTATGAAATTAAAAACACACCATTAATCTATATGATGTTAGTCTGAGGGAAGATTATGGGGAAATATATTCCATTTATTGATTAGGGAAATATTTACAATTAGTATACTTTTTTATTTCAATATGGTTATCTATTTATTATTAAGGAAAGATTATTATATATTTTTTAATCATAAAAATTCATTATCTAGGTGTATTATATATATTTTATCCCATTTATTAATAGTAAATCATTAATGTTACATATTTGTTTTTATCTCAATACATATGTACATTGGTTCCTAAGGATAGTTGATTATGAATTATATTGATATTAATATCTTCAATATGATTAATTAATGAGACTTATAGAAGTTAGGGGTGGGTCCCGATATTATATATCCCCATTATGCATGAATTTCTCAGGATAAAAACTATATTGGGTATTTCAGTGTATGCCTCCCCAATAAAAAATATTTTCTAGACACATGGCCTTTTTGGTAAGATCATGATGTTTAATGTCATGATGTCTTGTCCTCGAGAATGACATTAGATGTATGGAATTATGAATTTCATTTATAATGAACCATATATTGTGTTCCATGTGATCTATTCATATATATTTCAATACATGGATATATTATTCTATTAGTTTTTTTATATTATGGAATTGTTTTTTGGTTATCTATTCTTTATATATTATTTATTCAGATTTTATTATCAATTATGATAATTGAATGCTATAACTTATGTTTACCCTTACATATTGTTTGAGATTACCCCTTATTATGTTTATATTTCCTCAGGTTGTGAAGAAATTTATTACACATTATATTTATAACAGAATATCTTGTGTGGATAATTGTTTGGATATATTTAAGAGTAATTATGGATTAATTAGTTTCTTATATAGTAGAAAAAATGTCAATTTTTTGAGAAATATATATAATTTATTTGTTAATTATTTTTCCTAATTATCTAAATCTATAACCCTAAAATTTATTAGGAATGTATATAATGAAATATTTTTTTAATTCATGTAATTATGGAAAATTTGTGAAAAATGTGCTATAGTTGGTATCGAATACAACATGTGAAGTATGTGTTTATGAGCACCAGATACTAGAGTGTGGGTATAAGGTAGTAAAATTGGTATCAGAGTGGGGTTTAAATAAATTTAGAGGTTAAGATGTTAGTTTAGGACTACTTAAGATTTGATAAGTTATGTTTCAACATAGTTTAAAAGGTATAGATAATCCTTTAGGATGGTTGAGGTAATATTCAATATTTTAGGGATTAGAAACAGATAAATTTAGAAAAACCCATAAGGATAAGTCTATGTATAAGATAACATCATGTTGTTTTGTAAAAGTAAAAATTGTGTGGGTCTATTAGTAATTACATCTTTTTCGGGATATTGGAAAGTGGATTTTGTTGTGGAACAGATGCACCAAAGGGTAATAACCTTGAAAAAGGATGATTTAGTATCAAATCAATCTTCACTTTGGTGCATAATGAGTGAGCGTAAGAATAAACACCTAGAAAGACACCTTGGTTATATGTTTTGGTTAATCACATTCTACTAACAATCCTTTATAAAGGATTTATTTCCAAATTACTTTAAGGTATTGGGATGAGTAATATGAGTGAACAAAACCAAAAGTAAACCTATTTGAACTAAGATATTATTGGATGAACCATGTGTGACATAGTTGAAATGAATTTATCATAAGTTGAAATGATGGAATCATTATATAAGACATATTTGGAATAAGATTTTATATTTATATGATCATGGACTCTAATACTATTAGATATTATAATAATAATAATTTTTAAATAATTGGTTGGAAATTGGACCTTGAAAATAATGTTGTGTAAGGAATGTTTATAGAGACTCAAACTACATAGTTAAAGATGAATAATTCTAATAAATGGTTGAGAATCTTATTATCTTCCTATTATGAAAGAAATTATATGTTAATTAATCTTCCCTAACAAATAAATGTTTGTATGTCATTGAAACTATATCAAGAACCATGATTGTCATTAGATACCCTTCAGTATTGTTATTATTAAGTGATAATTAATATTTTGAAGAATAAATTTATTTATGGGGTGATAATGTAACACCCTACGTTACATGGAAGCATATTCTTTCCATAAACTATATGTTTATAATTCCTAACTATTTTTTTATATTTGTTCAAATGAATTGATAGAAATTATGTAATAAATCATTGAAGATAAGAATTAAAAAAAATATCACCTTATTCATTCATAGTAAAATTTTACAATAGAAACACATGAAACCATGTATTACACACCATGTATTATTACTCACCATGGTTATTACATCCTTTAAAAGCATTAAAATTAATAGGGGACAATAAATAGAAAATAATAAATATTCAATATTGGGATATCACTTGGATCATATTCAACCTTGAGAATCAACAATAGCTCAAGAAAACCTATAATGAGGAAGAAAATTTAGAATATAGAAATAATGTTGTGAGACAAAAATTAAATCTATTAAAATGAGAAGTGTGACTTAAGAAGTGATAATAAAATTCATGATTTTAGAACGTATATCTATAAAAACAAAGTATAGCCGTTATAAATATGGTTGTTGAGAATATAGTCATTGGATATAAATGTATCCAATAGGAATGATTGATTTATGTATTTTTTATTGTAAATTAATGACAAGATAACTCACAATGAAAAAAATACAATATTATAAATATTATAAATATATATACATTTAGGTGTTATGTATTGATATTAATAATAATATTTTTATCATTAAAATATTATATAATGTATTTATAACATTAAAATAAATAATTTAATATCAATGGATTTGTAAAATTAAATTTTAGAATTTAATTAATTAAATGTAATGTTGTTTTATTAAAGTGTATTTGGTATAGAAGTAATATTTTTTTCAAAGAACTATTTTATTAAGTGTTTTATATTTTAGACCATTAAATTAAAGTGAACACATTTAAAATATTATTATATATTAATATTATTTAAATTTTAAATGGACATGAAATAATATTAACAACACTTAATGTTTAAAAAAATCATTTTTTTAATAAAATAATTTTTTATTTATATCTTGTATTTTCATTTAAAATTTAAAATTATAAAATTTAGAATTTATATTTAAAAAATTTAACATCAATTTTTCAATTATAACAAAAATATTACCTTATGATAAAATTGTGTCAATTTCTTAAATATTGGAATTTTAGGTGAATAGTGAAAATACAATTTTTACCAAAACTATAACTTTTGTGAATTTTAATTATATAAGAAATACCTTGAAGTTTTTAAAACCATTTTATTTATTATAAGGATATTTTTAATATTTTCCTACAGAAAAACTCTTTTTGGTATTTTATTTTAATTAAATATATTTTTGTAAAATTCTATATTTATGGATTTTATTGCCACATAAAATTTATTTGTCTTATAATGATCTAATTTATATCAAAAAAATAAAATAATTTAATAATTTTATACTACACAATTTTTTTTTCTTATAACACACTTTTTCTAGAAACAGGTTTCTACGTGTTCCATGCACTTATAATAATATTGATTTTCATAAAAATAGAAATTTTATCTAATAAAATGGATTGAATGTTTTATAAATTATAAGCTCAAAAATATTTAAAAAATTCAATTTTATTTTTATGAATTATATGTTTGTTACATAGGTAAAAATTATTTACCATGATGAAACAAAAAATGATAAAATTGAACATTATAAGAGTAAAGGACTTAAAACTATGATTTAATCATTTTTAAAATGAATGGTTGAAGTATTATTGACCTTATCTCATCTCGGACTCCATTATTGTCCATTTTAGACTCTAATTGACTTTTAGTACATGTGCACTCTTTATATTAAGATGAAATATTTACAGAAATGAAATTATCAACACCTATAATAGGGACCTCTCACCACCCCTTCAAGCCCACCCTAAAATTTTTGTTTCCTATTAAAACACTACCCTTTTTCCTTAACATAAATTAAAATTCCTTTTAGTTCAACCTATAATCAAAATATATTTTCTTAATACCTCTATTTTTAAGGAATCCTCCAAGTAAAATGAAAATATTTCAAAGTGAGTACTTTTTTACTGACATATTATCTTTTCTTTATTACTTTCCCAAATATAATTTAATAATTAATATATAATGACATTATTATTTTAGAACTTTTTTTTAAAGGTGGAGACTCGAGGTCTCTTATTATAAATTAAGAAAGAAAGTACAAAAATGGGGATACATCATAAAACATAATCTGAAACAAGACAGATGCGAAAGAAAACTCATCAAAAACCCCGGGAGCGAGTACGCATGATGTGACATGATGAGCTGCCACTCTTGCCACGAGCACGACGTCCTCTTCTCCCTGCCTTCGCTTGTATCCATGGGCCATTTCTCTCCTCTGAACTAGAGTCAACATCTAGTTGTGCTCTACCATCATCAAGTAAACAGCCTGCTTTCCCTCCATCATCATCCCTGCTTGAAGAAGCAAGCAGTGCAAAAGGGTTATAGGTACATACCTGAACGGTTTTACCTATGGCATGTTGCTTGTTTTTGCATGCAGCTGCTGAAGAGCTTGGAATAACATTCCCTGGAGAAGTGGTCCAGGTACACAAGGCTTGACCAACCTTTATATCATTTCCTGGAGTCCCCTGTGAAGGGGGAGGAGAACTTACCTGTATTTGACTTCCACCAGCAGCAGGGTTAGTGTCATGCTGTTTGAAAAGTTTCGATACAGGTGGAGTATGAGGGGAATGTTCAATTTCCTGCATTGAAACAGAACCCGAGCAGAGGGGAGATTTACCAGCTAATTTGACCAAATCTGAGGCTGCCAAACTCATTGGAGTTTCAGAAACTTTCTGCCTGAGAGAAGGACTGGATGACTTTAACCCCTCTTGGCCCATGGGGGAAGGGGTTTTAACAGCAATAATTTTATCAACTGAACTGTCAATACCAGAAATTTCCAAATTTTTTGGAGGTTCAGAGTCCTTCTGCTTAAGAGAAGGATTGAAATCCTTCACAAGGTCCCTCCTGTGAACCTCTTTTGTTATAACTTTCTTTGAAGTAGCAGCTTCCAATGGTATCTTACCCTTTCTATTACTAGCAGCATTATGTTCATTCAAGAATCTGTCATCAGCTTCAGCTTGAGCAAATGATTCTCTTTCCACATGACTATCATCAAAATATGATTCACTATGTTGTGCAGTTATATCTTTGATTAACATATCCTTAAAAGAAGGTTGGTGATCTAGAGTTTCAACATCATCCGCTAGATTGGTCCAGCTTATTTTGGGCAATTTCTGTTGCAAATTTAAAGGATCTATTTCCCTAGGATCCTGCTGTCTAGAAATCTGATCAGGGTCACAGCCACTTGTAGCAGTTTGATCATCTTTGTGTTGTATAATAGGTTGCAATGATATCCCTTGTTGGGGATATTGTTTATCTCTCCTTCTACAAACTGATCCCTCATGACCTTTTATATTACAAATAGAGCAGATGATATTCGCTCTACATTTGGATTTTTCATGGCCAATGATGCAACACACCTCACAGTATAAAGGGAAACGTTCATAGGCAATCCTTAAGTTAATGTCATCGTGTGTTGTGGACAGAATGACCTTGTCTATAAGGGGCAAACTTAAGTCCACCTCTACCAGAATCCTAGAAAAGTGACCAAAGGAAGTTTTTTCAGTGGCCTGATCCATCCTAATAGGAATGCCTATTGCTGAAGCTATATCAAACAAAATTTCAGAATGCCATAAAATCCAATTCAACCCATGTATTCTAATCCAGATCTGTGCAAATGAATCTTTGAAATCATTTAAACTAAAATTTGGATTCCATTCATAAACCCTAAGAGTTCCTGGTTTAAGGTTCACAGATCCAAAACACCATGCTCGGTTTTTGCAATCAGCTGATGGAAATAAAATATGAATGAAACCTCTACCCAAGGAGACAGCTTCGAAGTCATTGAAACCCCAAATGGAAGATAATCAAGCAACAAGTTCAACATTTTTCCAGGGCTGCGTACCTTTTGAGAGAGAAACCCTAGCTATGAACGAATTTTTACAGAGTTCAAGGCGTTCTGTAATCGGGCCATTTGCTGCTGAAACATGGGCTGTAGAACCCTTTCGAATTATTCTGTTCGGCTTACGGTTTTCTGGAAAAACAAACGAGCCTGTAGGGATTCCAGAGAGTGAAAAATCGCTTAATTTCCCTTCACTTACCTGCTCCTTCAAAGAAGCTTTGTGAAGGAAAGCAGGGAATCTGTGTTGTGAATCATAAGCGAAGAGGTTGACTGCTCTCGGATGCGAGGATTCGAAGGGGCAAGATTCTGGAACCGAGGGTTTCCTCGGCTCACTCTCGGTACCCATCATTATTATTTTAGAACTTAATGTTATTATTCTAAGGTAATAAATATTAACAACCTTTAGTCTTTTCTATAAAGAAAAATGAAACTATCATTCATCCATTGTACGGACTACCACCTCTACAAAGTGATGACATCAGTTTTTCACCACCACCTATTTTAACTATTTCTAAGTGTGAAATTAATGAATAAATTTGACACATATAATATAATTATGATTATGATGATTAAAATTATAATCCACTTCCTTTCCATCCCATTATTTCATAAGTGAACACATTAACTATGCATTGTGCAGACTACTTCCTCCACAAAGTAAGATATCTCATTATTCATCTTCTTTCTTTATTATTTATTAGAAAAATTTCAAATATGATTCACGAAAATAAAATAATCTAAATAATATAATTATTCTTCTATAATAATTATATTCTTTCAAAATAAACCACATTCATAATCATATTCATCCATTAATTATGGTATATTCATGTTTGGGTCAGTCTAACCACCAACTTGAACAATACTATAAAATAATATCATGGATGACTATAATAAATTAATTATGATAATAAAGTTTTTCATTAAAATTAATTTAAAAATGATCATTGTGGATTTTTTATTTAATATCGTAATAAAAAATATAATAAAATGAAATTATAAAATTATAAATAATTATAAAAAATAAATTTTACTAACTTTTATTTTATAGGAATAATGATGTTTGAGATAAGAATAATGAATAACACCACTATTACTAAACTATTTCAAAATAATTAAGATTACTCAAACCCGCTATTTAACATAGATAATTAATATATATGTATATATAAGGAATAATTGTAAATGAAGTTTATAAAAGGATGTATATTTAAATAACATTATGAAATAGGTGATAAATATAGTTAATTTTTTATATAGGAAATTTAACCACTTTAATGGATGTCAAGAATTGAGATAAGGGTGTATGATAACTCAATTTTCTTCCAATGAGTACAAACTTACTTATTGAACCCTATTATTTAATTTTTTATTTATTCAACCTGATGAATAATTTTATTATATTTCCTCCTTTTTTAATATTTTCTATAATTATTCTTTATAATCTATTTGTTAAATAATTCATACCTAAAATATTATGTTACTTGAATGGGGTTTCTAGGTATCAATTACAATTTATTGAGGTATGCTTCTGATTTTTCACCAATTGAATCTTAGATGGCATACATATAATGTAATTTTTATATTATATCCTGAATTATCTTTAATGTTTTTTCAAATTCAATTTCACCGACTTTCACATTCAATAGTTTTTATTAAGATGATACTCAAGCCATAAGGGTTTCTTATCTCAAATTTTCACTCTTTCTAGAACATTTCTTATTATACACCATTTTTCCTTCAAATAGTGTATTTAATACTACATTAATATTTTTTAGTATGATCCTCTAATAATTCATGGTATTTAATGTTTCATTTGAAATTGTATCCTTCAAGGGTGTCTGATTCAAATTATTCTAAACACAAAAGTGTTATTTGTCTATGTTTTCAACTCTATAAGAATTTTTTGATATTTTGAAACATGTTTTCATTTATAAAGTGTATTACATATCCTATTTCCTTCAACTTTAATCAATATATTTCATTTCATCATATTTTTATTTTATAAAATCCCTTTCATGTTATTTATTATTATATTACCATTACTATAAGTATGTTTGAATCTCAATTTTGTTTCATTGAAATATGATTTATATTCACCATTTTTTTCTTTTTTGATGTATATATTTTCTATCTAATACTTTCTAAATCTTTTAATAATATTTATCTCTAGGGAATTAATCATGTGAAAATCTATCACTACCTTTTTCTTTCAAAATCATCCTCTACATATGTATGATTTTTATTGTAATTCCTTTCATATATGAATAACCTATTTTTAATTACATTAATTGAAGTGAATACACTTTGATAGCCATAAATTTATTCTTTTGGGGGAATTATTTACTTGACCATATACCATTACTTCATATGGTGTTAGTTTGAGGGATGATTATGTTGAAAGATATTCCATTTACTGATTGGGGAAATATTGACAATATGTATACTTATTATTTCAATATAGATGTATATTAATTACTAGTGAAAGTTGATTATGTATCGCTTAACCTTACAAACTCATTCTCTGTACAGATTATTTTTATGTTATCACATTTGTTTCCTAGGAAAATATTAATTTTTTATATGTTTGTATCTCAATAGGGATATTTATTGATTCCTCAGGCATATTTATTACACATTATATTGATATATATCATTTATATGCTGAATAAATTAAAAATAGAGAAGTGATAGGTGGGGATATATATTATATATCCCCTAGATACATCAATATGTCACTTGAGAAAAATTAGCTTGGGTATTTAGGTGTTTGACTACCCGAGAAAAAATATTTCCTAGATACAGTGCCTTGATAGTAAGTTCTTGATGTCTAAGATCACGATGACTTGGATTGGGGCATGTAATTATCTATCTATAAATTTTCCTTTGATTTCTAAGGAACTATTTATTATTATCAATGTGGTCTTTTTATTTCATTTAGTATCCATGGATTTATTATGGGTTCAGTTTAATTATATTATGACATTATTTTTGGTTATTATTTCTTGGTATATTATTTATGATCATCTTATGCTCACCTAAGATATTTCATTTTTATCTCTTATGTTCACCCTTATTATGTTTTTGATCTCCCCATACTTATGTTTCAATTTCCCTATGTTATGAAGAAATATATCACACATGATACATATAAAAAATCACTTGTGTATAGATTTTTTGGGAGATTTTGAAAACTTATTAGAGATTATGTATTTAATTATATAATTGAAAAAATACAAATTAGTTGGGAAATAAATTATATTTATTAGTTTATGTTTTTAAATTATTCTCTAAATCAATACACCTAAAATGTACTGGGAATGTATGTAATTAAATATTTTTTTACAATTTGAGTAATTATGATATAGTTATACCTTAGGCACTACTATTGGTATAAAATCCATTAAGTAAATGTTTCATTTATGAGCAAAAAATCTAGGAATTTGAGTCTAGGTGATATATAATACATTTGTGTAGTTTTTATGATATTGATATTTTCTAATATATATGATTTCTATAATTTAACTGGAGTGTTTAGAAGTTAAATTTTTAAAAATAGAATTAATAATAATAATTTAAATAGTGACAATGATTCTATTATTTTATGGATTAAATATCATAAAGATAAAAAACAATACATGTTTATTGGGATAAAAGGTTTTTCTAATAATATAATATCCACATTGAAATGAAATAAAAGAATAAAGATAGTCTTATAAATATCAATATTATTTGATAGATAGTCACACCATATTATGATGGCCACTCCATTGTATGAAATTAAGTGAGGGTTTCAAGACAAGGTCACTAATTTCTGTGAAGCCACATAAGTCTAAATCTATGTTGTGTTAAGGTAGAAAGAATAATTGAATAATACAATGTATTTTAACTCAAAAAAAGAATAAGATGTTTCTATAGTAGTTGAATAATTTTTTTACTCTATGAGGTATGAAGATACATTGTGATGACCTAGATAGTTCCAATAATTTTATAAGTTTAGTATTAGTTGAAAAGTGGTTGTAGATTAGTTATTAGTATAGATTTTAATTTTAAATGAAATTTTAACTTAAATAATAGTCCTGTTTGTGGTTATTCTTGACCATCTATCACAAGTTATGATTAAAAATTTGAATCTATTTGAATCTCCAAATTTAGTAAATAAGATAGAAATGAATCTCTATAGATATCCAAGTGATAAATATCATAAAGGTTAAAACATTTAATGACCTATATTTAGAGAATGTGGGAATAAGTACTAAGATGAATGTATTAAATATATGGGAAAATGTTTTGTATATGGTAAAGTTGGGTATAAAGAAACCATAATATAGAGAAAAAGGAATTTTTCAATTAATTATATGAAATGGAATAAAACTCTTCATAATGTATCAAATTAATTGTTTAAATATAGGTTGTACGAACATTAAGGAAAATTGATGTCCTAGGGAAACATTTAAAGAACAGGGTCAAAAAAAACCGTACATATGAATGTATATAAATTCTTAATTCCATTAATATTTTTTATAAGGAAACTAAAAATGAAATTCGAATGCTATAGATTATATCATGTCTTATATTTTGATATTTTTTATTCTTAGGACATGATTAAATTTTTAATAGATGAAAAATCATGTATAATGGATTATAAAGAACATTTAATTATTAAGGTATATATTTATAGGGATTAAGGTGTTCTGATATACAGGTATATTAAAGTCTGATCAAAATTTCAATGGAATAGATACCCTTTTCGATGTTTTTTATGCTTTAAATACATTTGGATGTATTTATTGAGTTTTGATAAATTTTTTAAGTATATGTAACGATATGTTTAAAATCTGAAAAAAAATTTTGTGAATAATTATCTTATCATTTTTTGGACATATGTATAAGATTATTGATTACCTTTATGGTTTAAATGATATTTGATGATTATTTTAATATTTTTGGGAATTCTAAAAAAATTATATAGTCATAGAAAAATGAAAACCCACATGTTAGGTGACAACTCATCACATCCAGCAAGGTCATGGGGGTGTAAACCCATAATAAAATAGAGATAATAGTATAATTCCTACCACTAGCCTATGTGATTTCCTAGTTAGTATGAAATAATTTTTTTAAATAATTTTATACATAATGATTACCTTGATTTTTGGAACATATATTTTATCTTGGAAGAATATGTGATCAAATACTTCAAATATTTTATTTTAAATCTTAATCTGGAATATTTTAATGAATTTTAAGGTTATTTATTTAAATAATAATCTAACATAATCATTTGGTGTTATTTTTTAGGCTTTGACGATTAATGTGGTATTACTTCATATAAAGGTTAATTAATTTTGGGAATTATCTTACCTTGTGCTAACCATTTTGGTTTTCATTAACGACCAATGAGAATTGTAATAAATCTTTATCATTTTATGAAGTTATATTATCAATTAAAATTTTATTTTAGTGGTTTAGGAATGAATAATTCATTTTGAATACTCATCATTTGGCACAACAAATGATATTGTGGTAACTAATGATCAAAGGATGAAATTGAAATTATCAAGTAAGTATATTTCCTTATGATTTTAGCATAAATGATAAATAAATTACTCAACTCTAGGAAATGTGTATTTAAATAAAAATTTCATCTGTTTACTTTTCATGTCGCGAAATAAATGGTCTTTTAATCAACCATAGATTTATAATTTTTAGATGGTTAAATTTCCCATAACCATGTTCTCTATCAGTAACTATCATCCCTTGGGTGTTATTTTTTTCTTCAATGTCCATTTTTTTATTCCCTTTTTTATACATGGAAACCTAGTTATGTGTTATTCTATATGAACATTTTTACTTTCCTTTTATATCATTTCAAGTGGTTGTTAGCAAAAACCTTTTTACGATGTGGGATTTTAGAAATGGTATTTTGAAAATTCAAACACCTAGTTTCCATGTTCCGATAAAAATTGTGAGAAAATGATTTATTAATGGTGTATAATGTAACATCTCAATATTTTAATATAATTATAATGTTTGATAGCAAAAACAATATGTGACATCGAGCATAAATGAACCATGAAATATTATTATATAAATATGACTGTTATAACTCAACCATTGAATTGGAGGAATGCATATGATTAACCAAATTATTAAATATATTTAAAGTTACTAATAAATGAAAATTTATTGATTAATTCATTATAAATAAGCACTCAATGTTTAAAAAATTCATTTTAAAAAATTAATTTCATCAAAAATGATTTTATCGACATTTGTAAGTAAATATTAAAATTAATATCTGAAACAATTAAAATATTTATTTGATAAATTGAAATTTATTTATAAAATCATAATGAAAATATTATCTCAGGATTTATTTTTCAGAATTTTTTTAAAACATAAATGTTTCAGTGAATAGTGAAAAATATTTTTTTTAAATGAAAATTGTAATTTTTAAATGTATTTATAATTTAAAATTCTATTTTAGTATTAGTTTTAAATTTTAATTGTTATTTTTTATTTAAAATAATCCATTATTTTTTTAAAATTAAATTTATACATCAATTTATTATAAAAAAATTCAATACTTAAAATAGGATTTTTTCTGAAAACCAAGCTTTCTTCACGTTTTTACAGTTTAATTTGGAATTAAAATTTTCTAATTATATAATTTGAATTTTGAAAAATGTATTTCATAATTCAATGCCACCTCTTCTTTATTTAGTCTTTTATTATACATAGGAAAATCTTTTTTAATGGATATCCCACATCATACATAATCTATCAACGATCGACTTTCACATTTAAGTCTTTGATTTTATCTTAGTTACTGCATAAAAAAACTCATAATTAGAAATGTGATTTAGTCACCATTTTATCATTTGAATCTACATTTATATCCATATATGAGGGAATATCTAAATGTTCAAATTTTAAAACACTTCCCAATTTATTATTATAATAATATTTGACAATACTTTTAGAATTGATCACCAAAATTAGAGAGTCCATATTCATGAGAGATTATTACTTATTTTGATACTACTTGTTTCCTTTTTTATAAGGCATTTTCACCATATTTTTTCATTAGTTTCTACTCATGACATATTTTATAACCATATCTTGAGGCATACATCATGACCTATCTCTCTTCTGCTGATTTTCGATACATCTTATCCAAAAATTTCCAAATATCAAAGGAATTAGTTAAATGAATGATTTTATTATATACCTCATAGTAGATACCTCTATTAAAAATATTTCATCTCACTTTATTACAATCTCATTAATTTTGTTTTCTTAAGTTAGTATCTCATTGAACATATTCCAAATATATTTACCATAATCGTATAGAAACCAATTCATTACCTTTTACCATCTATAAATGTTAATACCTTTTAAAAATGGTGCCTTCATCCCTAAATACATGTTTATAAAAATCAAAAATTAGATTAAGATATTGAATCAACAAGTCAAAACCTTTTATATTTGGTACCACTTATTATAACCCAAGACAACCTGGGGTGAATTAGGGTACTACCTAATTCAAACTTATTAGTTTACTTTACTCTCTTATCCTTTAAGATCTAGTTCTAGTATTAGTTGGAATAGTGTTAAAATTTTCAATTAATTATATTCTAACACAACCTCACTTAATCTCAAGTATCAATACAAAAATATAAATCATGCAAAATACATGGATATTTTAATTGGTCTGTTAATCTATGGAGCATAAAATGAAGATGTGTTGATGTAACATGAAGTAATAATAGTCACTATATTTATTATAATTATTTAGGAAAGTTTAAATTATTATCCTAGTAACAATACCTCTCTTTAATCACTATACATAGACTTGAGGAAGCTATGGTTAGTTTATAGACATTATGATATCTCCAAGATAAACATTATAAACATAACTCTTTATATCATCAAATCTTGGAAGATTGTAACATTTGGTTTCTTTTTTATAGTTAATTATCCCTTATTTTACCATTATTTTGTTGGGTACTTCTTTGGGGTTGTTTCATGTTATTTCAAAAATAAATAATCCCTTGGGGATATGCATGGTTGGCACACAGTTAGGGAAAACTATGTAACCTGTGTTGACCCACTAGAAGGGGGAACACGTTTTTCCACACTATGCATCCACCCATTGTAAATCATGAAACTTTGGACAAACGAATTCTTCAAGGTTAGATAATGGTCAAAAAACCTTTTTGAAAAACCATTCACCCCATACATAATATCTATATAGGGTGAATAGTTCTTGAACACAATTACACCTAACCATGTGGCCTCTCTAGTAAACTGTTCACATGTGTTTTTAATGCCCCTAATTTTTAATTAAAAAACCATGGGACAATGGTTTAACCTTTAATGAACCATTAACCTAATATTGTATCAGCCTAATACTTACCCAATTATCTATAGGATTTTATCTAGGTATTATAGGATTATTACCTTCATTATTGACAGATCAACTCAAGGTATTTTGATTTTTTTTTCTATTTTTTCATTTTCTTCTTAATTACTAATTGGATCTCTTCTTCTATCATCATTCAGAACTAGAAGAGGATATATATTCCAAATATAATGGGTTTTAAATAGGATTTATGTGTTTCTTATGGATCTAGTATCATGAGGACATGATCTACTCTTCCCCAGTCTCCATTGCTGAAGTTGAATAGTTTTACCTTCATTATTGATGTAGTTTCTTCTATAAAAAGGTTTAATTATATGAATTTATAATTGTCCTTGTGAAATTACTTTTTATTATTAATTGAATTTATGTGATTTTTTGTTTTAAATTATTTCAGGAAAATACACAAGTTTTTAACGAGTTTTGGTTTTAAAATGGGGTTTTTCAAACCATGTGTTTGATTAAATGCTCAAATTATGGTTTTGATTCAGAAATGGGTTTTAGAAAACTAAAGTTGATTTGGATTGGATTTCAAAATATTTTATAAATTTTGAGCATTTTTTTGAAGATTATTTTGGAAAAATTGGCACATTATAAACCTAGGGGAACTAGGAAATGGACATAGGTGACTCTAGTGTGTGTGTAACCACTAAGGGTTACTTTTATGATATCGATGGACTGTTGAAGGACATGATATTGGTTAGTACAACCACATTACAAGTTTTTTATTATTCTATTTCTAGTTCATATTACCATATTCTAGGGAAAAATACTAAGTGATTTTTCATTTATAGTTTGTTTATCACATGACTGATTTTTTCATGGATTTTTTCTCAGGTGTTCTCACATGAGGTTGTATTACATGGACATGATGGATTATTTCATCGATAAGTGTTTACATGAATAACTAATAGTGTGTGGTTATTATTTCTTGTTTTATCACTTATAATTTTCATATACATGGATTTTTGGATATGAAAAGTATTTTATAAAAACCAAAGTAAATGATTTACAAATGGGTTTGTATTTATGAAAATGATTTGTAAAACTATTTATTTTTAAAAGTTAGAACTATCGTATTCATTTTGTTAGAAAATTTATTTAGTCTATAGTGGTATCATATTGTAATTTTTACTCACACTATACTTTTTTAATTTGGTTAGTTTTAGATGTTTTATTGCATTATTATGGAAAGGGGAAGGGAATAACATAACATACTCATTTCTCTCGTAATCACATCTTTTATAGTGGTATGGTTTGGTGGTAAAGATTGGTCACATAGAGACTTGATGGATTTTTATATTTATATATTTCTATTTTATATTTTTTGGATTGGGTTGTATATATTTTTATGTATATTTTTACTTCTACATTGTAATCTGGTTTTATGTCCTGTTTTGTTATATCCAAGAATTTTTTCTGATATCCTGTTATGCCTCGCTACTGTGATAGAACAACTCAGGTGGTTTGTCTAGTTTACTTGGGTTGGTCTATTACAAATATTATCCATTGTATTCTATGATACCTCTCTCTTATTCTTCTAACTAGATGAGATAAATACATCAACATGAGGGTTGAGTCTTAGTCTTATAAAAAATACAACAACAGAAACCCTTACTGGATGAAGATAACTCCAGACTAAAACTATCTTTTTTTCTTCCTATTTATCTAACCTAAACATGATATCTCTATTTAATTATTTTATATTTATTCTCTATTTTACTCTAAACTTTATTTTTAAATTATTTTCTTGTCTTTTCGATTTTTCCATAAATATATATATTTTTTAAATTACAACAATATTGTCTATCTCTTATTATTCTTCAAAACTTCAGATATGGAAAAATTATCCCCACTTATTCTTCTATTATTATGATATCCTGATATTAAATATTCCTCACATATTTATATAACTTATATAAGAAGTTATATAAGAACATATAGTTTATATTCTTTACCAAATATGGTGTATATTACACCTTGTACCTCTAGGCTTCATGATCATTCAAAGTGTCCCATAAAATTTTAGTGTGGTCAAACGTACCTATTTAATTCTAATTAATATTATTTATATTGTTCCATGATCTCCAAATTCAAAATAAATTTTTTTTCTTTATTTTATATAGGATCAATAATATAATATTTGATATTTCCCCATATTTCAAATATTGATGCTCTATAACTCTTCTAATATTTCCATCTATATACATAGGTGAGGGATTCATAATTAATTCCATGTTTTTATTCTATTTTAATTCACTAAAAAATATCACTACATGATCCTCCTTCAATCTCAACATGATCTCCTTCATAATGAAAAGATCATTTAAAATGTTGTCATGATCTAAATAAGTTATTCACTATCTTTGAGCAGAGTCATTACTACATCTCAGAAATAAAATAACACACTCATGATCCACTAGTAAATATTATGGTATACCTAATGATACTAATGAAATTTAAAACTAGAACATACAAAATCATATGACCCTTATAGAGTATTCTCAATGACCATTATGGAATCTTCCATTTTCATTTCCCATTGATCAGTAAAAAAATACTCTTACATACTTTCTTAATCACCATTACACACCTATTGATTTTTCATATTTTTAAGAGACCATATATAATCACCATTATATTTTGGTTTGGATAAATTATATTGATAAAAAAACTCTTACTTAACTTTTTCATTATCAAATATTTCTATGTATTATAGACTCTTATGAAGTGGTTCAATAACCATTATGAAATCCTTCTATGAATATTATGAATTTGTCTAATTAAACTGTTGAAATTATTCTATAACTCTTAAAAAATGAAATAAATAAATCTTATGATCATGGGAGAACACCAGTTATTACTTCTTCTCATTGAAGGTGCTTCTCCATATGGTTTTCCATTTTCACTACCACCTTTTCTAGTCACTCATACATTTTGAAACTTAGAAAAATAATCACTAGATCTATCATAAACTACAAAAAACTTCTATAATTATTTTAATTATCATAAAAATATTAAATAAATTTTAATACTCTAAAATAAACTTTAATCTTCCATCTTCTAATGTCTGAATATTCATTTTTCAAACTCCCAAAATCAATGAAAATGTTCGGTCAAAATGTCCAAACTCATACCATAACTAATCCATCTTAAAAACATCCTAATAACATCCAAATATGTAAATATTTAATTATATAATCTTATACTTCGTCCAAAACTAGATATTCTTTCACACTCTAGTTCTTGGTATATAACAATATCAATATGTGTCATCATCCTCTGCATGTTCTTCTTCTTCAAAAAAAAAAAATAATTTTTTTGGAAACATATATATGTCAGCATCCTAAATATATTTTTTATGATCCAATTCTAGTTAATTATTTATCATTAAGTCCAACACTTAGTTTGAATAAATCCAACATGAAATCACCTAATTTCATCACAAATCATGAAAAATCAAGCATATAGGGATATCAAACAAATATAAAACCCACTTCATCAGATATTCGTGGAAAATGGATTATATTATATAATAGTTTTCATAGTAATGTTTTTTAGTTTCTATATTAAATTCTTTCACTAAGTTTGCTTTGATGTGTTGTTAGATGTTGATCAGGGACATTGCAAAATTTTAACCTATATTCATTTAAGAAAGAGGCCTAGTGGGTTATACACTATGTGAATCTATAATCTCAAAAAAATTAGAATTTAAATTTAAGAAAGAATTTATTCCCTTGTTTGTTGAATATTATTTATTCAAGTAAAAATTGATCATTGAAATTAAATCACTAGATATTCATGTTTAGAATATTTGAGTTGAATTTTATCACTTTATTATATCTTCATAAGGTAATGATTATATTATTTATTTATTCTCATGTTTAGTAAATAGTGTGAATAAATATTTATTTAAGTTACCTGAATGTTAATAATTAGTATTTAAATAAGTTCACATAATATAATATATTATGGGGGAATATGGATAAATTTTAATGATCTGATAGAAATGATATAATTTAATTAATATCATTTAAATAAATACTAATTTATTTATTAATTAAATGATATTAGAATAAATACATTCTATGAGATATAATAATAATATTTTTTATTATATTTTTCATGGGTAATAACTTGGAATAAATAAAAGGATAAGGGATGTTATGGAATTTTTATTATTTAAACCTAGGTATAAATATTCTGAAAGATATCATTTTACATGTAAGAGTTGTGTTGACATGATAGATACCTTATTTATAATTATCTCAATCCCCGGAGAAAAATTATTCCTTCATCCCTATATCAGTAACATAGATATATAACAAGAGAACATTTTCATGATCGATGACAAACAATGTGCAACACTTGATCTTTCTACCCTAGATCTTGAAATACCACAAACACCATTTTAATGATTCATGGAACACATTTGGATAGATCTAGAGGAATCCAAAATTGGATTACCAATCACAATTAAAATTCAATGATATTAGTGATAAATCATTTATAATTAAAATAATAACGTGAACAAGGTAATTTTTATTTAAATTAACTATAAATTAAATATACATGATCTTATATATGGAATTCTAGTGTACATTCATCTATTTTTTTGACTTATACATTTAATCTAATGATAAAAAATTGGGAATCAATATAATTTTTATGTTTCATCTCATAACCATCATATATAGATGGAATTCATGTTTTTGTTGAAATAACAAACAAAATATTTTTATAGAGGCTATCATCTAGTTCCATCACAACCTTGGTCTTGCAGAATAAAAAGTTTCTAGATAAGTACTTCATATCATTAAATACATTTAAATTATGAAATAAAATATCAAATTTTAACCAATAATATGGGGATTTTTATTTTTATCCTTAGGATGAATTCAAGTATTTTTTAAGTAAATAATCACACCCTAAATTTGATGTTTGGATCAAAATGTAGACATGTTAATATGGTTTATAACTGATGTCCCAAGCCATGATTAATGTATCCAGAGATGGAGGTTTGATGTAAAAAATTATATAATTATAAAAAAGAGATCCTTAATTAAATCCATCAAAATACTAGTCTTTTGAATAGTGATAGAAGAACATTGAGGAGAGGAATTCACTAAGTGTATGAAACAACTCACTTAACTACCCAAGTGGAAAACTCCTAAAAACATTTAGTTAATTTTTACATGGTTAAAAAAACACCTCTTACACCCACTCTCATTCCATAATATTGTGATATGTTTAGATGCCACATGTTTAATAATAATTCTAATTTAGCTTGATGGAAAATCAATATGTGAATTGAAATTATGTGAAACATAACCAAACTATTAGAAAAATTACAATTCTTATGGGTGGATGAAACATCAAAATCCAAATTTGTTCTATAATCAGAAAAATAGTGGAAAAAAATTGAAAAAAATTAATTTCAACGTATATATACCCATTAGGCACTATCCCCCAAACCATTTTATCAAATATTTCAACCTCCAAGGCCCTAATTAAATAATCCTTCACATTATTTCTAACCAAATTAACAAAGTGTAAGACATTATCTAAAGTATATACTCACATATTATATTCCTAAAATGACTCATTAGATTTTAAACCAAGAGAATATGTTTATAAATAAAATAACTATACTCTGATATCATGAACAATGAGTGAGGAAAATTACTATAACTTTATGAGAATTATTACCAGATACACTATAAGGTGATAAGGAGAAAAATTAATTTGATGAAGTGAAATTGGTGAAACATTATAGTGGGTGATTGATAGAAAAAAACCAAATTGGGATAAAAATAAAGAGAAAAAAGTGTAAAATATATGACATAATTAATAAAAAAATTGAGGAGGATATTGAAAAAAAATAAGCGGGTATAGAATTGGAAAAATAAAATAAAACTCCAGTGTAATACATAAAACTAGAGCCATAAAGGCCCCCCATTTCATTCCAATAGTGTATAAATCAAGTAAGGATAGAGATTCAGTATAATATTTTCTTAAAAATATTGTATAATATTCACATTAAAATACATTTTATAGATGAAATAACTTTAATGTATGTGTACACACAAATTTTGAATAAGTTTACATCAAAAAAACTAGAGGAGATTATTTATAACATTAATAATTAGAGAATTTATATTATAGAAGCAACCTTATGACTTGGGAGTGGGCATTAACTTGATGCCCCTTAGTGTGTTTTATAAGTTCATATGGGAAGAACCAAAACCAATGTTAGTGGAACTTGAAGTTGTTGATATCTTTATAAAATACCACCCTATAATTAAATAACATATACATATAATGATAACAATAATAATAATAATAATAAAATTTTCTTTTTATTAATGGATAAATTTATTATAATAAAATTTCAGGTTAATTGAAAATATAATAAAATTAAATTATAAATATTCTATGTATTACTTTTTAATGGATATGATTGATTTAAAAGTTAATTGAAATTGAATTTAATTTTAATAAAGTTAGAATTATTCAATTACATTCAATGGATTTATAAATTACTCTTCAAATATTCACAATTTAAGGAGTTTTACAAAAAACAATACTTGTTATCATTAACATAATTCGGTATTTAATTAAATTTATATTTAATAATATAACATTTAATATATTTTTTAAATTTATGGTCCTTTATGTAAAATTAATTTTATTTTATGATCCTTAAAGTGAAAAAAATATTTTTAAATTTTAATATTCAATTTCATTTATTTAATAAATTTAATTTAATATATTTTCATCATTAGTTATATAATAACAGACATCAAAATATCTGACATAGGATATTCTATGTTTTTTATATAAATGATGTTATAAGTATATTTTTAATTTCAATTGTATGAATCACCAATTTGAAATTCATTTTCGGAAAATAAATACACACTTACAGTTAGAAACCCAATACTCAACTATTATAAAATATTTCATGATAACCCTAAACCTATTGATTTCCTTTTTATTTTCCCTTTTTATTTCCTCTTTACATCCTTCTCATTATCTTTCTCCAACTAAGTTACCCTCATTATTGATACAGATATATCATTAAAGTCCCATGCCTTGATCCCCCATCCATTAGCTAATTTTCACTACCCCGTGACTTCCCCAGTCCAAAATCATTAACAATTTATTTTTATATGAATAAAATGAGAAATTTTAAATTATTTTTCACATATTTTCCAATGAGATATAGTGTCAATCAACATTTATATTCATTATGAAATATTTAGGTACATGTAACACTTTGTATATTAAATATTATATATATATTAGTTATGATATTTTTATAGGATATTTTCAAATTCAATATTATGTTTTATAAATTTAAAAACCTATCTTTGTTTTTCCATTACCTTTTTATAAATTTATATATTTTTTGATGATTTCTAATGGATCTATATATTAATTTATTTATATTTTATATTTTATATATTTATAATAATAAATATATTTATAATAATTATTTATTATTATTATTATCATCATCATTATTATTGTACTATTTTATTGAAATAAAATATTTTACACAACACACACACACACATGTGTGTGTGTGTTTTTATAGATGTATAAAACATAAATTTATTTAATTATAACATTTATTAACATAATATGTGTGATAATTATCATTTTTGATATTAATATAACATCTACCTATAAATTAGAGAGTATAAGTTGCACCAATAATAAATATCAAACAAAAATTATAAATAAAAAATTATAACTTATGTTTGTTTAATTATTATAATTATATTCACTATTATTAAAAGTATTATTTTTTTTAATCTATTAATGTTTTTGTAAGACATTTGATCCCTATAATAAAAGCCTTTCGTTATGTTATAAAGGTTGTTTGACATTGAACATAATATAATCTATCAAATTAGGGGTGACTCAACCCTTTAGTGGGACACAATTGAACCCTATAGTTTTGTGTGTGTTTTAATATTATTATACCTTGAACAAATAATATTAATTATTATTGTTTTTATTATTATTATTTTAAAAAATATCATTTTTTGTTTCATTTTTTGTCATTAATTTTAATTATGATATTTTCTTCAGAGATATAATTTCATTAGTTTTTTATTTTCAAATTTATTTTAATCATCCATATTTGTGATATATATAATTTTTTAAATGTAGTTTCAATCATTGTAATATTTTAAAAAATTATGGAACATAGGGAAGAAAATTGATTAAAACTATAGCACAGTGTAGATGAAATCATGTCTTCATTCATGTATACCATTGGAATTGAATAAAACACTCCGGATAACATAATGAAGGAGTAAACCAAAACCACTAATACTACATCATGGTTTTTCACACCATTGACCTTGAAGAAAACAACTAAGAGACTATGAAAGAAGTGAAAAGAACTGAGGAGTAAACTATGACCCCTAAAACCATATTATGAATTGATAGAGTATGTTTTTTTCATAGTTCATGTATTGAATATGAATAATGTTATATATGACATATATCTCATCATTTTTATTAGAAAATAGGTTAAAATATTGAAATAACATGGGGAATCCAAAGGAAATCGTGGCATGATGTTGCTTGTGGACAAACTATGGGGAGGATATCTCACCATTTTATCATTTTTATACTGAAAATATATAAAATTTAGTTTTTAGATAAGAAAAATATTTCATGTTTTAGTTTATCAGGTCTTTTTCTACCAAGGTTTTTAATTAAGTTTTTTTTATAGTTTTAGTAATTAATGTTTATATTTTTAGTTATGTTTTTCACTTTTGACTTTGAGAAGTCTTCCTTGATGATTTCAATGTCTATGTTTAGTGATTTTCAATTCAGTTTATTCTTTTAATTATGTTTTATCAATATGAATCCATTATTTTATTTTTAAGTCTTTTCTATTAAGATGGTCAGTTCATTTATGGTTAGGGGTCAGTTAATCTTGAGTGTCTTAGAAATAAATAAATAAGAGGATAAGAGTAAAAGGACAAGCACATATTTTCATAAATAAATTCATTCCTAATGACTATTTTTTTATTTTGAAATGTCTCAAGACATAATTAAAATATCATTATTTAATAATTATTTTATAGGGATATTTGTTAAGGGAGTATATCTAAAATGGATGAGAGGATTAAATTATTAAAACTATTTATGATTCATTTTTTTAAGTAGAGATAGACATTAATAATTTTCTTATTTAATTATTTAATCAAGAGGATTATATTAATTTTGGTATAATTTGTGGATTTTATCATATTAAAACTAATTATTTATGGTTACCCTTTGAACTATTTGATTCAATGAATTTTTGAATGCATGAGATAATATATCAATATAAAAAATAATCATTTGAAATTTATTTCTCATTTCATATTTTAATAAAAAAATTGATCCATTTTAATTTAATGTTGGTATTAAATTATAACATATCATAATATTGCGGTCTTGGTTGAAAATTTGTAAATAAGTAAGATATTTATAGACTATCATTTTCTTCATCAATTTAACCTCAAAATTTGTTTATACCATTGCTTAGTAGATTCAGTTGTGAGTAGAGTATAATAAATTCATAATCATTAATTTCATTTGTATTTAATGGTAATAGTAGTCATGTCATGTTTTGGAGTAGTTTCTATGAAAATTTATAAATATTAAGTTTTCAAGTTCTAGTTGATTAACCAATGCTGTCTATTTTCTCTTCCACCTTTCATTTTTATTGATTTTTATGCGTTAAAATGTGTTGTTTTTTATTATAGGTTTTAAAGATCATAGTAAACATTCCTCTTACTCAATTTGGAATAATTGATTTTATTGAACCTATTTATTATAATCCTAAAATTGAGTGGTTCCTTTTTATTCACCACAGAGAAGCCATGGTAGAACAAAATTTCTCTAATTAAATTGATTATATACTTGCATGTTTCACCATTAAGGATCTTTAGGATAGTGTTACAAAAATTCCATGGGATATAACCATCATAGACCACGACCTATCGTCCATTTATGGGTCTAAATTGATCATTTTCTATCAACCCATTCAAGCAAATAAACTTAGAATCAAGTCATGAATTCCCTAAATGATAAAAATATCAAGAAATTTATAGGCATGTAACATGAGAAAAATAATGACCACATGTAAAATTTCATGAAGATTTGTGAAATTTTCAAAAAAAAATAAACTCTCAATAGATTCCATAAAACTAATGTAATTCACATTTTTTTAAATGATAGAGAAAATGATAGGTTGAAAATCTTATCAACTGGTTCCATCAACACTTGAGACAAGCATACCAAAAACAATTTCAATTAGTATTTACAATATTTAAGTATGTTAAAGGTATGAATTGAAATCCACAATTTTATCCAGTATTACAGGGAGTCTAATTTCAAGGATTGAGATGGATTTAAAGAGTTGTCAAGAAAATTCACACACCATAAATTGGATGTTTGGCTTTAAATGTATAAATTTTACTATGATTTATAGTCAATTTCCAAAGTTATGATTTATACTTTCATGAATAAAGGTTTAATGTTAAAAACTCTAAAATTACAAAAAATTAATCCAGAAAAAATCTATCATAATACTAACCTTTAGAAAAGTCTGAAAGAAATACCAAAGAGGGGAATTCACCAAGTAGAGAAAATACCTATCATGACAATCAAAGTGGAAACCATATTTAGAAAAGTGTGATAGAAATACCAAAGAGAGTAATTCACCATGTAGAGAAAATAACTATCGGGAAGGTAGTATATTCATAAAACAATGTCTATGGTAGTTGAAGGTAAGTTCATCAGATTAGATCAAAAAATCATAAATCAAGAAAATGATGATGACACATGTGTGCATCCTAATTTTTGAGATATCATATGACAAATAGATTATATTACACAGTGCATGTTCATAGGATGATGGTCATTTCTATAACTTTCCCTTATCTCTTTTTGGGACTTTATGGATCTCTACACTCTGCTTTTTTATATGAATATTATTTAATATTATTGAGATTTGGGCCAAGAGGGTCACACACAATAGCAATTTCAAGATTCTTCCCTATTATATTAAATAGGAATATAGGAAATTGTGGGCCCCACCATGGGGTCCTAGTGTTGTCCATGTTCTATCGATCATCAATAAATAAATAAATAAATAAATAAATTATTATTCAAGTAAAGAATAATCGGGTTAAATTTAATTATTACATGTATTTACATGGGATTAAGTAATTACAAGGATCAATATTATATGAATAAATATTAATATAATATTCCTTGTTCATTTAATATTATCTGGAGTTACGTGTCAAGTTAATGGCTCAGGTTTTTCAAATAATATATTGAATATATATAATAAGTATATGATAAAATATAAATTATATTTATGTTGCAGTTTAGTTCATCATAATTAATTATTTATGACACTTATTTACTTGAATTTTATTACATGGGGGATGAGAAACCTAACCAAGTATTGTGTATATCCACTGTATAAGTGAATAGAGGATCATCCCAATAGCCTATTAATTCTACTGGAATTAATATATTCTCTTTAGTCATGATTATTAGAGAGATAATTTCTCAATCGAGTGAATGATCCAATTTTGTCTTCGTGGATTGAAGATAGATGATCATGGTGATCATCACTACTTTGAAGTGATCATTGAAGATCTGTGTTATCAACCAAAATCTAATGATCAGTGCACACACAGATTCAAGAAGCTTATGTGGATGATCTAAAGGGATTCAATGTCAGATCCATTGAGAAATAGACACATGAAACTTGTATCAGATTTTGCGCATCAAATTCAAAATTGGTATTCATTAATTTTATTTTTGTTCTTTGATAAAATAAAATGGTATCCTCATACCATACCAGGACCAGATCACTAGAGTTGGTGAGGTTTTTTTCTTTTGTGATTAAACATTTTTAAATTCTTGGCCCACCGGCTCCCATTGTTCAACTCAGTACCTTCAACTGTTATCAAAGGAATCACATAGTTTTTATGAATCCATAAAAATTAAATTGATTTAAATTTAATATAGAGGGTATTAAAATACTCCCAAAAAATCCAACAATGCGTCAATCCAATCTCGGATGACCAGGCTATGGTAATGAAAAAAACATTTTTGTATTGAAATAATGTTTTCTATATTTAAGTTATTCGGATATTAAATGATTGAGGAATATGATTTATATATCTTTAATCTATTTTAGAAACCCACTTTCGGAAACTTACTACTGTTCCAGCCCTGATTCCTATAGGAATAGTGTTTTTGGTGAGAATTATTTTCAATACCTATTTATAGGCTTCACAATTATAATTCACAAGTTTTGGAAAACCATAAACATATAAAAATTTAACAATATTTAAAAAATATTGTTTTTTTTTCAAACATCCACTAGAGGGGATTTATTTTTATAAAAAAAACCCATCATAGACATAAAAACGGGGAATATTGACCCAAGACCTATTTCGGTCTCCTCCCTCTCGGTCAGTCTTCTCTCCCCTCACCCTTTCCTAGTTCACGAGCACTTGTAAAACCTTCCCCATTTTATCATTTCAACTACACCTATTAGACCCCTCTCATTACCTCAGTCAAAACAGAAGCATCAGCTACCATGAAATCCTTTCATTAGGGAAGCATAGTCGAGCACCACCATCGCTAACCTGGGTTCCCCAACCGCCCACTGCATAACGAGACCCCACCGACTCCTTGTGCCACTGGATAGCGTCGCCGTCCAGATTTGGGTATCATGGTTATCGCTCCTTCACCAGAGCTAGAACCCACCTATATCTGGCTAGATTATTTGGCCTCTAGCTATACCTAATTCCTCGAATGCCTCTCTATTGGACGCCACCACAGATCACTGCCACAACTGATCCCTGTAGTGACTGCTATAGAGAACCCCTCCACCACTGACCCATGAGCCTGAGATTACCCATTTTATAGAATATCTATGTGCTTCTCCCATCCACCACAACCCACTATAGTTGACTTATTATTCTATTCTAGTTATCGTTCACATCCCTGCTAGAATATGTAGTCCATCGAATGCCTCCCATGTGTGAGGTAATCTCTACTTGGGTCCTGTCGGACCCCTTATGCCCGACCAAAGGGTTGAGGTGCATCTGTCTGACCCGGAATGGGTCTGGGAAGACCTTCCTAGCCCAAAATATCCTTTCAAGGGGTTTTCTTGGCCTAAATGGTCTAGTGGGTCTACGACCCAGTTTGATATGGGCCTAAGTAGGGTTTTAGGACTCGATTGAAATTAACGAATTAATTTGATTAATTTAATTTTAGTTTTAAATTTAATTAATTAAAATTAATTAAAATTAATTTGGGTTTTAAAATTTTAATATTCTAAATTATTTATTTAATTTGACTTGTAAATTAAATTAACCTTTTAATTTAATTATTGGTTTTAAAATTAAATTAAAAATGGGAACCATATAAGATAAATTATTTTGATTAATTTAAATTAATTTAATTTATTTCAATACCCTCATATTATTTAAATATATCACAATTTAATTTTTAGTGTATGATTACTCATTTTTACCGATTGGTCTTGAGATAGTGATCGAGTCATGTCTAACTAGATTTTAAATTATTTTTTATTGTGTGTGATGATTATAATAATTAGGTAATTAAATGGTGGTATTTACATCGTCTTATTTTATTCAAATATGTATAAGGGCTTGGGCATCCATTTCACTTGTTGTACATTAAACTTCTAGACCCCCTTGTCTGCAAAAAATTATATTTTTACATAGACGACGGCGATTTAAGATGTGGACCCCACCACGTTAAGGTGTTAATCCAAATGATAACCTATTACATTGCACTTGGGGAGAGATGAGTTTTGAGTTAGGATTCAACTCCGGTATGGAACCCCCTAGGTAAATATTGATCTGTTATGGATAAATAATATTTAAATGCTCAAGACCAGTCAGATGGATTAATTTCTTTTATCCATTGTTTAATATTTTATGAAATTTCATGATTATTTCATGATCACATAAAATAATATACAAGATAAAATACATAAAATTATGAAGTATGTTTTTCTATTTCATTTGAAGTTGTGAGCATGAGAACAAAGATTGAACATATCAAATAGAAATTGATTAAATTTTTCACGTAATAAAAAAATCATTCAAATAAATATCAAGACCTAAAATATTCCATTACTCAAATTTGATAAGAACTCGATGTTCAGGGTGTTTTTCAGTCAATTTTGAGAGTGTCTCCTACTACTAGGGAGTTTGTATAAGAGTAATAGGTTTAATTGGATAAATGTGGTAGTAAAGAAGTATTCAAATATAGCTTGATATCAATTTAGAGGAAATACATTGAAGGAATCATGTTATTATTCAAATAAGTTAGGAATTTACTAAATATTTTAATGAACCATGAGTAAATGTGGTTGGAAATCCTATAGCCTACCAATAAACTCTCTATGTAGTTCCATATCCAAATCTTTAAGACTATAAGGAGTAGTTTCAAGGATCCTTTCCACTAGAATACTCATGCAACAAAGTATTCTGAATCAAATAGTGAGATCTATTTTGGTCTGATAAAATAGTGGGAGAAATATAAATGATATAATAGTCAATTTATCATAAATTTATAAAAGGAAACCAAGATAAATTACTAACTTCTAAAATTCTCTTATTGTAGTTATAAAATGTAAATCACAATCACCACAAGTACATTATCACTGTGATCGATTTTGGATAAATAATATATATTTACTGGCCATAACTTCTAAGAGGGGTAGAGGCTCTTGCACAGAATACTATTCTAGGAAAGGAAGCTTTATGTGCTAGAATCCTAAGTTCCTATAGATCCTCCTTAAGGAGCAAGAACAGAGGATAAATAAAAATGTAAAAGGCATACATATGATTCACTAGACGTTCAGTGCATCATGTTGTAATACATGTATAGTCAATTGTAGAAAATGAATAAGTATGAGGATGACTATAAGATGTTAACTCATATCCTATAATTATATCAAGAGATATCAAGGAAAGAAAGGTATGAGATTTCTATATACTTTTATAGGTGCATGTTAGTAGAAGGAAATCAAGTGGGACCTCATGTACTCAATATGACCAGGTATATTTAGAGGCTTGAATCCCTTGGGTTCAAATTAAACTAAAAACTCGAAATGAATCTCATTATTTCGTCAACCAACAAGATTTTTGACATTAATTATTAATTATAAGATGAATATAATGAAAAAGTATGTCCTAAAACTTTTGTATTTAGTTTTTCAATATGATGTGGATATAAATAATACCAATTATTCATTCCTTGTAGGGAAAAAGTCAAATAAGGGAAAGGATAATGAGTATAAGGACAATTCAAGGCTGAGGACACCTATGAACTATCCTTCTAAGAATACAAATCTATATAGTAAGTTTAATGACTAGGAGGTTGTCTATATTTTATGTGGAAAGAAAGGCCACTAGAAGAAAAATTGTAATGTTGTGAAGAAGAAGAAAGGTGATGCTTATACTTTAGGTATTATTGTCATTGAATGAAATCTATCATTATCTATATGTTGTGTATTGGATAAGGCATTTAGATCACACATATATATTAATAAACATGAACCATGTAGATTCAAGAACATTAAAAATGGAAAAGTTGATCTCTGAGTTTCAAATGGTGTAAGTCTAGAAACCTTGGTAGTGGGATATTATCATCTTACTTTTCCTAGTTGTTTGGTTCTTCTGTTAAAAATTTTATTACATACACTCTTTCACGAGAAAAATAATCTTAGTTTCAATTCTAGAAACTATGGGACTTTATTTCATGTTCAAAAATAAATGTTGTCTCATTTTATAGGGAAACATATGTTATGGTATAGTGCATCATAAAAATAGATTATACATACTTGAACTCAAAAATTCGGTAATGAAAATCAATGATAAAACTAGTGAGCATGACTGATATAACACCGGCCTATCGAATGTTAGTCTAGGTCATGTAAATAATAAGTGATTATAGAAATTACATCAAGTAGAATATTTATACTCGGCTAAGTTAAAACCGTTGGATGCATGTCACGCTTGTTTACATTGTAAAATCACTAAATCACCCTTCTCGGGGAAGGAACTAAGAGCCAATTAATTACTATAATTCATTCATACTGATGTATGTGGTACATTTGTAGTATAGTTAATGGGTAGGATTTAATACTTCATCACTTTTACTGATAACTATAGTAGGAATGAATATATTTACTTAATGTAGTATAAGTTATATTACTTTTTGATTTTTAAGGAGTACCACTATGATGTAGAAAACTATCTTGGTAAGATTATTAAGGAAACCTACCTAGACCAAGGAGGATAGTATCCTAACCAAAGATTCCATTAATCACTTGAATGATTGTGGGATAGTATCCTAACTCATAACTCCTTCTATGCCACAGTGAAATGGAGTTAAGGAAATAAAAAATATGACTATTCTAGATATGGTTAGATCAATGATGAGTTATGAAACTCTTCTATTATCTTTTTGGGGATACGCCATGTAGACAACAAAATATACACTTAGTCGAGTACCAAATAAATATAAAAATGTGATTCTATAAGAGTTATGGTGTTGAAAGAATCCCAATATTTCAAACATACTTGTATGGGAGATTTGAGGCTTCTGTCAAGACTATACTGAGTCACAAATTAGCGTCCATAAGCATGAAGTGCATATTGATAGGTTATTCTAAGAAAAAAAAGGTTATTACCTATCTAACCCTTCAAGTTCAAGAGTGATTTTGGAAATAAAATCCATATTTATAGAAAGGGAGAACATTTACAATGGAAATAGTGCGACCCATACTGACTTTGATAAAGTTAATTCTTTGGATGCACAAAATTTAATATGAGAAAAATCTCCACAAGAGACTGTGGGAAATGAAGAGGTTATTGAGACACATGTACCATGTAGCTCTACCCATGAGGTTAGAAAACTAGATCATTATGGTTTTATTTTCACTGATTCCAGTGACACATTACGCCTTAAGGATGATAGCCTTTAACCTATAAGGACGTAATAGAAGGAAAAGATACTACTAAATAGAAAGAATTCATGCATTCTGAGATTGTTTCCATCTACCAAAATAATTTTTTTTACTTTTGTAGACCCTCCATATGATGTAAACCCCATTGGGTGAAAATGGTGTTTCAAGAAAATTCTGGGCATGGATGGTAAGTTTAATACCTATAAATAAATTATAGTAGTGAAGGGCATCAGACAACAATAAGGCATTAACTATTATGAAACCTTCTCACTGATATCAATGCTAAAATAGATCAAAATATTTCTTGTAATAACATCCTTCCATGATTATGATATTTGGAAAATGGATGTCAAAATAGCTTTTCTAAATGGGAAGTTGGTTTAGTATGTCTATATGACTCAACCCGAAGTTTTTTTTTGGTAAAAGGATTCAAAAACGGTGGAAAAGATATAGTGATCCATTCATTGGTTGAAACAGGCATCACAATCATGGAATGTTCATTTTGATGTGTCCATAAGAGAATCTGGTTTCATTAAAATGGATATTAAGACTTGTGTCTATAATAAGGTTATTGGGAATTTCATATTTTTAGTTATATTATATTTTGGTGGTTTATTAATTATGTGAAATGAAGTTCAAGTCTTACATTTAGTTAATACTTTGTTAAATGAATGCTTCTCCATGGAAGAGTTAGGCGAAATACCCTAAATTATAGGGATCTATATCTCTCAAGATTAATCTCATAGGCTACTTGGGCTAAGTCAAACTACATATATTGATAAGGTACTCAAAAGGTAAAATATGGAAGAAAATAATATAGGGTTTTTCCTATATAGCTTGGTATCAATATATCTAAGAAAATGTGTCCACAAACACAAGATGAGATTGAAATAATGTGTACAACACATTATGCATTGGCAGTGGGTTATATCATGTATTTCATGACATGTACTAGGTTTGATGTTTCCATTTATTTAAGTGTGGTTAAAAAATATCAAGCTAATCTATGACTGCTACACTGGGAAGTTGTCAAAACAATCCTAATGTACTTGAGGCATTCAAAAGATATGTTCCAAGTGTATGGAGGAGATGAGGAACAAGTAGTGATAGGATAAACTAATGTTAGTTTTCATATAGATCATGATGATCTAAAATCATAGTCATACTACATCTTTTGCTTGAATGGTGGTTTAGTGAGCTAGAGAATCTCAAATAAATATGTGGTCATTTATTATATAGTAGAATATTAGTATATAGTGACTTTAGATACAGCTAAGGAACCATTAAAAAAATTTATAAACAATTCCAAGAATTATCACATGTTTTTACATGCAAAAACCCATTCAAAACCATCTTTTAAGATCAATTGCACCACAAACCCACATCAAAACATAATTTGCAGCCCTTTAATAATTTAATAAACTAATTTCATTAATTTAAGAAACACTAGCAAGTGAAAAAATATGGGTTTACACTAAAAACACACCCCATTTCATATAAACAAGTCACTGAAAAATCAAACGCATATTAAAAACTTTTAAAAACTAATTTTTCATCACACGTATTAATCAAGGAACGTACTAAATTAATTAAACAGAAAAAATAATTCACCAAATAATGTTTATACATGTAACAACCTACCTTGGGTGTAAAAATCCCCAACAAATTGGTGTGAATATTCAACCAAACCATAATAAAGAAATAAAAAACCCCAATCTAAGAAATCGAAGCCCAAAAACCCAAGACTAAACACTAGAGATGAAACCCTAGCTACTAGAAAATTAGAACCCCAAGAAAGAGGGAATAAATCATAAAAATAAGGATGAAACAAGGGATAAATCCACTTAATTGATGAATCCTGAAGTTTCTAACATAAAATCCCCTTAAAATATAGGTTCCAAGGGATCTTGAGAGATCTTGGAGACTTCATACAGTTGAAAATCCTATGTGGGGAAGAATATGGGAGGATTAGGTTTAATTCTAGAAGGAAAAAAATGGTAAATACTAATTTTTTTAATGATGTGGATATATTTCAGGGTTAGTCAAAATGGTTTAGTAATCCATGTGCATTCTCTGTTCAGAGCACACAGTAATCTAGGTCGAGGCGCATGGTCATGTGGTAGTCATACGGTATGCTCTGGCTTATACCACACAGTTACCTAGGTTGGGTGCATGGTTTACACTAACTATGAACCAACCATGCGCCAGGCTCTACACACCCAAAAACCTATATTTTTCTCCCAAATTCATAGGGGAACATAGGGTAAAAATATAGACCAAAAAAAAGAAAAATACTTAAAAGGGAAAAAATGGATGTGACAATTCTTCCCACCATGAAAACATTCCTCCATGGAAAGTCAACCTAATTCTTGATCAGACAACAAGAATGGATACTCTTGGTCAACCAACGATTTCCAGTCCCATGTCTCATTAACATCTTTCCCATAATTCCAAAGGACATGTACTAATGGAATAGACTTCCCACAAAGAACATTCTCTTGGGAATCCACTATTCACACCGGTCATCCAAACACTGATAAATTGAGCTCTATCTCCAACTATTCCCAATTCAACACATGGTACAAATCCATATTACATTTCTTTAATTGAGATACATGTTATACATCATGAATTTATGTCAAATGAGAAAGAAAACCTAACATGTATGCCTGCTTTCCAATCATCATGTTTATTTCAAAAGGACTGACATACCCCGGTGTCAGTTCTACCTGCATCCCCAAATGAGGATGGCCCAAGATAGGGGCCCCTTCAAGAACACTTGATAACCCATAGAAAACTCAAGATCTTGATAACTCTAATTATAATGAAATTTGTGGGGACTCTTTGTTTTCATTAACTATTTCTTGATCAATGTGAATTTTTCAAACATCTCCTACACAAGGCATGGTCCCAAAAGTGAGGTCTCACCTACCACATCACAACATAAAGGAGGCCGACACAACCAACCATAGAGTGCCTCAAAAGGAAAATTCAAATAGAGGATTCGTAACTGATATTATAAGTAAACTCGACCAATACCAGATGGCTATCCCATGATCCTCTTAAATCCAAAACACATTCATGTAGCATATCTTACAGAATCTGATTTTCCTGCTCTGTCTAACCATCTGTTTGAGGATGGTATACATTACTCATATTAATATATGACCCTAATGACTTCTGAAGTCCTTTTGAGAATTGAGAGGTAAAATGAGGGTCTATATCTAAAAAAACTTCTGATGGAACCCCATGAAGCCTTATGACTTCCTAAAAATACAAATAGCCAAACTCATCTCCTTTAGATGTATCTCTAATTGAAATAAAATGGGGTGATTTTTTTAGATGATAAATCACCACCCAAATGGCGTTCCTTCTGAGAGGAGTACAAGGAAATCCAATAATGAAATCTATGGAGACCTCATCCCATTTCGTAGTAAGAATGGGTAACGGGTGAAGAAAACCCGAGGGTCATTTATGTTCTTCTTTTTTAGTGTTAATATATATAACACCTTGATATAAAGTCATCTATGTCCCTCCTAATTAATTTCCAAAAAAACTACTTCCAAATATCTAAATCCATTTTGGTAGCTCTAGGATGAATGACCCACTGAGATTGGTGGTTGTCTTGCACCAATACCTTCCTTAGAGATAACGACACCACAAAATGGACCTTAAAGAACAAGGTTCCATTGGGAGATGAGGACCAATTAGAAGATGTCTCCTCACCATGGTGACATTTCATAGACCACTAAAATGACTCATCACTGGGCTGATCCCACTAAATCAAATCCAAAAGAGAAGGAGTCAATTTAATGCTTTCCAATAATGCACCACCATTGTGCTCCTTGGTTTCCAAGTGTATCTGGAAAAAGAGCCCCATCAAGGTCGACTTATCACTGGACTTCTTTAAATCATGCATTGGCACTTTTATTCTCATGTCATCAGCCAAAAAAATACCCTTTCCTATGGTATAGATGATATCAAAGTTGAATCCCTACAAATAATCTATCAAACATCAGTGCCTCAAGTTTAAATATTTTTGGGAGAAAATGTATGATAAGCATTTATAATCAGAATAGACCAAATATTTATCCCCAAAAAGATAATTTATACCTGTATTTAGGGCATGAATCACCAATAATAACTCCAAGTCATGGGTCTGGTAATTCTTTTTATGAGGTTGGAGTTGTCAAGAACCATATGACACCACGTGATCATCCAACATCAATATGCACCTGAGGCTGATACCTAAAGCATCAGAATAAACCATGTATCCCTTTCCCAAATTTGGAAATATCAACATGGGTATGGTAGTCAACCAATGTTTCAGCTATTTAAAGGATTCCTGACATTCGGGGCTCCATTAAAACTTCACCCCTTTCTGAGTGAGCACTGTCATGGAAGAAGCAAGTTGTTAGATGTATCTAATAAACCGCCTTTAATAACATACTAGGCTGAGATAATTCCTGATCTCAAACACATTATTTGTGCGATCCCATGAAATAACTACACTGATCTTCTTGGGGTCCACATAAACTCCTTTCTCTGAAATCACATGACCCAAAAACATCACCTCCCTGATATAAAAGATGCATTTTGAAATATTTGCATAAAGCCGATGATACTATTTATTTTCCAACATGATCTTTAAATTATGATTAGGATCTTCCTCAGATCTATAGTAAAGTAGGATGTCATCCATGAATACCACAACAAAGGAGTTGAGATAATGTTGGAACACCCGATTCATGAGTTTCAAAAAAACCATTGGAGTATTTTTCAATCTGAAAGGCATGACCAAATATTCTAAGTGGACATACTTACTTCAAAAATCTATATTTATGATATCTTCCTCTCTCACCCGAACTTGGTGGTTACCCGAACACAAGTCTATCTTGGAAAACCACTTTTCCCACTTCATTTGTTCAAACAAGTAATCAATCTGAGGAAAATGTTATATATTCTCAATAGTTGACTTTTTTTAACTTTTGGTATTCGATGCAGAACCTGATGGATTCATCAACCTTCTTGAAAAATATAATAGGTGAACCCCAAGGAGAGATGCTTGAGAAAATGAACCCTTTAGATTCCAAATTGTATAGTTTTATTATTAATTATCTCTATTCGGTGGGGGACATATGATATGAGGGAAGATATATCAACTGTGTTCTCAGTTCCAAATCAATTGAGAACTTAACATCCCGCTCAAGGTGTAATTTTAAAAAATCATCCAACAATGGAGGTAATTCACCCTTAATAGGACCACCACCATCCTCTGGTTTTTAGTGCTGAGAACTAAAAAACCAGATTTCCCAACTTTGGGAGTGGAGGTCCCACATGACCATACTAAAGATCCAATTCCCACAAGAAATACCATAGGACTCCCATCAGGTTCCATGAAAATCACCCACTTCCTATAGTAATCATTGTTCAATTGGAAGTGAACCATCTATTCTATTCTAATAATCACATAAAAATTTATATATTTAAGATCAGAAAATCCCATTTCATCTCAACCCCTAACACGAAGAGTGCACACAACGGTCACGTGAGACCCTAATTCTTCCTCTTACCCAGTGGTGTCCCCAAATCCATTGCAAATGACATCAGATTAGTTGTAAAATTGAACAGGTTCACAAGATAGGAATATATAAAATAAAGAGACGAAATAATATCAAATTAAACAACTACTATAGAAGATACAATCAGACTCGTGCCTTGAACTATCAAGGTCCCTACATCATGTCCCACAGGTGCCTGGTCTATAACAAGAAGATTCCTAGTCTATTCCTGATAATTACCACTCGCCTTTGGATCTTTCATGAACTGGCTCTTCCCATAAGAAGATCTGGTACTACCACCATGACCACCAAAATGAAATACCACCATCCTAGATGGATCTTACTAAACTGTCACCCCCTTAGAAGCCACATGCCATGCCCCACTCTAGTATGGGTGGGCCTCCCAGAAATAATATGAAAATACCCCTCCAAAACAATGACAAAGCCTTGGAGGAGATGTAATTGCAGGTTGGATGTGTTCTATCCTCCCCCAATGATGGCATGCGATAGACCCTGCATCACAATCTATAGATGATGACTTCCTTGAAGGATGGATTGAACTAGCACCTCATTGTTTCCCCGATCATCATGCTTCCTCTTCTTCTTGGATGAACTTCCACTAACTAGCATTTACACTGCCCCAGAGGAACCAAAACTACCCTTTTGGTCAATCTCTACCATAAAAGCTTGATCAACTACCACAAAATAGGTATTTATCTTGCAGAATAATACCTAAGAATATATCTCCAGCCTCAAACCCCCTTTGAACCTATGAGCCTTAATCTGATCATTATAGACTATTTGAATTGTATATTGGACTAGTTTGAAAAAACGGTTTGCATACTCCATCACTAACTGATCCCCTTGAAGTAGATCCATAAAATCATGGGATCTATCATAATCCAATACCTTAGGACAATACTGGTTGTTGAATATATCCTTGAAGTCCTTGCATCTCATCTTCTCATGACTCCCAGCTTGAAGCATTTAGTCCCACCACCTTTGACTAGGACCCTAAAATAAGAATGGGGAACACATTACTCTTACTTACTCAAGAGTTTCAAGAAACTCAAACAGGTGATTGATCTTTTCAATCCAATCCTCCGCTTATGGAGGCTCTGTGATACCCCATAAAGTATGAGGTTTGTTCTTGAGAAATTCCTAGGATTTTTCCTTCCTAATACCAGATTCATCTTCTCAATCTGGAGCAGGATCAGGACCTTCTCCCTTTCCTAGAGCCTGGATATCCTAGAACACATTTTCCACCAACCTCTGATCAAGAGGTGAGGGAGAAATATCTCTGGATTCCTTACATGGGTGCAAGAGAGTTCTTCAGGTAGACATGTTGATACAAAAATAAATAGTCACAATAGAAAATATTAATACAACACTTTGAAAAAATATCAGCAATAACACCAAATGTAATTAAATTAAACCTGTTACAACAATAAAATGAACAAAAAAATTCACCCCCATCTAATGTCCATGTGCAGTCTGCAGCCTGCACATCCCACCTCGAAGAGATTTCAAACAAAAACCCCAACATCACATGGCGACTTGAGGCCTTTCCCAGGGGGTTCTATCCATGCACCCTACTCGCAACCAAAACTTAGAGTCCCAATAGTTCTAGCTCCTATCAAACCAGACTCATCCTAAATAAAATTACCCAAAGAGATAAACCTCCTATGATACCATTTTTTCATGTACGAAGCCGGGTTGTCATTCAAACCGATGCTAGACCCAGTTCGTGGCAAGGCCTAAAAGGAATTCCCTATCCCCTAGCCTGACACAAGTTCTTGGGTATCATAAATAAGTTTGATATCGATTTACTTGAATTTAATAAGCATAAAACAACTAGAAATTACTAATAAACCAAATCCAAACATTCAAACTAAACAAGCCTTAAACAATTTTTCAGAATTGATTTACATAGTTTAAACCAAAAACCTAAAAGGGTACAACAAAAGGATCCATAATACAAACTCAAAAACCCCCATATGTTAAGGGGAATCACCCTCAATCTACCTCTACAATACCGCACAAATAAAAATAGCTAGAAACATGAACCACCATCTCCAAAAGCACTACCCTTTCCTATGTCAAACATTACCAAGTCTACTTACACCCAAAGGTGTAAGTAGGGTGTGACCCTTAGCCCAGTAGGATGCCACCCAAAAAAATATTCCATACTATAAAATTATAAGACAAATACCATGCAATTTTCATAAAACTAAATTCTAGTAATGATTTTAAGGAATGAAACATTGAATGAGAAACAGTTTTTAAGAAAACAAATTAATGAAGAATCAATTATAAAGAAATAACACTTGATTCTAAAATTCCCAACCAAACATACCATATTCTGATGGTAAGAAAAATATAACCAAATAGGAAAAGTCAGAGGAAACATCTCTAGGAACAAGATAGAAATGGTAAACAAGGTACATCATATCTCAGTGAAATGTGGCATAGAAACGATGACCAAATGGGTTCTCATGGATGAGCCACTATTAGGGAATTCACCCACAACCTAGTGGTCTCCAAAAAAATATCATTATTTAGTTAATTTTTTATAGTCAATCCTGCTAAGTGAAAACGACTCATATCCATTTCTGAATCACTAGAATACTAGTCCTATTCCACCCACATAAATACCCAGGCTTCCATTTTTGTGCTCAATCAAGTTCCAAATATCACGGAACACCACTTTCACATCAAAATTGCATTTAAAAATTATACACACGACAAAATAGTTTGAAAAAAAAATCACACCTTCCATATAATTTTATAAACCATTATGAAAATTTTATAAACAATTCTATATAGTGTCACAAGACTTTATACACAAAAACACATTAAAAATCATCTTTCAAGATTAATCATGCACCAACACCAGACAAAAAAATAATTCACAACCCTTTAATAATTTAATAAACTAATTTCACAATTAATAAAACACTAACAATTGAAATAATATGTGTTTACACCAAACACACACCCCATTTCATATAGACATGCCACTTTAAAATCAAAAACATATTAAACTCTTTCAAAAACTAATTTTTCACCACAAATATTAATCAAATAACATATTAAATTTATTAATTAAGAAAAATAATTCCCCAAATAATGTTTATAAATTTAACCACCTAACTTTGGTGTCAAAAACCCTAAAAACTAGTCCGAATCTTCATCTGCACCTAAACCACACAACAAGCATGCAAGAACGAATCCTAATCCAAGATATCAAACCTGAAACCCAATATTAAACCCTAGGTATGTAACCCTATATTCTATAAAATTTGAACCCCAAGAAAGAGGGAAGAAACCCTAAAAATAAGGAAGAAACAACAAATAAATCCACCTACATAATGATTCTTGAAGTTTCTCCCATCAAAACCTCTTTAAAAGTTGGTGGTGAGGGAGCTTGAGAGATCTTGGAGACCTTATATGGATGAAAATCCTGAGTGGGGAGGCAGATTTGTGGATTAGGTTTAATTCCAGAAGGGAAAATGATAAATATCCATTTTTTGATGAGCAAGATAGTTCACACTATTAGTCTGCACAATTTAATAAATCGTGCAACACACATGTACATGATCTGTCCAGAGAGAAAAATTACCTAGGCTGAGGCGCAAAGCTGTACGATATCCATGTGGTAGGCTCTCCCTTCTACCACACAGTTACCTAGGTTGGGCACACTATTCACACTAATTGTGCGCCAACCATGTTCCTGGGTCTGTCCACCCAAAAACCTCCATTTTATCCAAAATTCTGAGGTGAACCAAGGGGAAAAAGTAGACCAAAAATAAAAAGGAAATTTTCCTAAAATGAAATACATGGACTTGATGCTATATTTATTCTTCAAATTTTATATAGTTAATAAGATTACCTAATTTATGTTATACCCAATAAATGATTCATTCTTGTAAATAATAATGTAGACAATTTTTTAATCCATATAAGAACACTCACATGATAAATACTTTCTATGGATTATTATAAGTTACTTATAGCCACAAAGAAGGAATAATTTTTACTCCAATTTATATAGATCAAATTGTTGAGAGGTTGGTCAAGAATGAGTTATAATATTTTATAATTGGTTATTTTGGTTACAACTGAGTACTGGTGGGTCTAATAGACTGAGAAGAAATTACATTATCGTGTCTTATAAAACCATTTATTATCATCATGTGTATTTTGGATCCTTAAATGTGTCTCACATTTCATCAATACTGAGTGAGGTTGGATGGACCAATATAATTTTTAGTTTCATGTGCTCCCCTACTAGGAGAACCACATCACAAATCTCACCGTGGTGGAGAGACAAATTCCTAGGTGGAGATTTCCCATACTATGGATAGGGAGTGACTCATGAGAGTTTACCTACCGGGAAATAAATGGAGATACCACATGGTTGTGTAGCCATTTATTACTATAAAATGGTTAGTGATACTCCACCACACTATGGAATCTAGATGTGGTATTTGGGAGGATCTCTCTATTGAAAATAGATACGTATAACCTCCCTATGGTACTTTATGAAATTATTGTATCCATTTATATCTAGAATAAAGGGATCCCCAAGACATGGATATCCCCAAAGAGTGTTGGGGTAACCCCTTTTCTAAAATGACTAGGTTTCTCCCCATGTTAGTGAACCTTCAGTTATCATTTTAGTAGGAATGGCCCCCCTCTCCAAAACAACCAGGCCATACCATATCATGGTGAAACCACTCTCTACATTTTAGATATCCTATAAATAGGTAACCAAACTATAGAATGGTTTGGCCATGCCATTTTGATACCATCCCCAGTTTATTTTTTATAATGTGGTAGGACTATCTTTTTATGGGTTGACCCCCCTTTAGGAAGTGTTCAGATGGGAAGAGGCTATTCTCAGCTGAATATCCCACTCCCATTTCTCTCACGAACTTCCCTTGATACAAGGTGTCATTAGATATGTTATTTTGGTGGTTTATGGTATGATCTCCCTCAGTTGTATTTTTTTGGTTTCTCCCTTGTTGGCGTTGATTTTGGGAGACTTGGTTAGGAATTTGAGTGATGATCCCACTAGATAATGGTGGAATCGTCCTGCAAAGATGGGACATTCATATGGTGTGGAAAGAGGGAATCCTCAGACATTTTATACACAACATCATATTAAATTTCGATGAAGGTACATTACTGAGTGAGATTTTATAAGGTACTATTTTGAATTAAAGTGAAATAATTATTGAAAAAGCTTTGATTGTGGGGTATTGTTTCCAGAATGGTGTTGGAACTATGTCATAGACCTTCTGTGAGGGGTTGGTTGCTGTTTTTATATGATAGGATTGTTGGGTGAGTTATTATACAATGGAGTCTAATTTAATGATGTTGGATATTTATTTTCAATTATTATAATTTGTTAAAACATAAAATTTATTATAAATTATTATAATTAATTTATTGAATAATTATGGCCTGAGTTAGAACCACATGTGGTAGAGAAGATGCTGGTGGGACTTGGATGAGTTTTTTAGAAACTCAAATAGATGATTTAAAGGGAATAACTTCTTATGAGGTAGGTGGCCTTGACTATACTAAGAATCTTGTTCATTTTGTATATTATATTCATGTTCCATCATTATTATTATGGTCTATATATAGAAAGACTTCTATAATTTCACCATAAAATAGGACAAGATCATTTTAGCCTAATAGTCAACATGAAGTCCATAGCTTGCTAAATTGTTTGATAGTGGAAACTTCGTCGAATGAGTGTCGGTGGTGGAATTTATGGAATGTATAGTGTTGTGTGTTGGATTTTAAAGTAACAATAGGTTTCAATTTGAAAATTTTATCATAAAACATATTTTGAATCAATTAAATTTTTAAATGAAATTTTGGTTGATTTCAAGAATAGACTTTGAAATGGAATTTAAAAACAGTAGGGTTTTACACAGTGTGTTTGATGGGAATTTTAGGAAAGGGAATAATTTGAGTAAGATGTATTCCCTTTTAAATTGGTTTTAAAAGTGTATTTAGACATAATTTTAATGGAATGATATAATGGATTTATTGAGCTGCTTTGGTATTTTTAGAATCATGTAGGTGGTGACCAATTTTCTAAAGCATTAATGATTTTTTATGTAACCCTTGTTATGGTTGTTGTGTGTGATGATTTTTTTGATGTTGCTGCATTATTGTGTGTGTTGTCCAATAAGGATGATTTTTTATCTAGGCTAGGTCAAGTTATGGTGATTTGGATGACCCCTTAAAGGATGAAGATGGTTCTAAAGGAGCCTAATCAATATTGAAGGACATTTTGACTAGAATGATGGGTTTGGGATAAGGGATGGAAATGTAATCAAGGAAAACATATCGGGTGTCCGTGATACAATGTGAAATAGGGGAACCATGTGGGTGCCCTAAAATTATGTTACCTTTGAGAGGGTTGGTGTAATATTTTGATACCAATGATTGAGGTTGTCACCTTAGAACCTGAATATTTGTGTGATCCTGGTGTGGTTATAGTAATGAGGATTGGTCATATATTTGGGAAACTAACCTCAATTATGTGAGATGGGTTTGAATGAATGGAAACCCCTTAAGATATCTGTTATGTGAGATAACCCAGTTGGGATTCATTTCACACCAAGTGTTGTGATTATGAGGTGAATGGGAGGGAGGCACTTACCTATGATAATTTCTATATGGATTTCCAAAGTGGTTACTCAATAATTAACCTTAGGGATTATATGAATTTCATAAGATGGTTACTCATTAATTATCTTTGGGATATGTGTGGAATGAATAGGTGATTGTATGTTATTCATCCTATGTGTCTATAGGAATTCCTTGGTAAATCCCATTAGATTCATCCCTTGAGTCTACATAGAATGACCTGAATACTAGAATTCCTCCTTTAATTCCGCATTAATTCCTTCTCAAACCCCCTTGAATTCATCCTTTAGGTATATATGGAGTGCCTAAAAGATTACCTTGGATATTTATTTGGTTATATATGGATTTATTAGGAGATTACATAGTAATCAACTATATTACTAAGACTGGATTTCCTTGGACTTTCTTCTTGGAATCAACCTCATGTCTATGGTAAAAGGATTCCTTGGACTAGATCCTTGGATATGGATTTATGAATATTAAAATCAGATTAATTTGGTACAAGATTAAGTGGTTATGATAATGGGTTCTCATTCAAAGGTAGGACTGGTCCCCTAGTGTGGTTAGTGTGTCATGTTCAAAGAAACTTCAAAACCTGTCAAAGTAGTTATGGTTGAGGCTTTAGGTGTCTTGGTTAGAACCTGATGACTCAGCATGTATGTGTGTGTGAATTTATGTTACTTTATTTAGTGGGTGTGTTACATGAGAATTATTTCACATTATGTAAGTATTTAATGCACATACACTTCATCACAAAAACACTCATTTTTTAGGTGATTAGGTTTCCTACCGGGTCGTTAACTTAACCCCAACCCATTTACATGTTATGGTTCTCAATATATGAGGGTATACCTTTATATATTTCACCCAGAACATAGTTATTTCATGGATAATAATATTTTTTATGATTTTATTAGGTTTTGGAGTCCAAGGATTGAGAAGTATATGATTTGGGATAAAGGGTAGTTTAAAATATAGTTATTATTCATAATATACTATCTAGTGTTCCATTATTTATTTATATATGATACCAATATATTACCATTATGTTATTTTTTATCTAATTATGTGGGTAGATTTACTACTTTTTATTTTTTTTATGTGTGGGTTCCCTCTTTGATACATATTTTTTGTCTATAGGTTTTTTCGATTCTTGGTGTATAGATGGGTCATATTGATTTTTTGATAGATTTGGGAAATCCACTTATGCCTTATTTTAGAGGAAATAGTCTCCCCATGATTTTTTTAGGCCCTTTACAGTAGTTGGATGCCTCTAGTGTATGGGGTGGTGCACTTGATGTCTAATTGGGACCCCACCGATGTTTTTTTTTCAGGAGATCTGAGTCAGGGTTTCACAGACATCAAATGCATGAATTGATCAATGATTAAAAAATAATTATAATTTTAATGTGACCACCCTAATACAACATGAAATTTCTAGGTATATTGGATGTCATCATTCCTATTTCCAATGACGTATTTTCATTGAATCCAAAAAATAAATCATAATAACATGATGAAGAATGAAAAGTATCATGATTATATCAAAATAATCATAATAAATGAATCCTAAAACTATAAAAAGGATATTTTTATATAAAATTTATAAATTATTTAATAATAATAAACCACCTAAGTATTGAGTTTTTTCTTCAATGTAGGTGTTGATCATTTGAACCTTCATGTGGTTGTACCACTGTTGCGTCAACAAGATCCAAGTGTAATCACTTTAATGGAAATACACACGTTCTCCTTTGATCTCTAAGTGCCTACAATGGTACTATGGGTTCTAGTGTGGTGGTATAGATTATCTTGTATTTTTCACCATTGATTGCTAAAAAATACTTCGGTATTGATGGATTTATTCTTGTTCTCCCATTATTCCTATAGAGGAGGGAGGTGGACAATAATATCATGATATTGATTGAAAACCATAGAGAAGTAATTCATAGATATAATTATCTATAGAGGAAATACTGTTTCACAACGAAATGATTACCATTCATCCAGGAAAATAATATAATCGGGTGTATATAGAGAAAATGTTAGATAATAAATAATTGTCCATAGTCTCCTAAAAATCTATTAATCCTCAAAGAAACAAACATCTAATATTGTTATTGTTGTTATTATTATTATTTTCTTGACTGTTCATAACCAGAAAATAAGAAAACAACATTTTTTAAATAAATAAAATAATATGTATTTAAAGGATATTTAATATATCACTCCCACCATACCCATCAACTTGGTTTTTATTTTTTTCCTCTATATTTACAAAACCTAAAATAATTAATATTATTCATTTTATAAATAAATAAATATACTATTGAAGGCCTTGAAAAGAAATGTTTATTTTAATATTAAACTCACATAAAATAGTGAGTGAATATATTCTATCAACACATCCAGAATAAATATTATTCCTCGATCTAGTGACTAATATTTTTTCCAATAATAAAATTCGAAGATAATTTAATTGAGATTAAGGGAAGTTTGTAAGCCTCTTTCTTGAGGGTGTTAGGATGGGTTTCTGAGAGTCTAATATCATTGTCTATCAACAAGTAAAGGAACCAATAGAAGAAAAAGTTAATGTCACAACAATTAAAACAACATATAAATTCCCAGAGTATAATATAATTCCCTTTCCATTAATATCATAAAAAATGTTTTATACACATTTAATCAACCTATATTCTTGATAAATATTTCTTTTTCTTATTAAAATGAACTCATCAATAAACCATGACCATGAAATTTAGTTTGAAGTTTCCATTTCAATGAAAGGGCTGACATATGAACTTTTATAAATATGGAGACAACAAATCCTTCATAAAATAATTCATTAACAATATATCATTAATGATTCTCCCAATATACACAACTTCATCAAGAATATTTTTTACATAGTTTATTTAAATAAATTTAATTATGTGAAACATGATATGTATTAATAATAATCTTAATGTTTAAGGATAATTACACACATTCACATATAAGAATATCCAATGACATGTAACATGTGGAATTCCTAGTATCGGGTCTTTCATTGTAATATCTATTCTTTGATATTACCAAGTGTGAAATTCAAGAGATTAAGTATCATATACTTATGAGTACTCACACCTAACAACCAACATACTATGTGTCCCATTATAGAATGTTATATTGACCTTAGGATAAAATTTTAATAATGTAATCATTGCACTTTTATGTACTCATCATAGTGGGGAACTACTATAAACCATTAAATGTTATAGATAATTTATTAAATTGTCACATTAAAGTTAAATAGAAAAACAATCAAGGTATTAATTAATATTCAAGAGTATGAATATATAGTAAATCTAATGTATAAAATAATTGGTTTTAGAGAACTAAATCCAATAATTTTCCAATTGTTTATAATATATCCAAGATAGGACAACCTAGGATGGGGGGAAGTGTTAAAATATTTATATATTTAGATATAGTATTCACTCAGTCAAACCAATTTTTAAGTATTGAAACACTTACATATAAGCTAGGTTTAGCTAACATGGATACATAATAAAAGGAAAAAGGTAAATCCAATTAATATACACACACACAAATATATATATATATATATATATATATATATATATATATATATATATATATATAATCTCTTACATGGAAAGTTAATTTGAGAAATAAGGGTTTAATAATGCCACCAGAACACTAAACAAGCTTGCTAAAACTAATTAGAAACCAACCAACTTATGATCAAACAAAAAACAATGATATAAAAAATTAGAAAACTCATTAAATGTAACATATAATATTTTAGAATGTGTGTTTAAGTAATTATTTTTTAAAGTATTTTTTTTCATGTATCACCTAACTAAAAAAATAATATATATTTTATATGTTTTAAATATTAATTTATAATATTGTCAATGAATTAGTGGGTATGAAAAAAATAACTTCATTATCAGATATATAGTAACGAAATAAATTAGTACAAGTATTACTTATGATTCTAATTTATATATGATTTTAAATTTAATAGTGTCACTATGTTTTTTCATATACCAAGACCAAGCTAAATATCAATAAGTAGGACATGAGAGAATTACCTATGAGAGAAGTTCAAGTTCATGTAAAATCACTACAAGATCCTTGATAGTTGAACAACCACCCCTGACATTCAACAATTAATATCACACCCTTAGATCATATACTAAGGTAATGTGTGATTTTTAATTTATAAATTAGGATGATATGCACATTTAATTATTAACATAATAAACCTTATATGTTTTCATTATTATTTTTAGAATAATAAATTTGTATTTTTTATAAAATGTGTGTTTTTGTTAAAGTTATTACTTTATATAAATGATATCAATATAGTTTATTTATGAAATTTATGTAATTATTGGTAAAATAAATTACTAACTTTCATGGAATAATTTAGAAATTATAAGGAACATCAATTTAATTATTCAAGGTTAAATAATATTTTTAAAAACATTGTTTTTATTATATATTATATATGTTTTATTTAAATATATATTTCAAAATTTAACAATTTGAATATAAAAAAGCACATGAGCCTCAACACAGTTGGTGAGGTCTCTCTAAGTGCATCCAAGAGTCCCAGGTTCACAACCAGGTGGAGGCATAATTTCATGTCACTATAGTAGTTACTATAGTAGTTACTAAGGCCTTCCGGCCACCCAGGACATTAGGTCAGTAAGGCTTTCGGGCCAACTTTAAGGCCTTCAGGCCACCTCAAGGGCTTTGGGCTACATGATCAGTACAGTTTCCAAAGATAGACTCTACAAAAAATAAGTTTCCCTAGATGATTATTCAGAGTAGGTGCACTCACCCGAGTAGAACCAATGGATTTGGAAGAATGAGAGGGTATGGATTCGCCATCAGGACCAGCCTGTGCTTGTATAGGAAGCATAACTAGATTTCCATGTGAAGGTGGAGAGCTACCATCATGCTGCAGAATCTAGGGAGGTGCAGTTCCTTGTAGTTATAGTCTGGTTGAATTCCCTAAGACCTTCGGGTCATGTAATATCTCTTAAGCCTATGAGATTTGTAATCTCTAAGCCTACAGTCCTTGTAAGGGTTCCCCATCATCCCTTGAAAGGATGTTATCAAAAATAAATAAAAATGAAGGCCTTTGGGAAATTCGGGCCAATATAAAAAATGAACCTCATTTTTTAATTCATCTTAATGTTAATTTATGGTGAATTTGTGGGATTTTTCTTAAATTGATGTTTTTTAGGTGAATATCGAAACACCCCATTTTTAAAAATACCCTAAATTTTGTGAAATAATTTTGATAGAAGAATGAATTGAAAATATATTAAACCTTTATCTCAACCAAAAATTTATTTAAGCGGTTAAATAATAAATTTAAAACTATTATTTTGAATTTGGAAACCCATGCTTGAATTTTTGGAACCCAAGTTATATTTTATTCTATTAAACTACATTCTTTGTCTAATTCATTTAATTAGGTTTTAAAAATGGTCCAATTGGTTTTTAATTCCTTTTTGAGACATAAAATATTATTTTTTTATCCAAAATAAAATTAATTCTATAAGAATAAATAATTTACATAATTTTTTTTGTAAAATAATTTTCATTATTAAAATGGATTTTTTCTAGAAACCATTTTTTGTTACGTTTTTTCATAATTATATTAGAATAAATATTTATAAAATATGGTAAATAAATATTTAAAAAATTTATTACATATTTAGAATAAATATATTTAAATTTTAAAATAATTTGCATTTCATTTTTTTCAAAATGAATTGTTTTCATGGTAAAATTTAAGTCATCGCGATTTTGGATAAAATGAATTAAAAGGGGTTAAACTAAGGGATGCATCTTCTAATATCACAAAATGAAGACTATTTTTTGTTATTATAGTTTATTTATACCTAAAGACACATTATCTTTTAAATTTGTCTAATGTTTTACACTTTAATATTAAAATGTATTTATATTTTTTAAAAGTTTAGATTATTTACAAGGGTGTCACTCCCCTCACTTATAAATGGGAACCTCATATCCATACATTTTCATGTGATTTTATCACCTTAACTCAACCAATATATGGTAATATAAATTAAAAACTCTCCTCGCTATATATTACAGGTTCTGGTATCACCAAAAGACCAACCTAAGAAGACTTATGGAGAGATCCAATGTAGAATACCCAAGGAATAAGTAATCATCTTATGTGAATTATTTGATGTTACATTCTTATTAAACCTCCTAAAAATAATCTTTAACAAACATAAAATAATAGAATAATTTTAATTAGTATACTTAAATATTATTTTTTTATGGAACAATCATTATCTACTTCGTTTCCATCTAATGGAAAATGAAAATGTCATTGAGGAAAATGAACGGACTACCGGCTCCATGAAGCGATGTATTTTATTTTTCATAACCGCATTACGTGGTGAGTTATAAATATGGATTAAATAAATTATTATTATTTTATAAATATAAACCATTATTTACCTTCATCATCTTAATCCATTGAAAAATGTGAACGTTTATTGTGTGTATATGCGGGTTATCACCTCCATGAATAAAGACTAATATTTTCCAAAAAAATCTATGTCAATGGTTTAAAAAAATTATATAATAAAAAAAATGATAATTATTATGTGATTAATATATTATAAATCATAAAACCATGACCAATATACAAGGACCAGAATCTCTAAACTGAATCATGCATGTAAAACAAAATTGTTGACAAAAAAATATTAACTTAATGATGAAGTGTTAACAAATGGGTAATTGTAAATTCTAAAGGTAATTATATAGAGTAATATAAGTATGAATATAGTTTTTTATATATGTATAAAAAATATAAATTTATTATATATAAGGATATAGTATATAATAAGCAAGTCAGAACATTAGGAAAGGTATTTTCATCATAATTTCACTTTATTAAGATATTTTCTATATTCACCACCATCTTATTTTTTGTGGTTTATATATACTTAACATAAAAGTATGTTATAAAAAAAATTAAGGAAATTTATTGTAATTTACAAATCCATCTATGTTTCTTTCTTTCATGATATTTGGATTCAAAGGATATCAAATCCGTATGGGTGTTTTTAACTCAACTTACTTTCATTGGGATATATTACTTCTCCATTGATTATGTCATGCCAAGATTTTGTGTGTTATGAACCATGATTTTTTATGAGGTATTTACACTTAGCTTATTTCAATTTACATTTTTTTGAATAGTCACTTCATTTATTGATTCCTACTTGAAATCTCATAATATTTGTAATGGTTTCTTATATCAAATTTCATTCTTTGATACATGTTTTGAATTAGGATCCTATATTATATTATATGGTGTATGTAATGTCTATTTGAAAACTAATATCATGAATATATTTTTACCCATGGTGTTTTAAGTTCCTTATCATGTTCTTTTTTAAAGTTTTTTTTATTTTAAAAATTTAAAGGTGATTTATTTTATATCATTACATTAAAAATTATGATGTCTTTTACTAAATTATTTATCCTGCATGTCCATGTTATTTAAATTTTTTAAAGAATTCAATTTCCTAAAATTATATTTTATACTTATTTACCATGGTCATTTTTCTAATGCTGTTATAAAATAATTTTTCATTTATGTCATCATACTTTAATGATTTTTATGATTAATTAGGGATATTTCTTAATTATACCACCCACCTTATTTCTCTATATTTCCTATGATGATGTTTTATCGATGTTTTCATGAAAATAATTTCATTTAACAGGTTAATTATATGATACTTGAATTACGAGGTCTTAAAGAAAATTATGATGAAACTTATTAATTTTTAATGGGTTAATTATGATATCAAGGAATTATGAATTATCTAATGTTATTATGGAATAAATATTTATTTTTTATCATTATGTGATGAGTGGACCAGTTATTGTAATGTTTTGACCTAGGTACCACACATTAGTGCCCTAAACCGGTCAGTAACATGACCCCAGGTGCCCCTCCCAATACGTATAAGGCAACCAACTAGAAGCAAGGGTCTAATATCATTCACGAGGATACTATAAACTCTTAATTAATGTATTAGAATTTAGTAATTAAATAGTAATAAAAAATGATATAGCTAATAACCATAAAAATACTATTATCACATGAATACCAAAATAGGAAATACAATATCCAAAACTAAACAATTTATATTTCATTACAAGAATTTTCAAGTGTCAATACACAAAAAAATAAACAAATAAAGACATTGAAAACTCCCAATAGGGTCCTGAATCATTTCTGGTTCCCTCATACATGCTCTATCCCAACTCATCTATCTAGCATAGGGCCATTTACCTTATTATATCCACCAAACATGAAGTCTATTCAGATACCAATCAGTCAACCCAATTAGGGTGTGAGTACAACTTAGTAATCCACCACCATCAGTGTCTAAAATAATATCCAGAAAATAAATTTTTATGAAGTTGTATAAATAAATAAGTACAATAAATAAGTAAATAATCATCACATTATCAATTATTCATTAATTAACCACATAACTCTTGGGTTATCGATGACAACCGAACTATAAATACCTAATTTGGCATGTACTAGTGTATGGACCATCCATAAGTAATACCACATATCATAATTCCATGGTTACCATTCATCATCTCAATTCATATCATATCTAATTAGAACCATAGTCCAATGTCAATCGCATGGGATAGAACTTCGGGTCGAACACCCTGTGGGTTTTTGGATCCTCTTTCCATATCCCACAACTCAATAATCACATGGGAATTTAGAGCCTCAGTACCTATCCCATACTCACTATCTCATATAGTTATTTACAGCATCATTCTCTATCCCACACTCATTTATCACACCTGGGTATTTGGAGGATCAGTTCATGTCCCACACCCCATTTTTCACACATTTTTATTTGGAGCCTTATTCTCTATCCCACACCTCGTGTATAAAAACAAATTTATCACATATATCACATCAATAAAAGTTAATAAACATTAAATCTCTTATCACATTTCACATCAAGATATACAAATACAACTATCAAAACAAATCATGATTCAATAATTTAATCACATGGCATAAAATGATAAATTTACCAATTAAACCATATAACCCTTTAATACATTAATTAATTCATCAATTAATTTATCCAATTCCCCAATCCAAATATACCATCATTTCCAAAATCACATTATTTTATTAATTAATTCACAAATTAGCTAATTTAATTTCCTAATATCAATATCCAATCAATTCCAAAATAACAAGATCCCATTAATTAATTCTCCAATTAAATAATTCAATTTAAAAAATCCCAATTTCCCATCAATTACACATTCTCACATTCAATAATTATTTAATCAATTAATTAATCTCATTCCACCAATTGAAAAATTAACTGAACCCCATTAATTACCCAATTCCATAGCCCCATTAATTTATCAATCCCACAAAACCTTAATTAATAATATAAATTAATTAATTCTATTTAATAAATTCAATTTATAATATTTCAATATAAAATTTACAGTTATATACACTTAATTAAAATAAAGACTTTGATATTTGAATAATAAACAAACTACCTTAACATCTTTGATGATGCTCACCCAAATAAACCCCCACTTTCAAGTGAAATAACCATCATCATGATGAAGAAAGTTATTTATAATTGAAACCTATATATTAGATCAAAAGAATCAATGTCCAAGAAACCTAGATCTACATCCATCAAAAAAGATGAAAACACCCATTTAGATGATGAGAGAAATATGGGAGAGCAGGAGGAAACTACACTGGATGAGATTATCTTACTAGGAGTGGTTCATATCATTAATCTAGGATTCTAATTGTCAGGAAATGAGGTCAGAAGGGATTGGAATTCATTATGGATTCTCCAAAAATGATAGGAGTTTATTAGGGATGAGTTTTGGGGTTTAAGGATATAAGAAGGGGGTTAGGAAAGTTTTAAATATAATTTTAGGATTAATTAGAACCACATGAATGGTTTCCTGGGAAGGGCTGAAATGTTTTCCAAAGGGTTTGACTATTATAGGGGGTGCATGGTTACCCCTAAAAGAGAACAAATTTTACAAACTATATGCCAATCATGTGAATCCCCTCTATTTGGGTTCTCACGATTTGCTGGGTTTGATGCACGGTTTGGGAAAACTGTGAGCTAACCATGCAAAACATATCCCCCTTCTAATTTTCTCTAATTTCACCAACAAACTTCTCAAGGTAAAACCCATTCATAAATTACTCAAAACAAGGTTAAAGAAAACCTATAATCAATACCAAAAAATCTCAAAAAAATTTCGGTATCTTACAATCCCCCCAATTTATAATTGATTGTCCTTGAGTTTCACTCAAAAGAATCTATAACATTATGAGTAAAATATATCAAGTTGTTGAGTCTATATCTCTTATTCACTCTCCTATGTTTCCTCTCGAACAAGACCATGTTTCCAAAACACCAAAACTATCAGCATGGTCTTCCCCCACAAAACATTCTTACTAGGATCCAATATATGTATCAGACGTTCCTCTAATGATGCATCAGTATCAAGGTCAAAATCATCCACATAAATCACATAAATCACATCAGAAGGGTCAGGGTGATACCATTGAAGCTATGATGTATAAAAAAATATCATTCATAGAACATTACCTCTTTAAAATATCTATTCGGTATTCCATAAGTCTGGTTCTCTCTATAACCTCAAATAGTAAAAAAAACTAGGGCTCTAGCTTTCCCTATCTCTATATCCTTTGGTGACCCAATCTATGTGACACCTAAAGCAATATATGATTTCCATCTATAAACATTGTGGTTCGTTGAAGTCTATAATCATACAAATTATTCCTACTCTGATATGTAGTCATACACTTTCGAATCATCTGGAACTACTTTGGAATCTCCTTCCCGAGACTTGGTCCCAACAGCTTTGAATCACCTTCCTACATCAAGAATATATGTGATATACATGGACTACCATAAACACCCTTGTATGGTTGCATCAATATAGTTTCTTGAAAAATTTTGTTATATAAAAACTCTACCAAAGCTATGTGATTTTACCAAGGCCAACAAAAGTCTACCACACACACTAGAAGCATATCCTCAAGCACCAAGATCATATGCCATAACTACCCATATGTCTATCGGTGGAATGTCGTACTCTATAGAAACTTTGTACCTAACATCTTTTTCAATTCCTTCCAGGTGTAAGAATTAAAATGTGAGTCACGGTTTAAACTAGTACCTGTGGCACCCCATGTAGATGACCTATCTCTTAAACACACATGTATACCAACTGTTCCACTGATAAGGATTCCCATATATGAAAGAAATGTTCTACCTTTTTAAAAAGTTCCACAATCACCCAAATAGTGCCATTCTTCTGAGGAGTCCTTGCAATACCCACCAAAAAATCCATAGTAACTTCATCCCACTTACATTATAGAAGAGGAAATTGATGTAGTAAACCATCAGGTCATTTCTACTCAACCTTCATCTGTTGATAGTTGTAGAATCATTTTATGAACCTAGGAATTTCCATTTTCATTCCTGACCACCAAAACTATCCTTGTAGATCATCGTAAATTTTGGTCGCACCAGGATGCACCACCCTCTTTGAGGCATGAAATTCATGCATCATATCCTCCTCCATACTTGTCAGCACTACAACCTGGTTCTTGACATAGATGATCATATTCATCTATTGTCCAGTCAGAAGGTGACTACTCACATTCAAGGATTTTCCTTATGTAAAAACATTATAGATCCTCATACTTTCTATCTATAATATGGATGAAAAGTATAGACTCCGCTAAAATTTATACAAGATTTATCTACTCCTAGATCTCCTAAACCACAACGTGAATATCATCCAGTAAATTCATCATCTTCCACTTGTTACTGGACACATGAGTGGCCTATGTCTAAGTTTTACTACTTAATTAATCAGTAATATTTTTCTTTTATTGGGCGTATATGCCAGCTCAAAATTAAATGACTTCATATAATCAACCCATGTCAGCTATTAGATATTCCAACATAGTTGTGAAACAATGAACTTCAATATCTTGTGATCATTATTCACAGTGTATGTTTTATCCAACAAATAAATTCTCCACCCCTTTAAAGCATAAAACTCTGCTGCTAACTCAAGTTCGTGCATAAGGTAGTTACATTCATGTTTTCTAAACTACTAAGATGAATATTCTATAACTTTACACCCTTACACAAATAATTATCCAAGACCTATCCCTGAAGCATTACAAAAAACTATATACTCCTCACCTTTCTTGGGTAGGATAAATATCAGTTCCATTTTCAAACACTTCTTTAACTCTTATAAGGTATTCTCACATGCTCCAGACCATTCAAACTTGAGTCCTTTTTTGGTCAAGCTCAATATTTGTGATTCCAAATGGGAAAATTCCCTGATGAATCAATTTTAATATCCTTATAACCCCTTGAAATATGTAGATATTAAAGGAATTCTTGGGATGTTCAAAAGAAGCCACTACCTAAAACTTCTTTGGGTCCACTGAATCACCATCCTCTGAGATGATGTAAAAAAAGAAGTGTATCTGATAAATCAAAAACTGACAATTAGATAGCTTGGCATATATATAATGCACAATCAGTGTACTCAAGACTATGTTAAGATGTTGTGCCTATTTTTAATGAGTCTTGGAGTATACCAAGATGTGATCTATAGACACTACCACAAACTGATCCAGATACAAATGAATAATTCTTCTGATCAAGGCCATAAACACTACTAGTTTGTCTATCAACCAAAACATCATTATGAAAAACTCATATAGGCTAAACCTACATATAAAAGTAGTCCTTAGTATAGCATAATGTTGAACTCTCAACTGATGATACACTAATATTAGGTCAATATTAGATAAAACACTAGCTCCTAAAAAATGGTCAAAAATTTCATCAATGCATGAAAGAGGATATCAAATCTTCACAGTCATCTGGTTAAAATTCTAGTAATCAACCCATAAGAATAGAGTCCAGTTATCCTTCAAAGAAAAAAAACTTGAGAACACCAATTTGACATACATGGATGGATAAACCCCTTATTAATAAACTCTTCTAGGTAAGTATTTAGCACTTGGATCTCCATTGTTGCCATTCTGTATGGTGGAATAAAAACTAGCTCAACCTCCATCATTAGATCAATTATAATTTCCACATCTCTATCATGTCACATCCCTGAGAAGTAATTAAGAAACACATCCTGAAACTACTCCACTATGAGTATCAAGGCATCCTATATTACATCCCTATCATGTAGAAACATACTAGAAACCTGGATGGTGAGATTGCATAGTTGTGGATGAATTGGACCTTCTTGGCCCTCCTCGATATCCCACCCTACATGGTGAATATATTGGTCATCCTTAGGAAATGTAAATTTTAATCTCCTTCAGTAACAATCAATGTGGTCTTGGTATGATACTAACCAGACCATACCCATAATTTGGTTAAAGCCCGACATTTCAAGTCATAAAGATCCAAACTAGAATGATACTCCCCAATATCGAGAGAAAACCTTTTGATAAAATAGATGTCTCTCGACTATACTCCAAAATGTGTGTCGATCGTCATAACCTCACTCAAAAACTATACTATCAGACTCAAACCATTCACATGTTTTGAATATATAAAATAATGAGATGTACCAATATCAAATAAGGAACTATGAATCATTGAAGATAAAATAATAGTACCTCTAGCTGTTGATGGTCCAACCTCTCTATCCACAAGGGTATGAAGAACTACAAGAAACTAGCATACCCCTCCTCTTTATGATACAATCTGTGTTCCCTGAGTTGCACCACTTTTATGATATGTGTGATCATTTCCAAAAGAGCCATGTCCACTACCTTGGCTGGTGTAGATAAAAGTACTCCAACATAATGAATGATACCGTGTAGAAGATACCCTTCCCATAATATAATGTTTCCTAGATTCTACATCATTACCAAGAAATCATAGGTTCCTTCAGAAACTCTATATATTTCCAATCCTACTACAAGATCCTTAAACTACCGGTGGTTGGGAAAATTTTTATTAATGTTACCCAACCTAAGGCACTAGAGGCAGAGTACCTGGGTAATATCCTAAGTAACTTATCCTTACTCTTGGACATTATTCTTTCCCATTATCTTGTCATCATTCTCAAAATGATGCTTCCTAACCTCAGAATACATACCTCTTTATCATCCAGTAGACTCCATGTTTCCTCTATTGGAAGCCTCATTTAGGTTCCCCTTATACATGAGAGCTTGATCCACCTTATAAGAAAACTTTTTATGCCAGAATATTTTAACATGTGACTTAATCTCATATTTATTTATGTCCTAGAATAACCTTGATATTTTTGCCTCATCCCCTTCTAGCACTGGAGAAAAGAATTTCAATTCTATAAAGATACAAACATAGTCCATCACAAACATACTCCCCTAAGTCAACCACATAAAATGAAATTCTCTCTCCTATCTCAGTGTATCTAGATAAAAGTGTTCTAGTAAATTCTCCAAAACTTTCTTCCATAATATAACCACTATCTGATTGGTTTGAAGCTGAACATCACACCCACACTTCGCTGATGCCTGTAACATATAATAAGCTAACTTGACCTAGTTCTCAGCAAAAGTCTTCAAATGGTAAAGTATAGTTTGGATGGAATCAATTCTGAACTCTACTACCCCAGTTCCATCCTATCTAGTGAAATTTAGATGATGCTGTAATTGAAACTCCCATGTAAGTTTATACATACTCCTCAGTACCCACTATGGGTCTCTCTTGATTAACTGTATAGACCTAGAAAAGTTCTCATGGAACTTCCATCCTTCTTCTTCGCCTGGTACTACCGGTTCCCCCTGATCCACTACTATAGGATCATCTCCACCCATGTCCTCTTTTCATCCTCTCAATAATAATCATAATGGATTAATATCTCTAAAATGATAAACATACATCTTAGGACACATAACAATACTTTAACATAATTAGATAAAATATATTCACAATAACCTATAACAACTAATTCCCCCAAACCCCGCAACATGGTCAAAACCAATGGAATATTACTACCCATAACCATCCTAAATCTGGGTCATGATTTAAAAGTATGAAATCATTATCATTACTCTTGTGGCCATTACAATAGTGGGTGTTGAGGCCACGACCAAGGTAGCTATTTCATGAGAAGACAGTCAGTTGGGAGTTCTCCAAGCGGTCGTGGACGTCTCAGTGAAGCAATCAGACGTGGAAATTGGGGTCGAAGATGGGGTAACATAGGATTGAAGAAGAGTTAAGTCGACAAGAGTGGAATATGGAGGTCCCAAGGTCCTCTTAGGTGTCTCATATGCTGATGCATTATGCTCAAGGAGTGGTAACTATATTAGAGGCCTAACAACGGCTTTGAAGGAACCATGGGATGGTATGTCTTTGAATATAAGACCCAGCCCTTGTAATAATGTGGCTATTATTGAGATGGGAAACCGTTTTGATGGTATAAATAATGAGGACCTAGTTTTGGATGAGCAGGAGCAGTCTAGGTTCTCCATAGATGGGTAGAAGGATCTTAAGTCTAGTGATGACAGTACTAGCCAGTTTTCAGATGAAGATGAGGGTGAGCTTCAGGTTCAAGGTGAAGGAATATCAAGTAAGAGGAGGGGTAGTAACCAAAATGGAAATCAAAAACCGTTAAAGGAATACTCATACTTGCTACTCTCTATGGAGACATGGTCAGTGAAGAAATCAAAAGACAAGCTAGGGGCCAGGAGGAGGAAACCATTGAAACTAGTAAGAATAACTCGGCAGGGGAAATAAGCCTGAGGATGACCAGTAGTAACAGGAATAGTAGGGGTAGGAAGGACCTATCCTCCTTGCCACCTACTTTGAAGACTCGATCAGTATGAAAGAAAATAGATGAGAAGTTGGATATGGAGGCCATGTGTCAACTGAAACTGTCTGGTCAACTCGATTTTTCCATGGATCTGATTCTGAGTTCGGATGATGATGTGATAGAGCAGGTGTTGTTTTTCAATGCCTATTAAGAGGACCTGTCCAAGATAATGGGTCAATTCATTGAAGATATTCTGAATGAGGAACAATATTATTGGGTTGAAAAGTAGGACATGATTCTGGTTTGGGGTTTTAACAAGGGGTTGATTAGTATAGAGGAGTATATACAGGTTTGGGATAAACTGTCTTCTGCATCTGAAGACCTGTTAAATGGAGAGCCGTAGATCCAGGTAACCGCTATATCCTGGAAGTTGTTTAGAGATACATTTTCTGGAAGAATTAATTTTTTTCTTCAATGATTCTGCTTTAGAAATTTTTGGATAATTTTTGGTTTCTCACCTTTACATAAATCATTTGAAATGGGGTATTTCATTATCAATTTATGTGTTTTGAGGATAATTTGGGTGTTTCGTTTCAAGATTGTTACATGGTTCCACTTCAAAGGGGGTCAGAGCCTGAGGCCTTCACTTCTTTATGGAACTTGGAGTGGAAGACTGAGAGGGTATGGCTTGAACATCAGTTCTGTGCTTGTGCATATTTTCACTGGACTGTTTGCTGAGTGCTTATGCTTTGGTAGATGGCCTTAACTTGATATAGCTTCTAGGGAGATGTGGAACCTGTAATTTAATTGGATTTTTCTATGCTATTTATTTTGGTTGTTTTGATGGATATAGTGGTTTCTCACTTGCTCCTTCAAAATTTTTTGATAATAAAATACAAAATAATTTTCAGTTATTTATGTCACACAAGCCCAAAAAATAAATTTCATCTACCAACTTACCCAAAACCATCTTTTCCCATGTCTGCCTAAAATGATGCATGTCACAAAATAATCATGAGTGCCTAGAATTATGCATACATACTAAACTCTCATGAAATTATAGGATATAATTAAAATAACATATAAAATCAAAAAACAATAATCACATAACAAAACAAGTGAATCCCTCGAGGTGAAATAACTTTCAACAGTAACAAAAGAAATCAATAACTATAATCCCACCCTAGGTACTTGGATTTTACCCTCTTAAATGGGTTATAAACTACCATGAATGAGAACCCAACCGAGGTCTGAATAATCATATTCTCTTTTATACCCCTCCAAATAGTAAAAAAAATAAGACACTTTTGATACCACTGTATAACATCCCGACCCAGGTGCCACACACCGGCACACTAAACTGGTCGGTTACATGACCTCAAGGGTGCCTCCCCATACGCCGGAGGCTTCTAACCAGTAGTAAGGTTCAAATATAAATTATGGATACATTATACCCACTTTATCAAAGTTCCATAATAATAGAATTAAATAAAAATAATCAAATGATATAACCAATAATTAGAACAATACCAGTATCACATGAAGACCAAAACAGATTGATGTGTAGAAAATTACTATATATCCCCAATTAAAAATGGATTATTATCCTAAATCATTGGAAAATTTAAAATATGTTTTATTATTTTAGATTATGTGAAGTTTGTTATGTACTAAAATGACAATTTTAAATAAAAACACACACTTTTAGTCATACTGGACACACCATGTGTCAGATTAATGTGCAGACAATTCCTATAAATCAAAAATGAAATATTTATAACTTTCCAAAATTATAAATATAATATTACATATTTTTTGTTGTTTTTATTGAATGGAAAATGTTTTGAACTAAAATGTTACTTTTAAACTAAAAACGTTAACTTTGAGTCATATCGACCACAAAATGAGTTAGATTTATATGTGGATTATTCATACACATCAAAAATTAATTATGGATTATTTTACTAATTTATCAATACAATATAAGTGTTTTTTTATTTTTATTTAGTGAAGAACATTTTGAACTAAAATGTCACATTAAAAATTAAATCACACTCTTTGAGCTAGATTGTGAATATTGTGTGTTGTATTATTGTGAGATAGCTCTCTACATACCAAAAATTAATTATGAATCATTATTATATTGTATTAATATAATGAAACCATGTTTTATTGGTTTTGATTTTTAGAAGTTTGTTTTGTAAAAAATGAAAATTTTAAGCCAAATGAAGAACTTTTATTCATATTAGTCACACTGTGTGTTGGATTGATGTGTGGATAAATCCTATTTTTAAAAAATGACATGTATACTTTTTACATAAATTATAAATTAAATGGAATAACTTTTTCATTATTTCTAATCATTACATTTAACATCAAAATATACACTTTGAGTCATATTGGAAACATTGTGTATAATATTTATGTATAGATTATTCATATATGTTAAAATTGGACTAGGATTATTCTTATAAAGTATCAATACAATAAGTGTTTATTTTATCAGTTCTGAATATGTGAAGTTTTTGTTACTAAAATGTCAATTTTAATTAAAAACAAACACTTTTCTTCATATCAGACACACCATGTGTCAAATGGATGTGTATAAAATTCTTATGTATCACAAATGACTTATGGATAATTTCACTACATCATCATGAATATTTGATATGTTTTTCTTATTTTTTAGTTAGTAATACTTATTTTGAACTAAAATGTTACTTTCAAACTAAAAAAAGTCACTTTGAGTCATACTGAGAATATATTATGTCATATTGATGTGCTATTTATTTCTAAATATCATAAATGATTTATGGGCCATTTTTCTAAAGTATCAATACACTTTGAGAAAATATTCTTAGTTTTGAATATGGGATGTTTCTTTTGAATTAAAATTTCATTTTTAAATCAAAACACACCCTTTCAATAATACTTTACACACCATGTATCAGATTGAAATGTGGTTGATTTCTACACATCAAAAATAAATTATTAATATTTATCTTAAAATATTTATACAATCCATGGTTATTTTCTTAGTTTTTATCTATTGACACATTTTTTAAACTACAATGTCACTTTTAAAATGAAAACACAAAATTTTAGTCATACAAGGAACTTAGTTTTTTTATTGACGTGTTATTGATTCCAACACATTAAAAAATTATTTTGGGTCATTTTTATAAATTTATTTCACATATTTTTTTTAAAATGGATAAAATATAATGCATTTTATCACTACTTAACATAAAAAAATAATATAAAGAACTAACAACTATAAGGAGAGAACATTAAATAGTACATAAGTACATCAACCTTGTCCAATACTTCATCTAGAATTTATTTTTATGAATCATTTTGTCCCTATAAAGAGCATATAATGCCTCGACACATTGTTCATAATTTTTATTTAAATATAAAATCCATTTTTTTCATTTTAGAAGGACCAAGATGTATATATGGAGACCTTTGTACACTTTGTAGAAAAACATTTCTTATAGAAAAAAAATTATAAATCACCTCTCATGATATCTATAAAATATAACTAAATATGAATTAGATTAAAAATTATACATGAAATACTAAATGAGTAATAGATAAAATAATAAGAAAATTTATTAAATAAGTAGTACGTAAATAACTATTCATGATATATGTAAAATATAAAAATAAAAAATGTGATAGGATTCCATCTATAAATGATGCCTTCAAACGTTTAAACAATATGTATTCTTTAAACTAGTTTATAAACAAATGTATTTCCTTTTTTGAATACATGAATTATCAACGATCCTACAAGTGTTGAAAAATTAAAATAAACAAATGTTTAATAAATATTTAAAATGAAATGGTAATTATCATAAATATTCCTCTTATGGATTTTAGTTTATTTATGGGATTTGATATTTATAACCCCCTTAGATTTTTGGAATTTATTTTTTCTAATTAATTTAACCTTCTTGAAATTTTTCAATTCATGCAACACTGAATATATTTTATTTTATATAAAATCACTATGTTTGGATTTATTTATATGAAACATCAATTTAATAATGAACTACATGAAAAATAATCATTAGTTTTCTCAATATGTAACACCATGTTTAGATTTCTTTACATGCAATAATGACTTTCCTTGATGGCTTGTATAACACGCACGAACGAGTTTTACCGAACAATAGTATATCATTAAAATTTTATTACTTAATATAATAAGATATAACCTATATATTAAATTAGTAGTTAGTAATATTTTTAAATAATTTATGAAAATATATTATTTACACAAATATGATATGAATTCATATGATACCAATTAATTACAAATTAATATGAAAACCGGTTGAATATAATGGAATATATTAGTATGGCCACAAGGATGTTTTACCCTAATAAATTAAATTAATTATAATAAGTGAGTGAAATTAATGTAATATATATGTTATATATTCAATAAAATAATTTTTATATTCATCCATAGGTTTTCATAGACATAAGAAAAGAACAAACCCAATTTTATGCTTTAAACCCTATATTTTGATAATAGTAGTTACACTAGAGTTTAATGGAGAACCCATTATAAATCCAAATTTTGGAACTTTTATAGATTTAATTTGTCCAAATAAACTGAATATTTGAATAAACAAATTTAAAACTAGTTTATTATAATTTTTTGGTATTTTTATTTAAGGTTTTATTTTTTTAAATGAATAGTTAAAAATACTAAACATTAATTTAAAACATCTTTTTCATATTATTTATTTATAAGGTAAAAATATTTTTTAAATTGGTTTAAAATTTTAATAGGATAATATTTTTATAAATTAATACAATTCATTTAATTTATATCAATTTTACTTTGAAATTGTGTAACTCCTCGACCACAGTTACCCAGAGTCGGTGTATTATTACATAACATTGACATGATATAAGGAATCATGTCCCGAAAGACCAATTAGTTTAATATCCTTGGATGTACTAGATACATTCATATGTTTTACATTAAAACATGAAATAAAAAAATCAACAACATTTTTTTCCATTGACCACACTTATATCCTTAGCCTATCCCTACAGGTCAACCATTAAATACTTCTTCACCTCTTGGGAAAAATAAAACATAGAAATGGGAGAGTTTAGATGCTCAGTAAGGATAACAATAGAGCGGAAACTTTCATAAATAAGCATAATCATTTAAGGAAATGTATAAGACTAAAACAAAAGAATTTTAAAATTAAACTTCAGCATAATATGGAAAAGATAAAATCAAATAATTCCATTTACTTATTCTCATGGATATTCTACTAGTTGAATAATCACATGAAATTTCAATATCCAATTTCATAATGATAGAATGCATAAATCCATACATCATAACCACAGATTCAAGGCCGTGTTCTAAAACTACAAATAAAATTTTCCAAGGCCTTGTGCCAAGACACTAGTTTTTCTCACGAGATCTACCGATGCATCGAGGAGCTATAGCGGTCGCCACACATCACTTACTAAGTCCAATGCATTCCTCATATGAAAAGGTTTAAACATAACATAAAAATTAGTATTAAGACTAGAATATTAAATGTTAACAATTTATCAATAAACCATGAATGGTATAAAAATAACACATCCACAGTAAAACATATCTCAAAACCTTCAATACAATATGGAAGATTTTTATCATAATAAATCAACTTCAAACAAGCTTAAAATCCACCAAAAGGATGTTGACATAGATGAAATCAATGCTTTTTTTAAAGAAATATATATTTCTATTTTGAAATCATTTAAGAGTCATGTAATTATAAAAGAAAACATTTATTTTGAAAACATTTTTATAAGCTTTTAATGGAAGCTTAGACTATATTATAATAGAGGAAAATAACCGCACCCGCCGTATAAGTTAAAAAACATTCATACCTTAATTTTTTTGAAAAGGTTATAAAGTACCTTGTTTGGAAAATTATGGAAATATTACTTTAAAAATACATTAGGCAAAATAAGGGTATAAATTAATTTAACCCATTTTCTAATAAATAGTTAAAATGTTTTGAAATATACATTTTTAAGAAAACACAGATTTAGATGATAAAGAGGTCTCAGTAGATACTTATGAAAAAACAACCTTGGATAATAAAGAGGTTGGTAAATTAACCCTTACCTTGTACTTTTACTTGGTTAAGAGTATGTTAAAATCATGTATAATAGTTAAATCATTATTATTAAATTATAGAAGAACCATATACATAAATATGATATCATATATGACCTTCTAATATTGTTTTGTTAATAATATTTTTGTAGTATCATCATTTTTTGTATTACCTGATTTATTTTCCTTTATATGTTTCGTTATATAAGACATGTTTATTACAAATAGGATGTATTTGATTCATATAAAGAATTATATTATATTCATAAACATTATTTTTAATCATAAAATGAAAATTATTCTTGAATTATTACGATTGGGAATGAATCTCATCGCATTCGTGGAGACGGTAATCCGTACGTATGCACGAGCGACAATATCATTATATTAATGGAAAAATCATATGTAATTGGATGGTATATCATATATACATAATAATTAACATGTTATATTTATTATTTAAATTATTTATACTCATTATTATACCCATCCAAATAATGAAGTGTTTCAATAACAAACTACACCACGACATGGAGATGGTAAGCCGTACTTACACACGTATGGTGACTTTTTCATTTGTAGGATGGATAGAATAATGAATATGGTTGTAAAATATTTATAATAAAATCATAGTATGTATAAGGTACTAGATTTATTATTTTGGTATGGAAATAAAAAAGAAAGATGAAGTGGAAGAAGAAAAGAACTTGAAAGAGGGTGGTGAAATTATTACCTCTACTTAGGGTGTTTCGTTTTGAGTTGATCAAAATGGATCCTTATGTTGGATTTAGGATCAAAGTAAGGCATATAGGTTAATTTTAGGTAATTTTCTAGAATTTTTGGGCATGGGTTGGCCAAGAAAAATGGCTTTGGAGGTTGTAAATTAAGAGAAGGGGAAGTGCCCTTTTTATTAGAGAGGTGAGAGTCACTTTGGGAAAAGATTGAAATATTACTTTATAATAAAATAATTTTCTGTTTCTAATGTCTCTAAAATGAATTATTTCAAGTCTAAGGTGGGTATGGTTCGAAACCATCTAAACCAATAGGTTTTAGACTGGTTTAGGTTGTTATATTAACCTTATTGTTTAGATTTAACTCTTAATTAAATAGTTTGACATTTACCATGTCTCTTTGTATTTTTATATTATATGGTTAATAAACTTACTATAACGAGCCAAGAGAACCCCATGTAGTTAATTATTAATATATATAACCGTATCTAAGTCTTTTTTCTGAACATTATATTTTTAGGAATATTATATCAATTAATAATGTAGTATTTGTTTTTGAAACTCAATTATGTCAATTTTGACACTATTTAGTATTTGATTTTTTTTGAAAGCCATAAAAACATTATCACTTAAAATAAAATTTATTTAAACAAACCTAAAATATCATATAAACCTATAAAATTAGTTTAATTCATCATAAGTCTCAATTTATATTTATTTGGATATTTATATTATCAATTATGTTAATATTTCATTAATAAGGTAATTACTGCATCATCATTGTGTCATTATTAAATTAAATTATTTAATGTCTAAAAATTATAAATAAAATACCATTATTTATGAAATAATTTTATCTTTCTAATGAATATTTATCGTCTAATTTATATTGTGTTTAACCTTATATTAAAAATTGTTTAGTTATTAAACGTTGAATTTAACTCTTTTAACACTTCTTTAAATAAAATATTAATAAATGTCTTAATATAATCCATGTGGACCAAATACGATCATAATTTATTCCTAAAGTTGTTTTTGGTCGAATTATACTTATCTAATAGAATCAGGACATGTTTTAGGATAATTATGATATCATTTTTACCCTTAATTACCCTATTTAATTTTAACTGTGGTAAATAAAAGCCAAAAGTTACTATTCACCAAAAATTATTTGCATCTTATTGAACCACATTTTACTTATTTATATTAACCATGTCTCTTGGATTCTTTAAATTCAACTCATAGAGGTGGTAAAATTATGTTTTATGCAAATTTACAAATTCTCCTTGGAGGTGGTTAAATGATGGAAAAAGTTAGATAAAAGTTTTATATATCTAAACTTATTATAAAATGAATCCAATGAATTAAATTGAAATTATATAGGTATTATGTATCAAATTTGACCTAAATTAAATTTAAATAAAATAAATAATTATTTAAATAAAATGTCGGTTTTAAATAATAACTCAGCATTTTCATTATTCATCAAAAATTTAATGTTTTCAGAAAAATACCAAAAAATCACCCAAAGCTATTTTTGATATTCTAAATTCAAAAAATGAATTCCATTTTGAAAGATAAATTTTTTTAAATTTTCAAAAAGTATGTATTACTATTCATAATGGCTAGTTTTATTGGTTGTGGTATGTTTGAACTTGAAGTTGCGTACAACACAAGTTATTATACTATTCAAAGGGGAACATACTGTGGAAGCTCTGGGTGTTACATTCTCCCCTTCTTAAAATAATTTCATCCTCGAAATTTATAGAATATTACTACATAAAAAGATTCAAGTGGTTCTTCATCATAAGTTCCTCAGGTTCCCACGTTGCCCCTTCCATATTATGGTTTCTCCATAGAACTTTAACCAGACAAGTCGTCCGGTTTCTCAGTACTTATTCTCTTGTATCAAGAATCTTGACAGACTCTTCACAATATGACAGATCTGGTTCTAGTTCAATTTCCTCATAGGTGAGTACATGAGTTGGTTCAGGAATGTATTTTATCAACAATGATATGTGGAACACATCGTAAACAATGGAGAGACTTGGTGGCACTGTCAAACAGTAAGCTACGACCACAAGTTAATTCTATAATTTCAAAAGGTCCGGTGTACCTAAGAATTAATTTACCCTTTTTATGGAATCGTATAACTCCCTTCCATAGAGATACCATAAAGAAAACATGATCTCCTACCTAAAATTACAAATCCTTCCATTGGTTATCGGCATAGCTCTTCTACCTACTTTGAGCTGCTTTGATGTGAGTTTGGATAACCTTCACCTTTTCCATAATTTCCTCAACAAGGTCCGGGCCTATGAGTTTTCTTTCACCGACATCAACCCGGGAAGTTGGTGTGCAACATCTTCTTCCATATAATGCTTCATATGGTGCCATCTGAATACTTGAATGGAAGCTAATATTATAGGAAAATTATACTAGAGGTAAATATTGATCCACATACCTTGAAAGTAAAGTGAGCAAGATCTCAACATGTCTTGTAAGGTTTGAGTAGTCCATTCTGATTGTCCATCGGTTTGAGGGTGGTAGTTAGTGCTCAAACGAAGTTCAGTATCCAATGATTTCTAAAGAATTTTCCAGAATCTTGATGTAAAACGGGGATCACGATTAGAAACAATCAATAAGGGTACACCATGGAGTCTTTAAAATTCATTAATATATAGTCTTGTTAGACATTCAAGTGGAAAATCTTCTCTTATAAGAAGAAAATGTGATAACTTTCTAAGATGATCAACAATGACCCATGTTGAACCATTCCTTCTAGGAGTCTTTGGTAGCACCATGACAAAGTCTATCGTAATTTTATATCATTTACACTTAGGTATGGGAAGTGGTTGCATAAATCCTCCAGGATGTTGCCTTCCAGATTTCACTTGTTGACAAACAATACATCTTGACACAAAACCAGAAATCTCCCTCTTCATGTTGTCCCACCAAAAATGTTCCTTCAAATCTCTATACATCTTGGTGCTCCCAGGGTGTATAGAGAAATTGGAGCTATGTGCATTATCCAACAATTCTCTTTTTAGATCAGGTATGTTAGGATCACAAAGTCTCTTCCCAAATTTCAAAATTCTATCTTCATATATGAAGTCACTCATTCTCCCATCATTCACAACTTTAATCTTCTTTTGAAACTCCTCATCACCAGTCTGAGAACTCTTTATCCTTTCTAGTAAAGATGGTTTAGAAAACATTTGAAAAAGTATTGTGGTTTCACCTTCCATGGTTTTTCCCATATCCATATTTACTAGATTCATGAAAATATGATCCCTTTCAACTCTCATCTTGTTCAAAAATCCATGATACTTTCTACTCAAAGTATCTCCCACCTTATTTTCCTACCCCTGGTGGTAGTGTATAGTGAAATCATAATCCTTGAGTAGTTCAAGGAATCATATTTTTCTCAATTTGAGTTATTTCTATGAGAAAATATACTTCAAACTCTTATGATCAGTATAAATCTCACATTTTTTACCATAGAGATAGTGTCTCCATATTTTCAGAGCAAATATTACAACTGCTAAATCAATGTCATGAGTAGGATAGTTTTGCTCATTAATTTTTAGTTGTAATGATGAATATGTAATACCTCTATCATTTTGAATAAGGACTCAACCAAGTTCTTTCTTTGTAGAATCACTATAAATAACAAACCCATCATTCCTTGATGATAGAGTCAATATAAGAGCATTGACTAATCTTCTCTTCAGTTCTTCGAAACTTTCTTCACACTCTTTTGTCCAAAAAATTTTAACCCCTTTATGTGTGAGCTTGGTTAATGGGGTTTCTAATCGGGAAAAATTATGGACAAAACTCCGATAATAACATGCTAAACAAATAAAATTAAATACCTCAGTTATAATCATTGATGTTGGACATTATTGGATTTCCTTTTTCATAGAAGGATTAACAATTATTCCATACTTAGAGTCAATATATCCAAGAAAAGAAATCTTCGGAAGTCAAAATTTACACTTTCTAAACTTCTCATTTAATTCATTTCTTATAAGATTCTTTAGGATAATGCGATTGTGATTTTCATGATCTTAGTAGATTTTTGAGTATACCAAAATATCATCAATAAATATCACTAAAAAGTGATCAGGATATTCCTTGAAAACTCTATTCATTAGATCCATGAAGACAGAGGGTGCATTAGTGAATCCAAAAGGCATTACTGTAAACTTTTAATGCCCGTACCTAGTTCGAAATGCTATTTTCGGAATGTCCTTCTTATTTACACACAACTGGTGATATCCAGATCGAAGTTCTATCTTTGAAAAATATTGATCTCCATGAAGTTGGTCAAATAAATCATCAATGATAGGTAGGGGATACTTTTTCTTTATTTTTATAGCATTGATCTCCCTGTAGTCAATGCACAAACTCATAGATCTATCTTTCTTCTTAAAAAAAAATAACTGGGGCTCCCCATGGAGAAAAACTTCATTGATTAAATCCTTTATTACTAAATTCCTCTAGATGTTTCTTTATGTTCCACTAATTCCACAATGTCCATTCTATAAGGGGTCTTTGATATGGTACATGAACTAGGAATTAAATCAATGGAAAACACAATTTCTCGCTCTGGAGGATGTCCAGGTAAATCATCTGTAAACACATTAAAATATTCTTTCACAACAGGTACATCCTCTATTTGAACATTCTTTTCCTCACCTATAGTTATTTCATTCTCTTTATCCCCAATAATTGAATTTAGTTGAGCTACTGGGGGTGGATCTAGATAAGAATCAGGTGGTGACGTTTCTTCTCTAAAGATAAGGTAGTCCTTATCATCATCAAGAATTATAACCTCCTTCTTCTTATAATAATTCTTTGCATCTTAGTCTGAAAACCAATCCATTTCGAGGATTATATCAAATTCAATCATGAGTATGATTATGAGATCAGCAGATAAAGAACATTTATATGCCTTAATGGGAACTGATTCACAAAACTTTGTTGCGATGATACTTCCCTTAGGTATTTTGACTAAAAACTCCCTTGTTAAGTCAAATTGAAAATATCTAGTTTTCTTAGAAAACTGGGAAGATATGAAACAATGCGATGATCCAGAATCAAATAAAGCATTGGCTAAACTTGAGGAAACCATTAAATTACCCACCACCACATCTCTCCGAGATTCAACCTTATTAGTAGTGATTGCATAATCATGGAATTTCACCCTTGTCGATTGCCGAGGTCAGTTCCCTTGGCGCTTAGGACATTCATTTGCATAATTCCCCTTTTCTATTCAATTATATCATTCAACATTGATAGCCTATTTCTTCCCCTTTCAATCATGATTTTGGTGGCCTTTTTCACCACACTTGTAACAAACTCCAATTCCCATCAAGAAAGTACCGAGGTGTTTCTTACCACATTTACTGTAGAATGGATATTCATCATTTCCCATCTTCCACTTATTTACATTTCTAGAGTGTTCAACAGATCTCTTGTTCTCTTGCTTTTCTTTGAAGTCGTAAGACTTAGAGAATTCATTTTCTGTCTTGATATCTCATAAGACAATATCTTCAAACTATGAGAAGGATTATGAGGATAATGCTTGACAGAGAAATGGATTTAACCCATAAAATAATCGATCAATATTACTCCTTGGGTTACGTCTATAATCTGCTGCATGCCTTTCTATACTTGTAAAGATAGCCTCATACTTTGCGACATTCTTATACTCCTTTTTCCTCAAACTCAGAAATTGCCTTTCCATATCTGCTCGATGGTCATGAGGAATGTATTTTTCTATGAAAATATCTTTAAACTCACTCTTTTCCATATTTAATACTTCATCATTTTCTTTTGTGTTTTGAAGCAATGAACACCATTGATCTGCATCTCCCGTGAGGCGTTAAACTGGCATGAATTTTTTTCCCTTTCGCTACTCCCCAAAGCATTAAATATTTTCTCTAAGAAACGTATCCATTACTCGGCTACAAATGGATTTGTATTCTCATTTAATGTTGGTGGTTGTTGCCTCATGAATCGTTCTAACATTGATCCTCCGCATTGTGGATCAGGGTGCACCATACGGTTAAGGTTATTATTCATAACCTGAGTGAGTTGTCCCAGTATGGTGATGAGCTAATCAGCACCAGTTTCATCACCAGCTCCACTATAATTATCTTGAGTAGGTGGGAAATACCAACATGTATTACATGGGTTGATACAGTTTACATTCCTTCTACTAGGCTCCATTTCTAAAAAATGGCATCCACTATATTAGTTTATGAATCATAATACATAATTCCAATCTTGTCTAGTAGTTAACATAAATTAAACAGTTTAGGGATATAAAACATAATTATAAAAATGTTTTCATTGTGGAAGTATACACTCATAAACCCTTCATAATGGTTTGTAAATTAAATGAAAATTATCCTAATAAAATCCCCCAGGAGTGTTGTAACAAAGAGTGTATCAAGGACCGTTGTCATGCACCAGTTACCATTTGAGTCTAGCTCAAAGTGGTTTTTTCGAGTTTTACCCCTCGGCACATTTATTCCAGAGCAGCCTCTACCTTCGTGTATCCAGACAGGGATATATTGCTTCGAATACTCAAAAAATCTCTACAATACCAAAATTCAAGGAAGTTTTTTATACTAATCCTCAAAGTCTATCTTAGGGTAATATTCTCGAATCAGAGTTCTTCTAAATCTAGTTTTCAAGGTTTGTACTAAACTTCCTTTGATACCAACTATAACGCCCCGACCCTAATTACCCAGAGTCGGTGAATTATTAAATAACATTGGCATGATACAAGGAATCATGTCCTGAAAGACTGATTAGTTTAGTTGCCTTGGAAGTACTAGATACATTCATAAGTTTAACATTACATCATGAAATTAAAATATAAACCAAAATTTTTCCCCTTTGAACACACTTATATCCTTAGCCTATCCTTTTAGTTCAACCATTAAATACTTCTTCACCTTCTGGGAAAAATAAAACATATAAAGGGGTGATCTCAGATTCTCAGTAAGGATAACAATATAGCAGAAACTTTCATAAATAAGCATAAAAATTTAAGAAAATGTATAAGTCTAAAAAAAGACTTTTAAACATAGACTTCAGAATAATATGGAAAAGATAAAATCAAATAATTCCATTTACATATTCACATGGATATTATACTAGTTTAATAATCAAATTCAATTTCAATATCAAATTTTATAATGATGAAATGCATAATTCCAGGCTTCGTAACCACATTGTCAAGGACTTGTGCCAATAATAAAAATAAGATTTCACCAAGGACTTGTGCCAAGACACTAGTTTGTCTCATGAGACCTATTGATGCATAGAGGAGCTATAATGGGCTCCACCAGTCACTTAATAAGTCCAATTCATTCCTTATATGAAAAGGTTTAAACATAACAAAAACATTCGTATTAACACTAGCATACAAAATGTAAATAATATATCCATAAACCATGAATTGTATAAAAATAACACATCCACAGTCAAAAATATCACAACCTTCAATACAATATGGTAGATTTGTATTATAATAAATCAACTTCAAACAAGTTTAAAATCTATCAAAAGGATGTTGACCTAGATGAAATCAAAACTTTTTTTAGGGAAATATCTCTTTCTATTTTGAAATCTTTTAAAAGTCATATAATTATAAAAGAATTTTTTTTTTGAAAAAATTATTATAATCTTGTAAGGGAAGCTTTGACGATGTTATAACAGTGGAAAATAGCTACACCCACCGTATAAGTTAAAAAACATTCTTACCTTAATTTGGTCGAAAAGGTCATAAATTAACTTGTTTGGAAAACGATTGGAAGCTTCATTTCAAAACATATAAGGTAAAATAAGGGTATAAATGAATTTAAACCATTGTCCAGTAAATAGTAAAAATATTTTGAAATACATTTTATGAAAACACGGATGTGGATGATAATGAGGTCCCAGTAGATACTTACGTAAAAACAACCCCGGATAATAAAGAGATTGTTAAATTAACCCTTACCTTGTACCTTTACTTGGCCGAGGGTACATCAACCTCGTGTATAATAATTAAATCATTGTTATTAAATTATAAAAGAACCATAAAATTAAATACGATATCATATATGGTCTTTTAATATTACTTTGTTAATAACATTTTAGTAGTATCATCGTTTTGGGTGTTAACTGATTCATTTTCCTTTATATTATTGGTTATGTAATCCATGTATGTTATGAATTGGATGTATTTTATTGATATACATAATGATATTATGTTCATAAACATTATTTTTAATCATAAAATGAAAATTACTCTCGAATGATTACGATGGGGAATGAATCTCATCGCATTCGTGGAGACAGTAATCCGTATGTACGCACGAGCAACAATATCATTATATTGATGGTGAAATCATATGTAATTGGATGGTATATAAAATAAAAATAATAATTAACATGTTATATTTTTTATTTACATCAGTTATACTCATTATTATACCATTTCCAATAATTAAGTGTCTGAATAACAAATGACACCATGATCTGGAGACAGTAAGCCACATGTACGCACGTACGGTGACTTTGTCATTTGTAGGATGGATAGAATAATTAATATGGTTGTACCATATTTATAATAAAATAAAAGTATGCATAAGGTACTAGATTTATTATTTTGGTATGGAAACAATATATAAAGTGGAAGTGGAAGAAGAAAAGAACTTGGAAGGGGGTGGTGAAATTATTACCTCTACTTCGGGTGTTTCCTTTTGAGTAGATCAAAAGGGCTCATTAGGATTGATTTATGATAAAATTAAGGAGTATATTCTGAAGTGACAGAAGTTTGGAGGATATTTGGGCAGGGTTTGGCCAAGCCAAATGGATTTGGTGGTGTGAAATTAAGTGAAGGTTAAGTGCCCTTTTTATAAGAGAGGTGAGGGTCACTTTAAGAAAATCTTGAAATATTATTTTATAATAAAATTATTTTAGGTTTATAATGGCTCCAAAATGAATTATTTCTAGGGTATGGTAGGGATGGGTCTAAAAAATCTCAACCAATATATTTTTGACAGGTTTAGGTCATCATATTGACCTTATCTTTTAGAATTAACTCTTAGTTAAATAGTTTGACATTTACCACGTCTCTTTGAATTTTTATATTATATGGTTAATAAACATACTATAACAAGCCAAGAGAACACCATGTGGTTCATTATTAATATATATATCCTTATATAATTCATTTGGAAGAACCTTATATTTTTATGAATTTTATATCAATTAATAATATAGTATTTGTTTTAAAAACTCAATTATGTCAATTTTGACACTATTTAGTATTTGATTTTTTTTGAATGCCATAAAAACTTTATCACTTCGAATAAAATTTATTTAACCAACCATAAAATGTCATATTAACCTATAAAGTTAGTGGAATTCATCATAAGTCTAAATTTACATTTATTTGGATATTTATAATATCAATTATTTTAATATTTCATTAATAAGGTAATTACTACACCATCATTGTGTCATAAATAAATCAAACTATTTAATGTCTAAAAATTATAAATAAAATACCATTATATAGGAAATATTTTTATATTTCTGATGAGTATTTATAGTCTAATTTATATTGTGTTCAGCCATATATAAAAAATTATTTAGTTATTAATCTTTGAATTAAACTCTTTTAACTCTTCTTTAAATAAAATAATAATAAATGTCTTAATCTAATCCAAGTGGACCAAAGTGGATCATATTTTATTCCTAAGGTTTTTTGGTCGAATTAGGCTTATCAAATAGAATTAGGACATGTGTTAGGGTAATTATGATATCATATTTACCCTTAATTACCCTATTTACTTTTAATCGTGGTAAATAAAAGTCAAAAGTTACTATTCACCAAAAATTATTTTCATCTTCTTGAACCACATTTTACGTACTAATACTAACAGTGTCTCTTGGATTTTTTAAATTCAACCCACAAATGCTGTAAAATTAATTTTTATGTAAATTTCCAAATGCTCTTAGGGGGTGGGTAAAAGACAGTAAAAAGTTTGATAAATTTTTAATATATCTAAATATATTATAAAATGACTCCAATGAATTAAATTGAACTTATATAGGTATTATGTATCTATTTTGACCAACAATAAATTTAAATAAAAGAAATAATTATTTAAATTTAAATTCAGTTTTAAAAAATAACTCAGTGTTTTTCACTAGTCATCAAAAATTGAAAGTTTTTAGAAAAATACCAAAAATTTACCATAAGATAATTTCGATATTCCAAATCCTAAAATGAAGTCCATTTTGAAGTATAAAATTTATAAAATTTTAAAAAGTGGGTATTACTATTCATAAAGGTTAGTTTGATTAGTTTTGGTGTGTTTGAACTCGATGTTGCGTACAACACAATTTAATGTATTATTCAAAGGTAAATGTATTGTGTAATCTTGGGGTGTTACAAATTGGGTATCAAATCTTGACAAACTTTTGAATGTTTTTACTTTAAAAACCTGCATTGTTGACCCGAATACAGGATTAATTTTCAATTAATTTATATGAATTCTATTATTCGAATTTGGAAAAATGGATTCAATACTTTTAATGATAATAATTTATAATTTATAATAAGTTAAATTTATTTTTTCAAAAAAAATATAGTGAAAAATATTAAAATTAATTACAATGGTTAAGAGACAAATTAGGTTAATAAATTACTAAACCTTAAATTTAAGACCCAAAATGACCTAGAATCTTTTCAAACACTCATTGGTTGTCCTTTATTCATAATTTAACCTTAAAATATTATTTTTCTGTTTTTATTACACTTTTAAGTAAAAATGTGAGTACACATAACTTGTTTTCAAAAATGCCATGTGTGTCCTTTCCCATCCCTATAAAAGGCCACCACCTATCCTTATTCTTTACACCTATAAACCCACTTAGTATTGGAATATATCTTCCCAATTCTAATACAAAGATCCCTAACTTCATCCATTAATCCTTCCTTTGGTCAAAAATAAATCTCAAGAATCCTTTTCGCACAAACCAAAAGGTGTTGCCCGATTAAGAGGTAATGTCTTTTCTCAATGTCCATTATTTTATATTCTTTCTCCACACCCTCAAATATCTTTATTCCATGATTTTATAACAAAAAAATATCCTAAATATGGTATTATTTGTTTGATATAATTTTTTTACCTAAAAGTACACACACCTTAATTTAATGGGTAACAGACATATTGTTTACGTGTATGAAGAACTACTACCTCAAGAAATGATGATTATTCATTTTTTCCCATTACCACCTCTCATGGAGGAATTTATGAGGAAAAATATGTTTTTATATCTTATATATTATATTTATTATGTATTTAATCTTCTGTAATCCTTTTACAACAAATATATTTTTACTTTCCAATTGGTGTAAATATGATAATTTTCTTTGAGAAAGTGTAGAATATCGCCCCCTCAAAGCAATGTGATTCGTTCACACACTACATAGAATGTATTAAGGATGGGTTTATTCAAATTATATGATATATATGATTTAATAATTATACTTTAATAATGATATATATATACACATATGAGATTTACATTCTTTCATTCAATACGACATCAAAAACAGAAACAACGTTCATGCGTATGTACGACTTACTATCTCCATGAACAGTATATTCCATTTCACAATTCTACATTGTATAGATTATTATAATATAAATATACTGAATATAAATGATATTTCTATCATGATATAAATTATTTAAATCATGATATAATTATAAGGACCGAAGATATAACAAATTAAGACACATACAGAGAATAAAGTGAATATTACTTGAAGTGAAACGTTAACATATAATTGTTAACAAGTGGGTATATAAGGTTATAATAAAACCATATATGATATTACATATAATAATATTGTCCTAAAAATATTTATAATAAATATATATTTGTTATATAGGTGGTTCAAATGAGTACGATGAGATTCAACATACAAGGTATGAGGATTTCATATTACTTCTTATTTTCATGAGATACAAGATTTATTAAACACCCATTACTTTTGTGTGCTATGTATACTGAACATGGATGTATTAAATTATTATTATAACAAAATTTATGGGTATTTACATATCCATTATGTGATATGTATTTCATGTGGTTTATGTTTCAAAAGTTACTAAATCGGTAAAGTAGTTTTCTCTCAATTTTCCTTCTTTGAGACCCATGTTTTGTTATGCACCTAAGTTATTTTTTGAGGTGTATATACTTCCATTTTACATGTTATATCATGAATATAATTATTTTAATGATATTTTAACTTAATTTATTTCCATTTTCTTACATGGAGATTATGATCCCAAGTAACCATGTGATAAGAGTTTATTGAAATAATCTCGTCGCTTTTCAAGATTGTTTTTGTTTATACTTTATTTGATGTAATATTATGATCCATATATCATGAAAACTTGTGATATTACTTATAATATGTATATTAAAGGTATATCCATGTATTAGTACCATTTTTTCACTCTTTGATACTTATGTTAAATAAAACATTTTTATAAAAAATCTCACCGTGTTTCTCCCTTTTGTCAGAAATTTGTTTTATTCAAAAACCATGTTTTCAAAAACAAATTCCAACTTCTTTCATACGTTTTCAAGTAAATTTTTTAATTTTTTTCAATATTCTTTTAAATTTTTTCAAGGGGGTTTCTTTTAAAAAATTTCATAATATCATTTCCTATTTTTTCAAGTAAAACAAGTTTCAAAATGATTTCAAGACTTATTTTTACATTTTAAAAGAATTTTCAAGGAAATAGTTTTTGAAAGTTTTTCATTATCCTTTTATAAGTACTCAAGGAAAATGATTTTCAAAAACATTTCACACTCTCTTTATATTTTTTAAAATGAAAATGTTTCTAAAAGTTTTTCAAATAATTCAATATAATCTTTCAAGTTTATTTTCAATAAAATGTTTTTCAAAAGGTTTTTATTTTTTAAGGAGCGCTTTCTCAAAGAAGAAAGGATATTTTCCTCAAGAAATGTTTTCAAAATATATTTGAAAGTTATTTTTCATCTAAGATAACATCTATTTATGTTACTAATTATATTATCATAAATTATATAATGGTTACATTCATATTATTTCGTGAATGATTTATGAATTGATGGAATGATACTTATGAGACCATTTTCTCTTTCATAGGTCATATTATTTTGGAACCTGCTTATTTTAATAGGTTTTCCTTATGATGAAATGATTATGAAACCTATATAGTTTTCCATAGGTTATATTATGATTACATGTTTATGATACCCATTTTATTTAATGGGTTATGATATGATGTATATAAAATCCATCTCTTATTATGGTTTATGATATGATGAAGGTATTAATCATCTTATGGTGAATATCTAAAGGATTTTATTATGAGATGAGTGGGACCTATATCTCCCTCTAATACATTGGGTAATTATAGATGAATCATTATTATAAATTTTACGCGTGAACCTAATTACGTGCTCAAAATGTTTTTCATGGACATAGTTTGATGTCCATAAGATTATGTGTGAACCTAATTACATGTTCATAATGTTATTATTTTAACTTATTTTGTGTTCATAATGTTATGCGTTAACCTGATCACATGTTCACAATGTTATTCAAGGACCTTGTTTTATGTCTATAAGTTTATCGGTGAACCTAAATACCTGTTCATGATGTTATGCATGAACCTGATTTCATGTTCACAAAATTATGAATGGAAATGATTTCATGTATATATGTCTATGAGAGAGATTTATTTTATGTCCTTAACTTAATGTGTAAATCTATTTCTACTTATATATGTTCATGATGTTATACATTAATGTATATTCCATAATTCTATGTCTTATTCATATTTTATGCTTTCATGGGTTATGCTCTTGATTTCCATACGATTAATGTCTTATGAACTACCAATATATATTCCATGTATCATAATTATGATCATTGATATTCAGGGTTTGATCATAAAATGTTATTCTCATATTCTCATACCCTTATGTGTATGTTTTTCTTACACATTTCTCTTATTTACCCTTACAGAGAATTCGATCTCACCCTTTATGATTCCCTTCCCCAGGTTATAAGAGAAATGTTTTAGGTAAAAATAATATAGTGGATGATATTTAATAGATAGACTAAAGATATTTCAACAAGTTAGAATATTTTTTCTATGTTTCCAAATACGCTAAACTCTTATGGTCCTCAGATATGTACTTTTGTAATATACATAATATTCATAAAAAATTATGTAAAATACATGTATGAAAAGCATGGGTCATTATAATTGGTATCAAAGGAAAGGTTTAGTTAACATTTGGAATCTATGATTAGAAAATTTTAGTGAGATACCTAGGTATATTTCTAAGGTTATGTCTAGGGATGTCTCTAAGGGTAGGTATGATGATTAGTTAACGTTTAGGAAAATATCATGTAATCTGGATAGAGTGAGTGGTTTTCTAGAAATACATCAATATCTATATACTACAAGTGGATATGGATCTATAAGAGATTTACCTATGGTTAAAAACTCTAACAAGATTTTCTGGTCCTAGATTGGGGAAATCTGGTACACACCAAAAGGCCTTACTGCAACCTGGTTTGACACTCCTGGGGGATATGATTTGGAAATTCACAAACACTTCATGAACCATCCTGAAGGATTTAAAGATAAGTTGGATATGAGTAACCTAGGATAAAAATAAGGTGTAATAGATTAAGGAAGGTGTCATTTTTTAGACATCCTATAAGTAATTTTTCATGATTATGAGGTTTTCTTATATGATATGTGTTTTTCACCCAGTTCTTTCTGGTTTTAATCAATAAAAAGAACTGTAAGGAACAAAGTTAACATTTAATGTTTCATATTTGAAAGGTATGAGAATTATGAAAATTTATTTACAATATGGAAATATCATAAATAGAATCGGGAAAGTGGTATGAGTATTAGTTATACTTATAATGATAAAGAGACCACACATGACATGTGAAAGGTATGTGATGTTCTTCTAGTATTGTTTACATTAAAATTAAGAAGCATGATTAGATTGAGGTTGAGGAACCTTAAAACATGATTCATATTTTATATTCTAAGAATGATGCATTAATAAATAAGTTAAGGAATCCTAAGTAATGGTTTGAGAATAATGTTGGATGAATGAAGTATTTATGTTTTGGAACATCAAAGATTATGTTACCTGAATCATAAAATATATAAGTATTTTCTGTATAAGTATTAATTAAGCATTTAAAAGGACACGTTTAATGGTGATGAATACATAAAAAAGTGATTTTATGGAAAATTGATATTTTTATTAAGGAGATGTAACCCTTAATTAGTTCATAACATTGAGATAATGATGTCTGGATAGAGATATGTTGGTTAGGATTAAGTAAATTGGATGATACAGATTACCCAAGAACTGATTATTGAAAAAGATGTCTATGTCATCAAGGTTGATGTTTAAAACTTATTGGATTTAAATAATGTATCTGGTAATCATTGAAATAAGGAAGAATTCATGTTTTCCAAAAGTATTTATGGTAATTATGTTTATTACCATGTTTTAAGATAATTTACTAGGAGGGTAGTCACATGTTTGGAATGTGACTACCAGGAGAAACTGTGTGGTATATGGGGGAATAAATGTTAATATAATTTCATGACATTATTTCTTAAGTACTATATTTTCATATTTCAAAAATGGTTCTATGGTTAAAAATTTAGGAAAAGTTTAAGTTAAACTTCAGAGGAAGTATTTATGCACTGGGTTTGTATTGAAATCCTTTGTTAAAAGGATATTTAGAAATTAACCTTATTTCAAGGATTTCAATCATATTTATTTGGGAAATTATATTAGTGTGGTTCTATAAACGTATATAATTTAGGTTTAGGGATAACCAATATTGTCTGGAAAGTCCGTGGGTCTTGAACTCATGACTTAAAGATGATAAGGGTTTCACGCCAACCACTATCCTACGTGATAATGAAGTTAATGTGTAATTATTTTTGTTTAATAGTTATCAATAATGAATTAGTAATGTAATTTTCTATGTTTATAGATAAATTTATTAAAAATTTTGAATTTTAATAATTATTATAGACAAATAGTTATAATTTTTATTCATTTATGGACCTTAATATCTACTAAAAGTGTATTTTAGAACTTCAGGCATCAACGTGCATTTCTGAAAATCCATTTTTTGAAGTAATGAATTAATTAGAAATAGATAAAAGCATAACCAAAGAATGAAATTTTATTTATAGAAACATAACAAGTGTCTTTCCTTATATTATTGGTCAATTAAATAATTACTCAATGATAGGATAATGATAAAAAATGTTTTCTGAATACATTATTTTTTTTAAACCGATGGCCTTATAAATCATCCCAGATTTATAAATTTCAGTCCTCAAATATTTCATTGACCATTAACTTGTTTGTGAGTGATAACCTCAATAACTAACTATAAACATTTACGCTTTTCTTCCAAGTCTAATATTCACTGCCAACCTATGTTCTCCTCGGTAGAAAACTAGTTATGAGTTACTTTCAATAACTATTATTGTTCCAACATTCCATTTCTAAGGGATGTTTTAGTATCCTTTTATAAAATGGGGGTTTATATGAATGAAAATTTCAAGTATTAAACCATTTATAACCTAAATAAACTTATTGGAGAAATTCAATTTAAGGGGGATAGAATGTAACACTCTAATATTTTGTGAATTGTTTCTTTAAAATTAACTTAATGTTTTTGATATTTTTCATTTCACACAATACTTAATATAGTTTCTTTTATATAAAATCACTATATTTTGATTAATTTATATAAAAAACTAATTTAATCATGCACTACATGCGACAAAAACATTATCTTACTATACATAGAACACTAAGTTTATCTTGAATTACACATAACAATGACTTTACTTGATGGCTTGCATAACACGCAAGACCGAGTTTTACTGAATAGTAATTGTAGACACCATGAAATGTGTTCCATGAACTTCTCTGCAAAATTTCATAAACTAGGCTCAAAACTTTCATGTTGTGACTCTGCATTTTTCATGGGGGTTAGTGACAGTAGCGAAGGCACCGACCCAAAGATTTTATTTTGGCTAAGTTCTCAATAAGTCATCTTAGTCTAGAAAAAACACCATGGGCGTGCAAGCTACTTGAAATCCCAAAATCATTTCACCCAAGGTCACTTATTTTCCCATAAATAGACCCTTGGGGCCTTTATTTGTATGGAAAAAGTTTTCTGAAGCCTAATTACTGCTCTGGTCGCCCTAGTGCTTCTACCAAGTCTTTCTAAACATTCAAGGTAGTTCTTAAACACCTTGAGCTAAGGATTTAAAGGAGGATAATTGGACATAATTCCTTTTAGTGTTTGAAAACCATACCACTTGTACGCCTAAATTTCCCAACCCCCCTAAATCAGAAACACTTGCGCGCCACCTATTCCTTTCATAGGACATTGAATGCCACACTTCTGGGACAACCTATGAATAATCCTAAAGGCTTGAGCCTAGTCTCACTCAAGTATTACCATATATGTTATTCATCACTTAAGTAAATATTAGGTCGTCCAAGTCTACTTGCGCGCCCATATTTCCATGACCTTATCTATTTTAGCACCCCTTTTTGATTCAATTACTCTCTTCAGTCTACAATTTATCAAGCTATACTCAAAGCCTTTCATGGAAAGGATTCTTATTCCTTGGCTCCCTTGTCCAAAAAGGATTCTATTGAGACATCCACCAAAACCTCATGAATTATCAAACCTTTGGGAAAGGCACATTTTTGTGTCTCCTATTTGGTTTTTTATATCCATAGTCATAGGTTCCCCACATTTTTTTTAAAATGGGGTTAGGTTTCATGGAGCGCCTATGGGTTTGTATATCCACAGTCACATGGACCTTTCTCCTAGGAATAGTGTTGGGATGTTCCAAATTTTGGAGGAGGGTTTGGGTCCTGACCTCTCCCTTCTCAAAGAGACAACTTGGAACCTCAGGTCTCTGGTAGGGAAGGTACGGTTCACACCTAATTTTCTTGTTTTTAAACAATGGAGAAGTCTCCCCCCTACCAAGATCAATTTTAGGGTCAACCATTCTGGAATAAGCCCCTAGATTTTCTTGCAGGAGGTAGCATCATTGCTTCTCCTCTCTTCTTTGGTGCCAAAGACCAGAGGAGTGAAGGGGACAAGGACTTCATTGCCCTTTCCCTATCCTATTGATCTTTGTCACAATGGTAATCTATCTTAGTGTAATCCCCAAACCTTCAACCCTTCTTCCTTTCATTGGACCCTTGTCCAATGTAAAGAGAACAGAGGGAGGGTGTGCCCCCTTACCCTCTTCCCGGGTCTCCATGCCCTCATCCACCATCACCACCGTAGGCTCTCCCTCCTCTACCAGAAGAGGAGTAAATGTGAGTGTCATTGTTGAATCGTTCACATACTCTTGTTTCTCAAACTGAGCATGACTCTCATGGGCTTAAAGATTCACAATGATTAAAAAATTTGAACAAACACCCACGGTGAAGGAACTGCAAGAACTCTAATTCCTATTCAAACTAGGATACGTAGGAAGCCCTTTCAGGGCCCGAGCTCACTGGATATCATTTTCATGAATCCAACCCTAATTCCCTTAATTTGTACATTCTCCTTAGTAATAATCCCCAAATTAAACCCCCAAGTCACCAAGGCATCCTTTTCAGGATGTAATCCCAAACTCATTTCTCTTAAAGGACTATACTATCCTATGAGATTCATCAAACTATGTGGTATTTGATTATGTTGATGCTCCTTTCTATCACAGATTCTAACGAATTGAAAAGGGAAATACCTTGAACCCAAACTGATTCATCCTTTGAAGAAACATCAAAAATTGACAAAGGCATGAACAAAGATTCAAATTCACTTGGGTCGCGCAAGTTCCACTAAGGTCGCACAAGTATACTTGTGCGCCACCCAATGGTCACGCAGGTGACTTGTGCGCCCTCTTTTAATTTCTCACAGGGTCTTCACCATCCTATAAATACCCTCGGTGGGCCCCCCATTTCAGGACGAAAAATTCCAGAAACTCATATTTGAGCTCTCGACGCCCTAGTCTCTTCTTAAAGCTTTTGAACACTTCTAAGGTAATTTATTACCTAGAACAGAAGATCTAAAGAGGGGGAGTCAGGCCTAGGTGTTGAAACTCATCATCACTTGCGCGCCTAAGTGGCCACCCCTTAAGGGAAATGGCCACACTTATGCACCGCTTTACCCCTTCAATAGAACTTGTGTGCCCCTCTTTGGGAATCCACTAGGGATAGTACTAAGGGCTTGAGCCAGGTCTCGCCGAAATATTACCCTATGGGTTGACCATCGCACAAGTACCCATGTGTCATGAATGTATTCTTGCATGACCAGGACTTGTGCGCCACCTTCTTTTTGGGTGCCCCTCCTGCCTATTTCACCTCTCTTATGACTATCCACCTATCCTCTTCAAGATTAAGCCTTCAGAATTCTCTCCAAATCCATTCATGGCATGATTTCCTTGTTGGATTACTTATCAGAATTGAATTATGTGCAACATCTCTTAAATCCTAGTGATTTACATATATTTATATCTCTATGGTCATAGATTTCATTCATTCAACCTCATCCTTTAATATGAGATAATCTTTAACTTGGCCCTCCTTTTCAGGAATAATCCCCAGTCCAAATTTCTAAATCTGGGCATCCTCCTGAGGAGTAGGCCCCAAGTTCCCAAATATGGGAATCCTCCTTTAGAGTAATCCCCAACCATAATTCTTTTAACCTGGGCCTCCTCCTTAGGAGTAAGCCCCAGTTCTCAAATCCTTTAACATGGGCCACCTCCTTAGGAATAATCCTCAGTTCTCAAAACCTTTAACCTGGGACTCCTCCTTAAGAGTAAGCACCAGTTCTCAAATCCCTTAACCTGGGCCTCATTTTCAGCAGTAAGCCCCGGTCATAATTCCCCTTAACCTAGGCCTCCTTTTCAAGAGTAAGCCCCAGTCATAATTCCCCTTAACCTAGGCCTCCTTTCTTTGAATAAGCGCCAGTCTTCAAGTTCCCATAATTTTTTTCCATCCTCCTTAGGAGTAAGCCCTAAGTCCCCAAAATCCAAATCTCATTAACCTGGGCCTTCTTTTCAGTAGTAATCCCCAGTCTTAATTCCCCTTAACCTGGGCCTCCTTTTCAGGAGTAAGCCCCAGTCATAATTTTTCTTTACCAGTCTTTATTTAGTTTTGACATGGGATTCCTTCTCAGGTGTAAACCCCAATCATAAGTCCCCTCCAAATTTGGGCATCCTCCTCAAGAATAATCCCCATGTTAGAGTATCCAAATCTTCATAAATCATATATACCTTTATGGAAATTGTTCCCGGGTTTATTCCCTAAAGTAAATCCTAATCTTCATCTATCTGGGCAGTCATACATACATAAGCCCCACTCATTTATTATAATTGCATCTTTCCTGGAACAATTGTATGGTTTTACCAATACCTCTTGTTTCTCACACTTAGTATGACTTACTTGAGTTAGAGTGTAAAAGTAATTATGACATCTTTCTTTGAGCCATCAATCACGAATAAAACCTCGTACTTCTTTACTCAAACTACGTGGGTTCTGATTCCTTTTAAAAAACAAAGGATATATAGGTAGACCATCTAGGAGTACGATCCCAACTATGAAATAATTCATTTCCTTTTGAATAAAAATAAACTTCAAGTGCCCCGCTGAGTGGCTTTAAAACTAGTATGGTTATCATAATAACTGAGATATTTCTATATAATGTGTCGAAGGATACCATTGACCAAGAATCTATAACAAATAAAGATGATTATCTATCAATAAAGAACCTCAAATACATATAAAAGATTCACTAAATCGCATACATAATAATTATTGATTGTTAGATCTTAAGGAAAGCTCATTTTATACATGGTAATTTAATAAGGATTCACAAACATAACTTAAATCTATAAAGAGAGTCCCGGAGTAGACAATAATTCCCCTACAAAGGTGTGATGGGTCCGACCTCCCATCCTCTCAACCAATTAAAATTCTTCAGTCTCATCGATCCATTACTAATGAGCACCTTCCTTTGGAAAGTAGGTCCAAATGGATATAGAATCATTATATGTTTCCGGTTTTACGAACAAAATGGTTAGAAAACGCTTGGAATGTTTGAACCTTAAATCAATAAGGTCATCCCCATTTATATGGGAAACAAAAAATGGTGAACCCGATGTGAATCCTTAACCAAGTTAAAATGATGTTTTTATTATTTGTTAGGCCCCTATTTAAAATTCAATGAGAGGGCCAACAAAGAAATCAATAACATATGTGCTCATCCAAAATATGTAGCAGGTGAAATTATCTTGATTATGTTTTTTATATCAAATAGGCATATTTTCCAAGATCTTATGCATTACAAGAATGGATTTTCTTAATTTCACATCTGTGAATGCCTCTACTGTGAAAACCTTTGTTGTGAATGCATTTGCTGCTACTCCTGCTGGATCGTCGTCCGCTCTGAGGATGACATCACTTACTCAGCGCCTTTAATGCTGGGTATCAAATGCGATGGTTAAAGAGCACCATAACCATGGTACCATTCCAACTTTGGAGGCTGCTCGACAAGCCCTCCAAGTGAACAACTCACCATAGTCATTCGAACAGCGACAACCAACGATCAAGAAGCAGGTGGTGCTAACTACCATCTCCAACCGTTTAAAGTCCTTATCCCCAGAATGCAATCACCATTCCCTCCTGTATTCTAGGGTGGTGAATGAGAAGGTCCCTCAGGGCCTTAAATCAAAGATACATGAGTCCTTTTCAAGGCTCCCATCAACAATCTCCACCAGACTCATGCGGCAGTGCGCCCTCAACATGATGAGGGTGTCGTCTCCAGGCGTTCGGCTCAGGTTCCTTGAACCCGAGCAGGCAAGATGAACCACCAAAGGTGAAGACCGGTTAATAGTTAGTAGGTTCTCATCTCTTCCATTTTCGGAGAAGTCCACCAACCTATCTTGGTGGCAAGCAACAAGCGGGCACATACACCCATCCGTTTTAATTCCGTTGTCCAGCAGACTCGTATGGCAGCCACGCAACAATCCCACCAGGAAATTCCAACAGAGTACTACAGAATAGAACATACACCTATTTATAAATCACCATCTTGTCAATAGGCTAATCTAACTACATATGATGGAGCCCGCCAACCCAATGTGTTGACAACTGGTAAACATGCACATACACCTGCTTACACTCATCAATCCTGCCAGCAGCCTCATCTATTAGTATTGAAGGAATATTGTCAACTACGTTCGGCAGAGTGCAATTAGCAGGCTCATACACCTGCTAGTATTGATCATTCCTACCAAAAGTCTCATTTGGTAGCACCCAAAGAAGTCAGTTGGAAATCTCTGACGACAAATAGGAGGGAAACTCAACTCTCTTCCCCCACACTTAAGTACTGTCAGAATTCACTAACAGGAAAAGGAGGATAGCAGCCGGAACACACACCTACTCCAAGAATTGGATTGACATATATTCCTGTTCTGGTAGCTAAAGTCACCAAGAATATTCTATCAATGGGGAAAGAGCAGAATCAAATCCCTGCTCATATTCTGGATGCCTTCCAGGATATTATAACAGCTTCAGCAGCATCTCAGGGAAAGACACATAAATATATCCCTACCAGTGGAGTGACACATCAACATATCACTTCAAAACAGACAAAAACATTTGTTCCAGTCCAAGAGGGTTGTGGGGCGTACTCCCCCATATCATATGGACAACCAAGTCATGCACATACACCTGATTTGAGCAGAGATAATCATCCTAACATGATCATTTCTCCTGAGTAGGCACATACACCTACCCATAATAACCACATTCATCAAAAAGTGGTTCATAAATTGAGTAAGAAGGTGTCTAAGAAGAAGACCCATCCAACATAGTCAAGAAATCAAGGGCCAATCTGTAACAAGGCCTTACTCGATGCTGGAGTTCTTGATGCACTCAGACAATTATTTGTTGCAATTCAAGATTATACTCCCCTAGTTCCCAATAGTGGGAACCTTAATTCCGAAGGTCTACATCAGACACTTCCTCATGAAGGCTTACTTCATGAAAATTTGGTCGATCTCGAAGTTTCATCTTCAGATGAGATCCACAAGAACCCTCTGTGTGGCTAGAAGACCAAGGAGACAAATGTTTCATCTTTTATTGTAACCCACCATGGTGGTCCTCCCCATGATGATGAATTTAGCTGCGAATGTCCTCTCCGCAATAATAATGCACATTTCTTGGAATATTCTCCAATGGATAATGTAGTGACGAGAAAGCCCTCTTATCTTGAAGCACTTGAAAATGTGAAGACAATCATGTCTGATGCTTTACCAATAGTAGGTGAAATAATTTCTCAATCAGAAGATAACCCAGGGTGTAGTTCATTCTCTAAACCACCCCTAAGTCATGCATCTTCTAGTTTGATCAGTGAATTCTCTACCAATATTTTTGAATCCGATGAAGCAACTAGGAAGCAGCATCTCTGGTATAATCAGGTATAAAAATCCACATTGAATGATAAAGAGGAAGTACTGAATATGAGAAAGCAACTGGAAAAAAGGTAATGTTCCAGTTATGTTTTGGCCTTTGGCTGATTCTCAGTATGACATCCCAGAGATGTTGACGGAAGATGGAATTCATGATATTCGTCTTAACACATAAAAAACTCTTTGTCAGTTGAAAAAGAAAATATTATCTTATGATGAATATAAAAATCATGTCAAGATAATAGAAGGGTTACAATGCCAAATTGACTTGGCATCTCTCTCAGTTTCTCGATATCCGATGGCTGAAAAGCAGCAGAGATCACTTCATCGTTCATTCCTTGGTTACTAATAAGATTGTGCCAGTTAATTAAAAATGCCCCATCTGGTATTCATATCAGGGGATGGGGTGTCTATAGAGAACTACATTTTACTGTACTCTCCAGTCAGCAAAGCCTGCCGAAGATGGTCTCATGCAATGTTATTTCCCATGGTCGGACACAACAAATAGGCTTTGTTTGTAATCAAAGGCTCGCTTAAGTATAGGCCTCAACTAGATCTTCTCAAAATCCAGAATACAAAGAACAAGTTGTTGAATTAATCATGCATCAAGAAAACGATAATATGTAACAAGACTCTCATTTGGAGAAAGAACATCATCAAGTGACAGAAGTGTCAGAAATCATCCAACGGTCTTTTGAGTCGGGTGATAAAAGCGGATGCAGGTTATTGCATCCATCCAATTTCCGGACTAAAGTCCACAAGATCAGGAGAGATTTCAAAAAGGTCTTAGATATAGAAACTCAAGAGTCACCCCAGCTTTCCAGACTGAGGATTCTTTTAACCCAACCCTCATAATCAAAAAATAGGATTTGAGGAGTTGAGAAAAGACATCAGGAATAGCCCCAGTCTATAGGACTGCAGACTTTTTCAAATCCTCAATCTCTCCCTCAGAGAAAGTCAGTCTTCTCTCAATTAGGGGAGAATCCCCAAGGGGAAAAAAGAGCCGAATTATCAGGATATTACCTCCAAATTACGGTTCGTCAAAGTGGTTCCTGAGGGATGGAATCAACAAAAGGAAAGTATCATCAAATACATGGAAGAAGACAATATCGTAGAAATGCTGATAGAAGAGATGCAATGCGTTATGTATCAATTAATGTCATCAATGCCATTATTTCTTATCCCCCAGATGAGGCTCACTCAGAGGGATTAGATGAGGAAGCTCCTTCTCAAGAGGTTGTACGCACAAACATAAATGAAGAAGGTGTGCGTACATGAAATCAAAGGATTACCCAGAATCTAGATAATCCTTTAAGTTACCCACTTCCCCCTCCATGAAAGGTGTCAAATACGGGGAAAAGAAAGAGTCCAGTTATATAAACTTATTCTGTACAAGGACAATCGCTCTCATTAGAACAAAGATTCACACAACAAGAGGAAGAGATGAAGTAATTAAGAAGGTTGAATGCAGAACTACTTCAAAGTAGTCTTCCTCCTAAGCGTGCTAGAGTCAGTCAACCAAGGGAATTTGTTGTAGCTACTGATATGGATCAAGAGTATCCTCCTTTACCATTACACCCTCACAGGTCTTCACCTATGGTTCAGGTGCAACAACAACTGGTAGTGTTATCCTCAGTTGCGGTACCAGTCGCCACACCTATCCAAGCTCCAATTATTGCACCTTCATAGGTCCAAGCTCAACCGGACGTTTCTCAAAAGTTAATGACTACCATTTAATCATTAATAGCTTGTTTGGAGCTATGGAAGGAATGTGTGCACCGGTTCAACTGGAGAAGAGAGCTTACCCTAAATGGGTAGACCTAATTCCTCCCCCATAAAATTTTGCAAGTACAACATTCCCAATATTTAATGGTTTGGAAGACCCAGAGCAACACTTAACACATTTTTTTTCTTGTTGCGATCCTATGGTTTTAACCACTTAGCAACAAGAAGCAGTTAAGCTTAGGTGTTTTGTACAGTCATTACAAGGGCCTGATTTTTTCTGGTATACAAGCTTGCAATCCAGGTCAATTACTGAGTGAGAGGATCTTCGTCAACAATTCCATCTTCAATTCAGTTCAACTTTTCCAAAGACAACTCTTTTTTATCTTACAAATTGTAAGAAAAGGGAGAATGAAAGGGTTTCATATTTCATTGCTCGCTGGAAGGGATTAACCTATTCCTTGAGCTTAAGACTCGCTCAAGAAGAATTGTAGCCAATCTGTGTGGCGAATTTGCGTGATGAGTTGCTCACATCGTTGATACCTGTGAAATATATAGGTGGGTTTTGAGAACTTACTTCAATCGCACAACAGAGTGAAGACTCTCTTCTGAAGACTAAGGATAAAGATCATGTAATTACATAAGCTCTAGGAAGGAGAATGGGTAAAGCATAAACTGATACAGTTATGCTTAAACAAGCACCTATACCAACTTCTACTTCATGGCCTTCATCTTCTCGAAGGGCTCCGCCTCCTGAGCGTCAACAACAGAGGCCATTTCATTAAGACAATCAAAGAGATCAAAGATAGAAACAATTTGAGTATCTAAAGAGAAAAGTCTACTCTTTCCGATATGAACAAGTTCCTGGTTACTTCATTTCGGCTCTGGAAAATAATTTGGTTCAATTTCCAAGGCCCAAGAGGCCGAATAAAGAAGGAGATGAAGACCATCCTAATTATTTCCTATTTAATCAGATGTTGGGGCATCCCATTCAGGAGTGTTTTGTCTTCAAGGACCTCCTAATGAAAATGGTCAACTTGGGACAAGTCAAACTGAAAGGTTCTTCACCTCAGGTATCATGTGTTACTGCTACAGATCCAGAGGAGGAAGGCGAGTGGCAAGAAGTCAAGAAAAAAATACGAAAAAATATGATGATTGGATGGTCAGAAAAATGATCAACCGAACTCATTCCATTTTGTGAACGCAGTTGAAGAGAACAATTGTGTGTTTTACCATGAATGGCACAGAAAAACCCTCTTCATCAGAGGGAAAATCCTCAAAAGGGTGGCATAATTCAAAGAAATAGTAAAAATCAGAAGAAGATGAAATCGTGTCAAATCCTAAGTTGTCTTTGACTCTATATGATTTTATGCCATATACTTTGAAGCCACAGGAACCATCCCACCAAATGGCACAACCTAAACTAGCTAATTAGGCAGAGTCTTCATCAGATGAAGAGTTGATATTTGGTTCTGTTAACATGATTCACTTAACAGATCCATATGCCAGTCATAGTTTTGATTTTGATGATCCTGAATTACCTATATCAAACAGAGGAATTGGAGGGAGTTCTAGAGGCTCAGGGTATAGGGGAAAACGTGGATCTTTCAGAGGCCACTATTCCAATTCTACCCCTTCTAAAACTGTGTATGCAGCAGAAACTCATGGAAGAGCCCTTCAATGAGCTCAACAAGAACAAGTAAGTTCTTCTACACAAGGCAGATTTAGTCCTGGCACAGTTATTCTGGAATATCGTTTGAAGGTTTCACCTTCTTCCTCTCACCAATTAAATAAACCTAATCGGTCTAATCTTCTAAATCCATGAGTATTACCAACTCCCATCCCGGTACAAGATCCATCAACATCCAAAGTATCTACTTTTAAGGTACCTACGAAACCACATGTTCATGTTGGGAAACGAAGACCTTTGGATCAAAAGTATGATGTATTGAAACCCTTGGCCCATGTAATAGCCAAGTTATCAATTCTGGATTCCTTGAATTTATCAAAGGATCTTTGGGAGGAACTCATCGAGGCTTTGTCAAGTCCTCAGGATTTTGAAACTGAAATTACTGCGGCTAAATCCTACCATGTTGCGAATAATCTTGCAAAATGCCATGCAATGATATCTTTCACAAATGAAGATAAAGATGATGTCGTGCATGGAAATATTAGACCTTTGTACTTATCTGGAAAGGTCAATGGTGTAGACGTCCGAAGAGTCTTCATTGATAATGGTTCAGGAGTCAACCTCATCCCCATTCATACACTTCGTCGATTGGGCCTCACAAAATCTGATTTATCTCCTTATAATTTGATGTTACAAGGATATGATAAAAATGAAAAACAACCACTAGGCGAGATTACACTCAAAAATCAGTTTGGAGATCTTATATCCAATTCAGATTTTATGGTTGTTGATCAAGATTCAGGCTTTAACATCTTTCTTGGTAGACCCTGGCTACATCAGCATGCAGCTATCCCTTCATCATACCATCAATGTCTCAAATATTGTTTTTATGGTAAAATTGGGACATTTTATGGTGATAAGTCCCCATTCAAGACATTTTAATCTCAATACATTGAGGTGGAATTCTATCACATGAACAGAAAGTAGAAATCCACAACAAGGGAGATCACCAAAGTTAATGCTCCATATGGTTTGGAAAAGATTCCAGTAAACTCATTTACACATGTGAGTGTAGATTATTTATTTCCTATCTGTAAAATTGACAGGATAGAACCAAATCAAAATAATATTATGGAAACCTCCATTATATCAATTACAGCAATCAAGACAGATAGCATGAGAGAAATTGGTGATTCACCAAGCAATGATGAAGGCTCCAATGGAGATGTCTTCATTTCTTCTATTGAAATCCAGCAAGTCTATACTTTGCCAATCCGGCCAGAAGAAGTTATAGTAATGTCAGAGGTGAATGATGATGTCGATTCTCAATCCATTATCTCCCCTATATTTCTCGAGGAAGACAATTCATCATCAATCAGGTCGAAAATGTAAGCTTCTTCTTGAAGATGTTCAAATTTTAACATTTCTTCTGATTATGGAAATTCTACTTCTTCATCCACTATGCAAGTAGAAACGGGTGAAATAACACATGTTGAAGAAGAAGTGGAAGATCTTAGGGATGCTCCTCCAGCATTTGAAGAGGGTATCTCTACCACCGTGGATGAACTCATAGAAATAAATCTGGGTACAAAATAATATCAATGCCCTACTTTAATTTGTGCGGCCATGGCTCTTGAAGTGTAAGAGATGTATATTTCATTTTTAAAGAAAAATCAAGATATATTTTCTTGTAACTATACAGAGATTCTAGGGCTTGATCCTGATGTTTCCACTCATCATTTGGGTTTTTCAAAAGAACATTGAGGGTTTAAGAAAGCCGCAAGAAGAACACACCTAACCTACGCTTCCAAAATTGAACCTGAAGTGGATAATCTTACCAAAGATAACTTCGTCAGAGAAGTTCAATATCCCAAGTGGTTGGATAATATTGTCCCTATGAAAAATAATAATGGGCAAATTAGTGTTTACATTGATTTCATAGATCTTAATCGACATTGTCCTAAGGATGATTTTGCAGTATCGATTACAGAAGTCTTGATTGATGCAAAAACTTTCTATGAAGCACTTTCCTTGATGGATGGATATTCTGGATATAATCAAATCCTAATGGCTCCAGAGGATGAGGAATATATAGCTTTCAGAGCCCCTCAGGGTGTGTTTTTCTATCGGGCAATTCCCTTTGGCCTGAAGAATGCAGGCGCAACATATCAGCATGCTATGTATCATATCTTTAAACCCTTTTTAGGGAAGTTTGTTGAATGTTATGTGGATGATTTGGTAGTTAAATCCAAACGACTTTCTAATCACTTGGACGATTTGGAAATCATATTCCATAAACTTTGGCAACATAATTTGAAGATGAATGCCTTGAAATGTGCTTTTGGGGGAACCTCAGGAAAATTTCTCAGCTTTCTTGTACGCCATCGTGGTATCAAGGTCGATCCTGAGAAGAAAAATTCAATCCTTGGTATGTCACCTCCTTGAAATTTAAAGGAATTGAGAGGACTTCAAGGATACTTGGCCTATATTCGGTGTTTCATCACCAATTTGGAAGGAAAAAGTTTACCCTTCACCAAATTGATGAAGAAGGGAGTCACTTACAATTGGACTGAAGAATGTCAAGAAGCATTCGATATTCTCAAGAAGTATCTCTTGAGTCCACCAGTGTTAATGCCACCTGTTGAAGGAAGACCACTTATCCTCTATGTGACAATTTTAGAGAGATCATTGGGTGCCTTTCTTACTCAGAATAATGATCATGGGAATGAAAACAACATCTACTATCTCAGTCGGACTATTCTTGAAGCAGAAACTTGATACTCAAATATTGAGATGTGCTGCCTAGCATTAATCTTTGCAGTTCAGAAGTTGAGACATTATCTGCAAAATCACGAGGTCCAATTAGAGTCTCATAAAAACCCTCTCAAATTCATCCTTAGTCTTCCAATGCTCACAGGACGTCTGGAAAGGTGGAAAGTTATTTTACAGAAATTTGATATTCAATATGTGTCTCAGAAAGCAATAAAGGGCCAAGATCTGGCTGATTTCTTTACTGAACAACCTTTAGTAGAAGACACATATTCAGATATTGAACTTCCTGATGAGGAAGTATTCTTTATTCAATATAGTCTTCAAACATGGTAAATTTACTTGGATGGTGCTTCCAGAAGTCCAACAGGGAAGAAAATAGAATATCGTAAGTTCCACAAAGTTGGGTTAGGAGTTGTACTCATTTCCCCAGAAAAGTCAGTTCTAACTTATTCCTTCTCATTGTTGGGAGGAGGTACAAATAATGAAGTATAATACCATGCTCTTATTTCAGGATTGGAGTTGGCACTTCAAGCACAAGTGAATCACTTAAAGGTGAAAGGTGATTCAGACCTGGTAATCAAAAAAGTCAATGGGGATTATGCAATCAAAAAAGTAGAATTAATCCCTTTGTATGATTACATCAGAGAGTTAATGGCAGAATTTCCTTCGTAACCGACATTTTCTTATGTCACAAGATCACAAAATTCCCAAGTTAATGCACTGGCTAATATAGCCACAGCTCTAGAAGATCCAAATCGGGACGAGACAACCATCAGTATTGCCCACCATTGAAAAATTTCACCTTATGTTCAAACCCGAACCGAGGAAATCAATGAAATTAGTCCCATTCTTGAACCATATGGTCATACTACATGATGGATGATACCTATCAGGGAATAACTTCAAAATGGAACACTTCCACCCGATAGAGATGGGAAAGAACAAATCTTGCGACGTGTGGTCAATTTTACTCTTTATGATAGCCCAAATCACCTAGAGAAAAATCTCTACAGGCGTGGTTCTGATGGAGTTCTCTTCAGATGCATTGATGGTGAAGAGACAATCATTTTCATGAAAGAAGTGCATGTAGGAGTCTGTGGTGCCCATTAGTCTGGACATAGACTATCTGATCAAATTCGAATTCTTGGATACTTTTGGCCTTCAATGATACAAGATTGTGTTGATTTCACAAAGAAGTGTCATTCTTGCCAAGTACATGCCAACTTCATTCATCAGCCCCCAGAGATGCTTCATACAGATAAATACTCATGGCCATTTTCCACATGGGGAATGGATTTAGTAGGACCTTATCCTTTGGCTACATCCAAGCAGTTTAAGTATATTCTTACTGCTACTGACTTCTTTTTCAAATGGGCAGAGGAAATACCCCTCAAAGAAGTAAGTTCAAAATGAATTGTTAGCTTCATCAAGTCTAACATAATTACCAGATTTGGTGTCCCTCATACCATATTGACAGAAAATGGCACCAACTTCTGTTCATCCGAGATGAGGAAGTTGTATCAAGAATACAACATCAAATACAATCATTCATCTCGGTATCATGTAGCGGCCAATGGCCAGTTAGAATATTTCAATAAGACTCTTTCAAACATACTGCAAAAGATAGTGGATAAAGATAAGAAATCATGTCCTGATAAACTCTTTCATGCTTTATGGGCTTATCAAACCACCACCCACACTACAACGCAGTCAATTCCATATTCATTGGTATATGGAACAGAAGCAGTCTTGCCCATTGAGGTTCAATTACCTTCGTTCAGAGTATCCATTTTTGATCAGTCATCTACAGATGAACAATATCAAAAGTGATTGGATGAATTGGAATGATTAGATGAGAAAATATTATGCACCTTGCACCACTTGGAAGTCTATCAGAATCGAATAGCACAAGCTTTCAAAAAAAAAGTTTGTCTTCATTCATTCATTAAAAGAGAATTGGTATTGGTTCTTATAACTCCAATGATACCAGGAAAGAAACCTCCTAAGCTGGAGCCAAAATGGGAAGGACCTTATTCAATACATAAGGTCTACTCCATTGGAGCATATTCTTTAATCTCAATGGATGGAGAACTCATCACTACTCTAACCAATGCTATATTTCAGAATAAGTATTTTGTGTAATGTAAATACCCCACGTCCATCATGAAGTTAAACTGTGATATTGTCCAACATGACATTAAACTGTGATATCATCCAATATGAAGTTAAACCATTCTATCGTCCAGAAAGACATTAAACTTCAGCATCCACAGTCCATGCATATGACCTTAAACTATTGGCACCTTCATCCAGCATGACATTACACTGTGACGTCCAAACTACATGACGCTAAACTGTACAGAAGTCCCTTACATCCAGCAAGACGTTAAACTGCATAATCTATGGTCCATGCATATGACCTTAAACTTTTAGCACCATCGTCCAATATGACGTTAAACTGTGTCATCGTCCAACATGGCGTTAAACTATGGAAAATTCCCTAATACGACCAAAATGATGTTAAATTGTGTCCTCTTTTTTCCTTACTGCATGACATTAAACTGCACAGTCCCCCTTTCATCGAACATGACGTTAAACTGTATTGTCCTCATGATCTTAGCTACATGATGCTAAACTGTACAACACCCTTATGTCCAACATGACGTTAAACTATGTCCCTATATTTTTCCTACATGATGTTAAACTGTATTTTGTCCCTGCTACATGATACTAAACTGTGCAGCACCAATATTCCTCACTTAAAGACTTTAAACTGCATAGTCCCTTCATATATCCTACATGACATTAAACTGTGCATCGCTAAGGTTGTTTCTACCTCTTGCTTTTCATACTAAGTATGACTCACGTGAGCATAGAGTAAACTTCAACCATAACACCCTCTCTAGGCCGCTAACCATGCGTAAGTCCCAACACCATTTTTAGGTCGTTGTCCCCAAGAACAACTTGATCACTAATTCATTCTTTAATTGAACTACGCGGACTTTGATCCTTTCCTTTTAGGCTGGGTAAGTTGGCAACCTTCTTGAGGTTCAAGCCCAAAACCAATCTCTTCACATCGGTTCACCTCCATCTCATACGATTTTGATTTGTGAATCCACCCCCAGAATATCTTCACATCGGTTCACCTCCATCTCATACGATGTTGATTCGTGAAGCCACCCCCAGAATCAATCTCTTTACATTGGTTCACCTTTTTCCTTGATACATGATGTTAAACTGTACAACACTTTTGTCCTGTACGAAAATAAACTACAACATTCATTGATACCCTCACCTGAGAGAGAATCATTATTTACATTAATCTCCAATCATGTTGTATTCTAAATACTACATGCATACATGGCAATGCCCAAACCTTTTATCTTGGGTCAAACCATCATTGCACTAAAGTCCCCCTCACCCTTCCCTTGTACGAACCAAATTTGTACAGAGGATATTTCTAGAACTACGTGGGCTTGATTCCCATCCTTATGGGATATGTAGGAATGTTCGAGCATCCCTCGAATCCAGCCCCAAGTCTTTGGGCCTAACCCAAAATTCCACTTTCAGTCCCCTGGCTAAAAAGTCCCCATGAAAACACACATTGTGTATTCATTATTATGGTCTGAGATCTATGACTCTAAACTAATATTTACCATACTTTCGTCCCACATGACGTTAGACTGTATTTCAAGAACTATGTATGGCTTGATTCCCATCCTTATGGGATACGTAGTGAAGTCCAACATTTCAATTTAGGACCCAGCCACAACAAGATTATGGTTAGCATTGATCTGTGTATCTCTACATACATTGGGAAATACCCATTTTTATGTGTCATACTCCTAACCTTAAATACTTTCAGATCCCTATAACCCATTTCTTTACTTCTGGTCACTAAATGTCCAATTTTTTAGAGTTCTTTTTCCTGACTATACAGCACATGCCGTTAGGCGGCCTTGCATAAACAGTCTACATAACAGACTTGTCAGCCAAAGGATACTATTATTTGACTATGCAGCCAATGCCCTTAGGTGGCCCTACATAATTCAACCCCCTAATGGGTTTTTCAAATAATGGTAACTTCATTCTTGGAAGGAAAACCTCTTTTTTCATTAGTTGTCTTAATGAAAATATATAGGGATCCGCAAAAAAAGCCATCCTTAACATATTTGTCCCATATTATTTTTCATGATCTGAAAGTATTCAAGTCTATCGTTTTTATTTTCCTTTCCCGGCATTTGGGTCAGACCTTCGTAGGAGTGACATTCATCCATTTCATAGAAAATATTGTTTGGAAATATCTTCTCCATATTCAAGTACCTCTCTCCATACAGCAAACTCTATGATTTTGAAAATTTGAATCCCCATAAACTTCCAATAGCTTTTTAGTAATAGAAAAGAAAATTTCTAAGAGTTCTTTAGCCTGACTATGTAGCACATGCCCTTAGGAGGCCTTTCATAAGTAGTCTACAAAATGGACCTATCAGCCAAAAGATGCTATTATTTGACTATGCATCCAATGCCCTTAGGTGGCCATGCATAATTCAAACCCCTAATGGGTTTGTTAAATAGTGGTAACTTCCTTCTTGGGAACTACATTTTCTAATGCCTTTTTTCTATTTTTCATATCATTCCTCAAATTTAAAATTTCTTAACTCATAATTTACATTTTTTCGATCATACATGAACATGGTAATATGTTTACAGATAAATTATCAAGGAATTGAGTCAATTCTAATCTACTCGATCAAAGCTATTTCGACCTTAAACATTAGCCTTTTTATATATGATTTGCATGACTTTAAACTGCCCACAAAATACAAGGGAACCCTGAATAAAAGTCGAGTCCCAGCTCACTAAACATACATTTCATGTGGTTTAGGTAATATTGAGAAATGAAAAGATTAAAAGTTTGTAGGGTTATTTATAATAATCCTAGTAAAAATAAAACTATGCTTACTAGGCCCATTGGATTAGGTAAAATTTAAAGCAGGTATCAAATAATAGAAGCACAAATTATGGAAGACGAATGTATTCTTCATTGATGAACAAGAGTTAGAAGGACATCCATAGATTGGAGTCTCTTCTCTTTTACATGAATTAAAAAAGGTTGTCAATATAAATCTTCATTTGATTAACAGAATACCGAGCTTCATCGGCAGCCACTTGAAGCTCATGCACTCGACCAGCTTCACTCCTTTCATCTTGATGGAGTGCTTTCTCAGCATCTGCAATGGATTTCATACCATTCACCTAAACTCCTTCCAATGAATTGTCAAGCTGGTCAAGTTCCCTAGTACCAGCATCTAACTATTATTGAAGATGCATCTACTGGATGACTTTCTCTTTTATCTTATGCTTCAGCTCCTTCAACTTGGCAGCATGATCAAACTCAGCTCAGGACACTGCAGCCTAAAATTTGTTGATATTGACTGACAGCTTCACCCGGGTCAAATCTTGACTGTACTTTTGCTCTTGCTCCCCCTTTAAGATGACTTGTTTCACTGCGTCATGGATCTCTTGATATCCAAAACCACCAAGTCCCAGCAAGACAAATAGGGATGATAGTCGTGGGATCTTTGATGATAGCTCATCTAAAGGTTCTTTAGATATGATCTTCCATATGTTCTGCCATGTCTTGCATCGTGAAAACTGGAGCGCCTTTTTGTACCTCGGGATCCGACTCAGCATCACTGTCATAGGGGGGAATATAATCCGGGATTAATGCACTTAGGGAAGTGCCATTTTCTGCTCCTTCCCCCCTGACCCGTGTTTATTCACTCTCTATTTATATTGGCGCGGAGGGTGAGGCTTCACCTCTAGATCTAGCTACTGAAATTGATGGCCCTGCATAATCAATTGAAAGATTTGGTTAGTTTCAAAGGATAAAAAAAGTTAATTGGTTGTCTTGCAAATTAGGTACTGTCGCAAATATTGTTATCCCTTACCCAATGGTAGATCAGTAACTTGAGAAGGCTCCTACCCGTCTTTCCTAGCTTCAACAGGATTTTTAGGGTGAGTTTGAGGAAGCTCTATGGGGTTCAGATCCACTTAAGCTAATGTCACTACAATAGTAGGGTTTTTTGTACCCTCTTCAGTTATTGGTAGTTCAGCAGCTTACTCAGATAGAACTACACATTTGAACCGATCATGATCAAAGATGTAATAAGAAGTTATTTTTAATAGGATGAAGGATAACACTCGCATCCATAATCTTCCAAATCACATGGTAATTTAACATGATCTAAAAAATCATCAAAACATGCGCCAAGTCCCATAATTTCATCCAATGTAATCTCATAATCCTAGTTAATCTCACTAGTGGGAGAATTCGATATGTCTTCTTGATGGCCTTTATTTTGTGGCCTCTGATCTTGAACAGCCTCTTCAAATAACATTGCGGCATCAGTTGCAATGGCCTCCAAGAGGTATAGCGCAGGAGTTGAACCTAAAGTATCACAAAATGTAAGTTAGTTGATGTTTCATTAAAAATATTTTATGAAGAATTGTTAACTTACCAGAAGCGGGCTCTTCTCTTCTTGCAACAGAAAAAAGAGGGATACTGGGAACAGACATTGGCTCTTCTCTAAGAGCATCCAAGTCAGCCTGAACTTGTGATTGTTCACCAGTACCCTCTGTGGTCCTCGAAGGAGGATCAGCTCTTTCCCTCAGAGGGGAAATTGAAGAATCCCTTGTAATGGAAAAAAGTTTGAGAAATAATTTTATGGGTTAAGACTCATGATTATCCGAAGGACTTACCACTACTGATGAAGCATTTAGTTGTGGACTTCCTCCTTCAATGCCTTTGCTTCTTTGGATTTTTGGGAGTGTCAGTAGTCTCCTTTATAGGAACATGAATTGGAGAATGGAAAACCATGTCTAACTCCTCATCCATGGATTTTTGGCCTGAAGATATCTTGCCCGACTTGTGAGGAGATTCATTAGCCCCAATGGCAGTTCCACCAGAGCTATACTGTGGTGAAGGAACCTCAGAAGTTCCTTTCTTTCCAAGCTACATGATAAAGAAAATAATTTCCATGAGTAACAAAGCTTTAACTGAAATCAAGTTACAAATAAAATAAGGAAAGAGACTTACATCTTCAGGATCCACGTAGTCATGCCACTTCTCATCTTCGGAACCACCAGTCCCCTCAGTGGTGCCACGATTTATCATTTCCTTCACCCGCTTGGTGACAAGAATGGAATCATCAGTGGAATATATGAGCATTTCCATCTCTCTGATGTAAGCCCGCACTTCATCAGGGTTATCCTTGTAATGGATATCTTTAGAAGCTAGAAGTTTCCCTATTCCAGGGATGTGTATCCCCTCACACAAATCCAGCCAGGCAGTTTCAGCATCGCATTATAAACTCCGCCATGTCTGGACAGCCTCTGGTCATAGATATTCAGTATGTGTACCAGAAGGCTCTGAGGAAGGTCCGACAATCTTCGACTTCAGCTTCTTCCTAGCTCATGAAACTACAGATAGAAAATAAGAAAATAATACTTGTTGCTCTATAATATAAGGTTGATTATATTTCCACAATGAAGTAACTCACTAGGAGTTGATGGAGTGGGTATTTTGATTCTGACAGGAGGATTATATCGAGCATGAGGCCGCTTTGCCGCTTGTTGTGCCTCATCATCCTCATCTTGGGAATCTAGTGAGCCAGTCCTAGATGAGGAATCCAGCGAATCAGCTTCAGGTGGGGAAGTGTCACCTTCTTGACGAAGGTTTTATTTCTCTCTAGTTCTCTTCCTTTTCCCCACCTGATTAACTGGTTGATTCAGCACCCCTCTTGGGTATGATGCTATACAGTTCTTGGCATACCATGTAGTAAAGTTATTTGCTGCTTTATCAACTGGTAGATCAAACACTTCCCCAGTCTTCTCCCTAGATGTCAGCAACCATAGTGTCCAGGAAACCATCAGATGTTGCTCTAAACTGACATGCACAGAGGGAGATACAGTAGTCTTCTACAAACACTTGAATTGGTGTGCAAATATATATGGAGCATAGGCATCGAATATAATCTCTCTGTCAATCCTTGTGACCAGCACACCATCTCTGTAGGCCAGCATGTATGCTCTTAATTCCAGATTAGTTGTTCCATCATAAAAAAACCGCTCGGTCGGTGGATTTCCATAAGGAAAGAAATTAAATTCCTTATACCTGCTCAGCCTCACCTTCATGTGATGGGAACTTAGAGCTAATGGAGCAATTCGAGAGAATGCTTGCACTAATGGCCTGAAAGAACATCTGGGAATTTGTACATAGTTCTGTACATTATAAGTCCTGAAGTGAGTGGCGATCCATCCCCATAAAACATGTAATGGTCCCACTATTCTTAAAGGAGACTTACCCATGAAGACATGGAGTAAACTCCTGTGAATCTTTGCTAAAATTGGGGTAGCCAGCCCAACCATTTTCCCTGCAGCCAACTTGGCCGCAATAACAAAGGTCCCTAGCCTGACGCCTCCCTTCGAGTCCTTGATTAGAAAAAGATAAACACTAAGCCACAAGGCCAAGAAGCCTTCCAGATGAGTCTTCTTTGGGATTCTCTGATTCAATTTGTATCCCCACTTCTCAAATTCTCATACTTCTAGGGTCAGCTCTAATGTGCCAAGAGCATCCCTCTCCTCTGTTTTAGGGTAGGTGGTAGGATGAGTGGGCCTCTTCTCCTTGGTCCCCTTCTTCTTGGATCCCTTCTCCTTCGATCCCTTTTCCTTCGTCTCCTTCTACTGCTTATCTATAAGAAACATATTCATCCGCTCCTCTGGATGAACATCCTTTCTAGAATGAGTTAAGGAGGTCTCTGAACTCTTGAGCTTGTGGAAGATTTTCAATAATTCACGAGCTAAAGCCGGAGTCTTCTCTGAATCATTCCAAGTCGCCTTGGGATGGATGAATTCATCATACATATCACCCAAAATTGGATCCCTTGAGATCTTGTGGACATCCCACAGACTGATGCCTACTTCTCCATGAGTAAGATAGAAAGAATTAGTTTTTGGGATCTAATGGCTGAGTATCTCCGGCACGATGTTATCAAGCCTTTAAACATATGTTTTCCCAGCCCAGACAACTTCATATATGGAAACTCATTTCAAATCCTCAACAAACTCTGCACAGTTTTGTGGTACCCAGTATGCCCACATCCAAGTTGGCTTCACACCTCCTCTAGGACAGAAGTCTTGACTCTTCTTCCAGCCTTTGGATTGATCCATATGAGAATTTAGGAAGATTGAAGGATAACAATGTGGTTGTAGCTTGGGCTTGTGAGGTTCCAGATCTAGCGTACAAGGGCTATGATGCATCATATGAGCCTTCTCTACTATTCCATCATTTATAAATGCTCCTCTACATGAGATATTTACTAAAGCTAAATGGTGTAATTTTGAAACCAAGAAATTGGGAGATAGTTCTTTGCATCTGGAATGGTAACTTCACGTAGATGACCGTAGCCAGACAAAGGAAGATAGATGATTTGTGGGAAATCAAGATGATACTTTTTCAGGTACTTGGCCAAATCCGAGAGAGTTCTGTTGTAGAAATTATAGTAATCATGGCCAATGATGCTCATCATATCATCAATTCACTTGCTAGGAAGTTCATCAGCTGTTCCTATTCTCATAGGAGCCATTGAATCTGCACAAAAGTTGAATAAATTAACTCTTAAATGGGTTGATATTTCATAAAATTTGTGAAGAAATTAGAAATTTTTTTAAGGCCTTAAGGCGGGAATGTATGGATTTTTCACACAATTATGGATTTGTTGCGCATGTTTTTGGTGCGCAAGTATCACCGTGCAAGTCCAAATACCTCTACAGCAGTGCATCATCAAAGAAACAGCAGAAAACAGAGCAACATGCATGGAAAAGGTAACCTGTGTGGTGAGATCTCGAAAATTTGAAATCCAGGTACTTTTTGCAAGAATGACCACAAATATATAGGCCATGCCTCAACCATGCACACCTAAAAGTCAGCACGCTCTAATGCTAGTGCGATCAACATCTGCGCGACGCCATCTGCACGCTCAACACTTGTGCGCCTAAGTTTCCTTGGTTTTCTTATTTCCTCAGAGTTACATCCTCATTTATTTCGGATCCAATTATGAGGGGGGACTTTTTTTGACACACCTTTCCGTCACAGAGTCTAACAAATTGAAAAGGAAAATACCTTGAACCCAAAGTGATTCATCATTTGAAAAAACATCAAAATTTGACAAAGGCATGAACAAAGATTCAAATGCACTTGGGTCGCACAAGTTCCACCATGGTCACACAAGTATACTTGTGCACCACTGAATGATCATGTAGGTGACTTGCGTGCCCTCTTTGAAATTCACCCAGGGTCTTCACCAGCCTATAAATACCCTTGGTCGTCCCCCCATTTTCGGACAAAAAATTACAGAAACTCAGATTTGAGTTCCCAAAGCCCTAGTCTCCTCTAAAAGCTTCCAAACACTTCTAAGGTAATTTATTACCTATAACGGAATATCAATATAGGGGGATTAAGGCCTAGGTGTTGAAACTCATCAACACTTGCATGCCTAAGTGGCCAGCCCTTAAGGGAAATGGCCACACTTGCGCACCGCCTTACCCCTTCAACAGAACTTGCACGCCCCTCTTCTAGAAGCCACTAGGGATAGTACTAAGGGCATGAGGTAAGTATCGCCCAAGTATTGCCCTAAGGGTTGACCATCGAGCAAGTACCCATGTGTCGCGCAGGTGTACCTGCACGACCTGGACTTGCGCACCACCTTCTTTTTGGGTGCAGATCCTGCCTATTTCACCTCTCTTATGCCTATCCACCTATCCTCTTCACTATTAAGCCTTCAGAATTCTCTCCAAAGACAATCCTGGCATGATTTTATTGTTGGATTCTTTATCTGAAAGGAATTATTCTGAACATCTCTTAAAACCTAGTGATTTACATATCTTTATGTCTCTATGGTCAGAGATTTTATTCATTCAACCTCATCCTTTAAGATGAGAGAATCCTTAACCTGGGACTCCTTTTCAGGAATAATCCCCAGTCCAAATTTCTAAATCTGGGCATCCTCCTTAGGAGTAAGCCCCAAGTTCCCAAATATGGGCGTCCTCCTTGGGAGTAAGCCCCAACCATAATTCTTTTATCCCAGGCCTCCTCTTTAGAAGTAATCCCCAATTCTAAAATCCTTTAACCTGGGCCTCCTCCTTAGGAATAAGCCCCAGTTATCAAGACCTTTAACCTGGGCCTCCTCCTTAGGAGTAAGCCCTAGTTCTCAAATCCCTTAATCTGGGCCTCCTTTTTAGGAGTAATCCCCAGTCATAATTCCCCTTAACATGGGCCTCCTTTTCAATAATAATCCCCAGTCTTCAAGTTCCCATAATTTTCCGGCATCCTCCTTAGGAGTAAGCCCCAAGTTCCCAAAATCCAAATCTCCTTAACCTGGGCCTCCTTTTCAAGATTAATCCCCAGTCATAATTCCCCTTAACTTGGGCCTCCATTTCAGGAGTAAGCCCTAGTCATAATTTCTCTTAACCAGTCTTAATTTACTTTTTCGTCGGGCTTCCTTCTCAAGAGTAAAACCCAATCATAATTACCCTCTATATTTGGGCATCCTCCTCAAGAATATGCCCCAAGTTAGAGTATCCAAATCTCCATAAAGCATATATACCTTTATGGACCTTATTTCCGAGTTTCTTCCCTGAAGTAAATCCTAATCTTTAACTATCTAGGAATTTATACATACATAAGGCCCACTCATTTATTATAATTTCATCTTTCATGGAACAAATGTCTAGTTTTACAAATACCTCTTGTTTCTCACACCGAGTATGACTCACGTGATCTTAGAGTGTAAATGTAATTATTAAATCTTTCTTTGAGCCATCAATCCTGCATAAAACCTCATGCTTCTTTACTCGAACTAAGTGGGTTTTGATTCCTTTTCTAAAAAAAGGATATGTAGGTAGCCCATATGCGGGTATGATCCCAACTATGACATAATTCATGTCCTTATTAATGAAAATAAACTTCTAGTGCCCCACTGAGTGGCTTTAAAACCAGTATGGTTATCATAATAAACAAGATCTTTCTATATAATGTGTCTAAGGATACCATTGGACAAGAATCTATAACAAATACAGATGATTCTCTATCAATGAAGAACCTTGAATACATATAAAATATTATCTAAATCTCATACATAATAATTATTGATTGTCAAATCTAAAGGAAATCTCATTTTATACTTGGTAATTTAATAAGAATTCAAGAACATAACATAAATCTATAAAGAGAGTCACATAGTAGACAATAATTCCCATAAAAAGGTGTGATGAGTCCGACCTCCCATCCTCTCGACCAATACAAATTCTTAAGTCTCATCGGTCCATAACTAATGGGCACCTACCTTTGGAATGTAGGTCCAAATGGATATAGAATCATTGGATGTTTCCGGTTCTATGAACAAACCCATTAGAAACTGCTTGGAATGCTTGAACCTTAAATCAATAAGGTTATCCCCATTTCTGGAGGAAATAGATTCCCATCCACACGGGATACGCAAGAATCCTTCTTGAGGTTCTAACCCAACATTTCAAATCAACCCTGTTATCCTTATTCTATATTCCCAGTAGGTTCTAATGTTACTTTGAAACCCATATCCTTTCCAAGTTCGTTAGACTGCTTCGGCATAATTCCTACACCATACATGGACTAAAAACCTTTCTCTTAGATGTCCTTACCAGAAGAAATTAAACTATATGGTTAGGTCCTTATCACATCACCTTAATAGGTATGATGTGTCCCATTAAGTAGAACCAAACTACGAGGTTTTTGATTCCTTTCACAAGGATATGTAGGTATCCCATTTTATGGGTATGATCCCAATATCAAAACAAGCATGCATCTCCTTGGATGACAATAAATTATAGAGTTCCCTGTTGAGTGTCATAAAAACTAGTATCATCATAATGATGATTAAAATAATCTTGAAATAGTATATTAGAGGATACCATTGATGGAGAACCACGGATACATAGAAATATCTCCATTAATAAAGAACCTTGAATACATACTGATGATTCTATATTTTACACATGTTAATAAGTTATTGTAAATTAAAAGGGAAACATATGTTATAATTGGTGAATTAAAAAGGATTCATCAAAATATATTAAATTTATAACGATAGTCCTAGAGTAAACAACAATTCCTCCCCAAAAGTGTGTGATGAGTATGGCCTCCCATCCTCTCGACCAATGCACATTCCTAAGTATCGTAAATATTAAACTTAGTAGACTCATGACTTTTGAAAGTAGATCCCCTTTAGATAAATAAATGTTGGAATTTTATGGTTCCATGAATAAATCCAATTGAAACCTCCTAGAAGCAATGATTCTCAAAACTAGAACATTTGTTTCAAGGACCTAAGAAAAAAAATGGTTAACCCAATGTGAATACTTAGCCAAGTTAATAATGTTACCCACATGTCAAGGCCCTATAAATTGATAAAGGAATGACATACACAAGAAAAAAATCATGCTTGTATTCATCTAATAGATTTCACATTAATGGAGTTTATTTTTAATTATTTTTTTTCTCAGAACTCCCTTTAGTTCAAAATGTCTTTCTTCAAGATGACATATGTGAACTTCCTGACCGCTAATCAAGCTGTATTATCATCCACGAGGAGGGCGTCATCACCTACCCATCATCTTCAATGCTAGGTCTCTGACGTGCTGATAAAGGAGTATCATTATCATGGTAAAATACTAACTCTGGAGGTCGCCTGACAGGCCCTCCATGTCAATAATAATCCTCGATCATCTGGCCAACAACGACCAATGATCAAGAAGCAGATAGTGCCAACCACCAATTTCAACCATTTTGGGTCTTTATCACCAGAATGAAACAACCAGTCCCTCCCATACTACAGGGAGGTGTATCAGGAGGTCACTCAATGCCTCAATTCAAAGATGCAGTGATCCTTCTTGAGGATTCCCACCAACAATCTCTGCCAGTAGAATTGTGCGGTAGTGAACCCACAATATGATGGAGGTGTTGCCTCTAGATGTTTGACCTATGTATCTCAGACTTGAGCACGCAAGAAGAACTATCGGGGACAATGTATGGTCAACAGGGACCAGGTTCTTACCTCTTCCCCCTCTAGATAAGTCCATCAACCTAACTTGATGGAAAACAACGAGCGAGAATATACACCCGTCCATCCAAATTTTGTCATCTAGAAAACTCGTCTGGAAGCAACCCACCAATTCTACTAGATAAGTATGGTGGAGTACTGTGAACATGCACATAAACCTGCTTACAAGTTATCATCCAGCCAGCAGGCTCATCTAACTACATTTAAAGAAGCTTTCCAATTAAATGTTGTGACAATTGGAAAATAGTAACATACACCTGCTTACAATCCCCAATTATATCAGCAGTCTCATTTGACAGTATTGAAGGAAGTACATCAACCATACTTGATGTGAAATAGCCAGCAGACACATATACCTGCCATCTTTCATCAAGCCTACCAATAGTATCATTTGGCATCACTCGGAAAAGTCAGTCGGAAAGCTCCGAAGACAAATCTGTGGCAGACCTAACTCTCTACCCTCATGAATTAATATTTTCAATACCCATTGATAGGAAAATGAGGACAAGAGTAGGAACATACACCTACTCTTGATGCGGAATGGAGGTATATTCCCATTCTAGCTGCTGAAGTCACCAAATACACTTTATCAATGGCGAAAGGGCAGATGAAAATTCCTGCCCATATTTTAGAAGCATGTCAGGATATTATAACAACTACTTTGGTAGTACAAGGGAAACATACACATTATTCTATCCCCAAATATGGTATGACACATCGAAATTCCATCTCAAAGTAGATACACACATTTATTCCAATCCAAGAGGGTCATGGGGTATAATCCCATACATCATACGAACAATAGGATTGGGAACATCCACCCTTTCCAATTGGAGGTAATTGGTATGTTCTGATGACCGCTACAGGGTAGGCACATACACCTGCCCATGATAACCACTTCTCCTACCAAGTTACCCCAACTATGTATAATAGAACATCCAAGAAGAATTCTCTCTAAGAACTGTTGGAAAATAAATATTCAAACTGTAATTTGGATCCTATTAATGATAGAGTTCTTGTATCCCTCAAACATTTATCTGTTGTAGCTCAAGATCCTATCCTCTCATTACCAAATTATGGGAGTGGTGGGTGTAATTCTGAAGTTCCCCATCGGACACTTAATCATGATGGCTAGCTTCATGAAAATTTGGTCAATCTAGAGACGATATCTCTAGATGAGAGCCACAGTAACCCTCCGTGTGTCCAGAAGACCAAGGAGCAAGTGGATTCACCCCTTAATATAATCCCCCATGGTGGTGCAACCCATGATGGTATGTTCTACGTAATTCCTCTCAGAAGTAGTAATTCTCATTGTCAAGATAGTTTTATAATTGACAACGTAGCGATGACAAAGCCCTCCTATCTTGAGGCACTTGCAAACACAAGGCCACTCATGTCTGATGCCTTGTCATTGACGGGTGAAACACTTTCTCAAACAGAAGATAGCTTAAGGGAATGGTCATTCTCTAAAACTCATTTGGGTAATTTCCCTTCTAATACAGAGAATCCACTTTGGTCAAACCAAGTAGAGAAACCTGTAGTGAAAGATGATGGATATTTTTTAAACATGAGAAGACAATTGGATAAAGGAGAAATACCTGTCATGTTCTGGCCTTTGGAAAATTCTTAGAATAACATTCCAGAATTGATGGTAGAATATTTTATTCATGATATCTGTCTCAATATATGGAAAACACTTCGTAATTTGAAAACCAATGTATTTCCATATGATGAATATCAAAATAATGTAAAGGTAATAGAAGGTTTGCAACATCAAATTTAATTTTCAGCTCTCTCAGTTTCCCAACATCCAATGGTTGAAAAACAATAAAGAAACCTTCAATGTGCATCCCATAATGCTCTAAAGTGGCTGTGCATGTTAATTTTTGACACCCCATCTATTGTTTGTATTAGAATATGAGGTGCACATGGAGCATTTCATTTCACTGCACTCCAAAATCAACAAAGTCTACCAAAAGTTGTATCATGAAATTTTATTGCCCAAAATCTGATAAAATCAATAGATTTTGTGTGTAATCAAATGTATGCTCAAGAAAATGCCTCAACTAGTTCTCATTAGGGTCAGGCCCAAAGAAAAGAAGTTGTTGAGTTACTTTTACAATAACCATAAGAGAATCTTGATCAGGCATCCCTCTTAGAGTATTTCAGCTATCAAAGAATGAAAATTTAAGAAATGGCACATCGATCATCCAAAATAGGTGATTTTAGTGGTTATCAGATAATGCACCCAACTAATGTTCTAACCAAAATTTGTAAAATCAAAAGGGCAGTTGCACGAATTTCATCCATAGCAGTTCAAGAATCACCCCATCTTGCAAGGATGGGGGCTCATTTAATTCAACCATCAAATTCATTAAACAATTCTCAAAGATTTGAAGAAGATGAACAGGAATAGCCCCAGCTGCAGGGCTGGGTGATTTTTGACATCTACAGTCCCCTCCTTAGAATAAGTCATTTTTCTCCCAAATTGGGAAGAATCCACAAAGAGAGTGCACAACTAAACTATATGAGGATTCCATTTAGGTTACTATCCATCAAACAGCTCCTGAAAATACGTCATATAAGAGAGCAGAGTCTCATACAAGATACAGAGGGAGAAGATCTTACAAAGATATTGACAAAATGCCATCAATGCATTATGTATCGGTAAATGTCATTAACAACATTATAGATGATCCTCTAGAAAATGAGTCTTGTTCAGGGGAATCATAAGATGAAGTTCTTATCTATAATATGGTACACACTAAGGAAAATGAAGAAGGTGTACGTACCCAAAATCAAAGGCTTACCCAAAATATAGGTATGCCTTTAAACAACCAACTCCCACCACTCCAAAAGGCATCTAACAAGGGGAAAGGTAAAACTCAAATTGCATCTCACATTTCCACTGGAGAAGGTCAATATCTTTCACTTGAAGGGATATTTTAAAAACAAGAATATGAGATGAAGGAGATGAAAAGAATAAATATAGAGTTACTTCAAAGTAGCATTTCTGCTAGATGTACTCCCCAGGAAGATCCTCAAAAAGAACATCCTATAAGATCTCCTCAGCAAAGAGGATTTGTAGTAACTACAGATGAAGATAATGAATTCCCTCCATTGGGTATACAACCCAGGAAGGATCAAACACATCCAGATAGGCATGTTCTCGTGGGTTATCCAAGGAAAATACCAGCACCATCACCAGTTGTTTTTCCGGTCATTGCATCAGTTCAATCTCTAGTTGTTGTACCTGCATAGGTTCCAGCTCATCCAGATATTCCCCAAATTCTTATGAACACAATTGAGTAATTAACAACTCAATTGAAATCTATGGAGGAATGAAGTGCGCCAGTTCATCCAGAAAAGAAAGCTTACCCTTAATGGGTGGACCTGATTCCACCCCAACTAAATTTTGTTAATACCATATTTACAATCATTAATATTTTGAGAGATCCAGAACAACATTTAACACATTTTGTTTCTTTTTTTGAACCCATGATGGGAACTCCTCAACAACAAGAAGAAGTAAATATTAGGTGTTTTTTTAGTTATTACAAAGACTGACTTTTGTCTAGTATAGACGTTTAGAATCTCAATCAATTACTAGATGGGAAGATATCCAAAATAAATTCCTACATTAATTTATATGAATGCTACTGCAGATGATAGTTTTTTAGCTTACCAATTGTAAACAAAGGGAGAATGAAATAGTTTAAAGTTTTATTGCATGATAGAAAGGATTAACATATTTTTTTAGGTCTGGAACTCCCTCAATAAGAGTTTCTGGAAATTTTTGTATAAAATCTTTGTGATGAGTTACGCGCACACCTGATCCATGTAAAATACACATGAGGGTTTCAATAACTTACTTCAATTTCTCAACATATATTGCATTATATTATAGAGACCAAGGATAAAACTTGTGTAAATCCATAGGCTCTAGGAAGGAGAACATGGAAAGAAGAGGCTACTACTGTTACACTCAAGAAAGATCATATACTTTCTTCTACTTAAAAACCTTCATTGTATAAAAGGGATCTTCCTCTAGAGCATCAGCAGTAATGACTGCCTCGTGAAGATGATCAAAGAGATCAAAGGTAGAAACAGTTTGAGGAATTAAAAATAAAATTTTATTCCTTATGGAATGGAAAAGTTCCTAGTTACTTTATTTTAGCATGGGAAAACAATTTGGTTCAGTTGCCAAGGCCAAAGAAACCAAAAAAAAGAATTAGATAAGATCTTCCAAATTATTTTCCATTTCACTAGATGTTGGGGAATCCCATTTATGAGTATTATGTTTTCAAGGACCTCTGAAAAAAATGGTAGACTCTGGACAAGTGAAATTGAAAAGTTCACTATCTCAAGTAGAATGTGTTACTGCTACTGATCTAGAGGAAAAATGCGAATGGGAGGAAGTTAAAAGTAAAAATTTTCAGAAATATGACGATTGTATGATCAAGACAACGATCAAATGAACTCATGAAATTTTACGAACACAGTTGAAACAACTGATTGTGTCTTCCACCACTCCTACCATAGTAAAACCACCTTTATCAAAAGTATATCCTCAAGGAAATGAAGTGATCAGAAGGAAAAAGAGAAGTCAGAAGGAGATGAACTCATGTTAGGGCCAAATGTTTCCTTGAACCTAGAAGATTTCATTCCATCCTCTTCAAAATAATGGGAACCACCCTTCCAAATGGAATAATCAGAACTAACCTGTTAGGTATAACTTCATCAGATTAAGAAAAGATATTTGGTTCTATCAATGTTATCGACTCAACGGATCCTTATGCCAATATTGATCCTGATTATAATGAGTCATATTTCCTTGTACCTAATTGGGGAACCAGAGGTAGAGGCCAATGTCGAGGATATAAAGGCTGACGTGGGAATTCTAAAAACAACCTTTTTAACTCTACCTTTGCTTGAACCATTTATGTGGAAGAAGGTCGTGGAATATCCCTTCATCGGGCTCAATAAGAACAAGTAGTTTCTTCAATGCAAGATAGGTTCAGTTCTGACATGATAACTTTCGAGGATTGATTAGAGGTTACACCATCTTCCTCTCAATATGTAGATATACCTAATCAGTATAATCTACCAAATCCAGGAGAATTTCCATCTTCTTCTCCGACATAGGGTACATCTACATCAAAAGCATCAACTTCCAAGATACCTGCAAAACATTTCCATGTTGGGAAACACAGACCTCTGGATCAAAAGTATGATGTTTTAAAACAACTGTCCCATGTAATAGACAATTTATCGATTTTGTATGCCTTGAATATGTCAAAAGAACTTCGAGAAGCACTTATTGAGGATTTTTTAAGTCCTCAAGAGTTTGAACCTGAAGTTTTTGTTGTTGAGGTTTACCACATAAAGAATGATCCGAAAGAATGTCATGCGATCATATATTTTACGGATGAATATGAATATGATGTTGTAAATAGACATATCTGACCCTTGTATTTATCTAGAAAAGTCAGAAAAATAGACATCAAATGAGCCTTCATTGATAATTGATTTAGATTCAACCTCATTCCCATTCATACACTTAGTTGATTTGGGCCTAACTAAATCTGAATTATCTCCTTCCACTTTAATGTTTCAAGGATATGAAAAGAATGAGCAAGAACCTCTCATTGAGATTACACTCGGAACTAAATTTAGAGAACTTTTGTCTAATTCATATTTCATGGTTATGCATCAAGACACGACCTTCAACATTCTTCTTTGAAGGCATTGGCTGCATCAACATGAGGTCATACCTTCGTCATTCCAAAAGTTTCTTAAGTATTGTTTCAATGGTCAAATCAATACATTTTATGGTGACAAGGTTCTGTTACAAATGTGCAAATCTCAATACATTGATTCAGTGTTTTATCACATAAAAGGAACAAGGTCCGTGACAAAGGAAATAACTAGAGTTAATGGTCTAAATGGTTTAGAAAAGATTCCAAAAAACCCATTCATACATTTGAGTACAGATATGTACTACCCATAAATCAAATTGAATGGGTAAAACCAAATCTAAGAACTCGTCCAATAACTTCCATAATGTCAGTTGCAGTAACTGAGTCTGACAACATGAAATAAATTGTTAATTCACCATGGAGTGATGTAGGCTTAAATAGATATGTCTTTATTTCATCTTCTAAACTACATCAAGACTCTACTTCGTCAATCAGTGTAGAAGAAGTTATAGCAATGTTAGAGGAAGACAAAGATGTTGATTACCAATCCATCATCTCCTCTTTATTACCCCAGAAAGACCCTTCATCATCTTTAGGGTCAGAAATGGTGGCCTATTTTTCAGGATGGTTAAATAAGGACTCTTCTTCTAACTTGGAAAGTTTTGTTTCATCATTTACTATGAAAGTAGAAAAAAAGAAATAATACATAATGAAGAAGAAGATGAAGATCTTAGGTATGCTCATCCAAGGTGTCTCAACCACTATGGATGAGATCAGAGAAATAAATCTGGGTATAGAAGAATATCCACGCCCCGCTCTAATTAGTGTGTGCATGACCTTTGAAGAGAAAGAGGTGTATAATTAATTTATAAATCAACATCGAGATATATTTTCATGGAATTATATTGAAATGCTATGTCTTAATCCTGATGTATCCACTCATCATTTGGGGTTTCCATAAGAACATCGTGGATTCAAGCAAGTAGTAAGAAGAACACACCAAACTCGTGCCTCTAAAATTGAAGCTGATGTTGATAAGTTTATAAAGTATAACTTTTTAGGTATGTTTAATATCCCAAATGGCGGGCCAACATTGTCTCAATGAAAAATAATAATGGTCAAATCATAGTTTTCATTGATTTTAGAGATCTTAACTAGACTTGTCATAAAAATGATTTTTCAATTCTGATTACAGTGCTTTTAATTGATGTAAAAGCTATCTATGAATCTCTTTCCTTCATGGATGGATACTTTGGGTATAATAAAACCCATATGGACCTAGAGAATGAAGAATATATAGAATTCAGAGCCCCTCAAGGTGTGTTTTGCTATCGGTAAATTCCCTTTCTCTAAAAGAATACAGGTGCAACATACCAACGTGCCATGCACCATATCTTCAAACCCTTTTTAGGGAAATTTTATGAATGTTATGTGGAAATTTTTTTAGTAAAGTCTAGACAAAGTTCCAATCAATTGGAAAATTTGGAAACCATATTCAATAAACTTTGGCAACACAGTTTGAAGATGAACCCCTTGAAATGTGCTTTTGGGGTAACCTTAGGAAAGTTCCTTGGATTCATTGTACGCCATCATGGTATCGAAGTTCATCTTGAGAAAAAAAAATCAATCCTTGGTATGTAAACTCCTAGAAATTTGAAGTAATTAAGAGTAATACAAGGACACTTGGCCTATATTCGGAATTTTATCACCAATTTTGCAGGGATGTATTTTCCCTTCACCAGCTTGATGAAGAAGGGAGTCACCTATCAATGGAATAAAGACTACTAAGAATCATTTGATACCCTCAAGAGATATCTCTTGAGTCCACCAATATTAATGCCACCTATTGAAGGAAGACCGCTTATTCTCTATGTGACAACTTTAGAGCGATCACTAGGTGCCTTCCTTACCAAGAGAAATGATGATGGGAATAAGAACAGTCTTTACTTTCTCAGTCGAACCATGATTGATGCAAAAACTCTGTATTCAAGTATTGAAAAGTGTTGTCTGGAATTAATCTTTTTAGTTTAGAAATTGAGGCAATACCTGCAACATCGTGAGGTCCAATTGGTATCTCGCAATAACATACTCAAATTCATCCTTAGTCTTCCTATGCTTACTGGGCGTCTGGCATAGTGGGCAGTTATTCTTCAAAAGTTTGATATCCAGTTTGTACCCCAGAAAAAAAATAAAAGGCCAAGATTTGGATGACTTCCTTGCTGAACATCTGTATGCTGAAAATATATCATTGAATACTGATCTTTTTGATGAATATGTTTTCTCAATTAAAGATAATTACCAAACATGGGAAATGTACTTTTATGGTTCCTTCAGAAGTCCAACAGGGAAGAGAATGGAAATCCCTAAACTCAACAAATTTGGATTAGTAATTGTCCTTATTTCCCCAGAAAAGGCAGTATTTCATTATTACTTCCTATTATCAGAAGGCAGTACCAAAAATGAATCAGAATATCAAAATATCATTGCAATCTTATAATTGTCACTTTAGGTGAAACTGAATCACTTAAAAGTTAAAGGTGATTTAGAATTTGTAATCAAGAAAAACAATGGGGAATATTCTATCATTAAAGAATATTTAATACCTTCGTGTGATTATGTCAGAGGGTTAGTGGATGAATTTTCCTTAGATATGATATTTTCTTACATCCCTCGATCACAAAATTACCAAGCTGATGCATTGGAAAATGCAGCTACAACTCTGGTAGATCCAAATCGGGATGAGACAATCATTAGCATAGCCCATAATCATGTGGTCTCACCTTTCGTTCAACCCAGAATGGAGTAAATTAATGAGATTAACCATTTTTCCGAGCCATATGGTCATACCATGGGATAGAGAACACTCATTGTGTAATACCTTCAAAATGGGGTAATTCCACTAGATAAGGATGAAAAATAATAGATTCTACAACGAGTGGACAATTTTACACTTTATGATAGTCCGGACAACTAGAAGATCCTTTACAAATGAGGCTTCATTAGAATCCTAATCAGATGCATTGATGGAGAAGAAACTACATATGTCATGAAAGAAGTGCATTCAACAGCTTGTGATGCCAATCAGTCTAGGAACAGACTCTCTGATCAGATTTGATGGCTTGGATACTTTTGACCTTCAATAACATAGGATTGTATAGATTTCAATAAGAAATGTCATTCCTTCCAAGTGCATGCCAACTTCATTCATCAACCCCAAAGTTTCTACATACTGCTAAATACTACTAGAAAATTTCGACATGGGGAATAGATATAGTAGGACTATATCCTCCATCCATGGCTAAGTAGTTCCAATATATTCCTACTATTAGTGACTTCTTCCCAAAATGGGCTGAGGCAATAACTCTCAAACAAGTCAGAGCCAAAATCATTGTTTGTTTTGTTAAAACTAATATCATCACTAGATTTGGTGTCCCTTATACTATTTTGACAGAAAATGGAACTAAATTTTGTTCTAATGAGGTAAAAAAGTTATATCAGGAACATAATATCAAATCCAACCATTTTTTTTCTATCACACAGCGGCCAATGGACAGATAGAGGCCTTCAATAAGACCCGATCAAATATACACCAAAAGATGGTGGATAAAGATAAGAAATCATTGGCTGATAAAATTTTGAATTATTTATGGGATTATCAGACTACTACCTGTACTTCCACCTAAGAAACTCCTTATTTATTGTTATACAGAACAGAAGCAGTTTTTCCAATTGAAATGCAATTGCCTTCACTACGAGTTGTGATATGTGATCAGTTGTCTACAGATGAGAGGTATTAGAAATGGTTTAATGATATAGAATGATTAGACAAGAAAAAATTGCATAATTTTCATCATTTATAAGTCTATCAGAACCGAATAGCGCAAGATTTTAACAAGAAAGTTTGCCTCTATTCATTTTTTTCAAGAAGAATTGGTATTGGTCCTCAGGAATCCAATGATACTAGGAAAGAAACCTCCAAATCTTGAGCCAAAGTGGTAAGGACCTTATTCTATATATATGGTCTACTTAAATGGAGATTATTACTTAATCTCAATCGATGGAGAGCTCATTATAACACTAACCAATGTGATATTATTGAAGAAATACTTTGTGTAATTGCACAAACCATTTTTCCTCACTACAAGACTGAAAACTGCACAGCCCCTAGGTCCTAACTGCAAGACTTAAAATTTCATAGTACAAAGTCCTAGTTGCAAGACGTTAAACTAAGTAACAACCATAAGCATCCATGCAACATTACATTACAATGCATATCATCTTTTCCCTTGTCCCATGACGTTAAACTGCATGAAACCATTTTTCCCCGTTACATGACTTACTGTATGGTTAAAGTCATCTCTATTTGATGTTAGGAGCTACCATAAGTAAGCATCATGGACATCATTTATACCCCTTAGTGGCACATGAGCCCCTCTATTCCCTATGTCTGAGTTAGATCTGCATAGGAACCTTGTTCCAAGAACTACATGTGGTTTGATTCTCATCTATATGAGATACGTAGAGACGCTTGGATCTCCAATATTGGGCCCCACTGCAACCACAAAAAAAATTATTTCCCTTTTTATTCTCCTATATATGAACTAGATCTATACAGAATTATCTATTAAGATACATGATTTTATTTTCATACCATCTTGTGTATTAAATTTAATCATTCTTTTAGAATGTGTTAGAACCCCCCATCTACCATGTCAAACTTGATTGGTGTGGGAAATGAATGTTTAAATAACTACATATGGCTTGATTCTCATCTATATGAGATACGTAGAGACCCATAGATCTCCAATCTTGAGCCCAACCATGATAAAAAAACCCCATTTATCCCTTATATAAGAATCAAACCAGCATAGGGAATGTTTAATGAGCTACATTTGGATTGATTCTTACCCTCAACAAGAAATGCAGTGACACGTGGGTTTTATCCCTTTGTCTAGATACAAAAAGACTTTATTTTCCCATCGGTTTATCTCTTCCCTTACCACATGATGCTAAACTGCATAGAAATCTAACACCCCTATTCTTCACTTGTGTCACCTATGTGTTATAGAAGAAACCCATAATGCTCATTGTTTTCCACACCGAGCATAGATCAAGTGGGATTTGGAGTTGAGTAAACATCTTATTTATATAAAAAAGTTGTCTCAATTTATTACGGGGCTATGAATGTCCCCACTGCATGACTTAAAACTACACAGTACGATGTCCTCACTGCATGACTTAAAACTGCATAGTATAATGTCCACACTACATGACTTTAAATTTCACATAAAAATATTAATTCAATAGGAAACAAAGAAAGTATCCATTTTACATATGATTCATATCTATGTAGAGGACATCAAATTCATGTCCAATATTAATTCAAATATGTCTTATGTGCATTGAACATAACCCCATTCTATATTTTTCACTCTTAATATTGAATATTTTCCAGATCTTCATAATATTTCTTACGGTTTCTGGTGACATAGTTACTAATATCTGAGAACTATTTTGACTGACTATGAAACACGTGTCCTTAGGTGGACTTTCATATGTTGCCTACATAAAGGGCATGTTAGTCAAAAGATGCCACTATTTGGCTGTGCAATATATGCCCCAGTTGGCCCTGCATAATAAAATCCCCCATAACGGTTTTTTAAAATGATGGTAATTTAGTTCTTGGTTATAGTGTCTTTCCCCCTTGAAACTTTGATGACAATATACAAGAATCTTTATTTTCAAACAGTCATTCATATATATTTGTCCCATTATATTTCTCTCAATACGAAACTATTCAAGCCCATGGTTTAGATATTTCCCTATCCATGTGTTCAAGGAAATATTAAATAACATTGTAATCACTTGTCCACATATCACATACAATTTAAATTTCTGGTCCTAGTTCTATGACCTTAAACTATAGACACCACAACCCTACGTTTAGGTCAGTCCTTCATAAAAGTCATATTCCTTTTATTCTTTGGAAATATTGTTGGAAATATTGTTGGAAATACCCTCTCCATATTTAAGTATGTTTTCCCATAAAACAAACTCTATGCTTCGGAAAATCTGAATCTCCATAAGCTTTCTTAGGCTTTTATCAATAGAATGTCAAAATTCTGTGAGCTCTTTTTCCTGACTATGCAGTAAGTTCCCTTAGGTGGCCTTGCATAAGTTACCAACATAATTGGTCTGTCAGTAAAAAGATACCACTATTTGGATATGCCTCATATTCCCACGTTGGCCCTGCAAAAAACAACCACCATAATGGTTTTTTTAAATAATGGTAACTTCATTCTTGGAAAAGACTTCCTCTAATTCCTTTATCCCTTTTTCCACATCATTCTTCAGATCTATAATTTCCCAAATTTCAGTTTACAATTTCCCCTTCCATACCTAAATATGGTTTTATGTTTCCAAATAAATTATCAATAAATTAGAAGAGCCTCATACCTTAGGTCATAGATAAAGACCTTAAATTAAAGTTGCACAATTTCATCACTACATGAAGTAAAATTATATAGTATAATGTTCTCACTAAATGACTTAAAACTACAGAGTATAACATCCTCACTGCATGAATTAAAACTGAACAGTATAATTTCCTCACTACATGACTTAAAATTGCATAGAATAATGTCCTCACTGCATGAATTAAAAATACATAGTTCAATATCATAAATTACCCTTTCTGATAAATTTTAACCATTCTTCATACACAAAATTTGTATAGAAGTGGTTTTACTATTCATGACATATGTTGACATAAAATAGCCCTTTATTCTTAAAGTCCCATTCCTTGGAAAAACCACCCACTATGGTATTGAGTCACCCAAATCATATTTTCCCTTGTCTATCAATAGTAAAATGTTAAATTTCTAATAACTATTTTTCTTGACTATGTAGTATGTGCCCTTAGGTAGCCCGGAATAAGTTGCCTACATAACAGGTCTGTCAGTCAAAAGATACCAATATTTGGATATGCAGCATATGCCCCAGTTTTCCCTACATAATACAACCCCCATAACAGTTTTGTCAAATAATGGTAACTTTGTTCTTGAAAGAGACTCCCCATATGTTGATATAAGTTTTAAATTTGGTGACCATAAAAATCATGGATCAAGATTCCCCTTGGAAATATTTAAAGAATATTAAAGCAATTCTTAGTCACTAAGTCTTGTTTGGGATCTAATTTCAAAATTTATGGTCAAATATATTTTGACCTTAAATATTATCCCTTTATAGTCCAACATTCATGACTCTAAACTACCAACAACAAAAGAGGTAGTACTCACCAGATTGAAAACCCACAAAGGGAACTCTGAACAAAAGTCGAGTCCTATCTCACTAAACATACATTATGTATGATTTAGGTAAAATTGAGAAATAAAAAGTGAGGGTCATTCTTGAATCTTTCACATCCTCTTGTTTATCACACCGAGCATGACTCACGTGGGCTTAGAGATTCATGATGATTACATTATTTTTACAAACACCCTTGGTGAAGGAACTATGAGTACTCTAATTCCTATTCAAACTAGGATACATAGAAATCCATTTTAGGGATCGAGATCACTATACATCCTCTTCAGGAATCCAAATCTAATTCCCTTAATATAGGAATTCTTCTTCAGTATAATCCCCAAATTAAACCCCTATGTCATCAAAACATCATTTTCAGAAAGTAATCCCAAACTCATTTCTCTCAAACTCTCCTATGAGATTCATCAAACTACATGGTATTTGTTTCCCATCCACATGGGATATGTAGGAAGCCACCTTAGGGTTCAATCCCAACATTTCAAATCAACCCTGATCTCCTTGGGCCATATTCCCAATATGGTCTAATCTAACTTGGAAACCCATATCCATTCCCAGTTTGTTGGGCCACTTCGGTATAATTACCACACAAAACATTAACTAGGAACCTCTTGCTTAAATTTCCATACCACATGACATTGAACTATATGGTTATGTCCTTATCACATGACCTTAAAAGGTATGATGTGTCCCATTAAGTGGAACTGAACTATGAGGGTTTTGATTCCTTTCACAAGGATACGCAGGTAGACCATTTTATGGTTATGATCCCAATATAAAAACAAGCCTTTGTCTCCTTGAATGACAATAAATTGCAGAGTGCCATGTTGAGTGGCTTAAAAACTAGTATCATCATAATGATGATTAAAATAATCTTGAAATAGTATATTACAAGATACCATTGATAGAGAACCTCGAATACATATAGATATCTCCATTAATGAAGAACATTAAATTCATGCTGATGATTCTAAATTTTACAAATATTAATAATTGATTGTAAATTACAAAGGAAACTTATTTTATACTTTGTGAATTAGTAAGGATTCATGAAAATATCTTAAATTAATAAAGAGAGTCCTGGAGTAGACAATAAGTCCACCCAAAAAGAGTGTGATGAGTCTAACCTCCCATCCTCTCAACCACTGCATGTTACTAAGTACCATAAAGTTTAAACTTAATGGAAGACTAACTTTGAAAATAAGGTCCCATTTAGATAAAGAACTATTGTAAGTTTCTGGTTCCATGTATAAATCTAATGGAAACTTCCTAGAAGTAGAAATTCTTATAACTAGAACATGTGTTTCAAGGACATACAAAACAAAAATATATCTTTAAAATGTTATTAATTAATATAATGAGATATAACCTAGATATTAAATTAGTGGTTATGATTAGTAAATACTATTATTTACTAATTTATTAAAATATGTGGTTTATAAAAATATAAGATAAATTTATAGGTTACTAATTAATTATAAATAAATATGTAAACCAATTAAATATGAAGGAAACTATTATTATTATCACAAAGATGTTTTACCCTAATGAATTAAATTAATTATTATTAGGGAGTGATATTGATATAATATATATTTTATATATTCAATAAAATATTTTTGATATTCATCCAATGGGTTTGATAGACATAAGATAAGAACAAACCTAATTTTATGCTTGAAATCCAATATTTTTATAATATTAGTTTTACCACCTTTTAATGGACAACCTATTTTAAATCCAAATTTTGGAAACTTTATAAAATTAATATTTCAAAATAAAATTCAAATTTAATTTTAAACATAAAAACTAGTTTAGGATAATTTTTTGGTATTTTTTTGCAAGGTTTCATTTTTTTAATGAATAGTTATAAATACTAAATTTTAATTCAAAAATATTTTTTCATCTAATTTATTTATAAGGATAAATTATATTTTAAATTGGTTTAAAAGTTTAATTATATAATATTTTTATCAATTACAAAAATTTAGGTCATTTATATCAATTTCACTTAGAAATTGGGTATAAAAACTTGGTAAACTTTAGAATGTTTTTACTTTAAAAACTCACATTGTTGACCAGACTACAGGATAAATTTTAAATTAATTTCATCCACTTATGTAATTAGAATTAGATAAATGGATTAAATATTTGGAATCATAATAACTTATAATTTATAATAAGTTGAACTTAGTTTTTTCCAAAAGTATTAGGGAAAGTGACTAAAATTAATTGCAACTGTTAAGAAAAAGTTTTTATTAATAAAGTACTAAACCATAATTTTAAGACCCATAACGACCTATAAACTTGTTAAAATCCTATTTTATGTCTATTAATTGGCCATTAACCTTCAATTATTGATTTTAGTTTGTTTTTTATTACTTGTTTTAGGTAAAATCATGGGTACACATAACTTGTTTTAAAAAATGACAAGTGTGTACTTTCCCATCCCTATAAAAGGCCACCACCTATCCCTCTAATTTACACCTATAAAACCACATAGGTTTGGAAAATATATGAAAAATAAACTTACCAAAATCTCTCCATTCCTCTTCTCATCCTCCCCTTGGTTATAAATAAATCTAATTAAGCCTTTTGGCACAAACCAAACGGAGTTACCCGATAAAGAGGTAACGTTTTCTCTCAAGCTCTTTTTTTTTGTTTTCTTTCTCCACCCCTCCACACTTTTTATTCCATGATTATATAAAAAAATTATCATAAATATAATAGTTATTATGCTATGGTTTAGACCTAAACTCACACCCACCTCCATCTAATGGGTAATGAACATACTATTTACTTGTACAGTGAACTAACACCTCACAAAACGACGATTGCTCATTTTTCCTTTACCGCCACTCATGCTGGAAATTATGATGTAAATTATATTTATATATTTTATATATTAATTTAATTATTTCTTTAATATAATATAATTATTTTAAAATAATTATTTTTATAATTTCCACTTGGTGTAAATATGTTAATTTCATTTGAGGAAGTGTGTACTACCGCCCCCTCAAAGAAATTTCATTCATTCAAACACTACATGAAATTTATTAACGATGGATTTAGTAAAATAATATTATATAAATGATATAATAATGACTGAAAAATAAATTTTTTATTGAATATGAAAATCCACCATACAGAAGAATATTTATCATATTTCATTTAACTTATTTTTTTCAATATGATAATAAAAACAGAAACAATGTTTATGCATACGTACAACTTATCATCTCCAAGAAAAATGTATTACATTTCATACTTATATATTATATAGATTATTATAAAACACATATAATTAATATAAATTAAATTTATATCATTATATAAATTCTTTAAATCATTATATAAGTATAATGACCAAATATATAACAAATTAAGACACATATGAAGAACAATTCGAATATTACCTGAAGTGAAACCATAACATATGATAGTTAACAAGAAGGTAACATAAGGTCACAATAAAACAATATATGGTATTATATATAAGAATATTATTCTTTAAAAGATAAATAATAAATTTATATTTATTTTATAGGTGGTTTTAATGAGTATAATGAGAGTCAAGATACAAGGTAAGGGGATTTCATCTCACTTTTGATTTCCATGAGATACATGCTTTATTCACCACCCATTACTTTTGTGTGGTGTGTATACCGAACATTGATGTACTAAATAATTCTTATAATAAAATTTATGGGTATTTACATATCCATTATAAAATATTTATTTCATGTGGTTGATGTTTCAAAAGTTACAAAATCGGTAAAATGGTCTTCTCTCATTTTTCCTTCTTTGAGACTTCTGTGTTGTTATGCACCTAAATTCTTTTTCAAGGTGTATATAATTATATTTTACATGTTATATCATGAATATAAATATATTAATTATATTTTTAGATTCATATGATTTCAATTTCTTACATATAGATTCTGATCCCAAGTTACCCAGTGATAAGATTTTATTGAAACAATCTCATCGCTTTTCAAGATTGTTTTTATTTATGATTCTTTTCATGAAATATTATGATCCATATATCATAAAAACTCATGAGTTTCCTTCTCATATTTTTATTCATGTAATTTTCATGTATTATTAAAAAAATTTACTCTTTTCTACTTAAGGTAATTAAGGAAATGTCTTTTAAAAAAATTGATTATATTTCTCTCTTTGGTTAGAAATATGTTTTATTCAAAAACCATGTTTTTCACAAATGTTTTAAAGAATAATTTATAAGTTTCCAAGGAAAATAGTTTCCAAAACATTTTCATGACTAATTTATATGTTTTTAAAGTATTTTCAAATAAATGGTTTTTAAATTGTTTTCAATATCCTTTTATATGTTTTAATAAAATGGTTTTCAAAACATTTTAAAGCTCTCTTGATATTTTTTCAATGAAATAGTTTTATAAAAAGTTTTAAAAGTCTTATATATAATAATTAATTTTTATTTTCAAGAAAATGGTTTTCAAAAGGATTTTATGTTTTAAAGTTCCATTTTCAAAAAGTAAATGATATTTTTCTCCTGAAACGTTTTCAAAATTTATTTGCAATTTTTTTTCATCTAAGATGATATATATTGATGTTAATCATGACCTTATAAGAAATTATCTAAAATTTATATTAATATTATTCCATTAATGGTTAATGTTTTGATGGAATTTTTCTTATGAAATATATTTCTCTTTAACGGGTTATATTCTTTTAAAGCCCTCTTCTTTTCACAGGTTATTATTATGATGAAATGATTACAAAACCTATATCTTTTTCCACAGGTTATGGTATGATTACATGTTTATGATACCCATTTAATTTCATGGGTTATTATAGGATTTAAATAAAACCCATATCTTTTTATGGGTTATGATATGATGAAAGTTTTAATTATATTTTGAAACATGTATGAAGGATTTTATTATGAGATGGGGGGACCTATATCTCCCACCAATGAATTGAGTAATTAATGACAAATCATGAGGATAAATGGTTTGCGTGAACCTGATTAAATGTTCACAATGTTATTCATGGACCTAGTTTTATGTCCATAAATTTATGTGTGAACCTGATTACATGTTCAAAATGTTATGAGTGAACCTTATATTTTGTTCATAATGTTATGTGTGAACACGATCACATGTTTACAATGTTATTTATGGACATAGATTATTGTACATAAGTTTATGAACTAACCTATTTACATGTAAAAAATGTTATTCATGAACCTAATTACATTATCACAACATTATGTGTGGACCTGATTTCCATTCCATAAGTCTATTAGAGGTCCTGATTTCATGTCCTTAACATAATGTGTGAACCTGTTTTTACTTATATACGTTCACTATGTTATACATTAATGTGTATTCCACAATTCCATGATATGTTCATATGTTACACTTCCATGATTTATGATCTTGATTTCCTTACGATTCATGTCTTATGAACTGCCAATATTTATTCCATGTCTCATTTTTATGATCATTGATATAAATGGTATGATCATCAGATGTTATACTAATGTCATCATACCCTTATATTCTTTTTATTATTATGTATTTACCTTATTTACCCTTACTGATCATTTGAACTCACCCCTTTCTTATGTTTCCTTTCACCAGGTTATGAAGGAATATTTTAGATATAAGTACTACAGGGGAATATCTTTACTGGAGACATTGAATATCTTTCACCAAGTTAGAATATTTTGTTCCATTTTTCCAAAGGCACTAAACTATTATGGTCCTTTGGCATGTTCTTTTGAAATATGATGAATATGTATAAAAAATGATTTGAAATACATGAATAAAAAGTGTGGGTTGTTGTAATATCTTTCATAAATTTTCAAATTTAATAACCATATTTGTTGTTATTATTTCCTTTAAGACACTCTAGAAACATTGATCAAAATAAGAAATTTGTTTTTATATAAATTTTTATAGTGAAATAATATTATATATACCATAATACTTATCCGATTTTAGATGTTTACATGCCTATTATGCTCATGGAATATCCCAATACAATTGTTTTCATGAAATTTAAACACCACCTTATCAAAAAAATCATTTAAAATATATAAATTGTATAAAATGAAGTTTATTTGTAAAATATTGAATGAAGTGTATTAAAAATTCATAAAGTTCATCATTTGTGGTTGATTTGTTGATAATATATTCTTTTAATACAAAAAATAAATATATTTAGTATCAAAATTGATTTCAATGTGCAACCAATACTTCCAAAAAAGGAATAATTAATGAAAGAAATAAAAATATATTTAATATGATTAAATTGTAATGTTTTACCCCTAAATTATAAGTATTAAGAAGATTATACTGTCTATAATTTTTCATTGAAATGTTATGTCTAGTAACTCTATTATTATTGAAATTTCATTTTCTTCCAATAATCATTTTTTATAGAATATATGCGAGGAATAAGGAGTCCAATTTTTTGTTTGCATGGTTTTCCCTTCACATAGTACTAATATATATGCTTATAAAAAATATAAATTCTATTTAACTATTATTACCCTAGTATATCAACAATTAGAAAAATAGATTTTGAAAACACACCTCATGTATAAATTTACAATTGAGACTCTCAATCATCTATTATTGTGGATTTTATCTACATTATCAAGAACAATATATTCTGGAACAGAATATCTAAAAATTTTTGTTTAAAATAAATGAATATAGTATTACCATATTTTAATATTGTATCTATATGAACCTGTAAAATTATTAATTTTTTGAGTTTTCTTGGAGGAATAAAGTTGATCTCTGAATGTATTTTTTATTAATTGTTTGACCCATTATATATTTTTTGAATTTACATTCTGTTTCCCTTTTATTTTCTCAATATTTAATAACATTCTTCAGTATAGGAATTTTTTATTATTTTTAAAAGGTTTTACATGAAAAAATTATAAAGGACATACCATATTATTCACATCTTTTTTTACAAGATCAAAAGACCATGATATGAAAGTTACAATTTCTTGTTTGACCTTGTTAATATACATGTAATCAAGGGGAATATGTAACTAGTCACTCAAATCATGGGCTAAATGATTCCCTACTATCACATTATATTTTGGAATTTTTTGTTGTTTTTAATTTTTTTAGATATTATACACTATAACGATCATAACAATGTGATTAGTGGGTCATGATAGATATATATAATAATAAATTTTAACCTTTAGAATATTATTACAATAAAGGTATAAGTATCTTAAATATTTAAATTTCGTATATATAGTTATGATAAAACTTTTTACCTTTGGTAAGGCAGGATATTTAGGGTAATGGCTTGCCTAAAATCTCAGAAGGTAGATCTTTGTGTAGTGGTTATTGTTGTATTTTTTCTTTTCTTTGATTCATTACTATAATAATCTATAAAAACTAATTGTTCCAATTAATTTTTCTTCGATAAAATTTATTCATGTATAAATCTCATCCATTTTTTTATATTTCCCCCCTGTTAGTTTCATTTCTCAAAATATGTTTAGGGAAACATACCAAAAATCACACCTCAGATGTGACTATGTTTTTCTCCCAAAATCATGGCCACTAAAAGTATTTGATCACCATATACAACCAATCATGATTCTTATGTCTAAACTGGATAAAAATATAGGAAAATAACTCTTCATTTTTATATAATAAAAATTTAAAATGGAACAAATATTTATTATTTCATACTCACACGTGATTTCCATAATATTTATGTTTCTTCATCTACCAATATTATGTATTTATTTACATGATACTCCTTCCTTATAATATCATGTGGAATTGAAGTGGTTTTGTTTTTGGATTCATTAATATCTATATAAATAAAGGAAAATAATTAAAATGTTGTATCATTACACATAAAATTATTTATATAGATTTAAAATATATTCTATTTATTTTCAAGTGAAGAATAAGATAGCATTATTTTACAGTAGGGGTGTTATTTTTTTATGTACACTAACTTTTTACTATACTTAGTTTTTATTTTATAAATTGAAAATTCATAATAAAAGTGATTAATATATATTTCTCAAAGTTAATAATTACCAATAATAATATACCTAAAATGCTTCCTCCTCATGGTTACCAATAAATTAATTCCACATATCTTGGTTTATCATGTTTCTATATATTTGTGTTAGGTTTGGGATTACTTTCCCTTTAGTATCCCTAATATCATGCTTCATAATAATAGTCTGAATGTTATTATAAGCCTTTCTAGTAACCATTAATAAAAATTTCAATCAAAATTCATTTATTATAATTGAATTAGTCATATAATAATTAATATAAAATAAAAATGTACTTATTTTAATTTTTAGTAAAATATCAAAATTATATCAAAATGTTACCTTAATCTCTTCCCAAGTTAGTTCCTTCATCAAAAGCACAACATTATTCCATGTATCTATATCATTCATCACATGAATTAGAGTGGTGTACCTAATGTAAATAATGAAAATAGACTTGTCGGGGTCAATAGGTTGGTATTCCACATTCCATACAAACTCAAATTTTAGGTCTTTTATTCTCACCATATAATCTAGTTTATGACTTTAATTCTATGATACTCCTATTTTTTCTCAGACATAGATTTTTACCTTCTACCATTTCATCTATTTCAACACTATCAATATGTTTTCCATAAGGATTCGTAGCATCAGTATGTGTAGAAATATATTGTTCCTCATGATTAGTAGGATCAATATGTGTACAAGAATGTTATTCCAAAGGACTGGGAGAATCGGCATGTAAAGATCCCATTATCTGCAGAAGTAGTAGAAAATTTAATTTAAATTAATTAAATGTATAAGTGAAAATAAAATATTATGAGGTAACAAAATGTATATTCAAAAAAACATAACATGATTATTTAACTCTCTTTTTTAATTAATTATTAATGTGATTTAACCCCTTTATTGTGTATCCAAATCTAATCATTAGGGTATCATATGAAATAGAATATCCCATCAATATTGGGACCTCCATGAAATGATTGTGACATCCTAATAAAAATATAGTCCTCAATTAAATTAATATATTACCCTATATTAGTTTTCGTCGATAACTAAACAATTGACCATATTCTATTTTCAATATATAGGATATAAAATACTTATATTTCTAATGACTCAATTATGAAAAATCTATCCTTCTACCGTTCCTTACTAAAATCAACTATCATGAGTCACAAGTAATAATTTTTAATAACACTCTTGTTATCAAACAACTTGAATTGAAAAATTTGAACAATAAATACTGTATAATCCAACTCCTCTGATTTTTTGAAGATTCAAATGTATGAAATATTCATATAAATTAGATTTAGATCCTTTTTACCATATATGTGCAGTGATTCAACCATAATAGTAACTCTACTATTTTTCATGGTACAACATTCATCTTATTTCCTTGTATAGAACACATAACAATTAGTTACATAACAATTATTAGATAATACATTCACACTCAGTCCCATGGCTATCCGTTCATGTCATTCTTAAATTTATTTAGTATTTACAAACAACTCATTATAAATATGGTCTCTAAACCATCCAATAAACAAAAAAATATGTGTATTTTATATCCATGTTTTGAACCATGATAGATTAAAATGACTAATACTTAATTTATATATTTTAATATATAGTGAAACCTATAAAATATTATATAAACTGTAATTTTGAGCCTACATATTCTCTATAATGATAATTACAACAACATCTATTATGAAAATTCCATCACCCTCAATTCAATAGTTGTAATGAGATTTTGGGGGCACAATTCACTCTACATAAGGCAAATAGTTAATATAAAAATTAATAACTAATTTAATAATATATCACTCTATAATAAAACATTTAGATGAAATATATTTATTACATACCATTTCAAAATATTTATATACCATTGAATGGGTTACATCTATATATAAGGTATAAGAAAATATATAAAGATCTTTCTAAACAAATTAATCATCATATCAAAATAATCATAATAGGAATAACATATCTAATTCACTTAATATAATAGAAATTTCATTTTCCATTATTGGAAACTTCATCAGGTCTCTAAATTTACTTCATAAAACATTGAGAAAGAAAAAAATCTTAGTTAATTTATGATGTAAATTTTTAGGTAACACGCAATATAAATCTACATGCATTAAATTTTCCATCTAAACATGACCTTTAATTGATTTTAAGTCCTTTAAATCTAGATTATTCATTAAATGATATTATTAATATTTTATTAATACACATATAGAACATTAACATCATTTATGAAGTTACAAAACTAATATATCTATTTCCTATTAATATTTTAAGAAGATCAAGGAAGGAAATATTTCCGTTCACCCTTCACTCATGCCAACTCTTGATGTATCCCCATGTAAATCATGTCCAACTTAGCCTCAATACCATATTTTTTTCAAGTTCAATTAGTATAATTCCAATGAAACTACCACATATATTATTTTCTATGTGAATTACATTAAAAAAATTCTAACATTCAATTAATTATAGTGTGGTAATTTTAAAAAATCTAATCTCTTTTTTTCAACCATTTTTGTAACTTTTTTCAATAAATGTTTTCCAAAAGTGGTAACCATGTCCTTTAATTTCTAAAATGGTTGATCACTAGTTAGTGGAGACAATGATTTACCTTTTTTTTAATTATCATTTAATTATGTCATCTATGGTCGATATCTATGTTATTGAGGTAAAAAAATTGAGGTCTAAGAAGTACGGTCTTTGAGAAATATTTCAATGTAATTAAGTGCAAGCCTTGTTTACAAATGGGACATAGATATAGTTAAACAAGACAAAAATATCCTTATTTTAAGTTATTTACATAATTTAAACATTACATCTCACAATATAATCTTACAATACTAATAAAAGATGGTTTAGTTTCTTCATGGACTGCAACATAAGTAATTTATATATCAATACTTATAAAAATTACTATATAATTGATCCCCACTGTAATCCTTCTAGACATATAATATTTTATACTCATATTCATAACACAGATAAATAGAACCATAATAAAGGAGTGATATCAAATTCCAAGTAAGGGTAAACATATGTGATAATACTCAAATATCCTTAATGATCCTAAGTTGATAATATGGATGTAATCAGGAAACATAAGATACTGATTCCCAAAAAATAATAGATCATAAATAAAAGAAAAATAAAAAATATAGAATAATAAATGAATCAAAATAGTGTGGAATCATTCATCAAATTTGGAACAAACATTAGCATTAGGAAACATTACTTTGAGCCATAACATCAGTGATCATTCCAAAAAGTAACTATAATGTACATTAAAATACTTATCTCATGTGATATTAAATTTTAAGCAATGAATTAGAGGGAGATATAGGAACCCACCTTTAATCATCAATAATTATGAGTTCTACTTGAAAATCATTCACTTATTCCATTATAAAGAACCCATGGAAATAAAATGGGTTTTATCAGAATTTAAATTAAAATCATAAGATTTTTATAGCATAAAAACCCCATGGAAATAAAATCTATTTCATAAAATTTTGAAATAGAATCACATAAAGAAATAATAAATAATAAAAAAAATATAACCCTGTGAAAAACAAAAATTGGGTCTCTAAAGAAATTATATAACTTTATACATAAATACTATTTAATCAAGATAATAAAGCATTTTTTATTTACATTGTATAGATAATTGGTATATGGTTATGTATAAAATTTTTGACCAACCAAAATACTTATGGAATCTAAGTGAACACCCCTCAATCAGAGGAAGTAAATATAGAGTGTTTATAGAGTAACAAAATTAGAACATGGATTGTATTTATACAGAGTGAATGATTAGGTGAGACAAAGGTAGTGATGAATCATTCCTCTAAAATTAAAGGAAATTATGTAATAAATATAGAGAAATAAGGTGGATGGTTTCATTTTAATAATATCATACGTCAAGTATAAGATAGTTAAAATAATAATTTCTTTTATGAAAAATATTTTTTGGATTTTTATAAAAACACCATTGTAATAATAAATATATATGAAATTTTGAAAACATTTTAAAACAAATATTTTATCAAACATAGAGAAAAATAATTTATTTTATAAACAATGATAAATTATGGGGTAATTTTAATATAAAATGATAAAAATAGTGTAAATATGTGTTCACATGGATAAAAACATAAAAAATATATTGTAAAAACAATTTTTATCAATATCACAAAAAAACGAAGTTAGGGGTCCTTTAAAAAGTTATTTTCAAAGAAGTGTAAGTAAAAACGTTAGAAAAAATTTACTTTGGAAAAATAAAATTCTATAATATATAATTAACAAGAAATAAAGGTTATAAAAATTAATTTTGTGCTAAAGATAAAAAATTTAATTTTATATGATGGAAAATATTTTTAAATATTGTAAAATATCTTTATTGAGAACCCACATCATAAACGGAGTGTGAAAACATTATTTTTAAAAAAGGATAAGTAAAATATATATAGGTCACACAATATCATACATAATTATGAATCAAATTATAAAGGATAACTTTTTTGGGAAAGAAAAATATGGACAAGGATGAGAAACATCCATTAAAAAGGATATATTTTATTCTCAATAATGAAATAAATTTTGGGAATAAAATTTTATCAAGGTAAATTATCTGAATAAAAGGTCATTTTAAAAAATATATGAAGATAAATTATCATTAAATAAACTATTAATGTGTAAAAAAATAACATATAAGAAATAATATCAATAAGAGTCATTATAACTCAACAAAGGGAGATGAGTTAATAAAAACCCCTACAACTTTGGTTTCATTAAATTTATGATCCACATAAATAGAAAACAAGATATAGATCTTCAAAATCCTTGAATTAAATTAATATGGTAAAAAATCATTTATAATTACATACACCATTCTAACGAAAACATGGGATACGATTATAAATATGTCTATAGGGGTGAAATTTTGAGATTAGAATCCCTTACCCTAGTTCCTAAATACCACTCAAGTAATTGAATAAAATATAATTCAAAAAAAGTTATCTTAATAATATATATATTAAAATTATTTATATCTATAAAAGCTTATAAAATTCATTAATAATTATTATATACATGTATATTATTTAGTTATTTTATATTTTGAATATCAGGTGTGAGTAATCTTGATTGTTTTGAACTAGTTTGGTAATAGAAATGTTTTTTTCATTCTTCTCAAAACATTCATCATTCATAGATATTAAATAGAAGTTGAATTTTTATTATAATTTGACAATTTTATTATATTATATTTTTTTATGATCCATAAACATCGAATGATTGATGATTATGTGTCAGTTATTTTTATCAAACAGATATTGGTTTCTTAATTAATGAGTTTAATATTAATATTACCAATCTAGAACCAAACTAAAATAAATATTTACTTAGTTATTTAATATATCATCATTAATTAGTTTCTCATTTTCATCCATGATATTATTGTATATCATTTTCAAGTATGTGGGTAGAGTAATCCAAACACAAGCATACCATAATTAACAGATGATTTTGATTTTGATTATGAAAGTGGTTTAATTTGGAATTATATTATCACTAAAGAAGAAGAATAATATTATTTGGATAATTTCATGGATTTTAATAATATTTTAATATATTTTAACTAATATGAAAGAAACTATATGAAAACTTATATATTTAACTTCATGGAGGTGGTATTACACGCAACACATGGTTAATGTTTTCAATTCTTGGAGAATGAGAGGGAAAAAGATGTACTGTAATTTTTGTCGTAATAATAATAAATATAATATATATAATATATATATATCATATTAATTCTAAAATTTTTTCCTTACAGTTAGTGAATATAGGTGGTGGGGAAGAAAATGGAAGTTGTCGCTTTGTAGAGGTAGTAGTCTGTACAATATAAAAATATTGGTTTTATTTTTCTTAATATTAAATGGACATGAGGTAAATATATATTCAATTATAATAATAATATTCATTATATAAAAAATACTTATATACATATAAAATTTTTATAAAATTATATTTGGTTATGTAATAATTAAAATAAATGATGTAAGGAAATAAGTACTGATATTAAGGACTTGGGATTTCCCTTAGAATAATCCTATGAAATACAGGGATTAGGATAATATATTATGACCAATGTAACAAGTAAAAAAGATATAGGATTATTGGGTATGTAAAAAATTAAATACTTTCAATAGGAAACTTAATTTTTAGGGTATTCTTGAAGGGATGGTGAGAGGCCCCTTTTATAAGTGGTGATATTGATATTTTGTAAATATTTCAATGTAATATAAAGAGATCGCATCTTTCACATGTTAAAAAGTTTCTAAAATGGAAGATAATGGAGTGGGTTATGAGATAAGGTCAATATTTTATCAATAATCTATTTGAAAACACATTTATACATTCTTTTAAGTCTTTTACTCTTAGACCTTTCACTTTTACCACTTCTAGTTTTACCGTGGTAACTAGTTTTTTCCTAAGTAATTTACTTTTAGTGACATAAAATAAAATTTAACTTATTACATAATTTTTAACTACTGACTCAAAATATTAAATAAATTTTTTTATATAAAATTTCTTTGTAATAAAAATAAATTTTAAAATTTGTTCATGTAGCGTGTAAAAATATATTTTTTGAAGAAGTGTATTTTTAAGCATAAAATTAATCTATAGGATGAAATTATCATTTTATTTTATTTTTATTATATAAGTTGTTTTTTACAAAAACAATTAGGTGGATTTCGAATCAATCTAAACCGAAATTTAACCAAAATAATATTAAATGAAAAGAAAATACCAAATGTAGCTTTTATTGAAAAATGCTACATAAGTAAGTAAAATGTTAATCATAGGTTTTATAAATTTAACCTAATAATTTAAAAATATTAATTTTTATTACTTAAATATGTCATCAATATTATATGAATTTATAACTAAATCTTATCATATGAAAATTTCATAAAAATTATAGTTTTGGTAACTACTTATTTTTTATTATTCATCATAAATATCAACTATATAAGAAAAATACCAAACAAATTCAAAATATTATATTGTTATTTTAAGTAAAACAATATTCTAGTTTTGTGAAAATTAAATTATAAATTTATTAATTTATCCTTCAAATGATAATAAAAAATATAAATAAAATTTATTTTATTATAAAATGAAATTTTTTAAACTATAAGTGTTCTTAATATAATTTAATATAAATTTTAAATTTAAATAATATCAATATATTAGTTCATATAAAATAATATTTTAAAATTGGCCAATTTAAAATATTGGGTTAAATAAAAAACACATAATATAACTATTATTTGAAAAATATTACTTTTATATTAAATATGCTTTAACAAAATACAATTAAAATTACTTATTTATATTATAAAAATAAATTTTACTTATATTTTTATATTAAAATCATTATTTTAATTTTATAAATAAATGATATCATACTTTTATAATAATAATAATAATATTTTTATGTAACTCATAAATAAATAAAAATATATATATATATATTGTATTTTAATATTGTATTTTTTTAATTTTGAGTTTTTATAATATAAATTTACTACTAATAATACACAAATCTAGTACACCTATTAGATAAATATATATTCAATGACCATATTCTCAATGACCATATTTCTAGTGACCATATTTCCAATAACCATTTTTATAATGGAAATATTTCATTCATATATATAGACATGCTAGAAATATGGATTCCAATCTCACTTCTTATGTCAAAATTCTCATTTCCAAGGTTTTTATTTTAGATCTCATTGTATTTTTTTTTCTTTCATGATTATATTACTCATTATAGGTGTTCTCTATCTATTGGTGATCCAAAAGGGTTAGAATAATCTAAGAGACATCTAAATGTAGAAGATAATATTCTTTTCTATTTATTGTCCCTTGTTAATTTAGAATATTTTAAGGGATTTATTAATACATGGTGAGTAATACTTAGTTTCATATTTTTTATTGTAATGTTTTACTATAAATAAATATAGTATTGTTAGATTAATTAATATATTATATAAATAATTACATGATCTATTTAAATTCCTTTTAAAAATTATAAAAAATTAGTTTAGAATTATAAAAATATAGTTTATGGAATGAATAAGCTTCCTAAAAACCCAAGAAATTACATTCTCCCTCCTTAAATATATTACATCCTCGTAATTTTAATTATTATAAACTAATAAATGTAGGTAATGGAATTCATAGAAAAATCATCATTCATGATATAACTTATAATATGGAATTTACCTTAATCTCTTAGGAAATATCAATTTACTTTTATTTCATCAAACAACATTAATAATTCATTAAATCCTATACCCATGTATGTATATAACATCATAATATATTCTCCATATAATACTTTTCCCAAGACTATTTGATTCTCTATGGAATAAAACCACAACTATATTATATATTAATCTAAAAATTAACTCTATCATTAACCCTTAAAAGTATTAATCACTAATTTATAAAGACACAAACTATTTAATATATATCTCATTCCCAAAAATTGGATAAACATCACCAAAAATAGCAAGTATCACTTTTTTAATAAATCAATAATGAATTCCAAGGTTATAAATACTTTCTAACTATATTTTATCAAAATAAATCAACCCTATATTACCTCAACATAAATATTATATTAAGACTAATACTTGGAAATACCCAAATCATGTGTCCTATATTAATTATCACCAATAATATAAAATCTTCATATAATCAATTTTCATATTTTCTAATACCATTTAATATATGTTTCCAAACTATTAAATAAAAACAACTAAAGAATAATCCTTAAATGTTTCACATGATCTTCACAAATTTTAGATTATATTATAATATCATCAAACTCAACTTTTTCATAATAATATGAATATACCAAGACTCTAAACTATTTAAGTATGTTGCTTTGTTCCGTTATAAGGCACAATGATTTCTTGATATATATATATATATTAGCTTCATTTTTGTGATCCTATTTCAACTAAATACTATAAACAAAAACAATTATCCATAAAATTAGAGTAAATGATCATATAAATATGAAAAAAATACTAATATTTATTCTCAAATGGAAACTTTATTTCAACATTTTATAATTTAATTTCATTATATTTTTTTGTAAGTTTCATTCCCTTATACCTTTTAACCAAATACATTAATGTAATTAGGAAATAAATCCTTCATAATGGTTTATAAAGTTAATGTGATTAAATAAATAGAATCTCCTAAGAGTGTCTATCTATGTGTGAAGTATTAGGACCACTAATTATACACTATATTAAAGATTAATTCAATTCTCAACAAATCTTTTTTAGGGTGATTTATCCAAGGTGAATCTTTGACACAACCACATCCACTTGAAAATATCCAAAAGGGATATAATTACAAGTATAACCACACAATATCTAATTTACCAAAACATAAGGATGTTATCCAACACTTAAACATATACCTTAGACTTATCCCTATTGGTTTCACAAAATTTATCTTATCTTAATCCCTAAATTTTTCAATATTACCTCAAATAAAATAAAGTATTTTATAATCCTTTGAAATTATGATAAAACATTACTTATCAAACATTGATGACATTTATAACTCCAAAATTATCTTTAATTTAGAATATCTGAATGTTTAAATTTATCTAAATGTTTCTCTAATACCAAATATAGAGACTCAAGATAAAAATATATTTATTTTACATTATTTATATAATTTATCTATTAAATTCCACAAAATAACCTCCCAAACCAAAGAATGAAATGTTTATTTCCTTTGAGGACTAGATACATAGGTAATTTATGTTTCAATAATTATGAAAAATTCTCTATAATTGAGACACATTAGAATCCTTCTAGTCATCAAATAATTTATAATAATCCTCACAAACTAGGTAAATTGAAGCATAATAAAAGGGTGGACTCATATTCTCACTAAGGGATAATATAAGAGATAAAAATCGAATATCATTAATTATAATAAAATGAGAATATTGGTTTAATCAAGATACATAAAAACATATACCGAATAAATAATATATCATAAATCATTGAATAAGGCATGGAATATCATAATACTTGAATCAAAAAGTTGTTTAAAAATGATTCAATATACACGTTTTGTGAGAGAATAACATATGAATAAGAATAAGAATAAAACTATGAAATTTTATAAATATGTAAAAAAAATTTGTATAGGGAAACATTACTTCCATGAGCCATGCCATGAGATCCCATACTTAATATAAACTTAAATAAACTTTTTAATTCTTATTTCATTAGATATAAACTTTTAACTGACGAATTATAGGGTGATTTAATACCCCACCTATCATAATAAATACTTATTAGTGAAACATGAAAATAATTCAAATATTACATAATAAATAACCCATGTAAATAAAATGGTTTTCATAGAAAATGAAAATGAAAATCATTCACATTTTATAGAATAAAGAATGCATAGAAAGAAATGGGTTTCATATCCTTTTCAAATTGAATCACCTAAATATATAATCGATAATCATAACATGATAATCCCCTGGAAAACTAAATTTGTATCCAAATAGATTCAGTAACATTATAGGTAAATTCCATTCAATCATGATAATAATGAATTTGGTAATTAAACATTATAGATAAAATGTATATAGTTTACTTAATAATTCCCTCAATCAATTGATATATGATATCTAGGTGAACACCATTCAATAAATATAAGGAAATTTTAGTTTTCAAAAAGGAAAACATTTGAAGATTTATCATACTTATATATAGTGGATTGTCGGGAAAGTAAAAGGAAGTGATAGATCGTTCCTCCAAAATAGAAGGGCATTATATAATCTATATAAAGAAATAATATGGATGGTATCATTTTGATAATGAACTTGATGAAGTATAAGTTATATAAAATAATAATGAATTAGATAAAAAATATTTTTAAGAGTATTAGAAATACCACCTTTGAAATAAGAAATATCCTTGATGTTTGGAAATAATTTTAAAATAAATATTTTTTAAAAGTAGGATAAAAATAATTTCTTTTATAATCCATGAAATATTTTTTAGAGGTATCATATAAAATTATAAAGGTGATGGAAATATTTTTTCACATATAAGAAAATTTTAAAATCATATTTTAGAAAACATTTTTAATATGATCTGAAAAAGGTGAAGTTATAGGTAATTTAAAAAAATTATTTTTACATAGGTGCAATGAAAACATTGGAAAAATTTACGTTCAAAAAACAAAATTATATATTATATCATTTAAAAATATATAATGGTTATCAAAATAAATGTGGGGTTTAAAATAAAATATTTTATTTAAAAGGATGGAAAACCTTTTTAGATATTTTTAAATATATTTATAGAAAACCCAATTCATAAAAAGAGTAACAAAATAACCTCTTTAAAATATGATAAGGAAAATATATATTTCACATTAGATAAAGAATTATTAGGTTTCCAATTTTAAAATATAACATTTTTAGGAAAGGAAAATATGTATGAGGATGATAAAACATCATTAAATAAGATGGTAATTATTCTCAATAATGATATATTTTTATAATGAAATTTGTCAATGTGAAATACATAATTTAAGAGTTACTTTTTCAAAATATATGTATAAAAATTAAAATTAAATAAATTATAAAGTTTTAATAGGATAAAATTTGAATAAATAAGTTGCAGACAAAACATTATAACTCAATAGAGAGAGTTGAGTAAATAAAACGCCATTAATAGTTTGGAATCTTTTGAATTGAAATCCATTTAATTTGCGAACATGATATTGATATTAAAACACTATGAATTAAATGAATTTGGTAAAATAAATTATCTATGTAGTATATATACCATTCCAAAGAAAAAATGTTGTATAATAGGAAATATGTCTCAAGAGGTGAAAACCTGAGACAATAAACACTTACCTTAGTTTTTGAATTCCACTAAAACACTTGAATATCCTATATAAAAAATAACCATATTAATAATTAATTTAATTACCACTATTCATAAAAATTTCGTTTGATAAAATTCATTTTTTATTATTATCTATATGTATATTAGTTGGTTATTTTCTATTTTCAATATCAGGTGTCATTAATCTTGATGGTTTCAAATTAGATTAGAAATATCAATGTTTTCCTTCGTTATTATCCCAAATTTCATTATTACCAAATCATAAAAGGTAATAATTGAAAATTGGTTAAAATTTTTACTTCTAAAATAATTTGCGTTAAAAAGGAGGATTATATATATTTTTTGTAATAATAATAATTATTATATTATATATATCACATTATTTTTTCAATTTCACCCTTTTAACTAGTGAAGATAGGCAGTGGTGAAAATAATTTAAGTCGTAGCTTCATGGAGGTAGTAGTCTACAAAATGCATTAATAAAGGTTTCATTTTTCTTAACTAAAAGTTGAATGGAGGTTAATAGTTATTCACATATAATAATATAATTTTTAATACAAACAACAATTATTTAATTATAAAATAATTATAAAATTATATTTCAGAATGCAAGAATGAAAATAAAAGAAGTACTCACATTGAGGACCTAAGATTTCCTTTCGAAGACTCCATAGAAATGGATAGATTATAATAATATATCATGACCAAAATCTTAAGGAAAAGAAATAGGAATATAGGATAAGGAAAAATTGAATATATTTTAAAGGAAAGTTAATTTTTAGTGTGGTCTTTAAGAGGTGGTGAGAGGCCCCTTTATTAGTGGGGAAAATGACATTTTTTTAAATATTTAAACTATATATAAAGAGAGAAAATGATTGACATTCTAATAAGAATAAAATGGAAAATAATAAATTATGGGAATAGATATGGTTTTTAATATCTCAAACATTTATTTTGACACATGTTTTAAACATTTTTTTAAGTTATTTAGTTATAGAATTTTCACTTTTAAACAATTTGTTTTTATCATGGAAACTTATTTTTACCAAATTTACTTTAAATGATAAAAAATAAAATTGAAATAATTAAATAATATTATCCTATTGATTCCAAATATGAAATCTATTTTATTAGATAAAATTTGTATGTGTAAAAAATCAATTTTAACATTAGTTCGTGTAATGCATTAAAATCCATATTTAGAAAAATGGTATTTTTAAGATTAAAATTTATGTGTGGAATAAAATTATAAATTTATTTGATATTAATTATATAAATTTTATTATTATAAAATAAATAAATTTATATGACTTTCAGATAAATCCAAAACCAAGTTTTTTCAACAAAATATTTAATTAAAAGAAAAAACAAAAAATAGTTTTTATTGGAAATTATTACCTGGGCCCTTAAAATATTAATCAAGATTTTTCTAAATTTAACCTAATATTTTAAAATTAATAATTTATATTAATTATATAAAAATTCATAGTTTAATAATTTTCTAATTCAATTTTATCTTATGAAAATGTCATAAGGATTACACTTTTGGTAAAAAGGTACTTTTTTATTATTATCCTTAAAAATAAACTATATTAGATAAATACCAAAAAATTATGTAAGATAATATTTTCATTAAAAGTAAAAAAATTATTTTAATTTTTCTAAATTCGAAATATAAAAATTGTAAAATTATCATTTAAATTAAAATACAAAATTTAAAGAAAAATCGCTTTTATTGAAAAATATAGTTTTTAACTTTAATTTTTCATAATATTATTTCATATCAATTTACAATTAAAATAATATGAATATATTAGTTCATAAATAATAATATTTTAAAACTGTTCAATTAAATTTATCAGGTTAAAATATACAATAATAAAAAAATAGTTCTTTGAAAAATATTATTTTTATGCTAAATACGATTTAAAAAATACTATTAAAATTAATTATTTATACTTTAAATATTTAAATTTTCTAATACATTCATAAAAAATATATTTATTAATATTTTATAAATGAATCATATATTTTTTAATAATAATAATAATATTATTACATAATTGAATATATATATGTATATATATAATATTTTAATCTTATAATTTTATTTCATTGTGGGTTGTCTTCTTATATATATAATAAAAACAATACAACTTCAACAAAACTATCATATTAATATATCCAATAACCATATTCTCTTGAACTGTATTTTTAATAACCAAATTTTTGAATGATCGTATTCATAATATCGAAATTTCAATCCTATATATAGATATTCTAGAAACATGTACTCCATATTTACTTCTAAAGTCACGATTCTCATTTCCATTGTTTTTGTTTTAGATCTCATAGTACTTTTCCCCCTATGATGATATTTCTCCTCATTATAGGTTTTATTTGGATATCAGTGGTCCTTAATGGTGACGATGATCCAAGAGTTCTCCTAGTGTAAAATATTTGATTCTTTTCTTTTTATTGTCCCATGTTAATTAATGTATGTAATAATCCATGGTGAGTAATCCTTAGTTTACTGTTATTTTATTGGAACATTTTACTATGAATGAATAAAGTGTTGTTAGTTTAATTAAAATTTTCTATGAATTATTACCAAATTACTTTCAATTAATTTGAAAAATTAGAGGAAAGTAGTTTAGAATTATAAACATATGGTTTATAGAAAGATTAAGCTTCCTAAAAACCTTGGTCATTACAACCATATGATTTCTTTAATTATATATCATGAAAAGGTTTCCATAAGTAATAAATTAATTTATCATCTCATACAACATGAATATCAACATAAAATATTCATTTATATATGTATCATAAAATATAACACCTAAATCCCACATTAATTCCAAATCATTGATCAATGGATCCAAATAAACATCAATATCATTAATCTAGTGAATTGGTCTTGATATAAGTATAGAAAAAATAAATTATTTTATTCATGCATAACCATACTATCATTTTATAATTTACCATTATAATTGGATATGTAGAAGTAAGTGATAATTTGTACACTAAAATTATTCTCTCCATCCATTGATAGCATAAGATGAAGGATTATTAGATGACTTACATACTTAGAATAGTCATGATCAAATTTCTTCCACTAAGTAGAATATTATGGATGGTGAAGTTTACCATATTGATTACATATATATTTATACCACATCAATGGCCTTGTAGTATTCTCACTTCCATATAGGGTCATAAACCTAGAATGATTTTAAAGTACTATAAAATATTCGAATAAATAGATTTATATTTATTATATCAAGACACACAAATTTTTTGTAAATTTTTAAGTTGTTCATGTTCTTGAAAAACTATATATAGTTATTTTTATAAGAATGTATTCTTTTATAGATAATACTCTTGAATATAGACTTTTTTTAGAGCCATATTTTTGGTGTGGAAGTTCCTTTTATTCTAGTATCATATCATTTAGGAGAGGAAGTAGTTCGATAAATATGGTGTTAGTCCATATATTTCCATATTTTACATTACAAAGATTTAGTGTGGCTGAAAATGGAGTATATTTAGTGAAAATAGTATACAAAGTCATCTTTTAATAACTATTTAACTTCTAAAATATTTATGGAAAATCATTAATTTCATCTTCAACTATCCTTTTCATTTCATAGATATGATCTTCATCATCATTTATACTTGTAATCATATCCTCGATAAGATTTTCATTATCATTGACACTTATAATCATAATAAATGGTCTATAAAACCAAATGTTATCCCAGTCACTATCAACACACAGTTATTTTTAGTGCTCAGAATGAAATTTATAACTTCCATCTATTCTGTGATAGATCAAGTGTTTTTACAAATCTTATAGATGAATTTGTCTTCAATAACGATAATGTAAACGTAGAAAAAATACTTGATAAGGGTTATATGCATGATCTTTTTCAAAGTTTATGAATTATTTAACCCCATTCTTATACAATTCTTTCATGCAATTGGAATCTGTCCATTTTTATTCACATACAACCTATTTGATTTCGTAATATATATATTTAACAAACAAAATATAAAATAATTATGAGGTTAGAATCCTAAAATTATGTTATTTACATACACACACATATAGTTATCATATTTGATAAAAATTTCATTGTTTTAAAAACTATTTAGGACATATAAAGATGGTTAATCATATTCTATTCACAAACAGGAATACCCAAAGAGGTATTTCCAAAAATCATATTTTTTAACTCATCCCAAAGATGTGTAAAGCTTTGTTTCATCTAATTTTATAATTATTAATTTGTAATATTTTTAGAGTTAGATATAAAACTTAGTATATTTTGGATTAAAATAAGAAATATGGATGAAACAATTAATTAGTTTCATGTTTTATGAACATTTTTAGTAAAATATGTCTATATAAATAAATATTCCTAATAAAAAATGAAAATATAAAGGAAATTTGATAATGAAACCATAAATCACATTGTGGTGGATCATACAATGTTTCTGTGTATAGTAACATGATTTGGGAAACTTTTTTTGGATGAATTGTAATCCACAAGGAAATTTTGTTGAATCTAATTTTGGAAACAACAAGTGGATCACATCATTATTATCATCCTTTTAAAATTGTTTTCTTTACTATCCCATCTATTTTTGATTTATTTTTTGTATTTTGATAAAATTAAGTGTTAATTTTTGAAAATATTTTTTGTCTTTATGTATATTTTTTCCATATTTATAATAAAGAAAAATATTTTAAATCCATTTTATTAATTCAAAATGTTTTGAAAATAATCACACTCAAAGATACAATTTAAAAAATATAATACAATATTAATTATAATTATTTTGGAAAATATGATATCCAAAGATATAAATCCATATATTATTAAAATATGATTCAATATTAGTTTTTTAAATTAGAATAAAATTATTTTAACTTTTCTCAACATCCATACCCATGAAATAACCCATATAGTTATTTTTTTAATTATCTATTTTGATATAATCAAAATAATAATTTTAATAAGCCATGATATTTTAAAGATAATTAACTTTTTGGGTAAAATGAGAAAAATGAAATCTTTAATCAAAATAACCCAAATTTTCAAATTTCAAAATCTTGAAGAGGATAGATTTAGTAACAAAAGTAATTTAATGAGTAATGAAAATCACATAATATACAATCTTGTTATTAAAATTCGAAAAATAAGTTCTTTTGAAAATTTTAAATTCTAAAAAAATGAGATTAGTTATTTTTGATTCATCTCTCGTATAAAAATAATCTAAACTTTTAAAATGATGTTCAATAATATTGGGAAAATTATATTAATTATAATGTAAAAAATGCTTATATGGGTTTTTCTGAAATTTTGAATTGAAAGATCAATAAATTATGCATTTTTTTAATTTCTCCAAGAAAATAATTATATAGAAAATTTTGAGAGTATTCTTCAATTAAAAAAAATTATATATTAAATTAAAATAAAAAATAATTAAAAAAAATCATATTTCCACACAAAATGTTTGTGAAACAGAGGAAAAACTATTAGAGTCGTTGTGTTATTTTTTTATGACTTCACGACTAATGAAAATTTGGTAAAAAAAATTGATGATTTTTGTATCCATTGAGAGATCATTCCAAAAGTAAAAGAAAACAACCAAAAAACTTCCGAGTGAGGGTCCAAACTTTAATCTGAAAAGAAGAACCAATATAAAGAACAGAAAATTGGGAAAAAACACCAAGGCATTAAGAAGACGAGAAGAACCAACTGAAGAACCAAAAACCATGAAAATGATAATGGGTGAATTTAAATTGAATAACAAATCATATACCTTTGATTCAACGGTAAATTCGTTTGAAATATTCAAAGGAGGTGACAATAGGAATCGATTTCCTTGAGAGCTTGAACGACATGAGGAAGGGTGATCTTGATTATGGATAATTTAAAACAGGGAAAGGGATTTATCATTGCTGGTAAAAACACTTATAAAAGATAGATTTATCAGTGCTAAAATGGAAAGCATTGATAAAGGTAATAATTATGAGAAATTTTTTAGCACTAATAAATCCAATGATTTATAAGAGCTAAGAAGGCATTGATAGAAGATGCATTTTATAAGCACTGAAAAATGTTCCTTTTATCAGCGCTTAATATAGCGCTAATAAGTAATAGTGGAAAACAAAAAATAAAAGTTATATTTAAAAAATATAAGAAATTAATAATTATATAAATATTTATATTAAAAATTATCTTATAAAAAATAATATATATTACAAATAAATAAATTAAAAACGTATTTAAAATAATTACACAATATTATTTTAGTTATTTTTTTAAATTAATGTTACAATATAATGATAAATGTATTATGTTAATATTATTGTATTTATATTATGATAAATAAATATAAATTATAAATTATTCAATTTATAAAAATATTAAAATTGAAAAAATTATATGTATTATAAATAATAATAAAAATATAAATATATACATTGAAATAAAAAATAAAAAATTCATAAAATTCTTCTTAAATAAGAATGATTTAAAATAATTTACCAAATAAAAATAAATAGATAATAAATGTATAAATGTTTAAAAAAGTATTAAAATAAAAAAATATTAATTATGTAAATTATAAACATACTAGAAATATTAAATTTTAATAAACAAAAGTGTATAAATAAATATTAAATATGTATATATTATATAAATATTAAACAGATAAATATTGAAAATGGTTAACTTTAAAAAATATTAAAATTTAATAAGCATTAAAAATAAATGGACAATAATAGATGAATATATATAAAAATGAACAAAATTTAATAATTAAAAATGAATGAATTTAAAAAAAATTAAAAATAAATTAGTAATTTAATTTATATAAATTAATATAATATTAAATTTGAATAAATATTTAACTCAAAAATATTAAAACATAAATTTAAAAATATCTTATTCAAAATAAAGTATTGACTATTAATGAATAAATAATTATTATATAATGATTTAAATATAAATATATTAAAATAAAAATGATCAGATATTAGATGTATAAATTATATATATTAAAGGTATTTAATATTAATATTTAAAAATGTATAAATAACTATAAAAAATGAATACAGTACAAAAAAAACAAAATTAATAAATATTAAAAATGAATACACACATAGATACACAATGAAATAGAAAATCATACACATACATACACATACAACGACATACACAAACACATACACATACAAATATACATACATACACATACATACATATACATGAATCTACACATACGTACATCCACACAAACATATATACACATACATACAATTCCATACTTGTACACACACACACACACACACATATATATATATATGAATACATAAACATACTACATAAACATACACATATTGAATAAACACACACACACACACGTGCATATAAATCTACATACACACATAGACATACACATACATATACATACATTCATACATACGAATGTACATACTTACATACACATATATACATTTGTGTAGAAATAAACATACACATACATAACACATATATTTATATACATGCACTATAAAGACCCAATATTTTCATATATAGATATTACATCTTTTTATATAACCTTTCATTACATTCTAAAAACACACACCAAAAGATCGTACATGTATAATGCCTTTGGAAACATGGAAACATATGCAACTGGTATATATAAATACTAAATCATCTCCCACTATATTCTTTGTAACTAATAACCTTCTTAGAAATATCATACGTACAAAATTTCTTCATATACTATGGAAAGGAAACATAAGAAAGGGTGATCTCAGATGATATTTAAGGGTATATAAGGGAGATACATAATAATTACATGAGAATAGGGGTATGAAAACACGATCATGACATGTGAAGACCATACCCTACATATCAAAGATCAAAAGATTCACTAATGATATAATGATTGGTAGTTCATAAGACATTAATCACAAGGAAATAAAATAACATGAACCATGAGCAAACAACATTAAAATAAGTCATAAAATTTTGGTATACACATAAACATAGAAATAATTTTCAGACTAGTCAAGGCTCACTTCTAGGGCTATCATAGTGGAATGAGATTACAGCCTAACCCAACATAGTAGTCAAGGTTCACTCCCAAGACCATCATTGTGGGAAAATTACCTTACTAAACCAAGTTTACTCCCCATTATAATCATGTCTATCTCAGGATATAATCTTTACCCAATTCATTTGAGGGAGATATAGGTCCCACTCGTTACATAATGAAAATAATATGTATGTATGCCATAAGATCAGAAAAAATTCATCATATGATAACCCATAAAATGGAATTGGTCTTATAAACATTTTCTCATATCATAACATAGGTAAAAGATATATGTTTCATAATCATTTCATCATTTCATCATATTATAACCCCTAAAAGGAATAAACATTCAAAAGAATTTTATCATAGTGTAACCCATGGAAGAGAAACATGTTTTATAAACATCATGTAATCATAACAAAACATTCATAAAAATAATAAGAATGGTATCCTTGGATCATATCACTCGTAAGGCATAGGTAACATCAATGGATGTCATCATAGATAAAACATTATTTTGAATGGTCATTAAAAAAGTTTCTTATGGAAAATATTATTTTTTTACTTTGAAAAAAAATTAATAAAATAAAACGTTTTCAAAATAATTTTCTTCTAAAATAACCTTGGAAGATTATAAATTAATCCTCATTGAAATTATTGGTCATGATGGTGTATAATTCCATTCATTACATACATATTAAAATGAATATTCTTTTCATATTTTTTGAAAAATCCAAATGGGCATTGTTTGGAAATTGACATAAAGATTCCATTTAACAAAATTTGTAAAAAAATGAAACCATGTGTAAAAATATATTTAATAAATAATTTGGATAACTTAACAAAATAAATTGTTGAAAAAACTTTTAAAAAACATGGTTTTGTATGAAAGACAAGTTTCTGACTGAATAGAGAAATAATGATAATTTTTCTTTAAAAAATATTATTCTGACTTATTAAGTACATAAATAGATGAAAATGAAGGGGAAAATGTATTATAATGAAATAAATATATGAGAATAAAATTAATGAGTTTATTTAGAAATATATCATAATATTTCATCATAAAAATGTAATCATAAGAAGTCTTGGTAAATAATGAGATTGTAACATAAAATATTTACCAATTCGGTAACATTTTTTTATTAGAAACATGATGGAATAACAACAAATGATAAATAAAATGTCACGAGAATAAATAAATTCATGATATTAAATGTAAAATGTGTTATATATACACCTCGTAAAACAATATAGGTCTATAACATCACATATTTCTCAAGGAATGAAAATTGAGATAAGAATACCTTACCGATTTGGTAACTTTTGAGATGAAAACCCCATGAAAGTGAGATCCAAAAATGGATATGTTAATCCCCATAAGTTTTATAAAAATAATAATAAATTACATTCATTGGTAGTATATAAACTTCATAAAAGAAACATATGATGAATATAGTACGTGTCTCGTTGAAAATAAAAGTGAGACAAAATTCACTTACCTGATGTATTAACTTCTTTTGTACACATTAAAAACTCTTATATAATAGATATTAGTTTATTATAAATATATTAAAAACCCTTAATTATATATTTCATACCATATATGATTTTTAATGACCTTTTATTACCTATATATTAATAATTCCATGTTAAAGTCACGTTTTGGGCAATAACTACTTTTTTTTCTGTGTATGCATTGATTGTTTATTTTTGGTCATATTAATTTGACCATGGTTCCATCATATCAATAATCTTAACCATTATATAAATATAATATATATTTATTATATATGTTTAAATAGTAATCCATAAGATTTTGAGATAGAAAATGAAATACACTATTTATAGAGATAGTAGGCTATACGTACACATGAATGTTGTTTACATTTTCTAGAAACATTGATAAAAATAAAGGTAAATAAGATATGTAATTTTTATATCTTATATACCACATATTTTCATTAAAATCATCCTTATTACCTTCCAAGTAAAGTTTTAATGATTCACATCACTTCACGATGAGGTTTTCCGTCAAACACACGAGCAACATTATCGTATTCCCACGGAATGTGATGTATGAAGATATATTTTATATTATAATTTTAAAATTATAAAAATATCATAAATATAATATATATACATTTAATTAATCTCTATATTCATCCATGATATGTGGTGATAGAAAATGAATAACATTTTTTTGTGAGTCAATAGTCCACCGTACACATGAAAGATGATTATGTATCCCATTAGATTGAATAGGATATGGTTCTAGATAATTAACATAATATAAAAAAATATGATTATATTTAATATAATTTATTTATTTTATAATATCTTTTTCATTGTAATTTATGTATTTGGAGGAAGAAATGATAGAAAACGCTCGGTTAGGGGTGTTTCCTCTTCTTCAAACAACTTCATTTAGTTAGCATTAAAAATATTTTTAAGTTGAATTTATGAACAAAATAAGGACTCTAAAATGAGAATAGGGTTTTATGTAATTGTTTTGGGTAGGTATTTGTAAATTTAATGGTTTTGAATGTTTGTATCGGATAGGATAAGAGGTGGAATTTTATAAGTGATGTGAGTGACACTCTATTAATATTTTGAAATGAAAAAGGTGTACCCATATTTATATCATTAAACAAGGATCCAAAATAGAACATTATAGATAATATAATATATGAGGTCTAAATATTTCAAAAAAATTTGTGTCTTAAAAGTTTTTGGTCATTTTTAACACTTATATTTTTAGGTTAACCCCCTGTAAACCCATTTTTACATTCCCCGTGGTAAATAATTTTTACTATTTATTTTGGTAAATAAAGAAGTTTTAATTATAAGATAATATAAATTATTATGATTCCAAATATGGAAATTATTTTTCCAAATTAAATTCAAATTAGTGGAAAATTTTATTTTAAAATTAATCTCGAAGACATGATGAGAAAGGAGTTTTCTAAAGAGAAATATACAAATATTTTTTATAAAACATATCAAAATTCAATATGAAAATTATTAAAATTACCTAAATTGGATTAAGTGATATATAATTGAGGTAATTTTACTTTTAAATTAATATTAAAACAAAAATCAACCTTATAAATATTTTAAATAAAAAGTCAAATTTCATTGAAAACTAGTATTTTACAATATTTAATGAAAAATTTATTTTTTCAGAAAAATAATAAAAATGAACCCTAAATAATTTTGAAATGATGATTTAAAAATTTTATTTTATTTTACACAAATATTTTTCTGGAGTTTTTGAAAATTAATTTTATCTCTATTTTCATAAATATATAAAAAATAGTTTTTTTAGAAAATAGTATTTTTGAAACATATAAGAACTTTTCTAAAAATTATGTACTTTTTATCAATAATTTTTATTTATATAAACCATTATACTGGATATTTACAATTTATTTATCATAATTGAAATAACTATGTTTAATTTCTAGGTTATAATAGTTATATTTAACTGATAATATTTAAAATATATCACAGTTTTTTAAAACATTATATTGCGTGTAACACAAGAAATCAAAGAAATTTAATTTATCTGCAATAAATAATAATTCATAAAAACTCAGGGTGTTAAATTATACTCCCATTAAAATGAATTAATACATTTAAATTCATCACTATGATACGAAAAATGAGGATACTTCTACCTCATCATTTCATCAGGCTCCCATGTATCTTTTTAAACTGATGGTTTCACCACAAAACATTGACTAGGGGAGTGGTCTTGTTACATAACACTTTACCTCTATGACCCAAAATATCCACTAGTTTTTCCTCATAAGAAATATCCTTCTCAATTTTGGTTACCTCTAAGTTCAGTACATTTAAATTATTAGGTATGTACTTCCTCATGAGAGATACATAGAACACATCGTGAACTTTAGAGAGGTTTGGGGGAAGGAATTACCGATAGACAAACATTCCATTATGATCAACAGTTTAAAATGGGTGATTGTAACTAGGGATTGGTTTTCAATTATTTGCAAATCTCATTACCTTCTACCATAGAGAAATTCTTAGTATCACCTTGTCGCCAACTCAAAATTATAGATGATGAAGGATATTATTATCTTAATATTTCTTCTGACACTGATCTATCTTGATGTGTTTCAGAATAGATCTAGCCTTATTTACCATATTTTAGATATCTTAAGTCCCAATTTATTTATTTCTCTATCTTAATTATATAACTCTATTACCCTACACTTCTTTCTATAGATGGATTCATAAGGATCCCTATAAATGGTCGAGAGAATGTTTTTTTGCATGAAAACTCAACTAGAGGAAGGTGTTGATCCCAAACATCTTTGAAATCCATAAAACAAGATATTAGTAGATCATATAGGGTTTTAATTTTTTTCTCAAACTAACCATCAGTCTGAGGATCATATGCAGTGCTGAAACATTACCATATATCTAGATCCTATTTAAGAATTTTCTAAAACATCAAGGTAAATATCGAATCCATATCATACATAATGGAATGCGGTACTCCATGAAAACTTACCACTTCCTTAATATATATCACAGAAAAATGATGAAGAGATAATTCTTCTACAATTGCAATGAAGTGTTCTAAATTTTCAAGGTGATTTTTTAGAATCTATATAGAATTATTCCGTTTAGACATTTTGGAGAGCCTAACAACAAACTCCATGGTGATTTTTTCTCAACTCCATTATAGTATAGGTAGTGTATGTGACATACCCTTATACTTTTATCTCTCTTAAATTGATGACGTACTAAGAACCACGATACAAAGTTCGTGATACACCCTTCATTCTATCCAATTATAAATAATATTTCAAATCTTAAAACATATTAATACTTCTAGGACTAATAGTGAATCAAGAGCTATGATCTTCCTCTAAAAATTCTTACTTCAAATATGGTATGAATAAAACACAATACGCAGTTCCTAATCCTTATCCTTCCATCATGATTACTATTATACTTAGGAATATTTCTATCCTTATTTTATAGCTTGATATCTTTCTATGGTGCTTATTTAATCTTTACATTGGTATATGGTTGAATATTAAATTCAGAAAGATAATTTTTCTACCCCTCCTTCTAGGTTTTTAGATACATTCCAAATCTAGAAATATTATATCTTTAGTGATCATCTTCGTGGATAAGCTATCATTATCCATTTGAATCACAACATTAGTTTCATTATTCTCTTTCCTAGGGTGGCAATGTATTGAGAATTCATAATATTTAATTAGTTATAAACATTTTATCTGTCACATATTTCACTCCTTATATGTGAATATATACTTTAAACATTTTTTATATGTAAATATATCACACCTTTCTATATAAATACAATTATTGTGATGAACCCAACCAGAATACCATCTAAAACTTGTAACTATTCTGAATTTCTATATACCCTAAGGGAATTTCTGATCCCCATGGGCTGACATCTACCACCGAGAAATAACAAAAAATATAGGTAATGATTTATCCTAACCTGAAGCACACAACATGACATATATACACATTTACATAAGGAAATAGTGAACGGAAACATGAATATATATATATATATATATCACAAGAGAAATTGAGAAATATAAGTGATGTGCCTGAAAAGGTATAAAAACAATCTCTAAGAGAAAATTCCAAAAAAAAGATATTAAAACTAAAACAGCTACTCCAACAGTCTCCATGTGATAGCCTGAGAAAACCACCACCATCTCACCAGTAAAATACCCAAACATAGCTGATAGAAAAACTCACTACCTCACATTGATGCCTTACCTTTCCCTACTTTGAAATACATAACTAGATCAATGCACCTATGAATGGGTACACAGGATGTGTTCTAACAGACTCAGTAGGGTCTCACCCAAGTGGTCCATATCAATTTTCTGAAAAATAATCTATGCATGCTCAATATTAATGAAAACAAGTCATGATATAAATTTTATGTGTTTTTCTATCAAAAGCATGAAAAACAATTTAATTTTCCCTTTTTCTACGTTTCCAAATAAATATGGTAAATTAGTTTCAATGATTTCATAAAAATATATCAAAATATATTTATCATGTCAATCTAAGTCATGTATCACATATCATATAATATCATATCCATAGTAGTATAGTAAAAACGATACAAACTAAAAGCATCCCAAATTAGCCAAGAAGCATAGGTAACAACATGCCATGGAACACACTTGGTTAGGATATCTAGGAAATTCATACCTAACCTAGAAAATCACATGTGCACCAAAAATATATACATATTCATCGAGTATAGAGGGTGGAGGAACACACCAAAAAACCGAACCCCCAAAAATTCTAACAAGTCCCTTGAAAATGATTCTTGGGAGTGGAGGACAACCCCATGAAAAAACCTCCCTATTAACCAAAGAGACTTATTACTACACCATCCACTTATGTACCCAAGGCTTTCCATGTGCCCTATTTTCAAAAAAAAAATCATAAAACCATTTTACAATTCATTGAGAAACTCTTTACATTTACCAGAACCATGTGAAAACCATAATTTATCCAAAAACTTGTTCAACATACACAAAACAAATCCGTAAATCATTACATTTTATTTAATAAATTAATTTATAAAAATATATAGAAATGAAGTTCACCAAAATAGGCTATATATGGAACCACCTACCACAAAAATGAGGTTATACATGACCGCAATGGGATCCACCATAAGAAAGAAACCAAATCTGATAATGGGGTCCCTATAATCAACCTACACCTCTTGGAATTGATCCAATTTGACAAAAGTTTGGGTGAAGAGGAAATATTATAGAATACCTCAAGAATTCACATCCATCACACCATAACTAAAAAGTAATCATCCCTCAAAAAATGATCACACCAAAAATCTAGAAGGAAACATGAACACCACCACCAAGGACTAATGCATCAGATAATTCAGTCCCACAGTTCTACCTTTCTCAAAGGAAATAAAGATGTAGAAATTATTATTCGCCTAGTGAGACACCACACAAAACCATGATGAAAAAATGCTAAACAAATCACTATATAAGGGTTTTAGGTTCAAAACATTACCAAATGAGATCTCTAGGTCAGGAGGGAAGAGGCCTCACATTGAATGAATAAATATATCACTCATATGTTTTCTTAAAATCCATGTTCAGAACAGTTACATGGTGTGTAATCCCACTACACATCATGTAATCCACAAGGTCCATATATGAAAAAAAAACCCATCACATTTTTATTAAAACCCTGATTTTTAAAATTACACAACATGTAATCCATACCAGGTGTGTAACGTTTTACACTGTGTAATTTGATAATGACATGATCCAGGAAGACATTACATGTCATGTACTCTTTACATGTCATTTAAATTTCCAATTGACAGTGAGTATAAAAGATTCTTACACAAAAAACCAAACCACATCAGGAATTATTCAAACATAGGGAGAACCCCAAAAATCCATTACATGTTTATACTCAGACTCCATTAATTAAAATAAACATACATCTTGAACATTAGGTCATTTTCCTTAAAAAATATTCTATATCCACTAGATTCCCAAGATACACCCAATTAAATAAGAAAAATATAACAGATAAGGGGTATACCTAAAAGCTGGTAATAGGATGTTACAATATCCCCACCATAGGACTTTTTATCGACGAGAAGTCATGTAGATGGATGAAGTCTGGTAAAGAGTCTAGTCCATTACTCTCTCATTAATTACTCATGATATGAAGTCTCATGAGAATCTTATTCATGTAGCTATAACACTCTGACCAATTGAATTGACTTCACATCAAAGACATTCACTTGAGATTCAATGATCTCTACTAGCTTCTCTACAATAAAAACATTTGGCACTAACACAATTTCTTACCATCTGAAAATGTGAGAGGGATCATGAAGAAATTACTTGGGCTATGATAGGTGGAAAACATAATTAATGCATATCAACTGAACCAGAAAATCTAAATAATAAGAAACATACCCATGTCTCTTAGTGAACTAAAATAGTCCAACATATCTCCGTGCCAACTTTCCCTATTTTCCAAACCTACAGTGACCCAATCTAGGAGAAACTTTCAAGAAAACTTAGTCACCTATGAAAAACTCAAAAGTATGACACTTTTGATCTGCATAAGCTTTCTGTCAAATATTCACTATAACAAGAGGTTGGTATATATCCTTTATCCCTGTTGATACCTCCTGAATCAAACTCAATCCCACTAAAGATTCTTTTCCCACCTTTACCCAATAAAGAGGTGATCTTTACATGAGACCATACATCACCTCAAAAGGAGCTGTTTTGAATGATGAATGAAAACTATTTTTATAATTAATGTCAAACAGTCCTAGATGGATATCCCAAGATGCACCGAAATCTAAGTCGTAGGTATATAGAATATCCTCTAGGATCTAAATATCATTCTTTGTCTAACCATCTACATGTGGATGATAAGTTGTACTCAATCTGACCTAAAACCTTATAGCTATCAGGAGACTCCTATAGAACCTCAAAGTAAGCCCAGAATCCATATAAGAAACAATAGTATTTGGAAATCCATCATAATATCATGTTTATATAGCTTACCCAGAACATTAAAGTTCGCAATGTCCCGGATCATAATTAAATGAGATTAAATTTTTAATCAATCAATCACTACCCTAAAAGAATTACTCTCTCAGGGATTCCATGGAAATACCAAAAAAAAATCCATTGATACCATTGCCCATTTCATTACCAACACTGAAAGAGGATACATTAAATTTGAAGGTTTCATATGCTAGACCATTATCAGTTTGAAAGTGTAATATCAGGTCACATAATTAGAAATGTCATGATTTATGCCAAGTTACCATAATTTTCATCTCATGTCATAATACATCTTCATAGTTCCAAGATGAATAGCCCACAAAAGTACTATGAAAATAAAAATCACAATTCACCTCATAGATACTGGGATGAAAAATTGATCCCCAAAACTAAGAATACCATATAAAGAGAGATACCAACTCGAAATAGTCTCCACACAATATAGGGTTTCTTGAAATCCTATGAAATATTCATATTGATATTCAATCTATAGAATAGACTCAAGGATAGGTGATGATAAATGAACACTATCTAGAACCATACCTGAAACGTTTTTCTGAGCATCCAGATGTTACTGTGAGAAAATTCCCATAAGGTTTCACTATTCCTCTGATTCCTTAACAGCTTGTGATGGAACTTTACAATTGAGAGAATCTGTAAGGAAATTACCGTTCCATGAGGTGTAGGCAATATCGAAGTCAAACTTATAAATTTATTATACACATTGTATCTACTTGATATTCAAGTATTTATGAGAAAAGATAAATCTCAAACTCTTTTGTTCAGAAAATACTATGAAATTTTCCCCAAAAAAGTTAGTGCTTTCAATACATAAGTTCATTCATAAATACAACAATCTCTAAATCATGAGTGGGGTAATTCCTCTCATGAATTTGAAGCCGATAAGAGTTATATGCTATCACATGATTATATTTCATAATAAAAAACCCAAACCAGTGCTATAATCATAACACAATACTCCATACCACTTATCAGGCTTAGGTAATATCAGAATAAGAGATGATGTCATAATTCAATTAAATTATTCAAATAAAGACTAAAACTTTACATACCATTTAATTTCACCCCGTTCCTAGTAACAACTGTTAAGGTTGATGAAAACTTTGACAAATACTTGAAAAACTTTCAATAATATCCAATAATGACAAGGAATCTATGAATCTTAAATACATCATGTGGTTCTTCCCAAGAAAAAACAGCCTTTACCTTATCATAATCAACTAATATTTCATGCTCATAAATGACGCTCCCTATGAACTTCACTTATTGTATTGAGAAATTTCATTTTTTTAATATTTCCATACACATGGGAACTCCTCAGGGTTTTTAGAACAAAAAAAATGGGTCTAATTATCACACTCGTATCTTAAGCAGATCAAAATATCCCCAATGAACATTACCAAAAAAAACTAAAAAGATACTGGTGGTATATTTGATTCATTAAATACATAAAAACTATAGGAGTCTTAGTCATACCAAATAGTACCACAAGAAATTGAAAATGGACATACCTACTCTTGAAAGTCTTTTTTGGTATATCAAACTCCAAAACTCTAAGCTGATGATAACCCAACCCCCACTTTCCCCCCTTAACTGATCAAAAAAATAATCTATATAAGTTAAATGATACTTTTCTTTAACTATTACCATGTACAACTTCTGATATTCCACACAAAATTAGAGTGAACACATGCCTTCTTAGAAACGATCACTAGGGCTTTCCAAGATGATGCACTAGGGAGAACAGAACCCTTTTCCTTCAGGTTGTACAACTGAATCTTATGATCTTTCATCTTCGCTAGCCTCATATGATAGGAAGGTAATATAATTGGCTATGTCCCTAGAACCATTTCAACTGTGAACTCTACATACCTCTCTGGAGGAAGCCCAATGAAATCATCTAGAAAAGCATTATAAAAATATCAAAAAATAGTGGTAAGATCAAAAAAATAAGCAATATTATCAAGATCAAATACAAAAGAAGACAAAAAACTCTTGATCTGTGGGTGGGAATGTCCTGCATGGATAGAACTTAGATCTCACTCTCTCTAAAACACCCATGATCTCCCATTATCTACAATAAATGAGACAAACCTATGATAATGATCAAACTCATCATGATGAGAGACAAACCAATCCATACAAATGATGACGTAAAACACATTTAGATCAAGAACATGAAAATATTACTCTAACTCTGCATCATTTATTAATAGTATGCATAAAGGACACCAAAAACCATGCTCTTTCCTATTCCCAATAGGTTTTTTTTGACCCTATAACAATGGACATGATATACATTGTAAGTTTTAGAATATGAAAAGAAACCAGATACAAATTAGTGGGAATGACCAATATCATATAAATCAATTTCTATGAAATATGTAATAAATATGGTACCTATCATTGTCACTATACTAGTGCATACCTTCACTGGAAACTCATCTACTATGTGAAGGAGATTCATGCCTGAGGCCTATGGATAGAGCCCCATAATAATTGAATTATATGACTACACTACAGTAGACTTTGGAGAAGGCAACCTAGGAAAATATCAAGGATTATATATATCCTAACAGAACACTACAGATGGCCATAATGTCTACAAATGCAACAAATCATTTTAGGTAAAGGGAATGAATGTCGTGTGTGTGTCCAATCATACCACACTAATAGTAAGTCATAGGCACACCACTAGCTACAACTAGAGGTTCCTGAGAGGCCCACTACTAAGTACCAACTCCTCCACTCTTGTAATGTTCCTTCCACTTACTCTTTTCCCTTGTAAAGTTACTGAAACATCCACTTAGTGGAAGATAAGGGGAATAATATCCAAATTTTCCTTCCATATTCATATATTTCATCATATCCCGGTCCATTGTTTCTGAATATTTTTAAAGTTTCAAAACAAATACATATTATTTAATATATGATCATAAGCCCTAATGGTACTTATGATATTTTAGTTGGTTATTCTATAAAACCTCTAGTGAAAAATGAACCATCTCCAAAAACTGATAGGTGTACACCGACATCGAATGATCTCCCTTCTAAAAATAGAGGAAACCATTATAATTATACATCATCTGTGAATCTTGAAAAAAATAATAGAATATGAGAGTCTTGAAACCCTTACAGTCTAATCCCACGTGCCTATCCACTTGTACCATAGAATCCCACCATGACATACTAGGACCCTCAAGTATGAACTTTGTTCACTTCAACTTGAATCACTTAAGTGTATCCATAAATTAGGAAATATGATCAATATTTTTAGGCCATTCATTCTCATCATGAGGTTCATTCATACCATTAAAGGATGGTAGATTATCATTCATGAACTCTTGTGGTCGATCATTGTCTACTACAGCTCCCAGATATACATCAACAACAACGTTATGATATAGTATTACATTTTGTTCAATAACATGAACTACCTGCATGATTGCCTCGATAAAGTTCTGATCAATAGGAGGATTCACTTATGGATTATTAGTTGATTCCTCCTAAAGAACTCATAGAACACATATCAAAGTCATACCATTCCATAGTGAAAGAGAAGAAATGATAATAAAATAGAATAATTGTAGTTAAAACAAGAAAAACCATAATAAAAAATGATATTAACATCAAGAACTCAGAATAGAAGATACACATCCCAAAATCCCATGGAAACATTATTCTCTAAATAAACAAATATGGATATGTACTCACTGAAACCTACCCCTTGTGTTTCAAAAGAATTATCTCTAGTCTACCAAACATCCCAAGAAAAGGACTCTTTCAGAAAGACCTCCTCTAATACCAAAATATGAAAAACCTAACCCAAATACCCTCTAAAACCAGAACCTGCCCAAAACTTCCACATACCCAAAGGGCTTTCCTGATCCCCATGGGATTGAATCTAGCACCTAGGTAACAAAAAATGAAAGGAATTCTAACTCTCAACTTTAAAAAGAGGAAACTAAAATATTCACTCATGTATGGAAGAAAATAGTAGAATAAAACATGTATATATATATGTCATAATAGAAATAGAAAGGAAAAATAAACATAACTAAAAAGGTAGAAATAAAATCTCCAAGAAACAAGTATTACAATAAAGGATGTTAAAACTAGAATAGATAATCCAAAAAACTTTCTATGATACACTAAAAAACCTCCCACCATATCACCAACTAGTTACCCAAACCCAGCTGACAGAAAACCTCACTGTAGGTCCATCCTGTTCCCTATATCGAAAGACATAGTTAGGTCTACGGACAGCTGAAGGGGTATATAGGGTGTGAGATAATAGGATCAGTAGGGTCTCACCTAGGAATTCTATATAAAGTCTCTCAAAAATAATCTAAGCATGATCAACTTTAAATAAAACAAGGATTAATATATAGTTTATAAGTTTTTATATCAAAATCATGGGAAAAAAATTTAATCCTCCCTTTTTTTCACATTTCTAAATAAGGTAGGTAAATAATTTTTAATGTATTTCATATAAATATATCAAAATAGATATATCATTTCAAACCAAAGACTGCATCATATATCATACCAAATCTATGTCAGCCCTATCAAAATAGTACAAAATAAAAGTAGTAAAAATTGGTCAAGATGCATAGGTAAAAAAACACTAAGTAATTATCTATAAGGACCCAGCCTTAAACATTACTTAATCTTTAGTTACTTCAAGAATACACGTTGAGGATCTTTTCAGGTTTAGAGTTTTAGAGAATTAGATCATAAAACTTGCAATACATTCAACATTTAAACAAAGTGGTTACATAAGGATAGTATTCATTTTTCCCATCAACGAAAACATATTTAAAATAAAACATGGATTCTTCCTTGACACTTCCTTGACACTATCATATCATGTACCTTTCCCTTGACCTGTGAAAAACATTTCAAAAACATGGGATGAGCATAAAAAGCTCAGTAAGGGTTATAAAAATATGGAAAGGAAACATGGGTACATATATACATAAGAATGAAATCATAAATTACCCATAAAACATAAGCACTTTAACATACCTCATCAAATCATGAATAAATCATAGAAATCATTAGACAGAAAGGTAACTTGAGGCATTCATAACATTCTTACGTAGGGAGTAACCCTCTTGGTTACATTTGGAATACCCATCATAGTATATTCCCTAAATCTCTTCGGAGAAACCTTAACGTTTCACTCCTTCGCGTTACCCAATGAATTGGAGAGCTATATCAGGCTCACCCGCCCTTAGTTTATTACGGAACCACCCATCTTCATAATAATTCCCAATAACCACAACATAATCGTATCACATAAAACATGCATAAAGGAAACATAACATTTCCACCTTTCAATCACAAGATATCAATACAACAAATTGATATAAAAAGAGTATGAAAACCATTTTCAATACCAAAATAAAAGAAAAGTAAAACATGGTATTTATTTTTCTAAAACACGGTATGGCTTGTAGAGGAAGATGAAACTCAAATAATGGTCATGGCGGCGGAGAAGTCATTGTCGCCGCATACGTACGACAAAAACATTCCCTTTTGTCGTTTATTAAATGCTTCATATAAAAAAGATTCCTTTTGAATAAACGTAAAAGTAAAAGGCGTTTATACACCGTATAAAAGAAGGTTGTATATAAAACAAAATATTCCTCAATGGAAGGAGATTGAGACGAAGTCCCATACCTCGGGTCCGACTTGACTCGGTCGTTCTTTAATCACCTTAAAATCCGGTAACTTCCTTTGGTTTGAGCTCAAAGGCTTCCTTGGGAAGACTTCTGCCCAAAGTGAGGCTTCAAGGAGTAAGAGAGGGAAGTGGAGAGACAAAATGGGAAGGGGTTGGCTGAGCTAAAGGCTTTGGAAGTGTGGGTAAGGAGGTAGAGGTGGGGGCCTTTAATAGAGGAGAGGAGGGGCACTCTTGGAAAGTAAAGAAATGTTACTTTATTTTAAAATGATTTTCATATTCAAAAGGTCCCACATTGATATAATTCAAGGGTAAGGTGATAAGGGTTATAAATCCTCCCATACAATAGGTTTTGGACATGTGTAGGTCATAGATTTTACATTATCTTTTCATTTTATTTAAATCCTTTATTAATGAGGTAATCGCTACATCATCATGATGTCATAAATAATTTAATTTATTTAATGTCTAAAAATTATAAAACAAATATCATGATGTAGGAAATCTTTTTATATTTCTAATGAATATTTATAGTCAAAAATATGACTTGCATAACCCCATTTAAAAAATTGTTTTAGTAAAACAATTCATGTTTGTGTCATTTTAATTTTAACATTAAATAAAAAGATATTAATGTCATTTTCCAACCAAAGTGGCTCCATGGGGTCCCCAAGTTGACCCATGGCTTGTCGTTTTCGGCCATGACACATCCAATAAGGGTAGGACATGTGTCTAGGTATTTTCATTTTATCATAATATCATTTTTGCCTTAAATTGTACTAATTATCTCTAATCACGATTAAGAACTTAAAAGTTACTATTCACCAAAAAATTATTTCAATCTCATTGAACCACATTTTACTTCTTAATTACAACCATGTATGTCGGATTTTCTAAAATCAAATCATAGAAGTGGCAAAGTTTCATTTAAACGAAAAATCAGTTTCTTTAACTACCACTTAGTGGTTTCACTATTCATCAAAAATTGAAGTTTTTCTGAAAAATACCAAAACTTCACCCTAAGCTATATTTGATATTCTGAATTCAAAAATGATGTCTATTTTAAAAAATTCAAATCATAGAAGTTACATTAATTAATATAATAATTAATTCCCGCTGTCATGACAAATAGCGTGTTTTTATGAAACAATAAGTATCAAAAGATTGACACCAGTTTAAGTCCAATTTCAAAGTGAAATTGATTCTAATGACCACCATTCGATTAAATGGTAAAAATATATTCTAATTTCACTTCCAAACCAATTCAAAAGATAATCTAATCATATAAATAAATTAGATTAAAAAGTGGTTTTGAATTAAAATACAACATTTTTCACTATTCATCAAAAAATGAACTTTATCAAAAAAATACCAAAAATTCACACAAAGTAAATTTTGATGTCCCAATCATAAAGAATAAGTTTATTTTGACAAACATAGCTTATAAAATTGTCAAAATATAGATTTAAAAATAGTTTTCCATCAAAAGGCAGTAAAACAATCTTTTAAAAATATTACTGTATTCCATGCTTAAGATTGGATTTATTCTCATTTTAAGCCTCTAAAACACTATATAATTCACTAATAGACATAGATAAAAATATCTATTATTAATTACTTACTTGTTATGTTACATAATCTATGTCAAGATAGTTAGGAACCTTTTACCTAACATAGAAAAAAATGAATTCCTCAATCCTCTTAAAATATGCATCAAAACTAAAAATTGTAGAAAAACACTATAAATGGAACCCCACAATATGTCTAACAAGCCAAAAAAACAATGGAACAAGGGAGAATAGAAAATCCCCATGAGAAAACCCCCTAATAGTGGACAAGACCTATTACTACACCTTCAACCTTAGTACCCAAGGCTTCCCATGTTCTCTATTTTTCAAACCATTTCATAAAAATGTTTCAAAATTCATTGAAAACACCATTAAATTTACCAAAATAAGGAAAAAAATATTTTATTTAAAACCTAGTTCGACACACACACCCAAAAATCAATCGGTCATGCCATTTTGTTTTAAAAAACAATTTATCGAAAACTGGAGCAGTGTAGTGCACCAACATAGGCTATAGATGGAACCACATAGCTAAAAACCCAGGTCACACACACCTAAAATGGGATCCGCCATAATAAATAAACCCAAAAACAAAATAAAGTCCCTAGAATCAACCTAAACCTCTTATAAATGATCCAATTCAACAAAAGGTTTGACGAAGGGGAAAGATCACAACATACCTCAGGAATGCACATCGGTTGCACCAAAACAAACAAGGAATCATATCTTAGAATAAGATCACACCATGGATCTAGAAATAAAAAAGAGAAAATCAATATAGGTCAAAAAATTAGATAACACAATGCAGTTGTGCTACAACAATCAAAGGGAATAAAGAAGCAAAATTTATTACTCACCCGGAGAGACACTACAAAAAACCTTGATGATAAAATGAAAAATGAATCAATAAAAAAGGGTTATAGGTTCCCAAAATCAATGTAGGAGAGCTTCAGGGAGATAGGGAATAGGTTACACTTTAAATTAATAAACATATAACTGGTATGGCACCCTAAAATCCAAGTCTGTTACATTTATGTTGTGTCTAAAACCTTTACACGTCGTCTAATCCATAGGATACATATACCCCAAAAAACCTAGTTCCTTTTTATTAAAAATATGGTTTTTAACATTACATAGTTTGTAATATTTCATGTTGTATAGATAGATCACGACATGATCCTGGGAAATAGTACACATCATGTACTCTTTACACGACATGTAAATTTCTTACATATAGTTAAAACGAATTCTTAAACAAAAACCCAAACCACCTTGGGCATTCTCCAAACTCAGGGAGAAAACCCCCCCCCCCAATCCATTATACGTTTATACTCAATCCCATTAATTAAAACAAACATATGCCCCAAAAATTTAGGTATTTTCCTCAGAAAACATTCTCTATCATTGGGAGTCCCAAGACACACCCAATTAAATAGAAAAACTCACAAAGTGAAGGGAAATACCTGAAACTGGGTAACAATATTTTATATTTCCTCTATATATTTAATGTAAAAATTACCAAATCTAATTCCAAATCATGAGTTGGGTAATATTTTCCATGAACCTTCAAACTTCATGAGGCATAGGTTGTAAACATTCCATTTTTATATAAGAACACATCCCAATCCCCTCTTGGATGCATCACTATATATTACAAACCCTTGTCCCCTACATTTTAATGTAAGAAAATGTGAAATAACTAATATTCTCTTTAGTTCCTTGAAATTTTCCTCACATTTATCTATCTAGAGGAACTTAGACCCCTTCTGATTTAACTTGTTGAGTTGATTAGATAGTCTTGATAAATTCTCTATAAAATATTGATAATATATAGCTAATCCAAGAAAATTATAGATCCCGTTAACTATGGTTGGTATAGGACAACACTAAATAGCCTCTTAATTTTATGGATCTACCAATAAACCCTCTCTTGATATTATTTGATCGAAAAATAAATTCTTTTGCAACAAAAATTTACACTTTCTAAAATTTTCATATAGTTTCTCCTTCCGTAGATTCTCTAGTAAATTTATGAAGTTATCTTCATTATCTTACTTTCTCATTGAATATATAATAATATTATCTATAAATACTACCACAAAATGATCATGGTAATCTATTAATACTATATTCATTAATTCCATAAAGACGGTGGGTGTATTACTAAGATTGACTATAATCCCTATATATTATAGTTTCCATACCTTGTATGAAATTCTTTCTTTGGTATATCCTCTATATTGATTCTCAATTGATGATATCCATAAAGAAGGTAATATTCTAAAAGTATTGAGATCTTTACAATTAATCAAATAGTTCGTCACTACAAGGTGTATGACACTTGTTCTAGATTGTGATCTTGTTCATCTCCCAATAATCAATGCAGGGTTTCATCAATCCATATTTCTTTTTTAACAAAAAGAATAGGATTACTACAAGGTGACACACTTTAATGAATGAATCCATTTTCATGGTTCTCCGGGAGTAGCATTTTCAATTCCTGAAACTCAATCGGGGTCATTCTATATGGATTATTTGAAATTAGTGTGACATAAGTTATGATTTCTATTGATATATCAACTTCACATATTAGTGGAAGCATAAAACATTATTATGTAACGATATTAAAAAACTCCCACACAATTGGTGTTTCATCAATGCTAATTTTCTCCCTAATAATCTAAGATAAATTTTCCTATGAAGAAGAATCAAAACCCCTACAATGGATTTTATTTCCATTATAAGATCAAATTTATCGCTACATGGATGGATGATTATAGTTTGGGTTGGAATATAAAATGCGACTTACCATCCAAGGAAATTTATTTTGGGTTTATTTAGAGAAATCCAATACATGCCTAAGATAACATAAAATTAAACCAAATGAAGAATGACTAGATTTTAAAGAATCACATTCCCACAAACTTTAATCAGAGAAGAATACTAGAATTGATATGGAATAATCATACCATTATAGGTTTTCACTGCTAATTCTAAAACTATTAGTTTTGTTGGAATCATCACACCATTAAAAAATTCATCAAACATAAAATAATGGGTAAATCCATAGTCAATTAAGACATTTTTAGTTCTATAAGGGATTATAAGTGTATATTTCACCATGTTATTATCTCACCCCTCATAAAAAATAATTATATCATGATATTTCTATTTTTATCTCATATTAAGAGGTTTCTAACATCGATCCCCTTCATAATCCATTGGATTAGGTAACTAGTTATCATAATTCCCATACTCCTTGATTTTAATTCACTAGCGTCTGGGTGGTGCATTCTATGGACCATTCCATCTATTTCCATCATTATCTAACTTCTTCCAATCACATTAGAATTCAGTATCCTAATGATATTACCTTACAAACTTAAAACATTAACTATTCACCTTAATATAATTTCATCCATGTTTCATCCTACACAATGAGAATAAAATAAAGATCATCTTCTTATCTCCATTTTTTTATATTTTCCTTTGAATTATATTTTTTTCTTCATATCAAAACAATAATATTGATAAGTAAATAAACCCTCAATTTCCACCATGATAGCACATAGAATAATCTATTCATTGATAATGAAGTCTCTTATAGATAAATAATTTTAGAGAGTTGGTTTTAATCAACTAAATTATCTATCAATATTACATTCAAATTGGATAATAATACCAAAATCATACCTCACGAGTCTTTTAAAATATTCATCGTAGGTACCAATGGATTTATGTTCCTTTTTTCTTTAGCTCAAATAACTCCTTATCAATCTTCGTATAATGAATACAAATAAATTAATTATTTAAAAATAAGTTCTTAAACTCATCCCAATCCATGGAGTAAATTTTATCATCTTACTTTGTCTTCCTCATAAGAGTCCACCATTAATCTACTTCACCTTCCAAATGATAAACAACCAAAATGACTTTTTCATGTTCCAAACACTAAATAATGGAATACATATTTTTAGTGATAGTGATTCATTTATCAACAACTAGTGTATCAGTTGTCCCATTGAATGAAATTTTATATTTCCTTAGGAATGACTTAATAAATAATTATTCCCTCCTTTTCTCATTTGGAAGTTCATAAGGATTCTTGGCCTGAGAAAGTTAAATGAACATAGAAATAATATTCTTCATTCTAGCTCCCATATAATTTTTCTTCTCAGAAAGAAAATCATTGCACTATCCCTTTCCCCTAAAATTAACATGGTTCCTTCCATTTCCATCCATTGACTAAAACAAAAATGCATAGTGTAAGTGATAATAATCATATTGGGGAAACAAATAATCATGAAAAATCACTTATAGGATATCTCAATCACTACACAATCATTTTAATATATGAAAACTTAGGTTTATTCTTAATCATTTATAGTCATCATCTATTTAAATCCTTTATGATGGATCATAATGAGTTTTTGAATTTTCAAAACATTTAACGCAAGAGTTTCAAACTCGGTGTATAATAAGACATGTTATCATGCACCAGGTGACAATCAAGATCATCTCAATGTGACCTTTTCAAATTAATTACCCCTACATACCTCTATTCTAGACCCACATACACTTTTAGTATCCAGACATGGATTTAATTTCTTAGAAACCACTCCCTCTACCCTTTTCCAAAATTCCATGACTTTTTCTTATACTTTAACTCATCCTTAGACTTATCCTTAGATATGTCCTTAGGTGTCTCACTAAAGTTTTTCATACTATTTTCCAAAGGTTAATTAACCTATCCTCTGATACCAACTATAGTGACACAATCTTTTCATACATAGATTTTACATCTTTTTATATAAACATTCATTACATTATATAAACACATGTCTGAGGATTGTAAAGGTATAGTTCCTTTTGAAACATGGAAACATAAAAATAATATATAATATGTGAACTAAATAATCAACCATTATGTTATACGTAACTAGAACCCTTCTTAGACCTATCATATGTAATATATTTTCCTAACCATGGGAATGTAAACATAATAAAGGGTGAGTTTGGAAGCTCAATAAGGGTAAAAAAAGGGAGATATATAAGCATAACACGAGCATTAGTGTATGTGAACATTATCATAATAGATGAAAACCATACCCTTCATATCAAATATCAAAATCTTGAGTCATGGAATAATGATTAGAAGATCACAAGACATGAATCACAAGGAAATCAAAGAACATGAGCCATGAGAGAAAAACACTATCACAATACATATAATTGTGACATATACATATGCATTGAAATTATTTCCATAGTAGTTATGGCTCACTACCAAGTATATCAAATTGGAATTGGTTCACTCCCCAAACCATCATAGTAATGAAGGTTCACTCCTAATACCATTACAGGAGAAAGATTCCATTTCTAAAAAAGTTTCAATCCCCATTCTGGTCATGTTTATCACATGATATATAAATAGTTACCCAATTAATTAGAGGGAGATATAGGTCCCACTCATCACATATGGAAAATAATATTTATATGTGCCATAAGATCAGAAAATATTAATTATATCATAACCCATGAAATGAAATGTGTTTCATTATCATTTACTCGTACCATAACTGGTGGAAAAGAGATAGTTTTAATAATCATTTCATCATAGTATAACCCATGAACAATATCAGGTTTCGTAAGTATTTCCCAAATGGTGTAACCCATAAGGGATAAATATGTTTCATAAACATAATTCCATCATAAATAAAAACCACTCAATGAAATAATAAAAATGGTATCTAATCACATCCCTAGTAAGGCATATGTAATATCAACAGATGTCATCTTAGATGTAAAATAGTTTTTAATTATCATTTAAAACATTTATTAAAGAAAATATACGTTACACTTTAAAAAACTATTTAATATATAAGAAAGTTTCAAAATAAGTTTTTTAAATAAAATTAGATTATTATAAAGGATGCCTCAAATAAATGATCGTTTATGAAGGTTGAGAATTATTTTTAGGTCTTACATGGTAAAATGAATATTTTTTCACATTTTTGGTAAAATCTAAACAAGATTTGTTTTGGAATATGACCTAAAGTTTCATTTCAAAACATTTTGTAAAAAATCCAAAAAATGGGTAAAAATTTATTTAATAAATAATTTGGATAGTTTAAAAAAATTAAAATGATTTTATAAAATAAGGTTTTGGAATAAAAATGAGTTTTTGATCGAAGGGAGAAATAAAGAAGTTTTTTTCTGAAAACATTCTTTTAAACTCTTAAGTACATAAAAAGAGAAAAATGAAGGGAACACATGTATTATCATGATATAACCATATGAGAAGAAAATTTATGAGTTTCTTGAGAGGTATATCATATAATTTCATCATCAGAAATATAATCATAATCAATCCTGATAAAAAGTGATATTGTAATATAAAATCATTACAACATTTGTAAATTTTAATTGTAATCACCATGAATGAATAACATTAAATGATATTAAAATTATCATGAGAATAAAGAATCTCATGATATTAAATTTCAAAGGGTATGTATATATACCTCATAAAAAATATCAGTACAGAACATAACATATTTCTCAAGGATAGAAAATTGATGTAAAATATCTTATAGATTTGGTAACTTTTGAACTCTAAACCCCATAAAATATGTAGGTTATAAGAAAAAAAAGGAAGCATGTGATGGATCATCCCAACTTTTATTTTTTTCATATTCAATGATTAATCCAAGATTTACACAATGATGAACTACGTGATCAATGAAATTGAATCAAAGAATATATAGAATGGATTAAACACTGGAACTATAGAATTGGATCCTCACATATTATTTATAATTAAATTAAGAAATTAAATAATTTCATTGTGTAAAATTATGTATTCACTCGTAGATCAGAAAATAGATCTACATTATACCTTTATTGTGTTTTAGTAGTCAAGATCATATTTCCACTAGTAGTGATCCACACGTGTTCCACAAATCTCCAAACATCACTGTAGGAATCTCCTAGTGCTAACACAAAAGATCATATCACTTAAATCATTTGCCATTGTTTTCCATGTGAATTGATTCCAATGGATTCTCCTGCATCTTTATATACTAGAGAGTGTGAGGTGGGTTAATATAACTCTCCATTATTTAGACTTTTCTTGAAAGAGGGGTATTTCTAGGGCTTCAATAATATTCTATATATTTCATTCTAAACATAAAAATAAATGAATTTCTCTAATGAAAAATAATATAATTAGGTTTATATACTACTAGGGTTAGAAATAAATAATATTCACAAGTTCCCTTTAATATTTTTATAATCCCTATTGAAACCCATGTCTATAATAATAATAATATTTTTATTTCTTAACCTGTGATAAACTAGATAATTACTTAAAATATTATTTAATCAAAGAATAGTCAATATATATTATTTATTAGCGGTCCATTAAACATGGTCTTCCATTCCTACATAATATTTATCAGGCATTCAATAATGACTACCTATTCAATAATTACATATAATTTCATTATTCACCAATAAATAAATAAGTATTATATTCACTTAATAGAAAATAAATACTTATTAAAAATTTATCCCACATAAAATTTTGTCAAATAACAAGTGATGGAATATATTTGATCAAGAAAAAATGAATAATTATTAAACCAAATACGGTAATAATATTTATTAAACTTATTAAATATTAAATAATAATATATTATTTTACTAATATTTTTGGATACACATAGTGTGTGACCCTCTAGGCCTATTTCTTAGTGGAAATAGGGGAAGAATTGTAAAGTAAAAGGTTATAATCTAGAAACACACCATGTCACCCATAGATAAAGAAGTTAATTCTACAATGACATAATACGTCATATGGTAGCTCACTGTGTAATATATCCCTTTATCATGATACCTCTAATCAAACAAGTTTCTTACTGGTGAAAGATATCTATGTTCTCAATGTATCATTCTTTGAATTTTCAGAAATATAACATTCCTAGATCACCGTGGATATGGATTTATAGGCTATTTTAATTCTATAAAAAAGAATACAATATCAAATTATATTAAAGAAAAGAAGCATTTCACTATTGTCCCATGCTCCTTTCTCCATCATTATTATCTCTCTTTATGACCTTCTACACTATGTTTGGATCTGTCAACTTTGATAAGCATTGACTTCATGAGGAGTTCTTCCCCAGATATCCACATGAGACCAAATCCCCAATGACATATTTCTGAAGCTATGTTGGTGATTATTTATATTTATATGGTGCGATTGTTATAGTCTATGACATTCTAATTTCATCCCCCTCCACTTCTTGGCTTGTTTTCGCCTTCTTCTGGTGGTTTTTTTGGTTCTTGTTTTAGTGAAGCCGATTGGGTTTTTGTGGATTTGGTATGTAGTAATTACACCGTCTACAAATTTAGGATCCATCTTATGGATTCAGATAGAGGATTCTGGTTTTATTGATGTCAACAATGTTATTATCCTCACATCTTCACTCATTGATTTTCTTATTTTTTCTATTTTTCCTTTTTTTGTGACTGGTGGTTCTTCTTCTCCTTGTTTTTATCAGCTATTTGATTTTTATCCATCGTGGATGGCCCCATTTTGTTCAAGTTCAATGTATCCTATGGTTTTTTGGATTTTCCTAGTGGCCTCGGTGATGGTATATCTGTTGTGGTGCTTTTTTTCATGGTGGTGTTATTCTTGGTAGCTTGGAAAACCCAAGGATCCACATTAAGAAGCTTTTATGATGAATCCAACTTCATTGGCCATCCTATATCATATGTTTTGATGCGTATTTGATTTTTTATTGATTTGATTTATCTAGTTTTTTGTGTTATTGGTGTGGTTTTATGACTCCGGCTCATAGTGGTAGTCGTGGTAGTTTTGGGTTCCTCACCGATATTTGGGGTTCTTCTGGTGCATCGATCATTCTTTTAAGATCTCTTTCTTTAGCTCTATCATTGTCCTTTCATTAACATCTCCAACTTCAAATGTGGCATCATCTGTGGACGGTTCTAGTGTTGTACCATGGTTCTCCAATGGAATGTGTGACATGGGTGTCGTGTAGGGTGGTGATGGGATGGGTGGTGCGTGGCTACATGTCCTCAGTTTTTCTTGCACTCTGAGATAGATTTCTGTGGATTTGGTTCTTTTTGGTATTCCATTTTTTAGTTTTTTAATGGGAGGGTTCTCTATTGAACTTTAAAATGAATTTTTAAAAATACCAAAAAAAGTGTATTTGTGTGTTGTTAAAGAAGAGAAGGGACAAATCCTTTATATAATTATTAATTAATTCAATATTACTCATGGAACACCCAATATATCATATCTCTATGTGAACATATGTCATCCCAATTTTCATCATTACATCAAATTATGTGACTTGTAATAACCATTAATAATAATCTTAAATTTTGAGGATTAATACACATGTCGGTATATAGGAATATCCAATGAAACAAATAAATGTGGATTTCCTACTGCGGGTCTCATTCTCGTAATATCCTATATTGGATATTACCAGGGTTTTACACCATGTTAAGGTTCCTCAACGTACAATGAGTCTATAACCATAATAGTTCCTATATTTTTCATCCCTCAAATGATTTCCTTAGCCTATACAACATATATGTTATGAATTCTATCATGGAAATTTCAGGTTCTCATCGTAGTTTGGAACTTCTATGACCTTTTAGCATGACAGCTAATTTTAAGAATTTATCAAATACAATGTTACATAGATGAAAAATCATCATGTGATAAGAATTTTTTTAATATTAAATACTATGAATATAGATTATCAAAAGGTAAAATAGAACTATCTCCAACAGAATCACACTTATACTAGATCCAACTACTAACAACCTTCAGTATGTCATCTCTCACATGATACTAATGCTTTTATTGATATAGGGATTTAGTCAAGGGTTTCATCATGTTTTCTTATATGTGAACTCGTCTTATAGAAAATTTATTTCTTTGATAAAAATCCCTGAAGAGGTGATATTTTTGGAGTATGAGTTTTGTCTGTTGGTGTGACCTTGGCTCTTTTGTAAGATCCAACGCGGCAGTATTATCACATTACAATGCAATAGGGTATTTACTTTTGGGTACCAAATAAATATATTAGAAAAAAAATTCATACTGAAATTGATTCCTTTGATTCATAAAAAGCTTCTTTATAATCAGACTCCACTGTAGAATCATCAAAAACTGGTTTCTTCGAGCTCTTCTAGCTCACACCTCCTCCATTGACACTAGAAACATATATTAGCTATGACTTCTGATTATTATGATCTATTTTAAAAATAGACTCAGTATAACCCATTATGAATATCTCCTCATCTATTCCATACACTAGGAAAGTATCCTTAGTTATTTTAGTACATGACATGGAATACATGATTGATCCTACCAAAAAAATTTATGGTATCTTAGTCATGTTCTCTTTCTTGTGTTGTTTCTAAGGTCACATTTTCTTAGAAAGATGTACACATTGTGACACTGGAACCAATACCCTCTTGTATTGTCCCATACTAAATATCTTTATTATCCAGCCAATTTATATACTTTGACATAGTCTAATAATCCTCTTTGATCTATCATGAATGATATTTATCCATAGTATATAGGCAGTTTCACCCAATTTCTTCATGGGAAAACACTTGTTTAACCAGCCATTAATAGACTGTATGACTAGTATGTCATTTTCAATAAGTAATAATTCATTAGAATATACTAATAGGATGAAAACTACATTTCCACTAAACCTATAGTAAACACATGAATCACATTCATTCTTAATAAAACCAAATTCTCTTATAGATTCAAATAATCTAATGTTCCATGACCTAGATGCCCGATTAAATCCATAAATAGATATTTTCAACTTGTAAACCATTTGGTAATCACATAGAGTCACAAACCCTTCTGTCTATGTAATATGAACATCTTTATAAAGGTTCCCATTAAAGAAATTTGTTTTGAAATCCATCTTCTAAATTTCAGAGTCATGGTAATATACTATATCAAGTAGAACTCTAATGGATTTAAACATGGAAGCATTTGAAAAGGTCTCATCCTATTCAATTCCTTGATTTTTTTAAACCCTTTATTAACTAGAATTTATTTATAGGTATTTAATTTACCTTACATTTAAATTTTTCTCTTGAATACTCATTTGAAACCTATAGGCTTTACATCAACTTTCACATAGACCAAAACCCAAACATAGTTTTGATACATGGAATCCATTTTAGAATTCATTTATTTTTTCCATCTTATAGCTTCTAATCTCTCCACTGCCTATATTGTGGAGACTTTTTCATCATTTTCAACCAATATTGGGTCACCATATTTGGTGACCAAAAAAACATATCTCTCTAGTTCGTTTTCCTCTCTTAATATCATATGCAATACATTTGTTTCAAGAACTAATTTTTCCATGGGGAACTATATAATCTATTACTATAACAACTCTTGTATATCTTCAGCATCACCTTTATCTATTTCAATCATTCTATCACTATCCTTTTTAAGGATGTTCTCCCTCTCAATAAATATATCTTATCTGGCAATAGTCACTTTCTTTTTTGATGGGTTGTATAGGTATTATTTCTATGTTTTATTTGGATACCCTATAATGATAATCTTTTGGACATGGGTTGTAGTTTGTTACCTGATAAGGACCTGTAAATTCCCCATAACCCCATATACATTTATGCAGTAAAAGGGTTTTTTTCACTCCATAACTGGATAGGAATTCCATTTTCTACTTTAGTTGGTACTCGGTTTATTGTGTTTGACATAGTTTTTGATGCATATCACCAAAAGGATAATGGAAGATCTATATGAATCATCATTGACCTTACCATGTCTAACATGGTATGGTTCCTCCTTTCACTAACACCATTCTACTATGATGTGTATGGTGGAGTGAGTTGAGATAGAATCTCAAACACTCTTAAAAAGTAGATAAACTCTTGGTAAATATATTGAACACCTTGATCTGATTGATGCTTCTTTATATTCTTCACAAGTTGATCCCTACTTCATTCATGAATTATTTTAATTTCTCAAAGTTCATAGACTTATAACTAATTAATTAGACATATCCATACCTACTCAATCCATCGGTAAAAGTTATGAATTATGAATACACACCTCTATATTCGACTATAAATAGTCCTCACACCTTAGAGTTTACCAATACTAGAAGCTCTATGGACCTTTCACCATGTCTAATGAATTGAGGTTTGCTCATTTTGCCTTGTAAATAATCATGACATATTTCATGTGGTTTTATCTCAAAATATTCTAAATAATCATCTCGATATAGATTTGTAAAATGAATCTTGATTACATGACAAAGACGGTGATTCCATAGTTAAGTGTCAAATGATTCATGTAAACATGATTCATTATCTATTTCCAATACTTGGTTTTCATATCTTAATGAATAAATTCTAGTATTTAAATGCATCATAACATAGAATATGTTGTATTTATAAAAGAAACAATTTTATTCCCAAAGATTAAAATAAAACAATCTAAATCTAGTCATGACACAAAAATTATATTTTTGGTAACAATTAGTACATAATAACAATACCTTAGAACCAATAGCATTCTATTTGGAAATGAAAGCTGGTAGTCACCAATGTATATATGATCTAGACTCACACCATTGTAATCTCAAAATTTCAACTATCTTCTAGAAATATTTTAAAATATACTTGGTTACAACATTTGGATAAATATGTGAGAAACATAATATTTATCTAATACCCAATGCATAGATATTAAAAGATTACACCTTATAGTGAATTTACCTTTAGCTTCCTCTTATTTCTGGGTAGATTCCTTCTTCTAGTGGCCTTTCTTTCCACATGAAAAATACACTTCCTCTATTTCATCACCCAACCTTTTGGATATTCCTCCTCTAGGAATGATAGTTCTCAAGAGATTTAGATTTTTATGAGTCTTGGTCCCCTTTTCCTTGTTCTTCCTTTTCTTATTCACCATAAGGACCGTGGGTTTATCACAACCCCTGTAATTAACCACTTGGAGAATCAAATTATGAAATTAAAAAAAGACCCATCTCATTATTTCTCATGATATAATTATAATAAAAATTGATAAGGACTTGGGGGGTGAGGAACATTTTTGATCTCTATACAGCTCATTCAAAAATTTAATCGCTAAGATGTATAAGAATTCAATGTTTCCAATAATATTGACTACGTGAGGACTATATGGCACAAAATCTACAATATTAGTTGTAAAAATAATTAGAGACATCATAACTATCTTGTCTCACCTTCTCATAATAGAGATCCTCTTGAATGGCCAGAATGCCTTTATTTTTTATTTATATTTAGGATATTCCCCATTTTAAGGGTAAAGGGGGAAACCCTCATATAAATTCATGGATTTAGATACAATCATCCCAAATAAATATTACTTACAATTTCCTTCCCTAGCATCAACGTCATTATGGAAAGCCTCCACCTTTATATGGTTTTTTGGCTAGTTGTCCCTTGCAGAAATGCACAGCCCTGGTACCGATGGCTATGTCATACCCTCTAGTTCTTCCAAATCTATATATCTATTCTCAGTGAATACTACCTACTTAAAATCCACATCTAGAGATTTCAATGTAGTAATTCAAGTATATTCCATCAACCAGAATTCAAAACAAAATCCTTCTATAACACACTCCATACTGCATTAGCACCAAGTAAACCAAAAATCCCTATCAAATTTTTAAACTCAAATCACCGTCAGACCATCATCAAGCCTCAGACACAAAACCACCTCAAAATAGTCACTCAAGACATCATCCATCAACACAACATTGATAATATTACATCAAAGATTCCATATCCACTGAGAGCAACAAACACCATTGTTGTCAATGAAAACCAGCACTAGAATTCATCGTCAGCGTCAACCCTTTCACCACCAAGATCACCATCATCATCACCTCATATCATCACCCTAAACTACCATTGACACAAAGAATAACTTCACCATATTCTAAAAGAATCCCTAACCATTGTATCCTAATATCCATCATAACCACTTCCTTGGCATAGATGACCATCATCCTTGACATCATCCATTCCACTAAAAACCACCTAGACACACAACCCACACAAAACACCAATGATAACAACATCATCAACCACTCAGCAAAATAAAATCCATCAGTTAAAAATGAGAAACAAAGGAAGATGAAAGTGGGAAAAACCCCATATAAGGATTTGGTATTAAACCCTATGAAGGAACCCAAATAACAAGGAAACATAGAAAGCGATCTATGAATAGATGAAACCTAAACAAGAAATATGAATGTAGGAAAAGACCTTAATAAGCGATTTGGATTGAAACCATAGGATGAAGGATCAACACTGGAAGTTCCTGTAAAAATATCATATACCAAACTGCTTTTCCAAAACCTGAGCGTATCCCATTCTCTAAATCTGACATTATGAGAAGCTATGGAATGAAATATTAGAGCATAGAGAGGTGGATGGGAAAAAACTGTATCACTATAATATATCAAGGAAAAGAGAGTGATAGAGAAAAAATGAGAGAGAGTCCATCCCAGAGTGAGTTAGAGAGAATAGTGAACCTGATAGGATCTGAGTGAAGGATTGAAGAAGATAATTATATCAAAGGATCTCCTGATAGAAATATTTAAGGTGAGACATCATGAAATATTAATCCATTTCCTCATGTTGCTTCAGAAGCTCAATGGTTATGAATGATAGCCTGAACCATTGAACATATATGGAATCATTCAGATATTTCTCATAGAGAGATAAATCTTTCTCACTAGCCTTATTACCATGTGCATTAGAAATAGGTTCTTCTAGCATATATAGTTTTTTTCATGGAATTGGATAACACACAAGGGACTTTACTATTCCTGGAAATTTTTGTGAGAGAGAAGGTTATCCTTCTCATGTATGGACTATAGTGATATGTTTAAATTAATTTTTATTATTGTTTTTACAAATAAGACTAGAATAGTTTTAGTACATTATCTAATAAAATTTAGAAAAATAAATAAATATTATATTTATTAATCTCCCACTATTTTATTGAAACCCAATATCCCTTAGAATTATTTGTGGAATATATAGTTTCATAGAAATTCTAGTGACATGGATCCATATTCCCCTTCTCATCGCCACAACCTTGGTTAGTACAACATGTTGAGGGGTTTTAGGTAGGCATTCACATTTACTTAAACTTTGGAGTAAAATCCCCAATCATGAAATCCATAAAATGGATTTCCTCAACCCTTTTCCTCTTAGTTACACCAAGTCCTTCATTTGTTGTAAAACCATGACATGAACACTATTAAGTAAACCCCAAACATCATGTTATAATTTCTAGATAATTGAATGCACCCCAACCTTGGATAGTCAAGAACTTTTAACTATGGTTTAATTTTAACTAAAGTAGTGTAAGGCTATACCAAGTTAATATTTTAAATTGATGGATTTTATCTTTTATGCATAAATTTCAAATTATTATCTTTATTACAAACTTGATAATATTAAGTGTATTTAATTACATGATTAACCATGTATTAGATAATATTTATACATAAGCCAATTTATTTTAGTTTTATCTTTCATGTTTTTTAATTAATTAATTTATGTGATCCCGATGAAACATAAATAATAATGTATCCATGAAACTTGAAAATAATAAAACAATAAATTGGAATGATATTGAGATTTTACTAATGGTTAGATTATCTAGAGGATAATAAACTATCGACTTATGGGAAATATACCTTGATACAATTAAGATTCATGTTGCAACTTTCCACATGTACACCTATGTATATCTCTTGGATTATTTTCACCTTAGCTCCAAAAATTAATTGGATCCAATCGTATGGGATCTCCATCCATTACAGAGGATTTTACTCACATACAGGTGAGGGGGAGGGGTTTACATAAATGAAACCATGGGTATGAAGGCCCTTACATAATAAGAGGAGAGATTTCATAAAGTCCAGAAATTTAATTTAATAATAAATTAAACGAAACCAATCAAATATAGAGGTCGTATCTAAGATTATGATCATCCATATGTATACAATTAATTACACATTTAATAAAACTATCTTTTAATTCTAAATTATTCTTATTTAATATAAATTTTGCTCAAATCAATTAATTATATTATTTAATTAATCAATTGTTTTATCTTAATTCCCAACTTAATTTATTTGAGATTATCATCCATCGTAATTTTAATCAAATTAAATAAATATATTTAAAATTAATTGTGTACAATAAAATATACCTTGGAGGCAACAAAGTGAGTACCCATCCAAACTACCCAACATGTATTATAGTCGTATAATTTTTACCCTTGAGACATGTGTAATACATGACTTATCATATAATTTTATGGTGTATACTATAAACTTAATGATTACACAGATTACATGATTTTTCCGTCACATGTTATGCTTCAATGCTTGCAGAGTAACAATTATAAATGTCTCATACATGATATACATATTTTAACATTATGTAGAAATTAATTAAACATTTATATATATTGAAACATATCACATGGAATGTACTATTAACTTAATGACCACACACAAGAATGTGTTGAAAAGGTTTACACTATATAATAAATTAATTTACAATTATATGTAATTTGGTATAAGTACAAAGTTTGTACAAGACAACTACATTGAATATTATTTTCTCACCATTTATTCAAGGAATATTCCTAGGGACTCGATATGTTACTGTTCCACTGAAAATATTAGAGTGAACTATGTGTACATTGGATAGACGGTGTGCGGTATCTGAGTTACATAGTCACCAGTTTGGTAGGTTGTGTAAGAAGATGCATGGCCCCTATATGAAATATGATATAAACACTATGTAACTTGCATACACGATGTGAAATTTGGATGATCATGTGCCACGATGGCCTGGTCAACATGCGGTGTAAAATTAAATGCACCATGCATAATAAATGTACACGACTTTCATTAATTACAAATTAATTCTTATTGTATTAAACACCAGTACACTGAGTGTGCCTATGAGTTATACTATGTGTACTCTTGTGTTATCTTGCTAGATTCCTTGGCACCTCCATATGATATCTTTGAATTTATTTCATTCATAAAATTACTCAATTTGATTAAATAAATGAGAAATGAAGAGGAATAAGAAGATATCATAATTCAAATTTAAGAAAGATTTAACTGGAATTGAAAAAATATTAAAAATGTGTAAATCAGTAAATGATATTTAAATAATTATAAATAATTATTTTAACCTCTCTCACACCACTTGTAGGTTCCAGGTGTAGGGAAGGCGTGTGATGGTTTGTACCCAACTATGATTTTTTCTGTGATCAATTATCAATCTATGATTTACACCATGATGAATTTTGTGATCAATAAAATTGAACAAAATAATTTATAAAAGAGATAAAACACTAGAACCATAGAATATGATCATTAGATATTATTTATAATTAATTTTAGCAATTAAAGAATTACCTTGTGTGAAATTATTTATTTATTGATGTATATAACAACATATATTACATTGAACCTCCATTAAATTTTAGGAATAAACAATAGATTCCATCTAGTGATGAACCACACATGTTCCATAAATCTTTAAAAATTATTATAGGAACATCTACGTGCTAGTACAACAGATCTGATCACTGGTGTTGTTTTCCATTGATCACTATGAGAATGGATTCAAAAGGATTCTCCTTAATCTCTATAAACATGAGAGTGAAATGTGGAGGAAGGTTGGTATCCATTCTTGATAGCGTTATTGGAGAATGGATCTATCTAGGGATTCAAGAGGATTCTCCATATTTCATTGTACACAACAAAATAAATTAATTTTGTCTCATAAAAAATAATATAACTGGGTTTATATACCACTATGGTAAGAAATAAATAATTTTCATAAGTTCACTTTAATATTTAATTAATACCAGTGTGGCCCCAAGTCTATAATAATAATATTCTTATTATTTCTTGACATGAACTAAACTAGAGAATTAAATTAAATATTATTTAATCAAATAATATTAAATATGTATTATTTATCATCATACCATTAAACCTGTTCTGAAATTCCTCTAAAATATTTATCAGCGCTTGAATAATGACTATTTATTTATTAAAAGAATATAATTTTATTATTCCCTAATAAATAAATTAATATTATATTTACTTAATTGTAAATAAATATTTATTAAATATTCCTCTCACATAATATTCTCTCAAATAACTACGAAAATAATTTATGTGATCAATAAAAAATGGATAATTGTTAAACCACATGTGAGAATATATTTTTTCAATTTTTAAATAATAAATAATAATATATGTTTTAACATGGATTTTAGATACACTTAGTATGTGACCCTATATTTCTCTTTCTGAGTGAGATTAGGTGAATTAGACTAAATTCCAATGTTAGTGTCTAGAAACATGCTAATACACCCATATAGAAAGAAGTTAATTCCTCAATAACATAATATCTCACAAATATTCTCACTATGTAATATAATACCTTTATCGTGACATCTCTAATCAAGTTGGTTGCATTATGGATCCTTCCACCTATGTGCTCGATGTATCTTTATTTAGCTTTTTCAAAATTGAACTTGCCTATAAAATACCATGTCCATGGATTTATTTAGGCTATATAATTTCCATCAAGGGGATTAATATATCAACATACATTAAATAACATAAGTGACAAATACTTTCTCACATTATTTGTTAATTAAATATTAATCATGGTTCACCCAATTTATCCTACCTCTATGTGAACATATTTCATCATAGCATTCATCAATACATCAAAATACATGACTTCTAATACTCATTAATAATAATATTAAAGTCTATGGTTTAGTAGACTTGTCTACATAAAGGAACATTTGATAACACTTATAAATGTGCATTTCATACTGGAAGGCCCCATACTCATAATATCCTACACTGGAAATTACGAAGAGAGTAAACAATGAGAAGTTTCATCAAAGTACTATGAGTCTCCACCCCTGATAGCCTGTATCATTTTTGTCCCTAAATTTTTTTCATCTATCTAGAGAATGCATATTTTAAGAATACTATCATGGAACTTATGGGTTCTCATCATAGCATGGAACTGTTGTGTCCTTTATGTGTGATATCTACTCTTAGTACATTATCTCATACTGTGTTATGAATAAGAAAAATCTCAATGTGATAAAGAGTCTATTAATATTAAAAACTATGAATACTAGTTCTCATATGGTAAACAGAAGTTGGTTCTAGGGAACCAACTAAAACAAAAGGGATATCCTAAAATGGATATGTAAATCCCCATAATATTCAAGAGAATAATCACAAAATACATTCATGGGAATTATATAAAACACATAAATAAATATGTGGTGAATATGGAATGTGTCACACAAAAAATAAAAGTGATACAGAAATCCATTACCTTAAGTCTCTAATTCATTAATACCCATTAAAAATATTAAATAATAAATATAAGTTTATTATAAATATATTATAGACCTATAATTATATATATCATTCCATATAATATTTTATTATGATATGTTATTACCCTTTTATTAATAATTCCCTGTTAAAGTCATGTTTTGAATAATAACTGCTTTATTTTTCCTGTTTGTTTTGATTTTTTATTTCTGTTCCTATCAATTTCATCATGGTTGAATAATATCCATAATGTTACACATGATAAAAATATAATATAAATTCATTATATACGATTTTATAGTAATCCATAATATTGATACACATAAAATGAAATCCACTGGTCATGGAGATGGTAGACCATACGTACATATGAATATTGTTTCCATTTTCTCAATGGATAGAAAGAAAGAAAGTTAAAAATATATTAAAATTATAGAATCATTTTTTTTCATATATTTCACATATTTTAATTTAACCAATCATTATTACCTTCCATTTGATGGGTGAATGAATCACATCGCTTTGTGAGACGATAGTCCATCGTACACATGATTGACGCTATTGTATTTCTACCTAATAGAAATAATGAAAGTGTATGTAATATAATAATTAAATAAGTATAATGATATCATAAATATAATATATAAATATTTAGTCCTTCATTATACTTATCAATGGGTGGTGGTGATGGAAAACGAATGACATTGTTTCACGAGGTTGTACTTCGTCATACACATGAATGATGATTTCATATCGCATTTGATGGAAGATAATATTGTTAAAGGTAATTAAATTAATATAAAAACATATTAGTATATTTAATATAATTACTTTATTATATAATCATGGTTTAATAATAATTTAATTTTGTGGAGGAAGAAATAAAACAAAAGGCTCAATTAGGGGTGTTACCTCTTCCTTGGACAACTTCTTTTGGTTTTCACAAAAAGGGTCTTTTGGTTGGATATATTAGAAAACTAAGGATTATATGATGGTATTAGGGATTTAATTAAGTGATTTTGGTAGTAATTAGTGGAACAAAATTGTTTTTTAAGTGTTAATAGTATAATATAATGGGTGGCCTTTTATAAGTGAGGTGAGTAGCACACTTATAATTTTTTGAAAAGAAAATATTGTACCCACATTTTTCTCAATCGAAAAGGATAAAAAATGTACCAATTCATTTAAAGAAGATATATCGTCAAAATATTTTAATAAATTGAGTTTTTTAAAAAAATTTGTTCATTTTCAACAATTATATTTTTAGTTTAACCCTCATAAAACCCTTTTTTACCTTAACCTTGATAAACAATTTTATTGTTTATACTATTCATTATGATAAAAAATAATGTTGATATTATTAGAGAATAGAAATAATGATTATTCCAAATATATAATCCATTTTTTAAAATTACATTCAGATAAGAGGAAAAATTTAACTTAAAATTAAACCTGCAGATGTGATGAGGAAGTGATTTTTTGAAGTGAAAATTTGCGATAGTTTAAAACATTTTTATATAAAAATTTAATATGAAAATGATTTAAGATACCTAAATTTTATTAATTGATATATAAATGAGTTAATTTTAATTATAAACCCAATTTATAATAAAAGGAAACCTTATAAATCTTTTAAATGAAATGAAACTTTTCAATAAAAAATAGTATTCTTCACTATTCACTGAAAAATTAATCTTTTAAGAAAAAATACCAAAATTTATCCTAGGAAAATTTTGGAATGTAGATTTAAAAAATGATTTTTAATTTATAAAATACATTTTATAAATATTTTAATAATTTATTTTATTATTGTTGACAAATATAAAATATTTTTTATGAGAAAATAGTATTTCTAAAACATATAATGACTTTTCTAAAAATTTAGAATTTTTTTATCATTATGTTTTTTTTATATAAAACCATTATACATAATATTTAAAAATTAGTTATTATTATTAAAATTTATATGTTTAACTAATAGGTTTTAATATATGTGTTTAAACAAAAATATTAATAATATATCATGGTTTGTTAAAACTCACTATTGTATGTAATGTAATCTATCAAATAATTTTAATTTATTCGAAATAAATAATAATTCATGAAAACTCAGGTTATTACATGAACATACACATACATGTACACATGAATGCATACATATACACATATAATACATACATATTCATGAACATATTCATAAATATACATACATACCAATACATATGAATACATTCACATACATACATGCCCGTACATACATACACATACATCCATATACATACAAATGCATACATATGCATATATACATATATATGTGTATATTTTATATTATTTATATGAATAAAAATATGAAAATTATGATATTTGAAACAATTAAATAAATAAATATTCATTTGTATATTTATATATTTATTTAAATAAAATATTGATATAATATATCTATATATATTGTAATCAATGTATATAAAAATATTATAAAATGTTTTTATTTATTAACAGAAATTTTATAGTTTTTTAGACATAAAATTAAGAAAGTACAATTAATAATATTTCTTATTATAATATAGTTATAAAAACATATTTATAAAATATATTTACACATATATACTTATTCTAATATAATTAATATTTAAAAATATAAAAATATCTGTAAAAATTAAATTATTTACAGCGCCCTTTAATAATTCTTTTTAATGGAAGATTTTATCAGTGCTATTTAAAGAACATAAAAATGGAACCTCTATCTGTTCTAAAAAATATGTTGTTAAAGGGTCTCTCTTTATCCATGATTTTCATTAGCATTGGCAAAATACATCCCTTTAAAAACATTTTTTTAGCAGTGATGAAGGTCATTTCTGAATAATGATGGATCTATAGTAGTGATAGTTCTAAAAATATATTTAAGAAATAAATATTATACTTATAACAAAATTTAGATTCTTGATATGATGAAACCACAACGAAGTTGGATGTACTAGAAATGTTGAACCAAGCATGTATGGAAAATAGAATAGTTAACATCTAAATATTAATTTTAATGAATAATTATAAATAAATGGTTAATTAGAAGTTATAATATAAGGATAAATATTAATATAAGTATTTATATATTTCTTTTGTATATTTATACTAAATCTAAATTTATTATACATGAGGTTTGAGTGCATATAAAGTAATTTTGGAATTGAGGTAGGGATTTTTCATTCCAATTTCACTTCATTGAGATATGTTATATATTCACCTTATTATTCCTATTGTGGGACATATATATACTACCCATGTATTACTTTTAAGAAAAAATTCATAATGATTATGTGTATTTTTAGATCCTTATATGGCTCTCTCTTTCATGAGATTTTAATTCAAATGTTACCAAAGCTGTAAGGGAATTCTTAACTAAATTTCCTTTCATTGGGTTGTATTACTTCTCTATTGATTATTTACACCATGATTATGTGTTTTATTAAGAGTTATTTCTTATATGGTATTTACAAATTTCTTATTTTGATTTATATTTTTTTATATAATCACTTCATTTATTGATTCCCACTTCAAAAGTTATGATCTTTATCTGGGTTTCTCATTTAAAATTTTCTTCTTTGAAAAATGTTTTGAATAACTCCAATAAATTAATTTATATGGTGTATGCATCCTCAAAAATTAATTTTTTATTAATATCAAACTCTTTTAAAGAAAAAATTTAGAAACCAAGTCAAGCACTGCATGAGAGAAAAAAGTCACAAAAATGGAATTGCAGCCTACCCGTGTTAACCTCTCTAAACAGTTTCCATGATATAATGTTTACTTGGAAGTCTGGTTTCTCCATTATAAGGTCTTAAAACCTGAATGCCAGCTTTACCAAGGATTTGATGTACTCCTCTACATTGATCTTTCCATTGTTGAACCCTCGAACCAGAATCAAGTCCTATTTTTCCATCCATGCACTCTGCTCATCATTGGTGTCTTCGTCGTCATTATTTCTACCTCCTCATCAGGAGCGTTGATTGTCAGAACAGTTTCAAGCATAACCTCATCTGATCTCATAATCATATCAGGAGGGATATCATCCACCTCCCGTTGCTGGTTGACCCCCTTGAGAGGATGGGGGCCGCAGTCCTTAGACTTGTCCTTGAGTTTCTTTGCCAATCGGGTCTCCATCATTAAGGGTAAATATGAGTAGTCTTTTTTCTCCATCTGTTTTCCCCTTCTATTCTTGATTTGACTTGGACTAGGGTACCTTCCCTGATCCTCATCCTATGTATCGCTAGCAAAGAAGCTAGATCGTTCGTCACTGGATGCTCTCTAAGAAGATGTCTCCTCATTTGCATAGTCTTGGGCCAAGTCATTTCCAATATCTTGGGCAGAGTCCTAGACTAATAGAGAATCAATCCGATTTTCCATCACAATACCTTCGACCACTGTGGAACTTCCCCTGACTGCAACTGCACTCTTACCTGCATGTTCAAAGGGCGTAACTCCACTGCCGTGCTTTCCACCATCCGATTTTAGCACCTCTGCATAAGAGCCCTTACCATGCAACATGTAAAATCCCTCATCCAACATTTGTGAATCCTCCCGGTTACTGACACCTCCAATGGTTCCTCTGCCCCAACCCCAAGCCCCAAAGTAGCCTACAACTGGAGTTGAGGTGCACGCAAATCATTCCTCAGTCGGTTAAAAACTTCGGTCACCAAGGGGTTCAACTCCTGCGATACCTGTAGGCCCCATTCATCAGCATGGTTAGGGGCCTAACCCACCAGGTTCTGCTCAGACATTGCACCCTCAATCACCAAGGGAACCGCCTCCCGTGGTCCACTCGGTGAGCCCCTTGTATTGGTACATCCATAATTCCCACCCACTGAAATCTGCTCAGGGACTTCGATTTCAGTGTGAACTTAGGTCCCTTTGCCGTTAACCATAGTTTCCTCCTTAGAGAGACTCATAGCGCCCCATCGTCAGAGATATTGCAAATGACCCAGCCTCTTACATCCCAAACAGAACTCCGACCAAGCTTCATATATGACCATCTACTTAAACCTAAATTCCTCTCCCACTGTAATCCAGATGTACTCAAAGGGCACCCTGGACACATCCACCTACACACATACATGCGGGTTAACTGGATGTCACAGGGACTCTATTCGGATATCGGGGCAAAGGTATCTCCCGACCAATTTAGCAAGCATACGAATCAAAGAGGTATTTTGAAACGGTAGGGGGAGATTAGGGAAACTCACCCAGATCGCCATAAATGGAGAATCATGCTGCATATGAAATTCATACGACAAAAAAAAAAGATAGAAGTGGGTACCGTTGAAGTTGCGAGGATCCCCGGACCAAGCTCTGATTAGATATTCCTCTGACGAGAAGCGTATCATAATATTCCTATTGTCGAGAAAACCCACCATTGCTCGCTCCTGTAAACCCCATGACACAAAGACATGTCGATCAAACTAATCAACTGAGGGATGATGTTTCTTGAAACAAGCCACCAGGGGGAATTTCAAAAGGGTAGAAGCTCCATTAAACTCTGAAAGTGAAAGCAGAAGATTAGGTCTCCCTTCGAACAGATCCGAAACATTCAGGAATAGTGGATCTCGAGGAAAAGTGGGAAGAAGGTCAGGGTTAGAAAAGGGGGTGAAAGTGGATCCTTCCCCCTTGCAAATCGCTAAAGGCCCCTCCCCCACTGGGGGGATAAGGGCCGGCGCAGTGGCCAGCACCGTCATGGGAGCCTTAGGATGGGGAAGACCATGAAAGTGGAAAGTAGTCGGGGATCGTCATTATAGAATTATATGGTGTTTATGTTACCTATTTGACATATAATATATTTAATCACTATTTACTCATGATATTATAAGTTCCTTTCATGTTATTGTTTTTAAAATAGTTATTTTATTCCGAAATCCAAAAAGGGTTTTATTTTAAATCATTACATTAAAAGTTTTACAGTCTTTAAAAAAACTATTTCTACCCTATATCAATTTTATTAACTTGTTCTAAAAATTTCATTTTCTAAAATTATTCCTTAAATATATTTTATAAGTTCTTTTACAGTATTTTAAATAGTCTAAAAATTAATCTAATTAACATTTTACATAGGTGTCACTTTTTAATCCTTTTACAAAAGTATGTAATAAATGTTTTCAAAAATTTATAGATTGCTTTTTCCAAAACTAAGTCCTTTATTCAATATTAAGATTACTTTTCAGGTTTATATTATTTCTCAAATAAAATAATTTTCTCATTTTTAGGTATTTGTTATTATTTTTTAAGGTTACCAAATGAAATCGATATTTATTCTTATTTTTCAATAGATATTTTCAAGGTTTTATAAAAGTATATTTCATCTAAGTCAATATACTTTAATTATATTTATACTTCATGTGGGATATTTTATAATGAAACCATCCACATTATTCTCTGTATTTCCTCTAATGATTTTTATGAATGTTTTTATGAAAAGTATTTATTTCCACAATTTCATTAAATAATATTATTATTATGATGTTTTAATTAAATAATAATGAAAATCATTCATTTCTATGGGTCATTTAATATTTTAAGTAATTATTCATGATGTTTTTTTCTAAGGGAATATATATATACATATATAGTTTATTATTATATGATAGATCATTCTATTATATACCTCCAATAAATTGGGTAATATTTCATCTCTCATGAGATCAGAAGGGTGCATGAATAGTTAGGCCAAGTAAAAGAGTGTACACAAGCTGTTATCGCAATCCCAATAAGGTTTATGGGAAGATATCTAAATCCTAATAGGGAACATGGTAAATTATTCAAATCCTAAGAAGTTACCCAAGTGGTTTTCCCTAGCCTACTATGTGATGAATTTCATGGTGGGAATCTTTAACATATAATTTATTATGCTTATGTATACACAACATTTTTAGGCCATATTATTATACCTATGTTAATCCCTCATGAATCATGGATGATGACTCTTTTATAACTAATTCTCTACATTATGCTAAAGAATTATACCAATACTTAAGGTTTTTGATCTATGATCGGTTGGGTATGAATATCTTAAGTAATTTTCTTGCACATAGATTATATTTACATACTCATATGATCATGTTATGATCACATATGATCATCGATTTATGATGAATTTTTTTATCCTTACTGAAAACCTAATCTCACCCATTCTTATGTTTTCATTTCCCCATGTTATGAAGAATAAAGTCATATATGATTAGTCTAGAAGGGTACCATGTGTAGAATATTTTTTGGGATATATTGAAGACTTGATGTGGAATAACAAAATTATGATGTAATGGGTAAAGGAAAATTTTGATAGGAATACATGGGTTTTGTTACATAAATGAGTATTCACTAATTTTATCATTCTCTAAACCTAAATTATCATGGATATGTAAGTGACTCAATATCAGATATTTATATTTTAATTATAGATTGTTAAATTTGGGTATCTTAAATTTCTATTAAATCTAGAAAGTAAAGAATATGTTTTTAGCATCAGATCTATTTTTAGGGGTCGAGGAATATCATAAAAATTAGAATTGTAAAAAATTAATGACCATAATGATAAGAAAAATTGCTAACAAACTCAGGATGAGTAACCAATGTAAAACAATTCCAAACATCCCAAGAAATAGAAAAGTGATTACAACCATCTTCAAATGCTTTTATGAAAAATATTCTTTATTGATACTTTAAAATAAATACACACACATATATATGTAATTATATATTAGGATTTACCATTTTTATTTTATTATATTTCCAGGATAGGTAAACCTATATTTAGAGGGAGTGTTATAATTTTAGATATTTAGATATGCATTTTACTCGGTCAAAGTCAAATCTAAATATTCTAACACTCATCTTTATTCTTGGTTTAACATTCTTGGATACATAATAAAATACGACAATGTAAATAATAATAGTACACATACATACACACATATATATATACCTACTTATAATGTTTACTTGAGAAATAAATGTGTAATGATGCCACTATAACACTTAATAGACCTACTCAAACAAATTTTCAATAAACCTACTTTTGATCAAACAAATTGTTTTTTAAAAAAGGCATAAAATATTTAATTGTAAAAAATTATTGAAAAAATAGTCAATAAATGTAAAAAACTCACGATTATCATTCAATGTAATAATAATACCAAGATATCCTAAGAAATATAAAATTATATTTATCCATTTTCAAAGGAAGATAATGCACCTACCCAGTTTCCATCAGAATCCAACACATTTACAATGTTAATCATAACCAATTCTTATACCTAGAATAAAAATTTACAAGAAAAAAAATAATATCATAATTAAAAAATAATGTTACTTTTAGTCTTATTTTTAGGGGTTTCTTAGAATTAAAAACACTTGTTTAATACACCTAATGAAATGTAAAACCATAATACCCCTAACATCCACTGTTCATGAACCCAAAACCTCTTTATATATAAAATGAATAATATTTTCACACATTCTATCTTAAATCCACTACTTCGATCATCTATCACATTGGTTTATAAATATCACTAATAAGAAACCAAATGACTCCTAGCACCATGGTGTTTCCATGGGTGGTAATTGAATCAATCGTCTCATGGAAAGGACCCTATAATATCTCACTACATGATAGTGTCTCTCAAGTTAAAGAAATAAGAAGGAATAGATCTACAATGATGAAAGATAATAATATACGGTCTCACACTAAACAAGTATCCTTTGATCATCTTTATATAATCACTAAGAGACACTCCTCAAGCCCATGCATTTACTCATGTGTTACAAAACACATGAGTAAAGGATCAGTCATTAATTGATCCATAAAATTAATTAATTTATCCTCCCATGAAATTAATAAATTAAAACATCCCTAATAATAATAGATCTTGGTGGAAACATAAATAATAAATACACTTATCATTCAATATCCATAGGTAGTAGAATGTGATCACTTATAACATGAATTATGATATCAACTTACAAAGGCATAAAATATAATCTAGTTAATCAAAGTCTTACCATATGACATGATAATATCATACCATTTGATATAGACTTTAGGGAATATATTTTTCAATATCAAAATTTTACTAAATCCCAATAAACTTACAATGACTTCATCATATATTGTGTCATATATAAGTACTTATAAAATCATATCAAAAAAATTCTTTTTGATATATTTCAAAATAATTTATTATTTCTTAAAAAACAATTTTGTAAAGATATCATTAACTTAAAAATGTATCAGAACATACAGAATACCTTGTGAATAATCATCAAAAACTCCTTTTTAGATAAACTGTAAAACTCTTCTAAAGAATATCTCTGAGTTAAACTCAATACCCATTCACTTAATAAAATGGTGTGAATTTACAAGACTTTGTAGAATTAAAATTAAATATGAATTCCCAAATCCAAAAAATATATTCAATGAGAAGGATTTAGAAATGAATCAATTATACTCAAGAAACAAAGGTATCTAGTGTGATCTTAATCAAACACAAGAATCTATATTCCCATGTCCACTAATTCCATCATATTAAAATATAAATTTTCTTATGATCCATTTGTCTAAGATAATTAGTACCCATTGGACACAGAGTATGTAAATCAAATATTACTAACTAATTAATTATTGGTTCACTTGATATAGACTGATCAATTCAATGAATAAATCACATGTCATTCAATCTTATAAATGATATCATTGAATCCCCCTCATTTTATAGATAAGAACACCATGCATGTCATATAGTTATAGTAATACACTTCTTCATTCTATCTAAATCAAGTACCTAAATTCCATAATCATCATATGAAAGGATAAATCTCATCTTGTTTAAGCTCCAACCAATGATATGATTAGTAAACCCCCCCCACCCCCACCCCCACATGATTAGGTAAGAATCAATTCTTATGTAAGAAATTTATTAATGTACGAAGGACCTCAATATAATTATCTTTTAAACCTCATATATTTTTGAAATACAGACATTGTGTATGACACTCCATTTAGCACAAAAAAATATTTTTGAGCCTCATAAGCATATTCAATATCCCAAAAAAAAATCTTACTCTTGATAACATTAACATTTAATCACAACCTATAATACTCTATGATGGATATTGATTAGTGATAACTCAATGTATTAATTTTAGAGGATAGTTCACATAATATATAAAACAAATGTGAAAATTTTGAGGTTACCTATTTTATTAAAATGATAGATTTTATATACTTAACTCATTTTAAGAACATTAACAAAACCATACGAAAGTGTTAGTATGATCATCTCCTATTAAACAGACCCCAAGATTAGTCTTTTTTTGTTCACTTGTAATTATTTGTTAAGATCATTACATATCTATGAAATTCCTATCACATTTTATGTGTCCATATAAATACCCTAAAATCCTTAATGGATAAAACTATGAATAGATATACTTTGAATAATATTGATAATCAATAATCATATTCCAAATGATCATCTCATTGAAAAATTATTCGAATTCGTTCACTTGATAATATCCAATGTTATGATGTTAATAACTTTACTTTTCTACTTATAAATCATTCTATGTTCATCAAAATCATTCTTGAATACATTTATAAACAAATTTTATCTTGAAATATTTTCTTAAGAATATATAAATCTTTACATTTTTCTTTTCCAACTCATCCTAAATGATTTTAGGATCAAGTGTCACTCTCTTTATTACAGTAACTAAATGTAACCCTTTACACTTTTTTTACCACCATTCACAAAATAAATTATCATATTAAGTAAATTTTAGTTTTTATTGGAATAATATATTTTTTTTACACTTTTTACTTCTCAAAAATGAAAACATAATCCCACAAGACTCTTAGACAATATATTCTCTATATAATATCATTATAGGATACAAATAATTTTATGTTAAAAAATAAATTTTATTTACATTAGTGAGAATATTTAACAAATAAATTATTATTCACATATCTTATATAGTATTCTATGTTTTTAGAAAAATTCCTTGAAAATAATATTTTATACTTTAAAATATTACACATGGGTGGTTTGACAACATCCTTTATATTCTAAAAAACATATAGATGAACATTTTTATACTAGATAAATATTTTTTATCTTTATCTTCTTCTCAATCATCATATAGAATCTAATTAATCACAATTCATGTCGGTGGGGACACTGTATGATCACCAGAACCAAGAACCTCATTCCACCAGAAGTCCACACATCAAAAGCTCAGTAGAGTGGAATAAACTATAAAACATCCCTCCATCAACTAAATATACCAGAAGATATGATGTATATAAAACCTACTCAAGAACAAAGTAAAACTCCACACACAACTCAATAGAACTCAAAAAATTCATAATCATTCAAAATGATGTAAATATAATCAATGTAATAATGAAACATGATAGAAAGAACATAAGGTATTTATATGGTTTAGGTAGAGTGTACTATATCAATTTTAGAAATATTGATAATTTAATTATCAATGAAAGTATAATAATTACTCATTCAATTCAAAAATATATCAATAATAATTAATTACAAAGGAATAACGCTCAGTAATTAATTTATATAAAATTATATTATAGTTGATATTTAGACTATGATTCGATGTGAAAATTTTGATGTATAAGATACAGACTTCATATTGATCCCCACTTCATTTTATAGAAAAACTCATTCAGTCATCCCATAAACACAAACTTCAAGTATTTATAATGATTATCCATTTTTAATTGTATGTGTTTATCTCTAGTAACCCTTTAGAATTTGACCCCTTCCTTTGGTGAACATATCCATGTTTTAAAACCTTAATCTCTTATTTAGGTATGAGACCATCGATTTTATTCCAATATATGTGTTTTTATTTTATTTTTTAATTTTGGTGTTATTTATGTGGAGTTGGAGTGGGTTTAGATGTATTTCTGATGTTGATATGGGAATATGAGTGGGTTCATAAGTCTTGGGAGGTGACATAGGTTGTTTTAAGATCACCACAATATGGTTATGGAGTGGTCACACCATGTTTTTGGTATGTGTGTTCATGTGAAAATGGATTATCAACACAAAATGCACTATGCCATGGTTCTCTTAATCTAGCCATTTTGGTCAAGGCTAAACCATTTTGTTATACTATGGTGAGGTGAACATCATGCTATATTACATGGAACTTTGGTAATCTCTCATGTGTGACAAGGTGGGTATATCTCTTATTATGGAAACCCCTAGCCATATTGATCATTTTTAGTCTGTTTGGATTATACCACTATGATATCCACATTATAGAGTTGGTCATTAATCATGGGGGTTTCACCTATGTGAAATAATGAGGAATCCCTCATTTTGGCTCCCCCTATTCAAGTTGTGTTACTAAGGGGAATTTATTATGCGAAATGGATTTAAGAAATGATTATTTTGGGCATTCAATGTGGCTTTGTGAAGGCCTCAATGATTAAAGCTTCAGATTAAAATGGTAACCAGTGACACTATGGGCCTCATTCGGTGGGAATTTTGGGGTTGAGAGTCCATATATGAGAAAAAGTTGATAGAATAGAGGTTCACATTATGATGTCTAGTGTTTTAGATTCATAGGGTTTCTTAAGAGAGAGAACAATTCCATGGCCCCTGTTTCCCATTCCATGGTGTGGGTAGACCAACTCTTTTAAAAATATTGATTTACTTATTTTAACCCATCTCAATTAAAGGTATATGGGGATTATTTTCTTAACCTTTTTTCAACCTATACCCATTCATGTATTCCCTCTTCCTTTATAAACAATATTTGGTGTTATATCTCTTGGTTCTTGAAATAATCGATCATTTTCCATTAGGATTAGGATCTAGGGGTAAGTTTACTCTTATATATCTATATTTTCATAGTTTCCTTTGTGGCATAATTATCTCATTTTGTTTATTTCTATTTGTTCCCTAGTTTTAGGTGGTCTGCATCTTCTTATTTTTTCCACCTTTTAAGCTTAAATCATAGGTTTATATTGGAAGAGTAGATCTCTATGATCATAATGTCAGTAGTCTTCAATATATCCATAAAAATTCATTCCATTTTAATGGTTCTTGTGATGTGATGTCACAAAAACAGACAACATGATTGGACTAATTTATAAAAAACTTTATTTCCAAAATTATCAAAATTAAATGACCCCACATGTCATATTTAGTCCATTGGTCAGTGTAGACCTGAAATTCGGCCACCCATAAGGCATTTTTAGCCTTCAAATTAACTAGGTAATTTAATGTGTTGACCCTATGGGTTATGTGGACTTAATCTAATGACAATGTGACATTATAATGATTCTTAAGATATACTCTAGGATCTATTAGAAATTCTTATCATGTGATCCTTGAAATAATTAAATTAAAGGTGCTAATAAATTAAATGATTATAAATTTGGAATGAATTGGAAATGATCCTTGGATTCAATATTACACCGATTTATTTTAAATTATTTTGACAAACTCCATAGATTAAACATTGTGATTATTGATTTGTAATACCTTATATTCAATCCTTGGATTTAGATTTGAGGCTATTTATTTAGAATGTAGATTGAAATCCCATTGGTTTTGGAATTGAGCTTATTGATTTAAAATTCCAAGGGAAATCCCCTTAGATTTTTCATTGGGCCTATTTGTTTATAATTCCAAGGGAAATACCCTTCGATTTAGTAGTAATCCTATTAATTTATAATTCAATGGGAAATCCCCTTAGATTAACTATGATACTATTGATCTAGACTGACTTAGACATGTTCATTGGATTCTTTAATAAGATTAAAGATTGTGAATGCCTCGAGAATGATCCAAAGATTCAGATATGGTCAAATGAACTTGGAATGCCTTGGATATACTCCTTATATATTCCTATGAAATTATTCACATGTTTTTTTATCATAAAAAATATAACACTGGATGATGTAGTTATGATTAATCATGGGTGTTACTGTATAACCCAAGAATCGATGTTGGTTTATTTAATTATGTTGTTTCCTTCATTATATTATGAACATTGACATTAACTATATACCTAGACTTGATTTACATATAAACATCATTTTTTGTGGATGGTTGTTTCTTATTCAGACACTTCTTGCATCATCATTAGAACTCGAGCTAAAATCATTGTTACATATAAAGATGATGGAATGGTCCCTATGATCAATGGGTGATTTTTTTAAACTGGACGGATCATGGGATGTGGTATAAGGTTGGAATGAAGACCTATTTTTGGGTTTTATCTTGTTTGAAATTTTTTATCCCTATTATGTTTTGAAATATGTGATCTACTATTGGGGGATCTATTTTATGTATGATTACTTTGAATTGTATATCCATAACTTTGATAAATCATGGGTTATGTTTATTTATTTTCACTTTTCCAAATTTTGTTTTTACTTATTAATTTTTTTATAATATTGGTACTATTTTTTTTGTTATTAAAATCTAAAACGAGAGTATAGTCTTTCTACCATACCACAAATGATTCTTGGCACTATTCAGTAGCCTCTGATGTATAGTGGGAATTCTTGAGGATATGTAATGACTCTGGTCAAGGAAAAATATAGTTACCATGCACAAAGGATGTTACAAGAATCATCTTTTATAAATTATGTCTTGATAAACTTCTGGTTCTCCCTATTTTGCTCAAGAATATATAAACGTCTATTGGTTTCACTGCCTACTAAAGTGGTTCAGTTGTTTTTTCTCTACATTAAGCCAACCAAAATTCCATTAAACAACTTTTAATGAAATGAATCCAATTAAATGAAATAAAATTAAAATCCAAAAAATATTACACTCAAATTCTATTTTAAATAAACGTTTAGAAACTCTCTATAACTTTTTAAAAATAAACAATACCTCCCTTAATCTTTCACAGCATTAGGTTTTATTCATTCTCCTTCCATTTATCTAGGTCCCACTGATGTGTAGTGGTACCTCATACTTTCTTGAACTAGTAAACATGTTCACCATATTTTGGTTTCCATATACCATTTAAAAGTCTGACAAATTATACTCTAGAAACTTCCATATGAAGTGATACTTCTGGTTAATAGTTTTTCCCTTAATGAAAAATGGTATTTCAAGAAAAATATATCACACTCTGACTATCATAGAATAAGGCTCCATCATCTCATATTATAATGAGATAATTTATAAAACTAACCAACAAAGCCATATCCTTTCCTACTTATTTTTATTCTACATACTCTGGTTTCATTGTGGATAAAAGTAACAATCCACTACAGTTATGATATATAGATGATCATTATTCCACTGTAGGTTAACACAAAACATGTCATGCTCTTCCAAATGTTTTATTATCTAGTTAATTTTTCATACAAATACCCATACAATGGATCTTATTCCCCAATGCATAGGGAAATTTCTTCAAATTATTGCACTTAATAGAGTCCTAGTAACCTCTTTTAGATTTTTATATAAGGTTATTTATAACTCCTACTATAAATGTAATGTCTAGTTGAGTGAAAATAATTATGTACATAAAGTTTCCTACCATCAAATAAAAATAAAATTTATCTATATATAAAATATATTCTGCCATTATTGGTTCTTGAGGCATAACAAATTGGGATTTTTAATAAGTGAGGTTTAGAAAGACTTGAACCCAATCATTCTAAAATTTTCAATGATCTTTTTGATATAGTATTTTTTGGATAAAACAAAAGTTCAATAATTTTTATACATTACTATTCTCATCCCCAATATTTTTATTGTTTGTTAAATATCTTTCATTTCAAATATTTTTGAAAAAATAATCTTATGCTGTTGAATCTGTGAAACCCATAAACCAACAACCAATATGTCATCCGCTTACACGGGCAATATGATGAATGTCCCATAATCCCATGTATTTTGATATAATTTTTTTTAACCTTTGAATCCTTATTCTAACATAAAATAATCCCACATAAAATTCCATTGGCTTGGAAATTTATTCATCCCATAGATACATTTATTAAGTTTATAAACCAAATTCTGGTTACCATCTTCTATAAAATGAATTCATTTCTTCATATAAATTTTATCCTCCAAATCCTCATGAGGAAAACTCATATTTACATTTATCTATTATAAATAAATTCCTTCTAATTCCACCATTATTAGCACCATAAATATAGTTTCATGTTTCAATACTAGTGAGAATATATATGAGGAATTAAATTCATCCTTCTGTAGGAATCATCATACCACCATTTGTTCCTTGAATTAATTTTTACATAAACTTTTACTTCAAAGGATAAACCCAATTATTATCTGGTCCTATTTTCAATTATGGTAAATAAATAAATTAAAATGTCTTTTTGGACTTCAATAAATAAATTTTGTCATTCATTGATAATTTCCAATGTTTTTAGTCACTATATAATACCACTTTTTCTGAGAATTGAGGTTCTCCTACATCAGTTAAAATTAAAAAATTAACATAATCCCCAAACCTCAAAACCAAATATCTAAAACTCATTGATCTCTTAAATTTTATTGGATTTCATATTTTTTGGTAATTCTTTATCTTCCATAACCCTAAATTTTGGTATTTTCACTCAATATTTAGTATCCCTTTATCTTGTAAGCATATCTTCTTCTAACCTCATCTTTAGACTTCTGGTACATCCATATGAGTTATCAAAATATTTATCCCTTTACATATGTTTAATTATATAAACATAGACTTCTATAGTTGATGCAATACCATCAACCTATTTCTCCACCAAGTTCCATTCCTTCCATAGAACCTTCTCATTGAAGAGGACATCTCGGATCTGGTTGATTTGTTTCATGTCATCACCTCATATCTAAAATCTATATTTTTCATCTTTAAAATAAATGAGGAAAGAATCCTTGGATTTTTAGTTGATATTTTTTCGATCCTTAGTATTCAAATGAATGTTATACAATTATAAATAAATTAATGTAGCTAACTTATGGATATTTATAAAACTATAGATCTTTTAGAAGTCCCTTATAAACCTCTAATGCGAGACTCCTACTGATAAGTGTTAGGACCAATAGGGGCCTATATACCCTGAGAGTGGGGGGGGGGGGGGTGAATCACGGTATGGATATTATTTTTCAAAATTCTTCATACCCCACTGGATCTTGACCTCTTTATTTCAAGGGTCACTTTGTTTGAAATTGTGTGTTTATTATGACCACTTCTTTTCTTCTTTATCTGTTGATGATTCTTAAAATGCAATTCAGTGAAGTAAGCAGGAAGACACAAAGATTTTTAATTGGTTCACCCTCACTGGGCTACGTCCAAGGAGCATAAAATGGTGATGTGTCATTGTACCAAATCCACTAAAGCAAACTGTTGTTTACAAGGTTCAGGCTATATCACTCCTATGCGTAGACTCACTGCCTTAACAAGGATTAGGGTCAGCTCACTACTTTATCAAGGGTCACTCCCTATTTCTCTCTCTCTGACTCACTACCAGTGGAGAGGATCACCTTATTCCTCTTCCTTTTCTCACTACTCTAGAAAGGATCCACTCACAGTTTATAGACCTTTAGGTCTCTTCCTTATCACTAATTAATGCATCCTCTGTTGTATGTATATGCTCTGTTGAAGTCCAACTTTCACCCGTAGATGAATCTCTCTTTGCACCGAGGGTATTGGGAAATCTTATAGCTTCCACACATCCCTGAACTACTACTATGAAACAACCTTACTTGGTTCCCTTCTCTATGTTGTCATGAATGTATTGGAGCGTAAGTCAAAACTGGTGTGCAAGTCCTCCTCAACCACTAGCGCGACACAACCTTTTGAAACACCTAACTAGCGCGACACACACCCTTTTATGCCCGAACCAATATTGGTGTGTAGCCAACAACTTTCGAAATTCTTCAAAATATGGCATGAAAGTGTCACCAAACCACTTGCGCAATTCCTTCTTCTAAAACTCAAAACTTTTGCGACTCATTTCGTTTCACGCCCAAACCACCTTAGGTGCGCAACTATCACCTAGCGCGCAATATATACTTGCGCGAACACACACCACTTGCGCGACCACCACACCTGCGCGACGAGAGCTTTGATTTTTCTAAGTTTTGAACTCTAATCCAAATGAGGTGGGTTCAACTTGTATTTATAAGCATTTGGACACCCTATGTGACGGCACAAAATCCTCCCCTCGACGTGCAAGTTTCAGCACGCAAGTCTCTGCCACACAAATCACTTGCGCGACCAACTGTAAAACTTGAGCTCCCCTTATCCCTTTTCCATATTTTGATGTTATGATCATGAAAAAAATTAGGCATTCAAGTTTCCTCTTCTTCAAGTACACGTCACACAATTCACTTTTCCAAAAACCACTTTTCTTCATTTGCTGATTTTCAGGCCAAAAAATTTGGCAAACACTGGAAAACGGTGCCACCTTGTATTTTCACTTTTTGTACCACCTCCAGATCATCCATTACTTTGTAGACGTTCTTGAATCAAACATTTATCGTTAACCATAGCTCTTGAAATATACATTCCACCATGAAATCCCCTTTGTCAACAAATTTATATTTCACGGTTTTCTTTATCAACAATCACAACACAGATGTCCACTTTGTTAACAAACACAATCACCTCAAAAATGCTTCAATGATACCTTGAGGATTTTTTCCCAACAATAAGGTATTCCACTGTGTTTTCTACCTCCACTCAGATTCCTTATGACATTATATACTATAGTTTCATGAATTTATCCTACTTATTAAATTTCCAATTCATCTATCTATCCATAATATTTTTTATGGTGTTCTATGTAATGTCTTATCATTCCTTATCACCTTCTTCCAGTAGAAGCACTGAATGTTTTTTCATGTATATTCAGCATTGTTATTGGAAAATGAAATTAAATCTTCAAGACACATTATATTTTTTATTATAGTAATATATTGAATGAAATTATTAAAAAATTGAAATTTATCATTAAAAATTATAGTCAAACTTTTTTATTATCTATTGTAAAAGTGGATAACCTATACCCAACTTGAGAAGTATATTTTGATTACCATATCTTGTATATGGTGAGTTGTGAATTATGTATCCTTTTCATTATAGTGTTGATACTTATATATATATTATTAATAAGGTAATTTCCATGGATTGCATGTATTGTCAATAGGTTATAATAGTACCCAACTATAATGAGAACATCCAGATACTATGAATGTAATATTTAAACATAAATCCCATGGTCTAGATATATCATCTTGATAGGACACAGATGATATCTAAATATCAGGTACTGAGGGATTATAATTTTTTTATTTCATCACATGAAGTTGACATATAGTGATCTCAAGTGGAGAAAATCATGACGACTGACATGATAATAGGAAAACAACATATTATGGGTGCCATTGGTTATTCCTATTGATGAGTATGTGGATTGGTCGATCAACTTGAGATAGTTCTCAATATGTTTCACTTAATCAAGTACTTTTATGTAATATGTAATCCAAGAAATGTTTTCCATGGCGAGGTTGCTTATGTTTTTTGTTTCACTGGTTGTATGACATTAATTAAATGATCAAGATAGAATTTTTTGTTCTTAAAAGGAAGAAATATCTTGGGAATATATGAATATGATGGCATTACCTTTATGAAATACAGATACATGGTAGAATAAGGTAATTCTATCCAATAATTTTATTAAATAATAAAACAAAAAAGGATGATGACATAGAGTGTCTTTTTTGGTTTATGAGATATGATGAGATAAAGACATTATAATAAACAATATGTATTCATATGAGGTTTTTGGTGATTTGACTAAACCATGTCTATTTATGGTCAATGATGTGTTGATAGATTAAAATCTTGATATATGGTTATGATTAAATACTATCAAGATAATGGCTTAAAGGTTTAAGAAAAAATTGTATTCAGAAGATTATAAAATTTTTATATATTTGAGTTTAAGACATGCTTGGTCCTGAGGCGATGTTCAGATAATGTATGAGTTTAAAAGATCATAAGTGTAATGACCCAAAGTTTTCAACAAAAATTGAATTATTATAATTATGTCATATAATCACATTAAATCACAACATAATGAACTACTAAGTGCTATGTGACTTTTAAACATAATTTTTTCACTTCTGTGTTTCGAATTTCAATAATCTGACATACACGGTTGCGATCAGTAAGTTATTTAGAGTCTAATATGACCAACATAATTTTTGTTGAATAGTTACTTAACATTATGAATATTAATGTTACCCTTATGAATAGTAACATAACCTAATGAATATTAACCTTACATATCATAGTATATAAATAAGATTCAAGAGGGAGTATAGTATACCTATATCTTGGAATAAGAAAAATAAATGTTTTAAAATTGTTATTTTTCAAATAAATTATAATTTAAATTAAATATTATATTAATCATATTTAGAAAATTGTTTTTAAAAAATTGATTTTTTTTTGTATTTTACACATCTAAAAATGGTTCGGGTGAAATTTTGTGATTTCTCTGGAATACTTGAATTTTTAATGAATAGTAAAATACATTAATTTACCGTTTAAATACATTATAATTTAAATCCACTATTACAAACATCATAAGTGATTTAAAAACCCAAATCTCAAACTCACGTGAATTTATTACTATTCTTGGTCATGTAATCATCACTATTTGTTGTCTTATGGAAAAATAATAAACTAATGATTATAATATTATGAAAACACTCCTCTCCTCCACTATAAATACCACCACTCCTTACCTCTTCTATTCACTAATCTCAAGCCTTGTTACATGCCTGTATTCAGCACAAATATATCCTCAAGCTCTTCCCCCGGATCCAAAATCTCTTATCCTATTCAAAAGACCAAATCATATCCCCTTAAGAGGATCTCAAGGAAGGCTGATTCAAGAGGTAAAATTCCTCTTTTCTATTATTTCATTTTTAAGTTCCTTTGTTCTCTTTTCTTTCCAAATCTCTTCTCATAAAAATGGTATAAAAACTAAAATTACATATATTTACTATATGTTTTTTATTCTAATGGGATAAATAATTATCATCTCCCCTTTCCCCACCTTTTATTTGAATGAAATGAAAACACCGTTTGAGATGTGTTAATTTAGCACATTCAAGGACAATAGGTTATCAATTTCTATTAATACGTTAAATTATGGTAATAAAACCATTTTTATGGTTGAAACAGACTATTATATGTGTATTTTATCTTATTTGATGTTATTCAATCCTTATTCACTCATGAGGTAAAATAATAATACAAAACAAGTTAATTATGAACAAAATCTCCAAATTAATCCAAGCATTAATCATTAATGCTTTATATAATGATTCAACTACACTCCAAGTATCCAAATTAAATTTTCAACCATGTAACATTATGGATGTTAAATAATAAAATATAACTTCAATTTGGGACAAAAACCTTCATTCTACATGTTTATCCAAACATGCATATAAGGGAACCGATCGTTAAAACCAAGTAAGCAAACATACCCGAACAATGAAATTGAACCTCGTAACCAATTAAAATAATTATAAATGAACTTAAAAATATTATAATAAATATTATACATATAGAAATGGGTTCTTAAATTATTAATTAATAATCCATATTTTTTTATTCTGGACATTAATAATAAGTGGAGAACACCAACAGACTTAAGGTAAAGGGTCCCCTATATTTCAATTTTATTCAAGAATTTTCTCAATGTTATATACTTTTATGTGTCATACATAATTATGGGTTTTTATATATCACCCCCCTCATACTTCCCTCAATAGTATAACTGACTATAAACCCCTTTCTCTCTCATGAAACCCTCTTTATAACACCCGATACCATGCCGATAATCCGTAAGGATTTCTACCTGAACTACCTTTATTCTTTCGGGTTGCCCTATCATTATTTTTACCCAAATAAATTTGTTTTTTATTTTTATGGAAAACATATTCATTCTGTTTATATTCTTAAAACTCATGTTTCAATATCAATCCCTTATTCTCTTTTAGGGATATACATGCTTTTAGGTGAATCCCTCCTCGATACATCCCAATAAGAAAACTCTTTTAAGGGATCTTCCAAAACTTTTACACAATTTAAAGTTCATTATATCCTCTATTTCAAGACACCATTGTATTTATAAAATACGTATTTTTATTATGAAAAAAATTCTTGGTTCACTTCTGGTTTTATATAAAATATTGTTCCCTTTTCTGTTTTAAAATATCTATAGTAGCTTCCTTAAAACCCGAAAAAGAAATTAAATGATAAAATTTCTCAAATAAATTTATAATATGTTTTATCCTATGTTTGAAATCACTTACCCTGATATATACATATTTTTCCTTATGAAAAACCATGTATTTTTTAATTCCATTCTTTCATGGACACTTTCTTGATACACCCATTGGTTATGATTTATGTTATGACTGTGGTACCTAATTCTTTCCATGGGTAACCCTTATTTTTAAATAAGATTGATTATATATGATTATTAATTGGGAAAACATATTAATGAAATGTAATATGGGTGAACCTAGATAACTCTAAAAGGCATTGGGTAATGTTGAGTCTTATGATATGTTATGTACAACGGTCTTAGCCATTAGCCTTGGCTTGTGCTACTATGGGCAACACTCGTGGCGGTTAGCCTTGGCTTGTGATACTATGAGAAATGGTCTTGGTGGTTATCCATGAATCATAAAAAAAATCATATTTTATGTTTCTTCCAAATTTCTATGATTCCATGTTTAAATGATCCATTGTTTATATTTTATGATTCCATATGTTACATGCCTTTTTATATCATCATGTCATGCCTTTTATCCCATGTGCTAATGCTTTTTTCTTATAGTTATTCCCTTACTGGGATTTTAACTCATCCATTTTTTCATGTTGTCCACATGTTATCCTATGTATATGTATGATCACAACTGAAGATAAGAGGTCATTATGGGGTTTAAATAAAAAGTTATTTTTTATAATGTTTTATAATGTACCTAGTCTTCCAAAACACTAGACATTATGATCCTTGGCTTGTACTATGATGTATAATTATGATTAAAATCATGTAATGTTATTTGTAAAATGATAGGTTCACTATAGTTGGTATCAGAGGATTTTCTAGGAATTTTTAGAGATCAGGAATGGAGAACTTTAGTAAGAACCTTAAGGAAGAGATGAAGTATATGGAAACATCCCTAAATTTTGGTAAGTATAGAGTAATTGGTTTATCAAGAAAATATATCCCTGTCGGGATACAAATAGGTAGAGGTGGCTCTAGCATAGATTTACCTAGGAGTGAAAACTCTGATAAGGATTTTCGGTCTTGACCTCGGGTATCCTGGTATATGACAACAGGCCTTATTGAACTCTTGTTTTGACACTCCTGGGGTATATGATTTGGTAAATTCATGAGCTTAGTACAAAACATTATTAAGGGAATAAAAGAATAACATAAGAATAAAAGTTAATAAATAGGTCGAGGATAACCTAAATTTAAACCTATGGAATCAAAAGTTAGGATATAAATATCCTCTACAAGTTTATCCTTTTATGTCCAAAATTTTCTTTTTTAAGTTCAATATATAAGTATTAAAGACCTCTAATTTTACATTCTTTTTCTTAGTTAATGGAAGGAAATAGAAGAACACATTCCAAAAACCAATGTGATAGGAAATGAGAAGATTTCCCTAATGAAATGACTGATATGATGAGAATGGGTGATACAAAATTCATCATGATAATTTCTCATCTGGCTCAAGTTATGAATAATAACTTGAATCATGTGGAACGCCCTACTCTTTCAAGAAAAGATCATGTTTCCATATAATCTATCATACAGAAAAGGCATCCTATGTTTACTAGATCTTCCGATCCCCTCCTCACATAACAGTGTATTAACTCCATTGAAAAGATATTATTCGTCCTCTATTTCTCGGATGAAGATAAAGATGTATTGGCGGTCTATCGTTTTAATGGGGAAGCTGATTAGTGGTGGAAACTGATCAAGAATACAATGTCACAATAATAAATTGATTCCATGTATTGGGAGGAATTCAAGAGTATGTTTTTCAATAAATATTTTCCTTGAACCCTCCATCTCAAGAAGGAAAGAGAGTTCCATGGTCTCAAGTAGAAGGAAGATGAGTCCATCGGGGTGTATGAAGAAAACTTTACATGGTTTGCAAGGTATACCCCTGACTTTGTCATGAAAACCCAAATCAAGGTGTATCAGTTATTTAGAGGGCTAAATTTGAGTCTATGGAATGTTTTGGTGATTCGAGACTTCAATAACTATGAGGATATTGTCCTTTGTGACCTCAAGGATGAAATTGAGATTGGAGACTCTCAGTAGTCTCATGGTCCCAATGACAAGAAGTGAACAATTGTGAACAACATAGGTGGTTCAATAAACAAATCCCAAGATGGAAAGAAGCTTTAATGTAGCTCTTGTAAAAGTTGTGGGAAGAAGCATCTTGGGAACCATCTAAATGGAACCAAGAATTGCTTCAAATATAGAAAGATAGGAAATCTATACCAGAACTACCGAAGGGATATGAAAAATCCCACAAATGTGAAAAAAGAAAATAAGGTTTAGATAAAGACTTAGCCATTATTGGAGTATTACAACTGTATGGAGAATGGGAATTATGAAAACAATTTCCCTAAGCCAAGGGTTTTCGAAGGAAATCAACAACAACCTCCAAGGCAATAAGGAAGGTCTTATGTTATCACTACTACTGAGGTGGAGCCAGAAAATGATGTTGTGGAAGGTATGCTAAGTATTCATACAAGAATAGTGAACATACTATTTTATTGTGGTTTTATGTATTCTTTCCTATCTTTCAAGTTTATTAGAACTATTCAAACACCACCTCAAAATTTGGAGGACAAGTTATCTTTGAGAACAACGAATACGGAAATTGTTGCATCCATGGTTTATAACTCCTCCCCGGATAATGTTTGTGGACTAAACCTCCCAGAAAATATTTTCATACTTTCTTTAGTGGATTTTGACATTATTCTATGAATGGATTGGATATCTTTATACCAAGCCAACATCAACTGTCAGGAAATGGAGATCACTCTTCACATCCCGAATCATCCTATAATTCTTTACAAGTGTAAGTAGGATGATGAATCTCCTTTAGAATCATCGTATCAAGTGTAGATATTGCTTCCTTATAGGAAAGAATATCTAGTCCAAATGATTGAAAAAAAGGAGAGAATCGTGCTTGAAGACATGCCCATCGTGATGGATTCCATTATTTTAATCCTTAAAGAGTTGTATAGTATTTCTCCTGAAAAAGAGGTTGAGTTATCAATTGAACTTATTCCAAGATCTCTGCCAATATCAAAGACACCTTAAAGAATAGACACCGTAGAGCTGGAAGAGTTGAAGAAGCAGATACAAGAGATTATATAGAAGGGTTTTATATGCCTTAGTTCTTAACCATGTGGTGTTCCAGACCTCTGCATCAAGAAGAAGAATGCATAAATGTGCCTCTTCATTGATTATCATGAGCTCAATAAAATCACGATAAAGAAAAAGTATCCCCTTCCTCAGATAAATGACTTGTTCGATCAACTTCATAGGGAAATTTATTTATCTAAGGATGACCTTCGGTTGGGATATCTCCAATTAAATGTGAGGAAGGAATATATTCCCAATATTTCCTTTCGAACAAGGTATGGACACAATGAGTTCATAGTGATGCCCTTCAGACTCACTAATGCTCCATCAATTTTCATTGATTTAATGAATAGAGTCTTTAGAGACTACCTCAAAATTTTCTTATTAGTCCTTATTGACGATATTCTGATATACTCTATGGGAAAGGAGGAATGTCAGGAGAATTTTAATATTATGTTAAAGTCTTTTCGAAGGGTGAAGTTTTATGAAAATTAAAATAAATGTGAGTTCTAGATAGAGGAAGTATCATTCTTGGGGCAAGTTATCACCAATAAAGGGATGTCTGTGGAACCTGCCAAGATAAAGGAAATTGAAGAGTGGCCTAGTCCAACATCTGTAATGGAGATCCACATCTTTTTGGGTATTTCTGAATACTATTGATGATTTGTGAAGAAATTTTCATGGTTGTCAAACAAAATGACCAAGATGACACTTAAGGGAATAAATTTCTTCTGGAATTAGGAATGTGAAGACTGTTTCAAAGAGTTGAAAGAGAGTTTTATCACTACGCCAATACTCACACTCCCAAAAAGTGTAGAACTCTTTATGGTGTACATTGATGCTTGAATGAAGGGAATATACTGTGTGTAGATACAAAATGATAAATTTATTTCCTACACCTCAAGGAAGCTAAAAATCCATGAGAAAAACAATCCCACACATGATCTAGAGTTAGCTACTATAATCTTTGCGTTGAAAATATAGTGAAATTATCTATATGGGGAGAAGTGAAAGATATATACTAATCACAAGAGATTAAAATATATATTCACACAAAAAGATTTTAATATGTGCCAACGAAGATGGATAGAGCTCATAAAGGATAATTCCAGCTCAATCCACTACCATCCTGGTAAGGAAAATAAGGTGGCAGATGATCTAAGTAGAAATGATCCAGTATCTTTATCAATGATAAGAATTTCAAAGGTTCTTATCTTTTTATATTTACATAGTATAGACATGGAAATAATTATGTGATGAACATCATCAATCCTTTCTCAAATTATTGCTCAACCATCACCCATGGATAAAATAAAGGATTTTCAAACAAAAGATGTGGAAACTATGAAAAGTTTGGAAGCAATCAGAAATAAAAAATCCTCAATGTTCAAGATCGACAATGAAGGATTTGTCTGATTTGGATCACGATTATGTGTACCATATTATCCTTTGATAAATAAGGGTATTTCGAATGATGCAAATAGCTCAACCTTATCAATCCACCCATGGAGCACAAAGATTTATCGAGATCTCTGAGAAAAATTTGGTGGGACAATAAGAAAAGGGAGATTTCGGAATATAAATCAAAGTGACTGGTATGTCAACAAGCAAAGGCTGGGAGGAATAAGTTTAAGGGGATGATGCAACCACTAACCATAAAAACATGAAAGTGGGAAAACATTACCGTGGACTTTGTCAGTGGAACTCTAAGGAAATCCAAAGGAACCAATGCTATATGGGTTATTTTGGGTCATCTTACAATGACAACTCACTTTATCGCAATTTGAGAGGACTTCTCATTGGATCAACTATCACATATTTACATTAATGAAGTTGTAAGTCTTCATGTATTACTGTTATCTATTGTATCTGATAGTGATCCGAGATTCATCTTGATGTTTTAGAAAAGTCTCCAACATGCTCTAAGCACTGAATTGAACTTCAATACGTCCTATCATCTTCAAACTGACGGACAATCTGAGTGAACCATTCAAACAATGGAAGAAATGTTGAGAGCATGTTCTATGGAATTCAAAAGAGGAAAAGAACAACATCTTCCACTGGTTGAATTCTCCCACAACAACAGTTTCCACTCAAGAATCGAAATGGAACCATATGAAGCCCTTTAGGGGAAAAGGTTTAGAACACCAGCATGTTATGATGAAGTCGGTGAGAATAATCTGTTAGGACCTGAAATGGTCAAAGAAATGGAAGAGAAGGTGAAACCCATTCATTATAATATCAAGGCAGCCCAAAATTGATAGAATATTTATGCATACAGTTTTTCATAATACCTTGAGTTCAAAATTGGAGACATGTTATTTCTATGCATATCTCTATGGAAGAAGTTCATGTAGTTTGGAATGATATGGAAGTTAACTCTTAGGTACATTGGACCCTTAGATATTATTGATCACGTTGGGGCTGTGGACTATCGACTAGCACTTCTACCTACCATGGACAATGTACATGATATCTTCCATGTATCCCCCTTAATGAAGTACATACCATATCCTTCACATGTACTCTCTTCAGAGGTGGTACAATTTGAGGATGATATTTCTTACAAGGAGCAGCCAGTGAATATCTTGGGTTATAGTGATAAAATTGTACATAACAAGACTAATAAACTAGTCAAAATAATGTGGCAGAACCAAAAGTATGAAGAGGAATCCTGGGAACTGGAAGAGGCAATGAAGGAAAAGTTCCTGCAGTTATTTATGGCTTAGAATTTAAAACGAAATTTCGAGGGTGAAATTTCTTTTGGGGGGGGGAGAATGTAAAGACCCAAAGTTTTCAATATAAATTTCCTTCTTATAATCATGTCATATAATCACATAAAATTACCTCATAATGAAATACTGAGTGCTATGTGACCTTTAAACATAAGTTTTTCACTTCTGTGTTTTGAATTTTGAAAAGCGGACATACACAGTTGCGATCAGTAAGATATTTAAAGTCTTATATAACCAACTTAATTTTTATGAATAGTAACATACCATTATGAATAGCAATGTTACAATTATGAATATTGACAAAAAATGATGAATAGTAACCTTACCTATGATAGTATATAAATAAGATTCAAGTGGGAGTATGATATTCTTATATCTTGGAATAATAAAAATTATTATTTTAAAATTATTATTTTTCAAAAAAATTATGATTTTAATTAAATATTAAATTATTCATATTTATAAAATTACTTTTCAAATTTTTATTTTATTTTTGGAATCTACACATCAAAAAATGGTTAGGGTAAATTTTTGGGATTTTTATGAAATACTTTAATTTTTGTAAATAGTAAAATACATTAATTTACCGTATAAATACATTATAATTTAAATACACTATTCCTAACATCATAAGTGATGTAAGCACTCAAATATTGAAGTGACATGCATTTATTACTATAATTTTTCATGGAATCATAACTGTTGGTTTTCTTATAAAAAAATAATAAACTAATAATTATAATATTATGAAAACCCTCCTCTCCTCCACTATAAATACACCCCTCCTTACCTCTTCTCTTCACTCCTCTAAAGCCTTGTTACTTGCCTATATTCTGACCAAATATCTCATAAAGCTCCTCCCCCATGTCCAAAATCCCTTATCCTCTTCAAAAGACCTAATCCTCTCCCATTAAGAGGCTCTCAAGGACTGTTGATTCAAGAGGTAAAATTACACTATTCTTTTCATTCATTTTTAAGTTTCTTTGTTCTCTTTTCATTCAAAATATCTACTAATAAAAATGGAATGAAAACAATAGAAACATACATGTACTATAATTTTTTTATTATAATGGTATAAATCATTATCATCTCCCCTTTCCCCACATTTTATTTGAAAGAAATGAAAACATCATTTGAGATGTGTTAATTTAGCACATTCAAGGATGACAGGTTATCAATTTCTATTACTTTCTTCAATTCGAGTCATAAAACCATTTTTATGGTCTCACCAGACTAATATTTGTGTATTTTATCTTTCTTAATGTTATATAATCCTTATTCACTCATGATATAAAATAATAATACAAAACAAGCTATTTATGAGAAAAATCGCCAAATTAATCCAAGCGTTTATCATTAATGTTTTATATAATGATTCAACTAAACTCCAAGTAATAAAATTAAATTTTAAACCATGTAACCTTATAGAAGTTCAATAATAAAATATAACTTCAATTTTGGAAAAACACCTTCATCGTACATGTTTATCTGAAAATGAATATAAGTGAACCGGTCATTAAAACCAAGTAAGTAAACGAACCCGCACAATTAAATTGAACATTATAACCAATCAAAATGGTTACAAATGAACTTAAAAATATTATAATAAATATTATAAATATATAAAGTGGGTTTGGAATTATTAATTAATAAAACTACTTTGTTTATTCATATCATTAATAATAAGTGGAGAACACCAACAGACTTAAGGTAAGGGATCCTCTCTATTTCAATTTTATTCAAGAATGTCTTCTATGTTATGTACCTTTATGTGTAATCCCTAATGATGAGGTATGATTTAGAACCTCACCCATACTACCCTAATGATGTATAATTCATGATAAACCCTGTTCTCTCTCATGAATCCCTCATAAGTACACCTGATAGCATGACGATAATCCTGAAGGAATTATACCCAAACTGCCTTTATTCCATCGAGTAGCTTTTTATTTATTTTTACCTAAATGAATTTGTATTTTTTTATAACTTATACATGCTGTTTATATGATTTGAACTCATGTTTCAAGATCCATACCTCATTATCTTTCATGGATATAAATGATTTAAATTGAATCCCAACTCAATACTTCCCAATAAGAAAACTAGTTTTAAGGGATCTTCCCAAATTTTTATCCAATTTCAAGTGAACTATATCCTACATTTTAGGAAACTATTTTATTTATAAAATTAGTCTTTTTATTTTTAAAACCTTCTTGATTAACTTCTGGTTTTATATAAAATATTGTTTCCATTTTTTTTAAAATCTCGAGAGTATTTTCCTTAAAATCACACAAAATTGTTTTAAATGCTAAAATTTCTAAAATACATTTCTTAAATTTTTTCACCTATTCTTAACATCACATAACATGATATATTATTATTTTACCTTATGAATTTCCTTGTAAAATCTAATTCCTTTCTTTCATGGACACATTCATGATACGCCCATTGGTTATGATTTATGTCATGATTGTGGTACCCAATTTTTTCCATGGGTAACACTTATATTTAAGTAAGATAGATTATGTATTATTATTTATGTGTCAAACATATTCATGAAATTTAAGATGGGTTCTCCAAGACAGATCTTCAATGCATTGGATAAATTTGAGTCTCATGAGATGTTATGTGCAACGGTCTGGGCGGTTAGCCTTGGCTTGTGCTACAATGTGAAACGATCTTGGAAGTTATCCTTGGCTTGTGCTACTATAGGAAATAGTATTGAACGTTATCGTTGACTCATACTAAATTCACATTTTATGTTTATTCCAAATTTCTATGATTCCATGTTTAAATGATCCCTTGTTTATATGTTATGATTCTATATGTTACATGCCTTTTTCTATCATAATGTCATGCCTTCTATCCCAGGTGCTAATGATTTGTTCTTATGGTTATTTCCTTTGTGAGATTTTAGCTCATACCATTGTTCATGTTATCCCCAGGTCATCCTATAGATATGTATGAGCACAATGAAAGACAGGATCTCATTATGGGGTTTAAATAAAAAGTTGTTTTTTATAATGTTTGAATATGTACCTAGTATTCCAAGACAGTAGAATTTACGATCCTTAGCTTGTACTCTGATGTATAATTATGTTTAGAAGCATGTAATTTTATGTGTAAAATGATAGGGTCTCTATATTTAGAAAATAAATAAATTTAATACTATTTGAGTTTAGTGTTATAAGTGTTGAATTTATTAACACATTGTATTCATAAGTTATTTAGTAAATAAAAATAAAAATATTTTTCAAATGAATATTTAATATTTAATATTATTGTTTTGTTAAATATATTATGGGTTATAGGATTCAACTTATTGAATCATAATTTATCATGTAACATTATTTTGATGTTTCAAATAGGTGTCAAAATATTTATGAGGTTTGTGCCATGTTCACATGGTCATAAGTACTATCACATGCATATTTTTAAGTTTAAACGTATTGAAGGGCTATGGTGTATTTTTTTAAAAGATTAACCAACTTATTTAAGTAAAAAGACGAACAAATTTATGGTAATACTAATTAAATATAAATTTATAGACTCTCTCCCCTCTCTCAAAATTTCTAGAAATATAAAGGGCGGTTTGGAACACCTTAATCCAAGAAAAAAATTCTTGGATCAAAGTAGTGGTGTTCTCACGATTGTTATGATATCTAAAATACCTTCGTTTATTTTTAATAGTTCCTAGATTATGAATATTGGTGATAAAAAAGATTTTGGAATTCATTTGGATGATCTATAGTGTGTCAAAATTAGTTCCTTCAAGTGAATATTTCCAACAATGAGTGAAACATGTGTTCGATCAAAATAGGATGAGGTGCGATTTGGATTTTGATTTATAGTTTTGAATTAAAATTTTCATAAATAATTAATTAACATGAGGTAATTGGGTTGATAACAAAGTTGTGGTAATGATACTAAAAATATTATGATGCCAATTTTAGCATAATTTTTTTAAATTCCCATGTTTTTATGCTTCAATTTTCTTCTATGTGAAAGTGAGTGTTATTAGAGTGATCATGTGATTTCATTACCCAAATTATAATTAAAATTTCATAAATATGAGTATAGGTCATAAAAATAGTCCAAATGACACCGATGATGCTTCAATCTAAGGTAGTATGGCCGACATATTCCATTTTGATGATTGAAAAACTTTTCTCAGGTTAAAACTAATTAAAATTAATATATTTATTCAGATGAATGGTAACCTGAAGTTAATATTCATCCCTAGGAAAATATAAAAAGGAGTCTGTATGAAGGGGATTATTCCACATAGTTGTGTGATTTTTTCAATATCTGAATTCTTCTTACATCATATTTCAATAAAATGGTTAATAAAAAACAATATAATGACGAAAGGGTGGATCCTGCATTTACATGGGTGTTAGAGTGAAAGAAAAAATAATTGAAAATCTTTGGAAAAAAATTATTGAGGATGTCTTTCCCACCTAAATGTGTTGAAACATACCCCTATAATGATACAAATTAATCCTCTAGTGAGACCACAATATTGCTAGAAAAATATTGATTTAACTTTTTTTATAAAATTACCATGACTCTAGGTGGATTTTCATCCTAGCCAAGCAATGTATTATATATGGGGCATGCTCTATTGGATGACTGAGGACCCAAAAATGTCTACCTAACCCAGGCTAGTATCATTCGAATCATAGCCAACTCAGTCATCCAATTTGGGTCTAGATTGATCTTGGAACCCCTATAAGTGGGTTAAATAATTACCTCAGTGCCTGATTTTTTTTAAAAAAAATTATAATATTATTTTAAAAATATAATAAATTTCATAAAAAAAGTTATTGGACTGTGAAACTAGAATTTTATGAATTAAAATTTGATTAAATTATTATAATTCATATTAAATTCTCTTGAATTGAATAATTAAAAAATATTTTATTTTGAAAAATATATTGGTTTTCGGTTGATCATGATCTTATACAAGCCAATGTATACCTAGTATTTATTTATTTATTAAAATTTTGATGAATGTTATAATTATTTAAATAAATATTGACATGTTTATCATTCATCACCTCATTATATGTATAAGGTTATGTGTTTCTATGAGTTCTCTTATTTATGTGTATCTTGCATTCCTAATATCCATGCACATGTATGTCAATATTTATATATAATGGAGAGAATATTCAAAGAAGTAGTTAATAATGAGATTTTCTCAAATATCGTACAATATTTGAACACTTTAAATGGGGTTAACATTGAAAGATGAGTTAGATGTGAATTAGGGATTTACACCTTGGGTTTTCATTGGTCTATTATTTTCTCAATGGATAAACCAGTAATAAACACTCATGATTAGTCACTTTATTTATTTATTTATTTATACTTGGTTTTTTATTGTTGTTTATGTGTATTTTTACACGATCACATTAATGATATACCAACATTCATAGATAAAATGAATATGTGTGGGGATAATTTTTTATTAAAATAATGGTACGGTTGTTAGTTTTGTGAAATAGACCAAGAATCTTAAATAGAAAATTATTTCATTTTCATTTAATAATTAAAATATTTCAAAATAAATATGAATTCAAATGCCTCACATCGTTCGAGTTTGAAAAAAAAAACATATGTTTGAGATGCTCTTCCTCCCTAGTTGAGGGTTCCTCTTACTACTGCGGTGTTCTTAAGAATGTGACGAGTCTACTTAATTGAATGTTTTAGCAAAGATATATCCATAACTATATTGTTTCAAATTTAGGTAATTTTTTTGAGTAAATAAAATTTATTCTTCATAGAAGATAAAAAAAATTCTCAACGGATCAAGGAATCATGAGTTATGTATTTTTCCAACCATATGCCTACCTTAAAACTCTATGATTTTTGGCATAGTTATAGCTTCTTGCAGAGGTTTTAAGGATATTAGAACTGGAATACTCAACTGACTAAGTATTCAGAATCTAGTAGTGTGGGCTATAAGTGTTTAATAAAAATTTAGGGGATATTTGAGTTCTATAAATCTATAATGTCTAATAATTAGTAGTCAAGATAAATTTTCTAATAATTTAATGTTTTATTTTGTATAAAATGGAATGTGAAACCATAATAACACTTTGATCAATACTAGATAGTGAATACCTATTGAAGAGTATTAATTTCCAATATTAGTATTGGAACTTGTGAAAAGTACTAAAATATGAATGTAAATTGTATGTGTCAGAGTCCCCACTATCTATTACACTGCCTTGAAAAGCGATTGAGGGTGAAACAGAGTCTTTTATGAAGCACTTGGATGATGCATTTGAGGTTTATACCTTGAAAATATTATCAATTTCTAGCGTGTTTCAAAATAAAAATAAGGACATGGATGTTTTTTATAATGTCCTTGGTTCCTAAAACCATTATTTTGTGATTTTCTAAATCTTGGAGGTTTTAGGGGGTTGTTTGGAGTCTTATTTCCCCAAAAATTTTAAAATAACCGCTCATAATTTCATTTTTGTTATCACATTTATATTTTTGTTCTCATGATCATAGTTTTTTTCACAAAGTCATAAAATTCTTTTTCACCATCAAAATTGTTTTCGCACAATCAGAGTATTGTTCTTACCATCACAGAATTCATTCTCATGGTTTTAGTTCTATTCTCATGGTTTTCATTTTGTTCTAACAGGTAATGTTTTGATCTCATGATTATATAATTCCTTCTCACAGTTGCAATTTTTTTCTCATGGATTAAATTTTATTCTTATGGTCACAAAATTACTTCTAACAGTTGAACCATTTAAAGTCGCTCTAGTGATTTAGATAATTTATAGTATTTAAGAATAACCAAATTTTTAAAATTGGTGTGAAACATTTTTTAATATAAAATAAGTAATTTAATACCTACATAAATGTTTATAAAGTTTATTTCTTGGGATTAAATATTGTAATTCAATTCCTTAAACCCCATGGCTTTAAAAGGGGTTTTTTCCACATGTTTTAAATGAAACCAAATTAAATAAAAGATAAATATGAAATTTTATCACCTTAATCTTTAGGAAACCATATTTTAAATTTCAAATGTATGTGAACTTCTCCATTTGACTATGTTCTATATTATTTTAGTTGAAAAAAATAGAACCTTGTTCTTGAACCTTATGGAGTTTTCTACATCTACCCAGTTCCTTTTTTTACGAATGTGTTTTTTGTAACAATATTCTTTGGATTCTCATTGATTTTAAATATAAAAAATAACCTTGTCTTTATTAATAATTAAACTAAAATAAATGTTTCTAAAAAATATATTTATTGGGAAATTTATATTTTTTTATAGTTTTTTCAGGTTAATGTTTTATCTAAAATATTCTAGACTTCCTTTTGATAAGTCTAGAAACACTATTTATACCCTATATTTTTAAGCAAAATATATGGTTTGAGAACCCAACTTTTGGTAAGGAACCATACTTTTTTTACTTATATTTGGAGTAAATTTGTATATTAGGAACTATACTCATGGAATCAACCCTTCATTTGTGAAACTGACATATGGTCCATTAACCTAATGTTTTAAAGTCAACCATGCATTTTCAACTGTGATTTTAAATATTCCCTAAAAATCATACCCTATGTTTGTATTAGACATCTATAGAGTTTAAATTAAATATATTTCCCACGATTCATAAAATGGCCTCATTAGAATTAATATCTCTTTGAAATTTTTTTAAATAAGTAATTGAAGGACCTTTTTAATAGATTAAACCATTCCTATATCTAAGGGAAGTTAATGTTTTATATGGGAGTTTAAATTTAAAATCATTATTATTTATCAGGATGCATTTATGGATCTATTTTACAAGAATAAAATCAAGTGTTTTTGTTAAATACCAAGAGTTTTATCTTTTATAAAAAGAGTTTCTTTTTATTATAATGACATATCTTTTATTCTAAATAGATACACATTGGAGACAAATATGTTTTGATATTTTTATAGTTTTAATATCATATAATTACTGCTAAAATATATTATTCCATATTTTCTTTAAATATCATGAACAAACAAAATATATTTATATATATTATTTACTAAACACTTTCATTTATGAATAAAAAGATCCATTAGCTATAATTGTTTTCTTATAACTGTGAGATGAATTTGTTTCAGGGGAGACTTTTTTGAATTATTATAAACTCTAGAAATATTTAGTTAATGATCCATACAATAGAAGATGTATATGGTATAACATAAAGAAATAATTTCCCTGATTTGAGCCCCATATGTTAATAGAGAATATTATGGATGTTGTAAAACAACAAAGAATATCTATTTTAAGATTATTGGTTTTAAATACTATAAAATAATTATCTATCCATTTGTAATACTAGGATAACTATAAAAGTGGTATGATGATAAGTAAATAGAGTATGATGTAAATTAAGATCAATGAATGCTATTATATGTGGACTAGGTCTAGATGAATTCAAACGAGTATCATAATGTGATACGGCCAATGATATGTGGAAAACTATCATAGTTTCTTATGAAGTAACTGATAATGTCATGAAATTAATGTATAACACTACTAAGATAAATTTTTAGACCTTAAAAATACATGATGGTGAAAGAACTATTCATATTAATGTAATATTGATTAAAATAATCAATGGTGTTACTGTCTTAGGAACTGGAATTCCTCTATTAGATTAGGCCTTAAATGTTTCAAGAGTCTTACCCTCTAAATTGAATGGAATTTCATCTACAATAAATAAATATACTCCTATCAAAAAATTAATAATGAAGAAGTTTATTATAACACTAATGATGTATTAAGTATAAATTAAAGCTGAAGAAAAAGATTATAGAATGATATATTTTTAGGATATATCTCTTAAATTTACTAGTAAAAAATATAAAGAGAAATAAAATGTGAAATTTGTATCTTCAAATGTTTCAGAATGATCAAATTATGGAATATAATTGGTTTATCTAGTTATAAGATTAAATAAATTTTATAAGAAGAAGAAATTATTGAAAAATTATTTCAATAATTTCAAGAAATAATTTCTAGTCCCTAAAGAAGTAACATGATATAAATATAAGAAAGTGGGGCATATTATACCTGATTTCCCACAACCCAATGAGGAGAAAAAATATATAAAATAAATAAAGGAAGTATCATATGAAAAATGGTTATGATAACAATGGTATGAAATATATGAATTCTACTTGGATTGTTTGTGAAGACTCTAGTTTCTCTTCTAAATATGATTCAGAAAAGGGACCAAACAATCTGAAAGAAAATATGTTCTTTATAGCTAAATAAGAAGAGTAGGTACAATGTTATTATTATTCTGCTTCTAAATCTAAAAGTTTTTATAATAATAATTCATCTTACAACTATAAAATTATTGACGAAAATTATAAATAATGAGTAAAAATTCATAAATCTCTAAAGAATATTTATAATGTTTTCTTAAGTGAAAAAGATTTCAGATTAAAATAGAATTTATAATTAAAATAAAAATATAGTAAATCTGCTTCAAATTAAAATGTATATTAAAGTGGGAATAAATATTTGTCAGAAAATATAGAATCCTTCAATAGTTCTTTTAGAATATTAACCATGTTTTAAGAATATCTTAATCAAATTCTTGATAAATCAAGTTTGTAAAAAAGGTAAATATGTAATAGGAAGAAATAGTGATGCATCTAAATTATGTAGAAATTATTTTTTACCTAACTATTATGATAACAACATGTCTATATTCATATGTTTTTATTATGGAATTAAAACTAAATTATGATATTAATAATTGTTTGAAAAATAAAAAAATAATTCATCTAAAAATTCTTTTTATTTGAGAAATATGTCTGAATCTATTCATATAAATTATAGAAAAATTTGGTAAATATGGTTACCCAAATCCTTTCTTAATGACACAATTGTACCCTATTGAACTTGGGTACCAAAAATTATTTTATTTAATGTTTTCATAGGAAAAATACCATATGAAAAACGAGGTATGTTGTATGAATAGTGGCTTCTCAAGGCATGTAAGTGGAGACTCTTAGCATTTTTATACACTAGAAAAATTAGATAGAGTCTTGGAAACCTTTAGTGATAATGTAAAAGGAAAAATAATTGGATTACAATTTTTTTGGTGATCGAGAATAAATTCTGATCAATGATGTCCTATATGTTCAAGGGTGCAATAAAAATCTAATAAGTATATCTCAACTTTATGATTATGGTTTTTATATTGATTTTTCTAATTAAACCTAATATATTTTTAATGATAAAATACTTAAGTTTAGGGTTCCTAGAACTAAAAATGGTAATACTTTGGATCTTAATTCATTGTGGGAAAAAGGGAATTATTTAACTCTTGAGAAAATTTAATCCTTTGTTTGGCATATGAAACTTAAAAACCAAAATATATTTTCTCTATATAAATTATATAAGAAACACTTAGTCCCTAATTTTCTCATTCTTAAATTTGATAAAGTTAGCTTTTTCAATTCATAATAAATAGTCAACTATCATAAGTCATCCTTCAAATATATTAATAAGGTTTTTTTAACTAAAACTTTTGAACTTATCCACATGGATTATTTTTACCATCAATAGTCACATGTTTGTCCCGTATATCTAATTTTTTTAGTTGAAAATTTTTATGGATTTTCTTGGGTTTATTTCTTAAATGTTAAAAGTTTTATTATCTATATTTTTTTAATATTTTGTAAACATTTTCAAAATTAAAAAGATTTTAAAATAATTTAATTCAGAAGTGATCATATAGAATAATTTTAGAATCTAGAAATTAATTGTTTTTTTATCAAACATATTTATTAAGCATTCCTTATTTAATATAGTGACACCTTAAAAATGGAATTGTATAAGGAATAAATAAGAATATTCTTGAAATGAAAACAACTATATTAAATTAATATAGTCTTCCTAGCTATTTTTTGTGTAGAATTTTTCAACATAGGTAACAATATCATGAATAGAGTCTTAATAATAGCCTTTCTTAAAAATTCACCCTATGATTTATAGAATATTATTAAACCAAATGTTAGATATTTCAAAAAAATTAGACGTAAGGTATATATATTGAATACAAATGAAAAGTTTGGTAAATGTGATACAAAATATAGTGAAGGAAACATTTTAAGATATTCTATTACTTCTAAAAACTATAGATTGTATAATATTAAGTCAAGGATAGTTGAAGAATTTGTTCATATGAAGTTGGATGAAATTTATCCTTTTAATCATAGAAATAATAAAACTCATGAAGTTATCAAATCTTTATAAATATTTAGACTTAAATCTCCTAAAGATGATTTTGAAAATAAATTAGAATATGATGAGATTCAGTTTGGTTTAAAAGAACATGAAATTGGTGAACCTAAATGTGCCTTACCTTGACATCCTACAACCCTAAAGGACCACCCTTTTTAAACTATTATGGTATATCTAGATACCAGTGTTAGGAATATGAGGAATGTGGGAAACCTAGCCAAATTATCTTCCTTTCAATCTAAATTAGAACTTAAAATCATAGAAGAATCATTAAAATAAATAATTTAGATAACATCTATAGAAGAATATCTTAACCAATTTAGTAGAAATAAAGTTTGGGAATTAGTTGATAGGCCATAAAATCATCTAGTAATAGGAACCAAATTTGTTTTTATTAATAAGAAATATGACCAAGGGATAATTTCTATAAATAAGGATATATTAGTATCTAAAGGATAAAATCCGAAAGAAGGGATAAATTATGATGAAAATGTTTCTTCTATTTATATATTAGAATCCATTTTCATTATTTTAGCCTATTCATATTATATTAATTCTAAATTATATAATAAGTATTTAAAATCTTCTTTTAAAATGGATGTTTAGTGGAGGAAGTCAATGTTGAACTACAATGTGTTTTGAAAATCCTCATTTACTAAATTCTATTTTCTATCTTATAAAATATATTTATGGCCATAAAAAAATTCCAAGAGCTTGGTATGAAAGATTAAGTTATTTTCTACTAAAAATTAACATTGATATAGGGTTGAAAGATCCTAATATCCTTAATAAAATTCTTTGTTATAATATTTTAATAGTAAAAATTTATATAGATGATGTTATATTTGGTTTAACTAATAAAAATCATTATAATGATTTTTCAAACCTTAAGAAAAAAAGAATTTAAAATTTGTATGATGGAAGCATTAACTTTGTTTTTCGTTTTTCAATTATATCAAAACTATTATGAGAATATTTTAAATCAATGTAAATATATTATATATTTATTGAAATAATTTGGACTTGAAAATAGTAATACTTATACAACTCTTATGTTAACTAATATAAAAAATTGTTCGGATGAAGCTAGGAAACTTTTTGATAACAAGTTATATAGACGTATGATTGGAATTTTTCTATATATTGCTTCCATTAGACTATATATTATGTTTTATGTATGTATTTATGCAATATTTAAATCAAATCCTAAATAATTTCATATTGTTTCTAATAAAAAATCTTTAAATATTTAAATGTTACTATTTTTATAAATTTATTTTTTTCCAAAACATTATGATTTTAATTTAATTTCCTTTTCAGATCCTAAATTTTTAGGTTGAATATTATATAGGACGATTGCCTTAGTAACTTACATTTTTAAGGGAAATCCCTAGATTCATGGTCAAGTAAGAAACAACAATCATTTGTATTATCAATAGTTGAGGCATAATATATTTATGCATGTAGCTATTGTTCATAATTGTTTTGGTTGAACTACACACATTTGTAATTTGGAATAAATTTTAATAATGTACCTATTTTATGTGAAAATAAAAGTTCATTTAACATTTCAACATAAAATCCTATGAGTCATTCAAGGAATAATATTATTTATATATGGTATCATTTTCTAATAGATCCTGTACTAAAAGGGGATATATATTTAGACTTTGTCAATATTGAATATCAACTTGATGATATTTTTTCTAAAACACTTACCACTAACATTTTTGAGTTTATTATGTAAATAACATAGTATATTTAAATATAAATTAAAACATTATTTACTTTACTTAATCTTAGAATTTATTTTTAATAAAAAATATTAGTGTAATAGTTTTTATTTAGGTTATTGATTTTGTTAGTTTTAATATATATGTTTTAATTCCTATTGGTCTATTAATTGTTTATTTATTATTTTTTGATCAATAAATTATATATTTATTTGTCTTTTAAAAAAGTATATTTTTGAAATTAAATAATTAAATTATAAATTTTAATATTTTGACTCTAGAAGCTAAACTAACATTGAGAAAACCATTAGAATTTATGCCTCTTTATTCTACCCCCAAATATTGCACCATTTCATCCTTCAGAGTACTTGATTTATCTACAAAACCAAAAAATATGAACATAAACCCATTTTATTTTCTATTATAGCTAAGACAAAGATAACAAAATAAGTTGTTCTGAGTGAACCAAACTGCCAATAATCTTCAAGGTCTGAAAGATGATTCCTTCAAGAAAAGGCATTTGATTTTGAGGGAATGTTCCTAAAATTCTAATATTAAATAAAGTTATATATATTTTCTAGGATTTTAATTTATTTTCAAAGGTGAAAATACATCATACATTTTTGACATCAAAGTTAAAGGGTTAAAAATAACCTAGTTTAGTTTTTCTGACACTGAGGATGTAGTCTCCTCAAAGGTAAACAATATGGAGTTTTTTATGTAGTATAGATGGCCCAGATTTTTAATTATTTCCTCAAAGGGGTATCTAATTTTAATAATCATTTAATTATAGATAAAGAAAATTAGTATGATGATATTATATATTTTCTATTTGGATATACACTTATGAGGAAGATGATTGTAAAATATCATGAAGTTGACCAGAAGGTGTTAGTCAAGTTTATTCAATCAGTTATAGTACTCAAAATATCTGAGCTTTGGAAAATTTCGTCTCCCAACATGTATATCATGTTTTTTATGTCATGTTAAATTAATTTGAATATATATAGATATATGATATGTTATACGCATCATTGTTTTTCAAAAAGATGTTGCAATATCCTTTTATCCATATTTTTTTTAAAAGGTTGGGGCTGAAGCCTCAATTTATTATTTAATAAAAGACCTCTTTAGTGTGGGTAGAGGGAGACCCATTACATATCTCTAAGGCCCAAGTCCAAGTGGTATAAATACAAGGCTTGAATGCCCATTTTGTTCCCCAAAGGACCCCTCGGTGAACAAAACTACAACAGTACATGCGCTGCTACAGTACCTGTTACAGTACCGCCACTGCTACAGTACCTACTATAGTGCCTCAGCCGCTGCTACAGTACTGCTATAGTTCCCTTCAACTATACAGTTATAGTACCCTGAAAATATGTCCCTACCGGGATTAGATCCTGGGTCTTTTGGATGCCAAGTAGGAGTATGTACCACTTGGGTACATGCTCGTTGGAATCCTTTTATCCATATGGAAGTCTTGTTTCTCTGATTTTGTATAAAATGATAAGATCCAAAAAAGTAGTTAGTATTAAAATTTCACAACATCAACATTCTTTCTTCTAGAACCTTAAGAAAATTTTGTCTTTTAAGCACTATGAAGGAAAATCTAATTCACGTAGTTGCTAATGATCGAGGAGAATATGGTACTCATGCTCAAGGGGAGAACATAAGTCAAAAGTCTACTAGATCAGTGTGGTTTCATACTAATGTTATTGGTGAATCAATAATTGAATAATTTTTTTAGGTAACTAAAAGGAGACGAAAAATAAATATAAGTGATAAAACTACTGAAAGAGGTGTCCCTCAATATTTACAAGAACGCTTAGGAGAGGAATGTAGTGCCTCCCTTGTTCACAGACCTAGAAAAATAGAAGATCATGTGGTTCAGGAAGAAGATGTTGAGGTTATAGAAGTAGACAACCCTGTTTTTCTAGAAGGTGATGAAGTATAATTATATTCTCTTAGTATTAAAAGGATAAAAGAACCAGGTATTTTAGTTCTTTTGTGAAATTATCACCTGAAATTTGATATAAGAAAGGGGCTCATGGAGAAGATCATATTGATAAGAATGATCAAGATGATGAGAAGGTGTGTAATCTTTAAGCTAAAACTACTATGACAATTGAAAATTATGCATTTTATTTTATCAAAGATTCTTTGGATAATAGTTTTATTGAAACTTGTGAGAATAAATATATTATTGGAAACTATACATCCTCATCTAGTGAATGAATTCAAGGATAGTCTCTTTCTTTGGTTGAAGAAAGATAACCCTACATAAATATAGAAGTGGAATATTTTTATTCTCTTAGTGATAATATAGAATATTTTGTTTGAAAATTTAATCAGTTAAAATAATTCAATGCAAAATTTCAAAGGGAGCTATAATTTTCTAGAAATTCTTTATTATTTAATTAGTTCAACCATTTCAAGATAAGAACTAGAATCAGTCGAGGCTTAACTAGTATTTATGAGAGAAAATATAATTTCAAGAACATATTTAGATTCCTTTCAGAGATTAATGGATGAGAAAATTGGGAAAAATAGAGTAGTGTCAGTTCCTAAGTTAGATTTTGGAGAATTAAGGAAGTATCTGGGAAGACAATTTGAATCAGAAAGAAATATTTCAATTGAATAAAGGGATTATACTTCTTATAATCCACTTTATCCAGATTTAATAAGTCTGTTTGAAGATATTACATCAATTTTTTCTATAATAAATGATCAGATTCGAAACGAATAGTTTTATAGTATTCAACTTCCCAACCTATTGGAAAATCAAAAGGATCTTGTTAATCATTTAACATCTGATGAAATTTTAACATCTCAGTTGACTGAGATAATGTATAAGAATTTATAGTCATTATATATTGTTAATGAATTTATGATTTTTTATTGAAGATCCTAAAATGTGGCAAGAGTCTAAGATTTTGATGAAATAGTGCATGAGGAATTTAATCATAATTTTGAAGTGTTGATGGCAGTGCTCAAGGTTGTTAATTAGACTATTCATGATTATTTTTTGTTTGAATCCTCTTCTAAACTATATCCTTCTTCCCCATCCAATCTTACCTATTATCATATTTAACACAAATATTTCATGTAATCAATGAAAATTTTAAATAAATTATATTCTTCATTATATTTTGTTTATTTATTTCTTATTTATTTTCCAAAACCAAATTACCATACACGAATAATTTTTTCTTAAACTAAAAATATATTCATTTATAGTCTTATAAAACAATAACTTTGTTATATTCCATGTATTAAACTTACTTTTTGATTTCCTAAAAATAGGTAGAGATTTTGTTATACACAATATTCTTATAAATATGATATTAAATGAGGATAAATTTAGATATTTGGAAATTTTGAGTAAATAAATCTCTATTTTTAGAAGCATAATTTTTTTAGTATTATTTATTTATTTACAATTTATAAAACATTAAATAAGAAATAAAATTTCAGTGTTATCTTTGAAAATATTATTTTACATTTAATGAATCATTATATAAGAAATATAATTTTAATTATATCTCTATGAAATTTACTTGTGTTTACATTTCCAAGATTTTTTATGGGTTTAGTTATATCACAAAAGAGGTATATTTTTGGTCATGTGTTGTTCCAATAACATTATTTGGATTCTCATTCACTTGGATGCTAAAAAATAACCTTGTCAGTGATACTAATGAAACTACTTTATGTTCTTTTCAGGATTATATTTTTTGAGATATGTATCTTGTTCTATAGTTGTTTTGGGTTAATGTTTTATCTAAATTATTATAGATGTGTTTTCTAGATATCTAAAAACACTTATTATACCCTATATTTTAAGAGAAATATATGGTTTGAGAAACCTGATTTTAATAAGGAATCATAATTTTGTACCCTGCGTTGTGAGTAAACGTATGGAACATGAACCATACTTTTAGAATCAACCCTATGTTTAAGGAACTAACATATGGTTCCTTAACCTAACATTTTGAAGTCAATTGTATATTTTCAACTTTATGGTTTAAGATATGATACAAAGTCTACCCTACATTTGACTCGACCATCTACAGAGTTTGAATTTAAGATATTTCATTTTATTTATGCAATGATATCTCTAGAATTCATATCACTTAGAAATATTTATGTCGACTGATTTAAAGTATTTTTTTAAATGTATTAAATCCTTCCTACATATAAGGTAAGTTACAATTTACTCGAGGTGTTTAAATTTAAAATGATCAAGATTTATTAGGCTGACATTATGTATTTTTTTCCTAGAATATAATCATGTGTTCTTGGTAAATACCCTGAGTAATTTATTTTAAAAAATAGGTTATTTTTATGTGCAGTTACATCTCTTCTATTCTAAAGAGATACACTTTAAAGAAAAGCATGTTTTGGTCTTTTTACTATTATTCTATCGTATTGTTTCTGATATAATATTTCTTTTTCTTTTTTTTCTTTGAATATCATATACATCTAGGATCTATTAAATGTTTTCTTTCTTAAATATTTTATCTATAAATAATAATATCCATTATCTATATGTTATTTTCACAACAATGAGAATAATTGTTTTCTCAACAAATCAACCAAACTTGTTTTCTTAGAGTATCAACTGCTCATACTTAGTCATGGTGGAGTGTTAGATTCTCACACTATGATGTGTATTGAGAGTCTCAATGTAAGATAACATGTCTTGTTGTAAGGTTTCATCTAACAGCACACATTTTTATAGGTATTAGGGTAATATAACCTTTTTAGTGGAAATCATAAATCTCTCTAAGAAAGCATTGTTGGAGTGGAGTTGGGGATCTTTATGCCCTGAAAAACTATAAAAATTATTTTGTTCTCCTTCTCTAATTGTTAGTTTCATGATATTTTTAATGAAAACAATTATAAATATCTTTATAACACATGAATATGATAATAATTTATTCTGGAATTATTTTTAAAAGGATTCAATTAACCCCCTATTGTGTGTATTTGTATTACTATAACCTAAAACCTTATTTTTTTTATTCCATGTGTATTAAATAGCTTGGATCTCACTATATGTTCTATAATAGCGTGTATCATTTGAGGTAGGATCTTATTTCTACTTTATATTCCACCTTTATCTATAAATTTGGAAAGCTTCACTATACCATTTTATTTGGGATATCTAGGAAGTGACATCATCTTCTTTTTCCCTATTTTCTATAAAACATGATTTTGAAATTCCTTTCCAGTCATGGGATATTTTTACTCTATTATTTAGTGAATTTTTTTCAGTTATCATTATTTTGTTTTCTAGTGCATGGGAGGCATAGATTAACTAATGAACATAATGAACCAAATTAAATTTAATTGAAAGGGAAGGGTGTATTTGCTTTTAATTTATCTTGTTTTTATGATATTGTTGTTAATGAATCCTACATGACTTGAAAAATATTATTATATAAAGTTTTAAAATACTGCATATTGAATCCTTTACTATGATTTATTATTTAACTCACCACTCTTACAAATTTAAAAATTTATATGTGGCTAATGAACTTCTTGGGTGTGAACTAATTTTTTTGTGAAATGTCATAATCAATAGATGATGAGATATTTTTAAATCCATCTTTAAATGAATTATCATAAGATATGTGGTCTATAAATATTGTGTTGGGTTTTAATAGTGTGTTTTTAATGGACTTGTGGTTGTGTGTATTTTTGGAGGTTGTATAATGATGGTGGTGAAGGGATCAGTCATGGGATGTGTTTCTGATAGTGTAAGTGTGGTGGTAGATATGTGGTTGTTGTGGTAGGAAGATGGTTGTTGTGTGGTAACTTGTTATAGTATCTTATTAGTGATATAATATGATGTTGGTAATTATAATAAAGGGTAATAGTGTGGTATCTTTTTAATGGAAGTAATGTAAACTATATGTTGTAACTAGTTTAATAATTAATTAATTATTGATGGTGGATGTTTATGTAAGAATATAAAAAGGTGGGAGATCCTACAATGTAAATACATATAATTTTGGGTTGTGTGTGGTTAGGATTTATATAGTTAGTGGTAGCATGTTGCATCATTAGTATGGTGTCAATGTTAAGGATATGATGATGAAGTTTTGATGTTAACCTATTGGATCAGGCATCTATGTTGTCTATTATATATATGTATATGCTTGTGTTTTCCTGTTACTTCTAAAATACCCCACCAATGTCAAGTAACATGAACTAATACTTATATTTCTTAGTGGTGTTTCCTCTAACATCTAGATGGTGAGGAAAATTTGGTTGATTACCCAATCTTTCATACTCATTGTTTAAAAGTATTGATCATGTTGGTTATTATTGGAGATACTTTGTGATAAGAAGAATATAGTATGTGGTTAGGGTCGTGAATGATATGAGGAGGGAACAAGGTTAATGAAATTTTCATTAATGATACCCTACTACCTTGGTCTATGATGAGGTTTTTATGTGGATGTTATCTGATTCCCGAACAAGATATTGAGCCTTATGAGGGGCTGGAGAGGGTAGATATGCATCCCAACCCACATAAAAGATGAATGTGGAAGAGGTTTTCTTGATGAAATTAATCTCATCATGAGATGTCGGGACCTACAAGAGGATGGGGTATTTTAGGATGTGACCTAAACAATATTTAAGGAATCATGATATGTGGGGATGAGATTAAAAATAAGGGATGAGAGCATAAAGAATTTAATATTTGGGTGTGTGAGTGGTGACTTGGTAGGAAAGAAAATACAAGGAATCTCTATCAATGTTATCTATTTATTATATTACTTTTTTACTTTTATTATTTTGAGACTGACCCGTTATGAGTATGGGAATGATAGTTTCCCCATTTAGGTTATTCTTGGGTTTTTTGTTTTTTTATAGGTGAATTAGTTTTCTCTTTTCACATTTTCACAAGATCCTTGTGTATGATCCTACTTAGTATAGATTTTATTCCCACCCTACTTATATATAAACTGATTTTGAGTTTTCCAATAGGGTTATTGAGATTGAGATGGGCATTACTAGTTTGTAGATCAGAGATTTTGTGAGGGAAAAACCTTAGTTTTTCTTTTGGTATTTTACTTTATAGACTTTATTTGTATTGTGTGACATACCCATGTGCGGTGGTTTTTTGTTATTTTATATTATTTGATAATTTTTTTGGTGTATGTTTATCTACTCTCTTGATCATATCATATAATGAGTTCAATTCCTTCTATTGTGGTGTTGTATACCCCCTATTCTAGTCTCCAAACCGGGCCCTACTAGAGGTGGGACTCGAGCGGTAACTCCTCTACACTACTAACCTATGAGTTTGGGTAGTCATGACAGAGCCTTGATAGAGGTTTTGGTTGAGATATAGGATGTAGTTTTGAGTTAGGCACTGGTGAGGATTTTATGGGAATAGTAGGGCAACAATTTTAGTTAAACTTAGAGTGTGATGCTAAAAGGGAGAATGAATTTGACCAAAGTGTTTATGGTCCCCTATGAATTGATTAAAGGACCTTATGCTTACTAATAATCATAGGAGAGATAATTTTTATTATGGTGTAGAGACCTATAGGATGTATATACATCATACTTGTTTATATTTGTAATATAATTAGTTGTATTAGAGAATAAAATAAAATTGATTACTCAATAAAAAATAATTCCATGCTACCAGGCTTAGGCTCCCTTCCATTATGTATTTCCAAAGATGGATCCCAGTAAAAATATTTGAAAATTTTAGGAGGTGTATATTTAGTAGACTAGACCTTTTGAGTGTCATAAGGTTGATCCCATAGAATAGGATGAGATTTGGTAGGGGACATTATGTGAATTTGTTTAAAGTTTAGGGCCAAAGCCCCATTTTTATTATTGAAACAAAGAAAATAACTCCTTAACTGGGTAGAGGGAGACCCATTACATAGCCCCAAAAGCCCAGTGGGCAATTAGCCCATTACATAGCACATATGCCCTAATTTTTTTCCCAAGGCCCATTCTGTGAATAGTACTTCTACAGTACCTGGGCTGCTACAGCGCCGCACAGTACCCGCCACCACTACAGTGCCCTGACCGCCGCAAAAGTACCCCCTGCCACCACTACAGTACCCCTACCGCCACTACAGTGCCTCCGTTGCAACAGTATCTCAGCTTCTACAGTATCAAAATAGTTCTTCTACTGTAACCTACGCCTAATGGGTTTTGAACCCCCATTTTCCATGTAGAATTATGGGGTGCTTACCACCAAGACAAACCCCAACTACAGGGGACATTGTGTAATTTCTAGCATCAGATTTTGTAAATGTATGAGGGGAGTGTATCCAATGTAAATATGGATCATTGTTTATAGGATATAGAGATTTTCTTGGCTTGATCTATTCCTAGTATGAGTAATAAGTTCCATTTAATTTCATTAAAATGTGGAAATTGGTGCACTAGTGGTGGGATTTGTACCTTAGAGTGAAAAAGGAATAGGATGTTTCTTGGACATACCTCCAAATGGAGTTTTGACTGAAGTTAATTTCATTGAAGATAAAGGAATAAAAAAGTTAGGAGTTTCTATCCCATTAGAAGGGAGTCTTATTGTGTTAGAACTAAGGATCATGTATAATTGTCTATTGTATTTTACTCATTCTCTATTTCCAAATGTGGAGTCTAGAGCATGACATCTTGAGGAGGTACTATGTCAAGTGATCAGATATGTAGTCACCATTTTTGGACATCATATGTATATGTTAGTGTAGAAGAAGGAATAATTGATTGATAAGATGTACTAATGAGGATGAGTTCCCAAAGATTAAGTTCAGTAGATTTTCTCACAGAATATATATTTAGGAAGAGCATCACATATGTTGGGACAATTGAGGTTTTGATCAGCAAGGAGTCAATCATAGTAGTTTTATCCATGATTTTTTGGGGTAATTCATTCGTGATCATCTACAAGAGGATTTATATTTTTTTGTTATTATTGTAGAGGTTATAATCACCATAAGTCTTCGTAACTTAGTCCTCAAAGGAAATTTGGGTTGTGTGTTTATACCCAGATGTAATAGTAGGAATGGCCAACAATTTTTGTTCTATAGTTGATAGAAGATGTAACTGATAGTTTTCATCCTTGACATGGTCCTTATCCTTAGTTACCTAACAATATAATGGTCATAGAGGTCATCATTAGCAAGGATGAGGGGATGGATGTGTGTTCAGTTCATGATATGAATGTTCTAGCTCTAGTGAGACCATAGGTTGTTCATGGTATGTTCATTTTATCATCTATGTTATTTTCTTATTTGTTTGATTATGAAGATTTACAATCCTTTTTTGTATTGAATCTGGTCTATTCATTATAACTAGAGTTATATAGGCTTCTATTTCCCCTAGTGTTATACACACTAGTTGTAGGTTATCTTTATTGATTAACGTGTGTTGTTTATATAGACTGATAATGGGGTAACATCAATATATGGGTAATTTCTTCTTGTTATATATACATCTATGTTATTTCATCCTTTACATTGAATGTTTGTGTTCTGTGTGTGCAATTGGTGGATATTTCTAGAGGATAGTCTTGTTTTCTGATATAGATGGCTAGTAAGTAATGTTCATTGGTTAGTGGGGCTATCAGATGGATGGTAGTCATTTAAAATCTCTCATATATTATTTATAAGAGTTTCTAGATGAGACCCAATGATAAGAGATCCCTATATTAGTTGATGAGTTTCTTTATTTCTTCTCAAATAAGGTTGTGACACTACCGACTCAACATTATATCGAGATTTGGATAGATTTACAACTTGGTACCTCTTTGATTTAAATGGTTTCATATTATATGAAACCCATGGATCTATGTGAGTTAAGAATCTATCTCAATGACTTACAATACAAGGGATTCATCCATCCTAGTGTATATCATTGGGTCACTCAAGTTTTATTCACTAAAAAGGTATATAGTAGTCTAAGACTATGTGTGTACTGCCATAAGTTGAATTAGGTGATGGTCAAGAACCATTATCCTCTTCCAAAAATATTTTACCGATTTGACCAATTTAAGGGGTCCAGATAGTTTTTAAATATTGATCTATGGTCTGGATATCACAAAATAGTGGACAAGGGAGAAATATCTTGAAAATTTCCTTTTGATGCAGATATGGACTCTTTGAGTTTGCGGTCATGTCATTCGATATCATGAGCACACCATATGTTTTTATAGGGATCCTGAAAACTATATTTTATGATTTTATTGGATAATATGTATTTGTATTCATTTAATATATATTTACATACTCATGGAAAAAGGAGGAACATGTCATGCATCTTATAGTTTTCCTTCAAGTTCTTCAACACCATCAACTCAATATAAAGTGGTCTAGGTTAATGTTTTGTAAAGATTAGGTGAATGTACTTATACATGTGGTGTCTCATCAGGGTTGGTCATGGATCCATTAACAATCAATATAATTTTTTCTTAGGAAGTACACAAGAATATTGAATAGGTTTATAGTTTCCTCAATATTATAGGATATTTCCATAGTTTTAAGTCAAAATTGTCTTGGATCGTAACCCCATTAACATATTTAACAAGGAAATACCATTGATTCATCTAGGATGATCAGTATAAGGAAGATTTCAACTAACTAAAGTAAAGGATTTCCATCACCCCTATGATTTAGTTTTTATAATAAATGTGACGTTCTAGGTATTTTTGGAATCTTTTCATATGGTATTGGGATGTATCTTGATGAAAAAAGGGTAGTGATCTATTATGGGTCTAAGAAGTTGTGTCCTCATGAGTGTAACTATGATACTCAAGACCAATAGTTTTTAGTAGCAGTGTTTTCCCTAATGTTTTGGCAACATGAACTCATCAATGAAAAATGTGTGGTCTTCTTATAATACACGTGTCTGAGGTATGTATTATCTTAAAGAGATTTAAGCCTGTGTGAGTAGAGGTGGATGGATTCCTTAAAGGATTGGGATTTTGAGATCTCTTATACCTCATAAAGGGTAATGCTACCATCAATTTAATGTGCTATAAGTCATTGGGATATATTGTTCTATATTTTGAGAATGTATGTAAAAGGATGTAAGAGATTATAGTGATACATCTCAATATAAAGGAAGTCTATGGAAGAGGTCACCTCTATCAGATCATGATGGAATTTTCCATAATGGATTAAGTGAAGGATTCTTGATGGGGAGACTCAGAGGTGGGAGTGAAGTGAGACCATGTCTGTAATGTTTATTCTCCATAACTGTGGAATAGGTAGGTGAAAATAAGATTATATTTATGGGAAGGTTATTTGTATTTTTTTACATGCTTTAAGAAGTTATTGATATGTTTCACAACTCACCCTTATTATTGCATCCAGGTGTATGCAATATTTAAAATGGATTGTGTAAGGGTTGGTGTCCTCAGAACCAACTGTTTTGTACTTTGGTTACATAAATGTTCACTTATTATATATTGTTCATTGTTCTGCATGACTATAATATAATAATGTCCTGAAATATTTGTTGCATTAATAAGGTCATAGCAGATCCCCGCTATGATGAGAACCTTGAAATGCTATAACAATATTCTTAAATAAAGTTCTGCGGTTGGATGACATACTATGATAGGACACATAGTATACAGACTGTCATGTGCGAGTACTCATAAGAAGACGAGACTCTCTCTCATGGAGTTCGCACTTGGTAATCTCTAAGATGGGAGATTATGAGAACAGACCCGCCAGTAGTAATTCCGCATGTCTTGGTGTCATCGGATATTGCTATCTACGAGCGTGTGTAGTGGTCCTTAGACTGGAAGATTATCATTAACTCATGTCATGACTCGCGCACTTAGATTTACTGACAAAAACCGTCACGCAGACAGTTGGCGGGAAGTAGGGTATGTTGGGTGCGTCACGAGTGACATGTTGTTAATGGATAAGTCAAGGAAGGATTTGTCCCTTCCATTTATGGAAGTTGATATCTCGACCCTTTGATTGAAATAGAACTGTCGCATTAAATTCCATGGCCATGGTGTAAACGATGAGTTTATTTCAGGTAGTCAAAGAACGACATATCAAGCATATAGGTTTATGACACTGCCATGAAACCTGCTTGATGAGATATTGAGACAAAGGGATTAAATTACACAGTAAGCGTTCGTATGAGGTGATACGTCAATGCGACGTCAACTTCTTTCTCTTGGGTGCCTTGACCCGTTGCTAGACAGTAATCTTTGACTTTAGGCAAGCCCGCCTAATGCCAACGATAAAGAGGCCTAGAGGGTCACACACTAAGTGTATCCAAGTATCTCAAGTTGAATAAAGATTATTCTCGTACGTGGTTTAATAATTATTCAAGGAAGCCTAAGTTGTTTTAAATGATGGAGGAAAAAGAAAATAAAACAAGTACACGTCGTGTATTATTATTACATGCCGTGTAGTTTTATTTTGGAAAGGAAATGAATAAATGAAAACAAGATATACACGCCGTGTACATTTAATGTACACGCTGTGTAGTTTTCAATGAAAAACAAGTACACGCCGTGTATTTATTAATACACGCCGTGTAGTTTTTTTTAGTTGGGATTTTGAGGATATAATATTGTTTTAAATGATATTTATTATAATCAATGTGGGCGCATGTCAAGGAATTATTTATTCGACATGGGGTTTTAAATAAAGAGTCAATGAAATAAATAAAACGCGTAACGCATTTATTTATTTTCATAACTCTATAACCCCACACACCCGATTATAAATATCCTCACAACCCCAACTCTTTTCTGACACAAGAGAATCGTTGTGCACAACATCTCTGGAGAATTCTTTCAAGGCCGAAAGAACCTCTTCCTCCAAGAACGCTCTCAAGACCGAGAGAGATCCTCTTCCATCGGATCAAGACAATCTAAGGCGGACAACGCAAGCAAAGGCTTCTCCACGATAGCACCCGGAGAATCTTTTGGCGACGTACAGAGATACGAGGTACACGTGTGGATCACCGCTAGAGGGAGTATACACTTGGCTTCTGCGACGCAACGACGGATCACATCGACAACGTGATTGAGAACATCAACGAAGAAAGAACACCCAAAAGGTATTTCTTTATAATTAATTAAATTAATTATAATAAACCTGTAACGATCCTTGTTTGTGGTTCCGGGAAAAACCATCTTCTTTGTCTTTTTCTGTGATTCGATCCGTGGAGACTGGCGTTTATCGTCGTATTGATCCCAGATTGATCATTGCTAATGACAAAAAGCCAAGTGGGCACATCCACCCACGCGCTTCCGCTGCGCCCAGAACCTTCAAATGGTATAAGAGGGAGGTTACAACGTTGATTATAGTTATTTAATTTTCATTGATAATTTACGCATTCATATTTGATTCAATTCGAAATAAATCGTTCTATAAATCTGAATTAACGAGATATATTCTTCCTCCTTCGTTTCTCGATTCATATCACAGAAACGACCTTGTAATTTTAATTTTGATTAAAATAAAAACGAGGAACTCATCCGTAGGAGCCGCTCTTTCTGTCTGTACAACACGGGATTACACGGCGTGTAATTAAAACTACACGTCGTGTACTTAGGTTCAACAAACCGGCACTGGTCCGCCAAACCACGCCGTGTGAATTGATTATGCCTAAGTTTTAATCACACCGTGTTGACCAGAATAGAACGGTGCGTGGAAACCGGAATACACGACGTGTATGTTGGAACAACACGCCATGTAGTCCGTTCCGACCCAGGTGAAACCGTGTACAAAGATAAGTCGCGTACCGCGTATACGGGATCGCCAGGCCGATTACCGCGTAACAAGGAAGTACACGCCGTGTATGATTCATCTACATGCCATGTACTCTAAAATTTCCAAAGTACAGAAAAACACGCCAAAGCCCCAGCGTGTACTTTGGACAAAGGGTGAAAAGAAAAATACACGCCGTGTAATTATAAACTACACGCCGTGTACTTTCCAGAAATGGAATTTCACCAGGTTTCCTCCAATGTACAAAGACCCGTACAAGGAATATGGATGAGAATAATCTCAAGGAAATTCAGAAAGGAATTTAAGATAAATAATTGATTAATTATAAGATCATAATTAATTGAATTCGAGAGCGTCTTATCTTAAATAAAAGAACGATTAAAAGAATTTGAATTCTAAATATGCGTAAATGTCGTTGCATACTATGGATGATCATGAGCTAGACCAAAGACCCTTTGTATGTGTATTGTTTCATTTAAATTTATTTAATTTAAATTTGTTGGCCTGTGAACCTTCTTCCAATAAAATGTAGGGCCTGCGTGCCCATGGTTTCTTTAATGTAAACCCATGTAATGGAGGATCTCCCAAGCCAGAGGAGACGGTTCAAATCCCGAAGCCGAGGCGAAACCGACACAAGAAGATACAAAGGTGGACAAGTGGGAGCTGCAAAACATGAACCATCAGGTTCAAGGTGTTTTCCCTAGGTCAGGGTAAGCTTATCAAAACCGCTAGATAAGCTAACCAAATAGAAGCTCATGATCATGCCATCTTATTTTATTTCTGTCTGATTGCATGGTTTATATATTATGCATGTGTTGTCGCGATCACATAATTAATAAAATGAACAAGCATGCAAAGATGGAATAAAATAAAAACCGGTCTATGCGTATACATTATCGGAACATGGTTAATCACTTAAGAAAGCATCACTTAATATTAACAAGCATGTGATAATGAAAAGATATGCATAAAGAATAAAATCCATCAAATACCATATTAAGTCAGACCAAGCCTTCCGTTACTTGATTAAGGGCAAGACTCAATAAAACTATGTGTTTGACCAACCCTTGTTGGGACACTTACTTTTATAAAGGAAGCCCTTATGAAAGGTTTCAGGTTGACTTAACCATATTACATCAAGAGAAGTAGCCCTTGCTAGACTTGATGTAATATTGGAGGCAAGAGTTGAGGAAATCCAAGTCAGGATTTCAGGATTGGGGAGTCCACTCAACAGATCAAGGAACTGTAAGCTCACAGCTGGCAAAGACCCGCCTACCTAATTACCTTTAAATAGCTTGACCAACCCTTGTTGGGGTTATGCGAAGGGAAATATGGATCCTTGCCATTAGAATGTCAAAGCAACTGGACATTCCAAGTTCAATGGTGAGGGCCATTGGGAATTGATAAAATAGTGGGAGACTTAATAAAATTTATTATTTCTCATAAAATGTAATCACGAAAGTACTGATGAATCTGCTCTTTTAAATTGTAGAATCAAAATGACAAACACATCAACCACATTTTCTCTGCGATCAATTCTGGATAAAGACAACATCCTAACCGGCAGTAACTTTCAGGAATGGTTTAGGCGCCTTCGGGTTATCCTACGCCATGAACGGAAGTTTTATGTGATGGAGTCCTCACTTCCTGATTCTCCTGCCCCAGGGGCATGTGATGAAGATTTCCTAGTCTATGATCAACATTTGAACGATGCTCTCGACGTTCAATTTTTGATGCTGTCATCTATGTCTAGTGAGCTCATGAAGTCTCATGAAGACATGGATGCCTACAGCATGCTCGAGAACCTCCGTGGTTTATACCAGGAGAGAGCAAGACAGGAAAGGTTTGAGATCTCCAAGGCTCTGTTTCAGAGAAATCTTGGAGAGGGTGCCCCAGCTGGGCCTCATGTAGTCAAGCTCATTGGCTACATTGAGCGCTTGGAGGTTCTAGGGTTTAAACTCCCTGAAGAACTGGGTACCGATCTCATTCTCGCATCACTCCCCCAGAGCTTCTCAAACTTTGTTGTTAATTTCAACATGAACAATATTGAGAAGTCTCTATCTGATCTTCTTATCCTTATTCGCCAAGTGGACAATGACATGAAGCGTGAAAAGCCTTCTGTCCTTATGGTGAATAAAAGGAAAGGGAAGGCGAAGAGCTTTAAGCCCAAAGCTTCTTCAAGGCCTTCCAAGAAAAGGAAGATCAAAGGGGAGGCAAAGGAACAGGATGCTGTTTGTTTCGCATGTGGCATGAAGGGTCACTAGAAGAAAAACTACACCCAGCCAAGGAAGCAAGGGGAACCTTCAGGTGCGTTTGTTATCGAATGCAATCTATCTGTTTCTACTAATTGGGTATTAGATACTGCTTGTGGTGATCACATCTGTATCCAAATACAGGAACCAAGTAGATTCAAAAAGATTGAACGAGGGGAGATAGATCTACGAGCAGCCAATGGAGCCAGACTTGCTGCTGTAGCTGTCGGGGACTACCACCTCACATTGCCTACCGAGATTGTCTTGGTTTTGACAGGATGTTATTATGTACCCTCTGTAACCAAAAACATTATTTCAGTATCCAGATTAGACACTGATGGATTCATATTCAAGTTTGGAAATGAATGTTGCTACTTTTATAAAGATAGCATTTGTTTTGGTAGGGAACATTTATATAACGGCCTTTATGTGTTAGACTACACAAACCAAGTAATGGAAATTGATAACAAAGTTAATTTACATGACTCATACCACACCCAACTTTGGCATCAACGGCTAGGTCATGTAAATGAGAAATGTTTGACAAAATTACATCAAGATGGGTATTTAGATTCTTTCGAACTAAAACCACTTGGTGTATGTCATGCGTGTCTACAAGGCAAAATGACCAAAGCCCCATTTAGTGGGAAAGGTGAAAGAGCTAAAGAGCTTCTAGAATTAGTTCACGTAGATGTGTGTGGACCATTTCCAGTTGAAGCAAGGGGTGGGTTCTCGTACTTCATAACTTTTACTGATGATTTTAGTAGATATGGATATATCTATTTAATGAGGTATAAGTCAGATTCTTTTGATCGGTTCAAAGTATACAAGAATGAAGTTGAGAACTAGCTTGGTAAGAAGATTAAGAAACTCCGCTCAGATAGAGGAGGATAATATCTTAATCAAGACTTCATTGATTTCTTACGGGAGTTTGGGATTCTATCTCAACTCACTCCTCCTTACACACCGCAGTGGAATGGTGTAAGTGAAAGGAGGAACTGCACCCTGTTGGACATGGTGAGATCAATGATGAGTCATGCGAGTCTTCCATTATCCTTTTGGGATATGCATTACAAACAGCAGCACACATACTAAACCAAGTACCAACTAAATCGATAAATGGTATTCCATACGAGTTATGGAATGGACGCAAATCCATGTTATCGAATTTACACATGTGGGGTAGCGAAGCATTTGTTAAGGACTCTTCAGGTAACAAACTTGCACCCCGAGGCACAAAGTGTATCTTTATAGGATATCCCAAGGAAACAAGGGGATATTACCTATACAACCCCTCAAACAAAAGGCTTACAGTGGCAAGACACGCCATATTCCTTGAGAGGGAGCACATCTCCAGAAGAGATAGTGGGAGCGAGATAGAATTCGATGAAGTCGAGGCTCAAGATACACATGAGTTGGTACAAGAACAGATTCCAAAAAGCCCTGTGGAAGAACAATCTGTTCCAGAGACACAAGAACTGCGTAGGAGCACGAGAGAGGTGAGAGAACCAGAACGATATGGTTTTCTTGTCACTGAGGATGGTGAATCATTATTGGTTGACAATGATGATCCTCTTACCTACAAGGAAGCAGTTGAAGGCACAGACGTTTCCAAGTGGAAAGAAGCCATGAATTCTGAAATGGATTCCATGTACCAAAACCAAGTCTGGATTTTGGTAGATCCTCCAGTTGATGTAAAGCCTATTGGTAATAAATGGGTATTCAAGAAGAAACTGGACATGGAGGGGCAAGTCAGCACCTACAAGGCACGACTGGTTGCAAATGGTTTTAGACAACGTCAAGGAATTGACTATGATGAAACCTTTTCACCGGTTGCAATGATGAAGTCTATCATAATCCTATTGGCCATTGCTACTTACCATGACTATGAAATTTGGAAAATGGATGTCAAAACAGCTTTCCTTAACGGGAACCTCCAGGAAGATGTCTACATGACACAACCTGAAGGGTTTGTGACTTAAAAGGATTCCAACAAGGTATGCAAGTTGCGAAAATTCATTTATGGATTAAAGCAAGCATCAAGGTCATGGAACATTCGTTTTGATGAAGCTGTTACAGAATTTGTCTTTGTTAAGAACGAATGTGAGCCTTGTGTCTACAAAAGGTTTAGTGGAAGTGCAGTCGTTTTCCTAATAGTATATGTCGATGACATATTGCTAATTGAAAATGAAGTACCTGTCTTACAGTCAGTTAAGGAATGGTTGAATAAATGCTTCTCCATGAAAGACTTGGGCGAGGCAGCATATATTCTTGGGATCAAGATCCATCGTGATAGATCCAAGAAAATGCTGGGCCTAAGTCAAAGTACATACATTGACAAGATACTGAAGAGATTCAGTATGGAACAGTCCAAGAGGGGATTGTTGCCAGTGTCACATGACATTCATCTTTCCAAGAAAATGTGTCCTCAGACACATGAGGAATGAAAGAGAATGGCAAGGATCCCTTACGCATCCGCGATTGGGTCAGTCATGTATGCTATGCTATGTACGAGGCTAGATGTTGCTTATGCATTAAGTGCGGTAGGCAGATATCAAGCTGATCCAGGAGACCGCCATTGGATGGTAGTCAAGACTATCCTTAAGTATCTGAGGCGTACTAAGGATATGTTCTTGGTTTAAGGAGGAGATGAGGAACTAGTCATCAGAGGACATGCAGATGCTAGTTTCCAGACTGATCAAGATGACATGAAGTCGCAGACTGGATACATCTTTAGTTTGAATGGAGGTGCAGTGAGCTGGAAGAGCTCAAAACAAAGTGTGGTGGCAGATTCTACAGCGGAGTCAGAGTATATCGCAGCTTCTGAGGCAGCTAAAGAAGCAGTATGGATGCGAAGCTTCGTCCAAGAGTTGGATGTTGTATCGAGCAGTAAAGATACTATCACACTCTATTGTGATAATACTGCTGCGGTGGCACTTGCAAAAGAGCCAAGGTCACATCAGCGGACAAAGCACATACTTCGGAAGTATCATCTCTTGAGGGATTTTTCTCAGAGAGGTGAAGTTGCAGTGAGCAGTATTTCCACGGAAGACAACATGGCGAACCCATTGACTAAATCCTTGACTCAGCAGAAACATGATCATCATGTGAGGTCTAGCGGACTAAAATTCGTAGGCAGTTGGCTCTAGTCCAAGTGGGAGTTTGTAAGGGTTGGTGTCCTCAGAACCAACTGTTTTTTACTTTGATTACATAAATGTTCACTTATTATATATTGTTCATTGTTCTGCATGACTATAATATAATAATGTCCTGAAATATTTGTTGCATTAATAAGGTCATAGCAGATCCCCGCTATGATGAGAACCTTGAAATGCTATAACAATATTCTTAAATAAAGTTCGGCGGTTGGATGACATACAATGATAGGACACATAGAATACATACCGTCATGTGCGAGTACTCATAAGAAGACGAGACTCTCTCTCATGGAGTTCGCACTTGGTAATCTCTAAGATGGGAGATTATGAGAACAGACCCGCCAGTAGTAATTCCGCATGTCTTGGTGTCATCAGATATTGCTATCTACGAGCGTGTGTAATGGTCCTTAGACTGGAAGATTATCATTAACTCATGTCATGACTCGCGCACTTAGATTTACTGACGAAAACCGTCACGCAGACAGTTGGCGGGAAGTAGGATACGTTGGGTGCGTCACGAGTGACATGTTGTTAATGGATAAGTCAAGTAAGGATTTGTCCCTTCCATTTATGGAAGTTGATATCTCGGCCCTTTGATTGAAATAGAACTGTCGCATTAAATTCCATGGCCATGGTGTAAACGACGAGTTTATTTCAGGTAGTCAAAGAACGACATATCAAGCATATAGGTTTATGACACTGCCATGAAACCTGCTTGATGAGATATTGAGACAAAGGGATTAAATTACACAGTAAGCGTTCATATGAGGTGATACGTCAATGCGACGTCAACTTCTTTCTCTTGGGTGCCTTGACCCGTTGCTAGACAGTAATCTTGGACTTTAGGCAAGCCCGCCTAATGCCAATGAGAAAGAGGCCTAGAGGGTCACACACTAAGTGTATCCAAGTATCTCAAGTTGAATAAAGATTATTCTCGTACGTGGTTTAATAATTATTCAAGGAAGCCTAAGTTGTTTTAAATGATGGAGGAAAAAGAAAAAAAACAAGTACACGTCGTGTATTATTATTACATGCCGTGTAGTTTTATTTTGGAAAGGAAATGAATAAATGAAAACAAGATATACACGCCGTGTACATTTAATGTACACGCCGTGTAGTTTTCAATGAAAAACAAGTACACGCCGTGTATTTATTAATACACGCCGTGTAGTTTTTTTTAGTTGGGATTTTGAGGATATAATATTGTTTTAAATGATATTTATTATAATCAGCGTGGGCGCATGTCAAGGAATTATTTATTCGACATGGGGTTTTAAATAAAGAGTCAATGAAATAAATAAAACGCGTAACGCGTTTATTTATTGTCATAACTCTATAACCCCACACACCCGATTATAAATATCCTCACAACCCCAACTCTTTTCTGACACAAGAGAATCGTTGTGCACAACGTATCTGGAGAATTATTTCAAGGCCGAAAGAACCTCTTCCTCCAAGAACGCTCTCAAGACCGAGAGAGATCCTCTTCCATCGGATCAAGACAATCTAAGGCGGACAACGCAAGAAAAGGCTTCTCCACGCTAGCACCCAGAGAATCTTTTGGGGACTTCCAGAGATACGAGGTACACATGTGGATCACCGCTAGAGGGAGTCTACACTTGGCTTCTGCGACGCAACGACGGATCACATCGACAACGTGATTGAGAACATCAACGAAGAAAGAACACCCAAAAGGTATTTCTTTATAATTAAATAAATTAATTATAATCAACCTGTAACGATCCTTGTTTGTGGTTCCGGGAAAAACCATCTTCTTTGTCTTTTTCTATGATTCGATCCGTGGAGACTGGCGTTTATTGTCGTATTGATCCCGGATTGATCATTGCTAATGACAAAAAGCCAAGTGGGCACATCCACCCACGTGCTTCCACTGCGCCCGGAACCTTCAGATTGTGTAGGAAACTCTAGTGCCCTAGGATAATGAGGATAGTGGTGAAGATCTTAGAAAGGTGTCTTGTTTCATAAAAAGTGAATATAGAGAAACATTTCCCTTATAGTTTTATAAGGTTGTTTTATGTCCCCATGTGTAAGTGGGAGTATATATTTCTGTATTTTTTCACTAAATCGCCCCAATTTTATGGAGGTTATAATATCATCTAAGTAATCACGGACAAGCTAATGAAGTCTACCAATTTTCTAGAAATTAGGCAGTTGAGTGTTGTAGATAGAAAGGAGGTATGTGGATGAGGTTATGAGACTCCAAAGGTTACCAAAGACTATTGTATCTAATCGGGATATTTATTTTATCTCATTATTCTTGAGAGTATTACACCATGATTTTGGATCCTAGTTACGTCTTATTACTTATTTTAGCCCTTAGATAGATGGGAAGACATAGTCGACCATCCAGATACTAGAATACATGTTTTGGGCTTGTATCTTTGAATTTGGTATATCATGGGTTAACTATCTACATTGGGATGAGTTTTCCTACAATAATAGTGATATCTCATTCATCATCATGAGTTCATTTGAGTTATTTCATTGGTGGTCATGTAATTTTCCATTTTGTTAGAATGAGGTTGTAGAGTTATAATTCCCTAGTCCTAAGGTTTTGAATTTAACAATAGTGTAGATTCAGGTGGTTTGAGAGAGGATGAAGTTAGAATAGGACTTCCAAAAGGCCTATGAAATTTATAGACATAGTTTCTTATAATTTGATGTTGGAGATCATGTGTTCTTGAATGCTTCCCCATGATAGGGGTAGAAAAGGTTTTTTCAAGGGAGTAATCTTTAACTTTGGTTCATTTGGAATTTCAAGGTGTTAGATCACAATAATGATATGTCTTTTCAATTGGTTCTCCCACTATAGATTGACATAGATCACAACATCTTCCACATGCCCCAAAATTTTCATTATATTCATGATGAAGCTCATGTCATTGCTTGGGAATAGTTGGAAATTGAGTATTAGATTTGATTTTTTTAGAATCTAGTTGAGATATAATATCATCATAAGATGTATCTTTAAGGGAGATTCATCCTCTTGGATCACGTTATGTGGAGTCATAGTGGAGTATAGGAGAGTACTTGGAAGTAGGATTCACAAATTCATTCTCAATACCCCATGTTGTTTTTATTGTTCACTTATTATTCTCATATTTAGATTATTTATTTGACCTTATTATTAATATGATATTAACAGCCTCCCTTGGTTGATGATGTTTCCAATATATGTTTTCTATTCCTCCCATGGGTGGTTGTGTTTATTTTATTGTGATATCCTTGAGAGGTTTCCCATAGGTGATAGTTCATACCCCATTTCATTATTATTTTGGGTTTTATTTTGAATATCGAGTTTGAGAATCATTTGATAGGTATCTGATATAATTTCCCCAAATCCTAAAACCTTTCCACTATTATTTACCATGTCCTATAAAAGTCAAGCTGATGTTTTTGATCTTCTTTCTTATAAAATTTCAAAATTTCTTCTCACAATTGAAATTTTTTTATCGCATCCATAGTTTTGTTCTCATTATCATTGTTTTATTATCACATTCATAAGATTCATTCTCATGGTTTCTATTTTATTCTCATGATCATATTTTTTTTCTTATGATACCATAATTCTTCATATAGTTGCAATTTTATTCTCATGGAAATTGTTTTGTTCTCACAGTTGTATTTTTTTTATTATGAACACAATTTGTTTTTCAATATCAAAATTACTTCTCACAATCAATGTTTTACTCTCATGGATACACTTTTTTTCTTATAGTCAGACAATTCCTTCTCATGATCAAACCCTTTGGTTCACTTCAATAGTTTATGAAATTTCTAGTTTTTCAATATACCTAGATTTTCCACAATGATGTGAAAAATGTTTTACCATAAAATAATGAATTCGTGGCCTAAATATATGTAATTAAAATTCTTTTCATGGGGATAAAATATTTTAATTTAATTCCTTAAAACCCATAGTTTAATAAGGATTCAATATGTGTGTTTTAAATGAAATCAAATTAAATGAACAATAAAGAGCAGGGATTACCACCTTAATATTTAGGAATCCATATCTTGAATCATAAAAGTTTTCAACCTTCTCTATTTCAGTCTTGGTTATTTTTTGATTTAGTTTGAACTTGAACCTTATTCTTGATCCTTGAGGAATAGTCTTCTTCCACAGAGAACCATCATGATAATAATTTGATTCAGGTTCAAAAGGTCATTTCCCTCTCTATTTTATATAGTAGTGTGTAAAATTTGAAATTGGAGATTTTTTTCATTCATATCCCCCTTTATCTAAATATATTGAAAGGATAATTAATTCCTTACTGTCAATTTATCAAATTGACGACATAAAATTATTTTCCCCTATTTTTGATGTAACGGGTTGTGAAACATTATATCCAGGTATGGGATACTTGTTCTTTGTTATTTGGTGAATTTGTGTAGTTAGAATGTTTTTTCTAGTGGGTGAGTAATATGGATTAACTAATAAATATAATGCATCATATTAAATTAAAGTGAAATGGAAGGATATGTTCACTTTTGTTGTATCTGGTTTTTATGATATTTTTATTAATAACTCATGACCAACCAGAAAATTATTGTTATATGCTTGTTAAAATTTCTATATATATAGAATAATTATTTTGATTGATTGTTGAACTCACAACTCTTAATTATTTAAGACTGTAGATAAGGATAAAGAACTGATTTGTATGTGAACCTAGAAATCATGTAAAACTTCCCATGTATGATATGATAAGATATTGTAAAATCCATAATTAATTGAAATTTTATAGGATAAGATGCATGAAAATATAGTTTTCCACACTCATAGTGTGTTTGTTGTTAGAAATTTGGTTGTGTGTATTTATGGGGTTTGTATGATGATGGTGGTGATAGGATCAGAAATGGTATGTTTTTTATTGTGAAAGTTTGGTTGTAGATATTTGGTTGTTTGGTAGTAAGATGGTTTTTTAATGTCATATTGTAGTAGTTGTGAAGCGATGGAATACGATGTTTTAATGATAAGAAATGTATACTTTTGTGGGATAGTTTTAATAGAAGTAAAAGAAACTATATGTTGTAACTGATTTAATAATTTATTAATTATGAATAGTGGAAGTTAATGTATGAGTTTGGAAGGTGGGTAAAATAGTAATTAATATGAATAAAATTATGGGATGTGTATTGTTCTATGGATGGGATTCATCTAGTTGGTGTAATTTTGTGGTAGCGTTACTATGGTGTATATGTTAAGGAGATAGTGAAGAAGTTTTGATGTTAACCCCTTGGGTTGTTATTGTGTGTTGTATTGTATATATATGCATATTATTGTATTTTCTTACTACTTGTATATGCACCCCACACACATTTAGATCCATGTACTAACACCAAGGTGTTCTAGGGGTATTTTCCCAGATATTATAATTATAAAAACCTTGTTATTTAGTACACATTAATTCATGATTTATTATATAGGACCACAATTAATACAACTTGAAAGATTGAGAATTATAGTATATTTTGTCATTAGGTACATATCATAACATCATAAACATCGGATACAACAATGTTATTGAAAACTTCTTTAACAATCTTTAAAAATTCCATGGATTTTCAAAACGACACAGGATAACCTAGGGATAAACATAAGAAAGTGGTGAGATATAAATCTGAGTAAGGGAATAAACATGTCATAAGTTAATAAATGTTATGAAATAGGCATTAAAATGGTGAATAAAAAGAGTAGGAACCATACACATGAACAATTATTCATGATATAACAAGATAATCCTAGTATATAAAATGTGTAAACAACATAAAACATTGCATCATAAACATAGGTCCTGGATAAAACCCCAAAATATCCTGTTGGAAAAATTCCCATAAAGGAACCAGGTTCACTCCCTATCCCAACATTACATATCATGATACTAAACATTACCTTCTGTGTTTGATCACTATATAATTTAGGGTGTGCATGTCACTTTCATTTCATTCTCATGCTTAAGTGTGCCACATAGATTATACAACATGGGTTCATTCATATTCATAATTTAATCAAAATAAAGGAGTTTGGAATAAGTAAATTTAATTCCCTAATAAAAAAGTATATTTTCATAAAGTTGAACAGCCTTGATAGTAAATGGGTATGGTATTCACTATACAACTATTTTGGCATGAAAAATCACTGTAAACATTCGACAACTTAAATACATCGCTTAAAAAATAATAAAATATATATAATGAGAGTGAAAGGGGTATATCACCAAATAAAAATAAAATTTATAGTAATAGGGACATGGAAAATAATATCCTAACATTATAAATTTGGAAATAGAAGGCATACGATAATAAATAAACTTGAATAAATAAATGAATCATAATGATATTTTGGCATGGAAAAAGGTAAAAATAAAATAATATGGGAGGATTAATGAGTTTGAAATGGTAAATCATCATTTAAAAATTAAATGGATAGTAAGGGTAATATTTAATAATATATCCCAACATCAGAAAATGGAATTTAATAGACATAACATAAAAGAAGTGTTTGAATGGAAATGAGAACAGGGATATCCATTACTACATTTCAACATAGTTATGACATAGGTAAGGGTCAAAATGAGAGAGTATTAATGATATATCATAAAAATAAAATCAATTTATAGTAATTGAATCTTTATAAATTAAATACAAAACAACAAATTGAAATTAAAAAGACTAATTTCAAAGAAAGTTCTTGAATTGAAATGAGAGGAAGGTTCCCTGCTTGAGTGTGTGACTCAAAATACATTGGAGGGGCCCCTTGAGAGATTTTATGTGCCTTTATAGGACTATAGATATTGTATGGAAGAGTGTTTACGTAATCCAAGGAGTTTTATTGAATCAAAATGTGATTTTTGGTGGGTTTATATAGGAAAACATGGGGATTTTTATATTATTTAGGTTTCGACTCCACATAATTAAATAATCAAAACCACAAACCATCCCAGGGTTTTTAACCATAGTTTTGTCCAAATGGGAGTATTTTCCATTATTTTATAATGAAAATTCCCTGAAATTAATAAAATAATTTCCTTTCTTGAGTGGAGGTCAGTCATTTTCTTAATGAAAAGATTTCAAAACCTTAAAATATATTAATGGTTTTGGAGGATTCATAATGTCTTTATAAAATTAATAAAATAAACTAAAAATATAATTATTTAAATATAAAACATATATTTGGTCAAGGATACTTTTTATAGTATTTGTTAAATCACTTTTGGTAATTTATGGGGTCATAAAACAAAAAGTATATTTATATGATACATAATTTTTTCCCAAAAATTAGACCATTGTAAAAAATTATTAAAAATTGGATATTGGATAATTTATAAGTACTGATTAAAAGAATAATATTCATTTTATCTAAATAATTTTCTAAATATTTGAATATTCACTTTTAAAATAAAGTTGACATTTATTAATAAATTTTAGGTTTTTTACAGTAATAGTTTTTGAACCCCAATAAAAATTACATTTGAATTCTTAAAAATTATATGATCATTTATATTTAATAATCATTATTTAGTAATAATATTTTATTAAAATATTATTTATTTCAAACATCCATTAATTCCTAAAAATAAATTCCTAAATTTTATTTGAATGTTAACCAAAAAAGTAGTTTGTGTTTTATTATATCAAAAATAAAGATCATTTATAAAGTAACAATAATATAATTTAAATATATTCATTATTATATGCTGAATAATGTACATAATAATATTTCTAGGGTCTTGATAAATATCCCCTTAATACATCATCAAACTCCCTCAGAGTATGGTGGGCGATGATTAGAATTTTTTGGGGTGGTTCAACAAACATGTTTGGGGTCATGATCTTGATAAGATTGAACTTATCCCATATTTGGTTTCAATCATTCTTAAGTTATTGGATCTCAAATTTTTCTTGGTTAAGGGAAACTCCAAGTGATTCTATCTCCCTTGTAATCTTTGATAAATGGGCTTCGTAGGGTATGATCTTACTGCTTGAGGACATCACATTCTTTGACTATGTCAATTGGATTTGTTAAAACCCTATATGTATACTAATCATGTGATCATTTGTTTAATAACTATAATATCAATGGTAATGATACTTAACGGTGTTTTACATATAATTGGATATAATGAATCAAAATAAGTTCATGTGTCTCTTATAACCATGTTACATAATAATACATTTAATTAAGTCAGAAGGGGAATTTAATTTATAACAGCTCTGGTCATTACAATCTTCCCCCCTTAAGAAATTTCACCGTTAAAATTTTTATTTACCACACCAAAACAGATGTGGGTAACTATATTTCATTACTTACTCTGGTTCCACATTTCTTCTTTAAACATTTGGTTTCTCCACGACAATTTAACAAGGTTTATTTCATTATTTCATAGAACATTGTCTCTAGAATATAATATTTTCATTGTTTCTCCTCAGACAAGATATGATTCTCCAATGGTACCACCTATTGATTGAGTACCTTTTAGAAGTCTGGTATGTACTTTCTCAATAGTTATACATATAATTTATCATGTACTCGAGATAGGTTAGGTAGGAGTGTTGGTCGGTATGCCACTAATTTGATGTGATCAAGGATCTCAAAGGGGTTGATGTATCTTGTACTATGATTTAACTTATTCTCAAATCTCATCACTTTATTTCATAAAGATATGTAGAGGAATACCATGTATCTAACTTCATTCTCTTATTATCATTAATTATTTTTAGCATAGCTCTTATTTCGACTCTGAGAATCCTTGATGTGTTTTTGAATGTCATTAACCTTTTCCACCATTTACTCGACCATTTCAGGACCTAGCAGTTTTCATTCCCCAAATTCATCCCAACATGAATGTGTTATGGACATCTTCCAATAAAGGACTTCATAGAGATACATTTATATGTTCAAGTTGAAACTATTGTTTTAAGACAACTCACCCATATAAATATTTAGGTCCCATCCCCCTTTGAATTCAATTGGGCATGATCTCAACTTGTTCTTAACTGTCTGGATAGTCCACTTAGATTGGCCATTATTTTGAGGGAGATAATACATTTTGAGGTTCAACATAGTATTTATAACATGTTGGATAATATTCTATAACATAGAGGTTAATCTTGGATCTCGATCGAATACAATAAAAAGTGGTACTTCATGAAGCCTCTCCGCTTCTCTGATGTATATCGTTGAAAGTTTATTGAGTGAGAAATCCCCTAGAATCACAATAAAGTGTATAGTTTTTATAAGACAATTTACCAATACCCATATATAATTATTCCAACTTGATGTCTTTGGAAAACCAATGACAAATTCCATGGTGATTTTTACCATTTCCATGTAGGTATGGGTAATGGTTGCATAATCGCCTTGGCTTTTTGCCTCTCCTCTTTCACTTGCTAACATACATGACATCTTGATGTTTATTTATCAATATCTTTCCTCATATTGTCCCATAAATAGTTATCTTGGAGATCTCAATACATATTTATGATTCCTAGTTAAATAGTGAAAGTCAGACTATGTGCCTCATCCAATAGTTTCTTATTTAACTCAAGATTTTATGGAACACATAGTTTTGACCCATATCTCACAACTCCTTCTTCATTAATATTGAATTTTAAGGATTTCCCTTTCCTTATAGATCCCAATTTATTTTGTATTCCCATATCATCTCTTTCATCATCCTTTAAACTCTCAAGAAGATATGGTTGAGTAGTCATTTGTGAAAGTATTGATGATTTTCCTTTCTTTATGATTCTCATGTCTATAATTTTTAAATATAAGAAGATTGTATCCATACCAATTCTCATTGATGATATAATTGATGGATCTATTCTACTTAGAGATTCTTACACTTTATTCAATTTACTAAGGTGGTAGTGGATTGAGTATTAATATTCCTTAATCAACTAAAACCATATTTAGTGGATCATATTAAGATATTTATCTTTGAATATATACTTGAGGATTTTTCGATCTATATATATTTTACTATTCTCCCAAAATAGATAATTCAACCATATTTTCAAAGTGAAGATCACTACAACTGACTCCAGATCATTCATTGGGTAGTTCTATTCAAGAGCTCTAATCTACCTTGAATCATAGGTTATGATTGTGTCATTTTTCATCAACATATATCCCAATTCCTTATTTGAAGTGTCACTGAATACCAAAAAATATCTCAACTTGCGGGTAATGTGAGAACAAGTGCCGTGAAAAGCCTCTTTTTTAGTTCCTTGAATATCTATTCATGCACTTCATTCAAAGTAAACTTCCCTCCCATCCATGTAAGCTAGTTTCGAGGGTTTTATAATTGTGATAAATTTCTCAAAAATTTATGATAATATATAGAAAATCCAAGGAAACTACAGATATCTATAAAAATGTTCGGCCCATCCATCCTTAATTTTCTTATATCTTTGAAGGGTCTACAAATATCCCATTTCTCTTGATTATATTCCCCAATTATGATACTTCCTTTAACAAAAACTCAAATTTTTTATACAAGGAATAAATCTTCTCCTTTTGCAAGGTCTTTAGCACAGTTCTCATATGCTTCTCATGATCCTCCTTGGTTTTGGAGTTTATTATAATTTCATCTATAAATACTACCATGATTTTTTCAAGGTAATATCTAAATTTTTTTTTCATCTAGTCAATGAATATTTCATTAGCATTAGTGATCCCAAAAGGAATATCTATGTACTTATAGTTCATTACCTCATACAACAAGTTTTCTTAGGAATATCCTCCTTCTCCACTCTAACCTGGTAATGTCTCGACTATAGATCCACCGTGTATTAGTATTATTCTCCATGTAGTTGATTCAAAAAGTCATCAATTAGTGGCATATGATACTTGTTCTTTATTGTTATCTTTTTGAGATCATGATAATCAATGAAATGGTTCATTGAATCATCCTTCTTCTTGATGAAGAGGATTGTTGCACCCCATGGTGAAGCACTTAGGAATATGAAACCATTGTCCAGATTCTCCTGTAGTCATTTGTTCATCTCCTCAAGTTCCAAAACAGCCATTACATATGGATTCTTAGAAAATGGAATCACCCTAGGTAGAATCTTGATTGAAAATTCAAACTCCCAGGTTGGAGGAAGATATGTAAATTTCTTAGTAAACACCTCAACTTATTCCCTCATTATAGAAATGTCTACAAGGATGGTTCATTCCTTAGACTTAATCATTTAAGATAGACAAACTTGACATAGGGAAATTATATCCACACATGATATGTTTTTTCTAAAGAATATTCGTTCTCCTCCTTACACTTGTACATAATAAGTGGTTGATTCACAATTCAGAGAGTTATTTCCTTATCATAGAAATTTATGTTGGAACTATATAGGGAAAGAAAATACATACTCAAAATTTCATTAAATTACACCAAAGGAGTATGAAAAGGTTCATTGGGAAATTTATCCCACAAAATTAAATAGGGGTGGAGTTATATACTTGGGATGAAATAATTGCTCCATTTTCCTTTTTCATAGATATCACTACTTCTATGATTTTTGGTGGCGTTAGTATAGTTTCTACTAAACTTTCATGATATGAAGTAATTAATAGAAATATAATAAAAAATTATTTTTTCTATTATTTAATAAATAACTACCATACATGTTACCACATTGTTTTCAGGATCCACCTTAGTGGTTATGAAGGAAAATTGTCACCCTTTATGTCTTGGAGGTTGTTGGTTGTCTCTGAAAATCCTTAGCTTAGTTCATCGGTTTGAAAAGTGATCTAGATCATTATATTTGAAGCAATGAACATTGAATTGAGTTTTTACTGGAGAATTCATTTCCAATATCACATTAGGGGGTTTCTCCTATTAGAAATCACTATCAATGTTCCCTTCCTTCCCACACATAAAGCATTTTCTCATCCCCCTTAGGTAGTCTCTTGTATTATACCTTTTTTAACTTTGAAAAGTGGGATGATAAAAAGTTATTGTCACCATTATATTAATCAATAAAACCACCAGAATTAAACTCCAATTTCTACTTCGTATCCCCATGATGCCCTTGAGATTTTTTGATCTCTATTTATAATTTGAAAAAAAATCAGATAAATTCCTCATGTCTATCAAATTCACAGATCACCTGGTATTTTTGTATAGTAGGTTTTAGCCCACCAAAGAAGTATTCAACCTTGAATTCAAGGATAATGACAAAGATATAGGTGTATTTTTCATGTATTTTGAAGTTTTATTTGTACGTCTTGATATATTTTTCATCTATTTTCTTGAGGAAATTTAAATATCTTTCCATTTTATGATGGTGAGGGTGTGGAAAATATTTATCAGAAAAAATTCTGAAATTTTTTCTAATATATCCCTTAGATATCTTCCTAAGGATTAATATTATTGAAAAATGTTCACCATTGATCATATTCTTCCTCCATATGATAAACATCCAGTAGAACCTTCTCTTTCTCGAGACATTGAAGGATGGTGAAGATCTTATCAATGGATTTGATCCATTGTTCTGTGATTAAGGGGTCAGATAATCCATTGAAATTCAAATACCTTTTTAGTATAAAATACTCAATTTAATCTTGTTCTCAATTTGGGGGAATTGGGTTCTCATATTAATCTAAATTTCTATTCAGAACCTGATTCAGCTGAGATATTATTATCATAATGTTTGTGATTCCTACTCCCAACAGGTTGGGCACTTAATTGGGGTAGTCATCACATTGTTTGACACATTGATTGTTCACCTGATTCCTCATATTTCCATCCATTAGATAGAATTAAATTAAATTTAGGGGTGATTATTTTAATCTATTAAACATATAAAGGGGAATCCAATGACATTAATGAGAAAAATTATAAAATTTATTTATTTCTTAACTTAAAGCCTTTTGGATTCAATCTATTTTATCTGTGATCTATTTACTAACATATATTATTATGGTCATTTTTATTCCAATAATAATCATTCATAATGATATTATGAATTTACTAAAGCTTATCCCCGGGGAGTTTCAAACCAGGTGTGAAATACACCCCATTATCATATACCAGGTTACACTGAGTCAAGCCCAAGACACCTTGTCGGGGTTTTTACCACTAGGTACATGTGTTCCAGAACCACATCAACTTCTAGTATCTATAAAGGGATTAATTTTCATCATAAACCACTTACTCTATACTTACCAAAATTAAGTGATGTTTTATTTTATTTAACCTTATCCGTAATTCTTTTACTAGAGTTTTCTAGTCTTAATCGCAAAAATAACTTAATGTTTCCTCTGATACCAACTATAACAACCATGTTCTTTATTACACATTAATTCATGGTTTATTACATAAAACTACACTTAATAAAAACCCAAATATTGATAAGTATAGTTTATTTAGGACATAGGTAAATAACATAACATCTTGAACATCAGATACAATGATGTTATTGAAATATTATTTAACATGCTTCTGAAATTCCATATCTTTTTAGAATTACATGGGATAACATGGGGAAAAAAATAAGAAAGGGGTGAGATATAAAGTCTAGTAAGGTAATAATAATGGAATAAGGTGATAAATTTTATAAAATAGGAATATCAATGGGTCATAAACAGGGTATTAATCATATAAATGAATAATGATGCATGATATAACATGATAATCATAACATGGGATATGTAGAAACAACTTAAAACATTTCATCATAAACATAGGTCAAGGTTAAACCGCCAAAACATCCTGGTGGAAAAAGTACCATAAATGAATTGTGTTCACTCCCTGTCCCAACATGATGTATCATTATACTAAACATTACCTAATGTATTGTAGGGCTATATAATTCTGGGTGCACCTGTCTCTTTCATTTCAATATCATGTTTAAGTGTGCCACATAGATCATAAAACATGGGTTAATTCATCATTATAATTTATTCCATGATGAATGAGTGATGAATAAATACATGTGAGTCCCCAGTCAAAAAAATATGTTCATAAAGGTGAACACCCTTGATTGTAAAGGGGTATGGTATTCACTTCACAATTCTTTTGGCATCGAAAATCATAGTGAAATTTCGGTAGCACAACGACATAACATAAAGATTAAAAAAAGTAGGTTAGTGAGATATAAAGGGTTATCTCACCATATTTACATACAATGTGAAGTAATAGGGACATGTAAAATCATATCCCAAAATTATAAACTTGGAAATAGAATTCATAAGGTAATGAAGAAACTTGAATAATGAAAATAATCCTAACTATATTTTGGCATAATAACCAGTGAACATAAAGGATCACGGGAAGATTAATGAGAGAGAAAGGAGGATATAATAAACTATACATTAACTGTATATAAAAGGTAATATATAATAACATAACCCAACATAATAAAATTAAATTTAGTAGACATAACATAAAATAAGTTCTTGAAAGGAAATGAGAAGAGAGAAATCCATTACTAAATTTTGGAAAAGTAACGACTTAGGTAAAGGTAAAAATGGGAGAGTAAAAATTGTATCTTATTAAAATAACATAAGTTTTACAGTGAGGTAAATTTTATAAATGAATTAAAATTTAAAAATTAAAATTTAAAAATACTAATTTCAAAGAGGGTTCTTGAATTGAGAAAAGGAGAAGAAGGTACCTTACTTGAGTGTGTGACTTAAAATTCTTGGGAGGGGATTTTTGAGAGCTTAAAAGAACCTTGGTTGGACTATATATAGTTTATTGATGATTATGGACATTATCCAAGGAGATAGAGTTAAGATAAATGGTAGCATAGGTGATTTTATATTAGAAAAGAGGGGGATTTCTTTATTAGTTAGGTTTTGGACACTACATAATAAAATAACCAAAAAAAGACCATACAATGGTTTGTCCCCATGGTTTCTCAAAAATGGGAGTTATTTCCATTAATTTATAAGTATAAGGTCCTAAATTAATAAAATAATACTTTTTTCTTATGTGAGGTTAGACATACTCTTAAAGAAATTATTTTAAAACTTTGAAATATATTAATGGTTTTTGAGGATTCATAATGGATTTATAAAATTAATAAAATAAATCTAAAATTTCATTATCTTAAATAGGAAACATATATTTTATCATGGATACATTTTATGGTATTTATTACATCACTTTTGGTTTTTTGTGATGTCATAAAACACAAGGCATATTTATATGGTATTTAATTTTTACATAAAAATTTAACACTTAGAAAATTATGAAAAATTAATCATTGGATACTTTTGAAGTTATGACTTCAAAAAAATATTCATTTTATATAAAAAAATTTATAAATATTTTAATTTTCACTTTTAAAATAAAATTTACATTTATTAAGAAATAATGGATTTTTTGAAAATAATATTTTTTGAACCCCTATAAAAATTACATTTGACTTCATAAAAATTATATAATCATTTATGTATAATAAAAATTATTTAATGATAATAATTTATTAAAATATTATTTTTTTAAAATAAATTAATTCTTCAAAATAAATTCCTTAATTGAATTTGAATATTATCCAAAAATGTTGTCTATTTTTTATTGTATCAAAAATAAAAAACATTTATAAAGTAACAATAATTAGAAGAAAATATATTAATTATTCTATAAAAAATAATGTACATTGTAATATTGTTAGTGTATTGAAAAATATCCCTTTAATACAACAACAAACTCCCTAAGAGAGTAATGTGCGTGATGGTGATTATTTTATGGGGTGGTTCGGTGAAAATGGTTTGCGTCGTTATCTCGATGAGCTTGAACTTATCTTGTAAAATATTTTTCTCATGTTTATGTTTTTTTATATCAGCTTGTTCTTGGTCAAGATAGAATCCTAGGGATTTTATCACCCTCATAAGTCTAATAAATGGGCTTCATAGGGTACAATCCAACTGGTTGAATCCATCACTTCATTTTTATGTGTCATTTGGATTTGTTAAAACCCTATATTTATACTAATCATGTTATCACTATTAATTGTATAAATTATAAATGATAATGATACTTAAAGGTATTTTAAATCCAATTGAATATAACAAAAAAATTAAATGTATTTTCTATAAATATATTACATAATAAGACATTTACTTAAATTAAAAGGGGAATTATATTTATAATATCTCGTTTCATTACACTAATGGTGAATAATAGATGGATGATTACACACTATTCTCCTATTTTACATAGAAATTAGTGATAAATATGTATGGTGTTGTAGATACCTTGTAATAATGAGAATATGGTATGTGTCAGGGATCATGCATGATAGAAGGATGTCGCAAGGTTCATGTCCTTCGTGTTCATGATACCTTGTTTCCCTAGTTCATAGTGAGGTTTTGATGTGGATATTGACTAATTCAATCATGAGATATTGGACCTTACAGGAGGCTAGGGTGGGAAGGGATATGTCCTGACCCACATTATAGATGGATGTGGTAGTGGAATGAGTTGTGTATGTGATGAAATTATTTTTAGCATGAGATGTTGGGCCCTATAGGAGGCTAGTGTAGGTAAGGTTATGACCCAACTTGCATTAAAGGTGTCCTAATATATGGTGGTGAGATGGAATGAAGGAATGGGAGTAAAATTTATTTTACATTGGGAAAATTAATTAGTAGCTCAATGGGGTAGAAGATGTGGGGAACCTCTCCCTATATTATCATATTATTATCTAAATAGTTGGTTGGGTTATTTTTATAGTGAGCCATAGTGAGTGGGGATGGATAGTTAGCCAATTTAGGTTCTTGTTGGTTCTGTTATTTGTTCACTGGTGCATTATTATTCTCTTTTTGGATATCTATGGGTGACCTTGGGTGTGATCATATTTATTATACATTTAATAGTCATCAAATATATATATAAATTGCTTTTCAAGTATCCATGAGGGTTGTGGGGATTGAGCATAGCATTACTAGTTAGATATTGGAACTATTGTGGGGTTTCTTCCTTATATTTTCTTTTGGTATTTTTCTTTGGTGACTTTATTAGTATTTATTATTACACACATGTTGGATGATTTGAGAACTTTTATATTATGTGATATAGTTTTTTCGTGTTTTCTATCTTCAATTTCATTACTTTAATATAATGGGAGTAATTCCACCTATTTGAGTGTTCACACCCTCATGGATACTCTCCAATTTGAGGCCTACTATATGTGAGACTTGAGGGTTCATTCCTCTTAAATACTGAACTATGATGGGTACTAGAGGAGTAAGGGGTTCTTGAAAATTTTCACACATTGTATAATCTCTGATAAGTTTTCAAGGAGAAATTGAAGTAATAAATGAATGAGATTATCATTCTATCTTCCTTATTAACCAGTTACTCTAGTTTTTTGAATATTATAAAATGAAAAATATGGAGAAAATAATTCAATATACTTTTTGTAAGTTTCTATAATATGATAAGATCATAAAGGATGATAAATATTTAGTTATTATGGTAAAAAAAATGAAACAAAAGGTTAAATCCCCCATAACTATTTCTAAGTAAATGGAACTTTTACAAGGACTTTCTAAGAAACCAAAGGTAAAAAAGGTATCACATTAAACATGTTACTATTTTTTTCTCATGTGTATGGAAATTCACTGGAATAGAAACTATAATGATTTAATGTATAACAATGAAAACGATTCAACTTCATCTATATTCACGATTGTATATGATATTTCTATATTACTTATTTTGTATTAGATTTAATATGTGTATCACTAATTTGAATCCAAACACAATAACAATTTATGTTTAGAAACATTACAATAAGTAATCTAAATTCTCTAAGTGGTTTAGAAAGGGTGATTCTTACATCAATAATGAGAAGAAGACTTCTGTCTTTCTAAGATGATTGATTATAGATGAACTATTATTTAGTGTTGAACATTACCAAAACATTTATCTCATGATTCCATTGTACACAACAATAAATTTTTTTTTTGTAATAAATGTTGTTTATCGTGTTTCATACCAATCTAATATTTCAATAATACTAGAATCATCAATAATAAATGATGAATATTCAATGTAATACTTATTCATACCTAGTTGTGGAAAGATAATTCTTTCATAGGTAAAACTAAAAGAAGTTGAAATGTATATACTGAGTATAGTGTTTAGACACCTTGGAGCTAAAATCTTTAAGTATTATCTACAAACAAACTTATCAAGTTTTATAAACATGATCCTTTTGAATTAAACGTGAACACAAATCTTCTAGAGATATTTTTCATGACCTCATGAACTATTATATGAAGTATCTAGAGGTTATTTTATATACATAATGATATTCATTTAATAAATTTATGGAATTTAAAATTTTACTAAGGAACATGCTTGGTTAGAGTATATGAGTTATTTCAGGTGCATGATCCAAATAATACCTTAACTAACCATTCATAGAAAATGTAAATATATAGTATAATTATTTCAAAACTAACATTTCCAAATACACATCAGAGTTGTGTTCCTAATTAAAGGTGGTTTGATGATGAGGCTTAGTTGAATTCATTGATTAATAAAATATATAATAGATTTATTACTAAAGTCAAATTTCTTTATTCATATCATTGTTATGATATAAGTAAAAGTATAATCAATAATGAGTCATACATGCATACATTGAACATAAAAATTAATAGTGGATTTATTCCTAAGTTAAAATTTTCTTATACACATCATAGATATTACATAAGTACAGGGAGGATTAATAATAAGTCTTATAAGTCATGAAAATCCTTCTATTATCTTATCAATACAAGCTTTATATATAAATGCATTAACCCATATCTTCAATCCAACTATAATGAAAAATGGATATTGTATGAGTTATAGAATTAGATAAATCCTTTATAAGGTTATGTTAATAAATAAACTCTCATCAAGGAAAACCCAAAAGTAAATCTCCAATAATCATCCTTAATGTTTCTAATAATATTACATAAATGCCTAATAGAGATAAAAATATTATAATGTTAAAGAATATATTTTTATAAGAGGTTGGAAATCACTATTAGAGATAAATGGATAAATATTAGATTGGCTAAAGTCATGGCAGGATATGCATAAATAGTTGGCTTGGGAAAAGGATCCATAAGAGCTTGTGGAAAGCGTACATTCTACAGACACATACTATGTATGAAAGTAAAGACAATAGAGATGGATTTATGGTTATAAATTTAAGATGGAATAAAATTAAATAATAATAATGGGTCTTAATACTATAATAAATAAGTAAATAGAAATAATCTATAATGAACATGTTCATACAAATTCATTTAAATTGATTCCATGTGCCAAAATCATGTCTTTATTTTGGTAGATTCTACAATTGACGTAAAAATATTTTTCAGTTTTCATGAGAAACTATACATGGGTTGTAAAAGAATAGTACCAATTAAGATTTATTGGTTATTCCAAGTCATCATGATTAAATCCATAATAAGTATCCTTTTCATACCAAATTTTTTAGATTTTTAGATTGGGAATTGGTTTTAAAGACCACCTTCATTAAAGGAAACCTTATGGAAGTTTTCTATATGACACAACTATAAAGGTATCATGACACCATTGAATGAAAATACAAAATGAAATCATCATGATCATAGAATATTCATTTGGAATGAAAATTTACCATATTCCTACAAGATTATAGTAGGATATTTATTTTTTTCCAAATACAATATATTTGATAAAATTTGAAAAAAATTTATTTGTCTTCCAATTAGTTAAGAGTAGAGTGAAATAATATCTCTATATATTGAATTAAATTAATAAACCATGTTTTAGGGAACACGATCTACTAAGTTGGATCTAATGGGTTATTTAAATCAAGTCAAAGTACCTATATTGAAAAAGTATTGAAAATTATACTTTAGAATAATTTGAGAGAGAATTATTTCTAATTTCATGAAGAAAAATTCACTCTAAGAATACATGTATAAGACATAGGAGGAGACTATAATGGTAAGTAGAAATCCATATGATTCCACAATGGATAAATCACATATTTTATTCTATATATTAGATATAATATTACCAGCACAAACATTATAATCAGAAAATATTAGATAGATATTGGAGAATTTAATGTAAATCATTCATAGCTCTCTAATAGTCCATGAAAAAGTTACATGGGATATGTACCTAGAACTTTTAGAAGAAAGAAAATATTTTTTAAAAGGGGATAAAACTGGTATTCATATATATTATTTCAATCAATTGTCACATTTAATCTATTATAATGAGAATTTATATATCATTTTAGATAGTGGTATCTATATCTATATATACTGAATAAGTTTCTACTTCAGATATAGGTAATAAAAAAATATGAAACATGCAATGACTTGATTTAGATATTGGAATCATACCAAATGTACTATCCAAGATATGGATATTACGATGGATGATTTTTTTTTCATTTTCCAATATTGATCTTTATGTTACTGTGGTATTACATGAAATTTTATAATAAATGAGACTATAAAAGATTATTAATTTTATCTAAATCAATGATTATTAGATATTAAAGATTTATTAATCTTAAATGTCCCACAATATTTTATCATTCCTAGTATCCCTTAAATGGTATATTTGAAATACTCAGTCACTTGATTATTCAAGATGAAAAAATCCTTAAAACCTCTCTTAATAATCCAATATATAGATACTCTGCTTCCAGGTGAGTTTCAAGGTAGGATTTTGGCTAGAAAACCTCATTAACTCTTGGTTACTTGATCTGATGAGTAGATTCCAATCTTATATAAATTATTAATTTGATTTACTTAGTATTTTTCCTCTATTATTGCATAAATCTAACTTCAGTTACTTATTTTCTTCTAAAAGTAGTTAATTTGACCCAAAACATTCATAATAACATCCCATTAGTAAGAGGATCCCTCAATTGGGGTTGATGAATACCTCAGAAATGTGATTTTTTTCTATCTCATGTAACGAAAGGTGTAACATCCCACCCCTCCTAATTCTCTTGAAAAGATATGGGTGTGTATTTCTAGGCCTTAGGTTACATCCTCAAGACACCAAAGGCTAGAAGTAAATTCCAAGTTCCTCATGAAAATTTTGGATATTCTTTTCCCTTTTAAAATAAAACAACCAAACAATAAAAAATAACCATAAAAACAACTATATGATGCATGATTACAAAAGATATAAGACAATACAATACAAAACCAATATATAATATCAGATTTCAAGAGAAAACAATGTGACATAACCAAAGGAACCAAAAGAAAAAAACCCATAGACACCAACAACTATCCCCCAATATGCACCAAACTCCGAATCAACATTCCCATCCCAAGATATCAAGATGATTCACTAAATGAATGATATTAATTTCCTTTACCTATATCTCACTATATAACATCTAAAAATGCACCATAGTTCTCACAAAGGGGGTGAGTATAAAACTGAGTAGGATTTACCCAACGAATTCAAAACTCATTCCACTAGGATAGAGTGTGTTATCATATTTATATAAAATAGTTTAAACATATTTAAAAATGTTCATATCAAAACATAATAGTTTTACAACCCAAATATTTTTCCATGGAAATAATCCAAACAAGTCTTTAAAAACTTTCAAAAATACATTATCATACAAAATAATTGGTTCCACATTCCCAAAAACCCACACATGAATGATAAGGTGTTTGTTCCATAGTAATTCTTGGGCTCTCATCAATCTTCCAATTCATCACAATGTAACTATTACTATGTTCCCTAATGGCACACAACCCTTCTATAGGTTCATGTCAATGCCAGTGAACCCATTCCAACCATGTATGCCAAATACCATTCCAAAAAATTTAAATATTACATTTATTTTATTTAAATAATTTCTATAATCATTTTTCAATGCACTAAAACAAAACCATAATTTTAAAATCATCATTTTAAAATCATGAACCAAATTCACTTCCATAAAATGAACCAATTTCCATAATTTCATAAAACCATCATGAAAGATGGTTTCTATCAATAATAGCACATCCATTTCACAATAAATTTCATGAAATTAAATAAAATTGATGTTAATATTTAATTTTCTAATTAAGAGGATTTGAGAGAGAATCCACCAAACTCGCAACCATTAGTAAAACCAAAGAATGGCACCAAACTCCAAAAACCCAACTTGAATCACTTAAAACCCACCTTAGATATTGTTTCAATCAATAAAAACAATAATATATCATCATGATTAACATAACACATAATTGATGTATCCCCAAAGTATTATATCAATGATTATAATGGAGGAAAGAAGAATAAATCTAAGGAAAAAGATGAAGAATGAGAACTTATCAGTGAATCCGGGCCTTTAATTCACTTATCTTTTCTAAGGAATCTATCATGAATTGAAATATATTGTTTTTATATACTTGTGAGGGAGAGGAATTTTATATATGGATAGTTTTGGTTGGAAATGAGGGATTAAGGGGCTAAACATTGTTATATACATGATTTTAAGATCTATTTTTTCATGGTAAATGATTATGGCACACAGTTAGGAAACTTGTGCGCTAACCATGCACAAGAATAAACCTCCAAACACACCTGGCAGGGATAGCTCACATGTTTAGAAAAAAAATTCACCAACCATGTTATTACCCTCTATCAATCTTTGGTTTCTTCTGGGTAGAAAAATGGTTTTTCCAAACCATGCTCCTAACTAGGAACCTACCCAGGGTTCATTGTTTCATTTCCACTATTTCATTGAGGTGTTTCACAATTTATAATAGTTTTTCTCAAACCTTACACCTCTATAAAACCCAAAAAACATTACAAAGATCCTATAAACCTCCCAAAATATATCCCAATCACATTACATATTTATAATAGAATACTAAAGGGTCAAGTAACTGAAACAAGGAGTTCTATAGAAGGCATGTGACATAATATTTATTTAAGGTATTTTAATTATTCCTATAGAATGAAAAATATTCTAGTTAACAGTCTTATTATATTTTACTACCCTTATAGTAGAATCATCAATAAATGTTACAGTGTAAATAAAACCACCATGATAATAGATAGGGGAAGTTTACAAAATGTATAAGTAAACTAGTTCCAACATCCGGACTCTGGTATTATGTCCAAATAAGTTGAATGAAGCCCTTATTTGATTCCATAGAACACAATTTTAACATATTTCAATATCTATGTTATCAATATTCAATATTTCATTCATTGTATGAACTTTAATTTTCTTCACACTAAGATTACCGATGTAGTAATTCCTATCTTCTGGAACATTCCAATATATTCTTTATACATTTTAATTCCATAGATGATTCAGTCAGATACAGAGTCCCATCCTTTACTCCTCGTGCAACTAATATAGTTCCTTAAGTGCATTATGGACTCCATTTCATAATGTTTTTCCATAGACTTCCCTATCAAGTAGTTCTATAGAAATGACATTCTTATTTAGCCTTAGGATATTTATTAATCCTTTAAGTCTCAATAACCCATCATTCTTCATATGGACAATTATATCACCATTTTTTATGACATCCAAATATTAATGATCTTCTATGTGAACTTTTAGAAAACATCCAAATAAATAATCAACCATGAATCCACATTATATAGTGAATACAAAGGTTCTCTAGAATCAACCACATATGATTCCATTATAAGATTAACACTAAAAAAAATAAGTCTCTTCCTTCTGTAGTGCCTATGAAATTTGAACTTACAAATGTTTATTAACTTAAAGATATTTTTTCATGACTTCTGTAATTTTTATTGACATTACCTATCTTTAAAAAAACTAAACCACATAAGTCCAAAAACAACTAAATGTCTTTGAACCCATTCTTAAAATTTATAATATAATTGTTTCTTTAGATATCATGTTTAGGGTGACCTTCCTCATCTATAAAAGTTGAGTGCACCACCATACTATGCTTGTAATTACCTCTAATGAAGTTCTTTATTGAGAATAAAATTCCAGAAATCCTCATGTAACAATTTTTAATTTTTATAGGAATTACTAAAAACGTCTTCAATTTCAACTCAATTATCCAAAAGTAATGATAACTGAATTAGCACCCTTATATCTTCCATGAATATTTCCTTAAAAGATTTAGGTTTACATCAAATATTATTAAATCATTCATGTGGTATTAAAATGGTCTTCCTTCCAATATCTTCATACTAAAAAACTACCACATCATAATTGTAGGGTTTATATAAATATCCTCTATAGATTTCATGAGCTTCATTAGAGTCTTATATTCATGGATGTTAAAGTAAACATTCTATTCTAATGACATCCAGACCATCCCAAGTGATTTCTTTTCTAAACATTCATACTCAAACTTATTAATTTTCAATGTATGTGCATTATTTAATAGAATATCTAGGTCCTTTCGAATCATATGATCCTCTATCTTCATTATCAAAAATAAAAAAAATTACTCCTTCTAACTTATCAACCCAGATGTTATGTTCAACTAAATTCATACCTCTTGTATACACTAAACACACTCTATAAATTAAATATCATCAAGGAAATATTGATAGAAAATTGATCTATTAAAGAGTGTGTTTTTGAGTGATCACCATACAACAATATTATATACCACTTATTGGGAAGGGCACCATGAGATCACCCAAACTAGAAACCTCGGTCCATTGAAAGTTAACACACCCGAAGTTCAAAAAAATAGACAAAAAAATATTTAAAACTTCCCTCCCTTGATAATGTATATTAGATTATAGGAAGTATACACACCTAAATAACCTCACAAAATTTAACCATTCACATAACTCAAGTAAACTCCCAAAACTAAAAAGCCTTAAACAAATGTAAATACAACCAATGAAAGAAGAAAATAGAAAGTAAACACCACAAGGGATTTATGTGGTTAAAATAAGTTGTCCTACATCCATTAGTTAAAAAACACTTCTTTTATTATCACTATAAGTATAATAATTAAACATTGAAATAAAAAAATATTAATAGTAATTAATTAGAAAATATTAACACTACATAATTCACTGATGAAAAATATGTGTAGAATCATTTTTCAAATTATAAATCACTGTGCATATTTTGATGTGTAAGATACATTGTTCAAATTGATCCCACTCCCTTTTATAAAAAAATTTCCTATTAATATGACTAACACTAACCAATAATATTCATGTAGATTCCTCCATTTTCAATGGAAAAATTTGAACTCCAATTTTCCTTTGCCATTCGGCCATTGGATCTGGTGAATAGCTATGTGTTTATCTTCCAAAAACTTTTTCATTGCCAAAATTTTGGTTCTACATAGTTTTTTTGGAATGCAGGACCCATACACACTACAAAAGAGCAGCCCCAGAAGAGGATTCAGAGCAGGCGCACTCACCAGAGCAGAGCCAAATGGATTTTCAGAATGAGAGGGTATGGCTATGCCATCGGTACCATCCTATGCTTGCAAGGGAAGCCTAGCCAGATGGTCATGAAAAGGTGGAGATATACTATCAAGTTGCAGATGCTAAGTAGGGTAAATTCCTTATAGATAGTCTGGTTGAATCCCCTGAGACCTTCAGGTTATGTTATCTCCTAAGCCAAAGGGAGATGTAATCTTTGAGCCTGCGGGCCTTGTAAGGGTTCCCCCTCATCCCCTGAAAGGGGGGTTATCAAAAATCAATAAAAATGAAGTCCTTCGGTCCATTCATGAAATGTCTCATATGGTTCATAATAACACTTTTTAAATAATTAAATTCATTTATTAGATAAGATAAATGAGATCTATACACATCCTTTATTAAAATATATATATATGAGGTTGATATATTTCTTTATATGAAAATATAATATTAAATAACTATTTGTTTTATCATATCAATAAAAACCAAAATATCCATAAATTTTTTACTTAATTTTAATCCCCTATATAATTATAAAATTTTTAGAGTGTACATTTGGTTTCACATACCCTTAAAAACAAAGTAAATTGTCTCTATAACACATGTACTTAACATAGACATTACCTTGAGTTTCCCAAACTTCTTTAAGAATCCAAGGCAATTACATCATATGGAATCATAAACCTCCCTTCATAATTTTAGCTTTAGGATTAAATAAACTTGACAATATAATATGAAGAAACATTTCAGGAATCTACATCAACCATTTCTTATTTTGTTTAGAGTTTTTACCCACTTGTACTAATGATGTACCATAAAAACATGAACACATCATGCCCAATTTCATATTGATGGAACATTTAAATCAATGAATATAGCGTTAATTCAATATCCAAAACAATAAAAAGTAAAACCATGATTGAGTAAACTTTTCTTCTCATAAGTATCTATATTTGCCTATTGAACAACCATAGAAAAAATAGATACTCAGGAAGGGCTTATCTAACACATCACTTAAGTGATTTTTTTAGGTTTTTCACAAGTCTAATTTTTTTTATTGAATTGTAAATATTATTTCCTTATGATTAATCTCAAACTAATTTCAAATTATTTTAATGTCATTTATCTAAAAAATAGCTTTTATTATGTGAGTATCATGTTTTACATTAATTTAATATGGAATCATATAAAATGTTTTTTAATTGTAATGATGACCCCTTTTAAATTTATCATATATATCACTGGTAAAATATCTATATTTCACAATTAAAATGGCCCTACATTTTCATGAGCCTCTCTACAAAGAAATGTAGATATTCCATTATGTCAATCATATTGTATATGAATCTGAATGGTTGAGTGGACAATATTTTATCCAATCCATCATATGGATAAACACAACATCATTCCTCTAGTATCCTTTTAAATGGTTTCCCAACTAAGTGTATCCCAAATGAAACACTAATAACAAGGAATATAAATCTTAGGGTCACCTTATTTCTTTCTTTTTCATCACAAGATTTTCCAGTGAACAACCCACTTTGGCATGAACCTACCCAACTGGATGATTGAGGTCCAAACAAATTGTTCACTTTAAAATAAATCTAAAAATTAGTATTTGAAGGGGACATAATCTATCCAAATTATTTCATGTATTGTATTTATGTATACACAATTTTAATTATTTGGTTTCAAATATTATTTATTCCACCAAATAAATATATTCAAACTATATTGATGTGTAATTCATTACACAACTCATAGCTTGAGTTACTAAATCAAATTAAAATTAAAATATATTCATACATATCTAAATGTATCATTCACATAAAATACATTCCGGAAAAGTCTTATAATTATTTAAAACCAATTTTCCCCACAAGAGTAATCACTATGTAATGGATAACCAGTACCTTATTTTCTAGATAAGGCATAAGATTCCAAACCTATGAGTAGTCTGACCCAAATTCCCTTTACACAAAGATAATTTACTAAAGATATATATAAATCCCACCAAAACATTAACACCTAATATGTATAAACTATAATTAACCTTTAAATTAAATCTCATAACATAATATAAGCCGAAGTCAAGGTTAAATAGAACTCAATCCATTATCATATATAGCATGTAATTTTTAATATGGTTATATAAAAATTTATAGAAGTAGTTTAGCTCATTAAACTAAAAAATATATGTATTAATAATATAACAATTTGTATCTAGGAATAATAAAAAAGAGAATAATATATATATATATATATATATATTTAAATATAATATAAAACAATTATAAAAAATCCATAAATAAACCAATTATAAACATTTTCTAATTTGGTCAAGCATTATTGACATTAAATAATTAAATAAACATAAAAAAAATTTAAATTTATTTCTTCAATATAAACTTCTTCATATAATTCATTGTATGGAATTTAATTTAAATAAATGATATTAAATAAAACATAAACATTTTATATTTCAAGTCTATTATGTTCAAAATTTATATAATCTAAATATTACATATTTAATTTTATTTAAACCTTGATTAAATAAATTATCAAAACTCATTTTGATATGGATCAAATAAATTTTTAAATAAAACACTTTTAATTTGAACAATTCAAATTAAATGAACCATTAAAAATATTAAATCTAAAATCTTTTTATATTTTATAATTTATGAGAATTTTATAAATTATGCTCATAATTTCAATATAAACATTTTATATCCAAAATAAAATCCATGTAATATAATTTGAAAAATATATTTTAATATTAATAATTTATTTTTAGGGATATTTAAATAATAAATATTTCATAAACATATAATTATTAATCATAAAAAAATATTATAACTAAATAATTTATAAACATTTTAAAAAAATTATAAATATCCCAAAATAACCTTTTTTTATTTATAAAAAAATTATAAGCAATTCTATTCTATTTTTAAATGAAATTTAGAAGAAAAAAATCTAGTTTCTTAGCCTATATCTTATTTAATGATTTAAGTCGCATTTCCTTTAGGAATTATTTATTATAAGAAATGATTTATAATATGGTGTGAGTATATAAAAACAATTCAATGAAGTTTTTTTTGCCTAAAAAATTGATATCACGGATTGTAGTTTATGATATACCCTGGCATAATAATAATCCTACACTTTGTGACCAGTGTAGTATTAACAGTGTGTTCCTAGAGATCGAGTTTATGATATACAGCTATGTAAGGGTAATACCATGTGGCCAGTATTTGTGTAATAGTAACACCGTAGCTCTATATTTCATAAATTTTGATATATCATTGAGACATTAAACCACTCATTTTGTGGAAAGTCTGAGATTAACTTTATCATATAATAATGTTGTCATATTGGATATGTCACAACCTAATATTAAAATTGTGTTTTATATGAATTTTATAATATTATACATATCATATTTATGAAAAAACACTTTTTTTTCAACCGTGGATCAACACTTTCTTATTATATGATCCTTATGTTATAAATTGTGACATATAAAAATCCCAAGGTATTGAACCATATCACTGGATACAGTATCACATATTGTCAGAAAAACTACAATTCAATATTTTGATTGTATATTATGATACTAATACTGATATGAATTATTAAATATAATTTCATTATTTTAAAATATAATTTTGTAAATCAAATCAAATAGTTAAACATTGATACCATTGAAATGTTTTTTAGGATTAAATAACACTTTTTTAACAAAGTGAATGTAATTAAAAAAATATACCCGAATATCTAGAATGTTAGAAACTAAAAATGTGATATATATAAATTGAAGAATATTTTAGGTACCTCTAACTATAGAGTAACTATTTCGATCTCCAATTATATTGGTTGATGAAAATCACTAAAATGTGGCTAAAGTGTTACCTCCTCTATTATGTATCCATGGATTGAAACCAAGTCACCAATCACATGGGAATGACCCTCTCATATCTCACAAAATTATGGTGAATCTCAAGGTAAATATAAAAGGATGAAGTGGGATAGAAGAAAAAAATCAGTCAAAGAAACATGCTAAACTAAAAGTCTTCAGCCTCCTGGCCATCCATGATGTGTCCTTAATTCCTAACGACATACAAATTTTAATTTTTATATTTTTCTAAAACTAGAACTAACCATAAAATAATAGTATAGAGAAAGTGTGAGGTCAATCCCATGAGTAAATAAGAATTGTAACACCCCATGATTTCATAGTACGTTATTTCTTCAAAGCAATTCAATAACTTGCACTACACGTAACACTGAGTTAAAGCGCATTAAGACTTACCAAACTAGATGTTCAAAAGAGGTTATGAATACTATTAACTAAATTTTGAACATTATAAAATACTTATAATTTTAGAATCCATATTATGAGTTTCTTAGACATAATGAAAAAACAAATTCATTTTTTTTCAGATAAAAGAAGTATTTTAAAAAAAATGCAATTTTACCACCTTTTAATGATGAACCCTTTTTAAATCCAACATTTGAAACTTTTATAAATTAAATTTGACGAAATAATCTTCTTCTTTAGAATAGGGATATAATAATTTAGTTTCAATAATTTTTTGGTGTTTTTCTGATAACTATTATATTTGGGTGAATAGTGAAAAATACTATATTTTAACTGAAAAAATATTTTTTAATCCAAATAGTTTGTAGTGTTAAATTATAAATTTTAATGATTTGGGAGTATAAATAGATTATATTTTCACCATTTAATCCAATGTTATTCATTAGTAATAATTTCACTTTGAAATTGAACATAAAAAAGTATCAATCTTTTGTTCGTTATTATTTATTAAAAACATGCTTTTTCGTTTTTACCATGGGAATTAATTTTAAATTAATAAATGAAAATTTTATTTTTTGAATTTGGTAAAATAAACTAAATTTGTTAATTCAGAGTATCAAAATTAGCTTAGGGTGAAATTTTGGTATTTTTCTAAAATCTTTTAATTTTTGACAATTAGTGAAAAACATTGATTTATTGGTTAAAACCGACTTCTTATTTAAATAATTATTTATTTTATTTAAAATTATTTTAGGTAAAAATAGATACATAACACCTATATAAGTTCAATTTTATTCATCAGAGTCAGTTTATAATAATTTTAGATATATAAAAATTTTATTGAACTTTTTACCGTCTTTTAGCCACCTCCTATAAGCATTTAAAAATTTACATAAAATATAATTTTACTGCTTCTGTGAGTTGAATTTAAAAATTCAAAGAGACATGGTTGATATCAGTAAGTAAAATTTGGTTCAATAAGATGAAAATAATTTTCGGTGAATAGTAACCTTTTACTTTTATTTACCACGGTTAAAAGTAAATAGGGTAATTAAGGGTAAAGAATATATTATTATTACCCTAACACATGTACTAATTATATTGGATTAGTTTAATTAGATAAAAACAACCTTAGGAATAAAATATGATCCTTCAGGTCCACTTGGATTAGATTATGACATTTATTATTATTTAATTCAAAGAAGAGTTAAAAGTGTTGAATTCAAAGTTTAATAGATAAATAATTTTTTATATATGGTTACACATAATATAAATTCAAATATAAATATTAATTAGAAATATAAAAATATTTCCTAAAAAAATTTATTTTATTTATATTTTTTAGACACTAAATAATTTAATTTATTTATGGCACAATGATGATGCAGTAATTACCCAATTAATGAAATATTAAAATAATTGATATTAGAAATATCAAAATAAATGTAATTTGAGACTTTTTATAAATTTAACTAATTTTATATGTTTATATGACATGTTAGGGTTGGTTAGATGAATTTTTTTTGAAGTAATAATGTTGTTATAAATTTAGCAAAAACAAAATACCAAATAGTGTCAAAATTGACATAAAAGAGTTTTTAAAACAAATATTATATTATTAATTGATATTCTATTCTTAAAAATATAAGGATTCGCAAAAAGACCTATATAATGATATTTGTATCATTAATGAACCACTTGGGGTTCTATTGGAGGTATATAGTAAGTTTATTAACTATATAATATAAAAATACAAAGAGATGTGGTAAATGTCAAACTATTTAACAAAGAGTTAAATCTAAAAGATAAAGTTACTATAGTGACCCAAAGATGTCTAAAACCTATTGGTTGAGTGTTGTTATACCCATACCCACCTTATACTTTAAATAATTTTTTTTGAGCCATTAGAAACTGAAAAGGATTTTATTATAAAATAATATTTCAAGCTCTTCCTATGGTTCCCCTCACCACTCTTATAAAAGGACACTCCCCCTTTCCTCAAATTCACACCATCAAAGCCATTTGGCTCAGCCAACCCCTACGTAAATACCCTCTCAATTGTCTTCCCTTCATCCTAGAGGCCTTACTTTATTCATAAAGGCAACCTAAGGAGCCCTTTGGATAAAATCAAAAGGAAGAACTCGAAGAATGGGTAAATATTTCATCACCTCTTTCTAGTTCCTTTCTTCTTCAACTTCCTCTTTATTTGTTGTTTCCATTATAAAATAATAACTCTAGTATCTTCTATATACTGTTATGTTATTATATATATGGTACAATATTATTCATTATTCTATCCATCCTTTGAATGACATGTCATCATACATTTATACGTACGGCTTACCGTCTCCATGTCGTGGTGTAATTGTTATTCAATACATTATTATTTTGATGGGTATAATTATGATGTTTAATTGATGTAAATAATAAATATAACATGATAATGATTCTTTATATATGATATAACATCCAATTATATATTATTTTAATATCAAAAGAATGATATTGTCGCTCATGCGTACGTACGGATTACCGTCTCCACGAACGCGATGAGATTCATTCCCCATCATATCCATTCAAGAATAATTTTCATTAGATGATTAAAGATAATTTTTAAAGAAATAATATAATTCTGAATATTAAAAAAATACATCCTATCCATAACAAATATTACTTACGTAACAAAGTATATAAAGGAACATGAATCAGTTAACACCCGAAATAACGATAATACTAAGATATTATTAACAAAGCAATGTTAAAAGATCATATATGATATCATATTAATGTATATGATTATTGTATAATTTAATAAAAATTATTTCACCATTATATAGTAGTTTAACCTACCCTCGACCAAGGAAAATTAAAATTTAAGGGATAATTTCCCAATCTCTTCATTATCCGAGTTGTTTATATGTAATTATCTGTTGGGACCTCTTTATCATCCACATCCATGTTGCCTAAAAATTTATTTCAAAACATTATTACTATTTTATAGACTATGGGGTAAATTCATTTATACCATTTTTTACTTTTATAAGATGTTTATAAATTAATCTTTCCATCATTTTCCAAACAAGGTACATTATGTCCTTCTCGACAAAATTAAGGTAAGAATGTTTTTTTAACATATACAGCGGGTGTGGCTATTTTCCTCTGTTATAACATCTTCGAAGCTTCCCATACAAGATTATAAGAATTTTTTCAAATATAAATGTTTTCTTTTATAATTACGTGAATTTTAAATGATTTCAAAATAGAAAGAGATATTTCTCTAAAAATGTTTTGATTTCATCTTTGTCAATATCCAATGATGGATTTTAAGTTTTTTTGTAGCTGATTTATTATGATACAAAACATCCATATTGTATTGAAGGTTTTGGGATATGTTTGAATATGTATGTGTTATTTCATACCATTAATGGTTTATGGATAAAGTATTGAAATTTGGTATGCCAGTTTTAATACGAATGTTAATGTTATGTTTAACCCATTTCATATAAGGAATGCATTGGACTTAATAAGTAGCGGGTGGAGCCCACTATATCTCCTAGATGCATCAGTAGGTCTCATGAGACAAACTAGTCTCTTGGTATAAGGCCTTGACAAAATCTAATTTGTAGTCTTGGAACAAAGCCTTGACTATGTGGTTATGAAAGTTTGGCATTAAGCATTCCATCATCATGAAAGTGGCTATTGATATTTCATGTGATTATTTGACTAGTAGAATATCCTTTTAAGTAAGTAAATGGTATTATTTTGATTTATAATTTCCATATTATGATAAATTTTATATTGAAAATGCTTTTGTTTTAGTTCTATATATTTCCTTAAATGTTTATGCTTATTTATGAATGTTTCTTCTATATTGTTATCCTTACTGAGCATTTGAGTTCACCCATTTCTCTGTTTTATTTTTCCCATGATGCGAAAAAGTATATTATGAATGATGTGTAGGGTTATTCTATGGGATCTCAGTGTTGTCTATGGAAACAATGTTGTTGTAGTTTTCCATTTTATGACGTAATTTACACCTTATGAATGTATCTCGTACATCCAAGGCTACTAAACTAATCGGTCTTTCGAGACTTGATCTTTTGTGATCATTCCAATGTGATGTAATAATGCACTAACTTTGGGAAACTAGGGTCAGGGCATTACAGTTGGTATCAGATAAAGTTTAGTACAAACCTTGGAATCTAGATTTAGAAACACTCTGATTAGAGCACATTACCCTAAAATAGACTTTGATGATTAGTATGAAATAACTTCCTAGGATTTTGGAATTATAGAGATTTTGTGAGTTTTCCAAGAAATACATCCCTGTCTAGATACAAGCAGGTATAGGCGACTCTAGCATAGATGTACCTAGGGGTAAAACTTGGAAACACCGCTTTGAGCTAGACTTGAATGTGAACTGGTGCACAACAACGGGCCTTACTGCACTCTTGGTTACGACACTCCCATGGGATATTCTAAGGATAATTCTCATTTTCTTTACAAACCATTATGAAGCATTTATGAGTATATAATTACTCAAAGAAAACATTTTTATGATTATGGATTATATCTATAAACTGTTCAATTTATGTTAAGTGTTTTACAGGTTTGGAATTATGTATTACGATTCATAAATTAATCTAGTTTATGGAATTGTTTATAAATGGTTCCTAGTGGAAGGAATTGAAACCGTATCAATGCAAGAACTCCATGTAGGTATTTTCCTCTTACTTAGGATAATTATAGTGGAGCTGGTGATGCAACTGGTGCTAATCCTCTAATCACCATAATGGGAAAACTCACTCAGGTAATTAATAATAACCTTACCTGTATGGAGCACCCTAATCCACAACGTGGAGAAAGAATGTTAGATTGATTCATGAGGAAAAAACCACTAACATTAAATAGAAGTACAAATCCATTAGTTTCTGAGCAAAGGATAAATTCCTTAGAGAAAATATTTCAAACCTGGGGGAGTATGGAAAGGGAAAAAGTTGTCATGGCAGTTTACCTCCTCACTAGAGATGATGATCAATGGTGGTCATTGATTTAAAACAAAAAGGTAGATGAGGAAGAATCAAATATGGAATGGAGGGAGTTTAAAGATATTTTCTTAGAAAAATACTTTCCTCAGGACCATCGAGTGGATATGGAAATACAATTTCTGAGTCTAAGGCAAAAGGAGGATGAGAATGTCACAATGTATGAAGCTAACTTTACAAGGTTAGTGAGGCATGCTGCAAATTATATACATAACCCAAGAAGTAAGATTGATCGTTTCTTTGATGGGTTAAATCCATTTATTCGTCAAGCATTAGTCTCAAAATCCTTCTCTTCGTATGAAGATATTGTCTCATGTCCTATCAAGACAGAAAAGTAATTCTCTATGTCTTACGAATTTAAAGCAGTGACAGAGAAGAATAGATCTGCTGAACACTCTCGAAATAGAAATAAGGGGAATAAGGGAAATGTTGAATATCCATCCTGCAGTAAATTTGGGAAGAAACACCCTGGTACTTTCCTGAAGAGAATGGGAATTTATTATAAGTGTGGAGAAAAAGGACACCAAGTACATGATTGCAAGGGTAAGAAAAATGTTTCAAACGTACAATGCTCCATCTGCAAGGAGTTGGGACACTACGTGAAACAATTTCCAAATAATCCGAGTATACCCCAAATGTTGCTATTAGATAATAATAAAGTTATGATACTACCAAATATGATGAATAATTATTAGATTTCTTATGTTGTTATTAAAGTATTGTGTCATTTTAGTATTGTATTAATGATGTACATGTTATAAGAATTATATAGTATATAAGTATTGTACTACAGTACTATTTCATTAAGGACTTGAGATTGCGTAGAACCAAGAAAAATGACTCAATAGCAGGTTAAATTTTTCGAAAATATATGGTTGAGATAAAGATAAACCATAATATGGTTCTGATACCGAGATAGTGATTTTGGAATAATACATGATTGAATTGGATAAATTATATTGGATATTATTGACTACATTGAAACAGATTAATGATTTGTATATTCTATCATTGTTGGAGTTTACAACATTTTTGGATAAAAGGAGTATATCCAGTATTTTATAAGGAATAAGGGAGCATGAATGTAATCAATAAGGTTTTATGGTAATTCAAGATGTTGCAATGTTTTAAAACAATACACTATGAAGGTGTTCACATGTTATTACGTGGAAAAAAGGATCTTCATTGTGTTTACCTTCCTTATAATTTTTGGACTGTGAGTATGGACAGAAGTATTTTGGATAAGTCTAGTTTGAGATTATTTTTGGATTTCCATAAAAAGGATAACTCGGAGGTCGAGCGCCAACTCGTCATGTCCGGCAAGGCCATGAGACTTAAACCTGCAACTGAAGGGCGACAGGGTTTTATCTCCTACCACTATCCCACATGATGCCCTGGATTGAAAAATGTATTTTTCTTAAAAGTTATAGTATATTAATTATAAATTAATTTTTTTGTAACCCTATACGAATAGGATAAATATAATATTTTTTAAGTTATATTATCTTTTAGAGTGAAAGATGAGTTTGTGGTAGAAATTATTTAACGGATGGAAATCTACTTATCAAGTATATATATATTTTTCATCTCTTATTATATGAATAAATTAATTCTTAAACTTTAGGTAAGGTATATTAAAACTAAAAATATTTTATCGTAATACCTTATGAATTATTGAACCGATGATCTTTTAAATCATCATAGATTGATGGCTTTGAGGCCCTCAATTATACAATTGTTTGTGATTGGTGACCTCAATTACTCCTTATAAATATTTATTTTTTTCCACCAATTTTGTGTCTCTAATTTCCACCAATGTTCTCCTAATCGAGATCATAATTTGGTGGTGACCTTTTCATTCCCCTTTTCCTCTTATTAAAACAAAATTTTATTAACCCAATTTCCGATGTGGGTTTTCCCACAAAGGTATTTTCTATTTTAAACCTTTTATTTTCGAAGAACAATTTAAAATTTCGAGGACGCAATTTATTGAATGTGGGAAGAATGTGACATCCTAAGATTTCATATTACATTATTTCTTCAAAGTAATTCAATAACTTGCACTACACGCAACACCGAGTTCAAGCGCACCATGACTTACCAAACTAGACGTTCAAAAGATGTTTTGAATAGTATTAACTACATTTTGATCTTTATATAATATTTATAATTTTAGAATCCATATTATCAGTTTCTTAGACATAATGAAAAAACAAATTCATTTTTTTCAGATAAAAGAAGTATTTTTAAAAAAATGCTATTTTACCACCTTTTAATAGAGAACCCTTTTTAAATCCAATATTTGAAACTTTTATATATTCAATTTGACAAAATAAAATTCTTCTTTATAACTGGGACAAATTATTTAGTTTCAATAAATATTTGGTGTTTTTTTGATAACTTTCATATTTGGGTGAATAGTGAAAAATACTGTATTTTAACTGAAAAAAAATTTTAAATCCAAATAATTTTTTGTGTAAAATTATAAAATTTAATTATTTCTAAGTATAAATAGATTATATTTTTACCATTTAATCCAATTTTATTCATTGGAAATAATTTCACTTTGAAATTGAACATAAACAAGTATTAATCTTTTGTTTGTTATTATTTCTTAAAAACACGCTTTTTGGTTTTGACCATAGGAATTGATTTGAAATTAATATATGAAACTTATATGTTTTGAATTTGGTAAAATAGACTAAATTTTTGAATTCATAATATCAAAATTGGCTTAGGGTGAAATTTTGGTATTTTTCTAAAAACATTCAATTTTTATGGAATAGTGAAAAACATTAAGTTATTGGTTAAAACCGACTTTTTATTTAAATAATTATTTATTTTATTTAAATTTATTTTAGGTCAAAATAGATACATAATACCTATATATGTTCAATGTAACTAATTGGAGTTAGTTTATAATAATTATATATATAGATAAATTTTATTGAACTTTTTACCGTCTTTCACCCACCTCCTAGGAGCATTTACAAATTTACATAAAACTGAATTTTACCAATTCTGTGACTTGAATTTCAAAATTCTGAGAGACACAGATGAAATCTGTAAGTAAAATTTGGTTCAATAAGAAGAAATTAATTTTTGGTGGATAGTAACTTTTTACTTTTATTTACCACATTTAAAAGTAAATAGTGTAATTAAGGGTAAAAATGATATTATTATGACCTAACACATGTCCTAATTCTATTGGATAAGTGTAATTAAACCAAAAAGAACCTTACTAATAAAATATGATCCGTTAGTTCCACTTGTATTAGATTAGGACATTTATTATTATTTAATTCATAGAAGAGTTAAAAGTGTTAAATTCAATGTTTAATAAATAAAAAATTTTTTATATAGGGTTACACATGAGATAAATTCGACTATAAAGATTAATTAGAAATATAAAAAGATATCCTACATAATGGTATTTTATTTATATTTTTTGACATTAATAAATTAAATTTATTTATGACACAATGGTGATGCAGTAATTACCTAATTAAGGAAATATTAAAATAATTGATATTATAAATATTCAAATAAATTTAATTTGAGACTTTTTATGAATTACACTAATCTTTTAGGTTGATATGAAATGTTAGTATTAGTTAGATGAATTGTTTTTGAAGTGATAATGTTGTTATGAATTTAGAAAAAACAAAATACCAAAGAGTCAAAATTGACATAAAAGAGTTTTTTAAACCAATATTATATTATTAATTAATATTATATTTCCCAAAAATCTAAGGTTCATCCAAAAGACTTATATAATGATAGGTGTATCATTAATGAACCATTTTTGGTTCTCTTGGAAGTATATAGTAAGTTTATTAACCATATAATATAAAAATACAAAAAGACATGGTAAATGTCAAACTATTTAACTAAGAGTTAAATCTAAAAGATAAAGTTAATATAGGAACCCAAACCTATATAAAACCTATTGGTTGAGTGGTTTTAGACCCATATTCCCCTTATCCTTTAAATAAATCATTTTGGATCCATTAGAAACCGAAAAGGAATTTATTATAAAATAATATTTCTAGCTTTTCCTAAGGTGCCCCTCACCCCTCTTATAAAAGGTCACTCCCCCTTCCATCAAATTCACACCTTCAAAGCCATTTGGCTCGGCCAACCCCTGCATAAATACCCTCTCAATAGTCCTCCATTAATCCTCGAGGCCTTACTTTATTCATAAAGAAAACCTATGGAGCCCTTTGGATCAAATCAAAAGTAAGAACTTGAAGAAGGGGTAAATATTTTATCACCTCTTTCAAGTTCCTTTCTTCTTCAACTTCCCCTTTCATTGTTGTTTCAATTATAAAATAATAACTACAATATCTTCTATATACTGTGATGTTATTATAAATATGTTGCAACCATATTCATTATTCTATCCATCCTTTTAATGACATGTCACCATACATGTGTACGTACGGCTTACCGTCTCCACATTGTGGTGTAATTTTTATTCAACACATTATTATTTGGATGGGTATAATAATGACGTGTAATTGATATAAATAATAAATATAACATGATAATGATTCTGTCGATATGATATACCATCAAATTATATATTATTTTAATATCAAAAAATGATATTTTCGCTCGTGCGTATGTACGGATTACCGTCTCCACGAACGCGATGAGATTCATTCCCCATCATATCCATTCAAGACTAATTTTCATTAGATGAATAAAAATAATGTTTAAATACTTAATACCATTATGAATATTAATAACATACATCCTATCCATAACAAATATTACTTATGTAACAAATCATATAAAGGAAAACGAATTAGTTAACACCCGAAATGATGATAATACTAAGATATTATTAACAAAGCAATGATAAAAGATCATATATGATATCATATTAAGGTATATGATTTTTTTATAATTTAATAAAAATTATTTCACCATTATACAGGAGGTTAACCTACCCTCAACCAAGGAAAAGTTCAAGGTAAGGGTTAATTTCACAATCTATTCATTATCTGAGGTTGTTTATATGTAATTATCTACTGGGACCTCTTTATCATCCACATCCATGTTTCTTAAAAATGTATTTCAAAACAATATTTATATTTTATAGACTATGGGTTAAAGTAATTTATAACCTTATTTTACTTTTATAAGATTTTTATAAAGGAATATTTCCATAATCTTCCAAACAAGGTACTTTATGACCTTTTCGACAAAATTAAGGTAAGAATGTTGTTTTTTAACTTATACAACGGGTGCACCTATTTTATGCCGTTATAACATCATCGAATCTTCCCCTACAAGATTATAAAACCATTTTCAAATATAAATGTTTTCTTTTATAATTACATTAATTTTATATGATTTTAAAATAAAATGATTCATTTCTCTAAAAGGGTTTTGATTTCATCTATGAGAACATCCTTTGATTGATTTTAAGTTTGTTTGAAGTTGATTTATTAAGATACAAAACTTACATATTGTATTGAAGGTTTTGTGATATGTTTGAATATGGATGTTTTATTTAATACCATTAATGTTTTATGTATAAAGTATTGACATTTCTTATTCCATGTTTAATACCAATGTTTATGTTATGTTTAAACAATTTAATATGAGGAATTCATTGGACTTAGTAAGTGACGAATGGAGCCTGTTATATCTCCTTGATGCATCTGTAGGTCTCATGATACAAAATTGTGTCTTGGCACAAGGCCTTGAAAAAATCTTATTTGTAGTCTTGTCACAAGGCCTTGACTATGTGGTTAGGAAAGTATGGCATTATGCATTCCATCATTATGAAAGTGGATATTGATATTTCATATGATTGTTCGACTAGTAGAATATCCATGTGAGTAAGTAAATGGAACTATTTTGATTTATATTTTCCATATTATGATGAAGTTTATGTTGAAAAGGTTTTTATTTTAGATCTATACATTTCCTTTAATGTTTATGCTTATTTACGAAAGTTTCTGCTATATTGTTATCCATACTAATCATCTGAGCTCACCCCTTTCTATGTTTTATTTTTCCTAGGATGCGAAGAAGTATTTTATGACTGACCTACAAGGTTAGTCTATGGGATCTCAATTTTGTCTATGGAAGAAATGTTTTTGTAGTTTTCTATTTTATGATGTAATTTAAACCTTATGAATGTATCTAGTACTTCCAAGGATACTAAACTAATCGGTCTTTTGAGACTTGATCTATTGTGATCATTCCAATGTTATGTAACAATGCACCGACTCTGGGTAACTAGTGTTGGGGAATTACAGGAATCCTAGTTACAATCTACAAACCAATTATTAAATCATCATAATCTTATTTGTAATAGGAATTTGAATCTTAAATAAAATTAAAATATATTAGTGAATTAATGAGTTTTCTATTAATGAGGGGAAATAAGAGAGGAGTTAAAGTAAATGAATGTTTTTTATTTATTCGAAATAATTTATTCCCACTCATTAGATTAACTATATTAATGGTTGTGAGACTTATTGAGGTAATTAGTTTCACTTTATTGGTTACAACTAACTATCCAAGACCATTAATCTCAAATTATATATGTTTTGATTCCCTCTGTGTCACATGTATGTTTTAATTTGATCTTAGATTGTGTCTCTTGTTATTTTAATGGATTTTTAGAGTCAGGGGTTGAGTTTTTTTATTTTTTAGGTAAAAAAGGCAAGTTCATTATCTAGGAACAATTAGTATTAACCAGGATATAACTAGGTGATATGGATCTGTCAACTCTAGTGGGTTTTTCACATTTCAAGCATTATTTTTCTAACTATGAGAGATTCCCTGGAAACCCATGTAGATTGTTGGGTTTTGGTACATAGTAAATTTCATGAATTGTACATGGTTTTTATAATTTTCAATTTATTCCTAGGTAACTTTTCACTTCAGTTTTTAAGGGGTGGTAACTACTATGCAATTAGCACATAGTTTTTCTAACCTTGTTGTCTAACCAGGCGACCCCTAAAAAATAATAAAATTCAAAAATTACCATGATAACATTGGTTTTTTACCCAAATATCATCCCAATCTCTCATTAGCATGACCAATACATTCCTTGACTTTCTAAGAGGTTATTACTCTGATCTCTTGGTGATTATCCATCGATTTTGGTGTATCTTTTTAGGGTGTGTGTGAATCTCTTCCCAGTTCCTCCTCTTTTCTCTAGATCTACTCTCAATCTCTCATACCCTTAATTAGTTGGAACTATAATAGGGTTTGAAATCTAGATCTAGGTTATTGGATGGGGAATTCATGATGTTTCTTATGGATCTAATCTTATTAAGACTTGATATCTTCATTTCTATACAAATGTTTCAAAGGCAATTTGGTTTTCTCCATTGGTGAGGTAAATGTCACGCCCCGACCCTATCCGGGCTCGAGCCACAACTACCCCAAGCCCGCCTCTATAAGCCAGGGGCTGGAGACCAGCGCCTAAGGCACAACAACTCGGGGAGGCCTTTGCCTAAGTACCTGTACACACACATGCAGCACACTCAATGAAAAAGTGCAGAGTAAAAAAAGCAAAGTACCAACTACTATAAATAAACAACAATGTGCATCGACCTCTAAAACTAAAAAGTAAAAGTTGAATGTAAACTAAAAAGAAAAGGGGTAAAAATGTGCCCAACTAGAAAAGTGCCACAACCCAGCAACAGGTAAACAGAAGAAAAACAGCTGGAAGGGTCCCCCACCTGGAACCCAACTCCAACCACCGCACACGGTCCAAGCTCCCAAACTCCTAAGCTCCGCTGAAGTCATTACCAACCTTTCCATCATCTGCAAGGGTACACCAAGTGTGGGAAAATCCCAAGCAGGTGTGAGTATAAAAATAATCAGTAGGATACACTGAAGGGTCGAGGGAGCAACAAAGGATGTACCGAAGGATGAGCAGTAGATCGAACATGGGAAAGTAAAAGAGTACAACAAGGAGTGCAGTAAAGAGTACAGTAGAGAGACCAGCTCAACCCAACAAGAGAAAGGAGGTAGACTCATCCAAACACAAGGAGCTGGAAATGGTGAGAAGATGAACTTCTCATCGAGTCTTCACTACCTATAGAAGGAGAGTAGACTCGTCCAACCATGAGAAGCTACACACAGAAATCACGTGGCATTCCCATCACGTCTTCGCCTCTCCTGTAAGGAGACTAACCAAACCCAAGAAGTGGGTAATGGAACAATGTATATACAAATCCATATGCTCAACAAGAAGCCCAAAACAATGTCGTAAGGGGACCTCCATCTCGTAGCTCAGCCCAAGAAAGTGAGTAGCAAACAGTCCCAGAAGTAAACACCATCGATGCCCAGCATCCCGCACGTCTGCCCCGATCTACAAGTCAAGGGGATCAAATCACCGCACCTCGACACTATCCACTTTGGGCGGCGCTGTCTCACCCATATGGTTTTAGGTTGTGTCACAAGGACGCGTCTCGGTGGGGAAATCGACCCTCGTACTTGAGTGTTCTGGGGAAAGTCAAACCCCACCTTGACTCTGTCACCCAGTCAAGAGAACACCTCAAAGTCAAGGTCATTCCATAACTGACCCGTACAACCAAGGTTCTCGCTCTGGTAATCACAGAGTAAATCCACATACTAGACTAGTAGAAAGGACTGAGTCTAGAATGTCAACAGGTGACCCACTTCCTAGCCCTGCTAGAGGGTAAACCCTAACCAAATATCGGGTGACCCACTGCCCGGCCCTACTGGAGGGTAAATACTAATACACCATCAGGCGACCCACTGCCCAGCCCTGCTAGAGGGTAGACCTAGAATAAGTCGACAGATGACCCACTGCCCAGCCTTCCTGGAGGGTAGACCTGGAAAAAGTCGACGAGTGACCCACTGCCCAGCCCTGCTGGAGGGTAAACCCGAAACAAGTCAACAGGTGACCCACTACCCAGCCCTGGTGGAGGGTAGACCCTTGAGAGTCATCGGGTGACCCACTAACTAGTCTCTGCAGGAGGGTACACCCTAAGAGTGTCGGGTGACCCACTACTAGTCTCTGCTGGAGGGTAAACCCTAGAAGTCAGTGGGCAACCCACTGCCCAGTCTCTACTGGAGGGTAAACCCGAAGAAGTCGATGAGCGACCCACTCCCGAGTCTCTAATAGAGGGTAAACCCAGAACTTCTCTGGCTATCTCTACTGGAGGGTACAACATTGGCCAACTGAACACGGAGTGGGTATCGTGCAACCACCCGACTCCGGAACAAAACCAGGGGAAACCACTCAACCCTGCTGATCTAAACCATCGAGCACAAAGTCAGGGGAAAACCTCAACCCCGCTGGTCAACAATCGAGAACCGAGGGACCCTCTACATCACGAGAGGTCAAAATTATGCAAAGCAGAACATGACACGCACCTGGGGCCCACACGACATGTGTACCCAAGTCAACCCCAACCGAACGGACACATGTTCTTAGGTACAAACAACCACATGTACCTCCAAGTGTTCCCGTATACTCCTAGATTATACCACGTTTCCAGCCCAAAGTCTAACGTGCACATGGTACCCAACGTCAATGCAAAGGGCATAAACGTAACAACCCCAACTTTCCACCTCAATGACTCAGGCACCGCCAACCACATCTCTTTAAACACCAACATCACTCTCCCAGGAGTGCACGCAATCACACGCCAAAGGTCCGCTACAAGCACGGTATAAGAACCGCCACCAAGGCTCCCATTAAATTTCCACATTTAATAACATCACATATGAGGGTCCGCTTGCCTAAATGGATTACATTGTTGTAATCCCCACAGAAAAACATGCAAGATAGACTACTTACTCCCCCGAAACGGTCAACCGGTGAAAAAGGTATTATTCACCTAACCAACCCACATGGGGCCCGCACCCCGCTTCCGCTACTCATCGGGCGAACTGCGCCCTCACGATGCTCTTAGAAAAACACATGGAAACATCTGCTTGAATGCCCCAAACAGACGTCTCATGAAAAAGGCGCGAAAACGCTGCACATAGCTCAAGAGACGGCATGTGCGGCCCACGCCTCAACTCCGGCTTCGACGCCTGAAACCACCCCTGTCAATTTTTCCTCGATTCCAGGGTCCTAATGTCGTTGACGGCGCCTAAACCGAATTCCGAATGCAGAAACTGCAACTCCCCGCGTTATACGCAAACGGAACCCTGTGGGGCCCACACCTTAGGCCCGAAAAAAAGGTCGGGTGAATTCCACCATTGCAATACCCTCATAAAAACACTAAGAAACGAGTACTCAAACACCCCAACCGGATGTCGGGGGAAAAGTGGCATTTCGCCGTAAAACGTGCGAACTAGGCCTCGTGGGGCCCGCACCTCATCTCAAACCTGAATGATTCGGAAATCTTCTCAAAAAATCCACATGAGGACTGGAATCATGCTACCGCTGACGGCGTATCAATCGGACATCCCAAGCGGGAGTTAGGTCTGATACAGCAATTAATTAATTAATTAATTGTTCGTATAAAGCGTTTAGTGCCACCGAGCAACGAAACCAATCTGCAGGGGCTCCGAACCAACTTTGGAAGGGTCGACTCAGCTCCAGGGCCACTGCGCCTCTTACGGCGGTTCGAACAGATGTACGGATGCAGAGCCACATCCATTGCAACATTAATAATAAATTTAATATTTCTAAAATATAGAGTTTCAGGTCTCCCGTATTCTGGAGCGGAATCCAAAAACCCCGAAACAATATTCAAAAGGGCACCTCGCTAATACGGTCCCGTAGCCGCAGACGGCGCGTCAAACGGATGCGCCGTTTAGGAGTTACGGTCCCCCGAACGCAAGGGGGCCATCCGGGCCGGTTCACCCCGGCCGGCCCGGTCCAAACCGCCGCGGCCCGCTGGCCGCGGCTCTCCCAGCAGCACCGGACCCTATCATCTGGTCCAGTTTTACAAACAGACCAGCCTTTTGGTCGGTCCCCGTGTCGTCGCCCGACAGGACCCGCACGGCGCGGATCCTTGCTCCCTCTGCACACCCGAGGTCAAAGCCTCGGGTTCCTTCAGCCGAGCTCGATAGGTCGGCCGCGCTGGCGCCCCCAGATCCCGCAGCACCTCTGCCTGGTCCTCCGCACTACATTGCGCCGCCGCGCAGCCCCGATCGATGCCCCCCTCACACCTCACACTGCTGCCGCTGCCACCAGCTTCGCCTGGCTCGACCTCCGCTGGTTCCTACTTCAACCGCGACGGCCCGCTGGACGCCGGCTCCTCCTGGCACCTCCGCTCGACCACCAAAGCCCCACGGCCGCCTGAGCCGCACTCCCTACTCACCCAAAGGACTCCTATGACCGGCACCGACAAGAATCCCCCCCCCCCGCAAAAACACTGATTCTTTTGGCTGGAAAACATTCCAAAATCCGCTCACCTTCGGCGGACATCCGCGATCACCTCAGATCTCAGACTTTCGATACCAAATAGGTGTCGGAAACCATAAAAAATGTACTACACATTTATGGGATTTGTTCGAAGACTCGACAGAGATTTGGCGCAAAATAATCAATTCAAAGAGGGATGTATGAATTGAAAACGCAACAAAACCCTGCCTCTTGGGTGTAGCCCGTCGCTTCGCGACGATCTGCCGGCCGCCCGCAACACCTTGGAAAGGAGAGGATGGAGGAGGAGAGGTTTTACTTGGTTGAGACATCATTCTCCAGGAGGTTTAATCCAAGGAGAGGGGAGGAGGAGAGTTTGGTTTATGTAGGAAATAATTAATTAAAAACATTAATTAATTAAAGCTCCCAATTTATCCTGCATTTGAAACCTTCGACAGAGTCAAGGTTAAGCCTCACCTAGGCCAAAAACCACCTCCCGCGCACAACGACAGTATCATAATTTTAATCTGAGACTCTGTTCAAAAGTTATAAAACTTAACGCCCAAAACCGCCAAATTATGAAAACGCCCCTGGGGCCATTTTTCACAAATGGGCCACGCCCGCGAAACATACACCCCTCCTAGGGTAAACGGTACGTTCTGGACTCAACGCTGCCCTCAGTTTTCCAATCCGAGCCACTGTTTAATAGATATTTGAGTTTCACCATTAAACGAATAAATAAATTAATTTATTTATCCGTTTAACGTTCCGAAAGAGAGCGAGGGGTCCAAACATCCCGCACCGACATTTTTTATGTCGTTCCTAGGGTAAACACCCCATTCTGGACCCATTTGTACACTCGGATCTCTGATCTAAAGCACTGTTTAAGAGTTATCCCATTTATTTGGCGTTTCTAGTGTGAACGCACTGAAAATTTAATTCCGGCCACACTGGGGCTCAGAATCGCACGCCGTCTGAAGGTGATGCTCTGGAATAACATCAAGAATATTCCAAAGTCCTTTATAGCCAAAAACCCGAGTTCTTACAGTAAATGTCTCTGTATAATGGTTCTTTATCATGACATACCTTTTTATGCTTGTGTTTTCATTTGGTTTGATTTATGAAAATGGTTTGTTTGATATCTATAAAGGATATTTTGTGTAAATGAATAATTAGTGGATCTGAAAATGGTTTTAAAGGGGGTTCTACTTTTAAAACTATTTTAAGCACTTCATGTGTTCGATGAAATTCCTCAAAGATTTTTTTGACTCTAAAATGGTTTTTCAAGCATGGGAAAGGTAATAATTATCTTATGAAAATATTTTTAAATAGTTGTGCATTATTTAGATAATGTTTTGAGAAATCATAACACAGTATAAACCATGGGTGCATTGGGTTATGTCCATGCATATATACTTTCCATGCATGCATGCATCTTTTATGTAGAAATTCAGCATATATATATATATATATATATATATTGGGTAAGACTTGAACTCTTGACCTCTTAGTTATTCTACAAAGATTTTACCACACCACTTAACTCTCCAAGTGGTTAGTAAACAAAATTTAAAATACTTAAACACACACACACACATATATATATATATATATAAAGAAAATCTTAACCAAAAAGAATAATAATAATTAGTAAAATAAATAAATAGAAAATAAATATGAACTAAGTAATTAATAATTAATATTTTACAAAAAGATATTAATAAATAACAAACAAATAATTAATAAGTATGTAAATAATAAATTAATAAATTAATAAAAAGAATAAACTAATATATGATAAATAAATAATAAACTAATAATAAAATAATAAAATAATAATAATAAATAAATGAATAGTAGATAGTAAATTAATAATATGTGATAAATAATGAATTAATAATAATTGAATAATAAATAATATGTAAATTATAACATAATAATAAATAATAATTTAATTAAAAATTATAAATAATAAGTAATATTATATAATAAATATTAAATCAATGTCAAAAAAGTAACAATAATCTAATAATAAATAATAAATTAATATATAATGGATAAGAAATAAATTAATATATAAATATACAAACCTTAACTAAATAATAGATAAATAAATAAATAAATATAAGTAAATAAATAAATAATATATGAATAACAAAATAATAAGACAAAAATAATAAATAATAAATTAATAATATATTAGTTATAAATTAATAATAATTAATAATAACTAATATATTATAAATAATTTGTAATAATATCAAATAAATATTATAAAAATTAACAATAATTTAATAATAATTAATATATTATTATATAATAAATTATTAATAATTAATTAATAATTAATAGTTAATAATTAATAAATAAAAATTAATAAATACATAATAAAAAATAATAAGCAAACACTAATCATTTATAACAAATAATTAATAATTAATAAGTAATAAATAAATAACAAATTTTTAATTATTAATTATAAATAAATGTATAATAAATATGTAATAAATCAATAAGAAAAAATAAATAATATGTTAATAATAAATCAATATCAAAATAACAGTAAAGTAAAAAAAATTATAGACATTAGATGAAAAATATATTAATAAATAATAATTATTGAATAAATAATTAATAAATAATACGTAAATAAAAAAATAATACATAAATAATACATAAATAATAAATAAATATATAAAAAGTAATGAATATATAATACATCAATTATAATTTATAATAAATTATAATTAATAAATTATAAATATTATGTAATAATATTCAATAAATATGTAATAAATATTTTAGCAAATATTAAATAATAATACAATAAATAATAAATAATAAATAATAAATATAGAATAAATTAATAATAAATTATTCCATAAGAATAAATAAAATAATAATAAATAATACATGAAAAAATAACAAATAATATATAATGAATGGATATAAACATCTATAAATATATATACATATAAGGAAATTTACATAAATCTACACAAACACACATTTATGTTACATAAATATATATAAACGTAGACATGTATATGATATTATATTGATATATATATAAACATAAGTAAATATATATATCTATATATACCCAAATAATATATAAAAATATATATACATAAATACATATAAATATGTACAAATGAAAATAAATATAGAAAAATAATCATAAATACATATAAATATTCAATCATGGATACAATTATATAAATATTGAATAAATATTAAAAAAATTATATAAATTATAAATAAATATACATAAATGTAAATAAATACATACAAATATCTATATATATATAATAGAGAATACATCACCAAAATAGGGTAAACCACACAACTTTCAACACAATAAAATCAATAAGATTGTAAATTCATGAATTAAAATCATATATGACCCAAAAAGCATATGAAGACATTGTTAAATGAAGTTGAAATCTCATTGAATACTAAAAAATCATTGTGTCATAACCAAAAACTCAGTTTTCGAGTCCTTTTGAGGCTTTTTGACCTAAAGAAATTGTAACCAAGGACCCTTGGGTAAACATAAAATATATCTCCTCGCAATCTCTGATTTGATATATGATAGATCTCAAATGGACACCTGAATTAAAAGTTATGGTCGATTATAATTCATGTTCGATTTTCAGCTTCTCTTAAAATTATAATTTTTATTATTATATTAGTTACAACCAAATTATAATCTAATGGGATTGTATCTCAATGCATAAGCCTCACTTTGACTAGTTATTTAGTCAAAACAGACTCCCAGATCAAAAAATATCTTTATTTGATTTTCAAATTTGGTTTCCAACTTATCCAATAATTAATTTTAGTTTCAAATTATTACAAACTAATAATTACAAATAAATAATAATTAACACATGAAAATTAATGAAAACTGAAAATAATAAAAAAGAAATTATTATAAATAATAAATAATTATTTTTAATAATAAATCATATTTAAATATATAATATATAGTATTTTTTTCATTAATTTATCATTGGTTTTAAATACCATTTCTTATTCATGGTGGTTTTTATAAACCTCCGATAAACATGAAATTTAAAAAATAAAAAAAAATAAAAAATCTGATTTTGTGGAAGTCTTTTGAAGATCTCCTATAAAAATATAAAATAAAATAAAACAGATTTAGCGGAATTTTTTTAAACCTCCACAAAATATTTTTTCCCTTAATGGACTCAATTTACCCTGGGTGCTTAGGGATTTTTCTTCAAGATTTCAAGATTGTTTTGTGGTTTAATTAGATAAACCTTATCGTGATTTTCTACAAGTTTCTATAGTTTTATTAAACAATTTTTGTTTAATATATTTAATTTGGATTCTTGAAATCTATGTTTCTATTCATATATGTATTCCAAAGTCAATCAAGTTTTATCTATTCTTCTTGATATATAATTCATCCTAGAAGGATCTTATCTAATTAGAGGGAAAGATTATGGTGAAGTCTCATAGGAAAACCCTCCAATTGACCCTACTTTAGTGGAAATGGTAATATAGACTATTTAATCCTTGGGTCTTCTGGGTAGTGGAAACTGGGAATGGATGGTGTATTATTATTTGTATTTTACCAAAAAATACCAATCTTCTATGGTAAAAAATTATCCCAAGAACCTATGTAATTGATTGAATGAATACAGTATTTCCCATTTTTTTTTCATAATCTATAGTTATATGGTTTTTTACATTTATATTCTTAAAATACCTGTAATGAAATGGTTGGATTCCATCGTGCGAGCTAAACTACTTGAGGAACTCACTTGGACCAATTTCAAGAATAAATTTAATCTGAATGTCTATCTTGAGATGTTATATGTGGTGAAGGATTGGTATCTTTTTACCTTGGATCAAATATACCATTCTACGATGGAGTATACTGATCAATTTTTCAAGTTGTTTCATCTATCTACCAAACTTGTCACAAATTACTACCAAAAGTCTTGATGGTTAGGGATGGGTCTAAATCCTGAGATTTGATCAGTTATAATTCTCATGTTCTTTCTGAACTTTTTTGAGGTGTTTGATAAAGTGGATATGTTTAAGACAAACATGGCTGGGAAGACATGACTTGGAGGTATTTTTTTTTGCAGTATGGGGTAGCCAATGTGTATCATTAGCTCAGAAAAGAAAGTGCAATAAGGGTGATAAGTTTACATTAGGATTAGTTCCAAAGACTTATTCATGTCATCAGAAGATGTTTTTCTATTAGTGTGGGGAAAATTTCCATACTAATCTTGATTTTATTGTTGCATCCATGACTTTACATCATTGTGTAAAATATGTTCATCTTAATAGTTTCTATATAAAAGTTTCACATCATATTACAGCTAGATCCAAACATATCAAATTCCCCTAATCATGGTCATTCTAGGAAAGTAGGATCCTAGATCTGGAAGATAAGGGCCTATTGTTACTAAGTCTAGAATGATATCATGTCAATTTTTGGGGATGTTTCTTGATGTGGTTGATCATATTTTAAGTTGACCACTTCTAATTGTGGTGAATGAGTACTCTAAGTTATTTACTTGTGATTTTTTCTATATTAGCACCCCTGAGAAAGGTTATGTTTTCAATTTTATTTCTTCTAGGGATGATTTACATATCCTTTCTATCTTATTTTATGGTTCCTTTTGAGTTAAAGTTACTTGAATTTCATATTGAGGATATTGAGGATAATGTATTTATCCATCTCAGCATGTCACCTTTTCCTTTAATGGTTCTCTTCACAAACAAGGTAGATTGATGCCTTCGTCTTGGTATTGATTATCATAAGAATAACCAAGTGACTATTAAAAACAACTATCATTTTCCTAGGATTGGTTATTTAATTGATTGTCCTAGTGTATTTTTATGGTTTTATACTATTTCCCTATGATCATGGTACCATTAGTTAGGGGTCTAAGAGGAGGATGTTCCTATGAAAAAAATTCAAAAGGTATGGACATTATGTGTATTTGGATAGAACATTCAATCTCTAAAATTCTCTTGGGGTGTTTATGGATTTGATAAATCGCATATTTCATTGGTTCTTAGACCCTCTCTTGGTTTTTTTCATGCATGATATTCTTTTATATTCCAAGAAAGAGGAAGAACACAATGATTATTTGGATCTAGTTCTTACAACTCTAAAAGAACATCATCTATATGTGAATCTTTCTAAATATTATTTATTGATTCAACAAGTGATGTTGCTAGGATATTTCATATCTGAGATGGGTATCTGAGTGGATTATAAAAAGATTCATGTAGTGATTTCAAGAGAGAAACCCATGAATGTGTTTAAGATCTGGAGCTTCTTGGGTTTAGTTGGTCATTATAGGCATTTTGATCAAGATTTATACAAGAATCCATATACTATGATAGAGTTTACTTATAAAGGGGATATTTTTGAATGAAATGAGCTGTTCCAAATTTAATTTTGAGAAACTAAAGAAGAGATTTCTTTTAGATATAGTTATTATTATTCTGAAACTAGGTTTGGGTTATGAATTTTTTTATTATTCCCCAGGTATGAGATTAATATTTGTTCGGATACAGGGGAAACATGTGGTGTAATATGTCTCTTCCCAACTAACCCCCCATGAGAAGAATTATTCTACTCATGATACAGATTTAGTAGTAATGATGTATAGTCTTAATACATAGCATCATTGTCTCTTCATTGAGCAGTTTACAGTATATTTATATCATAAGAGACTAAAGTATATTTTTACCCAAAAAATATCTAAACCTATGATAGAGACACTTGGTGGAGTATCTTCATTCTTTTCATTTTTTATTGCATGTACAGCTAAAAATAGAATGTGGTTGTCGATGTGTTGAGTGGGAAGTCACCAACACAAACCTTAAAAGAATTGGTGGGTAAATATTATTTTGTGATTATTTTCAATGAGATGCACTTGGATGTTAAAAAAACATATGGGAAATTATTTTTATCATGTATGGAAGTTGAATCATCATTTGATGATCATATTTAACTAGGGTAAGAAGAAGTCCTTGATGGTTATTGTTTTAGTGAAATCCACAATGGTGGAGAGACCTCAAGTATGTAGTCTTTGTCTCTTAATATTGTCTTGGGTTTTTGAGGTATATTTATCATTTTTATAACTATATGGCAGAAATTGATTGATAGTTGGCAGTGGTCCAGTTTTTCCATTCAACTTGGGACTAATAATATCAATCATGATGTGATATGTAATCATTATTGTTTGGGGATTAGGTTGTGTATTATGAACTTTATATTAATATTCCTTGCATGATATAAGATTAAGGTAGAGTATTAGAGACCAATCGATTTATTCCATCCATTACTAATTACAATATGTAAGTGGGATGTGATATCCATGGAATATTTTGTCAGTTTAACATAAACTACTAGTTGGATGAATGTGACTCGGGTGATCATTGATTGGCTTAGTAAATTGGATAATTTTCTCCCATTAAATAGATGATGAAGGTGGAGGATCTCCAACACCTATATATTTGGGATATTGTGAAGATCCATGGACTTTCTTTAGCTATTGTTTTTTATAGATATCAATAATTCACATCTCAGTTTTGGAAAGGTTTACAATAGGTGATGTGTTTCTAATTATAGTTAATCATGAAATATCACCCTCTAAAGGATATAAAGACTAATATATCCATTCAAATTATTGAGAATATTATTTCGGTGTGGATGCTTGATTTTAGGGGTTCATTAAAAAAATTACCCTTGGTTGAGTTTTCCTATAACAACAATTATGAGGAATTGATTAAAATTGCGAATTTTAATGTATTGGATGAGAATCTGTGTATATATTCTCTGTCTTTGTAGGATTTTGGAGAGTGATATTTTGTTTAAAGGATTATTGTTTAATAGATAATGGAAAAATATTCATTGATCTGAAAGAGTATCGAGTTAGCTCATAGTCTCTCGAAATCCTATGTGGAATATCGTTATCACCCATTGGATTTTGGCATTCGTGATTTAGTTTTTATAAGAGTTTTACTCATTTGAAATGTAATCATTGAAGAACATGGGGTTTGGTGGAATAAATGTTTATTAACCCTTTTGAGACCATTGATCATATTGAAAAGGTAAAATATCATTTGGACTTTCAATCTCTCTTGGTTTCGATTCATGATGTGTTTCATGTTTCCAAACATAGTAAAATATCAACTAGTGCCATCTCTTGTGATAAAATTTGAAAAATTATATCTCTATAAGAACACATAATTGGTTGAGAAACTTGTTTGGATTATGGATATTCATAACAAGGTACTATGGGGTAAAAATATTCCCATAGTTTTTTTACTATGGAAGTGAGAATGGGATATCCATGAAATGTAGGGGTGTGATGTTTTGATGATTTTGCGGTCACCTCATCTCTTTGTGAGTATGGGATCATGAACAATTTCTAGGGATAGAATGTAGAATTTTCAAGAGAATGTTTATGCCCTCTAGGTAATAGGTATATTTTATTTTGTGATTAGTTTATCTATCTTGTATTTTTAAATTTTTTAAGGGGTAAAGGGGTGATATTGTTGATTTTTGGTAGAAATGTTTCACGTGCAATGTATGCACATAGTTAGTAGTAACAGTGTGTTAACCATGTAATATTGATTTTTCACCAGTAGTGGAGTTTTTTACAAATTGAGCATTGGTTTTTTTAACCATGTGATATTCCCAATAAAACCATTTATATGGTTGGGTTTGGTTCTAGAGTATGTTGCGTGGATTTTACACAATTTTTCCAATCATGCAGCATAACTGTGCGTCCCATGTGGCCTTCTTAAAATTAAAAAATGACTTTAATAACTTTGGTCATTTTTAACCCTAATCTCATCCTAATCTCTCATTATCTTTAACCATACATAAATTTATGTTCTAGTAGGTTTTATTCTTTTTTTCTTAGTTATTACCCATAGAATTGGGTGGATCTCTTTAAGGTATCTATGAATCTCCTCATGATTCTTCTTTTTTTCTCTAAAATATTCTCTCCATATCTCTTCCCCTTGATTCATTAGAACCCTAATGGGGATTGGCGTCCATATATATGGTTTTTATGGGTGATTTATGATATTTATTATGTATTTAGGCTTATGGGTTCTGATCTCTTCGTTTATCTCAATTGTTCTTGAAGGAGACTAAGTTTCCTCCTTTGGCAAGGTAGGTATATCTATATAATAGTTATTTCCCATTACATACCATTTTTATCTTATGTATTACTTTGGTTTAATTCATTAATTAGGTATATTTGATACCTATGAGGGATACTTTGTTTAAATATGTACATTTTGTCTTCAAAAATTGAATTAGAATGGGTTGTACATTAAACATAGTTAAAAGAGCTTCATATGATTAATGAAATTCCTAAAAGATGGGTTTGACTCTAAAATGGGTTGTCAAAATTTGGAGGGGTAATACTTTTCTTGAGGAAATGTTTTAGAAATGGTTATCATGATTTACATTATTTTTAGAAAACATAGAACAATGGGATCCTTTTGGATGGGTAATACTTTTCTTGAGGAAATGTTTATAAATGTCTATCAAGCTTTATATAAATTTTTTTAGAAAACATAGAACTTTGTGAACCTTGGGTATATTGTATTATGTAAATTTGAAAACTTGTGAGTATGTCACCAGTGGAGGTTATATTTGTGATGTTGATACACTGTAGCAGTCATGGTATCATTAAGATTCATATATTGTTTTATTAGTGTTCCATGTGTGTCTAGGTTATGTATTACCATGGGATAATGCCCATTTTATGCTTTTTTATTTTTTATTTTCTTCATTCATGTGTCATGCATTGATTTTTCCCATGTTTATCCATTGAGATATGATTTATTTTTTATTACTTCCCATTATTTATCAATCATTATTTTTTAATATTGTTGGTTTATTTGAATAATACATTATTTGAAGGAAAACCAAATCATGTTTTATGATGAATGTTTTCAAATTAAATTACATAGAAAAGTTGATTTGTTTTAAATCTATAACTAATAGCTACATGGTAACAAACATTCTATAAATTCATGCTGGTATGCTATTAGGATTTTTCATCACAACCTACATATTCATTAGAGTGTATGAATACTTAGTTTTGTATGATATAGGTAAATTATAAAAATCCAACCCTATTTACACATATTTTTGTAAGATTTTTAACATAAATATCCATTACTACGAAACAATAATCGAAAATTCTGGTGTATTTAGAATACTATATATATAAAACATCAATATAAAAATAAGGTGTCTTTATTAAGATCTCCATAATGAGATCCTTAATCCCTTTGAGATACTATAACTTAATGGGATAATCTAGGGAATGCATAGACAAAACAGGTGATCTAAATAGCCTAGTAAGTAAATAAACATGATAAGGAAACATAATGTGTGAGTTGAATGTATAACATGATATCATAAAAGTGAAGGCTTATAAGTAATCACATGGGAGAATAAAATAAAGAACATGGTATCATAAGATCAGTTAAACAAAGAAAATATTACAAAAACACAAAACATGACATAAGATTATGTCAAGGATAACTGTTAAGACAACATCAAAAGGTGGAAAAAGTCCCATAGTAGATTAGGTTTACTCACTAAATACCATACATAACGTCTCATGAGACAAAGATTTAACCAATTAATTGGAGTTATATTTGGAAAAAACCATCATAATATTTTCATTTTTATGAGTTAAAAAAAATAAATCAATGATAATTCATAAATAAAAGAATTATCCATGGAAATAAAATGGGTTTCATAATATTTTCTCATATCATAATCCAAAAAATATTTCTCAAAGAAGGAATTTGAGAAATAGTCATAAGGAAACTATTACTCTATCAGAGGAAGGTAGAATAATATAGGTATATTATATTTATATATATATATATATATATAATTTAGAATAATTACATAATATTAAAGAGATAAATAAATTTAGTTATACGGAAAATGGTCGTAACCTAGAGAAAAAAGGTGATTTAGAGAGATCTCTTACCTTGAGTCTAAATCATCACGTATGTTCTTTATCTTACTGAATAATAAAATTATTTTAAAAATTTACATTCTTATTAACACATTTTATGTTTATTATTAATTATAATTTATTTATTATCATGTTATATTCAATTACATAATCATTTAGGTTCATTTTGGACGTTTTGATGATATTTCGCTCATATATCCAAAATTACTTTGGTATTTTGACTAAGGTAAAAGATATTGTAAATTAAAACTATCTAGAATAAGAATCCTAAAATAATTATAATTTTTATACATCAATTATATTTTTAAATCTAACCATGAAATATGGTTAGGAAAATTGAACTAATTTACAATCATGGAGAAGGTAGGTCATATGTATGCAAGAATAATGTTTCCATTTTCCAATGATCATGATGGAAATAAGGAAATTGTTATTTCTAATTTAAAGAATCATATTTATATCATAAATATCACATTATTTCTTTAAAAACTATTATATATACAATCGAAGTGATGTGGAAATCAATAACAAATCACATTGCTTTGTATAGGTGGTAATCCACACGTGATCATGAACGACGTTATCATATTTTAATGAATGAAAAGGTAAGAAAATATAAAAAATATTAATTTTAAAGAATTATAAATATGTTATTAATATAATATATATATATATTAAATTCATCATCATATTCATTCGTGAGAGGTGGTGATGGAAAATGAATTGCATCGATTTACGAGGCAGTAATCTAATGTACACACAAAAAATGGTTTCGTTCCCATTTGATGGAAGAGGAGATGAGTGTAAGATATTCCATAAAATAATAATATATAATTATATAGGATATAATTATTTTATTATATCATCATGTTTAAATAATATTTTATGGAGTTGGAAGAAGAAATAAGACCAAAATTCTCAGTAAATAACGACAACTCTTCTTTGAACAACCTCTTTAGGTATCCACCAAAATCCTTCCCAAAAGGGTTTTATGATTTAAAAAATGTATATGAGATGTGTTAATGGAATTAAAAAATTTAATTTAGGTAGGTAATATTTTGAAACAAAATGATTTTTAAATGTGACGAAAATAGAAGAGGATGTGTCCTTTTATAAGTGAGAGGATTGGCACTTTCGAACTTTGTTAAAAAATTTAATTAATATAAATAAATTTTCATGGAGAAAAGTTATCAGACAATATAATTATAATATAGGATGAGAATAGGTCTAAATAATATCATAAAATAAAATTTTTAAAATTTTAGGTGATTTATTTACCATAATTGTTTTGTTTAAACTCGTGTTAACCCTTCTTGACAATTACTATAATAATGATTTTTTACTATTTATAGATCAAGATAGTAATTATAAAAGGTAAATTGTCCCATAAATGGACCGTAATTTATATTTTAATCTATATCCAAATCACTTGGGCTAATATTCTATTTTTTGTAATTTTTAATTATCTAATAAATTTTTATTTATTATAAAATAACATTAATGTCATTTTTGGAACTATCCATCTATTTTGACATTGAAAACAACATGAAAACTAAGGAATTAAAATATAATCCTTTAAAATATCTATAATATTTTATATTTATATTAAAAATTAGTGATAATAAATAATTGATTAAAATTAAATTAAATTAAATATTTTTAAATCATAAATTTTATTTTTCTATTAATTAATTAAATTTTATATTCGTGTTGTGAAAGAATTTAGGGTAATTACACCATAAATAAAGATTATAAATAAATTAACTGAAAAAATAAATTATTTATCATTAAAACTGACATTTATAACAAAAAATAAGTTATTTTATCCCTATAAAAAATATTATAGATATTATAAGCAATAAATTAAAGAAAATTAAATTTTATTTTAAAGGTCAAAATCAAAGAAATATGGAACCATGTGGACATATATTGGATAATTGGATGGAAATGGGAGAACCAAAACCATTAAATAGTATACATGAAAGTGTTAGGAACAATTTTATCCTTATAATATTATTTGTTACCCTTAATTACCCATCCAACAGCCTGAAGGCCTTTAATTTTTTATTTTAAAGAAAAGTAGCCCCCTTTTAAAGGAAGAAGGGGGGAAACCGAAAAGCCATCATCGACATAAAACATTCACAACCTGAAGGTCAGGTGAGATAAACCAAACTAACTATATGAATCAACCCCTCCTAGCAAACGATCATGAAAAACTCTCCACCGGTGCAAGGCTGAACGATAAGCAAGTGTCCTGTGTCAAAGCACAGGCCCAATCCGATGGCTTCCACCATACCCTCTCAAACATGAAAATCCATAAAGAACTACAAAGATGAAAAGAAAGCTCTAGAACCTCCTCTGGGGCCTGCTCCACGTGGTCGAGTCTGAAAGCAACACCAAACCAACAGGTCTCGCAAACCCTTCCACCATTCAGAAAAGACAAAACCATTGAACCCCGATCATCGACCATCCTAGGCCAACCCCAATGTCCAACTCAAAACACTCCCACCACCGTACCCACAGAGGACCAAAGGATAGTTAAAACACCATGAGATCAAGCCATCATCACCTAGGACTAGAGGACTCAACCCTGCGCTAAGGGAACACCACCGATAAGAGAATCAAGGTCTTCCTAAAACAGATACTCCACTTTGGGCATGGATCTGCTTCGATCAGAACCATTATGAACCCATACCACATTCTGAAAAAAGCTTCATGATGACAAGGAGTGCAGTGAAGATCCAATGATGTTGAACCAGGATCACCACAAACCAAATCCATCCAGAAAAACAGAATCATCCAGAAAACAAGAGCATTGCATCACTGAATAAACAAAATGCCAAAACACATAGGATCTGAGAAGGAAAAACTCCCCCCTCCATAGCACGATAGATCTGGCCAGGATGTACGCCTGGAAAGATTGCCGAAACACCACCCAAAATTCCGAACTCCGCCACAAGAGACTCCGGCCTGACCTTCAAAACATCACCGAGAATCAAGGCACCTAACCCCGAAACCCCGTTGAGAATCAGTAATGTCGACCGAGTTACACCTTCGGTCCCGCATCGAGCCATCCTATGAAAAACCATCGAGAACCTCCACTTCCACATAAGAAACAATGCCCTGCCGAATTAGGATGCTGACCACCGCATGCCGTCGGACCCGCGCTAAAAATAGGATTTTGAGGAAAATGAATTTTCAAGAAATAAATGATCTTATATTAACTATATGACTAGAAATCATCATTATATGAGTTTTAATAAATATAAACATTTATATAATATTTATATTTAATTTAATTATATCGTTATGAAGGGTAATTTTAATTATTTTACATGGATAAAATTAATGCGCATAAATAAAGTTTTTAGAAATTTGAGACTTTAAGCATTAAAATAAAATTATACCAAAAGAATGAAAATTACTAATTAAAATTAAATTAAATGGATAATTATAAATAAAATGGTTCATATTTCACTTTAATACCAAATAAAAAATATAATGATACTTTTATAAAATCCAATTTAATGAAAACAAATAATATTATTTAAAAAATAAGTAAGTTTCACTATTCAATGAAAAAGCAATCATTTCAAACAAATCCAAATATTACCCAGATTTAAGTTTAATATGCTGGTTTAAAAAATAATTTTAATATTTAAAAAATAAACATTCTAAAAGTTTTAGAAATTATTTATAATATTTTCTCACAAAAATGGGTAAAAACATCTTTGAAGAAGACATGTTTTTTAAAGAATAAAATGTCTTTATTTAAAATTGAGTGCTTATTTATTAATAATTTATTAATGCATATATATTTAGTAGAAAATTTATATATATTTCATAAATCATTTGATTATATTCATATCTTCAAATTTAGTAGCTAGTTTATAATTTTTATATTTAAATAATCATGTTTCATCTATGCTCGATATTGTGTATCATAAACGCTATCGAACATAATTTTCTTTTAAAAAATATCAAGTGTTACATTCTTCGCCCATAAAAAATTTCACCCTCCAAAATTTTTATTACATACTAAGGTGAAAATATTTGAGTGTACTTATTATTCATGGCCTCTTCTGGTTCCTAGGTTTCCTATTCATATTTATGGTTACACCATAGTAATTTTACTAGGTGATTTGTATTTTTTTGTGGAATTTTTTCTGTAAGGTCCAATATCTTCAATGGATACTCACCATAAGATAGAACATTTTATAGTTACACCACCGCTAAATTTAGTACATGTGATAGATCTGGTATGTACTTATTCAAGAAGGATACAGAAAATATGTCATGTACTTGATAATGGGTTGGTGGGAGTACTAGTCAATAAGGCACAACTCTAATGAGATCTATAATATAAAAGGGTTTGATGAGCCTTTGTATTAGCTTTACTTTTTTCCCAAATTGCATGACTCTATTCCAATGAGATATACAGAGAAACAATTTTTACCTAACCTTAAACATAATGTCTCACTGAGGATTATAAGCACAATGCTTCTTTTATCTCTAAAAGACCCTGATGTGTTATTGAATGGTCTTGAGCTTTTAAACAATTATCTAAACCATTTATGGTACCAATATCTTGTGTTCACCAAATTTATACTGACGCTTTTATGTTATACATATCTTACCATAAATTTATTTGTAAGGATCCTCCAAATCCTTTTTTAAAATTTTCAAAATAAACCACTTTTTGGATTAGTGGGAAGTGCATTTGGTTTTTAAAAAAATGCACTCCACCAGGAGAGAGTTCATGTTCTATTTGAAGAATATTCAATGGAAGAAGGGTAAGGGTGCTACTCAACATGTCTTCTAATGTTTAAATAATCTATTCATATTATCCATCAATTTGGGGTGTAATCCATTTTTAAGTTCAACTCAGTATTTAGATCATGATGTCGAATCTTCCTAAACTTGCCTGTAAATATTTGATATCGATTGGATACAATTGATAATGGAGTTTCATGCATGATAATTACTTCTATAATATATATACTTCCATGATAATTGAGTGAGAAACCCTCTTGAATTATAATAAAGTGATAAGTCTTCATAATGTGATCCACTACAATCCATATAACATTATTTCCTTTTGATGTATTTGGAAGACCAGTGAAAAAGTCCATGGTGATGTTTTACCATTTTCATGAAGGTATGGGTAATGGTTTCATCATCTCCTTAGGATTGTTTCCTTTTATCCTTAACTTAATAACTTAATAGATTATTGTTTTAATATTTTTTAATCTACTTATTCATATTGGCTGGCCAGTAGTGCTCTTAGAGATCTTGATACATATTAATGCTCCCTTAGTGGATAGATAAGGTCGTGCTATATGCATCGGTCAACATATACTCCTTTATCCCATGATTTTATAGTACATGTATCCATGAAAAAAAATCTTATAACTCTTTCTTCATCAATTTTTACCGAAATCCATCTCAATTATAATTATGGATAAAGTCTCTAGATTCTTTCTACTTAGAGAATCTGCCACATTTTTTTGCTTTCCTAGGATGGTAATTGATTGAGAATTCATAATCCTTGATAATATCTAACCATATTCATTGATTTAAATTAAGTTCCTTCAATGAGAATGTATATTTGGGGATCTTAGGAACCGTATATATTTAAAAATTCTTTTTATAGAGATAATGTAATCAGATTTTCAATGAAAATATCACTACAGTTAACTCCAGATCATATGTTGGACAGTTGTTCTCATGAAAGTTTAATTACCTTGAGGTGTATACTATCACCTTTTCGTTCTACATTAGTAAAAATCCTAAATTTTAATTTAAATCATCACCATATACCATAAACATTTCCCCACTTGAGGGTAGTGTGTGGACTGGTTCAGTGATAAGCCTCATTTTTAACACCATAAAACTCTCTTCACATTCAATTTTCCAAAAAAACATTACTCCTTGTATGTCAATGTGGTCAATGGGGTTTTCAATCATAATAATATTCTTACAAATCATCGATAATATATATATAGTTCAAGGAATCTATGAATCTATGATATAAATGCTGGTCTAGGCCACTCTTCAATTGCCTTTTTCTAAAAAGGGTCCATTAATATAACTTTTTTGGTGATAATATGCCCTAAGAATGATACTTCATTCATCCAAAACTCACATTTACTGTAATTTTCATATATATTATCCTTTAACAATGTCATTTGCACAATATTAAAATTCTCCTCAGGATTCTCCTTGCTTTTGGAATATAGAAAAATATCATCTATAAAGACTACCACAAATCTATTAAGGTATTATCTAAACACTCTATTCACTATGTCTACAAATAATTATTAAGAATTGTGAGTATGAAAGGAATAATTCTGAACTCATAGTGTCTATACATTTTTCAAAATGAAGTTTTGGAAATATCTTCCTTTTTACCCTTTCTTGGTGATATCCCAACCGAAGGTCCACCTTATAGTAATATTGGTCCCTATACAATTGATCAAACAAGTCTTCTATGTGACAGGGGATAATTTCTCTTTATCATGATTTTTTTATTTTACGATAATCACTGCAGAGACGCATTAACCTATATTTATTCATGATGAAAAATGACTATCATACACCATATGAACAGGACAGAGGTTGTCACGGACCTCAAAATTACATTAATTAACCTACACTAGCAGAGTGGTGCAGGGTCGATCCACAGAGAAGGCAGACAAGTGAATTCTAAGGTTTTGAATTTTAAACCCCCACTGTTTTCAGTATTGGGGAAAACATCTTCTTACTTTTTATATTCTTTTTTATTTATTGATGAAATGGAAATAGGATAAAAAACGTTAAATATTTAACAAAGAAAATAAATTTTATACTAAGTATGATATACTATAGAAATACAGTATACTAATATTAAGAAGCAAGACAAGGAACAATGATCTATAAATAACACTCAAGAATTCTAAACATGTTGGTTAAAAAGAAAACTCTCCGCTAAAATTTATTGATTCACATCTTAAGAATAGATTGATATATCTTCCTCGCTAAAAGATAAATCAAGAAGAGGTATGAATTTTAGAGTTCACCACTCCAAAATTCATCCACTGCTAAAAATTTGAAGAAGAAAATAGTGGAAATAAAACTCACCGTAAAATTCCAACTGTAATGACATTAACGATTCAACAAGATGATGATCAAGTTCAATCTCGCCGATTGAACTTGAAACTATGAATTTTTACAGATGTGTAAGGTGTGAACAATTTACATGATCATTAAAATTTATCACACCGATCAATTCTAATGTCAGAAAAGAATAACGTGAAAAATTTTAAAGGATAGACCAACAAAGAATAAAATTAATGAGATAAACAATTCATCCAATGATCATAATGAAATATAACATTGAAAATATCCAAAATCATAGTACAAAAATTAATGAAAGGGGAAGGAAGAACTCCACAAGTGTCGCTCTGCCTTTGGGCTCCTTAGTCTCCAGCTTGACTCCAGTACTACTCTTCGGAGTCTGCTCTTGGGTGGATGTGTTCGTGGAATATGAATGAGTGCCCCCCCAAAATTTTGCTGCTTGCTCTACTTAGAATACCATCTGTCATCTGCTACATGTCATTTCATGATCCCACTGACTTCAAAATCTCCTTCACAAAAACACTGCAAAATGTGAGTTTTTTTTTTCAACAAGCACGTCGCATGAGTTTTTCCATCGTAACTAACTTCTGCTGAGTTAGTTACATGCAACTGGACATAAAATTGTCTCTTGAATGAACCTTCTCAGCTGCAGTGTAGCGAACAGTGGCGGCCTTCTCTTCGCACACCCATGGCGGCTTGACTCTTCCTCCTAACACCGGTGGATCCTTGCTTCATCACCGTCGGACAGCAGCAGCTCTCCAGACCAGTATTGATCTTGTGCGCAATGGCTTCAGAACTCACCAATAGTGCTACACATCGTCTCAACTAATCATGGTGCTACATCCCAGCTTTAGCAAGACGGTGCTGCAAAAAATTCCCTCCAACAGCAGTGAACATGCTCAAGTGGTGTGATTCCAAGCTTCAGCGGGTGCAAACTCCTCTCCTCCTTTCGGCTACTAGAATCATGATCATACAGAAACCAGCTCAACCAAGCAGCGATCAGTGTCTTTTTCTGTCAAAGAAGTGAATAGAAATAGATGGATCAATTGATTGACATGCGGCAAAGAGAATAACGGTGAGGTTTGGGAATGTTAGGTAGCGGTGAGGTAGAAAACAAAACCTAACGGTGAGGTGAAAAATGGGAGTGCATGGTCACTGATAGAAATAAATAAGGCTAATAGTTAGGAAAAGAGTATCGGTGTGGATAATGCTAACAGTGAGAATGAGTAGAGTAGTAATGGTGAGGTTTGGGAAAAATTGGAAAAAGTGGCTATAACGATGAGGTGGGAGGTGTATCCATGAGAGAGCTACTGATGGAGGGAGATAATAAAAAAAATCATCGGTGCAAATAAATAAAGTGGTCACTATTAACAAATAAAATTAAAATACTCACCTTTTCACCATTCAAGTAAAAGCTCACCGTTAAACGGAAAAAATAAAAAGGGACACCATTATTGTTAAAATTAAAGGCTCACCGGTACACTACATTAAGATTCACCATTAGAACTAAAATAAATAACTAATGGTGACCTTCAAAAATTATTTTGAACTAAATATTAAAACTTAAGAAATATAAATATAAATATTGAAAATAATTAATTAAAAGAAACTAAGCATCACTAAATTAAAACATAATTTCTAATAACCTTTATAACATTGAAATTATAATACAAAGTATTAATTGATAACATCTAAATTAATAAAATTGATAATTGATGAACTAAAATAATAGAAGACTTAAATGAAAATAACTATATAAGTTAATTACAGAAAAGGAGTGAATAAAAATGAAAAGCATCGGTGACACAATAAGTCAGTGTTAGTTCTTGTCTACCTCACCAGTAGACTAAAACAATTATAAAATGAATTAAAAATCAATCTACATACATAAAATAATATAATTAATTTTTAAAAACTCTTAATTAATTAATTCATTAACTAATTGAACTAATAAAATTAAAAGTGAACTTCTTTATTTCATTAAAAACACATATTATATACTTAAATGATGAGCAGAATGTCAAAACAAATTAACTGACAATTTTAATCTTTTCTAATGAATCCAAATTAAAAAATAAAAAATAAAAAGGAAGTCTAAATTGATTAAAACACAAAAAATGATGTTAAAAGATTTATAATTATTAAAGTCAAATTATTAAATGGTGAGCAGATTGACATTAACACAACTATTAATCAAATAATAAGTTTACATAAAATAAGTAAGATAAAAATTATTAATTTTAGGACTAAAAATTTCATAATTAATTATAAAAATTGATTAATTAAAAAAGTTAACTATAACAATAAAAAAGTCCAATTATTTAGTAAAAAGTGATTAAATAATTAATAAAATCATGAAAAATTTAGTAAAAATATGTGGTAAAACTATGAAAAAATAGAGCCACATCACCATAATAATTTTATCAGACATATAAAACCCTTAACAGATTCTCTTATAACTTTTTTTAGAACTTCCAACTCAATGGTGGTCATTATCTAAGAAGTATTTTATATAGGCATAGATCCAGATATATGTTTGATTGGTAACTCAACCTATTAATAGGAGTAAGACAAAGAAACTCTTCATGGATTACATTAGTATAGTCCCAAAAAATGGGTTTGTCTTCAATAATGATTATATCCTATGTCTCAATTATTTTGGATGGATATTCTTGATCATAAGGAAATAATATCCACACTTGAATAAAAGATTCTAGGTGAGATTAATACTCCTCCTTAAACTTGTATAGAATCATAAGATGACCTTGGATGTAAAACATAATATACATCTCTTACAATTTGATGTTATATTTATATAAATATAGTCAATCAATGAACAATATAGAATTAAACTCCACTAAAGGAATTAATATGAGGTTTTATGGAATATTTAGTCCACAAAAATTGACTGGGATAGTGTTATATACTTTGTGTGAAACCATTGCTCCATTTATATTCTGACAAATAGCTCAACCCTGATTTTTTGAGGTGGTATTTCAATAGTTCTACTAAAATTACAATATATGAAATAATGCATAGAACTAGAATCAAATGGTGAATTTATTATTACTTATTGAATAACCTATATACCTATCACCACATCATTATTGGGATACACCTTAGTAGTAGTGATTACATATTCCCTTCCTTTCTCTCTAGTCTTTATAGGTTGTTTTCTTTCATTATCCTTGACAACCTTTTCAATACATAATTATATTACATAATGATTATTTTCCTTGTAGTTAAAACATTTCACTGTAGGATAAGTTATGATTTGATCCTTCTTTCTCTCTATTGCATTAGTTATTTTCTCTTTGGAATTTGATATCATAGTTGCCTTCTTTTCAACATTTGAAAAGTAACCTAGTTCCCTTTAGATAGTTTTCTATGATTATTCTCCCCACACTTTTGAAAAGTTGGATGTTGGGTTTTCCTTCATCTGTGGGATTTATTTGCCAATCCTCCTAGAGAAAACTCCATTTTATGTTTTTTATCTCTAAGCCCATTTGACCACTGAGATCATCAAATCAATATATTTACTTTGAGGTAACAACGAACAATATCTTCATAAGTATAAATATATCTAATCAAAAACTATTTTTATAGACATAGATTTAATCCACTAAAGAAGAGATCCACCTTAGTTTTATAATTGATGATCAAGTAAAAGGAATACCATGCTATCCTTGTGAAGTTTGTCTCATATGTCGCGATAGACTCATTTTATTTTTAATTTAGTATGATGAACTCCCTATCCATTTTGAGATGGATATTTTGAGTAAAATATGTACTGGAAAATATTTTTTTGAAGTCTTATCATTCCATTGAATCAATATCCTCTTTGGACTTCATGTTCTTGATCAGCCTCCACCATGGATCAGCTTCCCCTCCATGCGATAGATGAATATCATAACTTTCTCATGTTTAGAGCCTTTTATGATATAGGATATCTTCTCAATGGATTAAATACATTGTTTTTTTCATTATGGAATTAGAAGATCTAATAAAGGTTTTAGGCCTTTGTCATATAAAATACTCAACTACATATTTCCCTTTCTTATGGGAAGTAGGGAATTTTGTATAATTTGAGTTATTATTCATAACATGAGATAGTTTAGCTGGTACTAATATGAAGTTCTAATTTTCCACTCATATTATTCTAGGCATATCAAACTATGTGTGTTACGAGGCCTATTTTTCTTAAATTAGGTGATGATATATTCAATTATAATCTGCCATTTTATATATTTTTATCCCTAGTTAATTTTGTACCATATACACATCCACATCCACTTGTATTATTTATACACGAATGTAATTTATTCTAATCCACTCGCTCTATAATTCACCAAAATTCCTGGATATTTTCCTACACTTAGACTTATCCCTAGTGTTACCAATAAATTATTATAGTCTTGATCCACAAAAATAACTAGATCATGCTATGATACAAACTATAGTGACCCAATATGTTTTACACATTCTATTATAATATGTTCAACTTAAATATCCATTAATACAAAACAATAATCAAAAATTCTAGGTGTCTTTGTATGACTAGGTATGTGAAAAATATATATTAAAATAATCTGTTGATATTTTAATATCCAGAATGAGATCCTAAATATCTTTAAGATCTAAAAACATCATGGTATAACCTAGGTAATATTTAAATAAAATTTGTGAGCTAAAAAACATGGTAAGGGAATAAACATGACAAGGATGCATAATGTGTGAGTCAATGGTATAACATGATACCATAAAAGAGAAGTCTCATGAGTAATCACATGTGATAATAAAATAAATAATATGGTATCATAAGATTATGGAAACATATTAAATGTGTAATAAACATAAAAGACTCTATAAGCATAAGTCAAGGATAACTGTCAATATAATATCACATGGTGAACAGAGTCCCATAGTGGATTATTGTTACTCCATAAATCTAATACATAACATATCATGAGACAAAACCTTTCCCAATTAATTGGATTGATATATATGTGAACCCATCATAACATGTTCATGATTATGTGTTCTAGAAAAATGAAATGAATCAAAATCCATAAACATTAGAATTCCTCATTGAAATAAATTTGGCTGCATAATCTTTGTATCTTTTCATAATAAAAAGTGATTTATTAAAGAAGGAATTTGAGAAATGATAATAAAGGATAAAAAGGTAGTTGTATATTTGAGGAAAAAAATATATATTATAATCATTACATAACATTAAATATGGAGATAATGTGAGGTATAGAGATAATAGTCATACCTCTAAGAATAGGGTGGTTTAGAGAGATCCTTTACATTGAGTCTGAATTGTCATGTACAATATTTATTTTCTTGAATAATAAACTTATTTTAATTATTTACATTATTAGGAACCTTTTTCAAGTGTATTATTATTTAATTTTTTTATTATCATGTTATATTCAATTACATAATCAATTTGGTAGATATATCGGATTTTTCGATGATATTCATCTCATATGTCCAAAATCACTTTGGTAAGTTGGATATGGTAAAAGAGATTATTATTTAATATGTATAATAATTTTAATTAAATAATTATAATTTTTATACATCAATTATACTTTTAAAACTAATCATTAAATATAGTTATGAAAAATGAACTATGTTACAATCTTTGAGATGGTAGGTCATATGTATGCCTGAGTAATGTTTCCATTTTTCAATGATCATGATGGAAATAAGGTAAGTGTTATTTTATCATCAAATTAAGGTAATTATATCATAAATATAAATTTATTTATTTATTTATTTAAATACACTTATATATACCATCCATGTGATGTGGTAATGAAAAAAATCCCATTGCTTCGTGGAGGTGGTAGTCCACATGTGCGAACGAACGACATTGTCATATTTAATGAATATAAATTAAATAAAAGGATGGATATATTAAATTTATGTCATTAATATATATATATATACACATTAAATCCATCATCACAAAAATTCATGATAGGTGATGACGGAAAACAAATTACATCATTTTATGAGGTTGTAGTCCTCCATACACATGAATGATGGTTTCATTTCCCATTTAATAGAAGGGTAGATAGGTGTAGGTTATGACATGAATATAATAATATATTATTATATGTTATATATTTATTTTATTATATCATCATGGTTTAATAAAATTTTTAATAGGTGGAATAATAAAAAAAATAAAAAAACAGTGTTAAGAATGATACCACTTCTTCAAATAACGTCTTTAGGTTTGCATCAAAATCTTATATAAGAGGGTTTTATAATTAAAAGAATTCATATAAGTTATGGGAATGGAATTAAGTAATGTATTTGGGTATGAACTTAATTAAAAAAATTATTTTTAATTGTAAAGAAAATATTAGATTAGGTGCCCTTTTATATGTGAGGGGAGGGTCACTTTTTTGCAATTTCATAAAATATTAAATTAATATTCATTAATTTTCATGAAAAAAGTATAAAAACTATTATAATTATAATATAGGAATATTATATGTCTAAATAAACTTATAAAATAAATTTTATACAAGTTTAGGTGATTTTTTACCCTTATATTTTGAGTTTAACCCATTTTAACCATTTTTGACAATTATCGCGATAACGATGTCTTTTACACTTTATGGGTCAACATATTTACTATAAAAGGAAAATAAATACCTAAATGAACCATGGTTCATATTACAAACCATATCCAAATAAACTTTCCAAATATATTATTTTTAGGAATTTTAAATCATTTAAAATATATTATTTATTATAAAATAACATCAATGTCATTTTTGGAACTATCCACCTACTTTGACATTTTAAAAATCATAAAAATGAAGGAATTAGAATATAATTATTTAAAATATAAATAATAGGTTATCTTTATCTATAAAATTCATGTAACACACTAATTATTTCAAATTATATTACTTTTAATATTTTAAAATCATTTATTTTTTTTAATTAATTAATAAAATATTATGTTGGTGTTGTACAAAAAATTAAGTTATTTATACCATGAATAAAATTCAAAGTAAATTAAAATAATTTAAAAAATAATTTATTTTTTAAATTAATATTTATAAATTAACGTATGTTGTTTTTATCCCCGTCAAAAAATATTATATATTTTAAAAGCAAGAAGGATACATTCTTGTCTCTATTTTTTACTTAAATATTGAAAAGGTAAAAATAAAAAATATATAGAACAAATTGGTCATATATTCATGAAATGGATGTAGATGATAAAAAATAACTCATGAAATATGGTAAATGAAATTTTTATTGTCTATTTTTAGTCTTTTTCATATTATTTTTTATCCATAATTACCTAATTTACCATTATCTCGGTGACAATTATTTACTATAGTTACTATTCATAATTACCAAAAAATAGAAGGGTCCTATTTACCAAATTTGGACACCCGTGTATTCAAAATATGAAAATCATTTTTCATATTTTAATATTTATAAGTGGAAGAATTTAATTTAAAATTATACCCACAAAACATGATAAAAATTGGGTTTTCAAGAAAATGAAATTTTCAACAAATAGACGATATTATATTAACTCTATTAATATAAATCATTATTATATGAATTTAAATTAATAAAAATGGATATATAATCTAAAAATTTCATTTAAAAAATTCCTTATTAGAGATTATTTTATGTATTAAAATGGATAAAGTTTATTTACATAAAAGTAGTTTTCAAAAAATATTGTTTTTAAGCATAAAAATAAACATATGACAAAATCATAAAACTTATTGATTCAAATGAAATTTAATATATTATTATAAATTAAATGTTTTATATATAACATTAATACCAAATCCATAAAATAATGTTACTTTTAAATTACTTGATTTAACGAAATGAAATGATAGTATTTGAAATATCAATAATTTTCACTATTCACTAAAAATCAATTTTTTAGAGATATCAAAAAATTTCACCCTAAGTTAATTTTTATATGGTGATTTGAAAAATGGTTTTCATTTTATAAAATTACATTTCTAAAATTTCAAGAAATTAATTATAATATTTTCTAAAAAATCAATAAAATCATTTTTGAAGAAAACCTAATTTTTTAAGAATAAAATGTCTTTATTAAAAATTAATTTCTTATTTATTTATAATTTTTATATAAATTTATATTGAGTGTAAAATTTATATATATTTCATAAATAATTCAATCATATTCAAACCCATAAATTTACGGCTAGGTTATAACAGTGATATTTAAATATTCATGGGTCATTTAGGATCGATGTTACTTGTCGTATATGCTATTGAACACAATTTTCCTTTTAAATTACTTTCGGGGTTACATAAAGGGGAGGGTGTCATTTAGCTTGAAATATATTCTTGTATGATGTCACTTCTATGGTTGGTTTGTGTAGTGGTGAAAATGGTCAAATTAAGACTTGTCCATAGTCTTATACTTTTCTATTTCAATGATTATCCATCTAGATTATTTATTATATCTCATCGCTGTGTACCTATTATTCCCTAATATACTCTAGTTTTTTATCTTTATCATTTTGTACATGATATATGTTTCATTGTGTTTTAGGGTGAAATAATTCTGAAGTCCTTTCATGTTGATACCCAGGTGCTTGTCACCATCCAATGGAATTCATGAATGTGCTTTTTACCTTGCTATGTGCCAGATTGGGTGATATATTTGGTCAACCTTGGTTGTTTTGTTAAAATATTAATCCAGTAATACCAATATTAAATAAGTTATATCTCAAAGAAAAATAAAGAAATAAGGTTGGGTATCTCTCTCCAATTCCCCTCTATCACATTGGGGTTAGTTCCATAATCACCCTCACTCTCACTAAGTGACTAAGTGAAATGGTATGATTAGTTTCAATGTAATACTAATCAAAAATAAAAACTCAAGAGTGATGAAGAATATAAATCATGAGTTATGAATCATCTTCCATCAATTATTTCATTCTATATGAGTGTATCTATTCATAGTTAAATGTTCATTGATCATGAGTGAACCAAACATCACCTAAGGGTGAATAGAACTAAATAAAAAAATAAAGTATTAGGTAATAATTAAAACTTACTTAAATTGAGATTACTCATACAACATTAGATTCCCATGATTACACAATGAAAATTGGTAAGGTAAAAATAAAACCATATCTAATAATCACATTATGGTCAATGTTAGAAGCCAATGTCAGTCCTTGATCTTCTCCTACAATCTCGGGGTGGCTAATCCACTCACGTCAATTGTGTTCCTCCTTTTATCACCTCTATTTAGGAAGGTTAAATCCAGTAGTTAATCCTTATTGTTTGATTCAAAACTCATATTCAAAGATCCTAGGAGACCCCTAAATAAAAAAAACTTGAATTTAAAAACCTGTTGACTTGGATTCAATGAAACATAACCAAATATCATCATGGAATGGACCCTTTATCCTCAACCTCAAGCTTCTGCTTCCTTGGATACCATCACGATATAAGGCATCAAGCTATGACATTATGATACTAATATCTCTTCTTAGAATTCTTAAAATCCCTTAAATAATGGCATTTACACCTTTATTCATGATAGTGGTTTTTTATTTCCTTTTTGTTTACTCAATCTAGCTATAGTGTATGATTAGGGTTGGAGTGTGAAGTTATTAACATTAATAGGTCAATACATTCCCAATTTTTTTCCCTCCACTATTCAATGATAAACACCATGTTTCATCGACATTATCTATGAAAATCACCACCTTCTTCATTTTACATCCATGACATATGAAAAACCCATGTGGCATATAAAACCCTACCATACCACAACACCTTCCCATACATATATACATCGCAATGCAATATAACATGTTTTAATTAAATATATAGACAAACATTTGAATTTATCAAAGGGAATTTATGAATTTCTCATTAGAATGAGGCAGCCTTCATGTATCAATATTTTCCACACCTGATTACATTTATGTAACATCTACTTTAGGAATTTTTTTGTGAAACCATTAAAAGTGGTGTTTAAATTTATTACATATCAACCATCCTATTTTTCAGTCAAGTAAAAAAAACCTCATATAGGAAAAAAAAATCTTATATATGCATAGTTCTATAGAAATAAATCCTTATGTATACAGGGAACCATCTCTATACTTATTAAAAATTCTCACCTAGAAAATATCTTATGTATTTCCCTGTAGAATACTATGTTTCAAGTACCTTGTAAAATAATTTTCCAAATTTCTCAATGTTTCTAGAAAAATATCTTATAAATTCACTCCATATAGGGTACTTTTCCACTTATATCATCAAAAAAAATCTTACACATGGGTTAAAAACATTATACATATCCTTCCTTTTCCAAAATCATTACCATTATACAAATTATTCCAAAAATCATCTAAAATCACTCGAACTTCTAAAATCCAAATTTAATATCATTAATTTACCATAAAACAAATAAAATAATTTAAATATGTAACAATAAAAAATAAAAAAGTAATATTATTTCTTAAAATATATCCATAAATTAGAGTCTCAAAAGTTCTCCACACATAAAACATCTTTTTTTCCTTAAGGAAAACCTCAATGTCAAATCAAAAAAATCCACTTTATAACAAGATAATCATTATAATTAACAAACTCATAAACATAAAGTTATGACTAAGAATTCAAAATGTATCCAACTCTTCTAATGAGAGAGTTTATTAGTCCTGGATCATGTATAATTACAATTGAAGTATCTTATCAACTATCATTCAAATTATTCAACATTTCATTAATATGTTTTCCACTTACGGTCCACCTTACAATATATTCATTTCACTCATCACTAAAGATCATATAATTGGAGTAATTCTAAATCATAAGTATATTCTCACTATCAATATGATTTTGAATAATTTATATCTCTATATAGAAATCAAACAACAATAATTATAAGGACTTATATTCATGTTCATGTGTCTTTAAGGGTAATGTTTTTGTGGGTATTGATGTAAAAATTAATTTCAAGTCTTAAAATGAGATAAATATTATTAAAGTAAAATGCATAATATTAAAGTAAGCTTATTGAAAAAAATACCCTATTCTTTTTCCTTGATAAGATATCATCTGCACTCCCTTCTACTTTTTTTCAATGGATCATAATATAAACATTCAAAATAGTGATGAAATTTTCCTCCTCTTTATCAATTTTTCTTATCTCTCAATTTTACTAATAGAATGTGTACAAGAATATGTCATACAACCTTGGATGTCAGACCAGGATAATTCCTTGATCCCCAAAATCAATCTCTTACTCACACTATTTTTAATGGTTATAATAAGAGTGGGGAAGGGTTCTAGACCATGTTCAATCCAAGGTATCCCATTGTCTCACTTTTTCCATGATTTGTTTTTCTTTTTTTCGACATGTAGTTGATTAAATACAACACAATCACAAATAAATGGGAAAATTATTCTTAAATAATCAAGATAATAAACCAAAATTTTTCATTCCAGAACAATAATTATAGTATCTTCATAAAAATTCCCAACTCCTCTTTGAATCAATTAAAATCATGAAATTATATACAATAAATATTGTAGGAAGGATAAATAGTCTTATAGTGTGGATTCATATAAAGAAATTCATGGTATTTATGTCCTATAAAATGATCAAGTGAAGGGTGGTTCTCAATTTCAAAGGGGTTAAATTTAACAATCTATATCCTAAGTCATCTTAATGTAGTTTAAAATTACCATTCTTTGAAAACAAAAAATATTAAATTCTAGTAGTTATGAATATACTAATAATCTATCAAGAGAGAGTGTAGAAGGAAAAAATATTTCAAAAGGAATTATAGTACCCCTTGGGAATGAGAATTCAAAATATTGGTCAATATAGTCATAGAATGGGAAAAAATAATAAATATACTAAATTAAAATATCCTATACATGGAATCAAAAATTAAAAACATATCAGAAATCATTTTAAAACACCCTCAATATTGAAATGAGAAAAAAAAACTTTCAATAATTTCTTTCTATGTATTTATTATATATTATCATGATTAATAAAAAAATATAACATGAAAATATATTTCTACTAATTATTGATGTTTCCTAGATAATTTAAGGGGAAATATAAATTGGGTATAAGGATATTTCTCATTCACTAAAACTAAAAATTGTCCATATTGTTCAACCAATGTGAGGTATGTTGTTGGGATTAAAAGGATCTAGGAACTCTTGTTAAATATTGATAAATAATTTAAGAATCTAAAAACCTATATTTCTATGATAGATAAATGAAATTATGAATAACTATAAAGGAATAAACTAGTGAACCTTACACTGTATATGGATATTGTATTCATCTCCACCCATTCTTGATAGAGATAATTATAGAGGAATCAATATAAAGTCCCTCCTCTAGAGGTGTCCATGATATGAAGCTAAATCACTCCTTGAATTTCAAGGATCCTATAATCTCTATGTAATGCTAGTGTCTCTTTGTATAAATGATGTAATAGAATATCACTTTTGGTAAAAGAGTTTTGGGAAATAATGACCAATAAATCCACACACCCATAGCAGGGTAGTAGGATCCTTATTGAATTTATTATAAATACATGATACATTATTCAACCCTTACATAAATATCTTAAGAACAATATACCAAGATTCTCTACATGAACCATGTGATAATTTTGTGATAATGGTTTTGTATATGGCTCCACAAAATTATTATCTATAGCTACCCAACAGATCCTAACATTTCCCCTCTTAATGATCTATTTTATAAGATGGTAATTTTGAAGGAAGTTTTTGTTAATTTAGTGATACTAGGATTCCAATTATAAAGTTATAACTATTTTTTGTAAAATTAATGATCTATTTCTCCCTAAATTATAGTAACAAACTATGGTTAATCGATTAACATCTAGGTCTAAATATCTTCTTTCACAGTATTTAATATTAAAATTTACATTAGCTTTTTTCTTGAGTCCCCTATAGTAGATTTTCTAGAAGTATTCCAACTAATAACTCTACTATTTAGGTAAAACACAAAAACATATTGATATTTCATATCATCATTACAAGATTAAAAACTTGAATCCATGTAAAAATTTACACAAAGCTTATACTCTCCTCTAAATATAAAGAATATATACTTAGTTCATCTCAAGTACATAAGAATGTTATTCACATAAATCCAATGACTCTAACTTGGATTTCATTGGTATATAGAATTAATTATAAGAGTGTAGGTAACATCAATACAAGTAAACAACATGGAATAAATTGTATAACTAATAAAAGATTCATATGTAATTATGTCTATAATTTATAACACTTTATAATGATCTTTGATATTCCTTAGATTCATACCCTGAAACACTGGTAAATAGAAATTTTTGGAGTTCTCAGTAAAACAATATTTAGAAACTTACTGATCTATGAATCCTTACTAAGTCAAACAAAACACTTATATCTTTCCTTATAGATCTATATACCTGATATGTAAAATGTCCTTCATTGAGAATAATTAAACCAACCATAGTCTCACAGAGTGAAGCGGTGGGATATCAATTCTAATTAGTAGTATTTCATTGACATAAAAATCATAAATACTAAAACACTCTAAATAATTCGATTATATACAAAAAATAATTTGAATTTTTATGAAACAAAACTATTTTTGTGAATTATCAAATCAGATCTTCTAACTCTTAGAAGCATGCTTTAATTTATAAAGGGATCATTGCAACTTGCACACCATAACAAACAAATTTTACAATTAAAAACCTCTGGGATATATTATATACATATCCTTGAATAAATATTCTCATTAAGTAATGTGGTTTTAATATCCATTTGATATATCATAATTAAAGTGATCTATTATGGAAAGAAAAATAGAACCGGAATTTATCATCGCTATAGGTGACAAGGTTTCTCTATAGTGAATACAATTAATTTCTATCTAACCCTTTTCCACTAGAAATTATTTAAATTTTCACAATATACAATACTTGTAAGTTTTCTTATATAAAATCCACTTCCACCCAATGGGACTCACCCCTTTTGGTGTATCCACAAAGTTACAAACATAATTAGTGTACATGGACTCAATTTTAGATTCCATGGGTTTTAACCATTTCTTCGAATTAGGACTATCAGTGGACTCTTATTAGGTAGTAGGTTCATTATTTCTAAAAATTATTTCATCATCATTTTTCATGATAAATCCATATGTCTAAAACTTTGGTTGAATCCAACCAGTCTATTAAGTTTCTTGTGTAACTTGAGTCGGTTCTTTCTCCATAACTCTTTATGGAACTTTATAAGCCTCCATATTAGGAACACTTCCAATTTTTTGGTTTTGAAATTCAACATGTTCAATATTTATCTAACTAATTTCTCTAATACTATGTTACCTTTCAATTAAAACACCACATCATGCTACAAAAACGTTGTATTCAGTAGGATTATAAAAATAATATCCCATAATCTTATTGGGATAACCAATAAATAAGAATATATATGATTTAAGGACAAGTTTTTCATATTCTAAATATTAAAAATATGCATCAAAACTCTAAATCCCCATAAAATACACATTGGTATGTATCCCATGATATATCTCTATTAGTATCATTATAACTAATTTAGATAGGACAAGGTTTGGTAGAAATACAGTAGTCTCTAGAGCATTACACTATAATGAAATAGGAAGGTGACATTGAATCATCATCAATTAAACCATGTAAAACAAGGAAATATTCATCCTCTTAGACACACCATTCCATTATGGTGTTCTAGTATTATTGAGTTCTGAAATAATTCCACAATCCCTAATATGATCGATGAATTCCCGGATCAAGTATTTTTCACCCCAATCTAAGTAGGGGGTCTTAAAACACATACCCAATTGATTATATACTTCATTATGAAACTAATTTAACTTTTAAAACATTTAATACTTATTTATAATTATAAACATGTATCCATATCGCCTAAATTCATCATTATAGGTATCAAAGTATCTAAAACCACCACTTTCTTGAGTGTTAATTTGTCCACAATCATTACTCTTTATGAGATCCAAACTCCCACTATACCTTTCAAATTTTCCACAAAAAGGTTATTTGATCGTATTTCTTAATAAAAAAGATTTTAATTTTTAAACTGAATCATAATCAACTGATACCAATAATCCATCTCTATGGAGTCTTTGGATTAATTTCACATTTATATTCTTAAGATGATAATTCTTGAAATAGATGGGACTAGAATCATCTGCAACCTTCTTATTATAAATGTTATAAATTGGGTTATACATTATATAATGTATAAAAAATTTACCATATTATTGATTCCATAAAACATTTCATTTATATATATATATACCTTTTTTCTTAATATTTAATGATAATCCCTTCTTTTCCAATAAGGATGCATAAATTAAATTTATATTTATGGAAGGAACATAATAATAGTTTTGTAATTTTAAGAATAATCATCTTTCTAAAGTTGGATCTTAAGTATCAACCTCTAATGAAACAACTCTTTCTATATTACCTATATGAAGATCTACATCATCATTTGTATATTATCTCATACCTCTAGGATTATTTTATCTAGTATAAAAGTATGGTGCACACCCAATATCCAATATCCATGATTCAGAGTTAGTGAAATTGAACCCCTATAAGATTATCATTCATATGATCTGAATTTTTCACTTTAAGAACACTTTTAAACCAAAGATACCAATTTGGAACTATTCCATAGGTTACACCTATATAGGATCTCAATATGATTATCATTAATTAATCTATAAGCTATAATAGAGACATATACATGGATGTGTATAATGAATTATATCTTTTAATTAAACAATTTTAATGAAATTACTCCCACTAAAAATGATAACCAGAAACATGATATCCATTTAGTGATCCAAGATCCATACTTCATCATGAATTATATTGAGTAACACATAATTAATTCATGAATATATCTAGTATACAACAACTTTTCAATCATATCATATATGAATCTTGGAAATATGAGTGGATAAACACTCTATCCAAATCCTCTAAGTACTCACTAAAATAGATTCCATTGGTCTCTTATTGGTTAGGGATTTTTGAAAATATGAATTTGTATAAACATATTGGATGCATTTAATTTAAGTTTATTCATATTTTATTTGATAATTCATTGGGGTTTAGTTGGTTTATATAGGAATTATGAATTTTGGACTTAAATAATGAAATGTAAAAAAGTGATAAAAAACATTACATGTCGTGCACATCATACACGATGTGTAGACCTAATTCTCATAATATACGTATATCCACATAACAACCTATGTATATTTTACATTACATGAATATCATAAAATTCATGTACATACATTACACATTTTTTAGATTTAAAAATCATAATCCTGCTAAAAATGAATCTAATACATGGAATTAATAGATTACATGACATGAAAAGTTAAAGAGCCAATTGATTCAAAGATACAATCTGATTTTCCAAATGTAATTTGGGATCTCAAATATAAAACATCCAGCCTAATTAAATGATTTATAGATTTTGTGAAAATGTCACTTAAAGAAAATAAATGATGTGAATTATTTACTCGTCCTGTATTTTTTGGACTATTTTTATATTTTCAGTGTCGCCGCACATAGAGGGGACAACAAAATGATGTCTCTCATTTTTATTTTAATTTTTTCATCTATTTTTACTTATAATATTGTTTTGATAAATTATTTTCATTTTTTTCTAAATCCTTTTGGGTTATTCATTCATTCTTCATCTATTTTTCTTCATCTTTTGTTTCAATGCTCGTTTACGATACCATTTTTCATTATTAATCAATGCTTACTACTTATTAATTTTTTATTAATTGAGAGTAATTATTTGATTGTATTTGAATTTATTTAAATTTTTTAAAAGAAGACTACTGATTTTTTAATCCTAGATTGATTATTTTTCATTTGTTTCCTGAAGATGCATAGCATGTTTTGTATTCCAATACTTTTGATCAACACCACCATGCATGACTAATCCTTATAGAGTTAGGGGCTATGAGTAGGGTTTTTTGAGCCTAATGAATCAATAAGTTAAACCATGGTAACCATACAACAAGTAATTAGTTTAAAAATAATTGTTCACCATGTTCTCTTGCACTGCCTTGACAATAGGAGGTGAAATTGAGTGAACCTTACCTAGTTAGAGTTGAGCAGGATATTACCATTAGCCTATGAAACATTCTATATAGTAGCTATGTTTAATTCATCTAGGTTGTTACTTATAACCAAACCAAGGGATATTTTTAGCATAGTTATATCCAATTTCTTTGAGAAAAATTAATTAGTGAATCTTACACCACTTCACTGCCTAATCTGTATGACTATTTAAGCTAGATTTAGGATTATCTTCTTCCTAGATCCTGGAAATTAACCTTAATCCCTTCTTAGTCGTCCAAAATAAATCCAAACTACCTATTTTTAGATAAAACTAATCTTTAATATTGAACATGAGGAATCATTTCAAAGGGTTTTTTCGAATGGTTTCTTTCCTACCAGTGATCCCTATGGGTTTGACCCCACACTACTGATTTAATACACCCGAGTAGAAAGTATAGTTTGGGAATAAAAATTTATAATGTGATCGACATCCATGATAATTTAATGAAACATGTGGGAACATCTTTTCACAACATGTGTAGCATAAATAAAATTATAAGAACAAGGATTTTAATGGTAAGGATCACCTCATTGCTTTTTTCCTTACATAAGATAATACATGGGCACCTAAAAGCTAGGATCACCAATAATGAATTATCTAGGTCTTGATAAGTGCCTCTTTGGAAGGATTATTACACATAGTATTTTAAGGATTTTATTAAAAGTATCACCAATATAATATACTTTTCATTCATATTAAACCCATTACATCTCAGGAAATATTTATTATCTCTTATTTCATTCCATTGTGTTTGCATGTTTCTAAAAATTATGTTTTGGACTCTTATTCCTTACACAAAATTAATGTTTTCATGCCACATTAATTTTTAGATCTTTACACAACCCAAAAAAATTATTACTTACCCAAAAATAGAATCCAATCAAATTCATTCATATTTGAATGCATCACATACACAAGATACATAAACATTCCAATAAATTCATATAGTTATATGATATTGAAAACCTATACATGAGTAATCGCAATGAAACAAATATAAAACCCTCCCATTTCTATGAAAATTAATAAATATCATAGTGGTGGGTAGTCCAACCCCAAGTCCCTCTACCCTAGGAGACAATACTCAAGAGAGAATTCAATTCATAATATTTCTAAAACCTAACATGGACATACTATATTCAATAAATCTTCTCAATCTAATAACTCAAATGAAAAATTGATTTCAAGGTAGATGAAAATTAAACATCATGGAGTCACACCTAGCACATAATTTGAGGCTCCTTCTCCAATAAGAAATTTATATCATAAATTTAAGAATGAAAAATATTCATATTCTATTAAAAATTTATAAACACGAATAATAAAAGGAATAAATTAGAGAAAGAAACACTTTATTTACTATACCAAACAAGATAAACCAATGGGAATTTCTATATTGTATTTAGTCTTGAAAACCACCATTTTATGATGCATAATACATATAATTTATAAAAAATTTAAAAAGTTTAATTAAAGATATCAAAAAAAATCATTTCTAATGCATGTTGAGTTTTATGATTGGCTATGAGCTATAAAATACAACTGATAATAGAGTGATGAAGCCCTGAAACTCAATAATATTCCATGATATAAGATTATATCATAGACTATGACTCATATCACTACCTATTATTGGTGGTATCATAGAAAAAAATTGAATTAAATGATAAAAAAGATATCATAAACACTCTATAATACTATATTTATAAATAAACAATAACTAAAACACATTTTATGAGATCTCATACCATAATATACACCATCGTTCAAAACCTTAAACTTTGGTTATATCATACCTTACAATATAACATATCCATATATTACAAAAAATTAAAACAAATGGTTTCAATGTATCATATTATACGATAGGACTACAAATGATATAAGATATATATTTATTCTAAAAATAGTGAATTAAACATGATTATTCCTTTAATAAAAATGTTTTGATACCAATGATGGTTTTTAAGGGATTATCACATAATCAATGGAAATGGAAACATACTGAAATAATTCATGATATATCTTTAATAATCAATTTGTAATGAAGAATAAAAGATACAATGTAACTATAAAGCATGTATAGTTACTACCATTTCAATAAATAATGATGGATGATGATCAATATAACCTAAAACTATGGTTTTATGCCTCTATTGGTAATCCAATATTCTTTGTATCCCAATATATAATGTGAGAATTCCCATACACCAAGAGTGTTGAAAGAACCTTAAATGTTAATTATGAATAATACTAAAAATAGAGAGTATTAGTAGGCATCCTAAGATACCAGGGTACCCAACTAAAGAACAATTGTATACATTATAGGCATCTTTCCATTCATTATTTAATGAAGTGAGACTGTTATCTCAAATGCATTAGATTCCATATCATAGAACCCATATGTAACACCCTATTGGTTGTACATGGATTAAAACCTTTAATGAAGGTGTAAAATGCATGATTAATCTATTCATAATGAATTGTAATCGAAGAACCATGTGGGAGAGGGATGTGGAAATGTGCATGAATATTGTTCATACAATCATAATTCCTATTATATGATACAAAACATGGATAAAAGGAATAATATTCCTTACGTATGATTCATGAATATCATATGATAAGAAATACATCTCATGGATATTATATACTATGATCTAAGTGTATCATAATATTTAATACACCTTATTTATGTTCACATCAGATAATAAACACTTCTTTTCCTTATTGTTACTATTAACAGTAACTTGATTAAAAACATGAGTGTTTATAGAAAGTGTTCATTAATTATTTGTAAAATTTATAATTTTATTTGTGGAATAATAAACCTTATCTATTGATTTATAATATTAACTAATCTCTGTGATATAATTTTTAAACTCAAAAAGAAAATTATTCAAGATATGTTTAGCTTCAATCAACTTTTACTAAAGAACCTTTACCTCCACATTCTTTTCAAGAATTTGTATTATTAATTTTAAAAATATTGTCTCTTAATTAAATAATTTAATTAGAATCATCCATATTACTAGGGAAATTCACTTCTATATCGGTACTCTCAATGAAATTTTATATATCAAGGGTTTTTTAGACAATCATTGTCCTTTTTAAGGTGAATTTCCCTTTCTTAATCTGTTTGTTTCCTTTTATATAAATCATGATCTTTATTCTAAATTGGAATTCTTTTGGTGTATTTTATTCACAATATTATTACTTACTTATTATTATTCAATATAGAATTATTTGGATGGTTTTGTTTATTACATAAAATATTTAAGACCTTCAACATTTGAGTATACATTTTCTCTCTACATTTCCTCACCAAAATATGACATATCATGTCTTGATAGAATTTTTTTTTTCTTTAATAAAATGGATTTTCCTTTTACTTTTTTATATTTTCTTCAACATTGATAGACTTACACCTTGTTTCTATTTTATGATATTTTTGATTTATCATCATCTATATATATTTTTTATTTGGGAAATTGGATGAAAATTATCTAATTTTTAAATAATTAGAGCACTTAGAAAGTAGATTCCATTTATAATTACCATTTTCTTATTATATGAAATTAGATAAAAATTATATAATCTCATTGAAATATAATTATCTTAGACTTATGAATCCTATTTAAGAGACCTTTTAGATTCAATTTTATCTAATACTTTATTGGCTTTAAAGGTTATCTTATTTTCTAATTTACCTTTCTTCTTAAAGGATAGTCACTTCCTTATCTAATAAGATACCAAGACATTATTGAACTTATCAATGATAAACTTATCCAAGACATTATCCTTTAAGCTGAATTTTTTTTCATTAAAATTATCATCAATTTATCGACCATGGTAGAGTCCTCATTATTATTCTGGTAACTTCATATCAAAATAATAATTTTATTAATCTGAATAAAGAACTCATCCACCAATTCGAATTACTCCAACCAAATATCCCCAAATTAGGTATTAATTTTTTCAATCAGGAATATTTGACCTTACTATCACTTTAATGAATATAATGAATATTTTTGAATATTTTATTGTTTTTTTTATAGTCCATGGATCATATAAACTATTTCTTGAAGAAGGATGAGAGCACTAAATTATACTCCCTCCCATAAACATAATTATTATTATTTTATTTAAATGTAATGGCTATAATAAATTCATAAATATGAAAACCATTCTCATTTATTACATTTACATACGAGAAAAAAGATATAAGATATAGAACCATTACATCCTTATTTATATAACATTATTTTCCATCAAATGTTGGAGCACCCATGTTGTGAAAGGGATTCATACCATTCATAGAAAAACTAAATCAAAAAAAGTAATCAAAATGATGCTAATCGGATCCTCAAGGATAATTGGAACCACTGCTATAACAAATCACATGAACTAAATTCTTTGATACTATTCATGGGGTACCATACAATCAAATAATATGATCAAAATTCACAACAACATCCTACTCTAATACCAATTGTGAGTATTATGTGAAATATGTACAACCATTGATAAGGAGTTAATGAGAGGCCATCATAAAACAAAATATATCAAAAAAGGTTATTCCCATGTTTCTTATATCATTAGAAAAATGATTAAAACCAAGTTGTGATAGAAAATTATAAAGAGTGAGAAAGAATGCACAAAACCAGATAGATTTTTTTATAAGCTCCACTAACCCATTTTACCAAGTGTTTAATATTTATTGTTAAACTATTATGATCCCACTACCCATGTATTTATATTATCATCCACAAGTAATATATTAATGGATTCAGAATATCTTATTGAAGTTAAAGAATAATAATGATAAAAAAGTGTCAAAATTTTGACTAATATTTAAAAAACTTCCTAAAGTGACTTTAAGGTTACATCAAATGTGAACCTTATTTATTCTACTTAAACCCATTCAAATCATCTCTAGAATAATCTTTAGTATGGGTGGTCAACTATTACGATATTTTATCATTATTAGATAACAAAATATATTCTTTTTAACGAAATTTAGAAAATCACAGTGCAATTCCATGCATTAAAACAAAATATGTTGGTTTTGTTGGATTTATAAAGATATTTTAACACTTAATCAAAGAAAAATAAAAAAATAGAAACCTAAGATCTAAGATCGACCAGTTATAAAACCAAAAACAATAAAACTATATAAAATGAAAAATTCCATTTACCTTTTAATAATGTTCTATTGTTGCTCTCGAATTATCATCCAATGTACTTGATATAGATCATTAAGAAGAAATCAAATAACTCCTCATTTTTTGTGAATCAATGGGTTATTACCAAATAACCCAATAAAAGGGTGGGAATCTCCTCACCATGATATTATAGTTCCTTGAGTGGTATAGGTAGAGGAGATATGAGCTTTGAGAGAGGGAGAGAAATGGCTACGAACATATTAAAAATTAGCACATTGATTTTCAGAGGGGTTTCCACTTTATATAAGCACTCGGGACATTAATGATTCTCTACAACATTTACTCTTGAATTAAAAAACAAATGATTAATGATATATTAATTCTATACATTCATATATATATATAAATCATATTCCCCATATATTATATATATTAATGATAACCAATATAAGTAATATTTTAACCTTTAATAGTCCACTACCATACAAAGATAATGACTTTTTATTTCATATAATTTCTTATAATATTACTTTGAAAATTCATATTATATTTGTAGGTTTCATACATGTCACACGATACAGGTTTCACTTGTCATATAATACAATATGGCCCAATGCATGGGATTTTGGGAATATCTCTAATATTATACCACTTTCAATAAAGCATTATAGTCTTAGTTCTATTTAATCTTATATTTTAACATTTATTATTACAGAGAAATCATATCTAAAACTCTATTTGGATATCCTCAAAAACATTTTTGAAATTTTATCATTAACATAATTGTGTATCTAATCATAAGAAATACCTTTTTAAACCTCTATTCAAAACTCCATTCATATTAACTCTAAAATAATTTTAGATATTATCTTTGAGTCAAACTCAATCATTATTAAATCAACCAAAAATTGTGTCCCTAAGAGAATTTGTATCATTGATAACAAATATGAATCCCATAATTCAAAAATTTAGTCATAGAAATCATCAGGGATACTCAGGATGCAAATGGATTTGGCATGATCTCCCTCAAACACATGTATTTCTATACCTATTTCCCCCATCTATATCATATACAAGAATGCATTTTCATATGAATCCTTTTTAAAAGATATTGAGTGACCTTGTGACATAAAATACATCAAACTCATATATCTAACATATACATTATCTATTATCCAAGTATATAGTTACTAGGTTAATGAATAAATCGCATGTCATTATACATTGTGGATGATAACATCACATTCCTAAAAACTTAATAAATAAGTACATCATATGTACTATCTAGGTATGATCATACACATTCTCGATCTATCAAAATTGAGGGAAAACGTTTCCTACCCTTCATATGTGGGGGAAAATCTCTTCTTAGTCAAGATTAAACCAATGACATGATCAAAAACACACCCAAGAACCCCCAATTAGCTAAGTCTCAAGGATTTCACAAGAAAGGTATAAAGTATAAAGGTTTTAATGATAGGTATCTAATAAATCTATGGTATCTGGGACTCCAAATATGAACCATGCATGTCAAAAAATGAATCGAGAAACCCTCACTAACTGGTACCCAAATTGATTCACCACATACCTAGAGGGTGTTCCCAATCCCAATGGGTTGGATAATAATGCTCGAGCATCAAACAACAACCTGATGGAATGATTTCACCAAAACTGAAGAAGTTACATGTTATATATATTCATATAAGAAAGAAATAGTTGAATAAAACCCATAAGAAATTTATTCCATAATAAAGAAAAATAGAATTAGTGGTACAACTCGAAAAAAACATATAATATCAATAAGTTATATGTCCAAAAAATTAATAAAAAAGAAAAAAATGAAAAATATTCTTTTGATATGTGGGAAATATCCCACTATCTCACCACCAGCTACCCAAAACCACCTGAAATAAACCTCACAACCTCACTACTTTGCCTTTTCAGTCCCTATATCAAAATACATAATTGGGTATACACATCACTGAAGGGGTGTGTAGGGTGTGGGATAAACAGGCTCAGTAGGATCCCACCCAGGTATTCTATATTGAGTATCTATAAAAATAATCATAGCATGGCCATTTTAAAGAAAATATGGAATAATAAGTAGTAAATTATTTTTATTTAGAAGCATGGTATATATTTTCCCTTTTTTCATAGTTATAAAACAAGAAGGGTATAATTGTTTCAAATCACATTTAAGATAACTATTTCATCATTTAAGAAATGTATATCAAAGAAAATTTAGTATAAAGCTAATAAAAATGGTAAAAATGCCAAGGATCACAATTTTTCAGGTTAACTGACTACTCATACCAAAATCAATGACTAGTTTTCACCTAAGTCCATAAAACACTGGCCTAAGGAGAAGAGTAACACCACACAAGTGAACCTACCAAATATTTCAATGATAATTTCCTAGAACACAAGGTACAAGAATTAGAATTACACCCCATGAGTGAACCTTAAAATAATAAAATGGACAATGGACCTAAGCTATACCTTCCACCTAAGTACCCAAGGATTCCCATGTATTTCATTTCTCAAATCATTTCAAATGCTATAAAATTTCAAAAACAACTCTACAACAGTTTAACATAATCTAAAACATGACTAGAAAACCTAGTTCATAAACCATTTACAATTCTTGGAAAGCACCGATTTTTTCCTTTACCAAAAACCAAGGGAAAACCCACCTTGTACCCAAAATCCATTTATGCACACAAATCAATTATTCCATTTCATTTATAAAGAAATTATTAAAATTAAAGGAAACTATGGTTCATCAAATATAGGCTAGATAGGGAACCACTAACCTCAAACTTGCGTCAAACACTACCCGATACAGGATCCACAAATATTGGAAGGAAATAAGATACAACAACGGTGGCCCTAAAAATTATTCCCACATCTTATAATTGAAATCCATAAAAACGAGATCTAATAGAGACTTTAGATCACACATACCTTCATAAAAACACCTGCCACAACACATCACATATAAGGGTTAGAAATCAAGAGAATATCATAAAAAATATATAGAAAGGATAAAATAAACATCACCAAAATGTTTAAAAATCCATAAAAATAGTGTAATGTTGTTTCCAAAATAGTTCAACAAATAAGTAAAAAGGTCACTTACCAGAGAGAAGCAATGAAACTGAGTGAGAGATCAGAAGATGAATAAAGTGTTTTGAAAGATTAAGAGACACTCCAAATCTCCTAGATGAGGGATAGGGTTTGAGAGATTCACTAAAAAATTAAATAGGAGAGTGGTCTATGTGAGAAGTAGATAAACAAATATTGGTCTGAATGGATTTGTTTCATAAAAAATGGATTTACGGTGTAAAATCTCCACAATCCAAATACATTGAAAAATATTTCACATCAATTTAAATATACCTAGTGATTATTTTATGTCATAAAAAATATATTTATTCCATAAAATAGTTTTATGCTCTAAAGGATTCTACTTCCTTCCCCATGATATTTATGTCGTATGATATAATCTTATAAAGAAAAAATATCTTGTAGGAAGTGACCATCCTAGGATCATGCAGAAAATCACAAGAATATTTGAACCGAAAAACACACTCTTTAACATTAAAATAGAATTCCTTAAAAATATAGGATGTCACAGACTCCCCACCATAAAACATTCATTCCCCAAGAAATCAACCAGAAGAAGTTTTTTCTAAAAGAGATGTGAGGCCACTGCTCCCTCACTAATTATTTTCACTCCCAAGTCTCATGAGAATCTAATCTATGTCACAATGACACTCTAAATAGTGATATATACTTCACATTAAATAATTTAACATGAAAATAAATAATCTCCACTGGTTTCTCAACAACTAAAACATCTTTCTACAACTTGATCTCTTCCTAAATCAGAATGTCAGATGGATCGGGATGGAACTTATAGAACGTAGGTACATGGAAAACATCATGAATTCCTATAAACTAATAAAGAAACACCAAGTGATAAGAAAAATTCTTAGGAAACTCAGTGACCTCAAACTTTTCAATATATCTTAGAGCTATGTTTCACTATTTCATGAGATTATGGTGACCAAATTGAGGAGAAAATCTCATGAAAACTTGATCACCAATGATAAAAATATAAAATAGGATGCGGATGATCTATATATAGTTTTTTATGACTCTATTATGTATCCTATAACCTATGTATATTCCTAATCCTCACTAATGTCTCCCAAATGAGACTCAATTTTACAAGAGAGGCATCTCCCACCTCTTCCCAACAAAGAGGTGATCTGCAAGGGTAACCATATAAACCCTCAAAGGGAACCATTATACTGGTAAATATTGTTATAAAAAAATATGAACAGTCCCTGCCAGATATCCCATGATCCAATAAATTCCAAGATACATGAATAGGGAAAATCCCCCAAGATCTGAATATCATGCATCGTCTAACCGTCTATCTGCAGGTGGAATGTTCAACTCAACCAGACCTCAACCTTCATCACCTCCTAGAGACTCTCCCAAAATCAAGAGGTAAACCTTGGATCCCTATTTAAGATGAGGTTGAGGGAACCCCATGTAACTCAAAAATATCATGCATATACAACATACCTAGATCTTTAACCCTAGTGGTGTCCTTGATTAGAATGAAATGATCCTATTTTTTTACTAATCAATCACAACAAAGTTATTATTATTCCCATGGGTATTATGTCATAATCCAAAAAATAATTAAATGGATAACTCATCACATTTCTAAAATATCACTATAAGTGATTGGAGAAAACTATAAGGTTTCAAGTGCTCTACCTTTATCTATCAGAAGGTATAACAGTGGGACACATAATTAGTAATGTTATGTTTCATACCTAGCCACCATAATCACCATATCATTTCTTAAATACTTATTAAAAATTTTAATTCTAAATAATTTTATTTGGAATAATTTAATGTATCAATAAATTCTTATCACTTGGGTTGAAGTTTCACATTTTTTTAAGAAAACATGGGTTCCAAATTAACAGTGGTTAGAATTTTAATATTTTGTGTGACATAATTTAATGGATTTTTTCAAGGTACATTAATGTTGATTATAATTATTTTTTGGTACTGTATTAATTATGTAAATGTATTGTCATTTCACATCATGATTTTAGTGTTACATATTATAAAATTGACTCAAGTTATAATATTTTTCTTGTTTATTAAATGAATAGATATGGTGAACCATTGGGAAAGCTAAACTAAAATTGGATTCATGATTTTAAACTGTTATACATAGAAGAAATTTATATAAATAGTTCAAAAAATCTAGATCATCTGATATGGGGACAAAGATATTTTTTAACTATACAATTGCAATATACTTTGGCGATAAATTTTCAATATCTCTTGAACTAGAATCATTTGATATTTTTTGTTAAAGGTATCCTTGTCAGCTCAACTCTTATACTGTGAATATTTCATCTAATTATATGGATTTACTTATTTATTTTTATTTATATGTCTGTAATTTTAAAGGGTTATAAAACCAATTAAAATTTAGTATTTTTTTTGCAACTCTCATACAGAATTCAAGCATTGGTTTGTGCCTCTAGGTGGTAAAAATGAATACTATTCATGTTGTTACTCTAGGTGGAAAAAGGAGGGTTTGTTTTAGATTTAATACTTCAAGGGGAAAAGTATTGGTAATTGGTTTGTGACTCTAGTTGGAAAAATTAATTATAATATTCCATTATAGAGGTTATAATGGGTGTGATATCTCTAAATTTGTGGGAGAGGTGAAGAGTGGACGAGAATAACTTATATCTGAACAACTATAAAAATATTGTATGTTATTTTTATTTTATTTACACTGAACTAACGTTAATATTCTGATATAATCTTAAATTAATTTTATAAATTCCAATTCACCCCCTGTTATATTTTTCCCTCTTAAATATAAACCAATAATAGGTGTCAAAGGGTGACCCCTAGGGTTGTTTTTTATTTGTGATAACCACTTTCTATCTTATCCATCATGGGGAAAATCATATTTAAGATAGAAGAAAAAATATAAAATGGTTTATGGATACATCAAATACAACTGCATTTTTGTGGTAATAATTATTGTTTTTTTCAATCTTGGATGGTATCATTCTTAAATAAACTTATCATTTATCACTTACAAGTCATGGTAAAACCATGAAAGATGCCTGAAGGTAAGCCTGGATCATTAGTTTAAAATGATGTGCTAGAGTTTGTTTTGAATTAAAAGGTAATAAATATTTCTTATTGTTCACTAAATATAAATATACATATTCATGTTTTTTCATGTAAAACTTCTCATGACATCTAAAAATTCTGCAAGTTACATGTTCTGGCTCAGATAACCTTATTATAATTAAGTTGGGATTATTAAGATATGAATATATATAATTTAAAGTGGTTCAAATATTCCATATATTTACTAGTATTTTAAATGGTACGAGTTATTTATGAGAAACCCTATAAAATCATGTTCTGGTTGAAAGAGTAATTAGATAACTTCAAAAAAAGTGGCATGAAAAAAAGGTTTTAATGAGAGTGAGAAATATTGTAACCATGAGTGTTTTATGAAAGAAATGGTGTTTGGTTTGTGTTTTTTTGCCAATCCTCATTAGAAGTTCATAATTTTGACAAGGAAAGGGGTCATATAGTTTGAGCAGACAACACTATTAAAGGTCGCGTCATTTCCCCATGTTTTCCAAATTTTTGGGCCTGAAAATCTGAAAATTAAGAAATGTGTGTTTGGAAAAGGAATTTGCACACAATATTGTAGGTGTTTTGTAAACTTGTGTGCAAGCCATGTCTCGGGATCAATATGTTTAAAAATGGAAAATTTGTGAGTTGCATGAAAAATCTAGAGTTGTGCGCAGAAAATGGTCCTTACACAAAAAGCATGGCACACAGAATGAGAGGTTTTCCATGACATGGTGGGTTTTGCATGTAGGGGTCAATGACACCTATAAATAAGTGGTGACCCCCTATTTTGGTATGACTGAAGACTTAGGGAAGATCCTAGTTTTGATGCACATAAAAATTATATGAGATAAGAGTTTCATGGAAAAGATAAAGTTGCACAAAAAAGTTAAGGTTGCGTGAAAAATTTAAAGTTGCACGTAAAATTTAAAGTTTCATTAAAAAGTTAATATTGTGTGTAAAGGTTGTATTTTCATAAATGATTTTCCGCAGAAAAATAAAATCTTGCACACAAAAGTAAGATCTTACACACACAGTGTAGGTGTTGTATGCAATTGTTAGTGTAGGCTGGTTAGATGTTCTGAATATCCAGTTTGGTGGTTTAGTGCTTTCAAGTGCATTAATCCAAGACTTCGATGAAAGCAGTGTCTCATGATGAACAGAGAAAAAGACTTCAATGAAAATCAATTGAAGAGACATTCACATCCATAAACTGAGTGTGACTTCACACAGGGTAGTGATCTGGGGGGTGTCAATGGAAGTGATCTGAGAGAAGAAGTAAGCTATCTATGTACTTCTGTAAAGGCAGTGTGCCTGGGACAGAGTGACTATACCCAAACCTTGTAATCCACAACTAGTAAAGTTTAGTGGAATTAGGTATGACCAGAAACCTATCGGAATATGCTCCTTGGGCGTAGCCCTTAGTGGCGAACCAATTAAAAGTGTTTGTGTGGTCACTATGAATATGATTGTTTTCTTTCTGTTCCTATAAGTCTCACAATTTTAACGATTTCCTACCAATGTGGGAACAATATCCTTGTTTTAAAAGAAAAATTTGACACCCTGATTCACCCCTCCCCTCTCAGAGTGTCACCGGGTCCTAAAAACTTCAAAGAATACACTCTTTATGTGATTATAACATCATTATTACAATATGATTTAGAACATAAAAATCCTTATGAATAATATAATTAAAAGAAAAATGGAATTTCTTTCAAATCAAATGTTTCTACTTACTATTATGATTCTAAGTTATAGAGAAGTGACAAGGATTACAATGAAAATGTTAAAATGTTGTATACAAAAAAAGGTTAATAAAGGATATTTCCTAAATTATATTTGAAATATGATAATAAGAAAGGTTATTTAATTTCTAATTATGTTCAATATTTAATTTATTATGAGTTAAAAAAAGGGGGGAACATCAAGCCTAATTGACTAAGATTGAAGAAGGATAAAAATAAAATAAATAAATATAAGAATGAAAAGAAGTAAATGGTAGTAGGATGGAGTTTCATAGAGGATTAAAGTTATAATAATGAATCTAGAATATTAAAATGATGTGTAAAATATTTTCTTAATGGTATCATAGAATCAAGTAAGTGATTCAAATTATTGTTCTTTGTATGAATATGGTTCTAAAACCCCTACTATAGAATAATTGTTTAAATTGGTTGATAGACTTTATCATAATGTTTAAAATATCACTAATTTATATAAAAATATTAAGATTCACCATATGGGTTTTCTTAAGGATAATGAATAACTAAATAAATCTATTCGGGATGTTTTAAAATATGAAAATACATATTTGGATTCTACATATACAGATCAGAAATTTGAACAGTAAAATTTAAAATATGGTCATCATAAAAATGAAGAAACAAATAAATAAATTTATTTCATTTCAAAGTTCTATGTAACTAAAATAAGGAATTTTTATATTGTGTGTAAGGGTAATGAATGACTCAAAAACTAAAGTGATTGTTTAATGTAAAATCTTTCCAGTTTTGTTCGAGGTAGATAAGACTTTGATAAAATTATGAGTTTAATTAAAATAGAAAAGAAGATATTTTGTCTTGTTTGTTAAAATAATTTACCCAAAATATATGAAAATTTCTTTGTTAAAATAACTAATTGAAGCAAATATACTACTACATGTTTTGGATGTCAAATAAAATTTCATTATACAATTAAGTGTTCTTTTATATTTCCATAATATCATGTACATACTAAGGATTTCATTTTAAAATATTTATCTTACAAATTTAATACAAAAAAAGTGTTTTAAATCATTTTATATTCCCAATAATTCAAATTTTAATCCCAATGGACCAAAATTTTCAAGGGTACCAAAACATTATTAATCTATTTTTATAGGAGACGTGTATTGGGAGAATAAAAAAATATATTTGGTGCATGGATAGTGTATTATAAACACACATTACTTGTGACATATCAAATTTTCTATCATTTAATAAATTTGATGAAGGTAATGTTAATTTTTGTGATAATTTTAAAGGAAAGGTAAAAGGTTTTTGTGAGGTTGGAATTTCATTTTATGTTATTATTTCAAATGTATTATATGTTTATGGTTTGAAACATTACATAATAATAATTTATCATATATGTAATTATGGAATGTTTATTAAATTTAAAAATGGTAAATGCATTATATTTAAGGATAAATATATTTTATTTCATGTAAATGGAAAAGAAACAATTTATTCAATAATTTTTTTTAATTTACTGATCATAATGTAAAATTTTTAAATGTTATACAATATGATAATATTTTTTTAATAAGAGGTTGGTACATACTAATTTTAGTTTTATTCATAATCTATCCAAAAACCAAAATGTTTTAAAGTTACCAGGACTTAAATTAAACAGCACCTTTGTAAATGATTCTTTCTTGAAATATAAACAACATAGAAGTAGTTTTAATTCAATAAGATAAATATAGACTATAATTCATATTGATATTTTTCAAATGGATTTATTTGAAACTATCAAACCTTTTGTTTTGAGTTCTAAGAGATATTTTTTTCTTGTTAATATTTTACTACATAAACATGCATTTATCTTCTTACCCTTCAATATGAAACTTTAACTAAGTTTATTACTTTTTGTAAATTTTTCCAAAATGATAAAGTATTCTTAATTAAATAAATTATATGTGATCATAGCGGTGAATTACTATTGGGAAAAAATCTCTCAAGGTAACATTGTAGTGTTTTTAGGTTGATTTTGTTTGTTGAAAAAGCAGAAGGACAAGGTCAGTTGTGGAGTTCCAACATGGTTGTTGACTAGGTCTGTTAACAAATATCTGATAAAACGGTATGAGTTTAGAAAAGACTTTATTTTTGTGTTGATGTGGATATTAGTGAAGGAATTAATTGTTTGGAAGTTTAGGTTTCGTGATGTTTTGGACCATCTTAAACATGCAATGTAAATATGATAAATCCCTGTGATTATGAGAAGCTTCACATGAATAGATTTCCCTAGTTCTTTGCAAAAAATAGGGAACTTCATGAACTAAATTGTATAACTTCACAAAAAGGATGTTGTGAGATTTGAAGCTTACATAATAGGAGGAAAAACCTATAAATACACTTATACCCCCCCCCCTCATTTGAATCATAGAAATCCTTAACAAAAATAGGAAGGTTCTGAATTCACGAAGGTGATTTGTGAATGTTGTTCTTGTGAAAACATTCACAATGAAAGTAATTTCATGAAGGATTTGAAATCGAACCAAATGTTATAAGAATCTAAAAATTAATGAATTCAATGAAGTTTATATAATCAAACCAAAATTTGTTAAAATTAAAAAATTATTAATGTTCTGAAATTTTATCTAATCTGACTAAAAGTTATGAGATTTGTGGAAGTGTTGATCTTTGGGAAGGATAAGTGGTCTTCTTGAAAAAGGGCTCTTTAAAAAGTATGTTTTCTATTCACTAAATTTGTTTTCTTCATGAAAGTTATGGGTTTCACGAAAGAATTATATTCTATGGAGTAATTGGGAAGTTTCGTGAAGGCTATGTCACCTTCACGAAAGAAGTGAGCATCGTGAAAGTGTTGAAAAGGGATTTTCCCATAAAATATGTAATAAAGTGGTATTCATCTGGTGGATAAAATTGTAACTTAATGATGCACCAAATGAGGTTTAAAACATATTAATTCTTGTAGTAAAAAGAGGATTCTTATGAAGGAGTAATGAGCATACTTTTGGTGAGAGAGAAGTGAGCTTTCAAATTATTATTGGTTGTAAAACAGGAGCGATAGTGAGTCTAATCCAGACATTATTAAGGAAGTGATCCTGGGCATAGAAGTGATATCTCTAAAACCTTATTTTGGTAGTGCTCCTTAGCAAATTTTTCATATTGGCATATTGTGGTTGTATACTCCATAGACATAGCCTAGTGAGGGTGAATGAAGTAAAATTGTCGTGTCTCATGCATTATTTCATTTCTATTCATACATTTCAATTGTAAAGAGAGTGAAGAGTGTTATATTAAATGATAAAAAAATATCCAATGGGGTTGTTTTTTAATTTATAATTCCTTGATTCACCCCCTCTCATGGTATTTAACCTAGTTAGGTTAACAATTCATATGAGAGAAAAATGTTAATTTTAGTGTTTATCTCTAAGAGGTTTTAATGGAGGTTGTCAATAATAAAGGGATTTCGATATTTTATGGAAACAATTTTCAATTATATTATAACTAGATGCATAAATACTTCTAATATTTATGAATATATTTATTTATAGTACAAATTCGTTGTATTGCAACCAGTATTAACAGTGGTGATTTATTAGAAGTTAGACGGAGGGAATTGGATTTTTATGAAAAATGAATCAATTATTTAGGGGGATCCATATATAATGAAATCTATACAAAGGTTATTTTTGGTAAGACAACACATTCTATGTGGGAAACATTTCATAATATTTATAAGGACAACTCAAAATTCAGATAAAAAAAGTTACAGGTTCTATATGAAAAGTATAAGGATCTGAAAATGCACCATAATGATTCTATTGATGCCTTATTTGACTGGGTGAATGTTTTTATGGAATAAATACATGGTCCTGGGAAAATTATTGAAGATTTAAGTATTTTTCTGTGAATCTTGAAAATAATTCCACCTCATTTCAATCCAAAAGATTCTATATTAGAATATAAATTTTTAGAGGAGTTGACATTAGATAGCTTGCACAGTATTCTTGTTGCATAAGAGATGAAAAATGATAATATTGAGTATTTCTAAAAAGGTAATTATAAATAAGTTTCATTTAAGTACATGAAGAATATCACTATTTAAGATGGGTAGGAAGAAGAAGATATAGATAAAGTTACATCATTCCTTACATTAAATTTACAAAGTGGAAAGGGAAAGTTCAAAGGGAAACTTCCACTTGCATGATTTCGATGTGGAAGGGTTTTACATCCTGTAGCGAGGTTCCCCATGATGTTTCAAGATGATTATGGTGATGAAGTCAAAATTACCATGAAGAATTATTCGAACTATGTGGAAGGTAAGAGAAATTTTAAGAGAAATTTCTTCAAAAATAAGAATATCATATCACAAGGAAATGAAATTTCAGAAGAATATAAGGTTGAAGAAATGGAAATCTATAATGATTATGGAGAAAATTATATGGTGGAAGTTTTAGCTTTCTCACATAAAAAGGAATAAATCTACAATGATGAAGAATAATTTTAATTAATAGTTGATCTTCATGATGAATTAGAACTCTCTCTTGAGGTGATAGATGTTTGGAGATCCAAAATGAATAAATCCAAATAATTGGATCATGATGTTAGACTCTTTATATAGCAGTTGTAATAAGAGAAATATGAGTTAATGGAAAAAAATTAAATGATTTAGTCTTCAATAATGGATTACTCAGAAATTATTGGTGAGTAAAATCTCAAAGTAGAAAAACTAAAAAGGGTGATTAATGGGTTGAATAATACAGTGAAAGATCATGAAAATATTATCAAAAATATTGAGGAGGAGGTTTTCAGCCTACGATGGAAAGTTAAATATTAGTAGAAACTCTTGACTCTAGAAAATAAGATCACATAGGTTTTATAAGATAGAAAATAAGAGTTTAATATTCCAGTGAAATAGAAAAAGGAATGTGAGGAGAATAAAATGATAGAACTGAATGATAGAGCTAGTGTGGGACTTGATCAAAAATAGAAATCAGTTTTGGTTCAAGTCGAACCAAAATCACCCACTAAGAGATTAAATGTTTACTTCGGTATAAATCCCAAGCATGTGATTTAGAGAAACCAAGAGAAACCCACAAGTTAAATAGTGACACATAAGAATTCACCTTGCATTATATGTTATTTTTGTGGAAATATGGGATGCTCACAAATTTTTTGTTCCATATCCAAGAGGTTATAAAGGGAACAATATCAAAACATATATCCATACATATCTCAATATTCCTAGATATCTTTTGATAGTCGCAATTTTGGTTGTGGAGGATTTTTATATATAATAAGATATTGCTCATAAATAATGCAGATAAATGTGTTGAAGCAAATTGAATGTGTTCATTAGTACTAGCTTAATGTATCATCAAATTCGCTAAAAATGAGAAATTAATTTGAACCTATGTAATATGAATCTGGTCCATCATTCTATAAGGAAGATCAATATTATCAATCCATACCAGGTACGAATTCAAAAACATGGATCAAAAATAAAGAAGTTGAGAAGGAAGTGGTTGTGGAGGTTTCCCTTAAAGCATCATATCATTTTGGGTGTATTTATCCTTGATAGTTGATGCACACCCCATATAATTGGTAATAAGGATCTTGTTACAGGGATAAAATATGAAAATAAATTTGTCGTAAAATTTGGAAATGATAATGGATTTAAGATTATTGGTTTAGAAAAAAAACTAATTTGGGGGGGAAAGAAATGATATGTGTAGATATCTTAGTTTTTAGAGGTATCCATCACAACTTGCTTAGTGAAAATCGACTATGTGACTTAGGGAATGCTATAAAATTTACTAAGAAGATTTGTATCATCAAAGGAAGAGATGGTTTAGTTATTCTATAGGGAAAAATAACAAAAGGGGAATATCTACCTTATAAGTGGAGAATAAGAAATGTAATTTTCATCCATAGATGAAGAAAACAAGTTATGACATAAACAATTTGTCCATCAATTCCAACCATCCTTAGAAGATCAAGTCAAATTTGATCAAACTTGAGATCTACCTAATCTATCATGTGATTTTACTCATATGTATTCTCGTCAATAAAGGAATATTATTATAAATATATACAAGAAACAAATAAACAAATTCGACCAGATTTCTTGAATTACTATATTAAAACGTATGTGGACCTATCTCACTATGATCCATTGATGGAAAGAGGTATTATATTCGTTTAATTGATGATTTCAACAGGATGTCATAAGTATTTTTCATTTACCACAAGTTTTATTTGTTCAATTGCACAAAATATAATTAGATAGAATCTGAAATGAATCGTGAAAATAAGTTTGTGAAGTTTCATATTGATAATGGTACAAAATCCACAAATAGTCAACTAGAATATTATCTCAAGAAAGATAGGATAATGTATCAAGTTTCAGCAATGAAAACTCATCAATAAAAATGGAGTGGTTTATAAGATAAATAGTATTATAAAAAACATGTCTAGAATAATGATTATTAAAAAGGACCTACTAGAGAAATTATTGAAAGAAGTAGTATTGGCATCGGTATATATATCCAATAGGTCTTTGCTATGTCCAAAGGAAGAAAAGACTTTATATGAGTTGTGGTATGGTAAGAAGCCAACAATGAAATATGTTTTAATCTTCAGATGTAAATTTTTTATTATCAATAAGGAGAAACACCTATAATTTGAATCATGAAGAGATTAGGGGATATTTCATGGATATTCAAGAAAGATAAAATCATATAATTGTTTCAACAAGAGGCTTGGAAATGTAGTTTATATCAATTATGTCATTATAGTAGAGAATGAAAAAAATCTTTAATAACATGGTGAATAGTTCCCTAAGGAAAGTGATGAGGAGTTAAGAACCTCAAGGGGACTTGAAGTGTAAAATGTTGATTTAGAAGAAGATACTAATGATGAGTAGGAGGAAGTAAAATCTCTATATTCATGAAAAGTGAAGATTCAGGATAAAATTGTTAGATAGAACATCATTGGTGATCAGGAAGTGCCTGTTCAAACATGAATAATGAATTCATTATAATAGAAATCCTTTTTACCTCAAGTAGAGTATAAATTTTTTGATGAAGCAGTTAAAGATGAGAACTGGGTCTAAGATATGAATGAATAGCCTGACTAAATTGAGAAGAATCATACATGGGATATTTTTTTTATTATAACAGATTAGAATTTCATTAGGACCAAATGGGTATTTCACAACAAGATGAATGAAGGTGGTCCAACAATTTAAAACAAATAATGACTAGTCTATAATGGGAACCCACATATATAGTGTATTTATGTTGATGAAACATCTACCCCTATTTTAAGGCTAGAGAAAATAAGATTATTCTTCGACATAGTAGTGCAAAGAGGATTCAATGTTTTCAAGATGAAAATAAAGTCAACATTTCTTAATGGGGTTATAGAATAGTAAGTGTATGTTGAGAATCTAGATGGTGTTCTCATTCATAAATATGAGAACATAATTTTTTGGATAATAAAGGAACTATATGGATTAAATTAAGCACCGAGAAATTGGTATTCAAGACTAGATCGGTTTTTGAAGAATCTTGGTTTTCAGCAAGGTGGATTTGACTAAAATATCTATGTTAACAATGATGGTAATTAATCAAAGGATTATGGTGTTGGTGTATATCGACGACATAATATTTGGTGGATTTGATAAAGTATACTACAGAAAATTCTCCAAATTCATGAAATGTGAATTTGAAATGTCAATGATAGGTGAACTAAAATTCCCCTCAGTTTACAGGTGACACAAGGAAGGAATGGAACATTTATTTTACAATATAAATATTCCAGTGAGGTTAGGAGAATATTTTTAGAATGGATAATTACAAGGATATGATGAATCTGGTATCTACCCAGATGAAACTATCACGATATGATGAAGTCAAAGAAATTAATGTCATATAAAACCAGTAGATCATTGGAAGTATGTTATAATTAATTGAAACATGACTAGATATTGTTTTTGTTTCATGCTAAGAAGCATGGTATCAAACAAATCCCAAAAGATCCACCTACTCACAATAAAAATAATACTTCAGTATATCAATGGGATTTTGGTTTTTGGTTTGTTGTATAATTTCAAATCTAAGAAAGAGTTATTAGGCTATATAGATGCAGATTAGGCCAATTTAGAAGATCATAGAAAATGAACATTAGGTGGTCCATTCTATCCTATCAGATTTGGTATTTCTTAGCAAATCAAGAAACAAGATTTCATTCCATCAGGTCTTGCTGAAGCTAAATATGTAGTGGCCACTCAAGCTTGCATGCAGTTATTTTGGATTAAGCAATATCTTAATGATATGGGAGTTATAGGGAAGTCTTAAATGGGAATCAATGTCAATAATTCAAGTGCTATAAATCATATAAAAAATAAATTACATCAATAAATGAAAAAAGTTCAATGAAATAATGTATCATTTTATCAAGGAGAAGGTGGGTCATAGTCTTGTGATGTTGGAATATGTGCCCAAAGACTTATGGGTTTTGTACATTCTGATGAAATCCTTATACAAAGTGATGTTTGAAAGGAATTGAATGGATCATGAAGTTAATTTGACTCCCCACACTTGAAAAATTGTGGATTAAATACCCCCACTCCTCGAGGTAAGGTGTTTTTTCCCTGATATACCAATATGTTTTGTTTACAATGTTACATCCATAGAGTGGTGACCTTGGGGTTCATTGAAAAAGGCGGAGAAAATATATTTATTAGTATAGGGGAAAGCTGATAGAGGTATAAATATAGTAGGGTGTTTTAAATCTGATGATTCTATAGGTGATCGATCAAAAGTTATATATCATGAAAGATGATATTCATGATGGAAGCAGATTGTTGGTTTTGAAATGAAGTAATCTATTGATTACATTTTCATTCTAATATTTTTTATCATGTTGATCATGGATTATATGGGATTTGAGTGTGTGTTGAGTAAATATTTTAACCCTATCTAATTTGAAAGAAGTGAATTATGGAAGAATCTATAATGAGGTATTAAAATGAAAATATTTTTCTGTGGACCCAAAGGGGGATATTTTTGGAAAAAATTACTATAAAATAAAATTCCAGTGTTTTTGGGATGATTGTGTTTATTGAAAAAGAAGGTGGAAATGGTAAGTTGTGGAGTACCAAAATAGTTTCTGACTAGGTATATTGAAAAACATTAGAGACAACGGAATAGATTCTCTAGAGGTGGTACAAAAAGTTGCGTGTAAAGTTGGTTCCATTTTTCAGTGCTTTACAAATTTTTTGTGCCCAAAATATAGAGGATGGATCAATCGTTTTGAAATTTTTATTTCCATGACTTATACATAAAAATATAGAAAAGGAATGAGTTTTGTGAATTTTAGAGTTTCATAATGATGTGGAGATTTTTGAAGTAATTTGGTGTCATGAAGGCTTGGTTTCATGAAGGTGTGTAGGATCATGAATGTGTGATGTATAGATATTAAATATCCATGACTATGAGAATCTTTACAAATATATAATTTACCTGGTGCTTCGTGAAAATAGGGATCTTCATGAACAAAATTGGAGAGTTTTTTTTAAAAAGGCCATGGTGAGATTGGAAGCTTCCATAATGGGAGGAAATTGTAATAAATAGGCCTCTACCCTTACCCCTCATTTTAAGTTGAGAAAAAAAATTAAGTCTTTGAATTCAAAAAAAGGTTTTTGTTGTGAAAAAATTTGTGAAAAAAATGAAGTTTGTGAAGGCTATGAAAGCTAGTCTAAAGTTATAAGCATCGCAGAATTAATGAAGTTTATGAAGGCTATATATGATAAATAAACTTTTTATTCATAATGAAATTATTGAAGCTTGAGAAGGATATATAAGGTGACAGAAATTTAGGAGCTTCGTGAAAGTTTTGAGCTTTTTGAAGGCTAAGTGATCTTCATGAGAGGAGGGTTCTTTGTAAAGTTTGTTTGAGATTCATAAAAGTGGCGAGCTTTACAAAAATTGTGGGGTTCTTGAAATAATGAAATTAATATAAATAATTATGTAGTTTCACGAAGGTTGTGTGATCTTCATGAATGTAGTGAGCATCAAGAAAGTGTTGAGAAGGGAATTCCCAATAAATTCTACATTAAAGTGGTATTCATCAAGTGGATTAAAGAGGATCTTAATTATGCACAAAATGAGGTGTAAAACATATTGATTAAAGTGATGAAAAGAGGATTCTTATGAATAAGCAGTGATCAAACTTCAGTTGAGAGAGTAGTGAGCTTTCAAATTGTGATTGGTTGTAAACCATGAGAGATATTGATTCTACTCCAAACATTTTAAAGGTAGTGAGCCTGGGCGTAGAAGTGATCTAGCCTAAACCTTTTTTTTTCAGTGAATCTTAGTATATTTAGTGCATCCTCACACTTTTTTTGTATGCTTCTTGTATATATCCTAGTGAGGGTGATCCAAGTAAAATTTTTGTTCCTTGTGCATGTTTTAATTTTTATATATACATTGCTACAAGAAAGGGTGAGAAGACTTATTTGTTTAATGATTAAATAAGATTTGATGGGGGAGCTCTTTTAATCTTTTTTAACATCATTCCCCCCTATTTTGGTATTTAACCTCATTGTTCTAACAAGTAAATAATTTTTAATTTATATAATTTTGTGAAGAAAATGGGTATTTTTCATAATTTTTCAGCCCCGAGGACATGAGAACAAAAATAGAGTAGTTTAAACAAAAAATAAAATTCTACAAGAAAAGTCTAGGACTAAGTTAAATGAGTTTTATCTACCTAAATATTTTTGGGTAGAATCTATGAATACTTCTTGTAATGTTTTTAGTGTAGTTATTTTAATAACATTGTTAAAAAAGACACCTTAGGAACTTTATAATGGGAGGAAAGCTAAGATTTACTATTTTAAAGACTTTGAGTATAGAGGTTTTATTCTCAATACAGACGATGGTTTAGATATATTTGATGAAAAATATAATGAAGTAATTGTATTAGGATATACAAACAATAGTAAGGCATATAGGTTATACAATAAAAGAACCATGATTGTTGAAGAATAAATTCATGTAAAGTTTGATGAAAAAAATTGAATAAAAGAGATGATTATATTGATGAAATTGAGGATGAATTTAGATATAGTAATTTTAAATAAGAATAACCTCAAGATAAAGATGCACATACTTAGGGGGGAATATTTATTCCCAATATGAACCAATTCACAATAAATACATAAATACATGTATAGATTATCCTATAGATAAAGTTGCTAGTAATTTTGAATCAAATGTTCAGGCAAGAAAATATGTTAAGAATATTTTTAATTATCATTATTGTATTTATGATTTTTAACCTAAAAATATTTTTGGATATTTAAATTATTCTAATTTAATCATTGCAATTAAAGAAGAATTACATCAATTTACTAGTAATAGTTTGTGTAATTTTTTTGTTCCACCAAATGGTTTTCAGGTTGTTTTAACAAAATGGATATTTACAAACAAACATAATAAATAAGTATATATAACTAAAAAATGATATTAGTTTCCAAAGGATATTCTCAAGAAGAAGTTATAGATTTTTTAATAATATTTTACATGTGTTTTTTGGTTATAATCAATTAGAATATTAGTATATTATATTACATTTAAGGGTTTTAAATTATTCTAAATTGATTTCAAAATCTCCTTTATAAATGGATATATTTCTAAAGAAGTATATGATAGACATCCCCATGGTATTGAAAATTAAAATCATCCTCATCGTGGTGTTGAATTGTTAAAATCGTTATATATTTTTAACTAAGATCCTTGAGCTTCATATGAAAGGTGAAATAGTTCTCTTTTGAAAAACAATCCTTATAAGGGAAAATATGATCCTAATTTATTTACTAATAATAGTTATGATGATATCTTGATAGTGAAAATTTATATTTATTATATTCTTTTTGGATGTTCCTGTGAAAATATTTGTAATAAATTTTTCGAATTTATGACTTCTTAATTTGATATGAGTATTATGGGGGAATTAAAATTTTCCCTTTCTTTGAAAAAATTTCAAATAAAAAATGGTAGTTTTGTAAATAAATCTAATTATGTTAAATTACATGTTAAAATAATTGGCTTAGACTCTTCTAAAAGTGAATATAATCCTATGATTACTAATTTTAAATTATATTTATATATATAAGAAAAATATATTGATATTGAGTTTATTATAATTAAATGATTCTTAACAATATTTGATGTTTTCTATTTTCATGTGTTCTAAATTTCAAATTTTCTATAAGTAAAGTCACATTAAATTTTTTAAAATAATTTTTAGATGTTTTAAAGGTTCTTTTAATCGTTTTTTATTTTATCATACTAAAAAAAATTTAACAAGTTATTTTGATTCTGATTTTGGTTGATGCAAGATATATAGAAAAATCACTTTAGGTTTGTGTCATTTACTTGGAAAATAGTTAGTCTCTTAGGCTTCAAAGAAAAAAATTGTTTCTATTTGAGTTGTATATGGCTGCTTCATCCTATTATGCTCAAGGATTAAAGATTTAGAAAACACTTTTTAATTTTGTTTCTTTTATTTTGATAATATTTATATTTTCTATGAAAATAATTATTCTATTTATATTTATAAAAAATAATTAAAATATTTCAATAATAAGAACATTGATGTTAAATATCATTGTATTATATATCTTATTCAAAATATAAATATATATCTATAATTTATTTCATGATTAAAATAGTAGGATGATATATTTACCAAAACCTTAAATTAAACTAGTTTTGATAAAATCAAATTTGAACTTCAAATGATGGAAATTTAATCATACTGTATATATTTATAGGGAGTTTGACTTGAATTTTGATAAAAAACATTAAATACATTCTATTTTCTCAGTGTGTTTATTGAATCTGTTTTATTCTATTAGCTCGCTAGAATGTACTTAAAGAGTTGGTTACTATTTTTCATTAAAAATCATTAAATGATTCATTGAAAAATCTAAAAAAAAATTCATGGATAATTAATGATTTTAACATATCCTTCGAAAATAATTTATACTATTATAAAAAAGTAGATTTTTATTTCTTCACATACTATTTGAAAATGTATAAATTTCACAGAATCCTTATTATGTTTTTTATATAAATTTTAGGGTTAGTTTCTTTCCTAGTAATAATTTAGAGGGAGTTTTCCATGATAAATTTTTAATTATAAAAGTTAGTTTATTTTATATTTATAACTCTTTCTCTTAGGGGAATAATATTTAAACCAAAGATCTTTTTGATAAATTTCAAAAAGGGTGAGAAATTTTTTGAATTTGAATTTGTTTCTCAATTATGAAATATGGGGGGAATATTGAATTGGATCCTTTATACAATTTTTTAATATTTTTCATAATTTTAATAATTTATTTTCTCATATACTGTAAGCTTTTCCTATTTTGAGTTCTCTCATATTATAGATGTGACCTTGAGTTAAGTGACCATGGGTGAAAATTTGGAAAAGTCTAGAAGTGACCTTAAAAATTAACCATATTGATAAAAATTAAGTGACCACAGGATGAAAATTTAAGTGGCCATATGAACAAAAAATAATTGACCATATGAAAAACATGTAGTGACCACATGAAAAAAAATTAAGTCACCTCATGAACAAAAACCAAGTCATCACATGACCAAAAATGATGTGACTGCATGAAAAAAAACAATGTGATCAACTAAAAAATTAATAGAATTCATAAACAAAAAATGAAGTGACCAGGAGTTGAAATTTGGAAATTTTTTAAACGTTCCCTGTGACCTATCTATATTCACTTAATTTCTTTATCATATTTTAGCTAAAAACATGCTCTATTTTAATTATAATTTTATATTTTGAATTATTGCTTGTTTGTTTAAAAAAATTATCTTGTTTTAATTATTCCTCAAATAATTATTTATTATTTTAATTATAAGTAATTTTATTTGGGATAATTTTATGTATGATTAAATACTTATCACGTGGGTTGTAGTTTCATGATAGTTGTTTGGGAATGTGTGAGTTACAACTTAAATGTGGTTGGAATTTGAACAGTTTAACTTATATACTATATAGAATATTACCAAGGTACTATAATGTTGATTATAATTATTATTTGGTGATATATTTAATTAGTCTATGTGTTATCACTTTATAACATGATTTTAATGTTACATATTATCAATGTCACCCACTTGGGTATATTTTTCATGTACATTCAATAAAAAATATCTTACATCATTAGTAAATATAAACTACAAAAGGATTCATGATTTTAAAATTATATGAATATAATAATTCAATATAAAGAGTTAAACATGTACAAATTAGTAGATAGATGGTTAAGAATATTCTTTAAATGTATAAGTGTGAAATAATTGGTGATCAACAACTAATCTCAGTCAAACTGAAATCATTTTATTTTTTCCTACAAATGATCTTTTATTTCCTCAACTCTTAGATTATGAAGAATTCATATGATTCTTTAGATTTATTTATTTCTATTTATTTCTATGTGAATAATATTATAGGGTTATACTAACTGTTAAAAGGTATGATTGTGTGGTGTGAATCCCATAAAAAATCAAGAATAGGGTTGTGCCTCCATGTGGTAAAAAGGAAGACCAGTTGGGTTATACCTCTGGGTAGAAAAAGGTAGGACTATTTTGGGTACAAACCTCCTGTTGGGAAAAATATTTGTAATTAGGTTATGAATCGATGTTGGAAAAGTTCATTATAAGATTTTATTATAATGGTTATAGTGGGTTCTATCTCTCTCAGTTCATGAGAGGGGTGAAGAGTGGACTAGGATCATTGAGATATAAACCACTATAAATATATATTATAATATTTTCTTTTATTTCCACTAAACTAACTTTAATATTATGATATACTCTTAAATTCATTTTAAAAATTCAAATTTACCCCCCTCTTGTCTCTTTTTTCATCTTATCTCCAAACCAAAAACTATGAGTTCAAATTAATACCATTTGAACCCTCTAATTCTCCAGTAATATTTATGGACATAATGAATAAAGTATTTAGAGATTACCTTAACAAATTTTTATTATCCTTTATAGATGATATTATTATATAATACAAAATTAAGGATGAGCTTGAGGATAATATAAAGACTTTGATAAAGGAGAATCTATATGAAACTTACAAAAATATTTGAGTTCTATATAAAGTATGTTTTATTCTTGGGGAATGTTATCACTAGAAGAGGGATATATGTAGACACTTCTAAGAAAAGGGTAATTTATAATCAGCCTAGACCAACATCTGTAATAGAGATACATAGTTTACTTGGACTAGATATGTTTTTCCAATAATTTTGGAGAAACTTATTAAAATCGTCAAACCAACTAACCAAGCTGACATGGAAGGGAGTAAATTTTATCTGAACTAATGAATGCAAAGAGATATTCAAGGAATTGAAAGGGAGGATTATCACTGTATTGGTCCTCATGCTACCCAAAAGTGGGGAACTTTTTATGGTGTATAGAAAATCTTAAAAGAAGTTATTAGGAATTATACTAATGAAAAATAAGTGATAGTTTACACCATAAGGAAGTTGAATGTTCATGAGCATAACAATCTAATAATGATATAGTGTTGGTTGTATTGATCTTGGAGTTGAAAATATGGATAAATTAATTCTATGTGGAGATGGTAGAAATATATACAGATCATAATAGCATAAAATATATATTCACACAGGGGGATATAAAAATACATCATCAAATATGTTTAGATGTTATAAATGTTAATGACGGGTCAATCCACTAGTTTATTATGAAAGAAAATAAAGTGGTATATTCTCTATATAAAAAGGATATGGAAACCTCATCAATGAAGAGAATTGAGAAGGATAAAATATTCATAGACCTATAAAGGATGGACATGGGGATCATAAATGAATGAAAATAATCATTGCTTTATCAAATTATTAATCAACCATCCCTTCTGGATAAGATAAGCGATGCTTAAAGAGATAATTTGGAAATATAGAAGAAGGAGACATCTATAAGAAAAGGTAAATCACAAAAGTTTAAAATTGATGAAGAAGTAGTAGTAAGAATTAGTACATGATTACGTGTGTTATAAAATCATAAGATAAAGAAGGATTCATTGAATGATTCACATAGCTTGACCTTCTCCATCCACCCAGAGAGTATGAATATGTTTCAAGATATTTAAGAGCATTATTGTAAGGGCAATATGAAGAAGGATATCAAAGAATATACATAAATGATCACTGTATCACTACTATAAAATGGCCTTTAACAGTGGTGGTATTTCTAGCACTAGAAAAATGCACTAAGAAAGTCCATCTTTATCAGTGCTAAAATAAGCGTTGATGAAGGGGGCCTTTATTAGTGCTAAAAAAAGCACTGATAAAGGGTCACCTTAATCAGTGATTTCTTTTAGTTTTAATAAAGGATACCCTTTATCGGTGCTTTAATTTTAGCAGTGATAAATGTTACCCTTTATGAGCGCTAAAAATAAATTACTGATAAAGGTTACCATTTATCATCATTTTTTAACACCAACAATGGTTCTGAAAATAAAATTAAAAAAAATTAACAATATCATTAATTAAATATTTTTAAAAAAAATGAATAATCATATATATAAATTTGAAAAATTATTAAATATTATATATTAAATATAGAGATATGTAAAATGAATAAAATTAAATAATTAAACAAATAAAAATTTATAATGAATAAATTAAGAAAAATATTAAACATTTTATTAATTAAATATTTATTTCTAAAAATAAATAAATTTAATATATATATATATTATAAATATTGATAAATGTTATATATTAAATTTAGACATATAAATGAATATATAGTCAAACAAAAAAATTAAAAAAAAATTACAAAATTATTTAAAAAATTATTAATGAAACAATTATTAATAAAAATGAGTAAGTATAATATATATATATATATTAATTATAAAAATTAATAATTAATATATATGAAATATAAATATATATAAAATAAATAAAATGTTAATTAAAAACATATTAATGTCTTATTAATTTTTAATATTGTTTGATTTTTCAACTTAACAAACATCAAACATCATGTGTTGCATTGATCTCATATACATTAATATATGTAATTAATGCAGTTTATTAGTAAACACACACAAATATTTTTACGCAATATATAGAAACACATACACCTAATATTTATATAATTTATTTAAATTTCAATATATTATTTAATTTAATTGTAAACATGTTGCATTAAATATTTTTTTAATCATCCAATTTAAATTACTTTTTTATAATACTATTACAGTTAGGGCATTCATTTTTAATTTTTTTTAATTTTTTATTTTATTTTTTAATTTGATCATTTTGTATTATTTATTTATATTTAATTATTATGTTTTAGTATTTTTAATATGTGTTCATCTTTACCTCAATATATATGTCCATATTTTTTTAATAATTTATATTTAATTAATAAAACTTGTCCATTTTTTCAATATTTTTAAAGTGCACTCATTTTGAATTATTTAATTTTATTGATTTTTAAAATGCATATATTTAAGAATATATATACACTAATATTGTTTAAAATATATTTGCGAATATATATTTATAAATTTATATATTTTTAATGTATATTTAATATATTTATATATTTATATATTTATAGTTATTATAAATAAATAATTATTATTTTTTAAATAAGTATTTATAAAATTGTAAATAAATAATTATATATATTTAATAATTATAAAATTATAATAAACTTATTTAAATAAATCCTTTATCGGAACTGAAATTTTATCACTGATAAAGATCCATATTTATCAGCCCTACAAAGCACTGTTTTTTTAGAGCTAAAATATTTTCACTAATAAAGATTTCTTTTGCACACATTCTGAGTACTGATAAATCTTGAGAATTATCAGTGTTTATTTATCATTGATAAAGGTCACTTTTATCATCACTTACTAATTTAACACTAATAAAACTGATCTTTATCAATGCTTTTCTGAAAGTGCTCTTAAAAGTTTTCTCCATCTATTTAAAAAAACCTAACTAGTACTCACTTATCATGATTCTGAAGATCTCGTGGAACTCCTATACTATTGGCGTGACTCCACTTTGATCCATAAGATGAATCAAAGATAGAATCCAATGTATGTTATTTTTAACTTTTTCTATATCGTTGTTTGATCTTTTTGGTTCCATATTTTTTTGTCTTTTCACTGTTCTTAACCTTGATGAACCCTACATCTCATCTCCTCACTATTTTCGGTGTGACTCTGCTGTGTATTTTAATGGCTTGATGACAAGATAAATATATGTAGTTTAATTTCATGCAAATATTATAAGAGATGTTGTGCTATTTAATTTCCTATGTCCCGGATGAATTTGTACTGTGTAATGTCCTAAAACCAAGATAAGAGATTTTGTAAAGTTTAACGCCTTTATTCTAGAATGAATTTGTCTAGTTTAACATCCTATAACCTAGATGAGATACATTGTGCAGTTTAACATCTTGCTGGTTGGATGAATTTGTGCAGTTTAACATCATAAAAATAGAATGAGAGACATTATACAGTTTAACGTCTTTCTTATAGGATGAATTTGTAATGTTTAACATCAAGGAAGCATGAAGAGAGATGATTAATTAACATAATGAAAAGTGTTTAATGATAAATATTGTACTAGTGTGGGTTTTGAATCGTTCCTCATCTATTGTGGCCTATATACATGCTCTTTGTTTTTGGATCATCTTGTCTTGGTTTTCCAAAATGGTTTTTTGAAAGTGAAAAATGATTTTCTAAATTGGATTTACTTAAAAATTTTGGGTTATTATTTTTTCGAATGTTTTTTTAGAAGAAGGTGGTTTGAAATTGAAAATGAAATCGTGGTTTTCGAAAAGATAATTCTTGTTTTGTTATGAAACTTGTCTTGTGATCCATTTGTTTTGGCCTGATATTTTCTTTTCAGTTGTGTTTCATATTTATTTTGAACCTAATTTTATTATTTTTGTGTTATTTAGAATATGCCGCCCAAAAAGGGTGCCAATGTTTCTAGTGAGTCTCATCCTATTTCTATTTATCCTCAGTTTTTTCCCATCTTCCATGGTAATCAAGGTTCATTAGTGGCAGTGCAGTGGCTTTAGGAAGTTGATCATGTCATCATTGTGTTTGGAACTCCCAAAACTATTAGAGTTCATGCTGTTTTGTGTCTGCTTGAGGGTCCATCATTGGAACAATGGGAGTTGTTTTCCCCCCCAATGTTACAAGTTGGGATGATGTAGGATTTTTTTAAGTCCCACATTGTTCGATGGTTTATACCTAAGTAGGTGAAGATGAAGAAAATGGAAGAGCTCATGAGTGTCCAGCAAGGTCAGTGAACAGTGAAGGCTTATGTTAAACACTTGAAAGAGATAGTTTCCTTTTGTTCAGAGGTGGTGTCATAGGATCTGTTGAAATATTCTCATTTCATTGGGGTTCTTTATCTAGAGATCGTGGAGAAAGGCCTTTTGTCCAAGGATCTCTATTTTGAGAAGTTGGTGGAGGAAGAATTTTTGGATGAGTTGTTTTGAAGGAATCATAAACACATTGGCTCAGTTGTTGTCTCTTGTGATGGGGTGAAGATGTTCAAAGTTTCCACATTTTTGTTTTTTGGCTGTTGTAAGTTCATCATTCATTATAAAAGTCTGATAAAATTATTCTTTTGTAGTTAAAATATTTTTTATTTTTTTAATACAAACCTTTAAATGGTTATACATTCATGAATTAGTTCTCCTCTTTTTATCTTGCTTGTTTGGATATATCTATTTTTGTGGAAATCGATCTTTGTGCCTTGTATGTGGGTTCATTTATATTCTATATTTTGATCATTCATACTATTTTTTCTACTGATGTAGTGTGTTAGAAGAATATTGATTCCTATTTGGCTTTATTGATCAATGAATCCAAAACATGGATTGGTTATACATCACTCACAAATTTAATAACCAAACTAAGGATTCTCTATGCACTTCACTATGGTTGGTTAACTACCTCTTAGCATAGAATATGATCTGAACTTCTTGCTCGGCATCCCCATGATGCTCTCATCTCACACATGCTTACCACCATCTCTATGATATCACCATTCATAATTTACTTTTCTTCTCTTCTTGCACTCATTTACTATATACATGCAACTGTATGCATCATGCATCTTTACAAGTAGTAAATGAGTTCTAGAAGAGAAGGAAAATGAATGTTGAATGGTGATATGATAGATATGGTGGTGAGCATGTGTGGGATGAGATAATCATGGGGATGCCAGGTAGGAAGTTCAGGTTAGATGCTATGCTAAGCAGAAGTTAAACAATAATAGTGAAGTGCAAAGAGAACCCTTAGTTTTATAATTTGATTATATATGGACCAAAGAAACCCTTTGGAAAGATGTAAAGGTAATGTTATGATAAATTTTCTCTATTTTACCAAAAAATTATATAACTAAATGTTGATTTAATATTCATTATTCCTTATAGAGTTAATTTATTTTAAAATAATTATATCCATGTGTCTTGCCTTTATAGAAAGAGAAACAATGCTCTCTCTGCTCAATCACATAGGTAATATTGATGATTTCACAGTTAAATCATTGTCTATATAATTAATGCATTGTTTTATATTTATATTTAATTTATTTAATTTTAGTATTACTCACATAATTTTTGTTTTCTTACATAGTTGTATTTTTTTGTTCGAGTAGGGGTGCTTTTTCCAACCTTTATGCTTCTTCTCCCTCAGAACCTTTTCACCCCTACAATGTTGCATTTATCACTTTATTTTAAGTTCTATCCATTGCCTTTATAGGAAGATAAACGTCACTACCTCCACTCAATTACCAAGGTAATCTTGATATTTTCACAGTAAAATCATTTTCTATATAATTAATGAATTATTTCATATTTATGATTAATTTATTTCTTTTTATCATTAGTCACAATAATTTTTTTCTTATATAGGTGGATTATTTTTTTTGAGTTGATGTAGTTTTTTTAGCTACTCATGCAGTGTTAGCAATTCGACAACAAAAGTCAATGGAAATCATGGTAACATTGATAGTTAGTATTTTTTTGAATGTATGTAATAATTTTTATTTATTTAATTGTATAAATCAATGTTTCAAATGTTTATAATATTGTTTTTTCTGGTATTTGTGTTGGAAATTTCATTTCATTTAAATTATGTATTGGGGATTGTTTTTTGTTGATATCCGGTGTGTTTTTTGTGCTCTAGTGTACTATTATAGCACACTGTAGTATGGTCCATTATCAGTGCTTTTAAAATATCTGATAAAGGATTTATTTATCAGTGATTTTAAAAGTGATGATAAAGTATAGATTTATTAGCTCTTATAAAAGTGGTGATAAAGGTGTATTTTATCAGTGATTCTATATGAATGATAAAAATTACTTTATCAGTGCTAATAAAAGAGTTGATAAAGGATTCCTTGATCGATGATAAATAAAAGCACTAATAAATGTCTCATTTATCATTTCATTTTTTAGCACAGATAAATGTACCCTTCATCAGTGCGTGTTAAGTGCTCATAAAAGTCATCGTCTTTTATCGTCGCTTATGTTGTCATAACTTTTCTAGTGCTAATAAAGGAAATTTCTAGAGCTATTAAAGGCTAGTTTTGTAGTAGTGTACATCAATTTGTAAAGGATGAAAGAAAAAAACAAGGGAATGATTCAACCATTTCCCATACCTACATGGAAATAAGAAAACAAAAAGATGTACTTTTCACTAGTATTTTGAAAACATCCATTGGAAATAATTCTATATGGGTTTTGGTGGATCGTATTACAAAGTCTACTCACTTAAATCAAATTCAATAAAAATTATCACTTGATAAAATTGTAATAATATACCTCAAAGAAGTAGATAGGCTTCATGGATCACAATTATCAATTGTATCTGTATGAGATATGATATTTACCTCCATGTTCTGGAAGAGACTCCAAAATTCTCTAAATACTAATTTGAACATCATTATATCTTATCACATCCAAAATGATGGTCAATCTGAGTATACTATCCAGATACTAGAATACATGTTGAGAGCATGATCGATGGAGTTTAAAGGAGGATGGTATGAACATCTTTCTCTGGTCAAGTTCTCATAAAATAATAGATTCACTCATGCATCCAAATACTCTATATCATTTCCTTTTTTTAAAGATATGAAAAACACCAGCATGCTGGGATGAAGTTGGTGAATGAAATATGTTGGGACTTGAAATGTTTGAGGAAAGAGTATAAAAGGTGAATACCATTCATTAGAACATCAAGGATGCTCGAATTAGATAGAAGATCTGTGATGATAATCATCAATGAGACCTATAGTTTGAGGCTGAAGATAACTTTTCCTCTCTATATATCTACATGGAATAGGGTCATCAGATTTTGGAAGAATGGTAAGTTAAGTCTTAGGTTCATTAGACGATTTTATATTCTTAATTGCATCGGATATGTAGCCTATGAACTACCACTCTTACCGTTCCTTTATCAAGTATATCATATGTTCCACATATCCCTCATAAGGAAGTACATATTATATCCCTCACATGTACTGAATTCATAGGTGGTACAACTAGAAAATAATCTCTCTTATGAGGAGAATTGGGTTATGATATTGGATTTTTACGGTTCATAACACCTTATTTCCATGAATCTTACTCTTCAAGATTTCATGGTTATTTTCATCAAAAATCTATTCTTTTAAAATTTCACGGAATTTTGAGAAAATAAAATTTTTTTGAAGAAGAAAGGATATTTTCCTCAACAATTCTTTTTAAGTGTTTTATCAAGAGTATTTTCCATCAAAGATGACATTCTTTAATAAGGTCATGTTTCAAGTATAATATCCCAATTATTTAAATGGTTTGATTTTGTTTATAATGAAATCATATCCATTGTTTTATATGGATTATGTTATGATGGGATGATGTTTATGAAACCCATTTTATTCATTGGGTTATGATGAATGATTTATGTTTATTTTGTGGAACACGAAAGAATGATTTCATTATGATATGGTTGGGACCTATATCTCCCTCCAATGCATTGGGTAAAGATTTATATCTCATGAGATAGACATGGCCGGAATGGCAAGTAAATATGGTTCAGTAATATAGGGCTGGAATGAAAAGTAAACCCGGTTCAGTAATGGATATTGTCCACTATGATGGTCTTGGAAGAAATGTCTTGGATAATATGGAAATCATATCATGTGCTTAATGGTTTTCAGCAATTCCATGATTTATTCCATTTTTATTTTATCTTGATTAATGTTCCTTTAAGATTTATGCCTTACGTACTGCCAAGATTTATTTCATAGATTGATATTTTGATGTTTAAACATTATGTTCATGTTTTTAAGTTCAAATGTATATGGTTTGTTTTATTTTCTCCATGCTTACCCTTACTGAGCATTTGAGCTCACCCTTTTTATGTTTTCTTTTCCCCAGGATATAAAGGAAGGTTTTTATGTAGAAGAAAAGTAGAAGATCATTATGGGAGATGTTGAAGATATTTCACCGTGATTAGAATATTATGTTATGAGTTTCCAAAGACACTAAACTAATACGGTCATTGGGTGTTTGTTTTTGTTATGTACTAAGTATTCTTAAAAAGTAATGTAATTTCCATGTATGTCAAGATTTTTGTCTCTAAATTTGGCATCAGAGTGAAGGTTTAGTTAACCTTTGAAAACAAGGATGCAAAAACATTAGTGAGGTACCTAGAGATATTTCTAAGGTATGTCTAGTGATATCCATAAGGTTAAGTATAAATTATAGGTTACAATACTAGAATTATGGTAATGTCATGAATAACCTAGGATTAAACCTATGATGTTAGAGATTGGAAGTAATCCCCCTTGATTATGAAGTTTTCCTAGTATGATTTTTGCCTCTCACACTATTCTTTTTGGGTTTTGGAAAATGGCTGGAAATAGGAAGATTCATGTTAATGGAGAATATTATGGACGATGGAATGATATTATTCACGAGCAACCAAATGAAACGGGATTTTGAAGGTGAAACATCATTATTATGACTAATCAGCAATCTCATAATATGATCAATAATATCAACTTTGGTAAGTTTCCTGACTCAGCTAATAAGAGAAAGATGGAGGTTCATGATGATTATAGAGGAAAGAAAGTTCAATTTTACTCATGTAAATCATGTGGGGAGAGGCATCTAGTAGAATGTTTCAAAGGAACTAGAAGATTCTTTGGGTGTGGAAAATAAGGACACAAATCCGGTAATTGAAAAGGAAAAGGTTCAGTTAACAAAATGGACAAGGATAATGGTATTACTAAGACAACAAAAAATGTTAAATGTTTTAAATGTGGAATGTATGGGAATTATGCAAACCAATTCCCTAAGGGAAAATCTCATGAAGAGAATCAGAATGGTCGTATGGGTAGTATTTATGTTGATAATGATGAAGAGACTAAAAATCATATATGACATGAATTAAGTATTGAGGAATAAAATGATGAAGCTCATTCAATGGTTTAAGATGGTTGTGGAATGATTTCATGTTTATCAAGAATAATGTGTGGTACTATGTAATAAAGAAAAACTTATGGATTGTTATAATATTGTTTTTCCTTGAGTATTGGAAATTATATGATGAATTGTACTGGTAACCATGAAAAGTGATTGAAATATTTTTGGAAAGTAGATGATATGAACATAATAAAGGGATAAAGAGAAAATAATATGTTTGACAGTATTAATGGGCTCATGATTGATATAAGGACAGAGTGATATCATGGTTTGAGTATATAAAATTTTTGGGATTTTGGTATGTGGAAAGAGTTAACTTTTGATAGTATTCATGTTTTCACTAAGGTTCTATGGTAATTCATGTTTCAAGAGAATAAATAATTAAGGTATTCACGTGTTTCGAATGTAACCAACAAGATAAATCTTATGATATATAGGGGATATATGATGGTATTCACATGCTTGTTATATGACCTTTCTGGTAATTGTTTTCTTTTTATGTTAGCTTGGATAGAAGTATTTTGGATAAGATTAAAGGTTGGAATGGATTAAGTTGGACATCAGATAGTATAATTTAAGGATAGAACTTTTTTTTGATATTATTTCTGGAATGTTATAATAGTATATTTTTTTAAAAAAGGACAACCTGCAGGGCGGGCGACAACCCGTCATGTCGGACAAGGCTGAAGGAATCGAACCCACAAACGAAGTGTGAAAGGCCTTTATCGCCTACCATTAGCCTACAGGAAGTCCCTAGTTTGTATAAATTAGTTTTATTTTATTAAGCGGTATGATATATGGAGTATAAATCCTTTTTTGGAACCATATACGATTAACCTCACCATAGATGGACTTATATATATTTAATATCTTGTGCTAACCTTTTTTTGATAGAGATAGAGGGAATGACCTTTCATTCTATCGCATGATCTGCTAATACTTCAAGAATGAAAAATTCAACATCATTTCTTTGAATAAGAGATGAATTGGAAATTGTTCATGGAATGACCATTGATGATGTTACACTGAAATCAGGTAAGTATTTATCCTTATGAAAAAATTCATCAACTTTTGGGAAATGATATTGAAACCCAAAAATGTTGTCCTAGTACCCTCATATCTGATGAATTAGACGGTACCTTAAATCATCACAAATTAATGGCTTTTTGATTTTTGGATTTTTCATAGCCATTTTCTCTACCACTCTTCATCAGAACATGATGGTTAGATTTCTCTTTCATATCCATATTTTCACCTATATTTCCCTATGTGGAAAACCAGTGCTGAGTTAATTTGGGTGATCGTTAAGTTTATAACATTCCTTTTTAAAATTAAGTTCTAGTATTAATTTTTATGATGTGTGTTTCTATGAAAGAAACTTTCAATTAGTAAATGATTTAGAACCCCGATGAATTTCAAGGGCGAAATTCATTTTAAGGGGTGTAGAATGTAACTCCCCGAGATTTTATGAGAAATATTCTTTTCAATGTATTTGATGTCTTTTGTTATACACTACACCAAGATTATCTTGTGCTATATGCAACACCATACTAGCTTGTAGTATATGCAACAATATTCTTGACTTGTGTTGCATGCAAGAGCGACCTTCCTCAATAGTGTGTGTTGTACGCAATACCGCGTTTTATTAAACAATGAAATATTATAATAATATTATTATGAGATAGACATTATGAATAGTATTAACCAAATTTTGAATTTTATAACACTATAATTCATCTTACTCATTTTCTAGAATATGGTATGAGAACAAAATCAATTTTTCGTATAAAGGAAGTATTTTTCAAAAAATGCAGTTTTGCCGTCTTTTTATGGAGCACCCACTTTAAATCATGTTTTTGACAAGTGTATAAGTTAAATTTGACAAATTAAACTTATTATTTTGAATCAAGATATAAAATTCTATGTTGGATAGATTTTTGACATTATTCTAATAACCTTCATATTTTGATGAATAGTAAACAATACACTAAATTTTAATTTAAAAAAACTTTTTTCATTGAGATAATTTATATGGTTAAATTATAATATTGAATGGTTTTAAAGCACAAATAGAAAACATTTTTACCATTTAATATAATTTAAATCTTTATCATTAATTTTACATTGAATTCATAGGTAAAAACATTTCAATCTTTTGGAATGTTTTAACTTTTAAAACATGTTTTCTCAACAACGGGATTATTTTTAAATTAAATACTGAATCTTCGGTGTATTAAATTTGGAAAAATTGATTCCATATTTGGAATAAGTAGGTCCAAATTATGTTAATAGGCTACTTTTTATTTTTAGGCATTATGAATAGTAGCTACGGTAAATATTATTTACCACAATTAAAGGTAAATTAGGTAATTAAGGGTAAAAATAATATTATAAAATTATCCTAACACTTTTATTGATATCATTGGTTGATTATATATCTCTTTAAAACATACTTGGGTCGAAATGGAATCTATTGAAACCCACTTGGATGAGATTAAGACCTTTAATTTTATTTTATTTAAAGAAAAGTGAAATATGTCTCACTCAAAATTTATTAATTAAATTATTTTTGTTATAAGGTTATATTGAATATAAATTAGATTATAAATATTCATTTTAAAGAGAAAATATTTTTCTTCATCATGGTAATTTATTTGTAATTTTTAAAAAATATATAATTACATTAATAGCTTATACATTAATGATGCAGAAATTATTTATTTAGTGAAAAATCAATATTATAGTTTTTATTAAAATAATAATAACCCTCAAAAGAACCATAAACATGAAAAAACATTATTGGTCGAGTATATATACCCTAATCATCCAAGGGTCTACTTTTGGACCATTTGGAGCCTTATAAAACAGATTATGACATTTATATTATTTTATTTCAAATAATGTCAATGTTGCCACCTTCATAATTTAATAAACATGTCTTTTTAAAATTTGGGTGTTTTAGAAGATAAATTAGACTAAAAGTATTCTTATAAAATCTAATATAATTATATTCATCATAGTTTTTTATTTTTTATTTTTATGCAACAAATAAGTATATAAAATAGTTATACAAAAATGTGGTATTAATTATTTTATTAAGAAATATGTCAAATAAATGGTTTTAAAATATTAAAATAAATATTAGATGAAATAATTAATGTTCTCTACGAATTTTATAGATAAATATGACATTTTATTAATTTATTTATATGTTATTTACTTACTTTCATTCAATTTAATAAGGAAATGAAAACAGTGTTCATGCGTATTTACGGTCTACTGTCTCCTTGAATGGTGTATTTCATTCCATTTATAAATATATTATATATATTTATATTCTGAATATATATTATATATAAATCATATTTTATATTATGGAAGTATGTAATCATGATCTAAGTAATCATATGAATAATTACAAGTCAAAACACATGATAAATGAAACAATTTTACCCAAAATGCTGCTTTAACATGGAATTGACAAATGAACAGGTAATATAAAGTTGTAAGTGAATCATATATGATATCATAAATATTATTATGGTTCTATTATAAGATAATAATATTTTTAAACCAACTATACAGGAGTTTCAGACACATTTGGAAGAAATTAAACCTAAGGTGAGGGATAATTTTGCAATCTCATTTTTATCCGAGACTATTTATACGTAAGTATTTACTGGGGTTATATTTATCATCATTGTTCATGTTTTCAAAAAAATGTTGTCATAAAATGTGTATTATTCTTCTATGTATGTTTAATTTCATTTTTAACACTTTTTGACTTTTACTATGATGAATGGAAGGAATCTTTCTTTTATTTAAGATATGATGTACTTTTTGACTTTTTCGGAAAAATTATGAGGAGAATGTTTTTTTAACTTATACAACATGAATGGATTTTTATGGTTTATAACGACTTATTTCCATGAATATTACTCTTCAATATTTCATAATTATTTTAATCAAAAATATTTTTTTTTAAATTGCACGGTATTTTGAGAAAATAAAATGTTTTTGAAGAGGAAAGGATATTTTCCTCAAAAATTCATTTTAAGTGTTTTATCGCGACTATTTTCCATCTAAGATATAATTCTTTAATGAGTTCATGTTTCAAGTATAATTTCCCAACTATTTACATGGTTTGATTTTTTTTATGATGAAATGATAACCATTGTTTTATATAAATTATGTTATGATGGGATGATGTTTATGAAACTCCTTTTATTTGTTGGGTTATGATGAATGATTTATGTTTATTTTGTGGCACATGAAAGAATGATTTAATTATGAGATAGGTGGGACCTATATCTACCTCAAATGCATTGGGTAAATATTTTTATCTCATGATATAGACATGGATGGAATGGAAAGTAAATCTGGTTCAGTAATACAGGGCTGAAATGGAATGTAAACTCGATTCAGTAATGGAAATTGTCCACTATGATGGTCTTGGAAGCAAGGCATTGGCTAATATGGAAATCATATCATGTGATTAATGGTTTGACACAATTCCATGTTTTATTCTAATGCTATTTTATCATGATTAATGTTCCTTTAATATTTATGCCTTACGCACTGCCAAGATTTATTTCACGGATCGGGATTTTGATGTTTAAACTTTATGTTCATGTTTTAAGTTAAAATATATATGGTTTGTTTTATTTTCTCCATGCTTACCCTTACTGAGCATTTGAGCTAACCCTTTTTATGTTTTCTTTTCCCCATGATATAAAAGGAATGTTTTTAGGTAGAAAAAAGGAGAATATCTTTATAAGAGATGTTGAAAATATTTCACCATGATTAGAAGATTATGTTCTGAGTTTCCAAATACACTAAACTAATACGGTCATTAGGTGTTTGTTTTTTTTATGTATTAAGTATTCCACAAAAGTAATGTAATGTCCATGTACATCAATATTTGGGTATCTACTAGATTAGTATAGGTCTAAATACATTCATCCAAAAAAATATACAAGTTTAGGATATTCTTTAATCATTATATTTATGTTTTAACCCTTTTAACTCTTACCATTTTATTAATTAATTTACAATTTGAGAGTTAAAATAATTACTATAAAATGTCAAAAGAGAAATTAATGAGTCATTAATGAACTATTTAGGCTTCTCCAAATATGTTGGATGAATTTTATATTTTTATAAATTGTATATCATTAAATAAATATTTTATATTTTAAGTTATGAATTATGTCAATTTTGACACTATTCATTACTTGACTTTTTATGGCATCAAATATTTCAATTTATATTTATTTTAATATTATTAATATCATTTATTTGATTCCGTCTTTAATAAATATAGTATTGTATCATCATTATGTCATAATTAACATTAATTATTTAATGTATAGAAATTATAAATAAATTATCATGATGTATATAATCTTCTTATATTTTTAAAAACTATTTATAGTATAATATATAACTTATATAACCTAATATTAAAAAAATTGGTAATAAGAGACATGTTTATGACATCTTTGTTTTTACTTTAAATAAAATATTATAAATGTCATAATCACATCCATGTGGCTACCAAAGGCCAAAATTTCTGCCTGAGTATTTTATTGGTATAAAATAACTCATAAAATAATATTATGACAAGTTTTAGGGTAGTTTTATATTATTATAATATTATTTTTATCTTTAATTACCTGATTTAACTTTAACCACGGTAAAATAAAATACAAAAGTTAATTTTCACCAAAAAATAAGTTGATCCTATTTGATCACATTTTTAATAATTTTTATGACCATGTATATACATTTTTAAAAATTCAATTCACAGAAGTGACTAAAATGAATTTATAATTAATCTCATTGACGGATCGATGTAACGAGTTTTTAAAGTAAAAACGTTCAAAAGTTCTCAATGTTTTTATATCTAGTTACAATTTGAAATTGATTAAAATAACCTAAATTAGATTAAATGATAAAAAATAATCTAAATATAATTTAAAACCAGTTAAAAAGAATAATTTAATAATACAAATAAATTAGACAAAAAATTAGTTTTGAATTAAAATTCTATATTTTTTACTATTCATTAAAATATGATTTTTTTAGAAAAATACCAAAAATTTAACCAAAATACATTTGTACTCCCCACTTCCAAAGAAGAAGTCTAATTTTTCATATAAAAATTATAAAATTGTCAAAATTTATAATTAAAAATGGTTCACCCTCAATAGGCGGTAAAACTACCTTTTAAAAAAATAGATCTTTTTATGGTTAAAATTAGATATATTCTTATTTTAAAGCCATAAAATTTATTGAAAGAAAGTAAAAAACATTTAAGAAACATGTGTAAATAAAATATTGTTAGTTTTTTTTCATTACCTTTAATACAACAGCTATTCATTAACTATCATTTAAATTGATAATATTAATCATGTATTATTTTTTTATATAACTCATTCTTGTATACAAATAAGATTTAGGAGAAACCCATTGTTCTGTATCGGCTACGCTTTCAGAAAGAGTCCCCTTTAAAGTAAAATTAAAATATCTAATTAATAAATATTAATAGATATTAAAAAAGTATTGTTCTATAATACCTGGGATGTTACACTCATAAAATTCAAGTCAATACAGAACATCAAACAATATAAGATTTTACAAAACCACTATTAAAAAAATAATAGAGTATTAGAATCATTAACCCAATATAAGCTCCATTTAATTGAGATTATCTTTATGTGAAGATCATATTTTATGAGATCCTCTAAGTAGTAGTCCATCCTTTCCCAACTCTGAACATACTCATCCAACCTTATTTTCTCTTCATTGAATCAATGTGTCAAATTAGGATCACATTTGTTGATCCAATATACTTACTCATCATTAGGGATAACATGGAGTGTTCCATATAAATTATACCACCATACTCCTATGAAGAATTGATATGTAACACTAATTCATGCTCTTGGTTGACCTCATGAAGATCTTTTTGTAAATTTATTCAAGCTCTCCCATAACTAAGGTTCTTTCATATAACTAACCTAAGTATTATTTTTCTCAACTTAAGATTACTATTATAGGCCAACCCCAATTCAAGGGGATCCTCCAGGAATCCTGTCTCTAAGATCATTTTTAAATACCCCGACCCTAGTAGCCCAAATTTGGTGGTTACATTATTACATTAGAACTAGATACAAAGAATAAAATCATAGATAACCAAAATAGTTTAGTAGTCTTGGTAAACTAGATACATACATGAGTCTTAAATTTCATTTAAAAATATAAAATAAACAATGAAGTTTATTTGATAATTCCATTATTCCCCTTAGTATATCCCTAAATATAAATCACAAGAGACTTCCTCATATCCTAGGGAAGATAAAATGTAAGAAATAGGTGAGCTCAGATGATTAGTAAGGGTAAGAATAGAGTATAATCTATGAGTGAATAAGGAATAAACAAAATGGAAATATAAATAACTAAAAAATTCCATTTAATCAATAACTTGAGCATAATATGGATTGAATAATTTATGATAAAATAATTCCACATAAATAATCACATGAGAATTGAACTTAACCATATAAATTATACAAATCAAAAAATCACATGGAATATCTATAATTAATCTCGTAATGATATAATGAATAATACGAGGAATTTAAAATATAATGCCAATGGCTCGATTAAGAATTCTATATAAATAGGTAAGTCCTCATCCAAAAACCAATCTACTTTATCTCATGAGACCTACTGATGTATCAAGGGTAAATCACATACCCCTCCCATCACAGTATAAGTCCAATTCCTTCCTCATATGAAAGGGGTTAAACATAATCAATATATACATTCATATTGAAAGTATCATATGATATGTTAATAACTTTCCCCAATCAATAAACATAATCATAAACAATACAGATTAATATAGATTATGGTATAAAAACAGCCATAAACCATAAAATTTGGTAGATTGTGTCATATGTTTTCAATCTCAATGAAGAATAAGATTAAACAATATATTATTAAATATAGGAAAATAATTTATTAATATCATTGAAATATTCTTTGGGAAAATATCATTTTTACTTTGAAATCACTTGTGATTAAAACTTTTTGCAATTATAAAAGAAATAATTTTATTTTAAAATAACCTTATAAAATTGTAAAGGAAGCCTCAAAACATTAAGGTGTCATGAAGGTGGGAAAATACAATCACTCTAAATAATTTAAAATTTTCATTACATATTTTTTTGGAAATTTTATAAAGCACCTCATTTGGAAAACGACAAAAATATTACATTAAAACCAATTTTTTAAAAAGTAAAATATAGATAAAATGGTTTTAAATATTCATAGGATAATATTTAAAAAAAATTAAATATTATTATAGAAAATAGACATGGGAGAGAGATATTCCCCAGTGGATACTTACTCGTAAACAATCCGGAATAATAATGAGATTGTGAAATAACCCTTACCATAGGTTTGATTTCCACCATACATGTCTGAACCACCTATATAGTGATTTTAAAAATATTATTAACTTATTCCAGAATCATATTATTATTTTTTGATATCATATATTATCCCTTTATAACATTTTCTCACTCATTTTATTAATAATATTTAATTCATTTCACTATTTTTTTGTGTTGATTGACTTGTTTTATTATGTTTCTTTTGTCTGGAATGTCCCTGTTATATTGTATAAAATATAGATAAAACATCCCCATAATAAAATTAATATCATATTTAATCATTAAATACATTTTTATAACCATTATTTAATGTTGAACATAGAAAATAAATCACAACCCTTCGTGGAGACGGTAAGTCGTACGTACGCACGGGTGATGATATCATTTCTAAATGGTTGAAAAGATAAGAAAGTGGTTGGTTTATTAATTTTATAGAATCAATATCATTTCATAATAATCATATATATCCATTATTTAAATGACTATAAAAATCCAAGTAATGTGGTGATGAAAAATTAATTACACTGTTACGTGGAGACGGTAAGCCATATGTACGCACACTCGGTTCTTTATTTTTTTTGTAGGACGAATAAAAGTATGATATAGTTGTTTTATAATCATAATAACATATTAGTATATATTTTATATTGTATTTATTATTTAAGGATGTAAATAACACATGAATATGAAGTAGAAGAATAAATAAACTTGAATGAGTTGGTAAACACACTTACCTCTTCTTCTGTGGTCTTCCTTAAGATCTCTTCTTGATGGACCTAGGATTGGTATTTTTGGAAGACCAGAACCTCAAAAACTTGTATAAAATTATTTTTATGTTTAATGGAAAGGTTTTTTTTATATATAAGGCTAAAAGTGGTGTGAATAAGTTAGGTAGGGGGTTCTCTTTTATAATTAAGGTGAGGGGAACCTTTGGAAATTCTCAAAATATTAAAATATATTAAGGATATTCTAGATATAAAGACTTACTAATTTTCTATAAATGAATAGGGGATGGAATTTTAGGCCAATTATTATCCCCAATGGGTTTATTTAATATTTTTATTATTTTTAAATAATTTAATAAACTATTAATTTGATAAATTATCATTAGTGACAATTTTGAAAATATTCATTTAATTTGTCTTCAAATATATCAATAAAATGTTTTAATTAAAATATAATTCTCTAAAACATATATAATATATCATATATATCCATTAAATTATATATTCATATTAATTCATCAAAATTAATTATTTTTATTTTTTTATTAATTAAATAAATATTATTTTATCATTGTAAAAGTATTTAGGATAATTATATAATTTCTAAAAAATAAAAATAATTTTTTTTAATGAAAATAATTTAATTAATCTCAAAATATACATTTATAATTTGTCATATATTTATTTTTCCCCTATTCTCACACATAAATGATATTAAATACCAAGGGAGTGACATTTGGTAACTATTTTTTATTTAAATAATATATAAGCCATTTTATGGAAAAGTGTCCATTAAACCACTAAAATTAGAGACTAAGGTGAAAAGGGTCAAATAATATTTATCCAATATTTTTTTGGACAAGTTTAGGTCATGTTTATACCCTTATCTTTTTGTTTTAACCCTTATTTAACCCTTTTAACTCTTAGCGTGACAACATGGTGTTTTATTCTTTGAGGGTTATTATAGTAACAATAAATTTTTAAAATGACCCATAAATAGATCATGGATGAAATTTTAAACATTATGTAAATAATTTGGTTAAATTTAATATTTTTAAAAAAATTATATCATTTAACAAAATATTATTTACTAAAATACTCATAATGTCAGTTTTCTGGACTATTCATTTATTTGTCATTAATAAAATAAATAAAACAAGATAACTTCAAAAAAATTAATAAATATATAATATGTAAAATTAATATATAAAAATTATGTGTGAAATTAATTGTCTCCAATTATATTGATTTTAATATTATTAATATCATCAATTTTATATTTCCATTAATAAAATAATTATTTCATTAGTGTTGTTTAAGATTTTAGGGTAATTATTTCACACCTAAGAATTAAAAATAAATTAAAATGATTAATATAAATCATTTACATTTCAAAATAATATTTATGGTTGAACATACATTATGTATAACCACACATTAAAAATGTTATACTTATTAAAAAATGATAGCTTTAAAAGTTTGACTTTTAATTAAATAAAATTCTATAAGGGACTTAATGTCAACTAAGTGGCTCTAAAAGGTCATAAATTGGACATATGGATGATAATGGTCGAAATATACTCAACCAATAATATTTATCATATTTTTGGTTCATTTAATGGTTCGTATTATTTTTATTAAAATCATTTTATTAATTGTTTCTTCTACTTACACAAGCACCGTACCTGGGTTTCCTAAGAGTATAATGTAATTATCTAATATATAAAATTGAAAAATATATATTAATAATAATAAATTAATTATTATCAATTTAATATTTTATATTCTTTAATTATTTATATTTACTCATATCTATTTCAAAATTACTTACTTAATTTGTTAATTTGACTTTTCTTGTTTTGTGCAAGCATTGGACAAGCATTTGGATAAGATTATTATTATATAAGTCAAAAATTTGAAACTATCAATAAAAATCATCATTTATGAATTATATTTAATATAAATGTCATTCAAATACTTGTTAATTCTCAATTAATTTTTATAAGGTGTTGATTTTTACTTTTCCAATGTTGTGCAATCACTGTGATAGCACTGAAAATAATTTTCATATTTATTATGAAATAATTTATAATTTATATGTTAAGAATTATTATTGTATGATATTTTTATTGTATTATCATACATTATTAATTAAATAGTTATAATAAATTTTTATATCATATTAATACTTTTATGTTACCACAAATGATGTTGTATTTCATAAAAAACTCCATTTTTTTACTATTCATCAAAATTTTAACATTTTTATAAAATTATCAAAATTTCAACATGGACTAATTTTAATATAAAGAGTTCAAAAATAAAATTTTTTCAAATAAAGTTCATAAAATTTTTAAAAAATATTTGTATTTATTTCCTCATAGAAAGCAATAAAAATCGCTTTTTGAAGAAAATATATATTTAATGAATAAGATGACTTCAACAAAAAATATTTTTTTTACTAATAATTTAAAAATAAATTTATTTTTGATATGAAATTAATATATATTTCATAATAGAGTTATTAATATTCACACCTTCTAATTTAAAGGCTAAATTATAATAGTCGTGTTAAGATAATAATAATTAATAGTATATCTGATTCGTTTTGGCTCGATATTTGATGCAAAAAAAGTTATCAATTAAATTTTATATATTATAAAATATAGATATGTTGTTTCATTATTTTTATATCTAGTGATAAAAATCTTGGGAAAATTAATATTCCTTCTAGGGTTTATATTTCTTCCTTCGTAATACTGGAAAATCTCCTAAAGCATAGAGTCTCATATTTCCTTTACTCAATCCCCCTATATAAAACTCTTTATATAAATTTTCCTCATCATAATTTGAAATAGTCTAAGAACATTCCTCTTTCTCTCTATAAGATCCAGAAATAGATTATTGATCCCTCAATTATATATTTAATTAGGAATGTTCCTTTAGGAGATGGTAGTGACACCTTCTTCTTTTTCCGTGACTCTTTTGTTTTTCATCCTCCTTCCTGTTCATTATTCTATAAACTATTAATAAATAAATAATTTTTTTATTAGAATTATGATCCTTTATCCCAATATAAAGCAACCCTATCAATAATTAGCCTAGACTTTCTGGGAACAGATCTCAAGTTTCTTTTGAGCACATGATGGTTTTTTCAAGGATATTCCTAGGGTCTATACTACTGGTATTAATTAATAATTTTCCTAAAAAACTAAAGTTACTTCGTCCATGTTGAGAAAAATAACTCCCATGAAGTAAATCAATCCAAAATCACCTTGTCAATCCATATAAACATGACGAGTGAAGGAAAGGGGTTGTACTATTGGAGCAGATTCAGTCTAGCTTCCATCAATCATGGAATTAATAAATCTCTAGATATCAAATTCTAATGTTTCTTTTCTAGATATACATCAATTAAATTTATATTAAATATTACCCCTATAGTTAAATGAATATAAACAGTCACACTAAGATTCTAAATGCACTTTTAAGAAACAATGATATTCCTCTCTAATTTCAATACAAAATGATTCAACTGGGAGTTTAGAGACATCCACTTATCCATAAATATAGGGACCTATGTGGTGACATATAAATTATGATTTAATATCTAAGAACAAGAACTGTCACAAAAAATTACCAATAATTTAAAGGATTGTATGATTTTTAAAGGGGAGATAAAAACCTGGAAAGATTACCTAAATTTCTATGTAAGAAGGGCCTTGATTCATATAAAAACCTAAAAACAATCACAAAAAATAGAAACAAATGTCACCAATGTGATTTGGTGCCTTGAACCAAGAAGAAACATGGTCATATATAACTATAAAACATATAATCATTTGAAATTTTTTTAGTAAACCAATATTTTTATGTTCCTTTAATCCCCAAAAATCATTGTAGAATATATAAAATGCAACAATGGACAATCACATTTGACTAAATATAGAAACCAAGGTATGATTATTTATCACAAAAATTTTCATTGAACTCATACAGTGAAACTAAAATCATTGTATCCCTTAAATGGATCAAAGGAACTTTTGGGAATAGGGAAATAAAGTGAAAGGGTGGTAAAGAATTAGGGATTTTAAAATTGGAGAAAGAGTACTAAGGGGAAATATAAAAACCTCCCCTAAGGATGAGGAAGGTCGGTTGAGGAAGCCATCTCCACCCATAGGGTTTAGACATCGATGCCTAGAAATAAAACAATATGCATCCCTTTTGTAAAACACATGATTATTATCATTTAAATAATTGAACTCAAATTTAATTCATATGATGATAATTCTATTTATCTATGAGAGGAGATTTTATCAAATCAGTATCATATTTCGTAAACATTTTATAAATACTTTCATTATATGTTTTACCAATAAAAAGATGAACCCTTTGAAAAACAATATATCCATTAATAGTCCAATATCCATATCTCATAATTAATTATTCCAATTTAGTGTTCCTATCATCACTAAGATATTTAGGTACTTAATCATTCCAATCATATCACATATAACTCTTGAATGGTTGAGTTGAATACTCTTTACCCAATATATCATATGGATAAACCAAACTCAATTACTCTAGTATCCTATCTCATAGGTTTTCCCATCTATGTGTGGCCCAAATTTCATAGTTTGATGTGGTTACCTAACACTTAAGGTTATCTGTATCCTTTATGTCTTACACAAGATAATTCATGGGAACCTACATTTAATAAGAAAATGCCTTATTGGATGATCTTGGTATTGACATGTGTTTTAATTAGAAGTAATCTAACACTTAGTGTTTTAATGATTATTTAATATCATAAATTTATCTCTTATTATTCCCTTAACATGTATGTGTACTTCTAATTATTTAGTTTGAAATCATAATCCTTCCAACAAATCAATATAAACCATATTTATGTCCAACTCTTTACATAGTGTAGTGCCTAACGTCTTGTTTGTTTTATTTTTCTTCAATGAGTATCAATGGTAATAACAATATGTTTGACATGGTGATTTTTTTTATGGTGGAAGTATCCAGTGAAAAAATATGGAGATGATTCCCATACTATTTATGGATAAAATAGATTAAAGATACTACCATCATAAATGGAAAATTAAAAACAAAATACTTAGTGATAATTCCATTAAATTATATGATTATATAGCTGGTTTGTATAGAAAATAAATATACCAAAATTTATAGTACTATATATAATATTTCATAGTGAAGTAGAGAAGTTATACAATGATTATATTGATGAACTAATGTTTAAAAAAGAAAAATCTTGTATGAAAGTGTAGATAATCCATTCAAAGGACCTTGAGATTAAAAGAGGATTAAACTAGTAATAAATGTTCTTTGATGATTCTATGAGTTGATTTTAAGATTATGATATGTACTTGAGATGGATTTAGAAGAGTTAGTTGAATTGTGTAATTTTAGGTGACTTGAAATCAGCCTATGTCCTAGATTCCATATGAGTCACTTGACACTCATAAATATCTGTGTATAAGTGATTTAAATACTCCATATGATTCATTTATTAATTTGGGATGAAAATTATAATTGTAAATAGGGTTACATAAAAGTTGGCATATATCTCATTTAGAACCTATGTAGGTTCCATCTCCAAGGTATGACATCTATGTATGAGTGATTTGAAACTCTATATGAGTCATTCACTCATAATATGATATAGTTGATTGAAATACAGATAAGTCATGGAAATATGCATATGATTAATTGAAACCTATATACAAGTCATGGTAATATATGTATGATTTATTAAATGAGACATCCATATGAGTCAATTCTGGAGTTGTTTATGTAACCAACACTTTTTGAATATTTGAGATTTCTTGAGGATAAAATCAAGATTTTAGAAATTGTATATTCTAAATAAAAACACATCATATGACGAAAATTTTATTCTTTTATGATCAAAACATCATTATTCTTGTTGAATCCATGATTCAATATTGATGATACGGTGATTAAATGATAAGAAGATGATATGATCATTGTTATATTAATTCTATGATTTTCAAATGAGAATATTTTAAAATAAATATTGGTGATTAAAATAGAGATTTAACTCATATGGTTCCCAAATTGTTTTTCATGGATTAAAACATCAAAAATATTATGTGATTAATGATGAAATAATGAGAATATTATCTTCATGAGTGATATAAAGAGGAAAAATCTAGAGAATTTTTTGAGAAAATAGAAGAGGCTGAAATAAAGAAATATTCAAAAATGAATATTCTGAATAATGAAAATGGAAGTAAAGATGGTTGTGATGGAATTAAATTATTAAATATCAAAAGGATAGTTTTTATTCAGGATGGATGATTTTAGAAAGATAAGATCAAGCTGAGATGCATTTGGTTGTTTGAAATATAAGCTAAAGTCAATTGTTTTCCTAATGTGATAAAATTGAGAATATTTATGTCATAGTTATTGTTTTTTATTTCCATATATACATGAATAATTATTAAATGTGTATTATTGAGTGGAATATTATAGATCCTTCTATAATGATTAAAATAATATTTATTCAACTCATAGAAAATTTGAAAAAATATAATAATGGTATTCCAATTATTTTACTATGGTAAACTTCTTTAGTAAAAAATAATAACAGAGAACATGGGGACACACCCACATGGAAAAGCATGAGAATGGAAATAGTTATCATGGGATATAACCATGTACAAGACATTGAGGATATTAGAATATAGATCAGGTAATTAAATTTTATGGAATATTTTCTATATTTATAACATTGGAAATACGTTTTGTGACTAACATATAATAATTTAAGAATAAAGATACGGTTTTGTGTTTTTAACCAGGAGTGTGAGTATCGAGAGAAAAGAAGAGGGGACTCTCAAGGGAGAATAAGAAGATAATTATATACTATTAAAGAAAAAGAAACATTTGGGTATCTAAAAAGAGGAATATATCTAATAATTTGAGTTCAAATCTAGCATGTTGAATATAATATAATAAAATGAATAAATGGGTGTTCATACTAGTCCCTATGATACCTTGTAATTTAAACACAATGAAAAAGTGAATAAAGAAGATGATATGATGATGTTGTGCATGCATATTGGTCTTTGGATCATCATCTGGTAGTCATGGCCCTTGAACTTTGAGTTACTAGGATCCAAAAAGGAGTTTCTAAATGATAATTATGGGTAAGGATTTAAAAAAAGAATGAGGTTTATTTCATTAATCTATAATATAAAAAGGTTTTCAATGACTATAATAGAGGAAGTAGATTTTATGGTGATGATATATTGACATCCTAATTTGATATATAATCTAATTATAAGGTTGGAAAAAGTTATGAGAACCAGTAGAAGAAAATATAAATAACCCTTGAGAGAAACATTCATTAAAATGTGTAATATATTAAATATGGTTCATGATGATAACTAGATGATCCATTATATTTAATGATAAAATTAAAGTGAATAATTTTTAACTCAGTCATCCTAAACACAGTAAGGAATTGGTTTTACAGGAGGGGACAAGTCTTATAAAAAATATTTTGTGTTGATCTCTCTTTATATTCTACAATGCATGTGGTATTATTGGTTGTGTTGAAATTAAATAGATCTATTTTAATCATAATAGTTAATAGGGGTTCAAATAAAAAAGGGGGATAATGTTAAAAGAAAATTTTTAATTTGGTGAAATATTTTTACATACCTTATTTACCCCCCCCCCCCAGGTGTCTGTACCAGTACACTATGACTAATAAGGGGTATCAAAGCACAAGGTTCCCTCTGATTTGATCAAAAAAATTATTACCATGGTTTTTTTACCTGAGTATTTATAAAGTGAATATTGGAAATCTTTCCATAATATCCATAAATTGAAAGCTCATTTTCCATTCTTGTCAAAACTGATTTATAGGTTTCGTCAAATACCTTTCAAAATATAATGAGAAGATAAGCTAAGAAGGTGATCAAGAAATAAAAAGTGAAGGAGGAATCAAGTAAAAGATAAAGATTAACTATACAAATTTAATCAAAGTGTTATATATATAGCTAAATATGTTAAATATTATTCTTTGGATGAATTAAGTACAAGATATGACTAATATAAAGATTACATACAAGATGAATCACTCGGTAAAATATTTTCTGAAATAAAAAATTATCTTTAAATAGTCCCCATTAAAGTTTTCAAATAAATACATTAAGATATTAATGGGATATAGGATGAAAATTCATATATGGAGTTGTAATTTTATGCACTGGAATATGCATTGGCTAAAAATGATGGTAGATGCAACACCATCACAAAACTTATCAAAGCTAAGGAGAAATATGTTTTAATTTTTTATGAAATATACTATATAGTTTATTTAGAATTAAAAAGATATATCTATAAGAATAATTTTTTAATTGAGGTTATTATAGAATTGGCCCATTTATTAGAAAATCTATAAAAACTATCCATGAATACCAAGGAAGAAAAACTATATGTAAAAGTAAAAATAATCAAATAGTTATAATATTATCAAATTGAGAAAATTAAGATGAATTATGATTAAATTTAATATATAAAGATTTAATTTAAAGGTATATTGAAATTAGTTTAGGATTACAAGAACAATATCATTAGTAATTATCTTTAAAATAAAGTTAAATTAATAAATCTGGAAGAAGTCGTAACTAAAATTTCCAAATCTATTGAGAAGAAAAGTGTTTCCATGAAACATTATGAGAGTATTATTACATCAAAAAAGTCTCAAAATATTTTAATTAAGAGATAATAATCATCTCTTCATCAATCTACAACCACTTCATATAAAAAGATATCCCACTATCTCATTAATTTAGTTTTCACCGAATCTATTTTATCTTCTAGTGCAAGACTATAGTCAAAATCTAGACATATGTGTTGGGAGAAAAATTTTGATAAACCCACCAATTTATTAAGGGTGGATGTATGGATTTCAATTCCATATCCATAAAATTAATCCTAAATAATGGTAAAATTTCTAAAAAACAACAGGAATAAAAATTAACTCATACTAAATGTACAAGAAAAAGGAATAAATTTTTTAGCTAATGTGGGTGTTTTTAGAGGTTTAGACACAATTATATAGTTTACTAGTATAATAGTTTAGTAAATAAAAGCTGAAGAAGGCATAAACTAAGAGTAAGTATAGTTGGAGTTAATGGGAAACCTACTAGTCTAAAGTAGAACTCATAGAATCAGTGTCTTTGAAAAAAATAATTGAGTCGCATTATAAGTTCTATGATTTTTTCAATAAAATTGGTCATAAGGAAGAATATTATAGGATTATACTGTCATGACCCCCTCCCTCAAAAGATACTACAATTATGGGAGAGAGAAAATGACCCCTGAGTCCTACCTCCATTAGGCTTCGGGTCAGTGACTAACACCAAGGGTATAAAAATCTCATGATATTGGAGGAATTACCCTCTATAATAATATAGGATTGGGAGATAAGAATTAATCATACATAATAACTCCAAGACATAATGTAAAATATAAACCCAAACCATTACACATGCATGTATTAATAGAACTGATATAGATAAAAGTCTCTAAAGTAAATACCCAAAAGTAATGCTAAATAAGTGACATAGAAACTGTCAAGGATCTGAGCTAGTAAGGTCCAAAACAGTTCAAAAAACCTCATGGAAACATAAAAACAGTTTTATATATGTAGGGTGAGTATGCAAGTATACTCGGTAGGAAAACCAAAGTCTCTCTTGAACATGTGAAAGAATCATACTAATGCACATGTGAGAAAATGACAGAACCAAACCTCACATAAACAATTATACTAACCATCTTAACCTCACTAAGTTATGCTCACCAAATAAAGAAATCCAAGTAATATAATATAATATAAATCACATTAATTATAGGTTAACCCTCACCACTTAACCACTAATTAGATGCTCTCACACCCCAATGACAGACCTCTTGGAGCTCCAACCTCTTTTGAATATACCAAATCACATCCCACCCTCACACACCGAGGCCTCAAAAAACATCTCCCCTACACACACCTAGTCCACAAAACACATCACATAATATCACATCACATCTCATCTCATCTCATCTCAAAGACACATGGGAAACCACAGCAAAACTCATGCTGAAGAAACCTGGTACACCACATCACAATTCATCCCAAAGACACATAGGGCACAACATCACAACTCTCCCAAATAAGCTTGGTCCATCATCACCTGGAAGAGGGAGAAGGGAAGAGTTGGTGGCCAGCCATCCGTCCTACCACCAATATATTTGGAAAGATACCCCCTACATGATTATATGGGTGTTTGTAACATAGTAATCAATGTGTGTGGGGTACATATAGAAATCAAAATGAATATATATATATATATATATAATATCAAATACTCAAGAACAATGTATGGGTTATCAAACAAACTAACAACTCACAACACTGTCACTTTTTATTCCACCCTTAAATGCATTTATTAGTATCTAAAATAGTCATTTAATAAGGTAAATGTCCCTAATAATCTAATTAGACTTCACATTTTCTCCATATTTAAAACCCATTTATTTTCTTGTTTAGCATCAACCACATTTAATCACACAAGCCATCATTTAATTTTCCATTAACAAATTTTCATCTCGTTAACGAAACCAACCCATTCCATTTCAAACACTATTTACCATTCATTTATTCCATCACTACTCTATAATCTAGAAAAAATGACACAATATTTCTCAAATAGCTCATCATTTTCCCCTTACCTCCCTAAAAGTACAGCCCACAGGCTATCACCTCACCGCCATAAAAGCACAACCCACAAAAATCACCTCACCACCCTAAAATCATGTCACACAAATCATCATCCCCACATTCCCTAGCCACACATCACCACCACACAAACATGGGCACAGATCATAACACATCAAGATCATTCCTAAAATTTACAAAGGGTCTTTTATCACATTCCACATCATTTTATGGGAATTATCACACAAGTCAAAATCTTGGGGAAACCATTTCATTTACCAAATATAAGTAATTAACCAGTTTCCATTTAGGGTCATATCAAAATAATCATAATAGTCACAATACATATATTTTATGCAAACAAATCCCCTAACAACCACAATTTGCAGTGGGGCATCAAGCCTAAACAATACACAATATCACAAATAATATCAAGATGTAAAAGAATGTGAAACAAATTCATTTACCCTTCAATTTCAATTTAACCAATTATTTATATTTAAATAATCTATCATAACCATAACCCATAGGTAAACATAAGAAAACTCCTTCCACATGATACACAATAAATATAAATGAGTGAAACCTTACCTCAAAGAAGATTTCCAACTCGTTGTGCACCATAGGGTAAAGAAGAATGCACGCAAACCAAAATTTAACCATAAGAACCACAAATCAACCAATACTGCACCAAGGATCCATCTAAACAAAACCCAAACCAAACCGCACCACCACAGAAAACTCTGAAGAAGGATAGAAGGAAACGGGTCAGAATGAGAGGATAACTCACCATGGATCGAAGATGGAATCCCAAGGATCGATCCTCATCGAAAAGAGTCTCCAAAAGTAAAAGGAGAAGGTCTTAAGATTCCTAGAATGAGAGAGAGAGAATAGGGTTTGAGAAAAACCCAAGCACCCTAAAATGTTATAACTGAACTACATTGGGGTTTTACATGATGTGTAATCTCTTTTCACATCATATAATCATCAAGATTCATTTTCACCGAAAAACATGTTTTCTTTTTATTATTTAAACCCTAAAAACTAAACATAATGAACCGGACCAAGAAAAGATATGAAAATGACTTTCACGTCATGTAATACACTTATTTGATGTGTATTTCCTACACTAGTTTTGTTGTACCTACAACTTCAACCAAAAACTCCTAGAACCTCCCTCAAACTCATCCAACACTCAAAACTAGAAAAGTAACAGACCGGGAGAGAACATACCATTACATAAAATACCTATCAAATGATTCTCTCCCTCATGAATCCAAAACCAAGCCAAGAAAGGTGTTCAAACAACAACCCCATGAGATACCTCTTTTGAGTCTCGTCATACCTAAAACGCTACCACCATCTAAACACACCAAACCAATTAACCAAAAAAATCTCACACAACCTAATCGCCATGAATACAAAGCTATAAACTATATCCTCTCACATAAACACATTTCCACACACCCACCACACAACCAACAAACTGCACCATACCGAAAACACAAATTAGGAAATTTCATCCACTATGTCAAGATACTATCCACTCTGGGAAACACTAACTTTCCTGCATGCATTTAATCAGATCATAGTTAATGTGTCTCAATTAGAAATTAGGTCCTCCCCTTTTAAAATTTTAGGACTTTATCACACATCACACCACACACATCAAAAAATACGGAAAACAGTTCATCTCATAAAACAAGGTTCAAACATCACACCCCAAAGAAAAACAGAGCAAATAAAAACTCAAGACATCTCTATGTATTAGGCACACATTTGTGTATCTCACTCCCAAGTACTCTATTCTAGGCCACCATGCCTCTACAAAACATGAACAAATGGAACGATCCATTCTCACAATGCCTTCTCTTGGTGATCCTAAATCTCTACTAGTCACTCCACAAATGTCACATCATCCTTGATATCCAACTATCCCTAGTTGGTGAAATGGGAACCATCGTGAAGATACAAATGAAGCTGAGAGAAGTGAAATAGGTCATGAATCTTATCCAACCATGGTGTAATTTCCAATTGAAACCCCACCTTTCCAACTCACCCCAACACCTCAAGGGTCCTAGTAAACCTAGGAGAATGCTTACTCCCTCTATTAAACCTCTGATACCCACATCAAAGGAAAACCTTCAAGAACACATGGTCTCCAACCTCTAACTATAGGGTCCCCCTCTTGTGATCATAATAATAATTATTCAACTACTTCACTACTTTCATCCTCTCAAAAACAAGATGAACTTTCTCAATCTTGTTATGCACCACATCGGGACCAAGAACAGTTGCCTCCCTGACCTACTTCCAGCACAACGGAGAACAACACAGTCTCCCATAAAAAGCCTCGAATGGGGATTTTCTAATGGAAGAGTGATATCTATTATTATAAGAAAACTCTACCAAAGTTAGGTGTCATAAAAAAGACCCACCAAAGTCCAAGACGCATGCTTGTAACATATCCTCCAATGTTGGGATAGTCTGTTTTGTCTTCCCACCTTTCTGGGGGTGGAAAGCAGTGATAATGTGTAACTGAGTTCCAAAAGAATGTTGTAATCCTCTCCAGACTCACTAGTTAAATCATAAATCCTGATTTGAGATAATTTACCTTGGAACTACCTATAACTGCACCACCTCATTGACATACATCTTAACCAAGTAAACCATTGTGCCTAACTCATTGATCACTTAGATGTGGGCCGATTTCATCAACTGATCCATGACCACCTAGATATAATCACAATCTCCCTATGTTTTGGTTAACCCTATGATGAAATCCATAGTGATGTCATCCCATTTCAACTCAAGGACATCCAAGTGTCACAATAACCCACCAGGAACACGATGCTTATCCATTACTTACTATAAAACCAAACACTTTTCCATAAAATCCACCACTTCATGTTTCATACTGGGCCACAAAAACTACATCATCAATCCATGATACAACTTAGAAAATACCATGTGTACCACCAAAGGTGAGCTATGGAACTCATGAAGAAATCCCTGGAACATTGCTACCAGAACAAACAACCTCCCATGAACCAACATTTGGTTTCAAACATCCTCTATTCATCCCAATAGATCATTATCATGTCCAATACGATCATGCATCACCTATGCCTTTGAGTCTCCCCACTAAGACTCTTCCACCTGATACATCAGAGAAGATTGCACCATCATCTAAAAAGATAGCCTCGACCACCATCCACTATCGCATCTAACTGTAAGGATAGAAACTCCTCTATTCATCTCCAAGAATCCTCAGACTCCCGAACAACACCCTTCCAGGACTTCCTTTTCAAAGCATCATCCACAACATTCCCCTTTACTGAGTTGTAAGAGATATCAAAATCATAATCCTGAAAAAAAAATCCATCAACCTATACTTTTGAAAGTTCAAATAACTTTGGGGAAAGATATACCCCAATCTCTTGTGATCTGTGAAGGCCACAAAGTGATCAATAATGAGGTAATATCACCAAAAAATTAGTGAAAACGCAACTACCACTAGATCTATATCATGGGTGTCATAGTTATGTTCATAGGGGAATAAATATACAGACCCATAAGAGATCACTACCCACTGATACATTATCACACATCCCAATCCTATAAAGAAATCATTACAAAACACATCAAACAACACTCCCTCCTCCAGAAGTTGAAACACTATAGCATTGACTAAATTCCCCTTAAGGTAATTGAACACTACCTAAAAATGATCACTCCACACAAAATCTTGGTCTTTCCTATTTAAATTAGTCAACAAGGATACAAATTGTGATAAATTAGGTTCAAACTCTAATAATAGACTGTGATTCCAAGCAAACTATGAATCTCTAACATGTACTTGGGTTCTTCCCAAAAAACAACTACTTTAACCTTTTATGGGTGTAGTTCCACACCTTGATGAGACATCACTGGCCCGAGGAAATGCATCTATCGTGTCCAAAACATACACTTGGACAACATTCTATAGATCTTGTGGAGTTAAAGAAAATTAAATACAGTTCAAAGATTCCCAGCGTGACCCTCATCTCACATCAAGTATATCAAGATATCATTAATGAATATGATGAAGAACTAGTCAAGGAACTCATTGAACATGGATTTCATAAGCCCCATAAATAAATATAGTGCATTTGTAACACTAAATGGCATGAATACAAACTCCAAGTGCCCATACCTACACCTAAAGTCAGTATTCAGGATATCACCCTCCTTCTCCCTCAAATGTTTATACCCAGACCATGGAATGATCTTAGAAACCAAATCACCCTTCTTAGTTGGTTGAAAAGATCATTTATCCTCAGAAGGGGGTAATGGTGTTCTATTGTTACCCGATTAAACCTATAGTAGTCTATACACAACCTTAAACAACCATTCACCTTATTGTAGAACAACAACGAAGAACCCCACAGAGACACACTAGGCCGAATAAAACCCTTCTAAATAATATCATCTATTTGAATCCTCAAATCCCATAACTCAGAAGGTTTCATTTGATAAGGACCCATTGAAATTAGAAAATCATTGGGCTGTAATTCTATCTCGAACTCAACATCGCATCGATGGGGTAGCGTCAAAACCTCCTTGGTAAAAAAATATAATAACTCCCTAACAAACTTGGGAACCTCTACCATATTAACATCCACTGATTTCACCAACAACTCATCCAAAAATTAAAGAAGGAGCTCCACACAATGACTTCACGTCTAAAAACATCACTCACTAAAGAAAACCACAAACTAGATATCCACATTCAAAAATATGAATGTTGGTAAGAGTAGGACACTCAAGAGGGGGTTAATTGAGTTCCTATAAAAATTTCTATTTAAGAAGTTATTTTATAAAGTTCCCCCAATATAAAATAAAATAGTCTAGTTAACCAAGGTAGTAAAATTATAATAGCTTGAAAGTTCATATAGTTTCATAGAAGATTGATTAATTCTTAGTTATAACAATATTGGATATTTATAGATCTCTTTAAACTACTCTAATAAGGTAAAAAAATTATAACTACTATCCAAGACTAACTATCAATGTAAAATTTAGTTTTATGAAATATAAGTTAAAACAGAGAAAGACTAAATTGAAAACACAGCAGATAAAACAAGAGTTTAGTATCAAGATGAGACCTAATCCTCTCCACCTAGTGATAACCTTACACTAAGAAATATATATATATATATATATATATATATATATATATATATATATAAGGATCTTATCTAAACCCCAGATTAGGGTTAACAATAGTACACAAGATTTTTGTTCCGCCTCCGAGGTGGCACATTTACGGGTAGTGCAGAAATAGTTCAACAAGGATCATCACCCATCCCTTTTTCTATAGTGACAGGTTCTCGTAAAATTCACCATTCCATTTGTTTCGACCCGTTCTTCATCATTATCCATTAATGAAGGTTGAATTAACCCCGTGATAACTGTTGGTCCTAGTGGGTGATGTGTGGGACTCAAGCGCTTGCGCAATCAGTCTTTATAAATTCCACAGATGGTCTCTAACGGGTTTATTTGTGGAGCCATGAACACCCAATGCCCATGGTATCCATGATTCATGGACATACTTTCCAAATGTAGGTGCCTGTTGGCTGAATATTTGGCCAACGACACTTAAGGACTACATTGGTCGAGAGGATGAGAGGTCAGGCTCCCCTCACCCTTCCAAGGGGGGATTGTTTCCTATTTTGAGACTCCCTTATAGATTTAAGTTATTTTCATATGTTCTTGAATCCTTGGTTGATTCCAAAAGAGTGTTTCCTTGGTCTACCCTTGGTTTTCAAAATCATTGTAATCATGCATATATTGAATACTACAGAGGTGATGCTGACTTGAACCATATTATAAGGCACTCTAAAGTTTATCGTCATATAGTGGGGCAGATGGTGACTTGATGTTGGGATAGAGACCATAAGAAGGGATTTATACGTATCCTTAGATGATGAATTAGAACCCACATAGTTCAGATTGTGTGGGGCTTACGCATAGAAGCTTCCCATTTGACGGGACATGATTGGGTGAACCCTTTTGGAGGGGAACCCAATTAAGCTCGGGCCTTCTGGTAAGAATTCTATGTATCCAAGTTTGACTAGGAATCAGATTTCTCATAGTTTGAAATCATGTGGATGTTATAATCCACCCAATCCTCTAAGCCCACATGAGTCATGCTCGGTGTGAGAAATAAGAGGATGTGAAAGATTCAACAATTCCCATGCCTCTTCCTTTGTTGGTGGGGGAGGGAGAGCCTGTGGCGGAAGAGGCTGGGTGACCATGGGTGAGGGCATGGAGTAATGAACCTTTCAATGTGAAATGATATTGAAGGTCATGTGACCTTGCCTCAGAAAATCGGGGACTTACCTTAGTGGGTGGGCCCCAGACCATGTTCTAGGAAGGGGAGGAGTTTCTTCCTTATCAAAGGGGGGATAGAACATAACCCCTTCGACTGATCATTATTCCTAATTTAATGGAGAAGCAAGTGATCACCCTTATTCCAGAGAACATGTAGTTTTGCATCAACATCCCAAGGTTGGGCTCTGGGTTACCATGGGAATGTATCCTCATAGGAATTCTCGAATCCCGCACCTTTTTAGGGAGGGCCTTCAGGAATCTTCTTACCATGGGTATGTAGACTCAATGGGGCACGCTGATGCACCTGATGGTATGATTATATGGGTCTGGTGGCTTTGGAGGAGCCTTTGGCCTAATGTCAGATGAGTGGTTTGCGGAGGGAATATAGTGGATTTGACGGTAGTGAAGGGGTGAGGTTGGAACCTATGGAAACAATACCCGAAAGCACCCCATTATGCATACTAACTTTTTATATGGGATGGGGGAGGCTCCAAATACCATGGTGGTATGTAGTTAGAGGGGCCATCTACGTACCAATGTGGTAATCGAGCATGGTTATAGGCAACCACGTACCATAGTGGTACATGTCCCATTATGCCACTTTGGGTTCCATCCGTGTACCGATGCATTACACGACGCCTGTTTTAGTCTGCATAGCGGTAAACTATGCAGAGCTTAATATTGGAGGGGGGTTTGGGGGATTATCATTTGTGGGGAGTTCATTTGTGAGAATCTCTTAGTTCGTGGTTCAACAGTTAGGTTTGTGGTTATATTATTTTTATTCAATCCCCCCATTTTATGATTTGTGGCTGTCTATACCTACGGATGGAGTGGTTTGTGGTTCGTGCTTCACCGATGAAACAAGACGGAAGCCGGAGTGTAACCTCTAAGTCTCCATTAAGCTTTTGTTTTCCATACTTTTCTCTTTCTGTCTCTATATCTGTGTGTGTCTCATACTTCTACTATGCTCCTTTTATAGAGCATCAAAGAAATCGTATCTATTGGGAACGTGATAGTATTTGCAGTGTCCCATTGAATCAATATCTTGACCCACAGAATACTCGGTCAACCAATGTTTACGAAGGCTTCAGTTCACAATAATGGTTCATGAAACCCTACTGATTCTCTTCATTCGCAAACTAATGAGTTCTTGGCATGGTACAATGATGGTACTCATGTGTATGAATCTATCGGCGACTCAGTTCATGGTTTTCCTTACTCGCTGGCCATCGCCTCGTGGGACAGTAGTTGGCGGATCATCCAACATAACTGGTTGTTCAAAATCCATCTTCCCCACGTACCTTTCCTGGTGATGATATGAAGGGCACTTAAAAACCTTGAAAACTTGAATTCCTTTAAGTTTCATCAAATAATTACAACTCAATTCGGGTCCATTTACCTTGATAGACTTGTAGAAGTACTTGTTTCCTTTTGAAAAGCATTCATGGGGGTATTTTCTTCCCTTGGTAGAGTTTTTAGGACACTAAAAATGCCCCCATCGGAATGACACTACTACAAATATGGCCTTTATCGGCACTAGAAAATGGAATTAACAGTGCTAAAAAATCATTGTTACTCAAGGTGATGATAAAGGGGGTCCCTTTTATCATTGCTCAGAAAAGCACTCATTAATGTACCTTTTATCAGTGCTAAAAAGTGTTGATAAGAGGGGTTTTTATCACTTCTAAAAAAAGCGCTTATAAATGGATCATTTATCAGTGCTTTTTTTTAGTGCAGATAAAAGTCCCCTTTTATCAGCGCTTTTAAAAATCCCTGATCAAAGTTAAAAAATATTAAAAATAAATAAATAAATTATTTTGTCAATTTTGGGGGGGCTTCAATAGTGCTTGAAGCCCCCCTTTAACAGTGCCCCACCCCACATGGTAGCCCATGCACGCCCCGGCCATCTCCACCCAGCCCCACCCCCTTTAACAGTGCTCACCCCCCCTTTAACAGTGCTAGGTTATTCTCCCCACTCGCAAGAGTGACCTGCATCTCCCAGGTTTCGAACTTGAGACCAGTTTCCTACGCACCTAACCTTTACCACTCCACCATATTGCTTTTCTCTTCATTTATTAATATATATATTTATTTTTATATATATTTAGTTATATTTACTCATATATTAATAAATAAATAAATATATATTTATTTATATATATATATAGTTATATTAATATACATATATATCTGTATATTAATATATTTATATATTTAGTTATATTAATATATATATATATATATCGGTATATTAATATATATATATATATATATATATCCGTATATATATTTATTTATATAAGTATATGTATATTTAGTTATATTAATATATATATATCCATATATTAATATCTATATATATATATAAACAAATATATATTTATATTAATATATATATAGTTATATTAATATATATATATATATAGTTATATTAATATATATATATCTGTATATTAATATCTATTTATATATATATATATATAGTTATAATTTTTATCCGTATATTTATTTATATATTAATATATATTGATAAGATTAGTTTTAAATACAATTACAAAATATGTTTTCTTATGTATGTTTATAAATAAATAAATACATACATACATACATATATACAACAGACACACACAAATAGATATATATATATACACGAATAAATACATATATATATGTGTGTGTGTGTGTGTGTGTCTGAAAATACAAAGAATGTTAAAACGACCATAACTTCTAATCCAAAAGTCAGTTTCAACTCCGCAACTAGTCAAATTGAATAAAATGAACGAATCATCTATATGATATGTGGTACTGGACTAGAGGACTTCCAGATCAGAATTTATATTTGAATGTTAGAAAATTTGGATATTCGGACTAAAAACTCAATTTTGGAGGACTTTTGGGCCTTTTTGTCCTCGAAAAGCGTGACAGAAGGTTCCCTGGGTAACTATCACATATAGATCATCGCTAGCTTCAATTTGATATGTTGTAGAGCTCAAACGAACATCCGGATCAAAAGTTATGGTCGTTTGAAGTTTGAGTTACATTTTCAACTTATTTTAGATGTTTTATTGAATTTTTTATTCTTTTTGTCTTTAAAATGTTATTAAATGATTAGTAGTCAATGATAATCAAAAAAATATTAATTACTAATATTTTTTAAAATATTTTATAAGCAACTTTTACTAAATATCTTATTAATTAATTTTAGATTTCCATTTATCCTTATCTAAAACATATTTAAAAAATATATATTATATATATCAATAAAAATATACTTATATATCAATATATTATTTTTTATGAAAAATATTTTTTTTGAAATATACACTTTATCAACACTGATAAAGCCCCCCCTTTATCAGCAGTACAATAAAAAGTACTAATAAAGGGGCTCCTTTAACAGTGCTAAAAAAGAGCTGATAAAGGGGGTGCCTTTATCAGTGCTAACAAAAAACACTGATAAAGGGTCACCTTTAACAAAAAAAAATTAGCACTGTGAAAAGAATCGTTTACCAGTGGTTTTTTTAGCGCTGTTAAATGGGTGGCGCTGTGGGAACCTAGTTTTGTGGTAGTGTGGGGTCCGTTTGGAATGAAATGGGGATTATTCCAATGAAGAAGTGGTTCTAAACTGAAATGGTTCGCAGTAGAACAGATGGACCCATTTGGAGAGGACCAAACCTATATATAGGGGTCCATGTAATTTGCCTTATATAGTTTCTCTTTCTGAAAAGATCTCTTGATTTCCCTGGTTTCCTCTGTTGTCGCGTACTGTGCTCCATGCGAAAATCTCATTTGCGGACTACTTTGTATGTTCTACGAATTGATTTCCTCACTACATCTCTATCTGCATACCATATTTTGGATTTCGTGAACAGTTTATTGGAACGTTAAGACTTAAAATATGAATTCCACATAGGAGGATGCTATGTGGTTGGTTTTTCCACATACTATACTTGGATCGGTGAACAAGACGTTTAATAATATTAACAATCTGAACTTAAACTTTAATCCTCCTTTCTGAAATACAAACTTAATCAAGGCCTCGGTTCGCGAGATCATATCTATGCAAACCTTTATGTTCATCGGACAATCATCCACGGGCCAACGTCTCGTGGTTTTTTGCATACCTTGGCTATATTCAGTAGGGTGAGTCAGTGTACCATAGCTGTAAGTAGGGTTACTTGTCACGTATCATACAGTCCACGGGTTGTGGCTACCGCGTACCATTTCCAAAATCCATACACGGATCTTCATGTGGACATATTTTGAGTCCTTTAACCACTCTTCCATAGCCTTTATCCAACAATTTCTTATTGGACTGAGTTCTCTCCGTCTTTTATATCTTCCTGTACAGGCAATAATGTCTAATTCCCATGTTGCTACTAACGTCGCTACTTCTTCAAAGGCTACTATTGCTGCTCCTCTTTCTGATGCTGATGAAAGATTGAAGGATATGGCATCTTTTGTTGATAAAAAACTATGGTCGTTTCATTTCACCAATCCCTTGTGAATTTTCATACAGTGGGCCAATGGGAGTACCCGGTCTTAGGCATGATTCCGTCTCACGGGTTTGGCCTTTTGTCTGACACAACGATCCTAGCCCCATGCCTGATTGATTAGTCCACTGCCTAGATAATTAATACTTATATTCTTAGGGCTTTGATTTCTTCAAATGGGAGGTACCTAAAAAGAGACACTACCTTGGAGATTTTGTTTCACTACGTGCCTCGAACATTAGAGGGGATATAGTGGAAGCCTGATCAGACAACCCATTGTTTCTAGAGCATCACGAGGAAGGCTATATTGAATGACCGGCATGTTGGTCATCTTGAAGGGACCTTCATCTTAGATGCTCATTCTTCTTGGATTGGGAGAGGACCTTTTGTGTTCTCTAGAGTTGTGATGAATTCCAAGCCGATCTACAGACTGTGGGACTATACAAGGCCATCTGGGTTTCTCAGACATACACTCAACTTCCTACTTCCCTTATTTCATAGCTCTTAAGCAGGTAGAGTCTAGATACCAAAACATTCCATCTAACCCACAGGGAGGTTGGTATCATCTTTTGGGACATCTGGTTAATTTCGGGAGTCCCTATAATTGGGGACAAGTAAGATTAATTTCTTCCTCCCTCCACTATTTGGGATGATGTGGAAAGAAACCCCCTAGTCAGGAAACTTTTCATCCATGATAAGATGCTTCTAAAGGAAAGTGGTTTAATGTTTGAAGTAGGACCTTCAGTTTGACTAGAGGTTTGATGATTTTTCTAAGAATACTGTTCTAGATCCCGATCTGCATAGACCTAGGGCTTTCCCCACCAAAGACACCCGAAAGTGGTCGGGTACTTATTGGCCCATGCTAAAAGAGGTAGATTTCCGGAAAAGGGGATGGGGTATCATCCCTGACGTCGATCAATTATTTCGACTGGCAGCTTTTGTGGCCATGTTCCTGGGGTGGCTCCTACCAGTGTGAGAATCTGGTGGTGTAATAACCTCAACCATTATCATGGCCACTCAGTTGCCCACCGGAAAATGCATCAATTTGGTTATCCCAGTACTTTCCATGATATACCGCCTACTGGGCCAAATCAGCGAAGGGGGATCACCCTACCATATGGTTGGTACTTTTAAAATTATTTGGGGCTAGATGGGATCCCACATAGGGGGTTACTCCTTCATCAATTCCCTACCAAATCCACATTATATCCTCCAATAGTACCTTCAAAGAACCAGTGGGGCCTTGCCAGCAGCTTGGGCTTCATAGGATAAGCAAGAAAAGCAGACTAAAAGGAATGAGATGGACTTAATGGAATGTATCAACGTTCATGAATGTTTCTCTTACCACCCTTATGATTCCCCTACTAGTACAGTTACAAAAAATGCGTCTAAAGCCTGTATCAACTGAGGTTACTTCTTTTCTTTGCGAGAAGGTATTCAGGTTGCCCGTATCAGTGGGGAACTTATCTATGAGGGATATGTGCCCTATAGATTTAGTCGACAATTCAACTGCATTAAAAAGGTGTGTCCCCCTTCTCTCAAAAGTGTTAATCAAGAGAATCACTTGATGATATCCCACCAATTATGGATGTTGTTAACCCAGGAGGACACCTAGATCCAGGCCAGACATCTAGAATTTTTAGATTTTGTTCCCTTCCTTACAATGAATTATGTTGAGGCTTCGGTTAAATCATATCCCAACGGCCAATTAGCCGACCTGGTGCCTATTTTTACAACTTCCAATGTATCCAAGGCGAGAGGTAAGGGGGAGAAAAAAGGATTTTCTAAGCACTCTCGACCAGGAAAAGTCCTCCTACAATCTATTTGTTCCCCCCCCCCCCAAGAATGTTGTAAAAGATGTGGTTATGACCTCACGGGCATCCGAACAAGATGTTGGAGCTGTTTCCAGGCATCCATCATACATTCCTTCAAAGGCTGGTTTTCTAGTGTCCTGGAGGCAATATGACCATTTGAAAGGTCATTCGTATACCCGTGACCAATCTCCCTGTAATTTACGCTAGCTTCTCCACACTAGGGAAATGTCCCTTACTAGAGTCGTCTATGTGTCACCACTGAATGAAATTTATTTTGATGAGGATCTGGATAGGGTGAGTTGCTATTATAAGGACCTCAAGACCCTCATCCACTCTCAAAGTGGTCACCTTAAATACTTGCATCGGGTACTTTCCATGCTATGACCAGATACTATTGAAGAGGATGATGAATTCGTTGGATTTATTACTATGACTTCTACAGAGAAAGTTTCTTACTTTCCCCCATCGTCTCATAAACATTCCTCTTCTTGAGATCTTGTGTTTGTAGGGACACCTGGGAAATATTTTTGGTTGTCCAAACCTACTCCACTCCCCAGTATCTTTCTTCCAACACTAGCCATCCCAATTATGGCTACTTTTCCAGAGGCTTAGAGAGTCTAGGATTAATTGAGGGTGAGTGCTTCAGATGAAGATATATGGAGGCTCCTTCAGAGGAAATTCTTAAATCTTATGGGTTTTGGGATAGCCATTGCTTCTACCTATATTTTAGTTGATGAAGATCCTAATGAGGTGGAAACTTACTTGACTAAAATGGATAGGTGTCTTCACACTCGGGCGGATATGCATTACTAGTCAAACTGTGTGGTGTTGATGGAAGTATTTCAATGGCTGACGAGAGAGGTCATACCTACAACCTTTGGACTTAAATTATTTTATTGAAAAGATGTAGAAAGTTTCCCTCTTTCCTTCTTGTTTTTTTGGGGCCTTCCAGGTCTTGAGAAATTTTTTTCCCCCAACTTACTCTCCATGTGGTACTATGGCTGGGGATTACCCCCCCCCCCCCCCTCAATGGTGGGGGGTAGTGCAGAAGGATCCCCCAGAGCTCAAGAACATATGGAAGTAGTCATCACAGACCCTTCTTGGGAATTTCCCCATCTAGATCCTCTTGGTGATCTAATTCTGGATCCATCCACCTAGCAGTCGAAGAAACACAATCAGGCCTCTTAGTTGTTCAAGAGTATTCGACAGGGGATCATAAGTAATCATCGGTTTACCTGGTGATTGAACCAAGTATCTTTATCTAGTCAACTTACTCTTACATAAGTGTACTTTGACATAGGGTATATTGGTGATTAGATAATGACTGCTTGGGCATTTATAGCTCCTTAACCTTTTTAGGTAGAGGAAGGGTCACCATCTACCACGACTGATTGAACTGGGGAAGTGGAGACATTTGAAGAGAATGGGGGTATTTCTGACCCCTCATATGTGTCTACCCCCACTCAAAAAATATCTGGCCCAATAATGGAAATACATCCAAAAGTCACGGTCTCACTTGACTATACTGAGGTGACTCCCATGGGGAGAGACTGGGTGGTATTTAAGGTTGGGGCCAAGTCTAGTGACAAGCCCAAGGCCTCTCTAGATCTTAGAGGGGATTTGAATATTGAGGAACCAATTAATCTTATTCAAGCAAGCTTTTCCCCTACCGAGGGAGTCACTCGAGAGACTATTGTTTCATCTACACATGATGGATCCGGTGAATCCAATATCAAGGATGTTGATGTTTCGTCCCCTAAAAATTTGGAGCTGGCTATCGTGCCCCTTTTTCCAGTTCTAAGAGGGGTTATGTTTTCTTCCCCTGGGATTTTGAGACCAATATCCTCATCTGGACTGACTATCCCTTCATGCATCATATTAACTGACAACCTTTTGAAGGTCATATTTAGGGTTACTCTTCTGACTAGGCATGGCCCTAGACCTTTAGTCTTCCCGCATATCCACATGGTCCCATTGATGATTGACGTTGTAGAATCACTTGTTTTAGATAGTTGCACCACTTCGGGGGTGGAATGTGTTGAAGTCATCTCCCATGCATCCCCAAAATCACAACCACAAGCCTTGGAAATGGTGGTGTACGCCCATACCATGTCATCTATTACCAATAATAGAGGTGAGGTTATTGTAGGGTCAAATCTTGCTATAGCTATTGGGTCAAGTATATCTCTGGTGACGTTCATTCCTGAATATATCTCATCATCAGAGAGTGATTCTGAGACCGATCAAGGAATCCTAGTCAATCTTTGTCCCACTCGAAAAAATGTGTGGAGGATCATTTGGAGACTAATATTCTATAATCCATTGAAAGATATGCTAGTGAATTTTCTAAAGTTACACTGCCAGTTCGTGGTCTTGGTATTCAGGGGATTTAACTATCATGGCATTTATGATATAGTAAGACATGTAGTTGCTGCTCAGGAAGCAACTTGTGCACTTGAATCTTGACTATATGGAAGATTTGACTGCTTATCTGGCTACTACACAACAAATTATCATTGATGAAGCTTCCACTCATTCCAGACCGGTTGCAAAGTTTCAAAAAAAACTCACAAATTAGGAGTCCTTGATGGAACGGCTTGACCAGGAAGTGGAGCAACAAAGCCAGAATATGGGGTAGCCCAAACAAGGGTGGGCCTGAGACACAACCTTTGTTGAGGAGTGGTGATGGAAAATAAAGGAGGGAGGGAGATCTGACATCCATTCTATGAGGGAAGTAGAGGCGCTAAAGGTGAGTGAAGAAGCTGAGACTATGAATTTATTAAAGCTTTTCCAAACTGTTTAGGAGTCTCATCAATCATTTATGCAACTCTAGGACTCTGTCGAATGTCTATGTTAAAGGTCTTATCTTTCTTGCAAGGAGTGTCTATAGGCTGTGTATTCTCACCATATATTTTTATGAAATATGATGGAACTAATTTGCCTCTAAATTCTCTCTCTTTAACTTTTATTTTCATGTCAACATCATTTCGACTAGGCATTAATTTCAAACAATGACTTGAAGTCATTAAACTAAAATAAACGAATCATGCTCTAATTTTTTCCTAATTTGTGGGACTTAGTTAGCGTACTTTGACAATTTCTGGGGTTTTATGAAAAACCTCGTGAACTTTGTTTATTTTTTTTATTACCCTGATTTTATCCTAAGCCCGATTAGTACAAGCTTTTGGGTAGAACTTGGATTTTTCTTAACTTGGATTTTTCTTAGGCCTCCCTTCTTGGGTTTTCGACCTAACAAGATTTACCCCTTTTCTGATGACTCAAATTTTTCCTTTTTTTAATGCACCGATACTTATATTTTACCCATAGGTTCTTTCTATAGATTTGTTTCTCTATAAAGTATGGCGTCTTTTTCATTGGTGGTTCACAGTCCTACCACTCAAACGTTTTACTAATGTTTTCTGTCAAAAATATTTTACTAGACTTAATGGGCCAAGTCCTTGAATCGGTACCATCATCTAGGAATGTTCTAATATCCATCAGACATAGATTACATATTTTTATTTACCCTTGATTTGTGGATTCTAGACATGCATGAGGCTCGAGAGCCACTTTGGCCATATAGAGGTAGGAAAGGACTCTCCTAGGGATGAATTTTACTTTGATTGAAATAAATGTTTGTGGGAAACATATGCATAGCCACCGGGGCATAATGTGCATAGTCGATCAAAGGTGTCTGTGGGACACTGGCCTTTCATTTCTGATGGCTGGTGGGATTTGCAACATTTTGGATTTATTTTTAAATAAAGATCCATAGTGGGTGGCTAGCCTAAGTAGAGGTTTCTGAAGACATTAGGGAAATTCATGTCATCTTTGAGTGGGTAGTTATTCCCACACATTTATTACTTGTGTGAGGGAGAGATGGTGAATGGTAAGGTTAATAAAGACTCTTTTCTATGTTAGGGTAACTTGGGATGAAGGAGGCAGATAATCCATCATCCAGGATTTTTCTAAATCCAGGGGTGTGACAAGACGTGGGTGTCATTTGAGCATACAGAATCTAGAAATAACTTTCCTAGGGACGAATTTTCCTTCGATTAATGACCATTCTTGTGGGAAAACAATGCAAAGCCACCGGGGCATAATGTGCATAGTCAAGAAAAGGTGTCCACGGGACACTGGCCTTCCATTTCCAATGGCTATTGAGGATTATAAAGATTGGAAACTTTCTAAATACGGCATTTGACCTTTGACAAGGGGTGCACCTAGGCATCAAAAGGAGTAATTTTAATTGAGCTTCTTTGGGGAAACCCAAAAACGAGTGGGGGAACTCTTCTTTTATATGCGGATCAACATCACTCATACGGATGGGATATCTTTAGAAACCTCAAAAGGGACCATAGATGAATTGGTCCCATATGTTCTGATATATCTAGGATATTTGTAAGGAGGAATGTGTAAACCATGACTTTGAGGGACTTGGAATCAGGAGGGATGGGAAAAGGCTTGGAATCCATTGGGCGTACTAAGATAAGAGAGAACTCTCCTAGAAAATAATTTTCCTTTGATTGATTTTTTTTTTGGGAAAAATATGCAGATCCACCAGGGCATAATGTGCATAGTGAAGAAGAGGTTTCCGTAGGACACTGGCCTTCCATACCAGATGGCCTTGGAGGGTTATTTAGATTCAATATCCCTGAGAGCACATATTTTTAAATATGGAAGGAGTGTATCCAGACATATTGGGGACATTTGGGCTTCAATTTACTCATGGAATCGGGTGTCCCTTATGTATATCTGACTCGTACGCAGGTTGAGGAATTCGTTTCATCTTTGGGATACATGGTTATTTAACATCACATGACCAGGATGTGGGGTTCCTCTCAGAGGAGGGAATCATGACATTCCTTTTAGGGTCATTCTACTAGGACCAGATTCCTGGACTGTTTTTTTATAACACCGCGGTGGGCCTCTCACTGAAACCCCTAAGTTCACGTGATCCATGATTAGTGTGATAAACAAGGGATCATAAGGATTCTGTTTCATTGCATAGGAATATCAAAATCAGCATTATATGGAATTTGTGGGCTTAAACCATTGTTATGTAGTTTAATTTCGTAGAGAAAGGATGAATTTGGCCTTGTAGTTTAACATCGTGTGGTGAGGACGTGATGCAATGCAATTTAGAGTCATGAAGTGAGGACGTTTATTATGTCATAAAGATCTTCAATAGTTTTAGGTTAATCGCAATCAGGATGTTCAAGCATTCCTTAGACGTGAGTGATGATAGAAGGTGTAAACCATAGTCTTGGGGGAAACTTGAATCAGGAAGGATGACATGAGGCTTGGAACCCATTGGGCAAACTGAGTTAGGAGAGGACTCTCCCATGGATAAATTTTTCTTTGATTGATGGCCATTTTGTGGGTGACATATGCAGATCCACCGAGCCATGATATGCATAGTCAAGAAAAGGTGTCTACAGGACACTGTCCTTCCATCTTAGATAGCCTTGAATGATTATGGGGATCCAAGTTTTCTTGAGGTATGGAGTGTGAAAAACAAGAAATATGTGTCTGGGAATGTGAGAATACCCGGAACATGATTAATTTTGAACATATTGGATCTTCCAGATAGGTTTAACCCATATGTATAGGGGGGAAGTAGGAACTTTTGAGTTCTCATGACTGATAGGTATGTGCGGAATATCATAATACTGAGGACAGGGTCACACATCACTCTTGAAGAATTTCATAGTTTATTATCATGTGATAGGGCCCTCAATAAAATCCATGTAAAAGTCTGACATATGTATGGGGGAAAGAGGCATTTGTTTCTAGTGGCTAGGCCAAGATTCCAAGTTGAGGCATCACTACATATGCTACGATGGCAGGAATCAAGTTGTACGTAGTTCTGTATGCTATCTACCAACAATTTCTCGATTTTTAGGGACACTTGAGGGAATTTTTTGATGATGGTAGCTAGGATGGGATCAAAGATCGAGCCATCACTACATATCATGAAAGGGTAGGAATAAAGAAACACATAGTTCTGAAAGTTTCCTAAACCGATTTGGATCGGTCCATGTGTGAGGATATGTGAGCGCATTTTGGTTTCACTTGATATGGGTATTGGACCTACCGTATTCCCCTATAATTTATTTGTGTAAGAGAATCCTTACCACTGATCCTAAGCTCACGTGAGTTATACTCGATGTGAGAAACAAGGAGTGGTCATAGAGTCTCCTTCACTAGTTTTGGGAGGTGGAGGAAAATATGGGGGAATTTTCTTTTTTATTTCTTTGTGGGGTTGGGACAAGATAGAGGATCAAGACATCACTACATATCCTTTAAGGGCAAGAATAAATCTGTACATAGTTATGTATATACCCTATACCAATTTATCTTAGTCCAAGGGGTAGGGGTATTTCTGTTCTATCCATCACGATTTCTAGGTCTACCGTGTTACTCTAGAGTTTTCTTTCGTAAGAGAATACCTACCAATAATCCTAAGCTCATAGAATTTATACCCGATGTGAGAAATAAGGAGTGATAAAGGTTTCTCTTACAAATGTGGGTAGATAGGGGGCGTAATGGAGGTATTTTTTATGGTGGGTGGGCCATGATGCCAAATCTATACATCACTACATATCCTATGAGGGTAGGAATCAAGCCGTATGTAGTTCTGTAAGATATTATACAGTTTATTTTCTTATTTCAAGGATGTTTTCCTTACATTTTAACATCTTGAGGAAAGGATGATGACTCATATTTTAAGGCCTTAGAGTTTGGGCCATGAAATTCCAGTTTAACATCATGTTTCATGGACTAATACTATACAGTTTAATGTCATGTGGCAGAGATGATGACTTATAGTTGAAGGTCATAGAGTTTGGACCATGAAATTTTAATTTCACATCGTGTTTCAGGGGATTATACCATATAGTTTAACATCATGTGGCTAGGACGATGACTCCTATTTTAAAGTCTTAGAGTTTGGACCATGGCATTATGGGGGCTGTTATAACTCACAGTTTAGGTTCGTAGATCTTGTACCTTAGCATTTGGGGAATTTTTACTCATATTTTAGGGTTATAGAGCTCAGACCATGACATTGGGGTTTTATGACTCATAATTTAGGGCCATAGAGCTTGGACTTGAATATTGTTGGGGCATCTTCACTCATAGTTTAGGGTCATAGAGCTCGGACCATGTCTTCATGGTGTTTTCCATTACTCATAGTTTATGGTATTAGAGTTTGGAACATAACATGGGGGAATTTTTATGGCTCATTGTTTAGGGTCATAGAGTTGGACCATTGCATTTATGTTACATGAAGTATTTCATTAAGAACATCACATTTGTAAGAGTTGTGATGAGTTGTTCATCTATTGATATCAGGGCGTATTCCCCATTGGAATAGACCCTATGTATGACATATGGTCCTTACCACTTTGGTTAAATATTTGGGGGCTTCTTCTCGAGTATCATCAGGCTTCTGAGGACTAGCACCATTTCCCCTTTGAAGAAATATTGAAGGCCAACCATTTTATTGAAGGCTCGTGCAATCCAGTTTTGGTATATTTCCAAATGGTGTAGAGTGTGCATCCTTTTCTTGTCTAGCTGCTCCTATTCATCAAACTATCTTTGGGATGCCTCATCCATGGAATTTTAGTCTCAAATGGCCACATGAAGTGATAGAACATGAATTTCTATAGGTAACACAACCTCTTCCATGTAAACTATTGAGTACAGGGTTTCTTTGGTGGTAGTGTGGGTCAAGTTCTGGTAAGCCCACAGAGAATGAAAGAGCTTATCTAGACATGATTTATTATCCTTATCAACCATCTTTTGAAATATGTTGGATAGAGTCTTTTTGAAATCCTTTATCTGACCATTGGCTACCGCGTGGTAATGGGACAAATAGTTCACTTTGATTCCATACTCCTGGTATAACTTGTCCAACTCAGTAAAAAAAAAGTTGGTGTCATTGTCTGTCAGTATTGTATAAGGGACACCAAATCTGGTGATGATGTTGGCCTTTACAAAGCTCACAATGTTTTTTTTCAAATTCCTTAAGGGGTATGGCTTCAGCCCATTTGGAAATGAAGTCGTTCACTATGAGTATGAACTTGAATTGTCTGGCTGTGGTGGTAGGATATGGTCTCACAACATCCATCCCCCAGGAGATGAATGGCCAGAAGTACTTATCTGTATGAAGTAACTCTATGGGGTGGTGTATGAAATTAGCATGAACTTGGTAGGAATGGAACTTCTTTGTGAATGTGACACAATCTTGTATCATAGTGGGCCAGTAATACCCAAGCCTTCAGATTTGGTGGGAGAGATTGGCTGCTGACTGGTGCCCTCCACAAGCTCGGACATGTACTTCATTCATGAAGGCAGTTATTTCTTCTCCATCAATATACCTAAAAAGGACTTTGTCAAGACCTCATTTTTAGAGGACCTTTTCTTGGTTTACTTCATTGTATAAGGAAAATTTGACTGCCTATCTTTGGGTTGGCTCCCTTTCAGCCCTATCTGGTGGGAGTTCCCCATTCCGAAGGAAACTTTCAATCAGCGTCATCCAACCAGTGATATGACCATAAGTATCATGAATAGGACTAAATTCATTGATTTCCATTGTATTGATTTGGATGAACGGCAAGAACATCTAGTGGTGATCAATGGTAATGAATTTTTCATCCCGGTCAGGATCGGCCAAGGTTGTGGCTGCATTTTCCAAAGAGTTGTCTTGAGCATTTTTGTGACTGGGTAACATAAGTCAACGTTGGATCTGATGGTAATTCTACCATTAGTGCTCAAACATGGTTCATCAAGGGAACCGACACTTATTTCTCGATACCATAGTCATTGTTGGCCTGTTTGATGACCATCTATGAATCACCCTTTATTTTTAGGTGTTTGGATTTCACCTGGAGTGCCAATTCCAAGCCTGCAATGAGGGTTTGATACTCCACTTCATTTTTTGGGCACTCTTCTAAAATCAAAAAAGAGTAAGGAAAATGGCCTTTTTGGGAGATACAAGTTTAACTTCTATCCCTAGTTTGTTATGCTTGGGATCCTCTGTCCTGTTTCCTATCAGGCTTTAGGAAGCACTATCGAAGTATATTTCCCATATCTGGGGGTCCTCCTAAAGAGAAAACACTTCTTCACCAGGAAGTTCAGCATCCAATAGTGTTGTTTCTTCTGAGGGGTGCTCAGCTAGGAATTCTTCTAATTCATGGACTTTGATGGTCTTCTAAGGCATGTACTGTATGTTTAACTATTATAGGATAACCTCCCATCGTGATAGGCACACATTTAGCATGGGACGGTTGACGATATATTTGAGCAGGTTATAGTGGGAGACTAGGTGGACCTCATGGTGTTGTAGGTAATGCCTGAGATTATGAACTGTGAATATTAGGGTTAGGATGTTCTTTTCAATCTTCAAATATTAAGTATCAACATCGATCATTGTTCAGCTATGGTTTTAGAGTATGTTATCACTGTCGTCATGATTCATCTATGCAAGGAAGGTTCCTAATGACCGTTCTAGGTCAGTTATGTATAAAATGAGCAGTCTCCCCTCAACTAGTGCCATGATCGCCAACGGGATTAGGCAATATCTTTTAATATTTTCAAACACTTCTTGACAATCATTATCCCATTAATATGTAACTCCTTTATTCGTGATCCTAGTGAAAGGTAAACATTTACATGCTAGGTTGGCTATGAATAACCAAATGTTGATGATGTGCCCCTAGAGACCTCTCAACTCGGTGAGGTTGTGTGGTGGGTACATGCCAAGTATGTATTTTTTATTCTCGAGGTCAACTTCGATGCCACAATGGCATATGATGAAGCTGAGGAATTTTACCGAAGTAACGTCAAAGGAGAATTTAAGTGGATTCATCATTAAACTAAGTTGTCACAATTTATTGAAGATGGTTTCAAGATCAGTCAGGGGGGTTGGACACTGTCGTGATTTAACCACTAGGTCATCGACATAACACTCGATTAATTTTTTCAAGAAGGGATTGAAGATGTGATGCATGGCATGCTGATATATGGTGCTGGCATTATTTAGACCAAAGGGCATCACTTTATAATAAAACACTCTTTGAGGGTCCCTAAAATAAGTAGCTTATTCATCTCCTGGGTCCATCTGAATTTGATTTTATCTATAATAGCCTTCCATGAAAGAGAGGTCTTCATATTCAACTATTGCATCAATCAACAATTTTGTGATCAGTACGGGGAAGTTGTCTTTTGGGAAATGATGATTAAGGTCTCTAAATTCAATGAATATTCTAATATTCCCATTCTTATTTTTAAAAAAGGATATATATTCCATCCAGGTTGGATATTGGACCTCCCGTATAAAGTTGGCTTTGATCATCTTGTCAACTTTGGCCTCTATTTCGAAATCATGCATTGGGTGGGTCCTTCTAGCTACCTAATTATAGCCCCAGGGATCTTTTGGTAAGACTAGATTATGGGTGGAAACCTTAGGATCGAGGTCTAGCATCTCTGTGTAATTCTAGGAAAACACATCTTGATTATTCTTTAAGAAGGAGGTGTATGCCTTTTGTTCCTCGACAGGCATGGCCACCCTGATCATAGTGGTCCGCATGTCATTTTTGGTGTCCAGATTTATCTCCTTAAGTTCATCGATAGTGGTGGAGATAACTTCTTTGAATGAAAGAGGGGAATATTTGAGGCCTTCTTTCTCTTCTTCTTCTTCTTCATCATCTTCATCTTCTGATGGAGAAAATATTTTTGAGACAAACTCTCTGATGTTGGAAGAGAAATTTTCTTTTGCCTAAGTGTGTGAGGCAAGGGTAGTTTGATGTCCCGAAGATGGGTCGGGAGCATCTTTGATAAGGATTTTCCTATCATCATGGGTGTCAGCCCGGTCTTCCATGTCCTTAGACTCAGTGGTCGTAACAGAGACCATGTATACAACTGATCCTATACCTGAACTTGCATTTATGCATTCAACTTGGTTGAGGGGTAATACATACTCATTCCCAAGCTGCAGGAGGGGGTCAGAAATATCCATTTCCAATCCATTTAGGGCATTGATCCAATCAACATCATTGGCCAAAAGATGTTTTTCTTCCGATTCATATAACCCTGCATCAATATAATGCAACTCATAGGACTCAAACTGGGATTTATCAGCATACAACATCACATTTTTCCATTAGTGAAATATTTGATTCACTGATGGTATGATGATGTAATTATATCATGATGATGCATCCAATTCCTCCCTAACAAAATGTTGAAGGTCGTACTTTGTGACACCACCAGGAACTTGGAATTTGATATCAGATCTCTGAGCCAGGTTTTAATCTTGATTTGTACCAATAGTTTCTTCTTAATTTTTTCATATCCCATCATATTTTTAGTTAAAGGTGTCAAGATGTGTTCATCATATCCTAGTCGACAAAGCATTCATAGCAGGAGAAGGTTAAATCCTGAGCCATTGTTGATGAAGATCCTCTGAACATCAATTCCATTTAACTTTCCGGACACATATAAGGGTTTGATTTTTCCTTTCATGATGGTGTCTTAATCCCTGTATGTGAAAGAGATGACAGAGTGACATTATTCTGGACTATTCTCCATCCAGTAGACTTCAGTTTCTGCTACTTGAGCCTCAAACTCCTTGGTACTTATCAAGGCTTCTATGAGTGCCTCCCTAATATCTATGTATAGGCTCAATGAATCTAGGATTTACAGCTTTTCTGGTACTAAATCAAAATGATTTAAAATATCATACTTCTACTCTAAAAGTCTGCACTTACCGAATTGGGGTTTCTCTTTTACTGACACTATAGGGGTATGAGATTTGGATGTAGATGGTTTGGCCTCTATGACAGGGGTCGGTGGTGTTGCAGTCCTTTCCATGTTTGGCCAAACTGGTCTGCCTGTATACCTTGGGTGGTTCGATATTTGTTCTTCCCCTGATGGATAATCCAAGATAACTGGGATTGGATTTCTTCCAATAGGGTCGATGGGGAATTCTAATTCTTGTTGTGTCTATCGGTGGGCTCTTTTGTGAGTTTCAACGATGTTAACAGTTTGACTTGTGGCATGGTTGGGAATTTGTCTCCTGCCATGATCATGCCTTTCAGGAAACCTCTAGCCTCTATGACCTGTTCCTCCATCTCTCTAGTTGGTCATGGAGAATTTAGGTTCATCACCTTAGTATTCATCAGAGAAAGGGTCAATCAAGTGAATGAAATTGATGGAGATGAATAGTAGTTCTTGATTCGATACTGTTTTTGTCTAACTATCCTCTTCTAATGGTTCCATTTGGCAGGGCGGTGCCCATTGTACGAAGTCTGTTGGCATGAAGTCCAAAAGTGTCAACACTAACTTTGTATTAGGCATCATCTCATCTTCTTGATATTTCATTTTTCCCATCTGGACATTATAGGACCATGGGGATGAGGAGGATGGTTGTGCTATTCTAGGAGGTTTTAGGGAACAGTTCATTTTTTAAACAACGCCTGGAGGATTTCATGGACTTAGTTGATGGTCTTTCAGGTTATACAACTATCAAAAAATTTCTCCTTCTTACTGGTGACTGTTTTCCATTCCTCTTCTTCTCTTGAGTCTGAGGTGAAAACAAACACCACTTTTGCTGGTGGCGGGCCCAAATTTACTTTCTTGGAATCCTCCATATTTTGTAGGAGATCCTTGAAAAAAAATCATTCCTTGATTGTTTGTCCAAGTATCTGGTGATACAGAAAATAATTTGGACGGTCATTGAGACCCACTTCATTAGCTCTCTTTGGCTCTTGCATCCAGAGAAAATTGCAATTCATGGTATCTATGAAATAATCATGGACTAGGTCATCTCAGAACAAGTAAAATTTATTTCTTCATTCTTCGAACTGATTTCTTTTGGCACCTCATCACTCGTCTAGTCGAGGTGGGGGTGGTTTTTGGTATCCAGGGGGTCCTACATGGTTTAGTGGGGGCCTTGCAACTGGATCTGGTGTTGGGGTGGCTTAAGTGTGACAGAAGTCGCTTCACCTTTTCCTATTCTTTTCCCTGGGGCTGATGGGGCCACTCAGGACTTAAGGTTGGTCCTTTGGAAGGAGTATTATATCCTTTTATCAATGGAAGAGAAGTCTCTAAATACATTGTTGTACTTCACTGGAATGATCAGTGTTCACAATTCATCATAAAGGTTATTAATGCTCATGGTGAGCATCTCATCCTCAGGGAGTGGTCGGTTTCGGGAATATGTTAGGCCCTTCTATCTAGAAATGAAGTCTGAGACTCTTTAGTTCTCTCGCAAATGAGATCATTGACCATCGTCTTGGGCAGCATCAAACTGAACTGTAAGAGAAACTATCATCAGAGGTCCTCCCAACATATAATTGAATTGGCGGGCATGCTAGTATACCATAAACAAGCTTATCCCTACAGGGTTCTTATGAAGCACCAGAGTTTTACAGCTTCTTGCTGCTCTAGAGTGCCCATCATGGGATCACAATAAGAGGAATAATGCATCAAATGTGGTTTCGGGTCCCCCAAGCCATTTTATACTGAGAATACGGGGTTCCTGAAGTTTGGTTGTGGCGAAACATTGCTCACCCACTTGCGGTAGGGTTTGTGATCTTGTTTAATTGGAGTATACAGGCCCTCCATGGCTTCTAGTTGATCTATTAGTTACTTGAAAGTGTTTAATATCCCTTTATGCACATCTTTTCAGGCTTGAGATTGAGATGGTGTAGTAGTGGACAAGACTAGGCAAGTCGGTGCTGCAAGAATTTGGGGTTGATACCAAACTGGAGGAGTCATTTGTGGGTTTACCTAGATATATCCCAGCTTCCGTCTTAGTAGGGGGAAGTCTTGATGTCCTTTTGGGGTTGGGTTGAACGGTTCTTTGAGCTTGGATTCATTCAATGGGATGAGTGCCTATGGCATGGGTACCTCTTCTTGGAGCACTTGTTCATGTTCCATGTGGGGAACACATCTGGCGAGATAACACCCTCGACATAGCTCCCTCGACATAGATCGAAATTAATTCTCCTAATCTCTTTCATTGCATCCTCCTGCTTGGAGAAACATTCATTGAGGGCGAGGGGCACACTCTTAGGGGAAGAAGAAGTTGGGTCATATATTACCTTGTATTTATTCTTCTCATTTTTGGTGTTTTGTGTGGTAGTTAATGTAGAGGCCCAAATCTTGACGTACATGGACACTACATTACTTTTTCGGAATACTTAATACATAACAAAAATAGACACACAATGATCGTAATAGTTTAGTGTCTTTGGAAACTTGGAATATAAACTTCTAATCATGTTGAAATATCTTCAACAACTCCCATAACAATATTCCACTTTTTGTTTCCTTACCTAAAACCTTTCTTTATTTCTTGGGGAAAATAAAACATAAAAAGGGTGAGCTTAAATGTTAGTAAGGGCAAACATAGATAACATAAAACAATCCATAAACATTTGGAAGCAAAAACTTGAACATGAAATTTAAACATCAAAATCTTGAGCAAAGACAAAAATCGTGGAAGTACGTAAGGCATATATCATAATGGAACATCAAACATGATAAAATATAATGGGAATAAAACATGTAATTGTGGAAACCATTCAGCACGTGTTATGATTTCCATAGTAGCCAAGGCATTGCTACCAAGACCATCTTAGTGGACAAAGTCCCTTTCTGAATCGAGTTCACTCCTCGTTTCAGTCCTGTAACACCGAACTAGATTAAAATACCATTCCAACCATGTATATATCATGAGATATAAATCTTTACCCAATTCATTGGAGGGCGATATAGGTCTCACCCATCTCATAATTAACTCATTCTTACTTGTGCCACAAAATAATCTTAAAAAATTCATCATAACCCAAAGAATAAAATGGGTTTCATAAACATCATCCCATCATCACATAATCCATATAAAACAAATGGATATTTCATCATAAGAAAAGTGAAACCATGTAAATCATAGAGACATTATACTTGAAACATACACATATGAAATAATGTCATCTTATATGGAAAATGGTTTTGATAAAACATTTGAAATGAATTCTTGAGGAAAATATCTTTTCTTCTTCAAAATAAATTTCTTTTCACAAAACGTCGTTAAATTTTTAAAAGAAAGAGATTTTGTTGAAAATAGTCATGAAATCTTTTGGAGAAATCTTCATGAAAAAAGGCTTTGTAAAACCATATAAATCCTTTCATGTCGTATAAGTTAAAAAAACATTATTCTTTTACTTTGGGCCGGAAAAGTCACAAAGTACCTCATAATGTAAACAAAAAAAAGATTCCTTACATACCATGTAGTAAAAGTAAAAAATGGGTAAAAAGGAATTTAAACATACATGAAACCATTTTTAGAAAACAGGAACATGGATGATAAATATAACCCCAATGAATACTTACGAATAAACAATCTCGGATAAGAATGAGATTGGAATAATTATCCCTTACCTTAGGTCTGATATGCTTTGTACATATCTGAACCTCCTGTATAATGATTTAAATAATGTCATTGACTTATTACAGAATCATATTCATTGTTATGATATCATATATGGTTCATTTATGACATTATATTACCCGTTCTTTTGTAAATTCCATGTTAAAGCAGTGTTTCGGGTAAAATCATTTCATTTATCGTATGTGTTTCGACTTGTCGTTCTTGATATTATTACTTATATTCTGATTTAAATAATTCCCGAATGTAAAACATGATTTATATATAATATATATTCATCATATACATATATATTATAGATCGATAAATGGAATTAAATACACCGTTCATGGAGACGGTAGGCCGTACGTATGCATGAACGTTGTTTTCATTTCCTTATTGAATTGAATGAAACTAAATAGATGACAAAAATATATATATACATAAATCGAGTAGAATTGTAATTTCATATATTTCATTATTATTCATCATATAGACATTATAAGCATTCATGTATGTTTAACATGGAGAATGAGTCTCATCGCGTCGTGGAGATGGTAATCCGTACGTACGCACGAGTGATGATATCGTTCCCATAATTATAGAACTGGAGTGGATGGTATAATATATCATAATCAGTATGATGTTATAATAACCATATATAGTTATTCTTTACACCATTATACCCATCCATGTAAGGTGTTGGTGGAAAAACATATTACACCACGGCGTGGAGACGGTATTCCGTACGTACGCACGCACGGTGATTTTGTTTTCCGTAGGACGGATAGAAGGAGAAATAGGGTTGTTTCATATTTATAATAACATATAAGTATATGAGGGATACTGATTTTATTATTTCCTAATGAAATAACTAAAGAATATGGAGTAGAAGAAGAATGGAACTTGAAGAAAACGGTAGAAGGTATTACCTCTTTCTCTAAGTGCCTCCTTTAAACTTTCTCTTAAGGCACTGAAATTGGTCTTTTAAGAAGACCAGGTCCATTAGGATGATTTTAGGGAACTGGAGAATAGAATTTGTCAGGGGTTGTCTAAGCTTGAAGGCTCCAAGTGGTGTGAGGAAGAGAGGGAGGAGGTGCCCTTTTATAAGGGAGGAGAGGGGCACCTTATAAAACATATTAGTTTATATTAATTCCCAAACCCACTTAAAAAATTTCCAAATGACTCATATCCAAAGATTAGATGAGATAGGGTTTTAATCCCATCAAAAAATAAAATTTATACTTGTTAGGAATCTATTTTAAACATTATCAACTTGATTTATCATTATTTATCAATTTAATTTTATTTGTGGTAATAAGATTATAAATTTTAAATTGTTATAAATAATTACTTATGTGCTGTGAATTATCCACAATTAGATAATTAATGAAATTTTAGACTATATAAATTTCAATTTATAATTTTTAAATATTTTTGTGATTTTTAAACAATTTAATAATATGTTATTTTTATAAAATAACAATAATGTCAATTTTGACACTATTAAGTTATTTGAATTTAAATTAAATCCACACAAAGTATATATTCAAAATAAAATATTTAATATGTTCCTAACATGTCATAGTAAGCTAGAAAATTAGTGTAGTACATTTAATAGTTCATATAATATTTATCTTAATATTTTTAAAACCATTTATTTGGTATATCTCTTAGTAAAATAATTAATTCAACATTTTTGTATAATTATTTAATATACTTATTTGTTGCATAAAAATTAAAAATAAAATAATTTTATAAATATAAATAACAAATATTTTATAATAATAATTTTACTCGAATTTATCATATTAAAATCACAATATTTAAATTGTTATATTTATTAAATTATGAAGGTGACAACTTTGGCATCATTTAAAATAAAATAATTTAAGTGTCATAATCGCTGTTATAAGGCTCCAAATGGTCAAATATTCTACCATTGGATGATTATGGTTTAAATATACATGACCAATAAGTTTTGGTTAGGGTTTTGTGCCTTTTATGGTCACTATTAGTTTAATAAAAAAAAATATTCTTGATTTTTCACTAGATAAACAATTTCTGCATCACTATTGTGTCACAATTAATGATAATTATTTAATCCTTAAAAATTATAAATAAATACATATTATGTAGATAAATTTATTATATTTATGGATACAATTCATGTTTGAAGTTTCATGAAGATTATCACCAAATTAATAATAATATACTTATAATATTTAAGAGAGTGACATGTTGTCACTTTCTTTGATTTTAATAATAATTAAATTATTTTTTTTATAAAAAGTCCATAAAATGAATCTCATCCGACCCTTAGGTGATATGGGTCGACGTTTAGCCATCCAATAAAATTTTGGCAGGTGTTAGAGTAATTTTATAATATAATATTTACCCTTAATTACCCGATTTACCTTCAACTATGGTAAATAAAATTTACCGTAGTTACTATTCATAATGCCCAAAAATAAAAAGTATCTTATTAACATAATTTGGACCCACTGATTCCAAATATGGAATCCATTTTTATGAATTCAATACACAAAAGTTGCAGAAATTAAATTAAAATTAATGCTGTTGTCGAAAGAAAACAGGTTTTTTTTAAAACATTGCAAAAGATTGAATTGATTTAACCTATGAATTCAAGGTACAATCATTGCTAATGACAAAAATTATATTAAATAGTAGAAATATATTCTATTTATACTTTAAAACCACTAAATATTATAATTTAACAATATAAATTATTACGATGATAAAAGTTGTTTTTAATTAAAATATAGCATGTTTTTACTATTCATTAAAATATGAAAGTTATCAGAAAAATATCAAAACTTTATCCAAATTAAATTTTTATATCCTGAATCCAAGGAAGAATTTTATTTTGTTAAGGTTAACTTATAAAAATATCAAAAACTATATTTAAAGTGGGTGCTCCATCAAAAGTCGGCAAAACTGCATTTTTTGAAAAATACTTATTTTACCCGAAAATTTTATTTTGTTCTCATACCAGGTTCTAGAAAATATGTAAGATGAATAATAATGTTATAAAATTCAAAATTTAGTTAATACTATTCATAAAGGCTAGTCCATAATAATTTTATAATAATATATCATTGTTTTGTGAAACCCGGTATTGCGTACTACACACGCTATCGAAGAAGGTCGTGATTGCGTGTAATGAAATCCAAGTTAGGGTTGCGTGTTGTTCAAGACTCATTTGTTGTTTCATATAATAGAATACAACCTTATTTCATTTATACATTGAATATATATATATACACTCAATGTTGCGTAGAATGACTATTATCAAACGAACTTGAAATTGTGTGTAACACAATCTAAGAATAGTGTTGTGTATACTGCAAGCTAATACGGTGTTGTGTATAGCACAAGATAATCTTGTTGTAGCATAAAACAAATGACATCAAATAAATTAAAAAAAATACTTATCATAGAATATCGTCTTGTTACATTCTACCCCCCTTAAAATGAATTTCTCCCTCGAAATTCGTCGGGGTTATACATGGTTTTCTACTTGAAAGTTTCTTTAATTGAAACCCACATCATAAAATGAAATACCAAAACATAAATTTAAAAACTAATGTATGAAATTTAATGGTTACCCAAATTAACTAATCATTGGGTTTACACATAGGATAACATAGGTGAAAATATGGATATAGAAGAGAAATCTAACCATCATGTTCTGATGGAGAGTGGTAGAGAACATGGCTATGAAAAATCCAACAATCACAAAGCCATATATTTTTGATGATCTAAGGTACCATCTGATTCATCGGATATAAGGGCACTAGGACAACATTTTTGGTTTTCAAGATCATTTCCCTAAAGTTGATGAATTAAAAGAAATACTTACATGATTTTGGTACAATCTCACTATTGTTCGTGAATTGAACAATTTCCACTTCATCCCTTAAGGAAATGAAGTTGAATTTGTTATTCATGATGTGTTAGTAGATCATGTGATAGAATTATGTGTCATTCCATCTGTTTCAAACAAAAGTTTAGCAAAAGTTATAAGTCCATCTTATGGTTAGATTAATCGTATATAGTTCCAAAAGTGAACTTATACTTCATATAGCATACTTATTAATAAAATGAAACTAGTTTCTACTAACCAGTGACTTCCTGTAGGCCAGTGGTAGGTGATAAAGGCCAGTTGCACTTCGGTTGTGGGTTCGATTCCCACAGCCTTGTCCGACGTGATGGGCTGTCTCCCGTCCTGCATGTTGTTCTTTTTTCTAAAACTACATTACTATAACATCCCATCAATAATATCGAAAAAATTTCAATCCTTAAACAATACTAACTTATGTCCAACATAATCCATTCCAATCTATAGGCTTATCTAAAATCATTTGGTCCAAGATCATAGTATAAAGAAAATGATTACTTGAAATGTCACATAACAATCATGTGAATGCCATCATTTATCCCCCATATATCATAAGATATATCTTGTTGTTCAAATTACAAACATGTGAATTCCTTAATCATGTATTCTCTTGAATAATGAATACCCATTGAACCTTAGTGAAAACATGAATGTTGTTATATTTCAACACTTTACACATACCAAAATCCCAAAAATTCTACATACTCAAACAATAATATCACTTAGTCCTTATATCAGTCATGAGCTCATGAATACAATCAAACATCTCATTATCTTTTTATCCCTTCATTATGCGCATATCATCTACTTTCCAAAAAATATCTGAATAACCTTCCATGGTTACCGGTACCATTCAACATATACTTTCAAATAATTTAGGAAAAACAATAGTGTAACAATCCTTTGATGATTCTTTATTCCATACTACCATACATTATTCTTTATAAACATAAAATCATTCCACTAACTTCTTAAACAACTAACTGAGCTTCAACACTTCTTTCATCTCATATATCATTTTTAGTCTCCTTATAATCATCCACATAAATACTACCCATAAGACCATGCTGATTCTCTTCATGAGATTTTCCCTTCGGGCATTGGTTTGCATAATTCCCATACATTCCACATTTAAAACATCTAATCATTGTTATGTTGTAGCAATACAATTATCCTTGTCCATGGTATTAACTGAACATTTTTCTTTTGCACTTACTAGCTTTGTGTCCTTCTTTTCCACACCCAAATCATCTTCCAGTTCCTTTGAAACAATCTCCCTGATGCCTCTTCCCACATGATTTACATGAGGAAAATTGAACTTTCTTTCCTCTATGATCATCATGAAACTCCATCGTTCTCTTATTATCTGAGTTGGGAAACTTACCAAAGTTGAGATTATTGATCATATTATGAGATTGCTTATTAAGAAAAATAACGATGTTTGGACTTCCAAATCCCGTTTCATTTGGTTTCTTATGAAGAATATCATTCCATTGTCCTTCATATCCTTCATTATCGTGAATCTTCCTGTTTCCTGTCATTTTCTAAAACCCAAAAAGAATAGTATGAGAGTCAAGAATCATGCTAGGTAAAACAACATAGTCAAGGGGGAGTACCCTAAATATCAAACATCTTAAGTTAAATTCTAAGATCGTTACCGTAGTTCTAGGACTATATCATATACATATACTTGTCCTTAGGGACATCCCTAGACATACCTTAGAAATACCTCTTTGTATCTCACTAACGTTTTTTCATCCTAGTTTCCAAAGGTTGACTAAATCGTTCCTCTGATACCAACTGCAGAGACCCAAATCTTTACATACATGGACATTACATTACTTTTGCGAAATACATAATACATAACAAAAACAGACACACAAGGATCATAATTGTTTAGTGTCCTTGGAAACTCGGAATATAAACTTCTAATCCTGTTGAAATATCTTCAACAACTCCCATAACGATCGTCCCCTTTTTGTTTACTTACCTAAAACCTTTCTTTATTTCCTGTGGAAAATAAAACAAAAAAATGGTGATCTCAAATTCTCAGTAAGGGAAAACATAGATAACATAAAACAATCCATAAACATTTGGAAGAAAAAACATGAACAGGAAATTTAAACATCAAAATCTTCTGCAAAGACATAAATCGTGGATGTACGTAAGGAATATATCATAATAGAACATCAACCATGATAAAATATAATAGGAATAAAACATGTAATTGTGGCAACCATTCAGCACATGTTATGATTTCAATAGTATCCAAGGCATTGCTGCCAAGACCATCTTAGTGGACAAAGTCCCTTTCTGAATCGAGTTCACTCCTCATTTCAGTCCTATAACACTGAACCGGATTAACATACCATTCCAGCCATGTCTATCTCATGAGATATAAATCTTTACCCAATTCATTGGAGGGAGATATAGGTCCCACCCATCTCATAATAAAATCATTCTTACTTGTGCCACAAAATAAACTTAAAACATTCATCATAACCCAAAGAATAAAATGGGTTTCATAAACATCATCCCATAATCACATAATCCATATAAAACAAATGGATATTTCATCATAAGAAAAGAGAAATCATGTAAATCATAGAGACATTATACTTGAAACATACACATATGAAATAATGTCATCTTAGATGGAAAATGGTTTTGATAAAACATTTGAAATGAATTCTTGAGGAAAATATCCTTTCTTCTTCATAATCAATTCCTTTTCACAAAATGTCATGAAATTTTTAAAAGAAAGATATTTTATTGAAAATAGTCATGAAATATTTTGGAGGAAGATTCATGAAAATAAGGCTTTATAAAACCGTATAAATCCTCTCGTTCCGTATAAGTTAAAAAAACATTATTATCGTACTTTTGGCAGGAAAAGTCACAAAGTACCTCATAATGTAAACAAAAGAAAGATTCCTTACATACCATGTAGTAAAAGTAAAAAATGGGCAAAAACGAATTTAAACATACATGAAACCATTTTTAGAAAACAGGATCATGGATGATAAATATAACCCCAGTGAATACTTACAAATAAACAATCTCGGATAAGAATGAGATTGGAATAATTATCCCTTACCTTAGGTCTGATATGCTTCGTACGTATCCGAACCCCCTGTATAATGATTTAAATAATGTCATTGAATTATTAAAGAATCCTATTCATTGTTATGATATCATATATGGTTCACTTATGACTTTATATTACTCGTTATTTTGTAAATTCCATGTTAAAGCAGCGTTTCCGATAAAATCATTTCATTTATCGTATGTGTTTCGACTTGTCGTTCTTGGTATTATTACTTATATCCTGATTTAAATAATTCCATAATGTAAAACATGATTTATATATATTATATATTCGTCATATACATATATATTATAGATCGATAAAAGGAATGAAATACAGCGTTCATGGAGACGGTAGGTCGTACGTACGCATGAATGCTGTTTTCGTTTCCTTATTGAATTGAATGAAACTAAATAGATGACATAAATATATATATACATAAATATAGTATCATTATTATTTAATATATTTCATTATTATTCATTATATAAACTTTATAATCATTCATGTATGGTTAACATGGAGAATTAATCGCATCGCGTCGTGGAGACTGTAATCCGTACGTACACACAAGCGATGATATCGTTCCCATAATTATAGAATTGGAGTGGATGGTATAATATATAAAAATCAGTATGATGTTATAATAACCATATATAGTTATTCTTTACACCATTATACCCATCCATGTAAGGTGTTGGTGGAAAAACAGATTACACCACGGCATGGAGACGGTATTCCGTACGTACGCATGCGCGGTGATTTTGTTTTCCGTAAAATGGATAGAAGGTGAAATAAGTTTGTTTCATATTTATAATAACATATCAGTATATGGGGGATAATTATGTTATTACTTTATAATGAAACAATTAATGAATAGGGAGTAGAAGAAGAATGGAACATGAAGAAAACGGTAGAAGGTATTATGAGATTGTTGATTAGGCATAATAACGATGTTTGGACATCCAAATCACGTTTCATTTGGTTGATTATGAAGAATATCATTCCATTGTCCGTCATATCCTTCATTATCGTGAATCTTCCTATTTCCAGCCATTTTCTAAAACCCAAAAAGAATAGTATGAGAGGCAAGAATCATGCTAGGGAAAACAACATAGTAAAGGGGGAGTACCCTCAATATCTAACATCTTAGGTTAAATTCTAAGATCTTTACCGTAGTTCTAGGACTATATCATATACGTATAATTATCCTTAGGGACATCCCTAGACATACCTTATAAATACCTCTAAAGATCTCACTAAAATATTTGCATCCTATTTTACAAAGGTTGACTAATCCTTTCCTCCGATACCAACTGTAGAGACCCAAATCATGACATACATAGACAATACATTACTTTTGCAAAATACTTAATACATAACATAAAGATACACATAAGGATCGTAATTTTTTAGTGTCTTTGGAAACTCGGAATATAAACTTCTAATCATGTTGAAATATCTTCAACAACTCCCATAACGATCTTCCCCTTTTTGTTTCCTTACCTAAAACCTTTCTTTATTTACTGGGAAAAATAAAACATAAAAAGGGTGAGCTCAAATGTTCAGTAAGGGAAAACATAGATAACATAAACAAATCCATAAACATTTGTAAGCAAAAACTTGAACATGAAATTTAAACATCAAATTCTTGAGCAAAGACATAAATCGTGTAAGTACGTAAGGAATATATCATAATGGAACATCAACCATGATAAAATATAATGGGAATAAAACATGTAATTGTGGAAACCATTTAGAACATGTTATGATTTCAATAGTAGCCAAGGTGTTGCTGCCAAGACCATCTTAGTGGACAAAGTCCCTTTCTGAATCGAGTTCACTCCTCGTTTCAGTCCTGTAACACTGAACCGTATTAACATACCATTCCATCCATGTCTATCTCATGATATATAAATCTTTACCCAATGCATTGGAGGGAGATATATATCTCACCCATCTCATAATGAAATCATTCTTACATGTGCCACAAAATAAACTTAAAACATTCATCATAACCCAAAGAATAAAATGGGTTTCATAAGCATCATCCCATCATCACATAATCCATATAAAACATATTTATGTTTCATTATAAGAAAAGTTAAACCATGTAAATCATAGAGACATTATACTTGAAACATACACATATGAAATAATGTCATCTTAGATGGAAAATGGTTTTGATAAAACATTTGAAATGAATTCTTGAGGAAAATATCCTTTCTTCTTCAAAGTCAATTTCTTTTCACAAAATGTCATGCAATTTTTAAAAGAAAGAGATTTTGTTGAAAATAGTCATGAAATATTTTGGAGTAAGCTTCATGAAAATAAGGCTTTATAAAACCGTATAAATCCTTTCATGCCGTATAAGTTAAAAAACCCATTCTTCTTGTACTTTTGGCTAGAAAAGTCACAAAGTACCTCGTAATGTAAACAAAAGAAAGATTCCTTACAAACCATGTAGTAAAAGTCAAAAATGGGTAAAAAGGAATTTAAACATACATGAAACCATTTTTAAAAAATAGTAACTTTTATGATAAATATAACCCCAGTGAATACTTACGAATAAACAATCTCGGATAAGAATGATATTGGAATAATTATCCCTTACCTTAGGTATGATATGCTTCATACGTATCTGAACCTCCTGTATAATGATTTCAATAATGTCATTGACTTATTACAGGATCATATTCTTTGTTATTATATCATATATGGTTCACTTATGACTTTATATTACCTGTTCTTTTGTAAATTCCATGTTAAATCATCGTTTCGGGTAAAATCATTTCATTTATCGTATGTGTTTCGACTTGTCGTTCTTGATATTATTACTTATATCCTGATTTACATAATTCCATAATGTAAAACATGATTTATATATAATATATATTCATCATATACATATATATTATAGATCGATAAAAGGAATGAAATACACCGTTCATGGAGACGGTAGGTCGTACGTACGCATGAATGTTGTTTTCGTTTCCTTATTGAATTGAATGAAACTAAATAGAAGACATAAATATATATATACATAAATCCAGTAGCATTATTATTTCATATATTTCATTATTATTCATTATATAAACTTTATAATCATTCATGTATGGTTAACATGGAGAATGAATCTCATCGCGTCGTGGAGACGGTAATCCGTACGTACGCACGAGCGATGATATCGTTCCCATAATTATAGAATTGGAGTGGATGGTATAATATATCAAAATCAGTATGATGTTATAATAACCATATATAGTTATTCTTTACACCATTATATCCTTCCATGTAAGGTGTTGGTGGAAAAATAGATTACACCACGGCGTGGAGACGGTATTTCGTACGTACGCACGCGCGATGATTTTGTTTTTCGTAAAATGGATAGAAGGAGAAATAGGGTTGTTTTATATTTATAATAACATATCAATATATGAGGGATAATTATGTTATTACTTCATAATGAAACAATTAATGAATAGGGATTAGAAGAATAATGGAACATGAAGAAAACGGTAGAAGGTATTACCTCTTTCTCGAAGTTCATCCTTTAAACATTCTCTTAGGGAACTAAAAGTGGTCTTTGAAGAAGACCAGGACCTTTAGGATGTTTATAGGGAAGTTTAGAAGAGAATTTGGTAGGTTTTGGCCCAGATTGAAGGCTCAAAGTGGTGTGAGGAAGAGAGGGAGGAGGTGCCCTTTTATAAGGGAGGAGAGGGGCACATTATAAAAAATATTAGTTTATATTAAATCCCAACCCCACATAAAAACATCCAAAATGATTCATATCTGAAGTTTAGATGAGATAGAGTTGTAATCTCATCAACCAAAAAAATTTATACATGTTAGGAATCTATTTTAAACATTATCAACTCGATTTATCCTAATTATCAATTTTATTTTATTTGTGGTAATAAGATTCTAAATTTTAAATTGTTATAAATAATTACATATGTGCTGTGAATTATCCACAATTAGATAATTTATGACATTGTAGAGTATATAAATTTCAATTTAAATTTTTTAAATATATTTGTGATTTTTAAACAGTTTAATAATATGTTATTTTTATAAAATAACAATAGTGTCAAGTTTGACACGATTCATTTATTTGAATTTAAATTAAATCCACACAAAGGATATATTCAAAATAAAATATTTAATAGGTTCCTAACATGTCATAGTAATCTATAAAATTAGTGTAGTACATTAAATAGTTCATATAATATCTATTTTAATATTTTTAAGACCATTTATTTGGAATGTCTCTTAATAAAATAATTAGTACATCATTTTTGTATAATTATTTAATATACTTATTTGTTGGATAAAAATTAAAAATAAAATCTTTTGATTAATATAAATATCATATATTTTATTATAATAATTTTACTCGAATTTATCATCTTAAAATCACAATATTTAAATTTTTATATTTATTAAATTATGAAGGTGACAACTTTGGAATCATTTAAAATAAAATAATATAACTGTCATAATCTATTTTATAAGGCTCCAAATGGTCAAATATTAGACCATTGGATGATTATGGTTTAAATATACATGACCAATAAGTTTTGGTCAGGGTTTTGTGCCTTTTAGGGTCAATATTTGTTTAATAAAAACTATATTCTTGAATTTTCACTAGATAAACAATTTCTGCATCACTATTGTGTCACACTTAATGATACTTATTTAATCCCTAAATATTATAAATAAATTCATATGATGTAGATAATTTTATTAGCTTTCTGGAGAATATTCATGTTTGAAGTTTCATTAAGTTTATCACTAAATTAAAATTAATGTACTTATAATATTTAAGAGAGTGACATGTTGTCACTTTCTTTGGTTTTAATAACAATTAAATTATTTTTATTGTAAAAAGTCAATAAAATAAATCTTATCCGACCCTTAGGTGATATGGGTCTACTTTTAGCCATCCAATAAAATTTTGGCAGGTGTTAGGGTAATTTTATAATCTTATATTTACCCTTAATTACCCGATTTACCTTTAACTATGGTAAATAAAATTTACTGTAGTTACTATTCATAATGCCAAAAAATAAAAAGTGGATTATTAACATAATTTTGACCCACTAATTCCAGATATGGAATCCATTTTTCCAAATCCAATACACAAAAGTTGCAGAAATTAAATTAAAATTAATCCCGTTGTCGAAAGAAAGCGGGTTTTTGTTTAAAACATTGCAAAAGATTGAATTGATTTAACCTATGAATTCAAGGTAAAATCATTGATAATGACATAAATTATATTAAATAGTAAAAATATATTTTATTTATACTTTAAAACCATTAAATATTATAATTTAACCATATAAATTATTACAATGAAAAAAGTTGTTTTTAATTAAAATATAGTGTGTTTTTAATATTCATTAAAATATGAAAGTTGTCAAAAAAACATCAAAACATTATCCAAATTAAATTTTTATATCCTGATTCCAAGTAAGAATTTTATTTTGTCAAATTTAACTTATAAACATGTCAAAAACTAGATTTAAAGTGGGTGCACCATCAAAGGGCGGCAAAACTGCATTTTTTGAAAAATACTTATTTTACCCGAAAAAATTATTTTGTTCCAATACAATGTTCTAAAAAATATGTAAGATGAATAATAATGTTATGAAATTCAAAATTTAGTTAATACTATTCATAACAGCTAGTCCATAATAATATTATAACAATATATCGTTTTTTTGTGAAACCAGGTATTGCGTACTACACACGCTATCGAGGAAGGTCGTGATTGCGTGTAATGAAATCCAAGTGAGGGTTGCATGTAGTGAAAAACTCCTTTGTTGTTTCATATAACAAAATCCAACCATATTTCATTTATACATTGAATATATATATATATATACACTCAATGTTTTGTACAGTGACTATTATCAAATGAACTTAAAATTGTGTGTAACACAATCTAAGAATAGTGTTGTGTACACTGCAAGCTAATAAGATGTTGTGTATAGCACAAGATAATCTTGTTGTATCATAAAACACTTGACATCAAATAAATTAAAAATAATACTTATCATAAAATATCGGGTTGTTACAGTTAATGTAAGATTGGATAAGGGGGCACCCAGATTTAGGGCCTCCCTTTGGTTTTTAGTATGCACACCATCAGGATCGGTGTGGGATACCTATGGGTGGGAACCATATTCCTTTGTGTCCTCTCCCCTTACATCATTTATTGTGAGAACCGTGGGGTTGAAGTTTACCAAGTTCACTGAGGCATACTGCATTGGGGGTGGTGTACCCGGTGTCGAATGGTAGGAAGTCTTCCTACACCCTTTATTGGACTTTCTCCTTCCGTTATATGGTATTATTTGGGTTTCTTGGAAAATATTGACCTGAAGGGAGCCCTGGTCTAACCTCGTAACGTACCTTTTCCTCGAAGGGTGGGAACCACGATAAGGGGTGGAACGAGTAACTCATCTGTCAATCATTCTTCCTAGAATGTGGAAGATAGACTCCATTGTGTGAAGATTTGAGGTAAAAATTACCCCAGAACTATGGGATGGGGTTGTTCCTTTTCTCCTATGGATGTTCTATGGCCATGATTTTTTGGTCTTTTGGGGGCATTTTGATGTAAAAAACTCCCTATGTCCTATGGGCTGGGATTGTTCCTGTATCGTGATGGTAGTTGCTGCTATTTCCACCCTTTCAATTTTACATACTCCCACATGGCTGTGAGCTGAGTATGGCATTGGGCCTTTACAGAGTCTATCGCCTTTTGAATATATGGGAATTTCTTGCAGGTTGTCTTCTGTGAGGTGGGAAGCATGGTAGATGTTCCTAGTTTCCTGACTCAGAAGATTTTCAATGGCTTGATCTCTTCTTCCCTGACACTTTTGAGACTTACTTCGGGCTGGTTTTTATTGATTATCCCATCTTTCTTGAGAAGGGATTCCACTTGATTTTTTCCTCTGGGTGATGACATTATAAGATATCATCTTCAATGGGGCCAGCTGGACGAGACATTGGGTGAAGTGTAGGGCTCCATGTTCTCCTCATCCACGAATATGAACTCTACCCAGGGCGTTGCCAATGAGGTGACACAATTTATGCAGTGCATGGAGGCAGGCCAGTTCAAGTTTTTTCTTTCACCTTTCTGATTGTGGTTTCCTTGAGGATGGGAGGGCTTCTAGGTCAATTAGATGGCGAATATCCCCTATTGTGTTGACATGGTTTTTGTGCCCTTAATAGGGTAGAAATATTTCTTTCATCTTTCGAATATTCATCCATATATTGAGGAGAAAGTCATGAATGAATTCCCCAAACAATTATCCTAGTATTTCGAAGTGAGAAGTGGTCGTAGGACAATACATCACTGGTATATTATCCCCAGCTAGTTGTCTCTTCATAAGAAACATATCATGATGTTGTTCTTCCATAGGCTCCTCTACTTGATATACCCAGCTCGACTACTTCTTAATAATTTCATTCCAAGTGTTTGGGCTGGTGGGAGCCTTATTAATTCTAGAACATTGTGGGGGCAGCTTGAAATATGAGCATGTCCCCAGGCCATCCTCTGATTGAGAAAGAATATCACTCATTATAGACAGAGTTCCTGATGTGTCTGAATCCTTTCCAAGTGCCTCAGCATATGAGGTCTTTCTCATATTTTTTCCGAAAAGGGGAGGGACTTCTTTCCTGAATGAATTTTGGTTCCGAGGTGGACTTTCACAAGTGGTGCAGCAATAGCGAGGGCTACCATTGCAACTTGATGCCTGAATGCATGAATTTTCTTTACGAATTATACCATGTAGAGGACCTTCAAGGTGAGCTATAGTGTGGGGAGGAACTTCTTTTTGCTTGATTCCACTATGGGGAGGGCCTTCACATCAAACATCATTGCGGGGAGGGCATGCGCAATGACCATCATCATGGAGAGGACTACCATGATGACTTAATACCTGGCTGTAGGGAGAATTTATACAGTGTGCATCCTAGGGAGGGCCTTTAAGATATACTGCAATGAGGGGAGGATCTTCTCATTGCATGATGTTACTATGGGGAGGACCTTAATAGTAACTTCCATTGTATAGATTTCATTCGCAATGTCTCTCATTATGCAGAGGACAACCATCATAACTTGATGACCGACTATTGGGAGAAGCATATCTAAAGCATATACCCTAGAGAGGACCATCAGGGCAGACAACGGTAAGGGGAGAACCTTCTTGCTACCTGATATTTAGGTCGAGGGGAGGGATACCTCGACACACATCAGGAGATATGCTCTCATGATCGATCATTATTGGCCCATAGAGTTATCCCCCTATGGGTGCTCTGTGGAAGACATTCAGAGCTACTAGTAGTGACATTGAGGGTAGGACCTTCGCAACTACTACTTCCACTTCCATAATTTGTTAATATAAGGATAGGGTCTTGGGCCTTTATTGATATAAGTTTGAGGATGTCAAGAACCCCAACTTCCAGCAGAGCGAGATCATGTATGTGCTCTTATTTTTTGAGTTTCCATTGGCGCTTTTCATTATTTTGCGCTCTAATGTGGGTAATCGGGGCCATCTACTGTGGGTAATGGCCATCATATACAGGTCCCTGTCTTGTTGGGTCATGTTATGTCATCGGGATATGCAGACAGACATATTGATTTTTGGCAAGGATATATACCTTCCTTAGAGAAGCCACCACATTGGACTGGCGTCCCCTGTTTAGAATGAGTATTTGGTATCAATCTGGTTGTCTGTAGGTCGTGGGATATTACCGTCGACCCTCTTGGATTGGATAAGGGATGCATAACTACTCCATAGTGACTAAATCATTTTACGAGGGAGTCATTCTGTTTGAGGAAACAGGGTCATGGGATCGACTTCTCTCCTTTTCCGCCGATGCAATGAAATCTTGGCATGTTTGTAGGATATGGTCTAGAATTGATGTCTCATATTCCATCATTTCTAGGATGATATTTGATATATCTTTTGATGGAATGGTTATAAAGGCCCATTCTGATGTCGGAGTAGGATTTGGTGCCTGCTCTAGTCCTCTATGAGTTTCCAGTGGATACTGGCAGTTCTCATATACCAGGACAGAGGAATGAGTCTATCACTAGTTGTCTTCTCTAATTTCTATTGTATTTGACTAGTGGTATTCATATTCAAGAGTGGGGATTTTTATCCACATGATTTCCACTATATTTTTCTCACGGGCTTTGTATGAATCCACTGAAATTTGACTCTACTCATATTTAGTTTCCACCCTATTTGTATGGAAAGCTTGATATGAATCAGTAGGTATTTGCACATGAAAATAGCCAGTTTCATCCCTATTTGGATGGAGGATTTGAAATAAGTTAGCAGGTGTTTGTTCCTACTTGTAATTGAGTGCTGCCCTATCTAGATGTCGGGCTTGAAATGAATCAGTAGGTGTTTGTGCCTACGTGTAGCTAACTACTGCCCTATTTGGATGGAAGGGTTGTTGTGGCTAGGTAGATGTCTGCATCTTCCTGTAGTTTGCCTCTCTGTCTGCATGGTAGGACCGGTGATCCCCAGTAGGAATGTATGTGTTCTCGTATTGTACCACCCTATTTCTATGGTGGGCTTGAGTGGAGGGGTAGATTCATAGGTCTACCTGTTTAATGCAACAATGTTAGTATAGCAGAGCTTCTCCTTAGGATCCAGGGTGATGGAATGTTTTTGTTTATATATTCGCCGCCCTTGGTGGGCAGCCCGAGGGGCCCGGGTCTCCTAGACTTTGGCAGGTGACCTAAAAATAAGGTCCTCCTCAGTGGGAGGAGGCATGGTCATCCAGTTTCAGTGACGATGCTTTCTGTTGGGTGCCCCTGAGTAGGACCCCTGTGTAGTTGAGATGAAGTTTTCATCATTGACTTCATCTACCTCCCTAAGATAAGATAGGTACTCATTGTCATGTTCTAGGGATAGGCTCCCAAAACGATTTGAGACCACCAGTGGGGCCGCCTTGCACTGGGGTACCAACAGCTGCTGAAGAGGTAGCAGGAAAACCTTTGAATACTAGAGGGATTATCTTACGGCCTCCAGCGTGCGGAGAGTACCATTTTAGTGGTACTCTTTGATCATCATATTGGATACCCAGCATTGAATATGTTGGGTAGGCAAGGGGGTCCTACTCTTTATTGGGGCCTCAGCCACCTGTAGGATCGCTAATGTGCATGTCTGCATGGTTCATTGGGATGTCACTTAGATTGAAGGTCACTCTACAGAAACCTGCAATATACATATATGATATACAGACCAAAAAAAAACTTTTCAAAGTAGCATTCTTTTAAACATATGCATATTTGGATATTTGTCTTGGCCCCCTTCCCTTTTTCTTTTACTGTGGGGAGAAGGGGGCACAGTGGGGTGAGACCGCCACCCTAGTTAAGGATTCATGTCGGGTTCTCCATTTTGTTTTTGCCTCTGAGGTGGCACGTTATGCGCATATTGGGGTGAAAAAAATGGTCTGACATGCAGAATCATTTTGTATTTTATCATTTGGGTAGAACAACCACTTTGGTTAGGGATTCATGTCGGGTTCACCATTTTTGATCCACCTCTGAGGTAGAGTGTTTACGGATAGTGTAGAAATGGTTCGACGAGGATCATCACCCATACCTCTTTCTATAGAGATGATTTCTCATTGAATTCACCTTTCCTTTTGTTTCGAACCATTCCATGTCATTATCCATTAAAGAAGGTTGAATTAACCTTGCTGGAACTGTTGGTCCCAACAGGCGATTGAGTGGGGGTCAAGTGCTTGCACAATCATTCCTTCTTTAATATAACTTCTTCAGATGGTCTCCAATGGGTTTATTCATGGATCCAAGAATTACCATCGGCCCTGGTATCCAAGATTCATGGACCTTCTTTCCAATGGAAGGCGCTCGTTGGTCGACAATTTGGCCAACGACACTTAAGGACTCCATTAGTCGAGAGGATGATAGTTCAGGCTCACCACACTCTTATGGGGGAAGATTTTTTCCTACTATGAGACTCTCTTATATATTTAAGTCATTTTCATATGTTCGTTAATCCTTTGTTCATTCCCTAAGAGTGTCTCCATGAGATATCCTTTGTTTTCAAAATTTTTGTAAGCCTGCATATATATTAGATGTTGTGAAGGTGATGATGACTTGATCCATATTATAAGGCACTATAGAGTTCATCGTCATCCATGGGGGATGGAAGGTGACTTGATGTTGGGATCGGGATCATAATAAGGGCTTCCTACCTATCCTCGGGAGAGGAATCAGAACCCATGTAGTTTAGATTGTGTAGGGATTACGCATAGAAGCTGCCCATTTGATGGGACGTGATTGGGTGAACCCTTTTGGAGGGGCACCCTATTGATCTTGGGCCTTCTGGTAGGCATCCTATGTATCTAGATTTGATCAATAATTAGAGTTCTCATAGTTCAAAATCATGTGGACTTTGTAATCCTCCCAAGCCTCTAAGCCCACATGATTCATGATTGGTTTGAAAAATAGGAGGATGTTAAATACTCAACAATGCACATGCCTTCTTCTCTATTGGTGGGGGAGGGAGAGCCTACGACAGAAGAGTTCGAGGAAACCGTGGGTAGGGGCGCGGAGTAATTAACCTTTTGAGGTGAAATGATATTGAAGGTCATGCAACACTACCTCGGAAAATTGGGGACTTACCTCAGTGGGAGGTCCCCAGAACACGTTCCGGGAAGGGGGGGAGTTTCATCCTCATCAAAGGGGGTAACGAACATAACCCCTTCAATAGATCACTATTCATAATTGAATGGAAAATAAAGTGATCACCCTTATTCCCTAGAACATAGAGGTTCACATCGGTGTCCCAAGGTTGGGCTTTAGGTTACCGTGGGAATGTAGCCTCACAGGCATTCCCAACGCCCACACCTTTGTGGGGAGGGCCTTAGTTACTCTGCTTACAATGGGTATGTAGACTTAATGGGGCGTGCTAATTCACCTGATGGTCTGATCATAAAGTTCTGGTGGCATTGTAGGAGTCTTTGGTCTAAGTTTGGAGGACTGGTTAATGGAGGGACCATGGAGGACTAGATGGTAGTGGAGGGGTGAGGTTGGAATCGGTAGAAACAATACCCAAAAACACCCCATTCTTTGTAATGACATTTATTGCAGAATGGAGGGGGGATCTGCAAACCATAGTGGTATGCAGGCATAGGGTATGTCTGCATACCAATGTGGTACTCGAGCAAAGGTATAGGAAACTGTGTACCATAGTGGTATGTGGCCCTTCACACTAATTTAGGTTCCATTCACGTACTGATGTAGTACACATCACCAGATTTAGTCCATGTAGCGGTACTCTATGCGGAGCAACATATTGAAGGGGGTCTGGGGAATCATCATTCACGGGGAGTTCATCTGTGAGAAGACCTTTGTTCTCAATTCACTAGTTAGGTTCATAGTTCTATTATTTTTATTTAATTTACCCATTTTACAGTTTTCATCGGATGTACATACGGAGGGAGTGGTTCGCAGTTTTTTCTTTGCCAATGAAACAAGATGGAAGCTGTAGTCAAACATCTATGTCTCCCTCAAGCTTTAGTTGTTCGTCCTTCTCTCTGTTCATCTCCCTTTCAGTGTGTGTCTCATACTTCTATTTGTGATCCTTTTATAGAGCATCAGAGAAATCATATCTATTGGGCATGTAGCACCATTTGTGGACGCCCATTGAAGCCATATCCGGACTCGTGGAAGACTCGGTCAACCAGGGTTTGTGAAGGCTTCGGATCGTGATAGTGGTTCACATAACCCTATGGATTTGCTTCATCCGCGAACTGATGATTTTGTGGCATCGTATGCGAAAGTTACTCATGTGTATGAATCCTTCGGCGACTCGGTTCGCAGTTTTCCCTGCTCACTAGCCATCGCCTCGTGGGCCAGCAGTTCATGGACCATCCTACATACCTAATAGTTCTTGATCTATTTTCTCCATATACCTTTCATGGTGATCATATGCAGGGCACATAAAAACCTTGAAAACTTTAATTCCTTGAAGTTCCTTTAAATAATTTATACTTAATTCATGTACATTCACCATGCTATACTTTTAGAAGTATTTTCATCCTTCCGCAAAGCATTTGTGGGGGTATTTTCTTCCCTTTGAGAAATTTTTAGGACCCTAAAACTATCTAGGTCCCAAGACCTATTCTATAGTTCTATGTGGAAAAACAAACAACTAGGTCACATAGGACCTATTCCATAGTTCTACATTGGACAAACAAGTGTCATAAGATAGTTGATTTAGTACATCTAGTATCCTCCAGTTTAGCACGGAAGACAGTGTGTGTTTTAGTACAGACACATACACATCTCAAACGCTTTGTTAAATGGTACATAACAGAACAGAATATATTATGAATGGATTAGAGATGCTTTGAATATGATTCAATTCATCTCTGGACTCTCTTATGTATCATAGTTGAAGCATGAGTCTTATTCTAAAAGCAGACACTAAAAACAGAGTGTCGTGGATCATTGTGTTCTATCTTCTAGGAAGGTGAGAGGTTCTCCTCCTTTAGTTTTGTTGGATGATGCTAAGATCATGAAAATTTGATGATTGTTAGCTCTCTGGTTTACAAAAACTGGGAATGAAGAATTCCTTGTGAATTCTTCTTCTTTGAGATGTTGCTTATAGTAATTCTTCTTGTGTTTTCACAAGTTTGTATATGTATATTCTTCCATGCACTCTCCTATGAATATATTTTATTGTTGCCCGAAAATATGGATATTAGTGATAGACAAAGTACCTTGTATTTCTAACATCCACATTTATGTTGTCTCAAAAAGTTATTAAATTAACCAGTCCCATTCAAACCCTCAAAATATTACCGTTATAAATAATTGCAATGTAGATGCAATTTTTAACAATATATCAGTGAGTCCTAAGTCAGTATCTCCTTCTATCAGTGACTCATACAATCAGTATGACATTTTGTCGGTCTTTCCATATGTTAGTGACTCATTTTAACTATTGTTGAGTCCTTACGTTGGTAGAACCATGCATTGGTAGGTCATTTGTACTAACGGTAGGTTGTTTTCATCGGTAGGTTGTCTGTTTCGGTAAGTCATTTGCATTGGTAGGTCATCTGTGTTAGTGATTCATTTGCATTAGTAGTTCTTCTGCATCAGTGAGTCATTTTAATCGGTAGGTCTTATGCGCCAGTGAGTCATTTGCATCAGTAGGCCATCTGCATCAGTGAGTCATTTTCATTGGTAGTTCATTTTCACTGTCGGTATCTCATCTCTTCTATCAGTGTCAGTTTGTTATTCATGGAGTATATATATTTTTGGATTGTCCTATAATATAAATGTAAACAAAATGTAAAATTTTATGTGAGATCATGCATATACATAATTTCACATATTGAAACTTAAATAATTATGATTGAAATGTTTAGACATGATTAATATGAATTGACATGATTTTTCATGTTTAAAACTATTAATACTAGAGAGGATGACCAAAAATATCTTATGGGATAACAATCTCACCTCTTTTGATGATCACAAATCATGGCATTATTCAGTACAATCATTATATGTGGAATGAAATCAACCTACTTATCATTTCCCATTATGAATGGTTGTTTATAATATATAGATAGGGTTCAGAGTTGAAGTAAAGAGTAATGGTATCAAATAGAAAGAAAAAAACACATGTAAGAGCGATATCAAAGATTAAGTATAGAGGGAGAATGTCAAGCTATTTATCCCCGTTTGGGGATTATCAAAAAGAGAATAGGTATCATAGAAATAAAATGTATCATAATGGAACAGATAAAAGAGAATAGGGGGAAAGGAAAGAACAAAAAAAATCAATTAATAAATAAATTACGATGTATTACAAGGCTCCAAAAAATAGAAAAAAGAAAGTAAGAAGACCCATAATAAATGATCCACACTATGGTTGAGGTTTAAGAGGTTCCTTCCCTTTCTTAGAAGGATCAATAGAGGGTCCAGTTGGTGGTGGTTGAGAAGCTGGAGGGTCTAAAGAAATTCAAAAAGGAGATTGGATCACACCTTCTAGAATATTATGTACAATATTGGGTTTTGTCTTTAGACAACACAAAAGGTTGAACCTATTCTTGGATCACTAGATGAATTTGAGGCAAAGTGTGAGAAACTGACATTTGAGGTGTTGGTACTGATCCAGGAGGTCTAAGAGGTGTAGTAGTTGGTACTACAATTACTTCAATTTGTACATGAAGGTATGGCTTTAACAGTTTGATGAAATTCTCAATAATCTCACCACCATACTTCATTTATTTCGTAAATTCATCCTTATTTTCCATGAATTTGTCCAACAGAGGACTGAAGTCCCTCAATTACTTGAATCTTTCTTTGAATAATTTTGTAACTGGGGGTAAAGTGAAATTTTCTACCAAATTCTTAAAGTGACTTGCCAATTGGTGCTTGGTGTAAATCGTTCATAAATGTGAATTAATCCTCTTTTTAAGCTATTCCTTAGTGGGAGATGATTCCTTGGTATATAATCTGACCATATCAAGCACATGATCACTATTCTTCTCAATATTTTCTCGATTTCCCAAACCATAGTTATCAAATAAAGATTTAATCTCATCTTTTACAACTATTCTGACTGCCTCAATATCCAAAGTCATAGAGGTATAACCAGATGTAGAAGGAATATCAGTAGGAGTTGAGGTATGAGTTTTAAAATTCTTAATAATAGTCTCCACACAACCTTTATACTCTGATGTCAAAGTATTTATTATAGAAGAAAGTCCAGTCATTTCTTTCCTCATCTTGGTAGTGCCTGTAACAATTATATCAGCTGTTGTAATAAGTTTGGGTTGAATCACCTTTATAACTTTCTTTGTAACATTAACTGCATAAGCCTCACTTATACCTACTATTTGACTTGGAAAAGAAACCACTTGTCCAGACTGCCTTATTTCTTCTATTGAATATCTAAGAGAGTGTAACTCATCACTCAACTCAGTGTTTTCTCTTATAGATATCTGAATTTCATATACCACTTGATATTGAATAGATATACTTACAGCTGAACAGACTTCTTCTTTAAACCTTTAAAAATATCCTTTAGTGACAGAGACACTAGTAAGGGTCTTATCCACTGATTCCCTTGAAGCAGGTGCAAAAAAATCTTCATCTAAATATTCATAATATAATCCCAGTGCCACATACCCCTGATTCCTCTCTCATTAAATCATTACATCATCATCTAGAGGAGTGAGAGTATCAATTCTTACTCTTCCAAGTTGATGCCATTCACCAGCTTGATCTTCTCTTTCTTGAGACTCCCCCTCAATCTAATATTCCCTTACTAGTTTCTTATCTTCATAACGAGGTCTTCTCCTTTCATAAACTAAATGAGATACATGAATTTATTGAGCTTGAACTTCAATAGCAACATCAAAATTGTGTCTTACTTCAACAACAACTTTATGAGGTTCTTCCAACTGGGCCTGATCCATAGCTTCAATGATTTAAACATCTTCACCATGATCATCCTTATTATGGTCATTATCACTTCCACTAATTTCATCATTATCATGTCTAGATACATGTTTCTTATTTTCATTTTTATCACCATATTCTTTATCTTCTTCCTCATCACTACCACTTCCACTTTTATCATCTTTACTTTCTTCTTCTTATTTAAAGAAACTGGATCCACTTACATATTCCACACTTCCTAAGACTTCTATATTCTCATATATATTAGCTTCAAGAGTGGTCTCATCAGAGGGTAAGGAAAGTGGAGGACTAGTAGGTCCAAAAAAACCATTGCAAGGTTCAGTGGTGTCTAGATAACTCCTATCATCAATAGGTGATCCCTAATCTCTAACTGGAGTGACATGATATTCTATTTCTTCTGAAGAGTAAAAAACTTCCTCATTTGGTCCTAAACTATGATTAGCCATTTTTTAGGCCTTATTGGATAGTCCATAGGATTGAACTTATCATAGATCTTATCTTTATCTCCAACCCATTCTCTCTTACATGGGTTCTAATTAATTTTTATCCTATTACAAATATCTTTACTGAGGAAGATCCCACTGCACTTAGAAACAACTTATTCTCCTTAATTTACAAAACCTATCTCTTTCATCATATTTTAGATCATTCTTGGATAAAATAGGGAATTAATTTTTTAGGAAGGCTTGGTCATCTCATTCTTGTGAAAAATGAGGTATTAACTCACATTTACCTTAAACCCTTTTCTTTCAAGATAAAACAATTAGACATATTGATATTTTAGAGAATAAAAGTCCCCTTTCTAGGGATAGATTTGATTTTGGATGAACAAAAACAAGATTCTACATTCTCCACTTAACTCTAAAGTAATGGGTCTTTTGTGCTCATCATTATTAGTAAGATCTTTTAACATTGTCTCAAAGAAAAACATATCACTCTTAGGGGGAGAGGTACCTTGATTATCATAAAAAACACCTTCATGAGGAACTTTAAAACATTTATCCAAATGTCTTGAAGGGAAAGATATTCTCTTCCATTTTACTATGGACTTGATCCAAGCAACTTCACTTCCATCCATCAAAAACTCCATATTCATGTCAAATTCATGAAATAGATTCGGGTAAAAGCGTCATTGATTATTTGAGAACCACTCAAGCCATACTTGGTCTTTTTGTACCTTGAGTAGCAGAGACTTTCTTTCTAACATCCATTCCTCAAGAACTTCTTTTTCTAGAGTTATAGTATGGTTTTCTAGAGCATGATTTACATGTTCTGAAGATTTTCTTGGTTCATCTTTCTATTTATTAGAAGTACAAGACGCTCCACCATTAAGATATTTCTTCACATGCGCCATTTCAATCAGTTTAGTTTGGAGTTTACAAGGTTAAAGGTCAGGGGTAGACATATAACAATGGATGAGAGAGTGTATGGGTAATTTATTAGAGTGGATTGATTCAAATTTATATCTTTTAGGTATTTTGAAATCACATGATTGTGAACCTGGTTCAAAAAAAACAACGAAACAATGACCTTTTGATAAAAACATGAATCATATAAAAATAGTGAGCCATCAGTGTTGTCATGAAATATTTTACATAACACTAACGGTGTCAACATGACAAGGCTTCAGTGTCAGCATGACATAGCATCAATGTCTTCATGACAAATTCACTTATAATGGTCAAAGGAATAGAAACACAAGGTCCTATAGATTGATCATTCCTAACTTGTGTCTGAGGTAGTTTATTCTTTCATTGTTCAGTTGCTTAGTGAAAATGTCAGCAAGCTGATGTTCAGTTCCAATGAACTCTAAAGTTATATCACCTTTTTTATAATGGTCTCTCAAAAAGTGATGTATTACATCAATGTGTTTTGTACTATAATGTGAAATAGGATTATTATAAATATTAATCTCACTTTTGTTATCAAAATTTATAGAGACATGTCTGAATTGATATCCATAATCCAGTAATGTGTATTTCATCTGCAAAATTTGTGCACAAAAACTACCACAACTATTTATTTAGATTAAGAATTAGATAGTGCAATAGAATTTTGTTTCCTACTACACCATATGACTAGAGACTTTCACAAAACGTGACATGTTTTAGAGGTTATTTTTCTATCTAACATACAACCACAAAAATAAGAATCCTAATAGCTAACTAAGTCAAATGATTTTCCTCTAGAATAAATCAGTCCTAGGTTTGGAGTATGTTTGAGGTATTTGAAAATCCTTTTAACAGCAAGAAGATTATATTCTTTTGGGTTTTCTTGAAAATGATCACACATAACAACACTAAAAGTAATATTTATCCTACTAGAAGTTAAGTATATTAATAATCCAATCATTTCTCTATATGTGGCTTGATCAATAGATTTACTATCTACATCAAGGTCCAACTTACAAGTGGTATTCATTGGAGTTTCACTACTCTTAGTGCTTTAAAAGACAAATATTTTTAAATGATCCTTAGTATATTTAATTTGATTTAAAACTATACCTTCTTTATTTTGAAATATTTTAAATCCAAGAAAGAATTTGAGTTCACCCATTAAACTCGTTTCAAATTCACTTTGCATTAACTTTAAAAATCAACACATAAAGAATTTTTTGAATATCCAAAAATAATATCATTTAAATAAATGTATACTAATAAAATATCTGTGTAAATTATTTTAATAAAGATATCAAGATCATCTATACCTTTTATAAAACCTTTTTAAATATGAAAAGTGTTGATCCTATCATACCAAGCTCTTGGAGCTTGCTTTAAACCATATAATGATTTTGTCATTTTTAAAAAAATATTTGGAAAATAAGGGTTTGTAAAACTTGGGGGTTGTTCAACAAAAACATCCTCAACTATATACCCATTTAGTAATACACTCTTGATATCCATTTGATATAGATTAAAATTTTGATGTTCTGCATATGCAAGAAAGATTTTAATGGCTTCAAGTATAGCTACTGTTGAAAAGGTTTCTTCATAGTCAATTCCTTCTTCTTGAATATAACCTAGTGTAACCAATCTAGTTTTGTTTATAACTATGTTACTAGCTTCATCACTTTGTTATTGAACACCCATTTAGTGCCTATGGTCAATGTGTATTTGGGTCTATCCAAAATTTTCCACAATTTATTCCTTTCAAACTGATTTAATTCTTCTAGAATTTCCATCACCCAAAATTCATCATTGATGTTTTTAGATTCAGGATGTGACAAGAAAGTATGATTTTGAACCTGATTTATAAGAGAAGCCCTAGTTTGTGTTCCTTTATCTAAATCTCCAACTATTGAATCTAAAGGATAGTTCTTAAGGATTATAACATGTCTACAAAATGAAGGGATAGTCAACTCAGGTTCTTTAATAGGTTCAGGTTCATTATGGCTAGAATATTAAGATTTTCCAGAACTGCATTTTTTAACAGATTCCTTCATAAGATGCTCAAATTATTTATCATTAGTGTCCATATTTTACATATCATCCTCAATATTCTATAGGGATGTCTTTGGCTTATGTGGATCTATTTCATAAAATTTTACATTTAAAAATTCTTCTATATATTTCGTTCTCTTATTCAATACTCTATAGGCTTTACTAGAAATTGAATTGCCTAGGAAAATTCCTTCATCCCACTTGGAGGAAAATTTTTATAGATTATCCTTAGATTTTAGAATACAGACTTTGCAACCAAAAACTCTGACGTAGTTAACCTTGGGTCTTCTATTGTTAAAAAACTCATAAGAAGTTTTTTTAAGGATAGGTCTAATTAAGACCTAATTAATAATATATCATGTTGTATTTAAATCTTCTTCCCAAAAGTATATAGTTAGGTCATACTCACTAAGCATGGTTATAGAAATTTTTTATAGGGTTATATTTCTTCTTTCTACAACTCTATTTTTTTGAGGTTTCGTAGATGCAAAGAACTTATGACTAGTTATTTTGTGACAAAAAGGATTCAAACTCTCAGTTTTCAAACACAAAATTGTTGTCACTTCTTAGAGATTTTATACTAATTCCACTAAGATTTTCTACAATCTTGGCATACTTGGTAAAATGATATTAGGCTTCACTTTTGTGCGCTAAGAATAAGGTCCAAGTATATCTAGAATATTCATCTAAAAGAATATAAAAATAGTGCTTCCCATTAATACTTTAGACTCCAGAAATTCCAATCAAATCCATGTGATCCAAATTGAGATGTTGAGAAGTTGAAACGTCTTTCTTTTGTTTGAAATAGATCTTGTGTTATTTACCCTTTTGATTAGGATTACAAACCTTTTCATTTAGGAACTCAAATTTGATTAGGTCCTTGACTAATACTTTTCTAGTAAGCTTTATAAGGGAGTGTATATTACAGTGTCTAAGTCTTCTATTCCAAATCCAAGACTCTTTGTGAAAAACACTCAAGCATGAAACATTTTTAGAAACTAAGGAATATGAGTTAACATCATAAACATTTTAATTTCTAAAGCACAAAATATTAATTCATTTTTAAAATTAAAAATATTACAAGAATCATTTTTAAATTTAACAAGAAATCCATCATCACATAGATGAGAGACACTAATAAAATTATATTTTAATCCATTAAAAAAGTACTTCAGAAATTAAAACTGAGTTAGAGATACCATTATGGCCTAAGACAATTATTTTTACTTTAGCATTGTCACAAAAAGTAATATTCCCACCATCAATATTTATTAAATTATTGAATCAAGATTCATATTATATCATGTGTCTTGAACATCCATTATCCAAGTACCATAACCTTTTATATGAGTTTTTTAGGTATCTTTCCTACAAAATAATCAAACAAAAATAGATTTTGGTACCCATATTTGTTTGGGTCTAGAAACATTAGTAATCAATTATTTAGGAACCCACATCTACTTCATGGGTTTCCTCTAAGAATTATGTAACATATTTTAAAAGTATACTTTATTTTGTCCAAAAAAACTAGAGGTGGTAAAGGATTTTCCAAAGCTGTAACTAGCAGCATAATTTTCACTTTTAGGTAGAAACACATATTTTCCATATTTAGTTACAAACTTCTTTTTGGTGAGATTTATTTTCCCAGGTTGGTATCCTATACCAGTAGTCTATCTACGGGAAATTTTTTTACCAAGCATATGTGTAGGAGTATTTTTTCCATTAGTAAATTTCTCTAGGTCCTTTTTCAATTACTCATTATATAACTTATGTTCAATGTTCTCCTTGAGTAATTGAACATTTTTCTCCATCTCTACAGCCAGATCATATTTAAAAGTAGTAGTCACGTCATGTTGTTTCTTTAAAGAATTGTATTTATCCTTTATTTAATTAATGGTGTCTTCAAGCATGTTATAGTATTCAAATAATTCTTCACTAGTCATATTTTCATAATCACTTTTATCTTCAGAATAATAGTAATTTTGTTCATGAGAAATTCATGTTACCTCAAATGTGTTTGTCATAAAACAAATATTGTTTTTGTCAGCCTTTTCATCATGTGAATACTCTGAGTCACTTTTACTATCCTCAGAAGCACTCCATATTTCTTTCATGTCCTTTTTATACTTTCTATCCTTGTCCTCAAATTTCTTCTTATATTTTATCTTAGGTCAGTTTGCTTTCACATTTCCTTTTATTTTACATTCATAACAGACTATTTCATCAGTTTTCCACTTCTTTTCCTATTATTTTTCTAGTGTCCCTTGTGATCATATCTTACTTTGAAGTTGGGCTTTCTAAAAAAATTCTTCATTTTATAAAACTTCTTAAATAATTTGGCTAATTGATCCATTTCCTCATCACTATCTAGTGATGATTGTTCAATGTTGGAAATTTTTGTAGGGGCTTGTAATTTCTTCTTTTCTTTTTCAGAAGTTTTGGAATTAGTGGTTTTGAAGGCCACTAACTTTCTATTCAGTTCATCTTTATCCTCCTTTTTGAATTTTAATTCTTCCCCATACATCATCAACTTTTGTATTATCTCTTTGACTGGTATCTTTATAATATCACAATATTATCTAATTGAGATAGAGGTCCCTCTTCGTCTATCTGGTAGGCATCTGAGTATTCTCATGATTTTCTCCTTGGCTATAATATCTCTTCCTAGTGAGGTCATAGTGTTCAAAATTTCATTAAAACAGAGATACATGTTAGAAATTGGTTCAAGAGGATTCATTTTAATGTTATCATATTTAATAGTGTATATGTTAAGTCTCATTTCTTTAACATTAGAGGTTACTTCATGTGAAACAGATAAAGTCTCCCAAATTTCATGGGTTGTTTTACATGAAGAAATTTTTTTAAATTCTTAAACTCCTAAAAAACAGTATAATAAATTCATGTCTTTGACATTATTATTATAATAAGCCTTAGTTGGGTCATCTCATGTGTTACTATCAGTAGTAGGAATCTTATATTCATCTATAATGGATGACCGAATATCAAAACCCATGCTTTCTAAGTGTACTTTTACATTAATTTTCCATTATGCATAATTGGTTCCATTAAATAATAGAGGTCTATTGGTAGAAAAACCTTCCAATATATTATTCATAATAAATAATAAAGTGTATATTTTTAAAGAACACAAAATTTAGAACTAATAGAAATATTACGATCTTTAAGACACAAAAAAAACACAGTTGAAAATAGATTATAATTTTTGAAACTAGGGATTTTGAAAACACCTCTGATACCAAATTTTGGTCAAATTAGGACACTCAAGAGGGGTAAATTGTGTTTCTATAAAAATTTCTATTTAAGAGGTTTATTTATAAAGTTCCCCCAATTTAAAATAAAACATGCCAGTTAACCAAGGTAGTAAAATTATAATAGTATGACTATTCAAATAGTTTCTCAGATGATTGATTAATTATCGGTTATAACAAGATTAGATATTGATACAAAATTTTAAACTACTCTAATAACGAAAAATAATTATAACTACTATCCCATACTAACTATAAAAGTAAAATTATGTTTTCTGAAATATAAGTTAAAATAGAGAAATACTAAATTGAAAACACAGTGGGTAAAACAAGTGATTAAGTCTCAAGACAAGACCTAATCCACTCCACTTGGTGATCACCTTACACCAAGAAAGAAATATATATATATATATATATAAGGATTTGATCCACTCCTTGGATCGGGGTTAACTATAGTACACAAGATTGTCCAGGTCCCAAGACCACTTCCATAGTTCTAAGTGGGTAAACAAACAACCAGGTCACATAGGACCTCTTCCATAGTTCTACGTGGGACAAAAAAGTGTAAGAAGATAGGTGTTTGAGGATATATAGTATCCTCCAGTTTAGCACAACATACAGTGTGTGTTTTAGTACAAAAGCACACACGGCTTGAAAGTTTAGTTAAACCGTACACAACAGAGAAGAATATATTAATAAGGAATTAGAGATTCTCTGAGTGAGATTTAATTCATCTCTGAACACTCTGATGTATTAGAGTTGAAGCTTGAGTCCTCTTTTGAAAGCAGACAATGAAAATAGAGTTTTATGGAGCATTGTGTTCTGTCTTCCAAGAAGGTGAGAGGTTCTTCTCCTTTGGTTTTGTTGGATTCTACTGAGATGATGGAAATTTTATGATTGGCAGCTCTTTGGTTCACAACTACAAGGAATGAATAATTCCTTGTGCGTTCTACTTGTTTTGTATGATGCTCGTAGTAAGTCTTCTTGTGTTTTTGCAAGTTTTTCTGTGTATATTATTTCATGATTTCTCCCTTTAATATATTTTATTGAATCCTGAAAATATGTATATTTGAGGTAGACACAGCACCTCATATTTCTACCATCCTCATTTATGATGTCTGTAAAAAGGCATTGAATTAATCATTCGCATTAAAATACTCCAAATATGATAGTTATAAATAATTTTAAAACGGATGAAATTTTAAATAGTCTATCGGTGAGTCCTTAGTCGGTATCTCCTTCTATCAGTGACTCAACCCATCAGTATGTCATTCTGTCGGTCTTTCCATACATCAGTGACTCATTTTAACTATCTATGCGTCCTTATGTCATTTTCACAATGCATCAGTATGTCATTTGTACTAACAGTTGGTCGTTTCCATTGGTAGGTTGTCTGTATCGATGAGGCATTTTCATCAGTAGGTCATCGACGTCGGTGATTCATTTGCATCAGTAGGTCATCTGCGTTGGTGATTCATTTGTATCAGTAGGTCATCTACATTAGTAGGTCGTTTTCATCGATAGGTCTTCTTCATCAGTGAGTCATTTTCACCGGTAGGTCATCTTCACTGTCAGTATATCATCACTTTTTTCGGTGTCGGTCTATCATACATTGAATATCTTTTTGTTTGTGATATCTTATAATATAAATGTAAACAGAATGTACCAAATTTATGTAAGATCATAGATAAACTTAATTTCACATATTGAAATTTATATAATTATGAATGAAATGTTTATAAATGATTAAAATAAATTGACATGATTTTTTGATTATTAAAACTACTAATACTAGAGAGGCTGACCAATAGTCTCCTATGGGCCAACAATAACTCTCCTCTAGAAGTAGACAATAACAACACCTAAGGAATACAACCAATCGATGATGGGGATGAAATTGTGTGACATCATCTATAGCAAGAAAATATCTACCCAGGAATGATGAGACCCATCATCAGTCTACACCCCATCACACATCAAACAAGTTGTTCTAGCCTCCAATAGGCGTAGTCAAAACCAATGGTATGGGAAGCCTCTTTACATCTAGTCCTAGATCATGGGATAGATATGGTTCATCAAATTATTGTGAAGTTACCTAATCAAGAAAGGCAAAAACAAGAGTACTAAACAAACTGATCAAACCTTTAATGATCTATGACCCCTCTGGAATGGTTGCCACCGTTGTGTGCAACTGACCATGCCCAACTTCTCTACCTCTCTAAAGAAAACCACCTCATGCTCAATTCATGGTTCCTAAATGCAAGAATAATCCTAAGGTTGACCCCAACCAACTCCATCTCCCCTCGGTAGAGCATAAGCCTGCTTCCCCTGCTGTTGAAATGGCCTCACTAGCAAATATTGTTAAGTCTGTAGCTAAATCTATCCACCTCCACCAAACTAATCTTGAGAATCCACTTGTCATTGGTTATGAATTTGGTTGTGAACCCCATATAATAAACACATCGGCCCTAACCCCACAAGAAATGAACATAAACCATAAGGTCAAAAGGGAATCTGTCGATGTTGAATCTCAACTGGTCGAATCCTTGAAGGTATTAGCACCTAAGACCTTCCACTAAAAACTATTCCCCTCAAGGAACCTTACTGGTTCCCTTACTGTAGAAAACCTCCTTGCGAGTTCATTCGCTCGATCACCTATTCCTTCTTATAAACCTCCAGGTATGTTGTAAACATAAAATGAGTAACTACATACTAGAAAAAAAGATGGAGTGCCTCCTTAATATGCCTCACATGAGACTCCTCATCTAGAAAAATATCTGTGGAAAAACATTGAAGTTCCTTGAACTTGATTCCCAACTCTTGTATTGACATAATCTCCTTATAAAGAAAATTAATCTTCTACCTCTTCACTTACTTCATGGTCTAAAAAAGTAACTCTACTTAGAACTCCTTCTAGAAGTCGATCCACAAAACATCTTCCTCTTTCCGCTCTCCTGAATACAACATCCCCCAGTGACACACAACTCCTCGCATCTGATTGAAAACTAATGGGATACAGTACTCTACTAGGGACTAGATAAAAATAAAAGTGATCTCAAGATACTCCAGATAGCTATTTATTTCCATATAAAAACACTTCCATTGTACTTCCCCAAAGCCTTACATTGAAAATCACACAACATCCCCTAACACTGATCATCCTCCTCAATCAAATCAACCCTACAGTGATCAATCTGATCAGCCTACTGAACCTCAAAATTTTGAGCCACACATTCATGATAAACAGGAGACATAGATGAAATACAAACAAAGAACTTCCTAATCTCAGTAGTATGGATTCTCATTATAATATATTTTAATTAACTTTAGTCGGTTTAATTTATTTTATCCATTTTTTAATTTACCCAAACAACACAATTAAAATAGGAACACAAGTTATTATGATGCATGTACCTCTCCCAGGTCTCTATACTACAAGCAGGTCCATCTCACTGGTCCATTTGATAATCTCAGAGTCTATGCACTGGATCCTGGGGGCCCTAAAATCCCATATCCTAACCAGCCTCCCTAGACTATGTCACGTACCAATGTTAATTGGAACTATATACATACCAACCAATGAAAATGGCATAGTTCCTAACTCCAAACTTCATCATATCTCTCAAACATCACCCTTTGATACAACTCTATCATGAACCCCACCCTCCAAATATACTGCAATGAGGGGAGAGAGATAATTACCCCCATGTCCCATCTCTAGTAGGCCCCGGGTTGGAAACTATAACTGAGGGTATAAAAATATCCTGATATGGGAGGCATTACCCACTATAATAATATAGGATCATGAGATAATAATGAATCATCCACAATAACTCCAAGACATAATATAAAATAGAATCCCAAACCATACCAAATGAATGTATAAATAGAACTGATATAGATAAAAGTCTCTAAAGTAAATAACCAAAAGTAAAGCTAAAGTAGAGACCTAGAAACTGTCAAGGATCTGAGCTAGTAAGGTCTAGTATGGTCCAAAAAAATCCTCCTAGAAACTTAGAAACAGATTTATATACATAGGGTGAGCATACAAGTAAACTTAGTAGAAAATCTAAAGTCTCTCATGAACATGTGAAGGAAGCATACTAATTAACCTATTAGAAAACAACAAAACCAAACAATACCTAAATAGGTATACTAACCATCCCAACCTCACCAAGGCATTCTCACAAAATAATGCAATCCAAGTAATATAGTATAATATAAAGTACATCGATGATAACGTTCCATACACCACTTTCCTACTGATTAGCTACTCTCCCACCCCAACGGAAGATATCCTTTTTATCCCACCTCTTTCAAATATACCACATCACATACCACCCACACACACCTAGGCCTCCCAAAACACCTCTTTCGCACACATCTGGGCCTCAAAACACATCCAGACCACACACACCTGGACCTCACAACACATCACATCACATATCATCTTGAAGACACCTAGGAAACCACATCACAACTCATCCCAAAGACACCTAGTACACAACATTACAACTCATCCCAAAGACACATGGGACACCACATCACAACTCACCCAAGGAATATTGGGTCATTATTTCGTGGAAGACGGAGTAGGGAAGATAGGGTGGCCAACCATCCATCCTACCACTGGGATGTTGGTAAACACACCCCCTACATAACTATGTCAGTGTTTGGAACATAGTTCTCAATATGGGGGGCTATTATAAAAATCACAAGGAAAATATAAATATAAATATACATAGTATTGAACACTCAAGGCCAACCTATGAGTTCTCAAAAAAACTAACCATCTCACACACCAACTCCTTTTCTTCGACCACTAAATGATTTTGTTATTATCTTAAAAAGTCATTTCAGAAGGAGAAGGTCCCTAATAATCTAATGTGGCTTCAAATTTAATCCATTTTTAACACCCAAGTATTTTATTATTTAGCATCAACCACATTTAATCACACAACCCATCATTTAATTTTCTATTAAGAACTTTTCATACCATTAACCAAACCAACCCATTCTATTTCAAACACTATTAAAAATTCATATATTCCATCACTACACAAGCATCTAGTAAAATACAACCATTTTTATCAAATATCTCATCACTTTTTCACCATTCCACCCCAAAAGCATTCCCCAAAAACTATCACCTCACCGTCTTAAAAGAATTGTAACGCCCCGACCCCAGTTACCCAGAGTTGGTGCATTATTGCGTAACATTGGCATGATCACAAAAAGATCAAGTCTCGAAAGACCGATTAGTTTAGTAGACTTGGAAACACTAGATACATTCATAATTCTTACATTACATCATAAAGTAAAAAAACTAAAAAAACATTCTGTCTTCATATCCCCTCATACTATCCCTGCAGGTCATTCATAATATACATCATCTCATCCTGGAAAAATTAAAACCTTGAAAGGGGTGAGCTCTGATGCTCAGTAAGGATAAAAATATAGTGTAAGCTTTTATAAATAAACATAAAAATTTAAGGCAATGTATGACTAAAACAAAAGCCTTTTAAACGTGAACTTCAAAATAATATGGAAAAGGTAAAATGAGATAATTCCATTTACTTATTCACAAGGATATTCTACGGGTCGAATAATTACATGCAATATCAATAACCACTTTCATAATGATGGAATGCATAATGCCAGACTATCATAACCACGTAGCCAAGGCCTCATGCCAAGACTAAGAATAATATTTTGTCAGGGCCTCGTGCCAAGACACTAGTTTGTCTCATGAGACCTACTGATGCATCGAGGAGCTATAGTGGGATCCACCCATCACTTATTAAGTCCAATGCATTCCTCATATGAATAGGTTGAAACATATCATAAACCATAACATAATCATATCACATAAAACATGAATAAAGGAAACATAAAATTTACACATTTCAATCACAAGATATCAATAAAACACATTGATATAATAAAAACATTATCAAAACCATTTTCAATATCAAAACAAAATTAAATGAAAACTTTGTATTTATTTTTCTTTTAAAAAAATTTATGGCCTGTAGAGGAAGCCAAAACTCAAATAATGGTAACGGTGGCGGAGAAGTCGTTGTCTCCGCATATGTCCGACAAAAAAACATTCCATTTTTTTGTTTAGTAAAATACTTTGTATAAAAAGATTCCTTTTGAAAAAAACATAAAATTCAAAGGGGTTTGTACACCGTATAAAAGAAAGTTGTGTATAAAACAAAATATGCCTCAATGAAAGGAGATTGAGACGAAGTCCCTTAAAAAGATAATTTTTTTAAATAAAATAGAACTATTATGTGTATTCACTATAATTACACATAAATAAAGTAAAAATACAAGATAGGACATAATAACATCATGACATAATTTGAAAGTAGGAGATTAACCTAAAGAACGGGAATTGGGTTAAGAAGTTCCCTTACCTCATGTCCGACTTGACTCGATCATTCTTTAACCTCCTGAATAATAAACTAGAGTTAATTTGTACTTGCTTAAGAACATTTTTAAATTTCATTATTACTTTTATATCACTTATTACCATGTTATGAACATTATGTAATTATTTATGTTAATAATGGTCGTTTTGTCGATCTTTGGTACTTGAGTCAAAAATAAACTTCTTATAATTACAAGTTGTTCATGTGGTGAAATATCCATTATATACAGAATTATATTCATGATTCAGATATCATATATAACATATATATCCAGTATATACATGCATTTATAATATTACATAACATTTAGAGGTAAGAAATGAAATGCACCGTTCATGGAGATGGTAAGCCGTACGTACGCATGAACGCTACTTTCATTTATATTTACTATTTAATGGAATGAAATTATAATTATATAAAGCATTATTATAATTCCAGTATAATATCATATATAATATCATTTACTCTATCCTTTATACATCCCACATATGGTATTAACGATTCAAATCACTTTGAGGGGGCGGTAGTCCGCACTTCCTAAAATGAAATTATCGTGTTTACCCATAATGGAAATTATAAAGGTATGCCATAAATGAAAATACAGAAGCATAAGTAAAACATAAACATAATATATATCATATATAAAAAATAGTTTCATCATAATGGCCACCATGAGAGGTGTTAAAAGAAGATTGAACAATCATCGTTTCATTAGGCAGTAATTCGCCACCCACAGAAACAGTATGTTCTTTAACCATTAGACGATGGTGTGTGTATGTGTAAATAAAATAATTCTCATAAAAACATCCATGTATATTGATAATACTTTTTTTTGTTACAAAATAAAGTAATAAAAAGATTTTAGGGGGTTGGAGAAGCAAAATAAAACAAAAGAACACAAGAGAAGACATTACCTTAAAATCTGGTAACTCTTTTTGATTTGAGCCAAAGGCTTACTTGGGAAGACTTATGCCCAAAGTGAGGCTTCTAGGAGTAATAGAGAGAAGTTGGGAGAGTATTTGGGAAGATTTTGGCCGAGCCAAATGGCTTGAAGGTGTGAATAAGGTGGTAGAGGTGGGGGCCTTTTATAAGAGGAGAGGAGGGGCACTCTTGGAAAGTAATGAAATGTTACATTATTATGAAGTACTTTTTAGATTTAAAAGGTCCCAAAATTATATATTTCTAGGATAAGGTATTAAGGGTTCTAAATCTACTCATCCAATAGGATTTTGAAAATTTTACGCCTTATATTTTACATTATCTTTTCATTTTATTTAAATCGTTAATTAATGAGGGGATTGTTGCATCATCATTGTGTCATAAAGATTTTAATTTATTTAATGTATAAAAATTATATAAAAATTTCCATTATGTAGGAAATCGTTTTATATTTCCAATGAATATTTATAGGAAAAATTTTAAATTATATAACCCCATGTAATAATTGTTTTAGTAAAACAACACATGTTTGTGACAATTTTATTTTTACTTTAAATAAAAAGTTATTAATGTCATTTTCTTACCCAAGTGGCTCCATGGGGTCCCCAAGATGACTCATGGATTTTATTGGTCGGCCATGACTCATCCAATAAGTTTAGAACAAGTGTAAAAGTAATTTCATATTTTTATAATATCATTTTTACCTTAAATTTCACTAATTACCTTTAATCGTGATTAATTAAACTTAAAAGTTACTATTCACCAAAAAATTATTTTAATACCATTGAACCACATTTTACTTCTTAATGACAACCATGTATGTCGGATTTTTGAAAATCAAATCACAGAAGTGGTAATGTTTCATTTAAACAAAAAATCAGTTTTTTTTAACTACCACATAGTGGTTTCACTATTCATCAAAAATTTAAGCTTTTCAGAACAATGCCAAAATTTCACCCTAAGCTATAATTGATATTCCAAATTCAAAAATGATGTCTATTTTAAAAAATTACAAAAATATAAGTTGCATTAATTAATTTTATAATTAATTCCCACTGTCACAACAAACAGCGTGTTTTTAAGAAACAATATATATCAAAAGATTGACAATTGTTTATATCCAATTTCAAAGTGAAATTAACTCTAATGACCACCATTGGATAGAATGGTAAAAATATATTCTAATTTTACTTTAAAACCACTCTATATTTTAATTTATCACTATAATTAATTTTGATTGAAAAAGTTGTTTTTTAAGTATTTTTCACTATTCATAAAAAAATTGGAAGTTCTTAGAAAAATACCAAAAATTCAACATAGGCTAATTTTGATATTATGAATCCACAAATGAAGTCCATTTTGAAATATAAAATATATATAATTTCAAAAAGTGTGTATTACTATTCATAATGGCTATTTTGATTGGTCGCGGTGCGTTAGAATCTCGAACTTGTGTATAATGCATGCTATTGCATTATTGAAAGAGAAGCGTATCGTGGAAACTCGGGGTGTTACATTCTCCCCTCCTTCAATAAATTGCGTCCTTGCAATTTGAAATTTTTCTTTGAAAATAAAAGGTTGAAAATAGAAAATACCTTTGTGGAAAACCCACATCGGAAATAGGGTTAATAAAAAGATAACATTAAAAGAAAGAAAGAGAGGTACAAAGGTCACCCGAGATAGCCCATACTAGGATTCTATGAAAATAGGGACATGGAGGAAAAACAAACCATCAATGTCTGATGGAGATTTGTAGAAAACTGGGTTAGGAGAAAGTTAACTACAAGAAAATCTCAAACTTGTGATTGGTTAAACGATCATTGATTCCCCAGTTGGAAAAGTTAACTGACAATGTTTTTGTTTTAAGTTACCTTTCATAAAGTTGAGGAATTTATTTAAGAGATTTACTATGAATGTAATGAAATATACATACTTGTCATGTAGACTTTTCATTCTTTAATAAATTTTTACCACAAACCCATATTTCACTCAAAAAGATAATAGAACTCAAAAATATTATATTTATCCTAATTGTACAAGGTTCCAAATATTAACTCATACCATTTAGATTAGGAAAACTATTTTGTAATAACCAGGGACTTCTTGTAGGCTAGTGGTAGGTAATAAAGGCATGTTTCACTATGGTTGTGGGTTCGATTCCTGCAGCTTTGGTCGACACGACGGGTTATCCCCCAACCTGCAGGTTGTCCTTTTCCAAAAAGTATAGTATTATAGTATTCCAAAAATAATCTTCAGAAATTTTTTAACCTTAAACAATACTATCCAAAGTTCAACTTAATTCATTCCAACCTTTATAGTTATCCAAAATAACTCTATCCATACTTTCTCTAAAAGGTCTCTAAATTCTAAAATCAATTGTAACATCAGATTCCCCAAACAAAGTAAAGTTTCTCTTATTGTCACATACTAAAAATATAATTACATTCATCATATTAAATCCTTAATGAAAACAAAATGTACTACATTACAATCCTTATATATATATCCAATTATCCTTATAACCAGAATATAATCCTTGAGTCCAAAAGCACCAATACATTAATTATTCCATTTCAACTGTAGTAATAGAATAAGATTTTCCTTGATCCCTTGGCCTTTTCTGAGGTAAGTTTCCCTGACACATAGGACATTCATTTGAATAATACCCCATTTCCTTACAATTATATCATTCAACATTGATAGCCTCTTTCTTTCCCTTGCAATCACGAGCCCGATGACCTTTTTCTCCACATTTATAACAAACTCACATTCCTTTTAGGCAAGTACCGGGGTGATTCTTCCAACAATCATCGCATAATGGAAAATAATTCTTTTCTTTTTTCCCTTTATCTATCTCTTGTTCCACTATTCTCTTCTTCTCTTACTTTACTTTATTGTCATAAGATTTAGAGAATTCCTTTTCTGTCTTGATAGAACACGTGACTATATCTTCGTACGTTGAGAAAGATTGTGATACTAGTTCTCGATGGAGAAATGGTTTTAACCCATCAAAGAAATGATTAATATTACTACTTGGGTTACGTATATAATCTGGATCATGCCTCGCTAACCTTGTAAAGTTAGACTCATACTTTGTGACATTCTCATACTCCTTCTACCTCAGGCTCAGAAATTGCCTTTCCATATCTGCTCTATGGTCACGAGGGAAGTATTTTTCTAAGAAAAGCTCTTTGAACTCCCTCCATTCCATATCCGATACTTCATCATCTTGCTTTGTGTTTTGAATCAATGACCACCATTGATCGGCATCTCCTGTGAGGCGGTAGATGGCTATGACCACCTTCTCCCTTTCGCTACTCCCCAAGGCGTGTAATATTTTCTCTAAGGAGTTTATCCATTGCTCAGCTACTAATGGATTTTTACCCCCATTAAATGTTGGCGGTTGTTTCCTCATGAAACGATCTAACATTGATCCTCCACGTTGCAGATCAGGGTGGTCCATACAATTAAAGTTATTATTCATAACCTGAGTGAGTTGTCCCAGTATGGTGATAAGGTGATCAGCACCAGTTGTATCTTCAGCTCCACAATAATTATCTTTAGCAGGAGGTCAATCCCTACATGGAGTGCGTGCATTTATATGGTTTCCATTCCTTCCACTAGGCGCCATTTCTAAACAATGGTATAAACTAGATTAGTTTATGAATCAAAATACATAATTCCATACTTGTAAAACACTTAACATAAATTGAACTATTTATAGATATAATCCATAATCATTAAATGAAATGTTTTCTTTGAGGAAGTATATACTCATAAACCCTTCATAATGGGTTTTAATGATAATGAGAATTATCCTAAGCATATCCCCTTGGAGTGTCGTAACCAAGAGTGCAGCAGGGCTTGTTGTCTTGCACCAGTTCCTGTTCGAGTCTAGATCAAAGCAATATTTTCGGGTTTTACCCCTAGGTACATCTGTGCCAGAGCTGCCTCTACCTGCTCGTATCCAAACATGGATGTATTTCTCGAAAAACTCATCAAATCTCTATAATACCAAAATTCTAGGAAGTTCTTCTATACTAATCCTCAAAGTCTATCTTAGGGATATGTTCTCTAATCAGATATTATCTAAATCTAGCTTCCAAGGTTAGTACTAAACTACCTATGATACCAACTATAACGCCCCAACCCCAGTTACCCAGAGTCGGTGCATTATTTCGTAACATTGGCATGATCACAAAAAGATCAAGTCTCGAAAGACCGATTAGTTTAGTAGCCTTGGAAACACTAGATACATTCATAAGTCTTACATTACATCATAAAGTAAAACAAAACTAAAAAAACAACTTGTCTTCATATCCCCTCATACTATCCCTGCAAGTCATTCATAATATACTTCATCACATCCTAGAAAAATTAAAACATTTAAAGGGTTGAGCTCAGATGCTCAATAAGGATAAAAATTTAGCGGAAGCTTTCATAAATAAATATAAACATTTAAGGAAATGTATGACTAAAACAAAAGCCTTTTAAACATGAACTTAAACATAATATGGCAAAAGTAAAATGAGATAATTTCATTTACTTATTCACATTGGTATTCTAGTGGTCGAATAATCACATTTAATATCAATAACCACTTTCATAATGATGGAATGCATAATGCCAGACTATCATAACCACGTAGCCAGGGCCTCATGCCAAGACTAAAAATAAGATTTTGTCAAGGCCTCATTACAAGACACTAGTTTGTGTCATGAGACCTACCGATGCATTGAGGAGCTATAGCGGGCTCCACCCGTCACTTATTAAGTCCAATGCATTCCTCATATGAATAGGTTTAAACATATCATAAACCATAACATAATCATATCACATAAAACATGCATAAAGGAAACATAACATTTCCACATTTCAATCACAAGATATCAATACAACACATTTATATAATAAAAACATTATCAAAACCATTTTCAATAGAAAAATAAAAGTTAATTAAAACATTGTATTTGTTTTTCATTTAAAAAAAGTTATGGCTTGTAGAGGAAGCTGAAACTCAAATAATGGTCACGGAGGCGGAGAAGTCGTTGTTGCTCCATACTTACGACAAAAAAACATTCCATTTTGTCGTTTAGTAAAATGCTTCGTATAAAAATATTCCTTTTGAAAAAAACATAAAAGTCAAAGGGGTTTGTACACCGTATAAAACAAAGTTGTGTATCAAACAAAATATGCCCTAATGAAAGGAGATTGAGACGAAGTCCCTTAAAAAGATCATTTTTTTAAATAAAATAGATATATTATGTGTATTCACTATAATTAAACATAAATAAAGTAAAAAATACAAGATATTACATAATAACATCATGACATAATTTGAAAGTAGGAGATTAACCCAAAGAACGGGAATTGGGTTAAGAAGTTCCCTTACCTCGTGTCCGACTTGACTCGATCATTCCTTAACCTCCTGAATAATAAACTAGAGTTAATTTATACTTGCTTAAGAACCTTTTTCAAGTTAATTATTCATTTTATATCACTTATTACCATGTTATGAACATTATGTAATTATTTATGTTAATAACGGTCGTTTTGTCGATCTTTGGTACTTGAGTTAAAAATAAACTTCTTATAATTACAAGTTGTTCATGTGGTGAAATATCCATTATATCCAGATTTATATTCCTGATGTATATATCATATATAACATATATATCTAGTATATACATGCATTTATAATATTACATAACATTTAGAGGTAAGAAATGAAATGCACCGTTCATGGAGACGGTAAGTCGTACGTACGCATGAACGCTACTTTCATTTCTATTTCATATTGAATGGAATAAAATTATAATTATATAAAGGTATATTATAATTCCAGTATAATATCATATATAATATCATTACTCTGTCCTTTATACATCCCACATATGGTATTAATGATTCAAATCACTTTGAGGGGGCGATAGTCCGCACTTCCTAAAATGAAATTATCGTGTTTAGCTATAATGGAAATCATAAAGGTATGACATAAATGAAAAATACATAAGCATAAGTAAAACATAAACATAATATGTATCATATATAAAAAATATTGTCATCATAATGGCCACCATGATAGGTGTTAAAAGAAGATTCAACAATCATCGTTTCGTGAGGCAGTAATTCGCCACCCACAGAAACAGTATGTTCTTTAACCATTAGATGAAGGTGTGTGAAAGTGTAAATAAAATCCTTCTCATAAAAACTTCAATGTATGTTCATTATACTGGTTTTTTTACAAAAAAAAAAGTAATAAAAAGATTTTAGGGGGTTGGAGAAGAAAAATAAAACAAAAGAACACAAGAGAAGAAATTACCTTAAAATCGGGTAACTCTTTTTGATTTGAGCCAAAGGCTTCCTTGGGAAGACTTCTGCCCAAATTGAGGATTCTAAGAGTAATAGAGGCAATTTAGGAGAGTATTTGGACAGATTTTGGCCGAGTCAAATGGCTTGAAGGTGTGAATAAGGTGGTAGAGGTGGGGGCCTTTTATAAGAGGAGAGGAGGGGCACTCTTGGAATGTAATGATATGATACATTATTATGAAGTACTTTTTGGATTTCAAAGGTCCCACAATTATATATTTAGAGTATAAGGTGATACGGGTTCGAAATATACTCATCCAATAGGTTTTTGACATGTTTAAGTCTTAGATTTGACATTATCTTTTCATTTTATTTAAATTGTTAATTGATGAGGTAATTGTTGCATCATCAGTGTGTCATAAATATTTTAATTTATTTAATGTCTAAAAATTATAAACAAATTACCATTATGTAGGAAATAGTTTTATATTTCCAATTAATATTTATATTAAAACATTTAACTTACATAACCCCATGTAATAATTGTTTTAGTAAAACAACACATGTTTGTGACAATTTTATTTTTACTTTAAATAAAAAGTTATTAATGTCATTTTCTTACCCAAGTGGCTCCATGGGGTCCCAAGTTGACCCACAGATTTTCGTGATTGTCCATGACTCATCAAATAAGTTTAGGACAAGTGTAAAAGTAATTTCATATTTTTATAATATCATTTTTACCTTAAATTTCACTAATTACCTTTAATCGCGATTAATTAAACTTAAAAGTTACTATTCACCAAAAAATTATTTTAATTCCATTGAATCAAATTTTACATCCTAATGACAAACATTTATGTTGTATTTTTTAAAATAAAATCATAGAGGTGTTAATGTTTCATTTAAACAAAAAATCAGTTTTTTTTAACTACCACATAGTGGTTTCACTATTCATCAAAAATTGAAGTTTTTCAGAACAATGCCAAAATTTCACCCTAAGATATAATTGATATTATGAAATCAAAAATGTTGTCTATTTTACAAAATTCCAAACATATAAGTTTCATTAATTAATTTTATAACTAATTCCCGCTTTCACAACAAACAACGTGTTTTTAAGAAACAATGTATACCAAAAAATTGACAATTGTTTATGTCCAATTTCAAAGTCAAATTAAATATAATGACCACCATTAGATAAAATGGAAAATATATATTCTAATTATACTTTAAAACCACTCTGTAGTATAATTTATCACTATAATTTATTTTGATTAAAAAATTTGTTTTTTAAGTATTTTTCACTATTCATAAAAATTGGAAGTTCTCAGAAAAATACCAAAAATTCAACATAGGAAAATTTTGATATTAATAATCCACAAATGAAGTCCATTTTGAAATATAAAATATATATAATTTCAAAAAGTGGGTATTAATATTCATAATGGCTATTTTGATTGGTCGTGGTGCATTAGAATCTCAAACTTGCGTACAATGCAAGCTATTGCATTATTGAAAGAGAAGTGTATCGTGGAAACTAGGGGTGTTACAAGAATAATACACAAACCATATGCCCTATATGTCCAAACCACAAAACATCATACCACAATTATGTCCACACATCACAACACATAAAGATCATTTCAAAAATTTACAAAGGGGCTATTATAACATTCCACTTCATTTTAGGGGCATTATCGCACCATCCAAAATCTTGGGGTAACAATTTCATTATCCCAATATAAGTAATTAACAAATTTACATTTATGGTGATATAAAAATAATCACAATAGTCACAAAAAGCCACAATAATTATATCTAGCCCAAATAAACCCCCCAATGGACACAATGTTTAGTGGGGAATAAAACCCAAACAATCCACAATATCACAAATAATATCAATCCGTAAAATCATGCGAAACAAATACCTTTACTATTCAATTTCAATTAAACCAATTATTTATCGTTGTTTAATATATAACAACCATAACTCATAGGTGAACATAAGGAAACCCCTCCTTCATGAAACACAATAAGTAGAAATGACGGAAACCCTACCGCAAAGATGCGTTCCAACTCGTTTCACACTACAGGGTGAAGAAGAATGCCCATGAACCACAACCACATAATGAGCACCATAAATCAACCTATACCACACCAATTACCCATTAAAATTAAACCCAAACTCAAAATCCAAACCAAACCACACCACTATAGAAAAACTATGAAGAATAATGGAAGGAAACATGTTAGAACAGGAGGAGAACTCACGACAGATTAAAGGCAGGAGCCCAATATCAATCCTCATTGAAAGTAATCTCCAAATACTGAAGGAGAAGGTCATGGGATTCCTGGAATAAGAGAAATCATAAGGTTTGAGAAAATTCTGAGCACCCTGTAGTGTTATAACAACACTTCATCGGGGATTTACATGACATGTAATCTCTTTTCACATTATGTAATCCTTAATGTTCAGTTTCACCAAATAACACATTGCCTTTTTATTATTTAACCCTCAAAAACTACACATCATGAACCATCCTTGGAAAAGTCATGAAACTAATTTTCACATCATGCATCTTGTAATACACTTACATGATGTGTATTTCCAACAGTAGTTATGTTGTACCTCCAGCTTCCACTGAAAACTCCCAGAACATCCAATGAACACCTCTATCACTCAAAATCAGAAAAGTAACGGACTGGGAAGGCATGGATGGTTACATATACCAACCCAAAAAAACTCTCATATATCTGAAAATAATATTTCATATCAAGTGAAAGAGTGAGTGATAAAATAGTACAAGTCTTCCCTGAGGAGTAAACAAGATTAGAGAGATAAAAAATATACTCCCAATAATTTAGAAAAAAATATGAATTGGATGTTATACCAAATTGAAGATTATTACACTACTTTAATAAAGGACACATTATAAACATTTGAAATATATCTATAAATATAAATAAATTATACTATAAGGTAAAATTAAAAACTAAAGTATAAATATATGAAAAGGGATAACATGATTGTTTTAGTTGTTAACAAAAAAGTTGAAGAGTGTGAATTTCATGAGATGTTTCTAAAAGAAAAATAGCATGGAAGATGTTGAAGATGTGTATAGAAGGTACATGAAATATGGTCACATATCCAGTAAGTGCAAGACATGGATGCCTAAACCAAAATATCTATTAAATAATAAAGTAACATCAACTATGAATTTTGGTGCTAAAATTATTTCTACAAAAGAGTATCAACATGAGAAGAAGAATAAGCATGTAAAAAGTAAATAATTAACAATATGGCGTGCCTAGCTGGAAGAGGCTAAGAATATGTAGAAATATAAATAGAATGAATTTTTTCTATTTAATAAAGATAAAAATATCATTCCACCTAAGAGTAAATCTGAAAATAAAAGGAAAACTATATTACCCAAGGAATAACATATTTTGAAAGTCAAAATAAATGAAATCATGAAGATTTTTAGACACATAACTGATACAAATAAAGGAGTTTATGGGTTAAGAAACATGTTACATACCTATGTATCACATTAAAAATATGATGATGACCCACCTTATTCCTACATCTTTTGTGATTATGCATTATGGAAAAGAAAATTGAATATGAATCATGAAGAGGAAGATATAGTGAATGTTGTTATATCTATATATCATGAAGAAATAAAGCCATCAAAGTGAAAATCAATTGGTATCATTCTTATTTCTAGAGAAATAATTATGCAACAAATATCATTAGATATAATCCATTGAGTAGGATTTGAGAAGTAGTTAGGGTCCTAGAATAGTGGTTAAGGATACCCCATAATCCTTTATCGACTAGGATTCTATCCATAGAAGCCTCATATTTGGGGATTTATTGTGACGACATGTGTTATGGTTGATGGAAACTGAGGGTGACGAGTCTCAGTTGGCATGGTACGTGTTTGGATGATGGGGGGAACTACAGGTGGTGGGAATGGAGTTTTGTATTACTTCAATTGGAGGGGGAATTCAGGCTCAATGATAGAGGGATAGGGTGGGGGAAATCTCAATCGAAATGAATGATGGAGGTCGGATGATGGTGACAAGCTATCTTAGATGATGGAGGTGGGTGGCGGGTGTCATGAGCAATGGTGAAGGAGTAGTGATTGGATGACATAGTAGTGGGAGTCATGAGGAAGACCATGGAGGGGTAGTGGTTTGGTGATAGAAAAAAAAAATTGTTTTCTCTACACATACAGATCCAAATGGGGCTCATGAAACAACACCCAACTTTGCAAGACTTCTAGATTAGGATGAATGAGAGGGTATGGAATTTAAAATTGAGACCAAGAATCATTCATGCACGGGATAATGATATTTGTGCATCCTTGCAAGGTTAGAAGTTTGAATATATATATATATATAGGGAAGCTTTGATCTCATGGTGTCAGTTCTCTTGGGCCTTCAGGACATTACTCGGTCTCGTGCCTCTAGGCGTATGATCCATATAAGTATTCCCTCTTAACCTAGTTTTAAAGGGTATTATCTAAATAAAATAAAAATATATAAATGAATTTGGGAAATTCGGCGGTTCAATGTAGGGGGATATGAGAAGGCCAAACTATTATAAATTTATTCATTTATATGTCAATATAGAATTTTAGAAAGTCCTTACAATAAATATAGGTTGAGTTATTATTTTCACTATCTCAATTTTATTTTAGTTTATGTTTAAACTAGTTATCAATATGGAGTGAATATATTGAAAAATAATGGAATATAATCAACATAAAATTGAAATTTTTGGATGTTTTTATTGAATTTAAGTGTCATTTTATAGAATCTCTTTAAAATTAGTTTTTATAACCCATAATAAGTGATTTTGAGTTAGTTCCACATTTTTAATATTTTATGGTAATAATTATAGTATAAATTAGTCAAACATTTTTTATACACTATGTTATCACACATAGACTTGGATTCAATTAGATAATGGATCCTTTCTAAGTAAAATATGGTTTAGAATTTATCTCATATAGAAATTGATTGATTCTATCAACGAGGGGAAGTTCAAAGGAAAAGGAAGGAAAAATTGTAGAAGATGATTCTTAAAATTTAAAAGATTAAGGGGTAGAATAATTTTCCCTTGAAAGACGTTCCCTTCCATCCATATTGTCAATAAATGGGAGAATAAATTTCCTCTTTTGAATTTACTACTAATAAGGGGGGAATAGAAACACTGATTTATGATTAAAATTTGGAATTGACAAAAAATAAAAAAAAGTGGGAGATTTAAGAGCCTAATGCTTTTTTTGTTGTATTTAGTGTCAATGACCATGTCAATTTGTGTTCCTTGGTGAACATGGGTTATGGAGGTAGTATCCACCTAATAAATAACATGAAAATGGTGCCTATATAGTTTATGTGTAAAGGATATTGAATATGTTTCCATCATAAATGGAAAAGGATAAAGAAGTTTGTTGGTGAGAAACCCACTAAATCTGATGATTATAGAGATGGTTTGTATGGAAAACACAATTACTTATGATTTGAGTAATTTTTACAATATTTTATATTGAAATGGAGTATTTATATAATGGAGATATTGAAGAACAAAAGTTTAAGGAGGTTAAATCTAGCATAAAAGTGTGTATAATCCATCCAAGGGACATTGAGATTCAAGACTAATGAAATTGATAATAAATATTTTTAGATGATCTTATAATATATTTTAAGAGTATGAGAAGTATCTAAGATGACATGATAGGATTTGGATTAATTTTTTAATTTCAGGTGACTTGAAACCAAAGTCATATATTTCATACGAGTCACTTAACACTCATAAATATCTATATATAGATGATGTGAAGACTCTATATGAGTCATTTATTAATTTTTAATGAAAAATTATTTAAGTAACTAGATCTATTTATGAGTCAGTATATTTTTTATTTGTAATATGCACAAGTTTCGTATCCATACTATAAAATTTGTGTATGAGTGATTTGAAACTTCGTATGAGTTAATCACTCGTATGATGATATTACTGACTAATATATAGTTAAGTCAGGGGAATTTTCTTATGATTCATTAGAACATGTGTACATGTTATGGGAATATTCATATAATTTATAAAAGTTTACATGTGTGTGATTTTATTTTTTAATCTGTATACAAGTCTAAAACTTGGTGAAAATTTGAGATTTTTGGAGAATAAAATCATGATTTCCATTATTGTGTTTTCTAAAAACTAGCATATGATGAAAAAATTATTCCATGATCTAAACATAAATATTATTGGTTAATATATAACTCAGTGTTGAGATAAATAGTATAAAATTTGAATAATATGAGAGGATAACAATTCTATTAATTTAATAATTTTCAAATGATAATATTTAAAAAAAATATTGGTGATCGAAATGGTGATTTAATTTAGAGGGATCTAGATCTATTCATCATGTATTAATACATCATAAATGATATGTTGAAAATATGAAATAATGATAATTTTATATTCATGAATGTGAGAAAGAAGATCAAAGATAGAGAATATTTTGATAAAATAGAAGAGGTTGAAATGAATTGATATTCTAAAATTTAATATTTAGAATAATGAAAATGGAAGTGAAGATGGTTGTGTAGGTATTCAATTATTAAATATCATAAATAGATTTGTGATATATGTAGAATAATTTTATAATGATAAAATATATTTAATATGTATTCAGATATATGAAATACAAGTTGAATTCTATTTTTTTTTCAAATCCACTCAACATGGGAAGATATATGTCATAGAAATTGTAATATATTTCCATACAGCCATGAATAATGATTAAATATGTATTATTTAATGGAATATTATTGGAAATTCTATAAGATTTAAAGGAATATTTATTCATATAATATAAAGTGAGGTGAAATTGAAGAAGGGTATTCTTCGTAATTTACTAGGGATGTCACTTGAGGTAAAATGGATAACCAGAAATATGGGTACACACCAATGGGAAAAGTTATTAGAAAGGAAATATAGATCATGAGAGACACTCACATATAAGACAATTATAAAATGAGAATTTATATCATTCCATGGAATATTATGGAAAATTTTATACATTTATAATATAGAAAATATGTTATTGTGGCCTACATATAATAACTTGAGAAGAAATAGAAGGATACGCATTTGAAACTTAGAGTGAAAGTGTCAAGAGAAAAGTAAATAGATCTCTAGTGGGAGAAGAAGAAGAACCTGACCTAGTGATTTATAAGAATAACCTTTTTTTATCAAATAATGTTGAGATATCCATGAATATGAGATTAGATCTAGGGTATTTAAACTAATAAAAGAATAAGAATAAGAATAATGGGTGACCATAACAGTATTTTTGATGCCTTTCATTGTATATTTAGATAGAAAGTGAAGAAATAAAAATATTTTATGAAGTTTTATTTTAATTGGAATCTTCTAATCATCTTCTAATATTTAGGACCCCTGAATTGTGTGTTATTCCGATCCAACAAGTAGTTTTGGAATAAGAATTGGGATAAAGGATTCAAGTAGAGATCAAGTTTCATCATATATTTAATAAATATAAAAATTCATTTGAATTCTTTGGGTGAGGGATCTGATCTAATGATTATGATTTAGTTAAATCCTATACTAAGATAACATTTACTTAAAAGTTTGAAATAAGTGCTAAGAACTAGAGATATCCAGTAAAAGAACCCCCAGGAGTGAAATTCATTCACCAGTGTAATATGGTGAAAATGGTTGAGGATGATACTTGTCTAACCCATTGTATTTTTTGAAGAAATTATAGTGTAAGATCTATAACTTATTCATCCCAAGCACATTAAGTAGTAGATTCCAAGGAGTGTGAAAACATTGTAAAAAAATACATTTCACTGATTTCTCTTTATATTCTTCAATTCATGTGGTATTGTTGGTTTAGTTGAACACAAACAAATCTATTTATATTCTAAAAGGTGAAAATGGTTTAAATAAAAAATTGTGATAATGTTAATAAAAAGTAATTTGGTAAAATATTTAGTCTTTCTTGATTCACCCCTCCCTCTCAAGTGTCTGTACCAGCCCATTGGGACTAACACATGGCCCATACCTTGGTATTAGTAGCCGAGATTAAAATAAAACTATATTTATACATATAAAAATGAATCCCTTTCATAAGATGTAGGAAAATATATCATGTAAATGATTATAATTATATAAAATCAACAATATCAATGATATTAATCTTGGAGCAATAGATATTCAAGCCCTACTTTTCAATACAAGGCATAAAACTCTCGCAAAGTTAGTAATATGACTCAAATTCCCTTTACCTAAGGATATTTTATTCAAGAGAGATGTTAATTCCATCATAATTCTGACACCTAGTATGTATAAACTATAAAAAACCATTGAGTTCAATTTTATAACCTAGTACAATCCAATGTCATGATAAAAAACACTAAATCAATTATCGTACCTAGCATGTAACTCCTTGTGTACATGTATGACAATTTATAAAAGAAATTTAACCCTTTAAACTAAATCATACATTCATTCATAATATAAAAAATATATAAATAAATAAAATATGGAATAAAATAAATAAATGAACAATTCATATATTTAAACATGAGATAAATAATTAATAAACAATTCATAAATCATGAAAATATTAACACTTTATAATCTAGTAATGGTTTATAGGAATTACATAATAAAATAAATATAAACACTTTATATTTATTTCTAGTATGAACTCCTTTATATTATTCAATATATATCATTTTACTTAAATATATGGTAATAATAGAAATATCTAAATTTTACATACAAATTCTATTATGTAAGAAATTTACATAATCTAAATATCACATGGTTGATATTATTTAAACCATTATCATATCAAATATCAAAACACATTTTTATATGGTTCAAATAATTTCCCAAATAAGGCATTTTAATTTTACCAATTCAAATCAAATATTATGAATAATTAATCATTTAAAATATATAATTCTCCAAAAAAATCATTATTTTTCAATTTATAAACACTTTATAAATTACACTTACAATTTTCTTATAAACAGTTTATATACAAATTATAATTAATTCCATATAACATGAAAATGGTATTTTAATATTAACCATTAATGTTACGAAAGTTTTATTTAATAAATGTTTCTTAAACATTGAATTAATAAATTATAGACACTTCATAATTAATAAATTTATAAAAAACATTATAAATAAAATTTATATCCCAAATTACCTTTTCAATAATTTATAATCATTTTATAAATTATAAAATTCAATTCATAATTGAAATATAGAAAACTATAATTTTTCTATAATATCATTTTTAACAAACTGTGAAAAATGTAATATTGATTGATATTCCATGAAATATCAAACCCTTTGAGAACTATCATTCATATTTTATCATAGATATTCATCCTACAATAAGTGTGGTGGAAGGTGTAGTGTTGACCATGAATCGCTCGGTTATCACAACTTACGATATGGTATGCATATGTGTCACATAATGATGTGTAACATTAAATCTAAAATTAGTGACCTGCATAGGATTAAAACCTTAGAGAATTGTAAAATGTCTAATTATAATATGTTTTTATATCCTAAAAATGATACAAAGATCTATTATTTATCCTTCAATCGGTATCATCATATGATATGACTTGTTATATCATATGCTATGATATATTGAAAATTGAAGGAATATGATAAGTTTCATGGTATGATATCAAATATTGTATGGATCAACCCAATTTAATATTATTATATCAAATATCATAAGTGGCAGAACAAAAAAATCTATATCATTTTTAATGAAATCAATTACATATTCAATATGATATTAATGTTCCATCGTTTTCCAACATGATTTCATGAATCCAAAACCATAGTAAAGATTTACTTCCAATGATGGGTATCTAATTATTGAATGAAACTCATTCAATGTGATAAAAGAAATAAAATTAATAATTACCCAAGATCAACCATGAATGAAAATAAAACCATGTTTAGGCCTAAAAGGAAGAACATTGTATACCTTTAACCAATTGATCCTATGCTATTATATTTAAACATGTACTTGATGAACATTCCTTAAATTAATTCATGAGACTCCCTACTCTATAGTGTATCTATAGGTTGACATGAATCACCCATTGAATAGGTATAATCCTTCTCTATTATCATATCATGCTAGTGAATCTTAAGGTAAATAATTAAGTAGAGAGAGAGCTATAGGAGAATCATCCAAAAGAGCACAGTCATTTAAATAAAATATTCATAGTATTTATCCCTTTTATATAGACCATAGGATACTCAAGGCATTTACTCAAATTTTGGTATTGTTTTAGTAAATTTTATTCATTTATGAATGATTTGTAAACTTATAGTTGAGAATGATTTCATTTATCATGTAAATTCATTTTATTATCCTTTTGTTTAATCATATTAAATGTTTATAATGATGATAGTTATTGGTGTAAGATTGTTTATGCAGTAGAATGACAATTATTCTTTATGATATTCCATTTAATAAGGAATAAGATATTCATAATTAGCATATATCATACCACAAGATATAAATATATCATATAAAATGATATATCGAAAAACATACCATGCTTTATATTGGTTTTAGGGCATATTTCTAACAAGAAATGCATTACATTCTCTCCTATAAGCTTAAATATTCTTCTTGTATTGAAATTTAAATGTTTTCCTAACTTTGGAAATATCAATGAAATTCTCAGTGATGTAAATTTCAATTGATATAAGAGAAATATGATATTGAACCATCCTCTATTTCTATATCTTAATTCCCTTTACATAAAACATGGGGATTCCATTATTGTTTCTATAACTAATACTCTCTATAGAAAACCTCAATCAAAAGTTATAATCAAAATGAAGATACTTAGGTCCTCATGGATACCTAGAACTGAAACCTTAAATATTCACTTGAATAGTATTTTTTATACCAATTATGAGGTATCAATTAGTGAATAAGATCAAAATCCATAGTAATAGACTACTCTGATAAAAATTGTGATTATTGGGTGAAAATAAATGATCGCTTAGAGGGGTGTAAATTAGTGGTCACTAAAAAACAAAATCTTTCAAAATTATTATTCCATGTTAGTTAAATCTTAATATCGATGATAAAAATCATGTAATGATGATGAATGATAGATAATGAGAAAAAAATAAATATAATACATGAATGATGTAATAATACATAGTATTTTTTGCATGGTTCACTCACTCTTTTTATCAAGTGTATAACCCTTGATGTTCAGTGGTTGTGATCCCACTTCCCATGTTTTTATCTTATTATATTAAAGGAATATAAGAAAATATTAGTAAAATGGTTCTTATAAGAATGATAAAAAATAAGAATCAATAAATTGGTCGATCTTCTACAGTCCTCCTCAAGTACCTCCAAGGTTTCATTAAGTATGAACTTTTCTCCTTCTTCTCAAAACCTACAAAATAATCTCTAAAATTCTCCCTATTGTTTTTTAGATATCACAACATTTTCTCAGAGTTCTCCACGAAAATATCCAATTTTTAATAACCTTTCCAAAATTATAGTGTGACGCCATAAGTTGTAGACTAATATGTTGAGCAACCATAGATCCAAAAATTATAGATCAAATTCAATTTTTAACTCTGTAGTTTTTTTCCTAAGATTCATAAAATTCACAAATACTTTTATTTCATTATGGTGTGATAATAAGCCTCATAGTTTCATATTTTTGATCCCCAGTCATTCTCTGAAATTTTCTTCCAAATCATTATAGTGTGTCTAATAATAATAATTTTTTAAATTTTTTCCTTTAATTCTAGAAGTAAACAAAAAATTATGAACTGGTACACTAAAGAATGAAATCTACTTTTATGAAATAGTCCTCAAAATTTTTGGTCTGCAAACATCCCTTAGGGGATATTCCTACACACTTCCTCATCTCCATTATCCTGTATAAATCACTCTCATTAGTTGTGATAAGATAATTTCAGTGTTCTTGGGCTCACCTAAACGTGCCTGAATCAGTTTTTACAAATGAATTCAAGAAATCCTCCCCATACACTAGATTTTTTCAACTAGTAATGAGGGTTTATAGTTCGTCATGGAAAGACAATACCCCATGGTATGGATAATCATAAATAATTTCATAAGTAAATAATAATGGAAGTTATCACATATTAACAGTAGCATATAGAATATACTATTAAGTTACAACAATAAAGTAATAAAATAACATATTATATATCAAAATTAGATTATATAATGTCACATGAATCATATATAAATAAATACGTTAATTCTTTGTTTGATCATAAATAGCAAGCTCTAAAAATAAACCATATACTCAAGGTGACTTCAAAATTGGACTAGAGTCCCCACATAGACCCATATCTTAGATAAAACCATGGAACTCTACTTCATCCATATATAACAAGACATTATCTCTTATGTATGTCATGAATTATAATGTTTTCATGAACATTGAGATACCCACGTAGGGTGTCTTAGTATGCCATCATCAATAGTGTCCCTAAAAAATCCATAATATTCAAGTGCATGCATGAAGTTATATGACCATAATCATAAAAAACAATAAAAACAACAATAATAAATATGTAACCCTTGATTACTAAACAAGATGCCTGAAGAGAAACCATGTTCACCTCAGATATTGTTGGAATAAGTCTTAACAATCACTATAATATGTAAAAATACCATTTAGATGGTTGATGATTATTGTTTTATTTTTTTTAAATATATAATAAGGAATAAAAATTAAATTTATGGTGAAATCATATATTATTAGTGATTAATCATGGAATGATAAAGTTGGAAAGAGTTTGAGAAATATTCAATAAGTCTGGTGATGATTATTTGATAATGTTTATGGACTCATTAGTTATCATTTGGTAAGAAAATTCTCTATGATTGGGGATGATTCCAATAGAATTGTTATGGATTAATATAATGGAATTAGATTTAATTCATGGAAAATTATCCTTGTAACTATAATGATTTTTAAATTATTATTAAGTTCAAATACACGTTCTTATTTTACTAGGAGAGTTTGCATTATCTTCAACATTTGACTAGTTTAAGGCCATAAGAAATTAATGATAAATTTATATGAATACAATGAAAATATTCATTTGAATTATGTAATTATTTTAAGGGTGTCATGAAAATAATTTATATATTGTAGGGAGTAAAGATTATGATTTATATAAAGTATTTTCATGAAGATGGATTGATATTGGTTGGTTGATTTGGCTTAGCATATAAAGAAGAGAAGTTGGATTGAGATTATATTTTCTACATATAATTATTATAGGGTGTTTAATAAAAAATAAGGTCAATAAATGGATCCCCCAAGGGGGAACCAGTCCAAGGGGGGCCAATAGATTAACCTCCATGGAAGAGTTTTCCCAAGGAGGAACACTGGTGGCATGGGAGTTGTGTATAAGACTCCCTAGGATAATACCCATGTATAAGTTACGTGTCAGTGAGAACCCAAAGGTTCATAGGTGGGTTAGAGTGGCTCAGAAGGCTAAATACTTATATGTTATGTGTGTGTTTAACCAATGTTGATCCCCATTAAATAAATAATGGGGGAGAAAGTCACACCTTGATTGATAAACCATACAAAAAACTAATGGCATGATCGATGTGGGATGGTGAAGTCCTAGATACTATCCAACCACATTTAAAAAGTTATATAAAATATGGGAAACGTGATTTCTTTGATACATGTCATCCGATCTCCCATTCCCTACTAGTTTAAAACTAGAAAAACCATCTTCATCCTACAGACCCTCAACAGGAGGATGCATGCTTGAAAAAACTAGTGATCAATATCATCCTCGATTTCAATAATTTTTAAAGATCTTACTGATATAATTAGGTTCATTTTATCATCTTGATATCATGCAAGAAACTATGTATTGAATGCATGTATATAAATATAATAACACAATTTGTCTGAATTGAAAACACAGATGTAGGAGGCCACCTGAATAACTGATCACCGTGGAGGAGTTCAAGATTTCAAAAGATAAAGGGAATATGATCATCATATCATGCCCATGAGTAATCAACTAGTATAAATGTGAAGACTCTATAAAATATGGTGTACACTTAAGATACCCCAAATGATTTTTTTGTTTTAATATGAGTTGTGTCATGGAATAAAATCAGAGATTCAGTGTGGTATATTTTTTATATCTAAGGGAATGATCATTTCCTATAAATATCTAATTCACTAAGGCTAAGATATTGTTTCCAATTATGAGAGATCTCATATTGCCAAAGAAACAAATCCATCACGAAAACAATGTTTCGTTAGGAGGAGGTTTTGTGGTGCTTTGGATTTTATAGGGCATAATAGGATCCCCTGATCCTCTTGACTATGAAAAATAGGGCTATTCCACACACTGTTTTTTGGGAAGGAGAATATCTATTCACATTTTATGCGATGGATAACTGAAAACCCCTGACTAGTGTTAAAACACCTTCATCTTGATTTTTTAATAACATATTATGTCAGTCCATTTGAAGGTTTTTGATTCTGTTACAAGTTTTCTTCTTTGTTTTTACAAAGTAATTCCATTCTTAACATGAATTCTATCATTCATGTGTGAAGATAGTTGACATGCATAGATTCCTTGAGTTGAGAAGGCCACGCTATATCTTACATGGAGAAGATAATGCTTTAAAAAAAGTGAACTCACACCCCATTCTGGTTGTACAAATGAGTGCATGCATTCTTTATGCATTCATAAACCAAAAAACTAAAGAAGAAAAATTTATGTATACATGTATCTATATGCGAGAAGAAAGTAAGAAAGAGTGGATACTATGGGCATGATGTTTTACTAATGAATTTTTATTCATGAGCACATGAACACATGAAGAACCACATAAATACATAACCCAAATGTAACTTTCCAGTGCATGCATGAAATAATAAAAAAGATGAATTTTTTTCTGGGGTTTTTTTTAAGAAATCCATGCAAAATCCATGCAAAATCCATGAATTAAGTCAAGTACTAAGTGAAATGATATTTTTAAAGTATTATTCTTGCATAATAAAATAAAAAATAATTTTTTTACATATCATGAACACAAGTTAATTGAATCTAGTATCTTCACCATTGGATGGACTATCTTCCCATGCAATTGATATATTTAGGAAGAATAAAACTTATAGTGTATTACCAGATTCATCATATTTTTATTCGAAAAAATAAGTAAGATTAGGTGGAAATTAAATCTTACACTTATTAAAGATTATAAGAACAGTGTTCATATAATATTTTCTATTCAGTGGAATTAAAATTCCATCATCTGAATAATAATATTATTCAAATGATGAAAATCCATACATTGTAGTAGAGAGGATCTTGTTAAGAGTTTTTATTAAATATATTTGAAAAAATAGTTGTTCTAGTATAAAAACACTATTTAAGACTGGTGGTACAAATATAAATAATTCCATAGACTCATGAAGATTATTTAATTCCTACCTAAATATTTTATGCCAGTTCTATGAGTTTGTAATCACCTTAAATTATAGTGATAAGAGAATCTATGAAACAACCATAAGTTGATCATGACAAGGAGAATGTCTTGGTACTGAACCTTGTAAAAATCCTTGTGTGTTATTGTATCTTTTATTATATGAATTTCGTGTATTTTTAAGTTTTGATAGCACAAAATATATCCATTACTCTTAACTGGGGTAGAGGTTCTAGAGTAACAAGTCCTAATTGAAAAAAAGTAAATTTAGTCAAAAGTTGGGTACATTGATTCACCTACCCACCCCCATCCCCCCCATCTTAGTTTCCTTTCATGATCTATCTAGGATCTACAATATCATAAGGTTATTGAAGTAGTAAATTCTCACACCCATGATGATATAAACCCTATGTTAATATTATCTAATTTTTAAAACAATTATGAGAAAAATGGGAAGGCTCCCCATGTCTATAACAACCTCAACCCATAGGCATCTCAACCCCTTCTCATAATAATATAAAGAAAAATGTGAAGGGTGTCCCATGTCTGTATTGATATCAACCCTAAGGAATTTTTATCCCATCACATAATAATGAAAATAACAATGTGAAAGGATACCTATAGTCTAAAATGATCTTATACCAAATTCATCTCAACCATTATTTCATTTCAATATCAATATACTAGGGCATGGAATCCCATAAATAGTAACCATATCATGGTATAATAAACAGCATGCCAACAAATTATCTCATTTCATTATAAGGTGGATATAGAACCCAACACCAATTAAATATAACATAAGGTTATTTATCACACTCATAAATCCTATCTCACCTTCCCATATCTAGGGAACCACTAGCTAGAACCATATATTTTAAGGTGGGAAACCCACACCTCTCATGGACATCAATCAAGCCAACTGACTATAGGGAATCCCAAAAAAAACCCCATAACATCTGCTTATAAAAGGATGTTATTTGACACATAACAAGGTTTGATTAACCACATAACTCAAGGAACACCTTATTGGGTTCTAAGTACATGGTTCATCATACTTTATTTTAAGTGTAGGGCCATCAGAGACCATAGAATGAAATAATTGTGCATGTAGGACCACTCATGGGGCTAAAAATACTTACCTAACTTATATAGGGACAAGGGAGAAAATTTAGATTAGAGTTAGGCCAAGCCCAGGCATTTAGTTTAAAGGAATATCAAAAATCATATGAAAACATGTCTAAATTGATAGAAAGTTTCAAGAACCACCTACCTCAATTTATAAATATCATGCTCGTCGATGATTATTAGATAAATCCAATTTAATTGAAAAAATTCATATAATATATCATAACAAATGAACCTAGGTATTTTTTTATGAAGAACACTATAATGGTGAGAGAAACATATGTAATATAGAAGTGTATTATTATACACACATCTATAAATACATTAGGATATATGACATGTCGATCAGAGAACAATTGAAGTGGGTCCATAATTGGGGAGTAGGTATCAAAGGGAGAGGAGAGAGGTGGTCGTACGACCAGGGATAATCCAAATGAGAAGATTAGTTTTTTTAAAATTTTAACTAATTTAATTTAACTATACATTTTCTATTTTAAATAAATATCTCTCATTTGGACTACTCCCAGCTTCATGACTGCCCCTCTCCCCTCCCTTTTAGATCTCCTTCTCACGTTTGTATCCCCTTGGATTGATCTCTGATAAATGTGTAGTCTATCTTAGTGGATTGATAAAGGTGATTATATCAATCAATTTCTTTATATTATCTATTTCTATCATTTTTATAGTATTATTCATCATAAATAACAAATTGTAGGGCCTATGAATAACACATTTGATTTCTTCTAATTAAATTTAATTCGCCTAATAATAATTGATGATCGGGTTCCTACTATTTCATGATAGATGGTGATTAAACTATCTCATTATTTTATATGAGTTTATATGGGATGTGTGATATGTGGTCACACAAATTTTTTATACTCAAATTTAAATCAATTTAAATTGTTTTATTTATACCCATATGAGTTGGGTAAGGATTTTTAGATCCATGAGTGGTCCTTTGAGTACAGTGATTTGATTCCATGGTCATCGATTGTTATGATCTTGAAAAAAAGTGTAATGAAGCTTGTACTTTGAACCTAATGAGGTGTTCCCTATAGACCTTGTTAAGTTTCAAATAACCTTCTTTGCTAAGAAAATGTTCATTTACATGTTTTTTAGCCTAAGGCATACCTAATGAAGGGGATTTTATTTTTCCCCATAGCCATTTGGATTGCTTGATGTTCTTGATAGGTTTTGGTTACCCACCTTAAGATCTATTGTACTGAGAGGTATTTCTCTAGATATGGGATGTTGAGATTTGGGTTGTAAATGTGAGACCCAACCTTATATTTAATTTGATTGATGTTCGATGTTATTCTCACCTTATAATGAAATGTGATGATGTGTTGTTAATTTCATTTTTATACCATGATATGGTTATTATTGTGGGATTCCATGCCTTGGTGTTTGGATATTAAAATAAGATAGGGTTAAAGAATACTTTGCGATAAGATCATTATTGAAATAGGGTTACCGTTACCATTTTTCTTTTCATTATTATATCCAAGATCAAGATACCTTAGGGATGATATTGGTATAGACATGAGCTTCCTTTCTCATTTGTTTTTATATTATTCTGTGTAGGGGTCGATATGCCTATGGGTTGAGATCAATATAAACATGGGTTGCCTTACCATTTTCCTTATCATTATTATAAGTATTAGTTGATATTCCCATAGGATTAGGATCATCATATGCATGGGAATTCACTACCCCACTAACCTTATGATAGTATAGTGATATGGTCAGACCTAGTCTGACACTAGACAAGAAAAATATGTTTTCTCTATGGGTGTATGTTTTATCACTATAGGGTGTGACATTAATCATTGTTGTTATTATATGTCTATTATTATGGGTATATCACTTTATCTATAAACTTTCATATTCCAGGTTTTTTAGGGAAATCATTGGCAATGACCTACTAAATTGTACCCACAACCAAAATGAGAATATGAGTGTGAATGAAGACTTAATGGTTTATGGAACAAGTAATGGGAAGAGTCTTATAGATAGATATCTTGGAGTTCTATTATTGGAGCTGGTAATTGTGACTAAGTAGGGAATATAGTCTAGTTTTTTATTTTCCTTTAGTATTTTGTAGATTTTGTGACCATATTGTATATGATAAAACCATGGGAGATCATGTTTAATTATATATGACTCATTAGATATTCCAATAGATCATTTTGATATATCATATTTTATATTATTTATTTATTGTGGGAATTTAGTTATAGTGTTCATATATATTTTTTTGAATTATAATGAATATTGTTAATATTTTCACACGTTGTTATTTATGGTCACATATACCATGGGTTATAGTCTCCTCATGATTTTCTATAGACCATCTCTACTAGTATACAACCTCTAGAATATATAGAGGTGAATCTAAGATCATATGGTGTCGTGAATTCACCAAGTTCATTTTTTGGGGTAGGGATAGTATAAAGAGGAATCAGAACCTTTTTTAATTTGTATTACTATTTAGGACATAGTAGTTAGATTTTGAATGTTTTTTCTCATAAGTTGATTTGTATTTCTTGTTAATAAGGAATTTGTAAATATATCAATATGTGTTTGGTGATGGAAAATAGTGATGCTTGTAGGATTTTTACGAATATATCCTCAATATTAATTGGGATGATTATTACACTAATATTCAAGAAAAATTAAATTTTTGTTGGATAAAGGAACATTTCCTAATTTATTTTCGAAGGGTGTTTCAGTTGGTAGAGAAAACTAGAATTAATGATTAGTTTTGTAAAGGTAATATAGCCTAGAGAAATTCTTCTGTGAAATAATCATATAGGTGTTCCATAAACTAAATGACCTTCGAACACCCTGATAGGGGAGGGTGAATCAGGGTGTCAAATATTTATTCAAAAGTAACAGATCTTGTTCACATGTTGGTAGGAACTGGTTAAACTTTTTTTATGGGAAAGTGTAGAAAATAAACAATCACATGAAAAGATAAACACAACAGTTTTATTTGGTTCTCCACTAAGGGATAGTCCAAATATCATATGCTGACAGTGTGTTGGTCATACCTAAATCCACTAATATTCACTAGTTACAGAGTACAAGATTTTATACATAGTCATATGTTCCAAGAAAAGTGCCTTTACAAGATTTTAGGGATAAGACACTACATCCCATCGAACACTTCAATAGACTCCCCCTAGTTCACTACCTTGGGTGAAGTCTTATTCAATTTATCAACTTCAAGATCACTTCAAAATATTTTCATTTAATTCTTTGTCCCTATCTATCACAAGACTCTTCTTGCATCGAAGTCCTAAATTGATGCACTTGAAGCCACTGAACAATCAAACCGGATATTCAAAACATGACAGAAGCTCCACACACCACTTTCGTGCAACACCTCTTCCTGCACGTATGTTTTGGGATTTTCGTGCAAGATGCATTTATCTCAACCCTTATTTTTTTGCAACCACACCATGAGATTCAATTGGTCTTGATAGACTTTAGAATCATTGTATCTGTAAGATTTGTGCATAAATATTCCACGTACAAATATTTTGTGTGGAAGTTACACAATATCTTCATTAGAAAATGTTCTAAGTCTTGAGTGGGGGTAGCCACATATTTATAGGCCTCGATGCCCCTAAGTGTAAGATTCTATCTCGCTAACCTCCTTACATGGAACATTTCCCCAAGCATGGAAAACCACTTTTGACATCACATTGGGCATGTATGTCTCATCTATACAACATCATATTTTGTTCCCATTTAAATATTTAGCACTCTCTTTTCCTTCACCGTATTTTGATGTGATGATCCCGAAACATGTATTGTGCATAACTTTCCAAAACACCATAAAAGTTGTATGAAAATTAATCTTCCAAAAACACCTTTCTCCATTATCCAATTTTTGAACACAAAAAATTAGTAAACACTAGGAAACGATTCCACCTTCAACAATGTTGTCAGTATATACTGTAATATCACTTGCCTTGAAAACTCCTTGATCATCCTAGTGTGGATTGACAACAAACACAAACTAGACTCCATTTCTAGAAAATAAAATCTTTGGTTTCAACATAAACACCACTAAAGGTATTCATAAACATCATGAAATTATTATGTTAACATTATAAAAGCGCTACATAAGAACCATGAACTCCTACGTAAATATGATTATATTATCCTGTAAATACCATTCTCTCTATAAGCATGAATTGGGTGCTAAGTAACCATCATCTACATAGCCATCAAGATGCATAAAGGTCACATTCACTATGTAAATGTATGTGTGAGTTGTGTAAAGCTTAGGATGAGGTTCAATGGGATTCATAAAGGTGGATGAGATATATTAAAGGGTAGCACAATACCTTCATAAGGGTAATGAAATATTTTATTTCTTTTAGAATTAATATTCTTTTAATATCATGAGAATGATTCTAAAGAAATTAGAATTATAACAAATGATGCACATGAGTTTTTATTCATTAATTAAATATTATTATGGGACTATGATTAAAGAAAGATATATGAATAAAAATAATTTTGAGTGAACAACATCAAATCAAAGATTATTTTGTGAAGTAGATTATCTCCACAATGATGAAATGGTGATTATGGCGCCTATAAATGATGTGGTCACTATGAAATGATTTTTACCCTGGTGTGGTAATTTTTTTTAAGCTGTTTTATTTGGAATTTTTTTTCATGTAAGATTTACATGAAAGAATAAATAATGACTCTTACATGTCATAGTGAAATATATATGGGTATTTTTAAGATATTTGTTTTTTTAAACTTTTTTCGAGGAATGATTTTATGTCATATAAATATCCTTAGACTGGTTTGGATCATATGGCCCCTCATTAAAACTTTACAAAGGTTAGAGGTCATCACTAAAAGGGGTTTATGTTGTTGAATCCTTGATTAGAATGGGATGATGGATGTTGGCTATTACATTGATGGATTCCTCCCTAGAGTCTTTTTACTAGTCTGGGTCTCCCTTATATATCTAAGAAATGTTCACGACTCTCATTCTCAATGCTATATTGAAGTGGACAGCTGTTATTTATGATTCTTTCACCTATTATATGGTAGCTACCTTGTGATCGGAACTAGTGAACTACATTGGTCATGTTGGGAATCTTTAAATATATTACTCATGTGGGATGGGTGAATATTGGGCTCATGGAATAAGGTTTCTTGGGCTTGAATCCCATGTAATCCCATGATATCCAGGAGGTAACTTACGCTTAGTTTGGAAATCATCCTAGGCTCATCGCCAAGGGAATCCTATACTTTTCACACAAGGAATATTATTTTTGTCACATGAGGCCTATGAAGATCAGCATGACAACAAACTTATTATCACTACATAAGGCTTCCTCGACTCATCACCTAAAGAATCTTATACACATCACATAGGGTAAAAATATAAGTATTATAAGAATAAGGAGATAAAATTCTCATCACATAATGAAACCCATGATCATCATATTAGGTAACATCTTAGGCTCATCACCTAAGTATAGGGAGAAGAGATTTTATGCTTATCACAGATTCTTATTAGACTCTTAACCTAAGGAGACAAAGGATAGTCACCTAAGGCTAGGTTTTTGATGGATCATGTAGGTTTAAAAGGTTTAAATCTAAGTGAGTACAGTACCAAATAATCTTGTCATGTATGGTTCAGTCTCATTTTATAGTTCAGTGGGGGTAGTACCATATATGATCATCATGTATGGGTCGGTTCATGGGTTTAAAGTTGATTGAGGGTGGTCCTACATATAATCATCATGTATGGTTTGCTCAAATATTTATATTCTAGTAGGTATGTTACCAAGTACTCTCATCATGTATGGGTTATTCATAAGTTTAAAGCCCAGTGGGGATGCTTCCTATATACACTCATCATGTCTTAGTTCGGGCATAGGTTATCATAATGGGGTAATCCCAAAGTCCATAGGGACATTATATTTGTATGGTGAGTGGTTCATAGTAATCCATATAAATTTTAATACTTCAAAGTTGTGGCCTCTCATGGGGATATGGAATAATGGTAACAAAATTCTTATTTTGGAAATGGAAAGTTAATCTTGATCTTTTCACTTGATGAATCCCATTTTTTAGGGAAAAATGTTATCAGGAAGTTGGGATTGAACCTCATAGAGGCATCCTATGTATCCTTCTTTGGACTAGAATCAAAACCCATGTATTTCAATTGCATATTTTTAGTCATGTAACTGGATCATACTATAAAGTTTAACATCATACGGTGAGTATACGTGTCTCACAAAAGGAGCTACATCAAGGGATGGTATGGGTATTGTACTTTGAAGTTTCCTAATAAATAGTTTGAATCATCCCATCCTCATCACATGATACATTTGGTGCTCATAACATAGGTAATCATGGTCTCATCACACAGAACATCATATGCTCATCACATAGGGTAAGGCTACAATTTAACATCTTTTTGAGGATGTTATCCTACAGTTTAACATCATGCGATTAGGACATTGTGCTATATAGTTTGAATTCTTGAATTATGGGAGTATTTTATGAGGATTACACATTAGGTTGTTTTTTACCATTTAGGATGATAGGAGATAAGGATACTGGGACCCTATACATTCTTATTGGGTGGGATATGGGTAGTCACCCTTAATAGTTCCATAGTTGGGTCATACACATCCACTAAAAAGGTGTTTTTATAAGGGAAAAAGGCATGAACATTTACTATTTAAATAAGAATACATGAATATTAGTGTCTTCCCATACTATTATAGGTGTAGAGGGCTCAAACATAAGGTTCCATTATACCAGTTTTGTGTATGCATTCAGCACAAGTAAGCCTGGGTCAAATGGATATGGGGTCCATGATCACTAAAATTTTGAAAAATTATGTTTTGCATAAGTAAGAATAGAATGGTTTTCCTCATATTCTAGTTCATGAAACTTTGGAGTTATGTGAATTGATAGATTTTTGTGATCTATGGGTGCTAGAACAAGTAAAATATATGTATGGAAAATGAATGATTTTGTGTTAGTTTGGGTGTTATGAAAAACATAGAGTTTTGTAAAGAATTTTTTTCTCACATGAATAGTGTTACTGATCAATGAAAATTGCATAAAATCATCTCAAAAATAAATCAATTTAATTAAGGGACTATGGGAGGAATTTTGCGCATGATTCTCACCTATGAGAATCCATGGGAGTCTCTTATTGCGTGAATTCATGGAATAATGGGTTTCATTATTTTAGATCATGAATCTTATACTTAAAAAGGTATGTCCTCAAAAAATGGTGGTTGTTACTCTAATTATAATCATTTTATCTAATGGAATTCGTTATCCTATGAAACTCTTATAGGCATATACAACACTAGATAGATCGTGCAAGGATGGGAGTATTGAGGCACTCCAACCGTAATTCATAAAACTCAATTTGTGTGAGATGTTGTCCTTTAATTATTTTAAGTTAGATCATGGATTCATGGAGCTTATTCATTTGACATCTCATTTCTCACACAGCTATGATTTTTGTAGATTTTTAGGATTTGTGTAAATTGCTCAGAAGTTTTGTTTAGTTCTCCCATTTACTTCATAAATTATCCAAAGGGATATTTCTTCCCCCAATTGTTCTTTAGAAAAATTCTCAATGCTTCATCCATACTTTTTTGGGGCCACCCCCCCCCCCCCCGTAGAATACTATCTAATGGGGAAAGATAGATCTAATTCTGAAGAAAATTCTAAAGTCTGGTCATTCATGCAACATGGCCTCAGTTCTCAATAATGATTGCATGATTCATGAAAATCAAGATCAACCAATGCCTATAAATAGGGGAGGGCCCCAATATATCCTATTATATTTAGATAAAAAGGCATACCTTTGTTTTTATGAAACTTAAAACTTGTGTGAGCCCTACTATAGTGTTCATGAAACTCTAATTTATATGAAACAAAATTCATCTAGATTTTTTACATGAACTAGACTCTATCTACACACTAACAAAATATTTTGTTAAGTGAATATTAGTTTCATGAAATAGATAAAACTTGGATGAAATGGGATAAAATTTCACAAATGAGGGATAAAAACTTCTACAGGGATACAGAAATGGATGAACAAACTACTGAGGTTTTCAGCTCTACCACTACTATTTTTTTCTGCTTGAAGAATGGATATGGCTAAGAATCCAAAGATATCATAGGCCAGGTGAGTTGATTTAGGGAATTGGGTGTTATTTGGCCTACTTACAGATGTGAATAAGGAGTATTTAAAAAAAACTAGCATCCACTCTATGATTTTGGTCTACTCCATGATGGCATCCTTCCTAATTCATATGTTGATACTACAAAAAACTAGATTTTGAGTCAAATCCAACTTCACCGGTGGAACATAGTTATTGTTAGACCTACCATGATGGATCACAACCTGACAACCAATTACACACTCAGTAACTAGAAAAGTTCTATCATCATATATTTTTGGATAGTTGAGGTGTTCATTCCCCACAACTTAAATATCTTCCATGTGAGTATCTCAAATAACCATATAAGCTGGTATGAGTACTAGGAAAAATCATCGAGTGAAAACTTCATAGATGAGTGGGCTCAGGCATACTTATTTTTTCACACATGTATGGAGTATAGGGTAGATCTATACTAATTGGTGATATATTATTCCATGTGTGTGACACCCAAAATTCATACATTAGTAATAATTTTTATCTTATAATTTTATTTGCTTTTAAAATGTTTTGTTGAGGTGCGGGTCAGGCATGATTTTAATTTGTGTTCTTTTGCTGATAAGCTATAGTTTTGGATTGGTAATGTCTGGAACATGGGTAGGGCATGGTCAAAACTGTGTGGCTTTTCCAGATCACCATGTGACCAGCCTGGTGCACGGTTATTTAATTAATTAACTGAATGAACAGCAAAGTGAATGAAAAAATATATATTTTAATATTGTTTTATAATAATAATAATAATATTGATTTTTTTGTTATTTTTGTTGGTGTTAATATTTTATTAGGTTATTATTTTTATTAATTCATTTTTATTATTATAAAATTATTAGCATCGTTATTTTTATTGTTATTACCGATTTTAATTTTTATTTTTTTTAATTTGGTTAGGTTATTTTTATGGGATTTACCAATTTATTTTTCCTTTCTCTTTTTCTTTTTTTTTCTCTTTCTTTCCTTCCCTTGATTTCTCCCTCTTTTCATTGCACTACACCTTCTGAATCCCTTGGTATAGCATTGTTCCACCCCCTTCTAACCCTACCCATCTCAATCGCACCTCCACCCTTGGCCATCGCTCGCCCTTCCTCTTTTGGTGACCCAAACACTGACGTCCCCTCCACCCTCCTCTGGCTATCCTGCACGCCACCCATTTTTCCTCGTACAACTCTCCTTGCCTCCACCCCTTGTCCTAACCCCATTCCAGAAAGGCTCCAGCTGGCATGACTCACCTCCCCCCTGTCTTGCTCGGCTAGCCTCATGCACCCTCACCACAAGTGTGTTCTTCTTTTCTTGTTTGTTTCTTCCATTGGTAGGTTGTTGGGTTCGGATTTCAGGTTGATATTGGTTAATTTTTTAGGTAATTAGTGCGGTGTTTTGATTTTAGCGTCTAATTGAGTTGTTTTAGGTGTGGTTGGTGTTTGGTGGAGATTTTTCACCAAGTTTGAAAAGTTTTTCTATACTGAGGTAGTTAGTTATGCGTATAAGTATTAATTAATTAATTATTTTATTTATTTAATTAATTTATCATGTTTAATATTTAGTTTTTTTTGTTTTAATTTTATTTTACTTGAGGTTTAATATGTTTTTTATGTGTTTAGTATCATTTTTGTTTGATATGAGTGTGTTGTTTCTAGGAAAACCCATGTTGAGCCATTTGTAGTTTCTTATAAACTATGCTATTGGTTTATTAAAATGTGTAAGTGATAAAGTTGTGTTTTGGTGTGGCGTAAATTTGTGTTTGGTATAAAAGAAGTATTGAGTGATTTTTTGGAATTTTGATTCATGTGAAACATTTTGAATTTGTTTAATAAATTTTCTTAGTGGTTTTCTTAGTCATAGAAAATGGTTTCTTTTACAGATCAGTTAGTTTATTTGATTATGTGAGTGATTAAGATTAAGTTTTAAAAAGGTTTTGGTGTGCGTAGGATTTTAAAATAGGGTTTGGGTGTGAAAATGGTGGTTTTTTGTGTGTATTACCTTGTTTGGTTTGGATGCATGAATATGATATGTGATATGAAATTTAAATTTAAATAAGCGTTAAGGAAAGCCTGGGTAACTAGGTGGGCGGATTAGGACTAGTGTTCTAGTGATCTGGTAGTGGCTTCCTCCATGTTCCACTTATCTATTTTGATGACTACAACTCTAACTAAACTTTTGGATGATGATGTGATACCACTAGGTTATGAGTTTGTTCCATACTAGTGGCTTGTGCATGAGAACATGGGTTTTCATGGTTCATATACCACTTTTCACTAAGACATGGGGTTCTAGGGTCCCACTATTTTCTATTACCTATATAGACTCTCCCATATTAAGTGATCCTTGTTTTCTTTACGTTCACTATTGGAATATGGTGTAACATTTTTTTTATCTTAAATATAAGTTTGTGCTTTTAATTAAAGTTTTTTCCTTGAAGTTGTTTTTATTGAAACTTTTTCTTTAAAATTGTTCAAGCATTTATTTCGTTTTTTTTTGTTAAACTAGAAAATTTATTTGTCACTTAATATTTATGCATGTAATATTTTCTTGGTGGAATCCTACTAGGCTTTATCTCACACACTACTTACACCTTTGGGTGTAAGTAGATTTGGTTATTTTTGATACAGGTAAGTGTAAGGCTTTTAGAGATAGTGGTTCATGCTGCTAACTATCCTTGGTGTGGTGTTGTGGAGACTGCTTGAGGGTGGTTTCCATTTTCTAGGTGGTGGTTTTTTAGTTGGTTTTTGGTCACCCTACCTAGTTTTAGTTGTTGGTTGGGTTTTTGTTTAAATATGTAACTCAAATTTTGGTTTTGTCTAAAGGCGTGTTTGGTTGTGATTTCGATATTTGGATTAGTTTATATTGTTTATTATTTTACATTTATATATATATTGATAAATTATTTACAGACTTTACATTTTGATACCTTGAGAAGTTTTTCAAGTTTGGGGGGATTGTAAATGCCCTTCGGGCCTTGTCGCAGACTGGGTCGGGCATTGGTTTGATGACATCCTGGGTTGGTTCATGACAATCTGTACATCAAAGTTACACATTGATAATCAGGTAGATATTATTCCAGAGCTATTGAGTGGGTGTTCAATAGATACTAACTCCTTCCACCTTAATTGTGATGAGGTAAAGATCAGCTTGTGGGATCTTTGTCGCATTTGTGGGATCTATATGATCATATACATGTATGATGAATTCCTCCCAACACCCAATGTGTGTTAGTACATGTAATAGACATTGATTCTAGTGAGGGTACTAATAGAATATCTAATAGGGATGTTTTGACATTATCTAGATCTTCATTCGAATGTCTAATTAAATACATGGATCATCCTTTTCTTGAATAGACCCTAGAAGGAAATTTTAAGGTGGCCAAAGAAATTCCTTCTGGTCCATCAATGAGGAAATCAAGTTTATACTAGTTCACCCTTGATAAATGATGGTATGAGGAGTGGGGATATAGTGTGAAGGATGTTTCAATCCAATAAGTTGGGTTTATAGTGTTATAGGCAATATTCGTGAGTAGATAAATTTTGTCTATTAAGGGTGAGAACTTGGGGGTGTGTATGTGAAAATTGGTGATAGTGGTAGTTTTAGCACTCAACAATTAGACCTACCTAGGTGTCCATGTACTGGAGAGGATGTATGACTATTTAGGGAATTTCAGAAGGGGGAACATGGCCAGGTGTATTCATGTCCCCTTCTAATTTCTGAATGGATGTGACATTAAAAATCTCAGGAGGTATAAGTTCCCAAACCACACTACTTCATAATATATTTCATTCAAGCCCTCATTTATCAAAATAATCAAAGTGAATATAATTCTATTTTATGAGATAGGGGTGGTGGATCAAATCGGAAATCATAATAACTTCACCATTTTCCCTTTACCCACTATAGTCAGGGAAATTAATGAAGACTGGTGTGGAAAGGGTCTTGTGGTCAAAACCAGAAGAACTCTCAATGTTTAGCTCAAATTTGTAGGAAATTTGAGATAAATCCACCCATCATCCACCTTATCATAGTCACTTTATCACTAAATGTTTCTAATAATAGTCTACGTAGGTTGGTATGGCGGTATCCTCATATGGAGGGGCTTAAAATGAAAATAGATAGCTCATGAAACTTGGGACAGATGAGGGGTGTAGGGGTGATTCGGGATGCAAGAGGATCTATGGTTATGGATTTTTGTGCTTAATTTGGCTGCAGAAATTTTCTTTAGGTAGAGGCCCAAACCATCCTCACATGTCTTCTTCTATGTACTCAAAATAATATTCATCTTGTGGTGATTGAAATATATTCAATGGCCGTTTTTAATGCTCTATGCAGTTGTGGGTCTACACCATGGTCCATTGAGTATATCATTTGGAGATAAAAAGAGTTGATTAACAACCACATGGATATTTCTCATACATTACATGAAGGTAATATCATTTATAACTTTTTTGGATTTTTATGAAACCTTGGGTAAAAAGATATCATGCTTCTCATGCATTGGGTCCCTTCCCATGGATGCAGTAAATCTGGTGCGTGCAGATGCTCTTGGCCTTCACTATTTTTGAACCCGATGATTCCCAGACTCCCCTCCCCTTTCCATGATATCTCTTTTTCTTGTTCTTATATATTGTGAATAAATAAATAAAAAGTCTTTTTCTTTAAAAAAATATGTTAAAGGCTTGGTGTTGGTTGCACAGATCAAAGAAAACACTTATTAAAATACATACACCCCATCTCGGTTATCTCGTTAGTTTTGATGCATCCAACACCTGATTCCATGAGTGTAAATAAGGGTCCTCTCTGAGAAAACCCATCCATTATATGAAAAATATGAGTATTTATCACCTGATAGGGATTCAAGGAGGTGATCCTACTTCAATTGGCCAACGCTTTTATCAGTATCATCCAATACTACGCAAATGGTTGGATGGTAGTGTACCTCGAAGAGGTACTACAACAACGGGAGAATTGGGTGGCTCTGTCAGTGGAATCCTAGGGTCTCCAGGGTAGAATATAGGATTCCATCAATTAATATCACTAATAAATGGTTAGATTATCTAGGATGATAGAGTAGATTACCATGGAATCCCTAAGATCGTATTTTCATCACCCTAGTGGGGCTTTTGATTCTTCTATGTCAGGAGGTAAGTAGATCCCTAGGAAAGGATTTTGGGAGAAAGGGAAGATATAAAAGGGTTACAAAACTAGATCTTATGATGATTTGTGGAAGTGTTTTCTCTGTATTGTATAAGTATTTAATGATTCAATATTCCTCAATCTAGGAAAAGCAAGGGATTTGTTGAATTTTTCATTCACAATGGATCAGTTGTGGCAGAAAATCTATAGAGGCTAAATATAACTACAAATCATTGGCCTCCTTTGAATCGATATAAAGGTTGAATTGATAGATAGATCCACTTATCTCTCTAATTTTTAGGGGCATGGTTCATTGGTGTGACATGGGTGACCGCTACACTGAAAGGGTGTACGCCATGTTTGGTGGGAAACATGGTGAGACACAAGCCAGGGAAGCACACACTCTGAAAGTTTCTATTTGTGGTGTGGAGCCAAGGGAGTTTTTTATGATAGATCTCAAGAAGTGTTTCAAGGGATAGTTATCTAACTAAAATTTGGGAGATTTTTCCAAATTATGTCTTGAGGGAGATTACACTAAGCAAGGTAAGCATCAAACTTTTATATGTAGCATTATAACCAAATTATGGGTACTGATAACTTAAGATATATAAATTATAAAGGAAACATTAGGTGAGGAGGAAACAAACTCATCTGATAAAGTGGAGTATGCCTCTGAATATGACGGAGAGGAATCCTTTGTAGGTGAATAGGATGATTCCATTGGATACTCGCATAGACCAACCATATGGGGAATGGTGGAAAACGAGGGGATATAGTCCCCTAGTTCCCCATCTCTCTTGATCATATATAGGAGGAAATGCCCAGCATCCTAAGGGAGATTTATATTATTACTGGGGTATGATATGTATGGCATCTAATCATCCAAATCCCCCTGAGTCCCAGAGGTAAATTATAGTATTATTTTTTCCTCTATTGTTTTAGAACACTAAAATAGTGTTTTTCACTAACCCATTTTTGTTTCTTTATGCAATTAAAGTATACTCAACCCTAAATAATCATGTGACTTTTTTCAGAGTTTTAATCGGTATAGAGGGGAATCCTATTATAAACCTTTATTTTGGTACCCTAAACCTCAGTCTTCTAGAATAATTTTCCAATATCTAATAATAGAAACTCTATGGAATAATTCCTCTTACTAAAATAGGAATGGTTAGGGTCATAGTATTATGTAAGTATTCACTCTTCATAACCTTTAATTAGTTTTGATGTCATCAAAAACTAAATTGACATCTAATCTTTTATGATATTGTATGATTAGGGAGTCCTCCTAGAGGAGTGGAAGTTGAATGTGTCAAAGGGCCTTATATATTTGATTGCCATTCAAGTGGAGGGTGTGATATAGTAGGCATATGTAGCTTGTGCTACTAAAAATAGTGAAGTTACTCTTGCTCTATTGGTAGGGACAATATCGTAGACATGGATTTCTTAAGAGAAATTATACCTGGTCACATAGGATCAACCTTTCATGCCAAAGGAGGACACTAAGGGGTTGGAAGAGAATTTTATAATGGGGGAGGTGGATTCCATTGGGGAATATAGAGATTCAAGCCCTATTATTATAGATCTATGTATCTTAAAAATAATATCATATGAAGACACTACTATAACATCCTATACATTCCAACATATTACATTGAAGTAATTCTAGTAATGGAGGTGTCCAAGAGAGTCTCGATGTGTTTGGAGGTGTTCAAGAGGAGAAGGGGAGAGCCATTGCTATTTTTTTAAAGGATGCAACATGGAACTAGTGGTTATGGTGAAAGGGTGTTTTTTATGGAATATGAGGAGTTGGATACAGAGTAGGCAACCTATGGAAGAGTTTTTGAGGCTAACACCAATTTGGGGGGGTAGTTTCATAGTGGATTTGGGTTGTGGTGTAGCCCCCTTCAAGATTCTTAGGTCCTATAGTGTAGTAGCTCTGTGATCCATTGTGGTCCCTTTCCAATTTTATAGGATTTATTGCATGTGAATAATCACAAAACTCATAGGCTGGTTTGACCAATAGGGTTACAGCATGTTAGGTGGTCCTTCTTCATGGTCCCTTCTATTTTCAGGCATTCTACAACATTTCCCCATGTTTGGAATCATGGTCCTAAATTTTTTTGCCTGAATATAAATTCCTAGATCCCTTCAAACTATATAACATTTCCCTATTCTATATTATTTTTTGGGAAACTTAGGTCCATCCAATGAAAGGATTTCAACCCCTTCCAGTGGTGTTTGACCCCGGTCTTTAAGGATCAATCCATGGTGGTTTAGGTAAGTTCTTCTCTTCCCTTTTCCCACTTTTCCTATCTGGGAATGATGATGTTAATAAAAAAGGTGTGGTTTCAATGTTATTTTGATAATGTAGTGTTCTGGTTATTGTGCTCTAGGAAGGTAGAGGTTATCTCCCTGGTTGTGGTGTATGGTGGTGGCCTTCTTCTTTGTTCAAACTTGTGTAGGGGATTGGAGATCTTTGTTTGAGGTAGGGTTTTTCTTTGTTTCTCACCTACTGTATCATACAAAATGGGTTAGGATTTTGTTACTTTTGTTAAGATGGTTTTCATCCATCCTAATGAATATAGTTAACATGTTTCATTGAAATTTATGGGGGAATGGATTAAATATCATTCTTTTATATATTTTTATCATTATTGTTATTGTGATTGTATGAGAAAAATTCCCAACTAAAAATTATGGTCTTTTGGGGATTTTCATATGTTGTGGTACTTGTGATTATGGAAACCTTTGTTTATATTGTTTGTAAAAACCCTAAATGGAATTGGTTAATCACTTATACTTAGATAAACAAATTATTTCCCCTATAAAATTATTTTTGTGTGAGAATACCCTTAAAAGTAAAGCGGAACATGGTGAAATCCTCTTGAATGAATATGAAATAACGATGTTATGTTAATGTGATGTGAAATTATTGTTCTTATGTTGTGTTGTGTTTTGGATATTCTATGTGGAAGTGGTGTGTGGTTGTTTTGAGGGGGAGAATGTGGTGATATGTGTTGTCATGTTGTGGGAAATTTGTGATGAAAGTTTGGTGGTGATGTGGGGTTTATTGGATTAGAATGGGGATGAGGAATGGGTTGTTTGTTTGTATGGTTTTGTTTTGTTCTAGTATCCCAAGTAGTTTTGGAATTAAATAATAATGTTGAAAATTAAATTTCATGTGATGATTTTTTTAATGAGATGGAAATTTCTAATGAACTAAAAATCAAGTGTAGTTAAACATGGTTTACATTAATGTGAAATTAAATGGGTTGGAATAATGGAAAGAATGGGATGATTAAATGGTTTTTGTTATAAATGTAGAATCTATAAAATGGATTAAATTTAGAAATATAATGAAATTTATTTTGAGGCTTATGTCTTGTTGTGTGGTGTTATGCATTTAGTGGTGGTAGTAGAAGTGGCAGTGCTGTGAGGCTTTGGGTGATGTCGTGGGTTGGTTAGTACTTGAACGTGAACCCATAGGTTGGGCTTATGTGTGGATATATATATATATATATATATATATACTTTATATATTCCTCATGATTTCTATATACACCCCACCCACACTGAGAACCATGTTCCAACACCCATATATTTTTATGGGGATTGTTTTTTCCAATATCCTGGCGGTGAGGATGGATGGTTGGCTATCCCCTCTTGCCCACTCTCCCTTCTCGCCAAGATTGATATACATGAACTGTGATGTCCAGAAGTCAAAAGTTCAATAGTGGTAATATCATGTGATGGAACAGGTACCTATGGGCGGGATGTAATATGATGAGATAGATTATAGTGGGGGTCGTACATAGTAAGAGGTGGTCATGAGGTTGATTTCCTTCATGTTTATGAACTATCATGGATATGTGGATATGATGTGATGTGATGGCCCGAGTGTCTATGTGTGTGGTGATGTAACTATGTAGTGGGGTGGTGATTTGATGTGTTAGACCAGGTGTTTACGGGAGAGGTGTGATGTGACTATGTTGTGGGATGGTGATGTGTGATATGTTATATGAAAGAGATGGGAGAGATAGGATGTACGACGTTTGGGTGTGAGAGATAAAAATCAGTGGGAATTTAGTTTAGGGTACCTTAATAAATAAGATTTATATTATGTTTATATACTTGGATGCATTATTTGGAGAGGGATCCATAGTGAGGAAGTATTTGGTTAGCTGACTTATTTAGGTGTTGTTGGTTCTTCTGTTTTATCACTGGTGTATTAGTATGATTCTTTCAAATGTGCATGAGAGACTTTGGTGTTTTGAATGAATATACTTATATTCTCACCCTATGTATATAAAATTATTTTCAGGTTTTCAGGAGGACTATGTGGACCACAATAGACATTATAAGCTCAAATATTTAGATTGTCTCTATGTCGATTCCTTAGACTTTCTTTTGGGTATTTATTTAGAGACATTTACCTATATCTATTTTATTTACACATGATCGAATCTGGGAAAGGACGAATTTTGGGGGTACTGTAGTAGTAATGTAGCAGGTAGTGTAGTAGTACTGTAGCAGGTATTGTAACAGTATTATAGCAGCAGCAAACTATAGCAGTGGTAACACTGTAGCGGTGGTGGTACTATAGTAGGTAATGTAGCGGTGGAGGTATTGTAGTAGGTACTATAGCAGCCTGGTTATTGTTGCATTACTATTCATCGAAGGGCTCTTTGGGAAAAAATGGGCTTTCAGGCCTTGTATTCAGACCACTTGGACTTGGGCCTTTGGGCTATGTAATGGGTCTCCCTCTACCCAGTTAGAAAGAGGACATTGCTTTAAAATAATAAATGAGGCTTCAGCCCCAACCTTTAAAAAACACATGCATTATGGGATGGTTTTGGTTTTCTGTTATACTATGTCATAGATTTTATTGATCATTGATATCCTATCACCCAATCCTACTATATTATATAGGTTAATGTCTACCATTTATGATATTTCTATATCCTCAGTGATAGTCACCATCCTGAGGCCTACTATAGGCAGACTTAGGGTTCATTATCTCTCTTCCTTCATTATCATCCTAGAAGGGGTACCTTTGGAGTGATGGGATTGTGACAAAGTGGAATCAAATGTGATGGTTGAGAGAGATCATAAATTTTGGAGTTAGACATAGTATGTATTTCATGGGTTGGTTTGGTGATGATGTTAGTTGATATTGGTGTGTGACATGGTGAAGGGAAGACCAGGTAGGATGCATGATTTTAGGGCCCCCTATGATCCGACGTAAGGGCTCTGAGACTATCGAATGACCAAGTAAGGTGGCTCTGCTTATAGGGTAGAGAACTTGGAGAGGTAAATGAATCATTATTGACTTGGGTTCTTGTTTGAATTGGTTAGTTTTGATTCGGGGAAGTTAAACTGGGAAAAATAGGAGAATTAAATAAATCTCAATAAAATCCCATACTACTCAGACTTAGGAAATCCTTATTTCACTTTTAGAAATGGATCATGGACTTTGCTCAAAAGCAGTTAAAGCACTATAGGTTTAGCAGGCTAGCCCATTTGATCACTAAAAGGTTGATTTGAATGAGCATGATGTATAGTGGCGGAGAACATTATATTCTTTTCTGTGGTAGGCTTTAGGGAAATATGTGGGCAGTGTTTCTGATCTTGAGATAAAGAGCTGGTTAGTGGATCATGAGACACTTTTTAGTACGATCTGAGCCCTAGTGGAGTATTGGGTATGTTTGGAATTTATTCATATGTGAGGAGTTGCGCATCGGTGGTGGATGTTGTATCTAGGTCAATTGAAATAGGTATATGTGTTGTAGATCTACCTATACAAAGGCTTCTAGGTGGAGTTCATTTGATTGACTGATGTGGCTATATTTTGATACATTTTTTCTAAATAAAATATTTAATTTAATTGTATTTTATTTGTTAAAACAATTTTTCAATTGATTAATTAATAATTGTTTTAAATTTTTTGTTAAGATAATAATGTACTTAATTATATGTTTAATATATGAATTTATGTTTAATTATAATTTTTTTAACTTTTAGTTTATTATTTTGTTTTAAATTTTCCTTTAAAATAATTATTTTAATGCCACTATTTAATTTCATGTTCTAATAATTAATTTTAATATTTTCCTTATTATTTGTAATTAATTAATTAATTGAAGTTTAATATTTAGTTTCTTTTATTCAAATAATGTAACAATCGAGATGTGTAATTATAATTTAAATCCCTTTTTTTATGTACTGAAGATACTTTATCTTACACGGTTTTATGGAGTTGGACCAATTTTTTTACCGAGTTGAGGGAGCGCAATAAGCTGATTGTGAACCCACTCGAAGAACCCGAATCCAAAGCTTCCTTAGGAAGCTTAGACCCTATGAACCTGAGGCCAATGATGGTTTCCTCACTACCACTGGAGAAAACATTGATCGAGACCATCAAATCCACCACCATGAACCCACCCGCTTCCTAATCTAGGTTTTTCCCAAGTTCGCGACCTCGAATTTTTCACAGTGGATCTATGTATGAGGAAAGAGTTTGTTTCAATTCAGGGATATCAGTTTCCCAACCAAACTATTTTTTGATTCCAAACTTCTGGTCATCACGGTCTGAAGAACGTCCTTCGATGATGACCTGAATCATCGATGAGACAGATATGAAACAATTTCATATATGAATATGATAATCTGGGCCACTGCCTCCGTGTGAAGGAGATGATCGAGACCTCTGTTTTCAGATATTATGAAGGTCGGGTGGTCATCGCAATTGATTTTTCATCCTCTATGAATCGTTCATTCCTCAGTGAGGAACTGAAGCTAGAAGTTCATTTTAGATGGACAGATGGTTGATGAAGTTTGAGATGCATTGTTGATGAAGAAAATGAATGGTGTTGTTACAGACTCAGTGCAAGTATAACAGTGGAAAACAAGTTTTTTGATATAATAATAATAATAATAATGGTAAAAAAATATTTTTCACTAGAGCATTAAATGCAACATGGGCAGTGTCAGAGTTTAGTGGAGAGAGATTGTATGTTTGATTAAGTAACAATAGTAGTAACAGAAGACCAAAAAACATATTTCTCTCATTGGATAGCCATAAAATTAAGCGGTGATTATGTCACCATTTGTTAATGAATATATTCTTGAAAATAAAAGGGCGTCTAGAATAAAAAAGATACATTGTTCCAGAGAGAGTAGAAAGAAGACTATATTTCATGACATTGGAGTGAAGCAACGAAGTGCACAAATGGGAGATATTTCGATGAGCTCGAAGTAGATCTATTGTCGCGTATGGTGATAAATATTGAAAATTGATCAAGTTTCATAGACATGATTGACTAATTTTTATTTTGGTCATAACTTGTGGTTTTTCTAATGATTTCATTCTAATCTTTCTTACTTTCTTTAAAACTATAATTTTCTCTAGATATACAATTGTAAGATATTCGATTGATGATTGATGATTCTTTTTACATCATTTTGTTCCTTTTTCTCTTCTATTCTTGGACTGATACATTGATGATATGCAAGTATTTTTCATAGGGTTTTGACTATTAGGTTATTCTAGTTAGGATTTCATTGTTCGATTCTCATTGTTGAAGCTTCTCAATGATCGATTGGGAACTGTGAGAATGGTGGTTCAAATTTGTCAAAGTGTCTAGAAATTGTTTAATATTTTGACTAGCGCTTGAAGAAAGGAGGTTAATGACTGAGATCTCAGTCGTTGGCTTCGACTTCTCATACTTAATGAGACACATAATTTAGGGATTTTTGACTTTGTGTTGAGAGAATTTATAGGGAAATATCATTTCAAGGAAATGAAGAATGAATAATCTGGTAGAATCATTTGGGAAGGCCACTGAACCTTTCTTGAATTGTCTCCAATTTTCATTCTTTTCTACTTATTTTCCACTATTTTCATGTTTTCTAACAACTTATAAAAAAAAATAGATTCATTTCATCCATATAAATCCCCATAATAAATAGTATAGTTAATTTATAATAAAAATTTATAAAAATTTTGACAAAGAACCTCCATAAACACAATCTCGTTATGAGACAACCTCGATTGCTGCTATATTGAAATAGTTATGAGATAAAAATATTGAAGATGGGTAAAAATGACTAAAAAACCAGTTCATCAATTTATTCTATTTTCGTGGAGGCTTCTATGTAGTTTAAAAAAATTACTAGAAAACATAAAAAATTTAAGAAAAAATAATTTTTTTTTTTAAAAACTGACATATTGAATCTAACCCACCCTTGGATAATGTTGTTAGATATTTTGCCTACAAAACCAGGGTGATTTTTAAGAATCTAAATGAAAATGAATTTAAAACAGTGATAAAATAACTTAAATAATATATTAATCCACAAGTCTTGAAATATTTTGTTAAATAACTTCATGAGTTTTTACACTTTTTCCTTGGGTTCCATGTAGCAGAGATTAAATTTCCAACTTTTGAAGAAGAAATCCAAGTGGTTGTGGTTGATCTTTTAGAACATTCACTTTCCAGATTCATCGATTTTTCCATGGCCATAGAAGAAGAACTAGGGCTACCAAATGATTTTATTAAAGATATTATAAAAATTTTGATTCATTCTCTTTTGATCTTTCTCAATCTGAATTGGTAATAGATTCCACTTGTCTCTATAATTTTGAAACAACATCATATTCACAGGACAAGGATGATTTGGTTCTGTTTGTTGAAAAATGTTTAATGAATGAATAATTCTATGAGGAGATGAAACTTTAAATAAATACAACCTCTATGGAAAAACAATTGAAGCTAGAAATTGAAGAGTAGGTTGTCTGATTAAGAAAAAAAAGAAAATTTTCCATCTATTAATTTTAAGAGTTCATGTCATAGAACCAACTGGTTGTACATTGATTACATGAATATTTAACATATTTAAATATTAAACATCATGTTACATATTATTCTCTGTTATGCATGATTATAGTGTATTAATGTCCTAGAGTATTTGTCGCATTGACAAGGTCATAGCAGTTCCCCGCTATGATGAGAACCATGAAGTGCTATGAAAATATTCTTAAATATAGTTTTACGGTTAGATGAAATATTATAATGGGACACATAGTATACAGACCATCAGGTGTGAGTACTCATAAGCAGATGAGACTTCCTCTCATGAAGTTTGTACTTAGTAATCTCCAAGATGACAGATTATGAGAACAGACCCGCCAGTAGGATTTCCACATGTTTTGGTGTCATCAGATATTCCTATTTGTGTGTGTGTGTAATGATCCATAGACTTTAAGGTTATCATTAATACATGTCACGACTCGCACAATTTTATTTACTGACTAAAATAATCATGAAGATAACTGGTGGGAAGTAGGGTGTGTTGGGTGTGTCATGAGTGACATGTTATTATTGGTTAAGTCAAGGAAGGATTTGTTCCTTCTATTTATGGAAGTTGATATCTCATCCCTTCGATTGAAATAGAACCGTCACACGTATTTCAAGGCCATGGTGTAACGATGAGTTTATTTCAGGTAGTCAAAGAACGACATATCAAGCACAAAGGTTGATGACATTATCATGAAACCTTCTTGATGAGATATTGAGACAAAGAGATTATATTACACAGTGACCATTTGTATGTGGATGTGGTTGTTGCAACTTTAAGTTCTTTCTCTTGGGTTCCTTGAACTATTTCTAGATAGTAGTCTTGGATTTTAGGCAAGCCCACCTAATTCCAATGAGAAAAAACACTAGAGGATCACACCCAAAGTGTTTTTTGTGGTCTCAGTTAAATTCTATTTGAATTTAATTAATGGAATAAATTTTATTCTCAAGATAGTGGAATAATTTTATTCAAGTTAAATTGATTGCATAAATTAAATAAATATTTATTCACTGGATTGTGGGTAAAGTATATTTATTTATTTTTTTGAACATTTAATAAATATTTATTTACTATTTTTTAAATAAAATATTTATTTACTAGTTTTTAAATAAAATATTTTTTCAAGAGAATAAATTATTTATTAATTTATTCTGGTGTTCAATAAATAGAAGTGAAGTTCAAGCAAACTAAGGCCAGCCTGGTATTAAAATAATTATTTTCAAGATAATAAATAATTATTTAACTAGTTTTCAAAAATGAAAATAATAATAATAATGATTCAATTTTTTTGTGATGTGGAATTTTATTTATAATTCCATTTTTTTTCAATTTGACGCACCATAAATAATGATGAATTATTATTATTAAAATCATGGGTTTTCTCTAAGGTTTTGAATGTATTTAATTGTAGTTACACAATTAAATATTATAACAGAATCCCCATGTCAATAAATAAACATGTACATCTATTGTGCCATGTGCTGAACTGCAGGCCCAATGAATTGAAAATTTTTAAGGTAAACAATTACTCTCTCAAATCCTCTTCTCAGCCCTATTAAGAACAAGATATGTTCTTTAACTCTGAATAAAAAGCAATCAGGAACGATCGACACAAGACTCTTACTTCACCGTACTAGCACCTAGAGAATGAGTGGTGTCAATCGAAGTCCATTAGTCAAGGTGTGGATATCCACTAAAGGGATTCTAGTTTAGATCCTCACAAGCACAATGAGATAATACAGAAGGGTCATTCCGAACAATCAATATCATTAATTAAGAAAATACTGAAGATCCAGGTATTCTTTTCTCTATGAAATTAATTAAATTAATTATAAACATGTTGTTCAAGATCCTATCTAAAGGTTTTGAGCTTCTTCATTCTTTATCTAAATCATTGATTCTATTACATGGAGACCGGTGTTCATCTTCGTATTGATCTTGGAAAAATCATTGATCATGGTAAAAATTAAAGTTAGGTGTCGGCCCAATCGCACTTCCACTACACCTGGAACATTCAAGTGTTATTAGAGTGGTAACATCATAGTTTATAATTATTTAAATATTTCATTGATGATTTACACATTTAATAATTTAGTTGTTTTAATTCAAGTTAATTGTTCTACAAATTTGAATTTCGAGATCTATTCATCCTCTTTCTTTTCTCATTCACCTTATAGAAACAACATTTTCTTTTAATTTGTATTAAAATAAAATAGTGGATCTCATCCAAAGGTTCCAAAGGTTCCTGGCCATATAACACCAGAACACACAACGTGTATTCAGTAGTACACGTCATGTAGTTAAGGTTCAATGCACTAGGTTTAGTCCCCCAAACCAAGCCATGCCATTGGAGTTTTTATAAGTCTTAATGACTCCGTGTGCTGACTAGGAAAAGTTGGTAAGTGGTTCCTGGATTACACACTGTGTGGCCCACTAGATACGACGTGTAGTCCCTTCAGGTTAGGGTAGGACCATGTATTCCGTATGTGACTTTCCCAGCTGGAGACCATGTAATGCGAATACTACATGGTGTGTGGCCCACTGTACACGTCATGTAATCTGAAGATTTATGAAGTAAATTTACATGTCGTATCCCCGAGTATGTACTTTGGATGGATGGTGAATGATAGTGCACACCATGTATTTGGAACTACATGCCATGTACTCATCCAAATTATGAAGATTTATTAAAATTTATTATTATATTATACAAACCCTTGAGAAGTGTATCATGGTGTGAGTGTAGATCTAAGTCACAACATTTGATAGGTGTTTTATATTTTTTTTTATTTTAACATTTCTGTAATGTTCATTTCTACTCATTGGGTAGTTCTGAAAGTGAATTCACTGAGTTTCCTCCAAGGTACAAGTTACGTACAAAGATAATTTTAAATAATTTTTTTAAAATTATGATGGATGAGAATCCTAAGGAAATTCAGAAAAGGGTTTAAGATAAAAGGATTGATTAATTAAAGATAATTAATTGATTCAAGTGAGATTTACCTTAAATAGTAATGATTAAAGAATTGAATGTTAGTTTTATTTATGCGTATATATCATTGCATGTATGGGTGATCATGAGCTAGACCAGAACTTTTGTATGTGGATGATTTCTTTTAATTTATTTATTTAAATTAATTTTTTTGGCATGTGAGCCTTGTCCTCATTAATATACAGGGCCTACGTTCCCAGGGTTTCTTTTAGGTAAACCCCCCTTTTACCCCTCACTTGTGTTTGAGCTAAAAAATCATATGTAATGGATGGAACTCCCAAGCTAGAGGAGGTGGTTAAAGATGGAGCCGAGACAAAACCAATCCCAGGAGATACAAATGTGGATAGGTGGAAAGTTGTAAACATGAACCCAAAATGTTCATGGTGTTTATCCCCTAGGTTAGGGTTAGTTTATCAACTGATTGATAAAATAACCATTATAAAATCTCATGATCATGCCCTTTGATTTATTTTATTTCTATCAGTTGCATGGTTTATCATTAAGGATGTGCTGTCACGATCACATAATTAATGAATTAAATAGGCAAGCAGGATGGAACTAAAATAAAACAGGCTTATGCGTAAATATTAACAACACATGGTTAATCAATTAAGTAAGTTCCACTTAATATTAACAATCATGTGATAATGATAATAATAAATTCACGCATAAGAGATAAAAATCCCTCAAATAAAATATTAAGTCTGACCAAGCCTTCTCTTACTTGATTATGGAAAAAACTCAATAAAACTATGTTTGACCAACCCTTGTTGTGAAACTTACTTTTATAAAGGAATCCCTTATGAAAGGTTTCAGGTTGACTTAACCATATTACATCGAGAGGATTATCCCTTTCTATAATTTTTGTAATATTGGAGGAAAGAGTTGAGGAAATCCCAAATCAGGATTTCAGGATTGGGGATTCCACTCAATAGATCAAGGATCTACAATCCCATGGTTTGAAAGGACCTTCCTACCTAAATACCATCAAATATCTGGACCAACCCTTTTTTGGGTTATGAGAAATGGGAATATGGATCTTAGTCACTAGAATGTCATAGAAAATGTACATTCTGAGTTCAATGGTAAGGGTCATTGTGACTTGATAAAATAGTGGGATACTTAATAAAATTAATTTAGTATTTCTCATAAAATGTAATCAAGAATTTACTAATGATTTTCTTTTTAACTGTAGAATAGAAATTAAAAAATCATTACCCACACTATCCATGAGATCAATTCTAGATAAAGACAACTTCCTCACTGGCAGTAACTTCCAGGAATAATTTAGATGCTTTCAGGTTATCCTACACCATGAACGGAAGTCTTACGTGTTGGAGTCACCATTACCTGATCTACCTGCCAAAGAGTCAAGTTATGAGGATTTACTAGTCTATGAGGAACGTATGAATGACGTGATCAATGTTCAATTTTTTATTCTATCATCAATGACTAGTGATCTCATGAAGTCTCATGAAAAACCGGATGCTTATATCATGATTGATCAACTATACAATCGTTACTCAGAGAGAGCAAGATAAGAAAGGTTTGAGATCTCCAAGGCACTCTTTCAGTGTATTCTTGGAGGGGGTTCCCCGAATGGGCCACATATAGTCAAGCTCATTGGCTACATTGAGCGCCTATAGGTTCTAGGGTTTAAAATCACTGAATAACTGGGCACTGATCTCATTCTCACATCACTCCATTAGAGCTTATATAGAATTGTTTTTAATTTTAATATGAACAACATGGAGAAGTCTCTATCTTACCTTCTTATCATCATTCACCAAGTAAATAAAGATATGAAGTGTGACAAGCCTTCCATCCTTATGGTGAATAAGAGGAAAGGGAAGGAAAAGAGATTTAACCCCAAATCTTCTTCACATCCTTCCAAAAAAATAAGATCGAAGGGGATGTAAGGTAATATGAGGCAGTTTGTTTCACATGTGGCAAGAAGTGCCACTGGAAGAAAAATTGCACCTAGCCTAAGAAGTAAGGGGAAGCTTCAGGTGAATTTGTTATTGAACGAAATCTATCTATTTCTAAAAATTAGGTATCATATACAGCTTGTGGTGCTCACATATGTATCCAAATATAGGAACCAAGTAGATTTAGGAATATTGACCAAGGGGAGGTAGATCTATGAGTAGTCAACATAGCTAGAATTATTGTTGTAGCTGTCGGGGACTACCACCTCACATAGTCAACTAGGATAATCTTGGTGTTAAAGGGTTTTTATTATGTGTCGTCTATTACTAAAAACATTATTTCTTTATCCAAATTATACACAGATACATTTTTTCCATGTTTGGAAATGAATGTTGCTTCCTTTACAAATATAGAATTTGTTTTGGCAGGGCACATTTATACAACGGTATTTACGTGTTGGATTACACAAACCTATTAATGGTAATCCATAAAAAATATACATCACATGACTCACACCACACCCAAATTTGGAATCATTGGCTAGGTCATGTAAATGATAAATCCTAGAAAAAGTTACATCAAGATGGATATTTAGATTCTTTCGAACTAAAAACTCTTGGTGTATGTCATGGATGTTTACAAGAAAAAATGAACAAATCTCCATTAAGTGGGAAAGGTGAAATGGTTAAAGATCTTCTTGAATTGGTTCATACCGATGTGTGTGGACCATTTATTTTTGAAGCAAGAGGAGGGTACTCATACTTCATAACTTTTACTGATTATTTCAGTAGATATGGATATATCTACTTAATGAGGTATAAGTTGAATTCTTTTTGTAAGTTCAAAGAATACAAGAATGAAGTTGAGAACCAGATTGGTAAGAAGATTAAGAAACTCCTCTTAGACTAAAGTGTAGAATATATTAATCAATACTTCATTGATTACTTACAGGAGTTTGGGATCTTATCCCAACTCACACTTCCTTACATTCCCCAGTGGAATGGTGTGAGGTAAAGGAGGAACCACACCTTGTTGGACATAGTGAGATCAATGATGAGTCATGTGAGTCTTCCATTATCCTTTTGGTGATATATGTTATAAAAAATGGTGAAAATACTAAACCAAGAACCAAATAAATTGATAAATGATATTCCATACGAGTTCTGGAGTGGAAAGAAATCCATATTATAAAATTTACATGTTTGGGGAAGTGATGAATTCATTAAGGCCTCTTTAGGTAATAAACTAGTACCCTGAGGCATAAAGTGTACTTTTATAGGATACTCCATAGAAAAAAGGAGATATTACATATACAACCACTCAGAAAAAAAATTTATAGTGGCAAGACACACCATATTCCTTGAGAGGGATCACATCTCCAAAAGAGATAATGGTAGTGAGATAGACTTTGTTGAAGTCGAGGCTCAAGGTACACAAGATTTTCTATAGGAACAAATTCCACAAAGCCCTGTGGAAGAAAGATTTATTCCAGAGACACAAGAACTATGTAGGAGTAAAAGAGAGTTTAGAGAACTAGAACTGTATGGTTTTCTAGTTATTGTGGATGGTGACTCATGTTTAGTTGATAATAATGATCCTATAACCTATAATGAAGTGTTAAGTGGCATAGATTTTTCCAAGTGGAATCAAGCCATGAATTATGAAATAGACTCCATGTACCAAAACAAAGTCTGGATTTTGGTAGATCATCCAGTTGATGTAAATTCTGTTGGTTGAAAATGGTTATTCAAGAAGAAATTGGACAAGAAAGGAAAATTCAGTACCTATAAGGCATAACTGGTTGATAAAGTGTTCAAACAGCGTCAAGGTATTGACTATAAAGAAACCTTTTTATAGGTTTCAATGTTGAAATCCATCAGAATTCTATTTTCCAATGTTTCTTAACATGACTATGATATTTGGAAATAGATGTCAAAACTACCCTCCATAATGAGAACCTTCCGAAATATGTGTACATGACACAACCTGAAGGGTTTATGACTCCAAAGGATGAAAATAAGGTATAGAAGTTTTAGAAATCCATTTATGGATTAAAGAAATAATCAAGGTCATTGAAAATTCATATTGATGAATCTATAATAAAATTTGGTTTTATCAAGAAGAATGTGAGCCTTGCGTCTATAAATGGTTTAGCGGGAGTGAAATTGTTTTTTAATTGCACATGTTAGTGACATATTAATTATTAGAAACGAGATACTAGTATTAAAGTAAGTTAAGTCATGGTTTAAGAAATGCTTATCCATGAAGTACTTAGGTGAGGCATAACATATTCTTGGGTTCAAGATCTATCATGATAGATCCAAGAGACTTCTGGGCCTAAGTCAAAGTATATACATGATAAGATACTGAAGAGATTCAGTATAGAACAATCCAAGAGGGGACTGTTTCTAGTGTCACATAGCATTCATCTTTCCAAGAAAATGGTTCCTCAAACACATGAGAAAAGAAAGATAATTACAAGGAATCCATACACATCAACGATTGGGTTATTCATGTATGCCATGTTATGTACTAGTTTGTATGTCGCCTACGCATTGAGTGTGGTAGGCAGATATCAAGCTGACCCAGTTGACCGCCATTGGATAGAAATCAAGACTATCGTAAATTATCTGAGGCGTACTAAGAATATGATCTCAGTTTATGGAGGAGACGAGGAACTATTCATCAAAGGATATGCAGATTCTAGTTTCCAGACTGATCAAGATGACATAAAGTCAAAAATTAGATACATATTCACTTTGAATGGAGGTGTAGTGATATGGAAGAGCTTAAAGTATAGTGTGTTCATAGATTCTACAGTAGATTTCGAGTATATCACATCTTCTAAGGTAGCTAAATAAGTAGTTTGGATGTGAAGCTTCATCCATGAGTTGGATGTGATACCTAGCAGTAAAGATCCCATCACACTGTACTGTGATAATATTACAGCGGTGGCTCTCGAAAAAGAGACAAGGTCACATTAGTGAATGAAGAACATACATTGGAAGTATCATCTCTTGAGGGATTTTTCTCAGAGTTGTTAAGAAGTAGTGAGTAGTATTTCCATGAAAGACAATGTGACAGACCCCTTGAGTAAAGCCTTGGCTCAGTAAAAACATGATCATAATATGAGGTCTAATGGACTGAAAGTAACAGGCATTTGTCTCTAGTACCAATGAGAGTTTGTAAGAGTTGTTGTCCTATAACCAACTATTTGTACATTGATTACATTAATATTTAATATATTTAAATTTTAAACATCTTATTACATATTTTTCATTTTTCTGAATGACTATAGTGTAATAATGTCCTGTAGTATTTGTCGCATTGACAAGGTTATAGAAGTTCCCTGCTATGATGATAACCTTGAAGTGCTATGATAATATTCTTAAATATTGTTATGTGGTTGGATGACATACTATAATGGGTCGCATAGTATACAGACCGTCAGGTGTGAGTATTAAAAAGTAGATGAGAATTCCTCTCATGAAGTTCGTACTTGGTAATCTCTAAGACGGGAGATTATGATAACAGACCTACCAATAGGAATTCAGCATGTTTTTCTGTCATCGGATATTCCTATCTGCGAGCATGTTTAATGATCCTCAGACTTTAAGATTAACATTAATACATGTCATGAGTCATTCACTTTGATTTACTGAAAAAAACCATCATGCAGACAGTTGGTGGGAAGTAGGGTATATTGGGTGCATCCCGAGTGGCATGTTATTAATGGATAAGTCGAAGAAGGATTTTTCCTTTACATTTATAGAAGTTGATATCTCAGCCATTTTATTGAAATAGAACCATCGCACGAAATTCCATGGTCATGATGTAACGATGACTTTATTTCAGGTAGTAAAATAATGACGTATCAAACACAAAGGTTGATGACAATATCATGAATCCTTTTTGATGAGATATTGTGACAAAGGGATTATATTACAAAGTGAGAGTTCATATGTGGATGTCATTGTTGTGACTTTAAGTTCTTTCTCTTGGGTTCCTTAACCCATTACTAGAAAGTACTCTTGGACTTTTGGCAAGCCCTCTTAATGCCAATGAGAAATAATATTAGAGGGTCACACACTAAGTGTTTCTAGTGGTCTCAGTTAAATTCTATGTTAGTTTAATTAATGGAATAAATATTATTCTTAAGACAGTGGAATAATTTTATTCAAGTTAAATTGATTGAATAAATTAAAGAAGTATTTATTCACTAGATTGTGGGTAAAGTATATTTATTTATTTTGTTGAACATTTAACAAATATTTATTTACCAGTTTGTATTTAAAATATTTATTTAAGAGAATAAATTATTATTTTTATTTATTATGGTGTTCAATAAATGGAAGTGGAGTTTGACAAGACCAATTTTGGTCGAGTCGTAAAATAATTATTTGCAAGACGGTAAATAATTATTTAACTAGTTGACACAAATTAAAATAATAGTAACGCTGCTATTATTTTGTGATGCAGAATTTTATTTATAATTCCATTTTGCACAAGTTGGTGCACCATAAATAATGACTTGGTATTATTATTAAAATCATGGGTTTTCTATAAGGTTATGAATGTATTTAATTGTTGGTATGAAATTAAATATTTCAACCAAAGTCCCATGTTGATAAATAGACATGTACGTCTTTTGTGTCGTGTATGGAACTACACGCCCGGTGAATTAAGAATTGTTGAGCTAAATAATTACTCTCTCGAATTCTCATCTTACCCCTCTCATGAATAATATATTTTATTCAAGGCTGAATAATAAGTGATCAAGAATGATCTACAAAAGACACTCGCTTCACTGCGCTAGCACCCAGAGAATGAGTGGTGTCGATCAGAGGCTATCAGTGCATGTTTGGATCCCCATAAAAGGTATTCTAGTTTGGATCCTCACAAGTGCAAAAAAATAATCTGGTATGGTCATTCTAGACGATCAACGTCATCAATGAAAAAAATACTAAAAATCCAGGTATTATTTTCCTTATGAAATTAATTAAATTAAATATAAACATGATGTGCAAGATCCTCTATAAAGGTTTTGAGCCTCTTACTTCTTTATATATATCTTTGATTCTATTTTATAGAGACTAGATTTCACCATTTTATTGATCCTGGAATAATTATTAATCATGGTAAAGATTAATGTTGGGTGCCGACCCAACCGCACTTTCGTTGCGCCTGGAACCTCCATTAATGATGCCCAAAAAAGACTTGGAGGGAATTGTGGACCAATAATCTCATAGAGGGAATTTGAGTGAGGGAACCCATATTATATTTTCCCACCCCATACTGACAAGTTTCACCATAATACAAGGGGGTGGATACACTGTATTTTTTCCAATGAGGTATCAACATTTAGACTAAGTTAAAGAGTTGTATAAAATGAAGTATGTTGTGGTTTTTACAACACAAGACCTATCCACCAATGGATTGGGGATAGAAAAAAACTACCCAACTGTTGATAGAATAAAGATAAGTACCTATTAGGGGGTTTAACCCAAGATTTATTTTCTCTCTACTTTACCTTTTCTTTATTTTCACTATTATGTTTTTTAATTTTAATAAAAATGTGAATTATTTTTTTTCTTGTAGAAAATAAAGTGGGCAGCAGCTGTGTACATACTTTTACAAGATTTTCCACCATATCCTCTTTTTTTGATTCACCATTGTAATACTATTGAGACCAATATCCATATATTATGGCTGATTATTTATGATATATATTCATTAACAGAAGCTATAACCTGAAGCAACTTGGACGAACACCCTTAATTCTAAATCTGGACTTATTTTACTAAAGCTAAAATTTTCTTGGATATAATGTTAATTTTTTTATTTTTAGGAAATTGAAGTTGGTTAACCATATGAAGTTTTTTAAAGAATAAAAGGGGTGTATTTTAATCTATGTTAAGGAAAATAAAATTTTTCATTCTGCGATATTTCCAGTTTACAAATCTACTCATTTTTTTCCTTTAATTTCATTTTACTTCTATAGTTATTTTTCAGATTAACTGTTTAAAAGTTTTGAAATTTAAGAATTTTTTCATGGAAATTTTTTTGTTGAAATTTGTTGGTTGCTGCCATTAAATGAATTATTTTTTCATGTGTATTAGTGCTAAATAATCTGATGTTTTGCTATAAAGTTTTCGACACACATATTTGAATATGTTCTAGTATACATATTATATTCTTTGAGATGATTTTTTTGAAGTGGTAACCAGTAGTATACCATTGAACTTGTTGTATGTTGTTATTTTTTTATTGTCTGGAAAAAATTTATTGAGATTTATTGTAAACCTTTGAAAATATTTTTAATCTACTGAATTGATAATTTTTTTTGAAAATTTAAATTGAATTGACATGTTTTCTCTACCTTGGGTTCAACATTGAGGATAATATTTAGATTTATTATGGGGAATAGGGTATTTTAATGAGATAATATGTACCACAACGTGATCCCATTGAAACCCATAATTTGTTTTTGAATTTGATTTTTTTTTCAAGATTCAATGAAACATTTGCAGTAGTTTAAATTTTTTCCAAAGATTGAGTGTTGTATAGACAGTTTAAAGAGGTTAATTCTTTAATACCACTTGGATTTAGTCATGTAATTCATTTTTAATTTCCCTCTTAAAAAGAAGTTGAATTTGGTAAAAATCAATTGTGTGAATTTTTTACAATAATAATTTCCCTCAAATATTTTAATTTGGATTCAAACTTTTAAGATATTCATTCAAATGAATTATTAAATGAAAATCCTAATCCATTTTGAACTTTCTATTTTATTCTTAAAGCTATCCGATGAATTATTTATACTCCTTTAAATTTATTAAATTTAATCATCCAAAAAGAGAGTCTAAATTATTTGATTAATAATTTATGTGATTCGGTTCTCCTGTAGGTAAAGAGAAGTTTGGACTTTTAGTTGAATGAAAATTGACGTGGGTTTAATCTAAATTAAAATTTTTATGGACAATTATTTTTCATAAAACAAATATTATATTTTCACTAGAAAATACTTAATTTCTTAAGGGTTAAATATTATCATTTATTGATGAAATCTATGGGAAGAAATCATTTTTAAATTATTTCTATGGACATAAAATATTTAAAATTTGATATTTATTTCATTCCATTGAGTTTGAATCATTAACTGCTTTAGGAAAAGAAAATCCTTAGTGTGGGGGAATTGATGTGGGTGTATTTTGATACATTTTTTTAGATAAAATATTTAAATTTATTGTGTTTTATTTTTTTAATTTTTTTAATTGATTAATTACTAATTTTTGTTAATTCAATATTAAAATAATAAAGTATTTAATTATATGTTTAATATGTGTTTTTTGGTTTAATTGTATTTTTTTAAATTTTAGTTTATTATTTAATTTTTGTGTTTTATTTTAAAATAGTTTTTTTAATGTCATTTTTTAATTTAATTTTTTGATAATTAATTTTAATATTTTCCTATTTATTATTAATTAATTATTTAATTAAAGTTTAATATTTACTTTCTTTTAATCAAATAATTTAATAATCTAGATATGTAATTCTAATTTAACTCTCTTATTGAATTTTATAAAATCATTATTTAGTTAAATAATTAATCTGTTATTTATTTTTAGAAATCTGATTTTAATTTAACAAAATAATTAGTTTAGATTTTATTTTATTTCAATACTTATCTACATTTTTACATAATTAACAAAATAAATTAAAATTTAATTTAATTTTGAATTAATAATTTTTTTTCAAATTTTAAAATTTAACTTACGATTTAAATTTATTAATTAATTATCTTGTTTATTTTTATTTCATTCTAATTTTGTTTTATTATGAAGGATATAATTTTATTTTGACGAGTAGTGCTCGCATGTAAGATAGTTTTAAGGAAGGTTACACGTTAGGGAATTTTCAATAATTAAATCCTCTTTTGGTAGTGCTCTTTTGGGAAGAAAAGAGATGATATGGGATGATTGAAATGGATTTCTCCCATTTGGTGATGTCAAAAGGACTGAGAGAAAAGAGAGGCATGGAAATGGGGACAAATAGATTTCTCATTTATCAATGGTTCTGTCAGTTTTGGATTCTTCCCAAAATCGAGACGATTCCGACAAAAATCATTGGACCTTTGAGTATTTTTTAAACTTCCAAAATTATCCTCAGTGTCTATAATGAATAATTTATAAATAAATGAATACAAATTACATGCATGAATAATTCCAAATAGTCTACGCATGAGTAATTTATAAATAAATTAATAAATTTTGTTCAATGTAATTTATAAATAATGATTTTTCTAAGTTCAACATAATTTATAAGTAGTAATAATAATCAAATATAATTTTTTGATAATGTGTATATAAATAATAATGATTATAACTAATTATGTGTATATAAATAACTATAAATAATTTATAAATAATTTTTATTATAGATAATTTTAATTATGTATAATTATGATTATTCTAAATTAATATTTTATATAAATATTTTATAAATAATTTTGAATTAATATATATTTTGAATTAATAACTTTGAATTAATAAATATTTTTTAATTAGTAATTATTTTCAATTAACAATTTCAAATTAATAATAATTTTTAATTTCTAATTTTGAATTTATAATTTTGATTACCTTGAATTAATAATTTTGAATAATAAATTTTATAAATAATTTTGATTATATTTAAATAATTTTTTTTTGAATTTTAAATTTTTTTTTATTAAAATATGTTTTTAGTTTAGTGTTTACTTAATTTTGGTGATATGAAAGGTAGTGATTTATTAAAATAAAAATTATTCTTTTTTGATTTTTTATAAAGAAGGTAATAAAAATACCTTTTTTAAATGGTTATTTGTGTCATTTAACATAAATTGTTGACATGGTGGGAGATTTGGTGCCTATGGGGATTTAATCTATGGTTGTTTTGTATCTTGGGAAATTATACCCTTTAATCCTGTGTGTATGTGTTATTTTTTAACAAAGGTTGTTTGTGTCATTTGCATCAAAAAAAATTCTTTTATTTTCTTTTAAAAATTATCATCAAACATGATGGAGAGAAATCCAAATATTTTCTTTTCTTTTACTAAGTTATTGATCTAAATACAAGGATAGAAATCACAATCATTTCTTTCCCTTTTTTTATAAACTATTAAATCATTTCATTTGTTTTACTAAAATCTCACACAACACATGGTAAGTGTGTAAGAATACATGAAATAGCAGTTGAGTTTCACGTAAGATATATTTAATAGGAGTCAGGAGCTTGATCGAGTGGTAAAGACTCCCCGTAATCTTGTTTCAGACCAAGATTCAAATCCAGGTTTGAGAAAATTTCTGCGGACCCACTCGATCTTGGAGAAGAAGAAACTGTAAAAAAATCTCTTAAACCCTTAGAACCTGAGGTTGATGCTGGATTCCTCCCCACCATTAAATAAAACACCGACTACGAACAAATCCACCATCATGGACCCAGCCACCATCAGATCTAGGTTTTTCTTGAGTTTGTGACCTTGTCACTTTCAATGTGGATCTATACTTGAGTTATGAGTTGGTTTCGATTTAGGGATTTTAGTTTCCCAATCGAACTATTTGTTGATTCCAACCTTCTAGTCATCTTGGTCTAAATATTTTTCGCCGCTGATGACCTGAATCACCAACGAGATTGATTTGAATCAAGGCCATATGTGAAGATGATAAGCTAGGCTGGAACCACCTTGTGAATGAGATGACTGAGATTTCCATTTTTAAAATTTTTAAAGGTCGGGTCATCATCACCATTGATTTTTCCTCGGTGAATCTTTCCATAATGAAAAAACCAAATCTTCTGATTTCTAAGGCAAAAAATGATTATTTGTGTCGAACCTAATCTCTTGTCATTCCAAGTTGAAGATCTCGATTGAGGAAACTGTTAATGAAGGTGTTATCCAAGTTTGAATTCCTCCATTTATATATGAGTGGGTAAAAGATAGTGATTAAGTTGGCCCATATCTGATGTTGAGACATCATCAAATGTGGAAGATGAACCTCACTAAAACTCAGATTTATGACTAGAGATTGAGTGAAGACACAAATTGGTGTGCTATTATTGAATTTCTGATATGATAAGGATATTTTTTTTTGAATTTTTCTGACCATGTCTGAGTTTTATGGAGGAGTTGGCTAAGACTCTAATGTTCTAAATAGGAACGGGTGTTGTCATGGATGGTTTATTATTTTAATCTGATCAAAGTCAAATTTGTATTGATTAAATTTTTAATTAAATGTTTTTAATGGAGGTGGTATCTTGAGGATTTTATTACCACTTGGTAAAGAGATGAATGAAAACTCACACTAATTTATTATTTATTTTTCTATAAGTAACTGAAGACGTAAATGCAGTTTAGATATATGAATTGGTGATGAAGTTTGACATGCATTTTTGATAAAAACGTTTCAGAAGATGAATGGTGTTTTTACTTTCTCAGTGCAAGGATGAAAGTGAACAAAAAGTTTCTAGATATAAAAATAATAATAATAATGATAAAAAATGATTGTTCACGAGACTATTAAATACAACCAAGACAGTGTTAAGTTAGAGAGAGAGTGTGTGTGTAATTTTAATCGATACCAAGCCATAGATGAGGATTCAAAAAAGACACATTCAGTAAGAATAGCTAATCTGACTTGGAAGACTGAGAGGGTATGATTTTTTCATTGGTACCATGCTTGTGTATCCATACACAGGACAACTAGTGGACTATTCATGTGAAGGTGGAGTGTTGATCATGATGAAAATATTAGGGAGGTACAGTTTCAAGTAGTCATTATCTGTGATTAATTCCTTTAATACCTTTAGGTCTTGTAATGTCACAAAGCCTATGCGTCATTTATAGGTTCCCCTTCAACCCTTAAAAGGGAGGATTATCAAAAATTAATAAAAAATGAAGTCTTTCAGGCCATTCAAGAAAGTAACATGAATAGTAAATGAAGGCCATAAATCTTATTTCTCTCATTGGTTGGTAATCTAATTAAGCTTGATTTTTTTCACCATTTTTCAGTGAAGATAATATAGAAAATCAAATCAAATCCAAGATAAGAAAAAGATTGAGTTCCAGAGAGAGCATACAACAGACTACATTTCATGACACTAGAGCAGAGAAATGGAGAGCATAACCGGGAGATCTTATGGCGAGATCGAAGAAGATATTCTATTTATTATGTAGATGAAGATCGAAGACCGATCATGTTTCACAAACATGATCAATTAATTTTTCTTATAGTCTTACCTTATAGTTTTTTCTAGTGATTTCATTATGATATTTTGTATTTTATATAAAACTTTAATTTTATCTTGATTTACATGTTTTTGATATTTGATTGATGTATGATAATTTTTTCCATCATTTTTTCCATTTTCTCTTCAATATTTGACTAATAAATTATTTAACATGTATTTTTCATCGGGTGTGGAGTGTTAGGTCAATCCAATTAGGAGTTTATTTTTTTTATTTTCATTGTTGAAGCTTCCTCATTCTTGATCAAGAATTGTGAGCACAACAGTTCAACTCTATCAATGTGTTTGGAGATTGTTGAATACTTTGATCAAATATTAATGAAAGGAGGTCGATGACTGAGATCTCAGTCACTGGCTTCAACTTCTCAAATTTTTGTAGAAACACTGTTTATATATTTTTTATTGTGTATTGAGATAATTTATAGAGATAAATCATTTCAAGGAAGTGATGAATGGATAATATGGTAGAGTCACTTGGGAATTCCAATGAACCTTTCTTGACTTATCTCTAGTTTTCAGTCACTTCTTCTTGTTTTCTACTGTTTTCATGTTTTCTAAAACCCTGGGAATTTATTTTAGATTTATTTCCACTTTATAAATCCCGATTAGAAATAGTATAGTTAGTTAATAATTATTATTATTAAAAATTGTGAAAAATAATCTCATTAAATGTAGTCTCGTTGGGAGACAACCCTGGTTGCTACTATATTGTAGTGGTTAGGAGATAAAAATATTGAGGATGGGAAAAAACGAAAAAAAAACATATTTTTCATTGACCATGAATGAAATTAAGATTCTAGAGATTCTCACTATTAAGTAAAGAGTGTGTCTATGTAGGAGTTGGGGATCATGTTTTTCATTGTTGAAGCTTCCTAATTCTTGATCAAGAATTGTGATCACAATAGTTCAACTCTATCAATGTGTTTGGAAATTGTTGAATACTTTGATCAAATATTGATGAAAGGAGGTCGATGACTGAGATCTCAGTCACTAGCTTCAACTTCTCAAATTTTGTTAGAAACATAGTTTATATATTTTTTATTGTGTATTGAGATAATTTATAGATATAAATCATTTCAAGGAAATTATGAATGGATAATATGGTAGAGTCACTTGGGAATTCCATGAACCTTTCTTCACTTATCTCTAGTTTTTAGTCACTTCTTCTTTTTTTCTATTGTTTTCATGTTTTCTAAAACCCTAGGAATTTATTTTAGATTTATTTCCACTTTATAAATCCCGATTAGAAATAGTATATTTAGTTAATAATTATTATTATTAAAAATTGTGAAAAATAATCTCCTTAAATGTAGTCTCGTTGGGAGACAACCCTGGTTGCTACTATATTGTAGTAGTTAGGAGATAAAAATATTGAGGAAGGAAAAAAACATATTTTACATTGACCATGAAAGAAATTAAGATTCTATAGATTCTCTCTATTAAGTAAAGAGTGTGTCTATGTAGGAGTTGGGGATCCTTCTGCATTTTTTCTCAGATCCTATTTTAGATGAATAATGTCCGAGAAGTATTAAGGAGGCACTATGTCCCTCGATCCAGTATGTAGTTACTTATTTACATTTCCAATGTATTCATAGGTTCAAAAGAAGATGGATGTGATCATTTAGATTAACTCATGATGAGTTTGACCATAAGAGGGGATCAGTTATGTTGGTCATAGTAAGACACTAAAGAGGGGGTGAATTGAGTTCCTATAAAAATCTCTATTTAAAATGATTTTTTAAAAATTCCCCCATTTTCAAAATAGATACAGTCTAGTTAACCAAAGTAGCAGATTTATAAAAATTTATTTGGTTCCAAATATTTCTCAAATGTGGATTAATTATCAGTTAAAACAATATATGTTATTATTATAACTTTTTCAATTAGTCTACTAAAACAAATTATAATATAAACACTATATAATATTAACTATCAATGGAAAATTATGTTTTTTAAAATAATTACAAAGAGAGATAAAACCAAACATGAAAACACACAACAGAAGTAAACAAGAGGTTTAGTCTCAAACAGAGGCATAATCCTCTCCACTTGGTGATCACATGACACTAAGCAATTTATATTAAATATACTTTATCCATGCCCTAGATCGGGGTAAAAATAGTATACAAACTATCCCAGTCACTAGATCTATTCCACAATATAATTGGGAGTACAAAATAAATAAAAAACATGCCACATAGGGATCACTTCCACTATTATTTGTGGGAATGTGATGTATGAAAAGATTGGTTGGTGAATATATCTATATATATTCTATTTTATCACAGGAGTCGGTGTGTTTATAAAACTGAGATACACACACTGCTCAACATATAAATAATATGAGCAGGTAGAGTAATGTAATGAGAATAGTGTTTAGAATGCTCTGTGTGACGTTCTATGCAGCTTCTGGACTCTTTCAGAATGATAAAATTGAAGTTCGAGTCATCTTCCAGTAACATACAACCAAACAGAGATTCATTGTTTTCACATGTCTTCTATTCTTAGTGATCCTACAAGTGTTCTTTTCTTCTAAGTTATTGTTTTAGAGATTTTTTGTCTTTTGGTTCTTAGTAGTATCTTCATGTATGCATAGTAGGGAGATCTTGTGTTTTTCTCTAAGGTGCATGAACATCTCTGTATATCTCTTACAGTTTTCCTCTCTCTTGTTCTGTCTCTTATTAATCGAGATATTCCATTTATACAGATAAGAATCATGTTCTATGGTACCTCATACCTCATACTATTCTTTGACATCATTAAATGTTGTCTACAAAAGACAAATAGGATCATTAATATAATAAGAAGTACTGAATTTCATAAATATGAATGTTATAGGTAAGTTCAAATTTAAGATACAAATCATTAGTCTCTCAGTCTGTTGGTAGATCATTCTATCGGTAGTTCATTCTATCGGTAACTCATTCTATCTGTAGATAATTTTATTTGTAGATTGTTTCATAGGTAGATCATTTCTCTCAATAGATCAGACTGTCGGTGGATCCCTCTGTCGATAGGTCAAACTTTCATTGGTAAATGGAGTTTTCAATAGATGATTCATTAGTATCTCGGCTATCGGTAGTTTATGTTTCGGTAGCTCGGTTATTGTTAGGTGATACGTTAGTATCTCATACATACAGTCACTCTGTTAGTAGGTCGAGCATCAGTAGGTTACTATATCGATAACTCAATCTTTCGGTGACTCATACTTAGCGAAAATTATGAGTCACTCTATCGGTAGCTTAGAAAAATGTTGGTGACTTGTCTATTGGTAGGATAAGTATCAGTAGCTCATACTTATTGGTGACTTGGACTTTTTGGTGACTTATACTTAACCAAAATATGTAATTTTGTCTTATGATGTAAACACTAACACCATAGGTTAAAATTATATTTGAACATGATTAAACAAAATGTACCTTAATAAATAATAATTAGAATAGTCAAGCATGATTTTAGAGCATTAAAACTAGATGAGGCCAACACATTAGGATTCCTCAAGGAGAAAAGTTTTCAGTGATAGGTCTTAGGCACTAGGACCTTCAAGGTTATGACCAGTAGGGAGTCAACCTCAACAGCTTCCATTCCATCCTTCTGGTACTAGTGAGTTCTATTTTTTGTTGAGGAATTTAGGATATTGTGATTTATCTATGAGGATCATAGACATAATCATAATCAGTTCCCCATAGTTCATTGATCCCTATATGGTGGAGGTGGATAGATTCATCATCAGCCTCAACAATCACTACTAGTGAAACAGTTTCAAAAATAGGGGAAAAGGCCTATACATCACCAATAGTAGAGGGTGTTAGGTCGGACAGGGTAATGGCAGATGGTCTAGAGGGGGGGTGAATAGATCAGATTAAAAAATTTAATCAAATAAATTAATTATCAAAGTTAATGATTAAATTTAATTAGTAGCGGAAAAATTAAATAACGCAAGGATGTTTTTTATAGTAGTTTGGTCCAAAGTGGGCCTACTCTACTCTTATACCTCTCTACTCGGCGAGAGATACATGTGCACTAAAAATGATTTTTAAAGGGGAATCATAACCCAATTACAAAATTATTTTCTAGTGGAGGGATAACCACGACACTAAATTTTTTGTGGGGAGTCACAACCCTTACAACCTGACTTTAGATACTAGGAATCACAACCCAAATAGTCTTGAATTTAGTTATAGGGATTCACAACCCTAAGATCCTGAATTTAGAATCCAGGAGTCACAACCTGAGAAAAAGAATAACAAATAATGCTTTTGTGTGCAAAAGCATAAACAGAAAAAAATAGAGTGTGTGTGAGAGATGAGAAGTAGTGTTATAGACTTAGAACCAGATGAAAGAGAATATGAAAATTAAAGAACAGGTACTAGTTCTTGAGTTTTAGTTCAGTACGTCTCATCAATGAAATTGTAGTTGAAGAAGAATTAATTCAGTGCTTGAGAGACCGAGCAGGTGGTGAAGCAGAGTGTAACAGGACGTTGCAAATGCACAGCAGATTCAAAGTTCACAACCCCTTCTCTTTGTATTGTGTTGCTATTTTTCCTGCAAGAGAGAACTATATATATAGAGAATAAAAATATCTAGCAGGTGCAGAAACTCCGCTTCCTTAGGATATTCAAAATTAATTAAGTTAAGAGATCCCATAAATATCTCCCTGAAAATAGAAGAAATGTTCTTCTTTATTCTCGTAGAATAAAATATCGAATAGAGGAATTAAAAATACTTTGAATAAGTCTTCCAATAAAATCTCTAGAATAATAAAAGAATTGAATGATTCAAAACAGAAATTTAAATCAATTTAAAATGATTTAAACAAAGTCAAAACAGTTCCTGAAAACTAGCAGTATATTCTGGAATTAAATTCAAGCATTTTGATTTAAACAATCTTGAAACGTCCAAATTTATTTGTAAAATATGTTGAAGAACGTTATTAAATATTCTCTCTAAATATAGCACCAAAAAAATTAAAAACTCTTTCATTACGATCCTTATATTTAATGAGGATTTTAGAAAAAAAAATCGTTACAAAATAATCCATATACTTAAAGAAAACCAATTTTTAAAAATTTGCACTGAATGAACAGTAACTTCGGGATGAACAGTAACTTCGAAGTGAACAGTAACTTCAGAGTGAATAGTAACTTCCAAGGAATAGTAACTTTAGAGTGAATAGTAACTTTCGAGCGAACAATAATGTAATGTAGGGTATGAATAGTAAAGTAACGTAGGGTATGAACAGTAATGTAGGGTATGAACAGTAAACCATAAATTTGATAAAAATGAACCATACTTTTGATAACAAATGAACTTTAATTTTGATAAAAAAATGAACCTTACTTTTGATAACAAATTAACCTTGCTTTTGATAACAAATGAACCTTACTTTTGAGACAAAAAATGAACCTTACTTTTGAGACAAGAAATGAACCTTACTTTTGAGATAAAAATGAACCTTACTTTTGAGATAAAAATGAACCTTACATTTGAGATAAAAATGAACCTTACTTTTGAGATAAAAAAGAACCTTAATTTTGAGATAAAAATGAACCTTACTTTTGAGAAAAAAAATGAACCTTACTTTTGAGATAAAAATGAACCTTACTTTTGAAAGAAATCTGGACAGAATGTTGTGACAAACGTCAACGAATTTTTAAGGGATTTTAAAAGCCTATTAAGACTTCCGTCAAAACTAATAATTTTTATAAAAACTCATTATCTTTCCAACAAAAAAAGAATCAAATAAAACTGATGTGTACGGGTCCCGAAATCATTAACAAACAGAAGCAAAACAATTCTTGAAAAACTGCTACTTCAAAAAAGCATATCATAACTTCAAGTAATTAAAAGTCTATTCAAACGATATTTTTAGACTTTGATGTAAACTAATGAAATCAAGATAAACATTTTATCTTTACATAGAATCACGTTTTATTCAAATCGGGCAACTTTAGAAGTTGCAGTAAAATAAATACATAAATGTTTTAAAACAGAGAAATGTAGAGTTTCTAAAAACATAGTAGCAACTTCATTAAATTTTTTAAGAAATAGATAAGAATTTTAAAACATCCTAATTAACTAATAAAATATAGATAAATATATTATATTTCCAACATGATAAAAATCACAAAAATACAAATACCAAAAATTAAGATATCATCAAAATACATAATAAAAGTAATCAAAAAAATCATATGAAATCAAATTAATGAAAATATGCACATGAACAAACAATATCCCCCTTTTTGTTTGATTACAAAACCAAAACATTTAAACCATAAATGAATTTTTAAAATGATTAAAACCAAATTATTTCTCACCAAAGCTACTCTCCAAAAATTCTCCCCCTTTTTGTAATTAAAAAAAAAGTGAAAACATTCTCCCCCTAAACAAATGCAGTAAATAAAATTTAAAATTCCAACATACCAAGAGAAAATTTAATTTTCTCAAACTGATCAGAGTCTAAAGGATTTGTATAAATATCTAAAAGCTGATTTTCAGAAGGGATAAATTCTAAAACAATATCACCCTTATTCACATGATCTCGAATGAAATGAAATCTAAGATCAATATGTTTTGTTCTATAATGATGTAAGGGGTTTTTAGAAATAGAAATTGCAGATGTATTATCAACATAAATAGGTAGTTTATCAAGATAAACACAAAAATCACATAAAGTTTGCTTAATCCATAAACTTTGAGCATAACTACTAGTAGTAGAGATATACTCAGCTTCTACAGTAGATAAAGCAAAAGATAATTGTTTCTTAGATGGCCAGGAAATTAAACATTTTCCCAAAAAATGACACATACCTGATGTAATTTTTCGGTCAATTCTACAGCCTCCAAAATTAGAATTAGAATAAGATGTTAAATCAAAAAAGTTTTATTTTGGATAAAACAAACCAAAATCAATAGTTCCTTTAACATATCTAATTATTCTTTTAACAGCTTTAATATGACTTTCTTTAGGATCAACTTGAAATCTAGCACATAAACAAACACTAAAAATGATATCAGGTCTAGATGCTATTAAATATAGAAAGCTACCTATTATACCTATATAAACTGTTAAATCAACTGATTTACTAGATGCATCAGAATCTAATTTATAATTAGTACCCATAGGGGTTTTCATGGATTTAGATGAATCAAGGCCAAATAGTTTAACTAAATCATTAGCATACTTAGATTGATTAAGAAAAATTCCATCTTTCCTTTCAGAAATTTGAAGTCCAAGAAAGAATTTTAATTCTTCCATTAAACTCATGTCAAATTCTGAAGACATCAATAAAGAAAAATCATTACAAAGTTTGTCACTAGATGATCCAAAAACTATATCATCAACATAAATTTGAACAATTAAAATATCATCAGAAGATCTTTTAATAAAAAGAGTGGGATCAACATTTCCTTTCTTGAATCCATTTTTTAATAAAAATAATGAAAGTCTCTCATACCAAGCACAAGGTTTTTTATTGAGACCGTATAAAGCTTTAGATAATTTAAAAACATGGTTGGGAAATTTTTCATTTTCAAAATCAGGGGGTTGAGAAACATAAACTTCTTCAGTAATAAAACCATTTAAGAAAGCACTTTTTACATCCATTTGATATAATTTAAAACCTTGAAAACACGCAAAGGCCAAAAAAATTATAATTGACTCTAACCTGGCAACAGGTGCAAATGAATCTTCAAAATCTATACCTTGTTCTTGAGAGTATCCTTGAGAAACAAGTCTGGAATTATTTTTGACAATCTATCCAGATTCATCCAGTTTGTTTCTAAAGATCCACTTAGTTCCAATTACCTGCTTATTTTCAGGAAATTCTTTTAAATTCCAAACATTATTTCTAAAAAACTGATTTTATTCATCTTTCATAGGAACAATCCAGTTTTCATCTTTTAAAGAATCATTAATATTAACAGGAAAAAAATTAGAAATAAAAGCAGAATGGGCACAATAATTAAAAATAGAATTTCTAGTTTTGACACCAGAATCAACATTGGCAATTACATTTTCAACAGGATGATCTTTGGGAATCGTCCATGATCTTGGGTCTGGTTGAGAAGAATTATTCTCCCCCTCAATTAATTCACTCTTATCTTGAGGAATATCTTCAATAAAATTGAAATCTCTAAACTCATCCTCAATAACATTAGAATCAGAATTTATTTTAACATTATTTTCATCAAACATAACATGAACAGACTCTTCAATAACCATCATTCTTTTATTATAAACTCTATAATATTTAAAATTATTAGAATAACCAAGAAAAATACCTTCATCACTTTTAGCATTAAATTTATCTAAATTATCCTTTGAATTTAAAATAAAAAATTTGTATCCAAAAACTCTAAAATAACTGACTTTAGGATTTTTATTTTTGAATAATTCATAAAGAGTTTTCTTTAGAAAAGGTCTAATAAGAATTCTATTTGAAATATAACATGTAGCAAAAATAGCCTCAGCCCAAAAATATCTAGGCAGATTATATTCACTTAACATAGTTCGAGCCATTTCAATAAGAGTTCTATTTTTCCGTTCTACAACACCATTTTGTTGCGGTGTTCTAGGAGCAGATAAATTATAAAAATATCCATTATTTTCACAGAATTTTTCAAAATCTAAATTATGAAATTCACCTCCCTTATCACTAAGAATAGAAATAATCATACAACCTTTTTGATTTTGAACTAATTTAGAGAAAGTAGTGAATTTAGATAAAGTATCATTTTTTATGAGCTAGAAGATATACCCAAGTAAATATACTATAATCATCAATAATAACTAAAGTGTATTTCTTTCCACCAAGGCTAGAAATTTGAGTTGGACCAAATAAATCAAGATGTACTAACTATAAAGGCTTAACAGTACTTATCTGATTGATAGGTCTAAAGGAAATTTTATGTTGCTTCCCTTTCATGTAGGCGTCACAAACATGAAGTTGTTCTTTCTTCAAAGAAGGAAGCTGTAAAACATTCTCATGCTTTGAGAGCTTATGTAACATTCTGAAATTAACATGACCTAAATGTCGGTGCCAAAGGATGTAGTCATTCTATACAGCATTCAAACACTTTACATGTTGAATAGTTATTTCAGAAAAATCAATAGTATAAATATTATCTTTTCAATTAGCATAAAATAATAAAGAATCATCTTTAAAAACTAAAAATTTATTATTTTAAAATTTAACTTCCATTCCATCATCACATAATTTTGATATACTAATTAAATTATGTTTTAAACCTTCAACATATAAAACTTTTGAAATAAATTTAGAATTTCAAATACCAACTTTACCAAAACCTTTTACTTTGCCGTTGGAATTTTCTCCAAAAGTAACGTACCTCCATCACATGTGTTTTATGATGTGAACTCTTATGGGTCTCCTGTCATATACCTAGAGCATCCACTGTCTATATACCATATGTCGTTTTTGAGACATCCAAGGCATTTTTCCTACAAAAATCAATTAATTGACAATTTTGGTACCCAAGCTACTTTGGATCTAATAGGATTTGTAATACAATTTTTAGGTACCCATACAGAATTTAAACATGTATTGTAAGGTACTCTCGATAACAAGGATTTGGAAATATTAGTTTTTGTAAATCCCAAAGATTTTTTAAATCTAAGTGAACAGTCATTGGCATAGTGACCATTCATGCCACATTTAAAACAAGTAACAGTTGAAGTACAACCATTTTTACTTTTAATAAAAAAAGTTTTATACATTTGAGGTAATCTTTTATCATAACCAAAACCATATTTATTTTTATCAGTTTTAGTCAAAGACATCATCTCATGATATTTTTCATGACCTTGAATAAAAGAAGATAATTTTTTTAAGACATTCAACCTCCTTTTTCAATTTCTCATTCAAATCTTGAGCAGTTTTCAAATTATAATAAACTTTTGAATGAGAATAATAAGTGATGTTTATTAACCTTTTTATTTTATTGCAAAATTACTTAATTTTCAGAAATAAGTTTTTCATTATCTTTTTTAAGTTTATTATATAAATCTGCAGCTTTGAAAATATCTTTTCTTAATATTTAAATTTCTTTATTTAATTCAAAAACATTGGGGTTTTCAGATTCATATTTAGAATCAAAACATTCAGAATAATAACTAGAATTACAAACCTTATCCAGTTATTCCATGAAACACAAGTTAGCAGATTCTTTTTCATTTCAAGATTGTTCACTAGAATCAGATTCTTCTGTACAACTCTAGCTGGTTTCCAATGCCTTTATGTCCTTATTTTTGTATTTGTCTTTATTCTTTAGTTTAGGGCAATCGGTTTTGATATAACCTTTATTCCTACACTCATAACAAGTTACATCTGAAGCATTATAATTTGTATCACCTTTCTTATCTCCCTTATATTTTTCATTTTTAGGATTTCTACAAAACTGGTTTTTGAAACCTTTCTTTTTCATTCTTTTGTAGACTCCAGTTACAATTTGAGCCATGTCTTCCTTTTCAATATCCTCGAGATCAGAATCAGAAGAATTATTAGACATAACATTTATAGACTTAAAAGCTACACCTTTTCTTTTTTTTGACTCCTCGTCAGCTATGTTCTTCAATTCCAGGTCATATTGGAGTAGTGATCCAATCAGTTCATCAAGTGTGTACTCTTTGAAGTTCTTGATTTCATCAATGGAAAGCTTATTCTCATGTCATTTCTTTGGTAATGCTCGTAGGACTCTTTCAATAAGTATAGGATTTTCCAGAGATTCTCCAACTGAATTCATTCCATTCACAATGCTTGTGAATCGATGGAACATTTGATTTATAGTTTCATCTTCACCCATCTTGAAGTCTTGATACTCAGCACGAAGCATTCCAAGTTTGGTTTGGATCAATTTTTCAGATCCACGGTGAGTAACTTGCAAAATATTCAAAATATCATGAGTTGTCTTGCATGCGGAAACATGAGTAAAAACACTTCTGTTAATAGCACAATATAAAATATTAATGAATTTTTAATTTAAGACATATCTAGTAGCATAAATTCCTGTAAGAGTATCTGGATCAACTTCAGAAAGTGTGTATTGTTTTGACATGATAGACCAGTACTCAATGCTCAACTGTCTGAGGTATGCCTCCATTCGGGATCTCGAGTATCCATAATCATTTCCATCAAAATTTGGTGGCTTTTGAGGAATCCAGGCATCATTCGGGTTCAATCCTGCCATCATATAAGATATTTATCCTTAGACTGTGAGGTCTAGGAATAGGTTAGCACAATAAAATATAAAAGAAGATAAAATAAATGATTGGATGAATTCCTGAAGGAACAACCAAGTATAATGAAATATAAAGATAGAGCAAAAATATTCTTAAGAAGGTTACCCTCTGATTAAAAGTCAACCTTAGGATGTACCTCATGTTTATGGACATTTTCTTGAGCATGTCCATGGTATTTTCTATCATTATAAAGGTATAGGGGTTGGTCATGGTTAGTTTCATGCAATGGAGGTGGAAATACTAGAGGGTCCATAAATCATTAGAGGTACGATCCATTTTTTATCAACCCTTGTTTATGGTTTGTCTGATTCATGAGCTCCACACTATTTTATTGAACCTACTCTAATATATACTCTGGAACTATATATAGAGAGTATTCATGTTCCCCTGGTGTTGAATATTCTAGTTAAAGTCCATACTATCTTGTTTGATGTGTTTTAGGGGTGTCACTGATGATGGGGCCACATCATTCATGTGGGGATTTGTTCTTGATACAGATGTAGTTGTATTATTTCATTATTAGCACCGACTTGTTGTATTTTATGTGTGTTTTTATCTAATTCTTCCAAAGTAGAGTCATGTTCTCATATATAGATGTCTAGTATGTGGTTTTCATTGGCAAGAAGAGTTTTTAGTTGGTAAGTAAACGTTTGTATCACCTTATTTATTTGATTGTTGGGTTTTATGTAGAATCAGTGGGTTCTAGGGTTTAGGAGGCTCCCATATTTTTCAAGAAGTTTCTCTATGTTTTTTACATAGAGGTTGTGATGCTACTCCCTTGATGTGATGTTGATTTTGGGATATACTTTCTTCTCAATGCTTCTCTAATCTTGATGGATCCCTATTAGATAACAGCTTATGAGTTGCGAGAGTTGAATATTTGGATATATTATTTAATGAATAAGGTTTTTATCTATCCTAGTGTTTCATCACAGGGTTATCCATTTTTTCCCCAAGAATTTGAATGATAGTCTGAGGATACATATAGACTAACAAAGTTTGAATAATGTGATTATAAAGACTCATTTCCATCTCCTAAGCATAGATGATATTTTCAATTAGGTTAGGGGATCTAGTTGGTTTTCTATGATTGATCTATTTTTTGGATATCACTAGTTGATCATGAAGGAGGATGATGTTTTGAAGACTGACCTCAAATTTAAGTTTGGGCACTTCAAGTTCATGGTTATACCATTCAGTGTCATGAAAATTCTAGTTGTGTTCATAGGGATCACGAACTCCATGTTTCATGAATTTATGGACTAGTTTATAGTCATGCTCATTGATGATATATTAATCTACTTGATGCTAGAGGAAGAGCATACCGACCATATTAGAGATGTCTTGCAGGTTCATCGATTCCACCAGCTCAATAAAAAATTTTCCAAGTGTGATTTTTGGATTCTATATGGGCACTTACTCGGGAATGTGGTGTCTCAGCAAGGTGTATTGGTAGAACTTTCAATGGTTGAGGCAGTTATTTATTTGGAAGCGCTCAAGAATGCGGCTTAGGTTCATATACTACTTGGTATCTCAAGATATTACCATTGGTTTTTATCCAAATTATCATGGATATTGGCTTCAATGATATATTTGACCAAGAGTAAGAAGGATTTTCTTAGGTCTAATCAGTTTCAGGTAATGTTTGACTACCTAGAATGGATGAGGATTGGTGCTTCAGTGCTCGAGTTTCAAGAGGAAGGGGTGATGTTCTAAGTGTTTTGTAATTCATTCCATATGGGATTAGGATGCATTATGATGTAGAAAAAAACAATTATCTCACATGGATATAGGCAGTTACATCCCCATTAGCATAATTATACCACAAATTATATTGAGCTAGCGATAGTTGCGTTTGTGATGAATTTGTTGCTATATTACTTCATTGGGGAGCGCTTTGTGGTATTCATCAATCATAATATTTTGAGGTATATATTTTATAAATTTGATCTAAATCTATGAAAATAGTTGTGGATATAATTTATTCAATATTATGACTTTGTGATATCCTACACCTCAAGAAAGGGGAATTTTGTGACCAACACTTTGAGATAGAAGTCACATAATGATATTATTTGAGAGTTTGGAGATGCATATAGAGATATGAAGGCATTGGAATACCTACATTTGGATTTAAGGGTGGTTCATGGTGGAGGTTTCTTGTTTTAGATAATGGTGTCTTTTTTCTGATGTAGTAGGTGGAGGAGTCTTAGTGGGGAGGATCTGAGGAAAAGGTGATTCATGATCGCATTGACCATGAAGTTGATTTTGAGGGATGGTAGTTAGATCCATTTGTTGTTTTGAGGGAGGATTTTTTTTATTTTAGTGATTAATGAAGAATTATTTTATAAATATTATAGATCACCTTTGACAGTACACTTAGGGGTATACAAGATTTATCGTGGTTTGAGGATTCATTTTTTGTGGCCTGAGATGAAATGGGTGGTGGAAAATATTGTGGCTCAGTGTTTAGTTTTCATATATGTAATGGTTAATCATCATGTTCCTATGGGATTATTATAACCCTTAGATGTTCTTGAGTGGTAATGGTATGAATCTCAATGGATTTCATCACAAGGTTACTTTGAGATCTGAGAGGTTCTGATGTTATCTAGGAATTCATGGATTAGTTGATGAAATCGTCCAACTTATTAGAAATCAAGAAGTTGGGAAATGTTTATGTTTTGGTAAGAAGGTATGTAGATGAGGTGGTCTTGTTTTATGAAGTTTTTAGATCCATTATCTTATATCTGGACACACATAATACTATTCAATTATGGATGGTATTGTAGTATACTTTTAGCACTCATTTATGCCTCAACATTGCTTTCCACCCTCTGATAGATGGATAGAAAGAGTGAATTATCCATACAATGGAGGATAAGTTATGGTAATTCATATTAGAATTTTTTGGATCATGGGAATAACACCATCCGATGGTTTATTTTTCTTATAATAAAAACTATCAATTATCCATTGGAATGGCCCCATTTTAGCAGTTGTATGAGCAGTTGTGTCGTTATCTATTATATGGGACTGAGGTAGGGGAGTCATCAGTTCTTAGTCCCTATGTGGGGTAGATAATGATAGAGAAGGGTTAAATTGTTCATGATATGATCAAAGTGTCAAAATACTAGAAGAATTCATATTCCAATCCCAATAAGATACTACTGGAGTTTGTGTTTGGTAACCATGTGTTCCTAAAGGTCTCCCCTCGACATGGGAAATAGAGTTTTGGCAAAGAGAGTAATCTCTCAACCCAATTTGTTGGGATTTTTGAGGTTTTATCTTGGGCCTTGTGGGGGATGAGGTAGTTTTGTGGATGGTTATGTGTAAGGAAGATAGCTTCTTCTTAGTAAGGATGATAGTAATGTGGTGTAGTTATGTAGGATTTCTTGAGGGAATTTTCATTTGGTTAGTGGTGTGGATTTTTTTTGGCTACAATGATATCCTTGAGAGGTATCTTGAGGGATGTTTTTTTGGACCTTTTTCTTTTTTCCTTACATTTTGAGTTTTATTCTGGAGTGTGAGAATAATTTAAGAGGTATCTGATATAATATCCTAAACCTTTATTCCTTTAACTTTGTGGGAATTCTGGTGACATAGGTGTTTGGGCGAGTCTTGAGGTTTTTGTAGGTGTTTATAAGGATAAGGGGAGAGCCACTTCTATTTTTGGAAATGTTGTGATGAGGATCTAATAGATGTGGTAAAAGTTAGGAAGCTATATTATAGGGATCCAAGGGAGGTTTTTTGTTAAACACTAACAATTTTGAGGGTAGTTGCACCATGAAACTAGGGTGCAGCATAACCCCCTTCATGATTCTTGGGTATTGCAGCTAGAGGCTCTGGGATACATCATGACCCCTTTCCTATTTTATAGGATTTTCGACATGTGAATATCCTCTAAACTCATAGGTCAGTTTGAACAGTAGAGATTTGGTGTGGTGAGTGGTCCTATGACGTGGTCTTTTTTTTAATCTTTCTATGGTGTAACCCCATGGGATGTGTCGTGGTTATATGTTTTCAGCCTAGGTATAAATTACCAGAGCCCCTCAGGCCATACCACTTTTCAATATTCTCTCTCATTTCTTAGGGGACATAGGTTCATCCTAAATAGATCTTTCAACTCCCATTCAATGGTGTTTGCCCCCAATCCTGTAGGATCAATCTGTGGTGGTTGAGGTAAATTCATCAAATCCTTTTCCCCATTTTTTCCAATCATGGAAAGTGGTTTTACATATAGAATATGTGGTTTCAATGTTTTTTTGATAATGGAGTATTGTCTTTGTTTTTTTCTAGGATGGTATAGTTTCTCTACATCATTTGTTCTTTTAGCGGTGACCTTATTCTTGGTTCAACCATGTACAAAGGATCATAGATCTTCGTTTGAGGTAGGGCTTTCCTTCGTTTCTCACGGAGTGTATCATGTAGGATGGGTTATGGTTTTGTTAATTTTGGGAATATAGTTTGAATCTAGAATAATGGTTATAATTAACTATTTTAATTGAAATTGAAGGGGGAAGGTATAACCTCATATGCTTTTGTAGCTTTTGATATTTATTGATATTCATATTGTATGGGAAAAATGTCCTACTAAAAATTATGGTTTTGGGGGGATTTTCTTAGGGCGTGGTTTTTTTATTATATAAACCTTGATGTGTGTTATTTGGTATCACCCTAAATGGAATTTTTAATCACTTATAATTGGATAAAAATGGTTTCCATTGTAAAATTATGCTTGTGTGGTAATACCCTTAAAAGTAAATTAGAACTTGGTAAAATCCCCATGAATTAAATAGAAAAAATGTTATGATGGTTTTATGTGAAAGTATTATTGTTCAGTTTTGTTATAGTAATGTTGTGGGGAAGTGGTGTGTGGTTGTTTTGTGGGGAATAATTTTATGAGATGTATGGTCATGTTGTGGGGTGGTTATGATGGAAGTGTGGGGGTGTTGTGGGGGTTTTTTGGCTTTAAATGGGGATGAGGCACTACTGGAAATGTGACCTTTCCCAAAACTTCTATAACCAATTTCCCAATGGTTGGCCAAACCATTGGGAAAGGTCCAATTTGTGGCCACTTTTCCCAATGGTTTGGTCGAACCGTTGGGAAAGGTTAGGCTTTCCCAACGGTTTGGCCAAACCGTTGGGAAAGGTGGTTTTGACAACCGTTGGTATAGTTCCTTTGATTTTTTATCAGATCCTATTAACTAGAACATTATATAAATCAAAATTTAAAATAATTATGATAATACATAAATATATTTATGAAATTATGTTCACAAAAGTCATTTTAGGTTAGTGGTTAGGTCGTTCAATGATAAACTGGAGGTCCTGGGATCAAATCCCAGCGAATATTTTTTTGGAAATACATATACCAACGGTTTTATGGAACTGTTGGTATAAATTATCATATTACTTATACCAAAGGTTTTCAAAACCTTTGCTATAGGTATATACCAACGGTTTTCCAAAAACCGTTGGTATAGAACTATCCCAACGGCTTACTTTCCTACGGTTCTCCAAACCGTTGGTATAGGCTATACCAACGGTTTGGAGGCCTATAACAATTGTTCCAAACCATTGGTATAGGTTAGTTTTCTAGTAGTGAGGAAAGGTTTGTTTATATATATGGTGTTGTGTTTATATAATTTCCTAGGTAGTATTATAACTAAATGATAATGTCATAATTAAAATGGGATGGGATGGTTTAGTTAATGAGATGTAAATGGATAATGAATTAACAATTAAGCATGGTTAAATGTTCTTGATGTTAATGTGAAATTAAATGGGCTGAAATAATGGAATGAATGGGTTGTTTAAATGGTGTTGGATGGTAATTAAAAATTTGATAAATGGATTAAAATTGGGAAGATAATTAAATGTGGTTTGTGTCTTGTCACTTGTTATGTGGTTTTATGCATTTATTGGTGGAATCAGAAGTGATAGTGTTTTGAGGCATTGGGTGATTTTGTGGGATGGTTAGTTCTTAAATGAGAACCTATAGGTTGGGATTGTGTGTTGCTATATATATATATAATTCCTAAATATTTCTATATAAACCGCTCTCATGTCGAGCACCATGTGCCGACACCCATATATTTATATGGGGGTGTTTTTTCCAATATCTCATTGGTGAGGATGGATAGTTGGATACCCCCTATTTCCCACTCTCTTCTAGACAAGGTTGATATGTGCGTGATGTGATTATAGAAACCTAGGATTATCATACATGGATATTACATATTTTTTATGAATATTCATTACATTACAAAAATACATGCCTGGGGACCATAATAGTTTAGTGCCTTTAGAAACTTGGAACCTTGTCTTCTAATCTAGTGAATGAACATTAATGTTTCCCACAAAGATCTTCATGTTTAGTACTCTTCATAGAAATACACGCTACATATGATATTTCTTCATAACTTGGGAAAAAGAAACATAAGAGAGGTTTATCTTAGATTCTCAATAATGTTAAACAAGAGAGATACGTAATCATAACTTAAGCATAAGGGTTTGAAAACATGAGCATAAAATTTTTAATTCATACCCTACAAATAAAATATCATAATATTGAGTCATGGAATAAAGATTGGTAGTTCATAAGATATTAATCATATGGGAATAAAAGAACATGATCCATGATAGTATAACATTGTAATAAGAAATAGTTTTTTATAATACACATAATCATAGAAAATATTATGTCAAGGCAACCCACCCAGACATTTATAACATGTTAGTCTTGGGATAACCACCCATGTACCTGCTTCAGGCTTGGGATGAACTCCCATGTACCCTATTTTGTTCTTGTAAAAAACACATGTATACCCTTATTTTAGGTGGATTCACCTCTTGGGTGGAACACACTACCATCCTCAGTGTAATCCCTTTTTTCATAGTAGAATGGGTTCACTCCCCAAACCATCATAGTGGACAAAGTCCCTTACTAGAGTGAGTTCACTCCACATTCTTTCCCCATATTATTGAACTGTGTTCACTCCCTATTTTAGCCTTGTCTTATGGTATTGGGTTCACTCTCTATTCAAGACCTATCTTATTGTACGTGTTTTACTCTCTGTTTCAGCCATGTCTATCTCATTAGATATATAAATATGTAACCAATTCAATAGAGGGAGATATAGGTCCCACCCATTACATAATGAAAATAATATTTATGATTTTTGTATGATCATAAAACATTCATCATATCATAACCCACTAAATGAAATGAGAATAATAAATATTTCATCATATCAAAACTGGTGGAAATGAGATAAGTTTCATAGTAATTTCATCATAGAATAACCTATGAAAAGAAATGTGTTTCATAAGCATTTTATAATGGTATAACCCATATAATAGAAACGTGTTTTATAAGAATCATATCATCATAAATAAAAACCATTAAAAGAAATAATAATAATGGTATCGTAGTATCACATCCTCGTTAAATCATAAGTAACATCAAATAATGTCATCTTAAATGGAAAAAATTTTGAAAGACTACTTGGGACATTTCTTTGTGAAAATAGATTTTCATTGAAACTAAAATTTTAAAACATAAAACATTATGAAAATAATTTTATTTTAAAATAACCTTGAAATTTATATAAGGAATATTTAAAAATCATTTAAAAATTTTATTGCGGAAAAAATCCTTTCTACTTTGAAAATTGATTTTTAAAATGTAAAACCTTTTAAAAACCTTTTTCTTATAAAATAACATTGAAACATATAAAGTATGATTTGAAAATATTTAAAACAATTTTTAAACATAAATAATTTTAAAAATAATTTTCTTTGAAAATAATCATAAAATATAATTTAAAAACATTTTTGAAAATATTTTTTTAAAACATGGCTCTGGATGGAAAAAAAATTCCGACTGAAGAGAGAAATAAAGTCAGATTTTCTTAAAAACCATTTCTTAATTATATTAAGTACCAAAGAGTAGTAAAATGGTACCATTAATTTAATATATTATGAATAAATCATGTATAATAAAATTAATGAGAATTATTGAGAGGTAGATAATCAAATTTCAACATTGGAAACTTAATTATAAACCATCACAATAAATGATAAGATTGTAACATAAAATATTTACCACTTTTCTAACATTGAATCATAATCCCCGTGAAGTAATAATATAAAATGAAACATGAAATATCATTAGGATGAATAAATTAATGATATTACATGTCAAAGTGTTTTTATATACACCTCATGAAATAATATAGGTACATAACATAACATACATCTCAAAGAATGTGAATTGAGACAACAATCCCTTACTGATTTGGTAAATTTTGAACCAAAAACCCCATGAAAGAGTGATCATAAAATGGATATTTAAATAAAAATAATTTTAAATATAATCATTATAAAATACATTCATTGTCAGTATATACACCACTTAAAAGAAACATGTGGTGAATATGGCATTTCTCTCACAGAAAATACAAGCGAGACAAAAATCTATTACCTTAAGTATTTATTTATGTCATACTCATTAAAAATACTTTATAATAAATATAACTTTATTATAAATATATGAAAAACCATATTCATATATATATCACACCATATATTATTTTATTATGACCTTTTATTACCTGTTTATTAACAATTTCATGTTAAAGCCTTGTTTTGGGTAATGGCCACTTTGTTTTTTATATATGTTTTAACTTGTTATTTTTTGTACCCTTACTTTGATAATAATTTCATCATTTAAAAAATTTAAACCATGATATAAATATCATATATAACTAATATATATTTATTTATATTAATCCAAAAAAATAGTGAAAGGAAATGAAGTTCACCATTCATGTGAGTGGTAGGTCGTACGTACGCATGAATATTGATTCCATTTTCTTGATGTATTGATAGATAGAAAGGTAAATGATATATATATTATCATTATAGTATCATTTTTATGTCATATATATCACCTGTTTTTTTAAACCCATACTTAATACATTCCATGTTAAGTATGAATGAATCACATCGCTTCGTGAGGTGGTAATCCGTCATACACACAAACGAGATTATCATATTCCCAAAAAATGGAAAGCTTTATGCGTAATATAATAATTAAATAAGCATAATATCATCATAAATATTCAGAAATATTATATATAAACTATAAAACAATCATTATACCCAACCTTGTAAGGTGGTAATGGAAAATGAATAACATCAGTTCATGGGGTGGTAGTCTGTCGTACACACGAATGATGTTTTTGTAACCCATTTAATGGAAGTGTGTGTATTTTTAGGTTATAACCTTAACAAAATAATAATATTAGTATATTTAATATAATGATTTTATTATATCATCATGTTATGATAATAATTTTATGAGGTGAAAGAAGATATAAAATAAAAAATGCTCGTTGAAGATTGTTACGTCTTCTTCAGGTATCCTCCCTAGGTTTTCACTAAAGACTTATTTGGTTTTATTTATTTATAAACTAATGATTCTATGATTATGTTAGGTAAGTTAAGAAGTGATTTTTTAGGGTTTGGTCGAGAAAATGGTTTGAGATTTGTGAATAATGGGAGAGATGGAGTACCCTTTTGTAATTGAGGAGGGGTGGTACTTTTTTAGATACCCAAAAATATTAACTATTGGGAAGTCTCCCATACATAATTTGGCTCCAAAATTGATTAATAATGAAGGGTGGTGATGTATTGGTCGACACACACCTCCTTCACAAAAATGAAACACATTTTTATCATGTTATTCCTTAGTTCTTAAGCTTACTCAATTTTATCCTTATTTTTTTACCAAGGTAACATTAATCTTTTTATTTACCTTGGTATTTTGTCCTTATGAATAAGATTAAAATAGTTTTATAATATAATTTATACCTACTAATTCTAAATATTAAATCCAATTCATTAAATAAAAATTATATGTGTGTGTGAAATTAATTTTAATACAAACGCATTATAGTATATAAATTATTATGATTCTAAATATGGAACCCATTTTTCCAAATTTAATTCACATAAGTCGCATGATTTAATTTAAATTACTCTTGCAGATATGATGAGAAAGTGGGTACTTAAAGTGAACATGTTAAAAAGTTTACAAAGTTTTTATATGCAATTTCAATATTAAATTGATTAAAATGAACTAAATTGGATGAATAGATATATAATTGAGATAATTATAATTTGAAATCAATTTAAAATATAAAATAAATTTTTAAATAAATTAAATGAAAAGAAAATTTTGAATTAAACTTCAATATTTTTCACTATTCATCAAAAAAGGAAACTTTTCAAAAAAACTCCAAAAAATCAACCTAAGATAATTTTGATATTATGATTATATAAATTATTTTTATTTTATCAAATTAAATTTATATAATTTAAAAATTGAGTTTTAAAATAAGTGTTCCATGAAAAGGGGAAAAAACAACTTTTTAGATGAAAAAAATATTTTTAAGTATAAAATTGAATTTATTATCATCTCTTGTATATAAAATAATTAAGTATAATTTTAAATATTTTATTGAATATATAATATATAAACTTCATTAAAATCATTAACAAAAAATGATTTATTTAATTTATTGAGGTAAACATGCTTATGTGCATAAAAATATTTTTTTAGAAGATGATTTTCTTTATTTTAAAATGATTTTTATTTTCATTTATAATTAACTAGTCACCAAATAATTAATTATATATGTAAATGTATAAACCATATATTTTTATAATTTATTTAATCCTATTCATACCCTCTATTTTAACGAATGTGATATAAATATCATATTAAATAATGATATTTTAATAGTAAGACATTTTTCCTTTAAACTCAGTGTTTAGTGTAATGAAAGCTAAGCTCAGTATTGTGTTAGATATGATAAACCTAATGTTATGTTTAAGTAAATATTAATTCAGTGTTTTCAAGTAAAATATAAAAGAGATTAAATACAGTTTTAAAAAAAATATGTGTTTTCACAAAATATCGATGCGTTACATTCTACCCCCCTTAAACTAAATTTTTCCCTTGATATTCATATCATGCATCAAAGGTTTAATATTTGAAAATTCCTTCATATAAAACCACATCATGAAAATGAATAATAAAAAAATCCTTTATAAAGGGAAATTTGGAAACTTAATGGTTACCCAAAGTAACTCATAACTAGGTTTCCACATAGGAGAACATAGGTGGAAAATGAAGATGTAGACATGGAAGAAAAGTGTAAATCATTATGGAGAGTGATAAAGATCCCTAATTATAAGAAATTTTGAGATCCAAATAATTTTAACAACCACAAAGCCATAAATCTATGATTATTTAATGAAATATTTAATTCATCAAAAATAAAGGTACTAGTAAAACATTTTTGTTTCAAGATCATTTTCTTAAAGTTGAATAATTTTCATGAGAAGATATGCGTACTTGATTTTATTCCATTTAATAAGAACAGTCACACACTTGTATTGTGCCTTGATCAATTTTCACTTCATCTCTTACTCTAAGAAATGAAGGTATATTTTTTATTCCCAAAGCACTAATAGATCATAAGATCTATAAAAAGTGTGATAACTCATTTCTTCTACCTCTAGTTATCATCGCAAAAAAATTGTTATCACAAGTTATGCATAAATCATAATATGGTGAAATAATACTTTAATATATGAATCCATATCCAAATTTAAACATAAACCATTCTATAAAGGCCTATCTTTATGAACCATCCAAAAAAATCCAAAACTTGAGAAAGAAGGTGACTAAATTTCTCAAAATCAACTTAACATTGATCCCCTATATATTATAAAGAATCTATTTATTCTCACATAACAAATATGTGAATACCTTCATCATTTATTCTCTTAAAACATGGTAATTACCTGAATTTCCCTAAAACCATATAAAAACAAACATTATTATTTAATCCTTACATAAATCACATATTGTTGAATATATTACTTAAAACCAAAAATGTTGTGAACTCCATCCATGATAGCACAAACCACTTTCTAAAAAAATAATTAATATGTTCCAAGGTAATTAGTGTTTTTTAATTTAATTACTCATATCCAATATCTCTTTATCCCAAAAAAAATATCTCAACAACTGAAACATATTAAGAGTTATCTTCCCTTAATCAAAATATCAAATTTCCGTTAAATCACTTTTCTAGTTCATCAGTATTGTTTAACATATTCTTGAAAATACATCATGAAAAAATTATACTGAAAAATACTTATATACTTCAGTATTTATAAAACATAATATTTGAATTGCAATAAATAAATATTTCAATCATCCCACATCCTTATCAAACTATTAACTAGGCTACATCATCTTGTTCCTTAATACCTCTTTACTTTCACGTGTTATTTTTAGTCTCTTCATCATCATAAATATAAACATTAATCATTAAATATTGTGGATTTATTCATGATATTTCCCCTTAGGAAATATATTTGCATAATGACCATAATTTTCAAATTTAAATCATTCAATAGTCAATGATATCTTTGGGAAACCAATATCCCCATCCATTGATTTAACTGAACTCTTCATTTTTTCCATTGTAGTTACTTACTTTGTGTCTTTATTTTCTATTGTCAAAACATCTTCATGTTCCTTTAAGACATCCACTTGGCTGTTGCTTACCAAATTCATTACATATAGAAAAATAAATATTCTTTCCTCCATGGTTACCATAGTATGAACTCTCGGTGAAATATTTTCTCCTCTTCTTTGGTGATTTTGGGAGTTGGTTAAGGTACACATTGTTAATAATGATTTGTGAAAACTGGTTAGGTATAATAAAAAAATCCTTTACTCTATTAATCATCCCATTTGGTTTCTTATCATCAAAATTTACATCACATTCATTGTTAAACAAGTTTCTTCAGGTTATTTCCATTTTCTAAAATCAAAACCCATAGTGTGAGAAACAATATTCAAAGTGGAAAACTACAAAATCATGAAAAAACACTTATGTGTGTCTAAGTCATAACACCTTCTTTTTTGATCTATGAGACAATAGGTTTATCATAGTCCATTAAAAGTCATCAAATATTTAAATCCTTTATTATTATAAATAAAGAGTTTGTGAATTTCTAAATAATGTCCCCTGAGAATGTCAAACTAGGTGCAGTAATGCCAATATTCATGCACCAGTTCTTGATCGATTCTAGCTCAATAAAATGTTTTTTGGGTTTTCACCCCTAGGTATATCTATTCTAGAGAGGCATCCTCTTGTAGTATCTTAAAAGGGATGTAATTTCTTGGAAACCACTCACTATATCCTTTACCAAAATTTTAAGAAATTTCCTATACTTTAACTTATCATTTGACTTATCCTTAGAGACATCCATAGAAACATCCTTAAAAATATCCCAAGGGATCTCACTAATGTTTTATCATCCTAGTTTCCAATGTTTAACTAAACCTATCCTTTGATACCAACTATAGATACCCATACATCTCATACATTTATATTATATATTTTTAGATGAATATTAATTACATTACACAAAAACACATCTGAGGGCCATAATATTTTAGTTCCTTTGGAATCATGGAATAAAATATTCTAATCTATTGAAATATTTTCAATTTTTTCACAAAAATATTCCTATGTTTTACTCTTTTTATACATAACCTACATAAAACCTTCCTTCATAACCTGGGTAAAGTAAATAGAAGAAAGAGTGATCTCAGATGCTCTGTAAGGGTAAAAATGGGATATATATATATATATAAATAACTTGAGCATAATCTCATGAGAACATGACCCTAACATTATAAAACCATACCCTATAAATCAATGATCATAATCAGGAATCATGGGGAAAATATTTTCAATTCGTAAGACATGAATAATAAGGAAATAAAATAGCATGATCCATGAGAGCATAACATTGTTATAAGAAATAAATTTGTGGTATAAACATAAGAATAGACAATATTATTTCAATGCTACCCACCAAGACATTCATAACATGTTAGGCTTGGGTAACCACCCATGCACCTACTTCAGACTTGGGATGACCTCCCGTGTACCCTCTTTTGGGCTTCAGATGATCGCCTGTATATAATTATTTTAGGTGGATTCACCTACTGGGTGGGATAAACCCCCATCACCAGTGTAAACCCTTTACTCATAGTGTAATGGATTCACTCCCCTAAACATCATAGTGGAAAAATTCCCTTACTAAATAGATTTCACTCCCCATTTCAGCTCTGTCTTATTGAATAAAGTTCACTCCATATTCCATTATTATATTATTATACTAGGTTCACTCCCCATTCAAGCCCTGTATTAATATACTAGGTTAACTCCCCATTCCATCCATACCGATATCACGAGATATAGAAATCGTTACCCAACGCATTAGAGGGAGATATAGGTCCCACCCGTCACATAATGAAAACTATATTTATGCATGCCACAATATCATATAACATTCATCATATCATAACCCATGAAATGAAATATTAATCATAAATAGATAAACATATCATAACCTATGTAAATTATATAGGTTTAATAGTAATTTCATCATAGAATAACCTATGTAAACAAGAAGGTTTCGTAAGCATTTTATCACAGTATAACTTGTGGAAGAGGAATGGGTTTTATAAACATCTTATCATTATAAACATAAACCATTAAAATAAATAATAAGAATGATTTCTTTGGTTAAAATCCTTATTAAATAATAAGTAACCTAAAATAACTTCATCTTAGATGGAAAATTATTTTGAAAGACTACTTGGGAAATTTCTTGGTGAAAATATATTTTCTTTGAAAATCAATTTTTAAAACATTAAGTATTAAAAAAATCATTTTCTTTGAAAATAACCTTGAAAAGATATAAAATATTATTAAATATTATATAAAACATATCTTGATGAAAATATCCTTTCTTATTAAAAAAAACTTTTTCCAATACAAAGCATTTTGAAAACCTTTTTCTTTGAAAATAACCTTGAAAACTTATAAAGAAATCTTTTAAAATCACTTAAAATAGTTTTTAAACATAAAAAAATTTCAAAATAATTTTATTTGAAAACTATCTTAAAATATAATTTTAAAAAAATTCGAAAACAATTTTTTACTAATTTTTTTGGATGAAAAATATATTTCTGATCGAAGAGAGAAATAAATTCCAATTTTCTTTAAAAACTTGTTTAATTATATTAATTATAAAAGAGTGGTAAATTGGTATAATTACTTGAAGATATCATGAATAACTAGTGGATAATAAAATTAATTATAATTCATGAGAGTAATATCGTCATATTTCAACATTGGAGACTTAATCATAAACAGTCTCGACAAATGATGATATTGTAACATAAAATATTTACCACTTTGGTAACAGTTAACCATAATCCCCATGATTTAATAGCATAATATGGAACATAAAATATCATAAGGATGAATAAATTCATGATATTACATGTAAAAATGTTTGTATATATTCCTGGTGAAAGAATATAGGCGCGTAATATAATGTATGTCTCAAAGAAAGAAAATTCAGACAAAAATCCCTTACCGATTTGGTAACTTTTGAACCATAAACCTCATGAAAGAGAGACCATAAAATGTATATGTAAATAAAAATAATTTTAAGTATAATAATCATAAAATAAATTCATGGTCATTATATAGACCATATAACAAGAATATGTGGTGAATATGGCATCTATCTCATAGAAAGTAAAAGTAAGATGGAAATCCCTTACCTGAAGTTTTTATTTCTGTCTTAAATGTTCAAAAAACTATATAATAACTATAATTTTATTATAAATATATTACAGAAACATATTAATATATATAATATCATATATTATTTTCTTATGACATTTTATTACCCATTTATTAAAAATTTCATGTTAAAGTTATGTTTCCGGTAATTACTACTCTGTTTTTCATATATGTTTTGGATTTTTGTTTTTTGTTCTATTAACTTGATCATGATTTTATAATTTAAATTATTTAAACCATGATATAAATATAATATATATCTATTATATATTTATTTATATTAATCCTTAAAATTTAGTGACATGGAACTAAGTACACCGTTCATGGAGACGACAGGTAGTACATACGCATGAACATTATTTCCATTTTCTTGTGGTCTTAAAAAAATAAAGGTAAATTATATATATATTATCATTATATTATAACTTTTATTTCATATATATAAAATATATTAATTAAACCCATACTTAATACATTCCAGGTAAATATTGAATGAATCACATCGCTTCGTGAGGTGGTAGTCCTCCATACACAGAAACAATGTTGTTGTATTCCCAAAAAATGGAAGGACTAAAGGTATGTGTGATATAAAAATTAAATAAGAATAATTTAATCATAAATATCATATATAATATGTAAATCCATAATTATTCCCAACCTTGAAATGTGGTAATGGAAAAATGAATGACATCAGTTCGCAAGGTGTTAGTCCGTCGTATGAATGAATGATGATTTTGTAAAACATTTGATAGAATTGTGTGTGTTTTATGTCATAAACTTAACAAAATAATCTCATTATATTGAATATATTGAGTTTATTATATCAACATGGTATAATAATAACTAAATTAGGTGGAAGAAGATATAAAATTAAAATGCTCGTTGATGGTCGTTGCCTCTTATTTGGGTATCCTCCTTAGGTTTTGAAACACGAGGCTGACTGTTTCCTATTGACTAGTCAAAGATCCTATGCTCTGCTAATGTGTATAGCAGCACTCGGGTCGAATCCTCGGCGATGATACTTTTTTTAATAGTCGATTGTTTTTAGTTGATTGTATTCTGATTAGGGGTTTTTTGCAGAGCTTAATTAAAATGATTGATTGATTATGATTGATTTAAAAAATTGATAAATATTGGGGTGAGTTCATCATTAGGTAGTTAATCTTGTGAAATCATTGAGCCTTGCTTTATATTGCATTAAATTAACACCCACTTCACAAGATAATGTTGATTGTAAATCCTACGTGTTTAGGATTTAATCCAAGCCTTAACTTAACTTAAGGTTATAATCTCAATCAGATATTGTTGATGGTGGTGTATTTATGGTTCCAATAATCCATGGAAACCACATGTTAAACAAAACAAGTCATTAATCCATGACATGTTAAGACCAACATACACAATGTTAATTCAAATAATATTCATGGAGAAAATACTCTCAATCACTTAACATCCATAAATTTTGACTCACCCCAATAATATATTTACTCAGACATTTTGGTGTTTAATAATCTTGTTATAATTATTATTATGATAAATTAAGAAGAGAAGAAAAAGAAAGGGATAAGAAAAGAGTGGTGAGTCAACACACACACACACGAACAATGATGATAATTAAAAACAAACTTTTGATTGAATGAGGAACCAAAAGAAGGGAAGGGGATTCAATTGAATTTAAACTATTTTAAGAAAATTAATATTAAAATACAGAAGGTGGATGATAATAAGAGATATTGAAGAAGAAACTTGCATTAAAACAGAATTACAAAACACAAACATACAATATTACAAACAAAGAACAGCACAAAATTGAAAGGAAACAAAGAGAGGAGGAAGGGTATCTCAAGTGAAAATTTGATTATGGAAGGTCCTCCCAATCCTTTGTAAAGGATTTGGTCGTGCCAATATGTTATCCCTATTCTGAAATGCCAACCCCTTTGAAGGAGATGAGGGGGATGTATTTATAGACGAAGGAAGTGGACTGTTTTCATTCTCAATCTGTCCCTCCACTTGGATCGATGATTTGGAAATCCAGACAGTAGAATCTCAAGATATCCCCTTCTTGAAAGTTGTAGATAATAATTTTTTCCGACTAATCTGAAAATGTGGAGGCATTTGGACCTATGGATCCAATATTATTGCAGGTAGATTATATAATTTTATTCTTTCCATTTCATTCCAATATTTTTGAAGTCCAAAATGTGAAAGGGTTTTTGAATAGGATTATGCCTTCAAAACCAAATGATGTCTTCAGAAAAGCTAGCAGTATATATCTCCACTTTCATAATGAAAAATACCATCTCTATTTGATGCTTACATCATGAGATATGTCATGAATAGTTTCTAGATTTTAATTCCTGGACAAAATGGCGGGCTGGAATTCAAGGAATTAGATGGGACCCTTGTTCTTGTAGTTTGACCTTCAAATTTTTATCCATGATTTCTTTGAATACTCTAGAACATATGGTGTATTTCATTAAAATTTGGGCTTCGGGATTTAGACCAATAACTCAATCATCATTGATGGTCCAGTTTCATCACAAATTCTTTGGGTCTTCTTGTGTTGACTATATGAGCCCTCAAAGGGCAGAATTGGCCCACTATTACTTCTAATGATATGTGAGAAATTGAATAAGGAATCCTAAAAAACAAGAACCACAAAATTTAAATTATTAGGTTGAGAGTTATAAATAAAATAGTAAACTGAATGAATTGGACTACTTCTAAAAATGCTCAAAAATTATACTTAGTATTAAAATATTAATATTTCACACAAATTATGAACATTTAATATAAAATAAGTAATGGGAGTATATAATAAGTCATGAAAATATTAATAACATCAGGTTTGCACTAAATCATTGATTTTTTTGTTTTCCTTCCAAACCAAGGATTCTAGTATGAGGGGAGGGAAGTTGGGATGGTATATTTTTAGGTTTGGATTGATCTAAATCGCTTGAGAGGTGTGAATAAGGGGGGTGGGAGTGCTCTTTTATAATTGAGGAGGGGTGAAATTTTTTTTAAATACCCAAAATTATTCACTATTGGGATGTCTCTATTAGCTAATGTGGCTATAACATTGATTAATAATGGATATGATGGATTAATTGGTTGATATAAACCCCCAACACACAAAATAAACACATTTGTTTATCAAGTTATTCCTTAGACCTTAATTTTACTCAATTTTATCCTTATAGTTTTTACCAAGGTAAATAACATAATTTTATTTACCTAGATAATTTATCCTTTAATACTAATATTAAAAGATATTTATTATATAATTTAGACCTAATAAATAAAAATATTAAATCTAATTCATTCAAAAAAAATCTTATGTGCGTGAAAAATTAATTTTAATAAAATGCATGTAATGCCAAAACCATGTTTTAACCTTAATCACATTAATTAATTTTAACTGTTTTCACTACTCATTATAGTAACAAATTAATTTATCCAGGTTAGATAATATAAATTATTACTATTCCAAATATGGAACACATTTTTTAAAATTCCATTAACATAAGTGGAGTAATTTAATTTAAAATTATTCCTATAGATGCGACACGAAAGTTGGGTTTTAAAGTGAAAATGTTTAAAAGTTTACAAAATATTTATATCCAATTTTAATATGAAATTGATTAAAATGGCCTAAATTGGATTAATATATTTATTATTGATCTAATTTTAATTTAAAACCAATTTAAAATATAATTTAACTTTGAAAATAAATTAAACAAAAATTCAATTTTCAATTATAATTCAGTATTTTTCACTATTAATAAAAAATAAATCTTTATAGAAAAACCCCAAAAATATCCTTAATGTAATTTTGTTTTTCGGATTTAAAAAATTATCTATATTTTATCAAATTTATTTTATAAAAGTGTAATAAATTAGTTTTAAAATACGTGTACCATAAAAAGGTGACAAAACTTCTTTTTAGAAAGAAAATTATTTTTAAGAATAAAATTGGATTTATTCTTATCTCTTATCTATAAAAAACATAATATGATTTTTAAAATATTTCATTGAATATATACTATATATATTTCATTAAAATAATTCACTAAAAGTGATTCATTTTATTTTTTTAGGTAAAGCATGTTTATGTGCATTAAAATTGTTTTTTTAAATGATTTCCTTCATTTTAAAATGTTTTTTATTTTCATTTATACTTAACTAGTCACCAAATAAGTAATTATATATATATATGTGTAAAAAATATATTTTTATAATTTATTTAATCCAATTGATACCCTCCAATCTAGCAACTATGTGATAATTGTCAAAATAAAAATAATATTTTAATAGTATGACACATTTACTTTAAACTCGATGTTGTGTGTAATGAAACCTAAACATGGTATTATGTGTTACACAAGACAAAATTATTGTTTCATGTAATACAATATAAACTATGTTTTGTGTGTAACATAAAATATTTAAAAGATTAAATATATTTGAAAAAAATATATTCCAAAAAATCTTAGGGTGTTATAGTAATGTCCATAAGTCAAAAGTTTTGTAGTGGTTATGTCATGTGATGGACCAGGTGTCTGCAGCTGATATATAATATGATAATATGTATTATATTGAGGGTTATTTAATGGTATTGGGTGTGCACAAGATTGATTTCATTCATGTTTTTGATACCATACTACCCTGGATATGTGGATGTGAAGTAAATGTGATGGTCTAGGTGTGTGTGGGGGTAGTGTGATTTAACTATGTTATGGGGAAGTGATATGATGTGTTATACTAGGCTTCTATGGGAGTGGTGTGATGTTACCATGATATGTGGTGGTGATGTTTGGTGTGTTATATGAAAGAGATGGTAGCTCTGGGAGTATGATGTTGGGGTATGAGAACAACCGATCAGTGGGTAAGAAGTGAGAGGTACCTTTATCGATATACTTCAAATTATGTTACTATACTTGGATGCGTTATTTATAGAGTGATCCATTGTGATGATGGTATTGGTTAGTTTTTTTATTTATGTGTTCTTGGTTCTACTTTTTACTCAATAGTGCATTAGTATGCTTCTTTCACGTGTGCATGAGAGACTTTTGTTTTCCAACTAAGTATACTCATATGCTCGCCCTAAGTATATAAAACCATTTTCAAGTTTTTATGAGGAATATATGGATTTTAGTGGATATTAATAGCTTTAACCTTTTTACTATGACTGTTTTGATTCCTTATCTTTTATTTTGCGTATTTATTTAGAGACTTTTACCTATATCTGTTATATTTACACATGATTTGTGGAATGGTTTTGGTTTTCTCTTATACTATGTCATGGAGTTGATTTATCAATGGTATCTTATCTCATGATAATACTATATTATAGAGTGTAATGCCTCCCATTTTTTATATTTATATACCCTTAGTATTGGTTTCCAAATTCGGGCTTACTCAAGGAGGGACTCGAGGGGTCATTATATCTCTTCCTTTATTTTCAGCCGAGGATGGGTACCTTTGGAGGGAGGGGGTCATGACATATGTCATCGAGTTTCTTGAAACCATCCTCAAGTATTATCCTACCCAAGAAGATATGGATGACCCAAATTCAAATTTTAGTGTGGAGAATAAGGCGAGTTGGATTAGGGAATAGATGAGTGTCTGAAACTTCCTCACCCCATTAGCCAATTTGGTGGACTGGATGGAGTCTCTTCACCACTGATTGGTGATCCTAGGGACTAGTGGAGTATACTAATGTACCCTACACATGATTGATCCATTATTCTCAGTCGAAGAAGTATTTTTTGACTGGTGAGAGTTTAAAACTATCTGATATAATGACATCTATAAGGGTTTCAAATCAATTCATGTTGTGGATAAGGATATTTCTTTACTAGAGGGGGAGCATGTCATCATGAGGTCAACCCCACTACTAGGGAGAAAACTATTAGTAAAATAATGGTGAAGTTTGTGGAGGCTGAAGTAGAGGTGGATGAGGCAACATATCTGGTAGTGGGATGTAGAGTTAAGAAAGGTAGGGTGTAGTCTAGGAGGATAAAATTTGACCTCAAGTGGAATAAGAGGTGGTAGAGATGATCAAGTGACAATGATTTCTTGAATCAACCCAAAAAAAGGTTAGACAAGTTGGATCAATATATATATCAAGATGATACATAAGGGTGTTCTCATTTCAATAAAGTAAAGGCTCTAATATTTGGATAAACCACCTCATTTTTTTTTAAATAAAAATATCGCTTGTTTATATCCCCTTTATTGAAATTTTCATCCTGGTTGTATTAATAAAACAAAGAACTATACATCTTTAATACCATGTGATTCATGATAAGTGTGAGAAAAAAGAGTCCAATATAATATCACTCTATTATATGATAGTATTGTACAAGGTATCATGGTTTGGGATCATAATACTACATCGATAATCCTTGGGGACCCATAATGGTGTGGGAATAAGGTTGGTGTGATTCTATGACTTTGATTTCCCTAACCATGTACAAGGTACATGATGGAGTAATAGTAAGGGTTTTATAATTTCACTTGATCAAAGGGAATATGGAAGTAGGTAAATTCTTACTTTGATGGTCTATATTGACTAATAAAGTAGAAAGGTAGGTTTAGGATGACTATTGACTACATTTGGGTCACAAGTTCTGCTACTTCACTGTTGGAAATTTATCCACTGAAAGATATTCCCTAAATAGGAGGTGATCATATTTATAATTGTTCCCTCACTATAGGGGATCCCATTCATATATGATAAATTCGATTCCTCTAGGGTATATGCCTTATATGGGAGACGAACCAATTTGGTGTTGTGTCATACCATAAAGGATTTTGTTTGGGTAATGAATGATGGATGCTAATCCAAATCAAAGGGGAAAAAGTGCATTTATGGATGGGAGGGATGCTGAATAAAATTTATATCACTCTTTGGGCTATATCATTGTGTGCCATGAATATTTATGGGATGCACTGAACTAAAATAAATCAAGCGAACTAGTGGGTAAAATGAAAATTCCAATTGGGTGGGAGTTATAAGAAAAAGATTTGATCATTCTCTAGGGATAAGATCAATGATCTTCATAGATACTTAGATTAATGTTGTATATCTTTGTGATACACCCAAAAAAAATTAAAACCTTTTAGCATGGAAAAAATTATAAATTTAAATGTTCTTGAATCATACTAACTACAAAGGTGTAGTATAGAAAAATTGGGGGGTTGATCCCACAAAGAGTGAGGAACACGATAACAAAAAATCTCTACCAAAGGTTGGGTCATCCCAATATATATTGATTTATTAAAATAATGATTCAATTTAAAAAAATTAATTAAAATAGAAAAATAGAAGATATGGGAATTGGTTTCCAATGTTGTTTAACTAAATAAATTGATTCCTCTTTTCATGAAAGATAATCATATTAGATAGATACGCAATCATTAAATTTTATCAATTGAAGAAATTTTCATTCTCTATAAATATACCCTATAATTCTATTTCATAATGGTTTGATGAATCTAAATATATAAACTGTATTAAGTTCAAATTTCCAAAAAACCAAAAGAATAATTCCATTCAATGGTCAAGAAAAAATCATCTCAATCATGTTAGTGTTAATTCATTATTTAATTCATGTGTTTAATGGTTAAATGATTAATAAAATAAACATGCTGGAACAACATGATAATATATAATAATATCATCTTATGACTAAAGAAAAATCATGTTTTTTTGTTAAGAAACCCATTTAACAAATTCCACTCTCCCCTATGGGGTTTATCCAATCATCATTGGGTGGTTATCAGTGATGAATAATCCAATACCCATAGAAGAGATATCAAAAAATAATTATTGAGAAATTAATAATAGAATTTGAGATATTGGAATTAAACTAGAAATAATTCTATGTTACATTAAAGAAAGAAAATAAAAATAGAAACCTATATATGAATAACTGTAGTTCGGAATCCTGTGGAAGCCTCTTGGTGGATGAGCCTCCATCTTGGAATGGAATTACATTTCTCGTAGCTGTAACCCCTTATTTATAACCCTAGAAGTCATCATATGGTTCCTATCTATTAAATATGGTGTTAAATGCACTTCCAAATTTAATTCATAATGTTTCCATTTAAATTTACATAAAGACCTTTGTTTTTCTACTGTGTCGGGTATTTACATGATATATAATTTTACACTATGTTTATCAAATTCATGAACTATATCATTCCTATGAAAACTTTAATATTTCCATGGTGTGACACATATATGTCACACCCCGACACATGTCAACTCCTCTTTATATTGATTTTATCCACTTCACGCCCTGTAGTTATTTCACAACTTATACTGGTTCATGACATATAAATTCATATTCCTACACTATAATATCTGTTTTGAAATTTTTATTTAGTTTTGTAACTCCTATATCTCCCTTTTCCTATTTTTATTCAACCATTGACCTTTTATTCTTTATTATTTTCTGTTTTCATGTCAAGCCACAAATCGACTCGGCATAAAGTGCCTTTTTGTTCCTCATTTTCTTTTTTCCATCATATTATCCAAATACCGGTCCTATAAAATCATTCACAAAACATTAATATCAGGAACATATATCATATTCAATAAATTAATTTTCAATGAATTTATATATAAAAACCCATCAATATATAGTTTCAAAATACAGATATCACTTTGACCAAAGTGATATTATGGTTTAATGTTGCATGGACCATTAGTTGTGTCTTTTAAGGTTGTGCATCTAGGAATGGTGGGTTTTTCTTTTTAAGGTTACGCATCTGAGACCAGTAGGGTTGTTGTAGTTTATATTCATGCTTCTAGAATCAAGATTTACTAAAATTTTGGCATCATATATCTTTGACCATGGTACATGCATTTTAAGTTCATGCACCATGGAACAATGTCCCTAGTTCAAGGTTGTGGGATCTAGACCATGGGGTGGTGGATTTTAAGGTTATACAATTGAACTATAGGTGTATATGAAACAGTTTTTATAGATAGAGAAAAAAACACCCAACATGAATGGAAGAACATTGGGGCGTCAAATTCTATCATAGGTAGTCTCACTAATACATGGTAGAATTCATAACCAGGCTCAATTCAATGAATATAGGTATCACTATATATCCCATGAAAATGGTAATTAAGTTACACATAGTTCTAGAAGGGTTTTGGTAGATGATCAACACCAAAGGTGGTGTTTGGTTGGAAACCAATGCAACATTGGTGTATCCCCATATATATGGACCAAAATTCCATGTTGTTTTAAGTCATGTGATAGATAAATACCATGTAGTTGAATTTCATTTGGTGGGGTTATTGAACGTGCATTTTAATGTAATACGGTAAGAAAAGTGATTGTTCAGTTTAGCATATTACACAAAGGACATCAAACATGTGGTTTAATATCAAATGGTAAGGACGGGTGGGGGATTTTCAATCAAGTTCATGAGAAAAATCGACACAAAACTCTTAAGCTCATGTGATTCATTATTGGTTTGAGAAATAAGGTAAAACGAGGAATCTTTCATTTCATGAGAGAGTACCGAAAAAGTAGAATGGGTCAGGATCATAATTTCATGCCAACCTATGTAGGACCCATGATACATGGGAGTCTAATCAGGATATATTCCCTAGAGCTGGTTAACCCTAAAAATATACCACAAGATACAGGATAGTAACAACAAGGGTGTTAAGACTCATTTTGAGTAGAGTGGAGTGGGTAAATGTAAATTGTCACTTCCAGAATATGAATTTTAAAATGGGGATGATGAGTAGGATAAATATTATCATTGATCAAATTCAAAACAATAATTACACTACCACAACATCAAGTATGGGGAAAACAAATTTGGAATTGACTATTGACCATTTTCAACATATTGGAACCATCATTTTTCATTGAGGAATCCTCTGGGGAATGTGTCTTGGATGGGAGGTGGGCCTATTTGGATTTAAATTTTCCCTGTAGGGGAGAAAATTTTGTAATAAAGGATTTATAAGGCAGTTCAAACTCTAGGGATGAAACATTTGGAGATGAAATGAGGAGCTCAAAGAGAGATCCAAACACCCTTGGGCTACACTGTTTTTCACCAAGCACACTGATGAGGTGCACCAAGCTTTATGGGAAACTAATACTAAAATATTCACATGAAATATTTGATTGTGACTTGGGAATATTTAATTATTTCACTATTCTATAGATTTTATGGTCTTTAATTTTGGTCCAAAGGTTGAGGCTTCTTGTCTAACACGGGTGAATCCAGATTGATATGAATGTAAAAGCCCACAAACTAGAATAAATTAACCTCCAAAGTGAAGAATAACAGTTTCTAATGTTATGATTCATATACCAATGGGTTGATACTAGTTTAAGGTTATATATGTTTTATTAATTCTCTACTAGTTTAATTTCATGGAGAATATATTAAGGATGAGTTTATCTATAAATAACTAGAGAAAGACAATGCCTGATGTGAATTGGTGGACCCAATGCCAATATAGATAACCTCAAGGTGGGAAAGGAATTCATTTTAAGGTCATGATGTGTGTAATTAAAGAGGATATGGTATATATAGAACTATTAAAATACAAAACCCAATGTGATTTAGAGACCCAATTCCAATACAAGTGATTTTAAAAGGGAAGGCATGAAATTTAAGGGTTAGATTCATGGAAAGAAGAAGATATTTTTTGAGGGTCATAAATATTAGAATAATTCCATCTAGGTATAACACCACCCTGAATCACATAAAGGCATTGAGATCCATTGAAGGAGAATTAGGCACTAAGGTAAGGGGGAGGTGATGGGAAACTTATGGTTGGACCTGAGATAGGAGATCCATGCATTACTATGTATCCCTTGGAATGGAAACCAAGTCATACGTAGTAATAGAGGTGGTGTGGTGGGATATGAACATTAAAAAGAAGATGATAAATTCTACATGAATCTAAATCATACAAATAAGGGAGGTCTATAAAAGTATGGGTGATATAGTGAAAAGGGGGTGAACACCTAATAGGAATTAGCCAATGTCTCATCACTAGGAGTAACGACGGCATGGAACAGAGCTCCCATATGGGTATAAAATGATAAATCCATACCTAGAAACATATCATATGAAATAGGAATCAAGACACACCTATTTATAAAAGTTATTTTTGTGGGAGACCAATATCTAAAATGGGATTCCTCCCAAGTGGTTGGGGGGGAGGTATCATGTGATTTTAAGTCATGTGATGGGGACTATGTCGTGCAGTTTAGAATCATGGGGAGAGGATGTTGGACACATAGTTTAATTACATATGGTTAGGATTAAAGTGAATTATATATAGTTTAGGATCACATAGATTTTACTAAATAGGGTTGAGGTAGTTAACATGGAATGAAAGAGCCTTGGGGTCACCCAAACGTCCTCTAGGTAAAATGCAAACAGTTTATGGACATAATTCTTAGACCAAGGGATGGTACCAATTTAAGGTCCTAGAACCAAAACCTTGGTGTTCCAAGGGATATCATGAGGCAAAATGGAGTGTAAAAACCTATCAAGAATAGAGGGATAAAGAGTCCATATGTAATACAAATATCCCTAGAACAAAGTGCACACAATTTACGGTTGAAATTATTGGACGAGTGGTAGTGAGATGGCCTATCTAGTCATATCTAAAAAACCATAAATTAATTCATGTATAGTGGGACTAGAAAACATATTTATAAAATAATTCATCCCATGGAAGGAGTTTCACACACTTTAAAGTTTTGATGTGTGGAAAATGAGGATGTTTCATAATTTAAATTCATGCAACTAGGACTGGGGGAAATGATATATATTTTATTATCATTAATATTAGAAAAGAATAAAGGTATCCCATGTGGTGTAAAGAATAAATAAAAACCTTATATGTATTGAGATCAATTATCAACATAGATAGTCTCAAAATGTTAAATTCATTGTTTAAGGTTGTGGAACTTGGACCATGACTGAGACAGTCTATGTGGCATCTAGGGAAAGAAAAACTAGATGTGGATGATGGGAAAAATTCTAGAATATAGTTTATTAGAATAGGGTAAAAGGTAATATTCAGTTCATTTTCATTTTGTTAGGACTAATATGGGATCCATGTGCCTCAATCATGCTGGGGAGACATTACACTAAAACATTAAAACCCTTGAAAATTGTGCTTGGTGTGAGAAACAAGGAGTAAAAGAAGACCAAAAATATCACATGAAATCTCATATAAGGGGTGGAAGGATTGGGGTTATAATGATACATATACCATTGGAAGTATCCCAGAAAAGAAGGTTGGTTTAGGAGAGGCCTCACAATATTGACTTGGTTTATCAATATGCTCAAATTTATAAGTATTTTAATATTAAAGGAATTGTATTTCACTATAAAAAAGAATAAGTGGAAGAAGTAAATCATAACTTCTTGGATTGTAATTGTAAAAAAGGATAGAAAAGTGGGTTATGGATGACTACTAACCATGTCTTCAAAACACAGGTTCAACTACCACACTTTCAAGGATGGGGGTGGTCAATGTTTTAAATTGACCATTGACCAGTTACAACATATGTAACCATCATTTATTTTTGAGTAATACTCTAGGATAGGTTCACAATATAAGAGGTGGGATTATTTGGAGTTGTTTCACCACCATAGAGGATCCCATTTAGACATGGAGGATGATGGGGATCAAAATCAAGTAAGTCCAAAAGTAAAGGGTAAACTGAAGGAATATTTGAGTAAAGACCAACACTCTAAGTGCCATGCCACCGTGCATTGATCATGTAGATGAGGCATATCAACATAAGTGAGAGTAAAACCCTACATCTTAAAAGTAGTGTTGTATTTCTGAAAAGTGATAGTAGGGAACCCAAAATAAGGGTATTGATCATCAAGACATAATGAGGACAATGAGATAGCAATGTTAATGTGTCCTGGTAGGGTACATGATTGAAGATTCAGGTGTCCCTGTATAACCTATGGGATGGTGATCAAGTTACATATAATTATTAGTATTGCATTAGTAGGATTATAGTCACCATAATAAGGGGGTTTTCCTCTTAGGTGATAAAAATGAGTCATTCTATAGTTTAAACATCATATAGTAATCAATTATCTATATAGATTAAATTTTTGTAGTTAAGATAAATGGGTGGTGTAATTTAACATTATATATATTGGATGCTAATCACACAATTTAACATCGTATAATGATGATGAAAGGAAATATATAATAATTTCATGATTCTTAGACTGTGTCCATATAGTTTAACGTCCTATAGTGAGGATTTAAGGGTTTTTTAGGGTTTAAGGTCATTTACATTTGATTATGACCTAAGATAGAGCATACAGAAAAGGTGGTATAGTGGAACCCAATTTGAATTTGAGGTTCTAATACTACTTGTTGAATCTTGTAATGGTCCAAAGGGATAATATATATTCTCTAAATTTTTCCTAAACTAGTGGGTTTAGAAAGCATATCAATGATTTTTCTAGGGATAAACAATGAACCCCACAAGTTTTTTTCCACTTCTTTTACTCTCTAAATTTTTCCTAATTCGTTTAGGGTATACTTGGAAAGTAGAGGCCCAACATTTTCTTAGGTATCCCTTTGTGTGATTTTAGCCTGATGAGCCTTTGTGCCTCTTTCCTAGGTTAGTTTAGTTCCATTACAGTCATACTATTAGGGGATATATTTTAATGTCATACAACATTGATCAAAGAGGTTGATATTAATATAATTTTATAGATCTTGAAACAAGAGTATTTAAATTTTAAGTCCATCCAACCATGACCAAAATTGTAGTGATGAAATTTATAGGGCATGAAAAGTAATATAAACATGATAAGAATGGTGAGAAAAGGAGGCCTGGTGGCACATGAATGTCCACATGATGGAATACACATAATTTAAGTTTATATGCTTGGAACAATCAAATGATACTAGTTTATATCCATGTTTAATGTACCATGGGTGTTCCAAGGGAGTTTTTGAGGTGATAAGGATAGTAGAAACCCAAGGTGAATGTAGATGAAAAGAGATATTGTTCCACACAAACATCCCCATAAGTAAATGCATATAGTTTATTATCATGATTCTTAGACCATGGGTGAGAGGGTCTATATAGTATTACATGAGGGAAAACCTTGATGTGAAGGGAGATCCTGAATGCTAGCTCATATAACCTGGTAAAGGGGAATAAATGGAGTTTTGAAGTTTATGTTCATTCTTCTAGGACCATGTGAGTGAAAGTATTGGAAATTAATGTTCCTTGATCATGTTGGGGAATAATCTAGTAATACCCCTAAGATCATGTGATCTATACTCAGTATGAGAAAAGAAGTAATTGGAGACTTATCCATGTCACATGAGAACATATGATAGGGTAGAATTGAAGATTAATTGGGAAGGTCCCCATGAGAACAACTTATTCCATAAACATGTGAGAATTCCCAAAGAGGTAACATTTAGGGCATTAAATATCCACATGAATAAAGAAGGGTGGACGGGTAGTAAATCAGGACCTATGAACTTTAAATACACAAATAGGGGTGGAAAAGGATGATTATTTATCATATTTCGATCTTAAGTTCCACCACAACACTTTGAAGTTTGAGTAAAACAAATTTTAGATTAATAATTTGCCATTTTCAACATACAATACCCATTATTTTTCATCAAGTAATCCTCTAGGTCATGTTCTTTGTATGGGAGTAGGGCCTACTTTGATTTTTTCCCTCATAGTATAGGAGCTTGTTTACACATAGAGGGTTTCAAATATTCAAAATAAGGAAGACTCATAGTGTGAGGGTGAATAAAAGGAATGTTTATATAGAGTTAGACACTCTAGGGTGTATGACATCATGCACTCAAGAAGGTTGATGAGGTGTATCAGTGAGTGAGAGTTTATTCTATTTCCAAAAGGAGGAATCAATCCTATGTTGGTAGAGGAATATATACCTAATGGAAAAATCTTGGTTATCAAGAAAAGTGGGGAAAAGGTGATAGTAGCTAGTCCTAGGTTAAGGAACCTAAACATCTCTACATATCCCATGATGGGAATCAAGACATACATAGTTCTTAAGGGCGGTGTTGTGGGAAACTAACACCAAAAAAGGAGTTTTCCTCTCAAGAGAGGGAGAAAACCTAGTTCTATACTTTAGACATTGTATGGAAATATGTTATAAATGAAATTTAAGGTCTTACAACTCATAAATAGGTGATATGTATTTTATGTTGTTACAGATTGGACCTATTCTAAGAAGTTTTATGTAATGAAGAAATTAATTATTCCATGCATTTTATAGTCATTCAGTTCATACTGTTTTCACATGGCTTAACATCATGTGACTAAAACATTGATCACACTTTTTAACATCATATAGTGACGAGGAAATTATATGCATTTTAAATTCATGAAACTTGGATGATGGTGTTATATAGTTTATGGTATTTTAGCCTATACCTAATGTAATTAGTAATGAAAAATGTTCATATGTCTTGTGGGATTTATAGATATGGAGAGGATTCATGAAAGGGTTGGACTAAAAATTCTGACAGTTAAGAGCATTAACCAATGTGGGTTGAGCCTGCATAGGTGCAGGATAAGGTAGGTTTATCCCACATGGGTATGGGTTTACCATAGTCTTTTTTTAAAAAAATAATTTTTTACAATATATGCTTCTTTAACATTTTTTTAATAATAAATCATGATTAAACCATTACATATTTTTTCTCACTGTAATGGTCATAATAATTCACCATTCATTCACATGTGAATTTTAAATAGGTTTATATTTATTATTTTATATGATATTATAATATTTATATAGTAATTATTAACTATATACACATCGTGTATAATCCCACCTCTCAATAAAATGAAACCATATCCCTTGAACATGGTTTTAATTATAATATATTTATTATAATCATAATATTTTTTTATCTGATTTATTAATGTTATTATTATTATTATTTTATTAAAAAATAGGAAAGAGACTCATGGGAACCCTAATCTCCTCTTTTGAAACTAGTGATTACTTAGAGATTCGTCATTAATTCACAGGTCCATCCATTCACATCCCCACACAACCAACATCAACATTCATCACCCTTCACTGATCACTCGTGTAATTTTCATCTCAAAAGTTCACTACAACATCAAAATACGCACATATCACCATTAAATCATCATAAAATGTTTCATCACATCCCTTGAAACTCCAACTATGGTCAGTCCACACTTCTCTCCCCACAACTACCATTCAGAATGAGAGAAATACAATATTTAAATGATTAAAAATAGTATATATTTTTTAAAAATCTATTAAAGTACATAGGATTACCACAAGCTTATATGGGGCAGGTTGGGATTGAAATATTTTTTTCACATTATATGAGGGATTTTGAAGACAAATCTGCATGTGCTCAAACCCATTTATGCTTAGACCATTCCGCCTCAGCCCACCCATTTCACATTACTAAATTTCATATAGTTTAACATCATATGACCAGGATATTGGAACCAATTCTAAGTTATGAAAAATGATTCTTCAGGAACTTTATATTAGTGGGAGGTGGGATGTGCACCCCATCCATCATGCTAAATGAATATGAACCATTGGATTATACTCTATAAATGGTGAGGGGGCCTTCTCACTTGGGTTTCAGATTTGGTTGTCTCTTACCAAGTATCATTATCATTCTATCATCCAATTTCAATCCACTTTAGAAGAAATAATGAAGGAAAATATTCCTATTGAAATCACAGGTCACACAGTTCTGATGGACCTCAAGGTAGTGCATTTCATGGATCAGGTTCTCATTAAGGGATTACAATTCATTTAAGTGGACTTGGGACCTTTTTTGGTCAAATTATTATAGATAGATGTCCAAAGTAATGGAAATGAAACTTGAATGGGTATCACTACTTCTATTCCATATACCATGGAGTATGGAGTCACCTGGGTAGAAGTCTGAGTCATCTTCCAATATTCCAATAAGTCATTGGAGAGATTGTCAGGATAGATATTCTTATTCTATTCTACTGTCATCTTTAGAATATTAGAGAGGTGATTATTAAACACCTAAATCTATCTATTATATTATACATGATAGTGGTAAGTATGATTAGACTAAATGTTGTACTTAGAATACAAATAATTCAACTTGGAAACTCATAAGTTGGTTTCATTTTCCATAAATATTGTGTGATGGATCCCAAACTAATTAATAATATAGGATTTAATGAAATCAATCACTAGTCAGGTCTTAACTTCCTTGAGTGTAATGGCCTCATCCTACTTCAATAATAATTCATTGGTAGTAAGGATGACCCTGCACTATCAGGATATTTATGGAGGTTAATGAACCATAACATATATTCACCACAAATAAAAGCTCCAAGAATATTTGTTGTAATGAAGAAGCTCTAGTAGCTGAAGTATGAGGTTGGCATAAATCTGGAATGCATGAAACTTCTTGGTGAATTCCACACTGTCATAAACCATGGGGGAATAAAAATATCCCAACCTTTATATCTAATGAGAGAGCTTCAATCCTAATTGGTAATCCCCGCAGGACCTAGTGTAAATATCTTACAAAACCCGAGGGATTCTCCTTTCCTTGTATGAAATAGAGATGGATTCCATAGAAATTGCACCTATAGAGGACCTCTATAAGTTGGGGATGTCACAAATGGAAAAAATTCATAGTGAATCAATAAATATTCTTATAGTCAGTCTATTTTGATGGAAATATTTCATGTTGGAGATACTCAATGAAAGTAATTATTAATTCTAATACTTATTTTTTTAGGGGGATTTGAGTGCCCATATCGAGATGTATTAACAATGAGTTGATTCACCTATTGCATCTCTTCACAAAGAATGGTGGTGGTAACTACTTTGTGATATGCCACATAGATTACAAGGTAATACTAGTCCAACTCCATGAAGGATGTGTCCGATCTAACTAAGTAATTCACTTGATCATTCTTGGATCATAGGATATGAGTCACCTTTCGATAATAGGAGAACTGTGCCATCATCTTGTAGGTGATCTTGAGTAAAGGTACAAGCTCATGTTTTCTAATAGTATAGTCATTATTGATTTGTTTTATGACTATATTTGAGTCGCCTTTTATGTTCAACCATGAGACCAAAATATCAATGGGTATTTTGTGACTAGTGAAGAGGTCAAAGAACTCAACCTCACTGTTTGTGCATCCTTCTAATAAGAATAATGGGTATGTGATAAGAGTCTTGGAGGGTATAATTAAGAAAACTATAATACCAACCCTATTAAACTTAGAGTTATTAAGATTTATCCAAGTTAGGCTTTAGGAGGCACCATCAAAGTGAATCTTCTTTCACACCGTTACTTGATTAATAGAGAGGATATATTCATTTTGGAAATTGAAATATAAGGGAAAAACTCATATGTTGGGTGTGTTACTAGAAAATATACCATCACTTGGCCCTTTAATGCCTTCTAAGGGATGAACCTAATGTAGAACTGTTGAAGGATCACTTCCCACTATGAAAATATTTTTGTTAATATGGTATGATTGAGGATAATCTTAAATGGATCAATAAGGGAGACTAGTTGAATATCATGGTGTTGTATACATTTCCATATCTTATGAAATCTGAAGACTATGGTGAGTTAGTATTTCTTGATAGGAAAATATCTAGTCTCGACATTGAGTAACATTTTTTTAAGATAATACAAACTATTCTAAGTTCCATCATTGTTATTATGTGATAAGAAGGCACTAATGGGTAATTCTAGGGTGTTAATGTAAATTAAAAAAGGATTTATTGAAATAAGTGGCATTGTAACCAAGGAATGTAGTAGATAATTCTTTATGCCATCAAATGTAGTCTGGAATTCCTCATCCCATTGACAAGAAATTAATTTCTTCATCAAATTTTATAAGGGATTACATTTTCCAACCAAATTGGAAATAAAATGTCATATGTAGGATAGATGTCCTTAAAGGCCCCACAAGTCACACAGATTTTATGGATGATACATTTAATTGATGGATTTAATATTATTTTGATTGATCTTGATGCCTCTATATCTAATTATGAATCCCAAGAACTTCATTGAGGTAACCCTAAAGAAACACTTTTGGGGATTCATATTCAGATGGTGAGAAAAGATCATGTCAAACACTTTCTCAAGGTACTTTATATGGATGTGGAATTGGAAACAATTTAATAATAAATATTCCATATGAAATTTCACTAGTGTTTTAAGGAAAGGCCTAAAGATCTAATGCATGGATCAGTAATAGGTTTCTCTAGAATTCTTCAAGATGAAAAGAATCACTTAGTAGTATAAAGTAACATGAGGTACCTTGAAAGGAGTGGATTCTTAATATTGGAGATAAATCTAGATTTAATTGTATTTTTAATATCCATCTATGAAAGAGAGTTCATGAAATTAGATGGTTTCATAGATTATAAACCCTATGACTAAGACTAATAATCCATCCTTTAAGTAGTGGTGGTGGAGGTCCCATATGTCGATGAAAACTATGATTTTTCATTTCTTCTTCCTAACTAGGATGATGACATCTAGATATTTGGTTTACTTAACTTCCCTAAAACATTTTTCATTAATAATCTTATCAACTTTGTAATTGACCATGGAACCATGAGAGGGGTTTATTTTCTTGGGTGTCTTCTTAAATCTTCAATGACTGATAGGAAGGCCAATATGGTGGATGAAAACATAGGTTCTAGCCATATAATATCTTCATATTTATACACAAATACATAATACAATTGTTTTAGGAACACAATATATTTTTTATTCCCATTAGAAGACATGAAAGTTCTGATAAGTTTCAACCTTGGATTTTTTCTCCATGTTTAGGTCCACCTATGTCAACTTATCTATGATGGTGAAGACTCCCTCTTCAAATACAAGATGAACCTCATATAAATCCTCTTAATTAGAATTATGGGAAATTGAGAGAGGATAAAATTACTCAGGCATAGGAGACTATGGGGTCGCATCATCTTCTTGTATTGGAATAGAATCCTCCTAAGTGAGTCCATGCCCCACTGATCTATAAAGACCGTGGTAATAGAGGTCAAATATCCAATACCATATGTCCTTCATCATCATGGTCCAACCTTTATTCCAAAACAATAATACTTGGTCAACTTCCATTTCTTAAAACCTTCCCTCTAAGATACATGGTGGAGATTCATGTTGATAGGCATGGGATGAAATTATGATATGTAATGTTGATGGGATTTAGAGGCACCTACCCTTTTTAGGAGTATATGGTGATATAGGAGTATTCATTTTTCTTTGGAATGATGAAATGGTTCCCATGATCTAGATTCATCACTTCTAATATTTGAAATGGAAAAATGAATATATCCTTCAAATCATCCTAGATATCGGTTGGGATAGTTGTTAAGTCATTGAGAGTATTAACATTCTCAGCTTCATCAACCTGAGGTTTATTCCCATACCTATTGTAATGCACAACATCAAGGTATCATGCTTCACATGGGTTGAAAATAGAGACATCTCTATGGAGCACCCATACTCAACCATTGATGGAGTATTTGATATACCAGTGATATGTATAGGATACTATTATATATAAGTGGATCCAGGGTCTTCCCAGTAAGGAATTGTAGGTAGTGACTTGAGAGATGGCCATGAATTCACTATTTGAATCCAAATCACCAAAATGGTTCTTTAACTAAATATTCTTATATTAATTTTTTTATCTTTGCATCTCCCTAAATTTTCAAGTTTTATGGGGTCAAATCAGCCGTGGTGAGTCCCATCTTATAGAGTGTCTGAGTTAATATGAGGTATATTCCAAAGCCAATGTCTACTAGGTATCAGTTTATCTCTATTAAATTAAAATGGAATGAGAAATATAGGGGTTTAATATGCTTCTGAATTATGTCACCCTCATCCTACTTGAAGAAAGAGATTATTTATTGGCTCTATTCATACACAACTTAATCTACATGGTAGGGTTAAACAACGGCTAACTCAGTTTTAAATTATAAAGGACATTTTAAGGACTAGATAAAGGCTTCACATAACTCCTTTGATAGGAAGAGTTTGTAAAGGATTGATATAAATGATGGAATAGTGGTGGTATTCTTGAAATCATCATTATTCCGAGCTAAGGAAATACCCCTTCTTCCCAGGGTTCACTCCATGATAAGAAGCATGGTGGAACCAGCTGGCTGGGTGATAAGGTACGACTAGTACCTGGCCCATTCTAGTATCGGTTGGAAAGTTGATTTTTATTGTTGGTGTATTTTTGTTGTTGAGCCTTGTATATTCACATATTATCCTTGGATAGTTGTGGCTAAACCAAGTAGTCAACCAATAAGATTAGTCGTGGATGGACTAGAAGATGATTCCTTTGAGGGATATGCCTATTAAGCCTTGAGAAATCATTATCATTTATTCTTAGTGATCTGAACTATAATTTCAAGGATATCTCATTGAGTACACTAATTTTTGGAATTTAATTTCCATTTTCTTTGATAGAATCAGCTATAAGTTCTTAAAGGATCAAACTGGCATATTTCATCACTGAACTTTCCATAGCGGTCTACCAAACTAATGGACTTGATTGAGGCATATTCCTATTTTTCATAAAATGAGTCATCCATGATTAATAAGTCATGAGACCGCCTCTAAATTTAGGTGGAATTAATACCATTGGAGTGAAAACTAACTTCGATAATATTGAAGTCTCTTAATTATCCTTTCACTTCCAGTGACACCCCTTTCGAGCCTTGGAGGGTTTCAAAGTTGATGAGTTCATAGAAGATGGAGAGATAACCACATGATACACTAGTTGATTCAAATGCACTCATATGACCTTGTGAGATTGAATATCTAACGTCTTAGATAACCAATCATCATAATTTTATACAGCTTTATTATAGACCCATTATCATTCCACAGAAGCTTTACCACTGTAATGGGAGGTTGAAACATGTGTCACCTATTCTAGAAGGTCAACTGGCTTGACTATGCCATATTTTATATGGTCCCAGAGCTATTCCATAAATAAAAAAAAAAATCATTTATGGCGTTCCTATGGATTATGTGGTACGGTAAGTGTTTATCGTGTCTCATTAATCCATCCTCCTATAGATTTTTTATTTTTAGGAGATTCAATAATTTCTTCTCCATAACACAGAGGAACAAATATTAGGATATGCTCATCATAGAAGAAGTATACCTTATTTCTCCATTCAATAAAAGGTATCTTGGGTGATTTCCTATAAAAGGTGGTTTGGGTATCATTATCAATGTGATATTGTAAAAAAACAGAGCCTTTTGTGGGAAAACCTATATCTATATTGGCTGAGGGGATGGACTCTGTATGATGGCAGTAGTTTCCAATCTTATTATTTTTTGTGATAGTATATGAGGAGGTAATGGGAGAGACCATTATTTGTTCAACTACAGGGTTTACTCAATGAACTAATCCCTCTCTGAGAATTCTTATAATTCACATGGATATTTTAGGAAGATGATCTTCTAATATATGTATTTCATGCTTATATTTTAGAGTATTTTAATAAATTAATTTATGTGTTTAAATGATTAATCTTTACAATTTTGGAATAGATTATCTTGTTTTGTCTTTTATGACAGGATAAAACATATATTTGTAAAAGGAGAAAAAATACGAAAACTTTGGAGCTAAAAGACACTTCATGATGTGATTTAAGTGAAGTGAAATAGCACCTGGTTTTTGAGGATGCAGCAGAGACAGAAAAATAGTGTAGGTAATTTACACATAATGTATTCCATTTTTATGATGTATGTTTTTTTGGGACGATATTTTGAAAGAGATACAATAAAACTCATGACACCTAAAAATTAAAATATTACATGATGTCTAAATCATTATACATCATTTTATTTATTAGGATGAGATTCAAAAATGAAGATTGAGTGTATCTTTATTTTTTGAAACAATATAAGACATAGAACCCACCCTAGACCAATTTTAGACCAATTATTAACAATATTAATTAATTATAAAGCCTATTTGGATCCTATAAATGTAGGTATAGAATTATATTTTTGAAGTGATCTGGGAGACCAAAGCTTGGATCAAGAAGCAGAGTTATGAAGGGCCCTCCCTGAGTTCATCTCTATTTTATTAATGTATTATTTTTCTTTTCTCATTCCCTCTAATAATCTAATAACTATGATGGGGGTGTGAACTCACCTTATTCTAGGGTTATGTAATAAAAAATGGGAAGGTTTGTTAGATTAAATTTTTTTATTCTATTAATGTATTTGGTTTTATGTAATTTAATCTTCATCTTAAAATCCATTTTTTTCTATTTAATCATAACTATTGATATTTGAATCTAAAACGAACGTTTAAATTGTTAAATTGACAAACCTAAATAAGAAATAACCATTTTCAACTTTAGTGTAAATCAAGTTTAAATATGGTATTAAGAAAATTTTGATTCAGCGATAACCTAAATTACCTGACCAATGGAAGTAGGGTATTGTTGCATTGAGTAGGGGATAACATGGTCATAGGATCTTCATCATCTCAATGCTAACACCAATCATGAATTAATCAACCTATTTTCTAAAATTTGGTTTCACCTGAATGCTAAAATTAAAAAACCCTAGCATTCTTTCGTAATATAATCTCAACAAATCAGTCTTCTTTTATTTATTCATTCATTTTCTTAAAATCAAATCAAACCAATATTCTCTCATCGCTTTCTATAAATTAATAAAATTAAATCTTTTGTAAATTTCATCAAAATAATTTCACCATCTTTGTAGATCAACCTCGACCTACTTCTTAAATATATTTTAATTAATTTAGTATCATAGTTGAGTTTTTATGAATGTTTATTTTTCATATACATATAAGGAATTAACAACACCATATGGGACTTTTAGTCCAAGACCCAAATTATCCCAAAAATTATATATGTTCATTCCCAACAAATACTTCTAGGGAATTGTTATGTCGAGGTAGTATGTCAGTCCCATACATCAAGTAATGAAGTTATCAACATGTTCATTATTCTGTTATTTACACATGGAGAGGTCGGTGATACTCATACTAATCAAGGTGTAATTAAACTGATAGAGGAATTTTTAGTGTAGATCCTCCCAGCAGTTGATGGATCCTGGTTCCAGGTGGTTGTACCAAAAAAATGTAGGTCCTTAAAAAGTTTTCAAAAAGAACTAAATCCTTATAGATTTATGCTACTCTGTAGTTCCCAAAATTAGGCCACACTAAGAGGAAACATGTTAAAAGTGATTCTCTAGGTCACCTATTCTATTAAGGTATGAAAATATTGAGTTACTAAAATTTGGCGCTGGAGGAGTGTTATCCACCCATATTAGATATGGCTTCCTATAAAGATGAACTGAGGCTCTATGTATTTCAAAGGACTTAAGGTGTGTAGTAAGAGAACTGATCATATCATCTTGGGGGTATCAGCATGAATCTTCCCCCTGATTAATCAGATATATATTGAAGTATAGAAATTGATATCCAATAGTTTAAAATCACACGGATCCACTGGTGAAGGAACCATGAAGAATATAGAACTATTCCTTGGGTAGGATGATCTATTGGATTTCACCTTGATCAGATGAAAAAACTACCTAATTCTATTCTGATAGATCAATCAAGGACTGTTAGTTTTTAGGGATCTATTGGGAGCATGATAGGTTTGTCTTGGACATCTTCCATTACAGGTAAATAACCACTAAAGAGTTTGACATTAAGCCTCTTATATCCCTTTATATCCTAGAGTATAGTAGAAATTATAACAACCACTTTAATTACCTACTCAGATACAGGAATAGTGGGGGATTTTGTGATTCCTATGACATTATAGTGTCATCAAAAGGTGTCAAAGAGTGTATCAGTGTGATCTTCAAGGACCAAATCTTGTCTCCACTTATGGGCATGGATACCTATTTAAATGGTCTCATCATGCTACTGATCCTCCCAAGGTGGATCATATTCCACCTAAATCTCATCGCCAGACTCTAGTTCTTTTTTAGTTATAGGATTGATGTTAATGACATTTATTGTGTTAGTGGCTAGAAATGGAGAGTTTTAAACATCTCTTGATGGTCTATCCTAGATGGAAAACTATCATCATAATAGATAACTAATCTAAAGGGTGACATACTTCCTCCAAACATTGATCTACACATGGGGAGATGCTTCTTCCATGATCTGATGTAGTAGAGTGAGGTGGTAAATAAATGTTTGTTGTAATTTTATCTATACCCATATGAATTGAGGTTCTTAGATACTAGAAGCATGGAAAGATAAATATTTTGGAATAATTTGTTAAGGAACTAAAGTTTGTATTGATTATTTTGGTAGGATAAATGACTACCATGAAGGAGGTGACACATCTTCCAAAAGTTCTTATAGAGGCATGTAGACTAATTCTTAGAGAGTAACATTAGGATGGGAAAATAAAGTATTTAAGGTGGCCATAACATGAATGGAAACTCATCTTCATCTAAGATTTCATATAGTATTTCTTTATCATGATATTGATCAGTAGAGTACTCCTAGTATTAATCAGCCCAAGATTTTATATGGGGAAACTGGAAAATTGGAGAAGGGAATGATTAAGACCTACTCAACTATTTATCATTAGGAATAAGAGGTTCCACATGAGAAATTATTTTCTAATAGGATTCATCCACAGGAGGTGACACTAATCTCATCACTTTATCCATATAGGATGGAGGGTGTGTATCCTCTTGTTAGTGATGGATTTCATCAAGCACCTAAGTCTCAACTAAATTATACTCTTCATCAGAGGGTTCTAGACCAGACCCAGATGTCTCCCCTAAATCTATTGTGGAGTTGGAGAAAAAGAAAGTTGATAGTGGTAAGTATGCTTATAAATTGAGCCATTGAATGAAATCTAGAACAACCTCCACATGTAGGTACATGTAGAGGGATTTTGGGACATTAGGGACCTTAGGCTCAACGATTTTCATCCTTAGTTGATGGGTGTCTACCAACAGTTGTGGTGGTGGGGGTAGGATTCTATCTTTTTAATCATTTGTTATATTATATTTTGAGATATCAAGGGTAAAAAAATTTCTTCCCCCTATCCTACCTCTGGTGTTGGTGTAGAAGTTCCCAAGAACAGATTTTGAGAGTCATCGGAGGCTCTTTCACATGAATTGTCGTTGGTATCATGGGAAGGACCTCTATGGTGAATGGTATCCCCTCTACCCTATGGAGTAAATTTATGGTGTTGTTGTTCTTCAGAATCGATATGACTTCTATGTCAATTATAAATGGGGAAAGAGGTTAGGAGAGTCAGTCTAATTTACTTGGTGAGTAGCTGGGGTCTTGATCCTAGTATAGTGATAATGTTATCCTTTTTGTGGTGAGAACTATTCCAAAGTTATCAAAGGTGGTATAGACCATGGGATATATCTAATTTTAATTTCATTAGGCAATGTTGGGAGACTAATCCTAGATTTGGTATCATATAGTCTCAACCAGGACAGGTTGATTAGGGATCAGATCGAACTGTTCATCTACTAGTGGGTCTACCTTGTGCTATTTGTGATGATGGGTGGTGGTGGTAGTCCTATTAGTTTAATCCCAAATTTATTCCACTAGTTTCAATTCTATACATAGCCTACCTCATCTATATAGGATATAGATCTATCAAATAATTTCAAGGAGAGACTCTTGAAACAATTGGTAGTGGAATAAGGAGGATTTTTCCATGCGTCATCTTTACTGGATGAGTTTGAGTGGTGTTGTAGCCTCCAATTCTTCTTGATCCATCACCTAGGTGGGGATAACTCCTTCATACTCATATTATTGGATTAGGGTTATAATAAACCTCCACTGGATGAGATCCAATGGAGAGATATGGTGAGGGCTCTCTAGAGTTATGGGAGATATTGTCTTCGCAACTGAAGTATTTATATGTGAGGTCACTACATGGTTGGATCACCTACCACTATACTTATTAGTGGTAGTTGGGTTAACCCATTGATTGTTCATGTGGATGGTGTTCTATTGAAACATACAGATCCAACTTTCAATACATGTTTGATCAAAACTATTCCCAATATGCCAAACATTACTCATATCCTCATTATTAAAGGGGGAGGGATTCAGGTTGATGATATCTAGAACTAGTGATACCCAAAGATAATCATATTCTCACTATTATAAGGGAATAGATTAATATATGGTTCTCATTCTAATTTCATAATCTTATTATAGGGATTCATGTTGAATCTATGTCCTTGGATTGGTTGGGATCTAATGGCCTCACATTCTATCTTTCCAAAGGCATACATATTTTACAACCACGGTTGATTATGTTATCTCCTTGATTGGAATGGAAAGATATAATGTTGAAAATTATTTACATGGATTTATCCCTGGAGTTTTTCACCTAGACCATGTCTCCTTTATAGATTTAAAACATGTTATTTAATCTCATTCTCGATGCCATATTTTATTGGACATCAATTAATTATTCCACTTTATTTTTTTATAGTGTGGCTACCTTGTAGTTGGATCTTATGAACTATATTGGGAATTGTTGGAATCTATGAATATTTTCCTCATATGGGATAAAAAAATATTATTCTCATCGCATAAGGCATCTCAGGCTCAAAACCCAAGATGTCCAGTGATCATAATGAGAAATATATGTTAAATGCATAAGTAATCAAAATATTATCACCAAGTGAATCCCATTATCATCAAACAAGATATAATATGTTCATCACATAAGAAATCTAGTGATTTTAACATAATACTTCCTAATCTTGTCACCTAGGGAATCCCATGATCATTACACAGGTAATAATCTTAGTGTTTTCACCTAAGTGGAGAATAAATAGACCACATGATTTTCATATAGGCTTCTTATTCTCATCACATAAGAAATATCATGATCATCACATGAGGAAGCACCTTAGACTCATAAACTAAGTATATGGATAAGAGATCGTATACTCATCATGTAGGCTTCTTCGGACCATCACCTCATGTTACCTAGTATCATCACCTAGGTATAGATTTTTGATGCATTAAGTAGGGTTCACAAGTTTAAAGACAAGTGATTGAAGTCCCACATATGTTCATCACACATGGTCCATTCATAAATTTAGATTTTAGTGGGGGAGGTCCCACAAAAAATCATCATGTATAGGTTGATTCATTGGCTTAAATCTATGTTAGGTTGGTCAAAAATATGATCTTCATGCATGGGTCAGTCACATATTTATAATCCAGTGTGGATGGTCCCACATATACTTTTCACATATGGGCCAATCATAGGTTTAAATTCTAGTGGGGACACTTCCCATATATGATCATCACGTATTGGGTCAGGCATAGTTTAGAATCTTATGGTGATGCCAAATCCCAGTGAGACTTTGGATTGGTATAGTGAGAGGTTCAATGTACTTTGGAAATATGATCATGTTTTAGAGTTGCTACCTCCTCTAGGGAGATAGAATTATAATTGGATTCCTGTTTTATAGATGGTAAGTTAATCTTAGGATTATCATCTTAGGAATTCCATTTTTTGGAGAAACAAAGTTATCAGGAATTTGGGATTGAACCTCATAGTGGTTTCTTACATATCCTAGTTTGGATAGGAATAAAAACCCATGTATTTTGACTGCACAGTTTAAGTTAATGTGACAGTACTAGACCATACATTCTAACACCACGTAGTTAGGACACTTGTGTCATGAAATGAGTGGAAAAAAGGTATGGTGTGAGGATTACACTTTGAATTTTCTTGAGAAATGTGGGGAACCTTACCATGATCGTCACATGAGGTATATTGTGCTCATCAAACAAGTAAATCTAGGATAATCACATAGGTAATTTTATTTTAATCACATTGGTAAGGCTATAGTTTAATGTCTTGTGCTAATTATTTTTTCATGCAGTTTCACATCATGAGATTAGGATTTAGTGTTATGCAGTTTAAATACTTGTATCTTTGGCATATTGTGTGAAGATTACACATTGAACATCCCATTCCCAATTAGTATGGGAGCATAGAAGGATAAAAGGATCCTAACAATTCTTATCAATAGAGATGATGAGTGGTTACCCTTAATAATTCCACCATTGAGGCTTATACATCCACTTAACATGTGTTTTTGGAAGAAACAATGTGTGGATGTTTCCCATTTCAAGAATCATTTAGGAGGCCCACCATGAGAGTGTCTATGTTTATGAGTATAATTCAAGGATATTTCCTACCCTGTTTGTCGTATAGAGGGATTGTACATAAGTCTACATGATACCAGTTATTCATATGGATTATAAACAAGTAAACCTAGATCAAATGGATATGGGACACATTATTACTCAAGTTTTATATAATTATGTTTGGAATAAGGAGGCCTCAAATGGGGATCCATGGAGTCTAGTTTTCATAACTTTGGAGTTGTAAAAATCTATATAGTTGTGAAATACATGGTATCTAGCACAATAGGACTACATGGATGGAAATTTCAGGGTTTCACTAAAGTTTAGGTGTTTTAAAAAATAGGGGTTTCACAAATAGTTTGTTTTTTGCCTGAACCATTCTCTTTATAAATGAACTTTGTGAAAAAAAATATAAAGCATAAGTCAATTCAATTAAGGGATAATGTAAGGAATTTCATATAAGTTCCTCACATGTAGGAATCTATGGGAGTATCTGGTTGAGAGAATTCACAGTGTAATGGGTTGCATGAGTAGAGAGTATGACCTTCTGTCTTCATGAGGTCCTTCCTCAGGGGGGTCTTCTCTATTTATATGATTTTTAGTTCATGGAAGGAAATGTATTTTAGAAGTCCTCTAGGACCAAAAAACATTGGTGGGATCTTTCAAGGATAGATGAATAACAACATTCTAACCTTGGTTCATGCAAATCGAGTTGTGCAATATGTTATCCTATTCTTTTTGGAGGCTATCTCAATGATGAATACAACTTCTATATTTGACATCACTTTTCTCATGAAAATATGATTTATGAAAAAAATTGGGAGTTTCATGAACTTATCAAAATCTTCACTAATATCATCCCTTTACTTCATAATTTCTATTAAGGGATATTTCATCCCTAATATGTTATTTTTCATGGCTCTCAATACTTTGGATACACATTTTTAGCACCAAAAATCATGATAAGTTTTTAGTCCGCCTTTAAGAAATTGTTACTTCGACATTGAATGCCATTATTTTCATGCAATATTCATGGGTACATACACATGTGTATGAAGATTTTGTAGAATTTAAATAAGATGATTTCATAGTCAATTAAAATATGAAAATACTTGAGTCTTTAGGAAGATTTGATTAGGTATTTTGAATGATATTTTAAGGGATATTTCAAAGTGGAAATATCTTCTATATTTTAATGAAAATATCATGCTAAGTTTGTATAGAAACTAATTATTCATGATTTTATTTTTTTTAGTATTTAAATATTTGGGATGTGAAGGATGATAAATAAAATAATTGAGATTCCTTTGACACTAGTTAAATCTCAAATAATACATTTTTTAAGAAAACTTATGTGATTCTTGATACAATATAGTATTGAAGGAGTATGAGTGGAATTCATGAGAAGTCTAGTAGTAATAATTAATGTGGTGGATAAGTATTTGAAAGATCGAGAAGAACCGGTTAATATGAAGGACTGGTGTATGGAGAAAGTTGGGAATCTATGGCTTAAAGTAGGAATGGGTGTACAAGGATTTAAGAAATGTACATGGGTGGATCTGATGATCCATCTACTCGTAGAGGGAGATCAATTAAAAATTATTGTATAAAATCCACGTTCATAAGGTGATATTTCTTTATTAGATCTTTTTTTGAAGAGTTGTAGTACCTTCTAGTGGACTCTGAAAGCCTTCAGAACATAGTAGACTCTGTTTTGAAGGGATTTTATTTTCCCTAGTTGTGGATGATTGTTTCTTTACCTCTTTCTCTCTCTCATGATATTTTTAATGATCAAAAAAATATCCTATCTTACTATTGTTTTCATTTAAGTCTATTTTAGTATTTTTATTGAGGTTAAAGTGTTGAATTCATGGAATATTTAAGTTACTTTAAATACTTAATAAAGCCTTAGACTATAATATTTCCATCCCTTGAAGTATTGTATTTCTATTATAAATACCTTAAAAGTGATTAGAAGGAAGTAGAGTAGGATCCCCTTGAAGGTGGAGAGTTGTAGTCTACACTGGAAACCTGGTATAGGGAACCAACTAGCCGATTCCATGTGTCTAAAACCCATGTTATAGAAGAAGACCCACCAACCATCCGATGGTGATGCTAGAACTAAGGATATCCAGTAGTAGCCCACCAGCTAGCTGGTGGAGGTATACCATCTAGATGATGCGAGTTCTAGCAATAAGAAAGCCTCTATATAGGCCACCAACTACCTGGTGGTGGTTATTAAGTATCTGATGGTATTGGAAAATATCAAGCAAGGAATCATTAAATATGTTCAATATTACTATTATGTAAGACCATTCCAGGTTTGATGCACCTTATGTTTCCAAAAAAATTCTTGAGACTTTTTATAGCCTATAAAAGGACCCCCTTTTCTTCTTGAAATCTCACATTGAAAACTTATGATCCTTTCTCCAAATGAATTGATGTCAAGATAGATTCAATAGAAAAAATCTAGAATTACAAATTCTCTCAAGATCCTTCCAAGTTCAAATCCTTTAAAGGCTCTATGCATTTCTCACAATCTCTTATTCCTCTATTGTACATCACTCTATCAAAGAGATTTCTGATAGGTGTGTAAATGGATTTCCCATAGAGAACCTCTCTTTCCTTAAACTACTTTCACTAATGGTTCACACTCTTAAAAATTGTGGGATAGGTTAGCTGATGAATGAATATATTCAACAAGTTTCTCATATTCCAAAATTGTGATGTATGGATTCTTGGTCACTATTTAGAATAAAGTATTTATATTATTTACCTCTAAAGTTGGGGGGTAGAGATGTAGGGGAACACATTTTTCTTTATTCAGGCTTCTTATCAACTATGTTTTTCTCATATCTACTTTTCTGCATCGAATCATTAAAAATCATCTCTCATAATTTCATAATTTTTATTTTAACACTTCCACACTTTAATTCATTTGATATATTCATTATAAATTTGAATCTATGTTTTCAACTATCCCGCATTTTATTTCTTAGTTATTTACTTCAAAATAATATAATTTTGAAATTAATCTTTTATTTTTCTTTAAATTTTTAAAATTTCAATTCACCTTACCTATTTCCATAATCTCTAACCAAAAAATTCGTATCAAAAGAGACCTTTTGTTTTTATAAACAAATATTTTTTTTAAATATTTTTTATCTTAAATTTTTTCAAATATCTAATTGATTTCAAAGTTTTTTTTATTATATAATATAATTCCAATATGTATGCTCATATTTTTGAATGAAAAAATATTACTATTGGAATAATTAGATATAAACTTTACTTGGTAACATTTCTTATCCTATATGAAAAATGGTTATGCATAAGTAGGTTCCTACCACAAAAACAGAAGAAAAATAGACTCATGAAGATATTATGAATTTTTAATTGAATAAAAATGAAATGACTACCTTTCATTGTGATCTTTATAAAAATGATTTTAATTTTTTCCCACATAAAAAAATCTTATGAGATTTAGAAACTATTAGATGTAACACATGAAGGGACAAAAAATGTCAAGAACACTATATTAGATATTTACTGTCAAGATTTTGAAATTTTTACTATGATTTTTGATGAATAAATTACTAGAATGTTTACGAGATTTATAAACATTTTCAATTTTATAAAGTACCTAAAAGATGATTTATCTACCAAAACACTTCTAAAATGAGATATTATAAGTTTTATGTGGCTCTTGGGTTCCTAAAGCAATGGTTGTCCAAGAATCCAATGATATGAAAAAGATGGTGGTCAAGGAACTCATCGTCTCCTTAATGAAATATGAAATTATAATAAAATGCTAAAAAGAAAAGGATTCCAATGAAGCCAACAAATTAAATAAGACCGTCACCCTCAAAACTAATAACTATGAAAAATAATAAGGTGAGGTTTAGAATATGGTCATTTTTTCAATAATATGAACTAATTAACCAAGGAGAATAACTTTAACAAGTGGTCCAAAAAATAAAGTTAAAAGGTGGAACCGTTTTTGATTTATATGAATGTAAAAAATAAAGGTCACATAAAACCAGAGTACCTCATCTACAAAAAAAAATTCAAAGAAAAGAATAAAGGTAAAAATGATTTCAAATTTTATATGAGGAGTGCAAGTGACGATTATATGAATTCAACTCCGTCATCAACATCAAGTGACTCTTTCCTAAAGTGCCTTATGTAACATGTTGATAAATATATCAAGGTTATTACTCCATTTACTATTTATTTATCTTCTTCTTCTCCCCATTCTTCTTCTAATTCTTTTCACTATTATTATTCTTCTATATCCTTCAATAACCTAAATTATGAAGATTTAATATATTCCGGAAATCAACTTGAAAATGGTTATAATTAACTTTATTCATTATATATGGAACTTAAAAAGATATATAATCAATAAATTTAAGTAAAATACTATCTCAAAAAATAAAAGGATATTCTTATCCAATAAAAATAAGATCGTGTCAGGAAAATAAAAAAACCACTAGATATCGAAAAGATGAAATTAACCATGAATTCCCCAAAAAAGTTATATTTTAAAATTTACCCAAAGTGAAGAAAATACAAATAAAATTTTTGGTTCTCAAAATCCTATAAAATAATTGTTCGTCTTGGGTTACTATAATCATGTGAGCTATTTAAAAAATTAATTGAAACCTATTTTTCTAAATGGATTTCTCAAGAATTTTTTTTAATTATTACAAAATAATCATTCATTTAATCTATCAATGTGATTGTAAAAATGATTTATATGGATGATAAAATCCAATACATCACTCTTCCAATCCTTTAAAAATAAAACCTGCTAATGAATTTGGATTCTAAAATCTTTATTGTATTATATAAGTGAGCCCAAGTTTGTTTTGGTGACAAAATCTTCTATCGTTTAATATTTTTTAAAAACTATCTCATAAAGAAAACCCAAAAAGAAATGTGGTACCAAAATTGTAGTTGATCAAGACACATATGTGGAGACCTCTAAAATTTTAATCAAATCAATAAAATTGAAGGAGGTTATATCGTGTTTGAAAATAATTCAATGGGTAAGATAATGGTGAATATACCATTGGTTTTTCTAACTAAACCTTAATTAAATATGTTATATTCATAAAAGGATAGAAATAAAATCTACTAAGTATTAGTATATTGTGTGGTAGTGGATTTAAAATATTTTTTGAAAATTATTTTTAAATGTTTTTGATTAAAAATGAAATATTTTATTTACTATTTTATGATTTAATATTATTTATACAATTAATTTAAAATCTCTTGCTATCCAAAATGTCAAATGCTTGAATACACAAGTAATTTAATCATTGATTTGAAACTGATTCCTTGTTCATTAAATCACTCATTCCCTTATCAAACTTAAATAATTTAAACTAGTATGATATCTTCCCAAATTTAATTTTAATTATGACATAGTTTGTGAATCATTACAACATGGTAAGAAAAAAATCATCTCTTAAATAAAAAGATTATATTTCTTCCTCAAAAGATATTCAAATGACCCATAATGATCTATTTAGTCCAAATAAAATTGAAATTATAGAAGGAAAAATCTATACTCTCATAATTTTTTATTACTTTACATGATTCAAATGGGATTATTTCTTAACTCATAAAAGAGAATATTTCAAAACCTTCATCAATTTTTTTTAAAATTTTTGAAAATTAAAAATGTTTTAAAATTATTTATATTCATAGTGATCATGGTGGAGAATTTAATAATAAGGAATTTAATGATTTATGTTATTCTAAAGGATATAATCATTATTTTTCTACTGCTTAAACCCCTCAACAAAATAAGTTAGTGAGAGATGAAATCAAACAATCTAATAAATCACTGAAACCATTTTAAATGAATTTTATATTAAAAAACTTTTTAGAAGAAGGTTAAGAATATTTTATTTTATATTATTAATCTCATTCTCATTAGGCCCTTTCTAAAGAAAACCCATTATTATCTTAGTCATAAAAAAACTAATTTGGGACTTTGAAGTGTTTTTTGTTGAAAATATTTTATTTTAAACACCAAATACAATATCGATAAATTTTATTCTAAATATAATGAAGTTATCTTTCATGGGTAATAAAACTAAATCAAATCTTATATTTTCTTCAAAATAGGGATAAAATAGTAGAAGAATAAATCCATGCTATTTTTTATGAAAATTTTCCAAAAAATCTTCCACAAAATGTTTTAAAAAATGTTGTTTTAAATAAAATTTTTCAAACTAAATAATTTTAAGAAGAACAATAATATCATTCGAATTTATTTCCTAAATTTTTCATAAAATCCAAAGATCATACCTTTGAAAATTTCATCAATGATTTACAAGTATGAACTCATACTCATAGGATAGTCTTAAATGAGGTTGAACACCTAGTCATTTTCTCTCACCATGAACCCCAAAACCTTAATGATTCTATTAACAATGAAAATTAGGTACTTTTCATTTAAGATTAACATAATCAATTCACTAAAAATTGTCTAAGGAATCTCATGGAAAGACTTAATGATCATCAAATTATTGGACCAAATTTATTTTTTCAAAAATAAGATGAATCTTGTAAAATTATTAGAAAAAAAACCCATTTAGTTACAAAAGTTTATAACCAAGAAGAAGTAATAAACTACGATGAAACCTTTTCAACCATATCTTGGATTGAATACAAATGAATATTATTGGAATTATCTTCTTATCTGAATTTCAAACTCTTTCAAATGGATTTCAAATGTTATTTTCTAAATTGTTTTATTTCTGAAAATATTTTTTTGGAACAACTACCTTGTTTTGAAAATAAGCTTTTTCCAAATTATATTTTCAAAATTAATAAATATATTTATAGATTAAAAACTTCCCTTGATCTTAGTATGATAATCTTTAAAATTTCCTTATTTTAAATGGTTTTAAAATAGAAAAATACATTTAAACTCTATTTTTAAAAAACATCTCAAATGAGATTTTACTTATTCAAATTTACATTGATGATGTGATTTTAAGAACTACCAATGAAAAGAAATTTAATTTTCTGATATAATGGAGAAGGAATTAGAGATAATATTTATGGGATAAATTACATTCTTTATCAATTTTTAAATTTCTAAAAATTTCGATGGGATATTTTTAAATAAAATAAAATAAAAAATTGAACTCTTAAAATGATTCATAATGTATCATGATAAATATATTTGAACTCCCATTAGTATGAATTATAAGTTAACATTGGATGAAGATTGTAAAATGGTCAAAAAAAATATTTATATAAGTATGATTGATATTATACATTACCTTATTATGACTCGGCCTGATATTATGTTCAGTGTTTGTCTTTGTGCTCATTTTCAATCTAATTCAAATTAATTTCATTTCAAATTTGATAAAAGTATTTTTTTTTTATTTAAATGTTTCTAAAAAATAACAATTTATTCTATCCAAGTGGAAAATATTTTGATATAATTTCTTTTTTTAATGCTTCCTTAGATGGATTACAACCATTTATGAAAATTATTATTGTAACTTTCTATCTAGTTGTAAAATCTCTCATATCATAGAGTAGTAATAAGAATAATTGTGTTTCTATTTCTATAGCTGAAGTGGAATACATTGACATTTGGAGTTATTGTAATCAAAAACTATAGATGTAGTACATTGTCTTGGACTATGGGATAACATTTAATCATATACCTATCAAGTGAAATAATAATAATGTAATAAATAACTCTAAAATCCTATACAAAACTCTATTACCAAACACATTAACTTGAGACACTATTTTCTAGCAAATCACTTCCAAAAAGGTAATATATTATTGTATTTTTTCCCAAAGGAATATAAACTCATTGATATTTTCATAAAACTCTACCCTTTGATCATTTTAAATTCATTAAAGGTGAATTAGGAATGATTTACTTATGAAATTATTCATCTTATCTATTGTTATCTTGATTTCTCTTTACAAATATTTTTAAACTTTTTTTAGGAAAACTTATTTTTAAATATTTAATTTATTTATTTATTTGTTATGACTATGATCTCTTATCTTTTATATGATATCATTTAAGGGGGATTATTTTATATATTTAATTATAAAATTTTATTTATGCGATATATTTAATTTTCAAATTAATTAATTATTAATTTTGAAACTTTTTTTTTAAATTTCAAATTCATATTTTATAAATAAATTATTTTTATATTAATTTAAAACTATATTTTTTACATTATATATACCTTTTATACATTTTTTTCAAAATTAATTTTTATAATATATTACTAATTTATATTTTAAAACTCATATATGTATTTATTATTTTATTCAAAAAATATTTTTATCTCTCTTAAAGAAGATTAATGATGAGTAAATATATTTATATATATACTTGCCTCTAAATTTTATATTATGTTGTCTTCTAATGTAATGAAAAATTAGAGACATTTTTTCAAAAAAAATATCACTTTAAATGAATCACCACTCAAGATCTTAAAAAAAAGAAAATATCTCAATGAAGGGGAAACCATTTCTTAATATGAAATGGAAAAGGTATATGCCAGATATAATTTTATTATTTTATTTTATCCTTCTTTTATACTTTCTCAGTTTTCTTATCTTAAGTTCTTTTCACCTTTTTTCCATTAACTTTTTTTCCTTTTGATCTTATTTTTTATTTTTAATTTTTATATTGTTTCATTTTTTTCTTTCTCTTTGTACCTTTTAACTTTCCACTTTCCCTCTATAATGATCCAACTATTTGGAGAGTTTGGATGTTAAGAATAATTTTCCAAATTATTATTCTTTTCACATTATTTTATTCCATTTTTTCTTTCCTCTCTCTCTCTATAATAATTATTTTATTTTGTGAGTTATGGAAATTAAATGGTTTTTTAAATCATTTTCTCTCTTAAAATCTCTTTTTCAAATTTCACTTTCATTTTTCAAAAATTTCCCACGATTTTTTACTTCAAAATATTTCTTTAGTTTCTCCTTCCACTTATTGGTTTTTATTTTTTTGGTTTTTATAACTTTTTTATAATAAAAATGGGGGATATATTCAAAAGAAAAGGGGAGATTTTATTATAAATTTATTGTGTTAAAAAGGGGGGAGGAATTTTAAAATTTGATAAATTTTTCCCTCTCTCATGGTAAAATTATTTTTTAAGGGAGAATTTTAAAATCACTTAATTTTTTTCTATATATTTTTACTTCTTAAAGCTCATTGAATATCTATTTATCTCTTGGTTTATGCTTAATTTATCTTTTTATGTTAAGTGTTTTTTATAATAAAAAAGAGTGGGATTTTTGTACTTATCTCTATATCATGGTCTTTTTCATGATCATAAGAACTCACATTTATTACTAATGTTTTTATTTAAGAATGTTTCATTATTTTTGTTAAGTTCAAATTGGTGAACTTGTGAAATTATCAGGTTCATTTAATGCCTTGATGAAGGTTTGGAAAAGTCTCTTTCTATCCCTAATAGTCTTTTATTTGTCTTAGAAGAACCTTAAAAGTGCTTATAAGTTTTTGGAGTAGGATCCACTTAAAGGTAGGGAGTTGCAGACTGCACCGTCTACCAAGTGTAAGGAACCACCTAGTTGGTGTGATGTGTCCAGAACCCATGTTGTAGTAGAATACCCATTGTATAGATGGTGGAGTCCCAATAGTTGGCTGATAGTGACTCCATAACCAATTATCACTAGGAACAACCTACTAGATTTCTAGTGGAGGTGTACAAGCTATCCAGTTCCAGTTCTGACTGTGAGGAAGCCTCCATATAGGCCATCAGATACTCGGTGATGGTTATAAGGTATTTGGTGGTGTTATGAAGTTTCTAGTGAGGAATCATTAAATATTGTCAAAATTACCATTATGTCGGCCCATTATATTATTGACACACCTAATGTTTCCAAAACATTACTAATCATTTTTAGAGCTTATAAAAGGAAACCCTTGGCTCCTTAAAGACTCATCTTGATAACTTTTGATCATTTCTCCCAATTTTGTGCTCTGAATATTGATTCAACAGTGAAGCTCTAGAATTCCAAATTCTCACAAAAACCTTCCATGTTTAAAATCCCCAAAAGTCTCTCCAAAATCATCAAAATATCTTATTCCTCCATTGTACATCAATACATAAAATATATTTGTGAGTGCAATGTAATGTGTTTTCCCAAATACAACCTCTCTTTCCTCAACCTAATTTCACTAATGGTTCACACTCAAAAAATTGTGGGACGGGTTACTTGAAGACAAATGATATTCAAGAGGGTGTTATCAAACTACAATTGTGAGGGATGGGTTCTTATAATTTTTTTAGACTTAAGGGATTTATATTATTATCCTTTCAATTCAAGTGGTGGAGACATAGAGGCATGCATCATGCTTTATCCAAACTCTTTATCAACTATGTTTGTCTCATATTTACTTTTATTCATTACATCGTTAAACATTATATCACATACTTACATAATTTAGATTAAAAACTTTCCATTCAATAATTAATTTGATATATTTTTATTAACTCAAATAAAAGTTATCAAATATTTTGCAATCATTTTATCAATTTTTTATTTCAAAAAATATAATTTTAAAATTAAATTTTTATTCCACTTTATTTTTTTAAAAGTGAAATTTACCCCCTATTTCCTTAATATATAACCAAAATGTTGAATATTGTGGGAGAATACATGATTTGGGTAATAAGAAATAATGGTAAGGATTAAGTTATTTTATCCAAACCTTATAAATATTGTGTCTTTATCTTTCACTTTTATTACTTATTCACTTGAGTTAAGGTTGTGAGATTACACTAAGTTAATTGAGAACCTTAACAAGGTATAAATAGTTAATTAAAAAAATTAACAAAAAGAGTTCACCAAAAAGTCACCCCTCATCCCACCCCCACCCCATCAGTGGTACCTAACTAGTCCTTAGTCTCTACAATATCGCCGAGACTTAGGATGGAACTTATGTCTAGGAGTATCTAACACATGTATAAAATAATTTTAAGTAACCATGGATGGGGTTTTTATTATTATTTTTTAGGTGTTATGATTTTTTTATTTACAAGGAGTATAATATATGATTTATTGGTAATTTATTTACTCTTGTCCAAAGGTGGAGAGAGGGTGTGTATTTATGTATCATACTTTTAATGTAGGATTTACATGGCATTAATGTGATTTCTTGTGATTTAAAACTTAATTATGAAATAAGTTTTGACTATTTGAAGTTTTAATAATAACTTATATATTATTTTCTTATATAATGTGTTATAGGAACTATACTTCACTAAGCTCATGTTTTCATTCATGTTATAATATGATGGTCGGTTGATTAAATCCTATATGTAATGTTTGACCCTAGATAGTGGGAAACCTGGGATAGTGAGAGAACTCGTTTTATGGGAGACCCTTATGTTATAAGGTGTGTGTATAGAGTAGTATGGATACATGGATATTACAACTTATCCTATCTATGATATAAATATTTCTGATATATGTGTGTTTTAAGTCATTAATTTGGAATTATAGTGGCATGCCACCATGATGACCTCTAGTGGAGCACCAAGAAGGTGGGGAAGATCTTGTTCTACCAATATTGGTGTTATTTATATTATGAAACGTGAATAATCTTTCATGTTTCTATTACTATACATTCATAAGGAGAAAATTTAGAAATTGAGTTCCAAAACATGATAAAGGCTTTCAACAATGGAATTCCAATGAAGATAGTGATCCAGATGTTATGTTTTGTAACCAGTAGTATAGGTGGTCAACATAAAAATAAGGTATGAATAATTTTTTACTTAAGTAAGGGTTATTAATGGAGATAATTAAGGGTTTATTTTTGTTCAGTAAAGGGTTGGTAAGGGTTTATGGACGTTTAAAAAATTGATACATAAGGTTTTTTAGTAGTTCATCATGGGGATATATATATAAGGGTTCATTAGTTAGTTGTGTGAGAATTAATTTCTCAATTCACCTAAAGTTTTTGGTTGAGTCAGAGGAACCTATGGGAAATCAGATTTGGCCAAGGAAAATGGTGGTTCCCCCATAAATACACAGTATGATATATTCAGTTAACTGACTTGGACCCTCTATAAAGGTGGGGTGGGATCACTAGTACATATATTTTTTAAACTGTGTTATAATATTGTATGTTAATTTCAAATTATGATTTTAATCTTCTTAACTTCTGTGAAATGAAAGAAAGTAGTAATTTTGTCCTGTGGATATAGGACTAATGTCCAAATCACATAAATATTTTATTTACATTTATTATTTTCTTTTTTTCACTTGAATGTGTATTTCTATGAGAAGTTTTTTTTCTAGTGAGTGAGGGTTGAAGCTTCTGGTGGTTTTCTTCTAGTAGTTTTTGGTTCTAAATCCCAATAAGTGTTATTAGAGTTTGTGGTTCAACAAGGATCTGCACTCTCGATAAAATAATCTTCAGGTAACATTATTTTTCTTGATATTTTTTTCAGTGTAAATAAAATATTTTTTATGCTGTAGAATCATAAGAAGGAAAGGTCTAGATAGAAACATTTTATGGGATGGAATTAAACTTTGGGGGGATATAGATGGAAGACTATATGATTCTAAATAACCTTGAGGTTTTATCAAAAGGATTCAAATTAGAAGTAGTTTAAAAAAGAATAATGGTAAAGTCAAGATAGAAAGGCACTTGGACTGATATAGATTTCCTTAGCATGAAATTTTTCCCATAACATCCGAGAGGTGAAGACCGTATTGGAGATGATGAATTCTCTGACATACATATATGAGAAGACAATAGTTATGGACAAGTTTTTCATGTTTGGAGGTTATCCGACATAATTATATTAGAAGTAAGACTATAATATGATCATATAAATGAAATTAACCTGATTTGGAGTCAGGTCGAATATATTAAATTAAATTTCATAGAAGATTTTTTTTCTCTATTACTATTTTCTTTATTATTGGAATCATGGGATGTTATAGTGATTGTTTTTTACAGGTGTGATGGAAAATAAAATACAAGAATGTGGCTAAATATTAGTCATAAAACAAACTTTTAATTTAATTCTTCTAAAAGTATTAAGTTGGTTAGTTTTTTGAGTTAATGATCAAATCAAATATCAGAGTAGCATAAGTATAAACTATATGAAATATAGTTTTCGTAGGGAAAATAACATGAATATTATTTAATTAATTACTGATGAAAGAGTTATCATAATGGAAATTTAAATTTCCTATATTACAACAAATGGTTATCGAATTTACTCCTTAATAATTCAAGAAATAATACTATGAATGTTTAAAAACAAAACTTAGAGTATTGGTTAGAAAACAAAATACTCCTTTAATAGGCTATTTAATAAAACAACAATTTTAAACTAAAGTGATTGGTAAATTTGTATACCATATATAAGGTATCTATAAAGTTAAACATTTTATAGGGTATCATTGATTTTATACCTATAATATGTTTTGTATTCTTATCCATGAAATCCCTTGACTAAACTTTTTGGTAGTAGGTCACTTCCAAAGATATGAAGTACTTTATCACTATCTTCCTAGATGCAAAATCCCTCAATCAAATGATTATAAATTCCCCTGTCTTATTATCTTAGGAAGTCTCCTATCACAAAATATCAATAGAAAAATTATTACAATGAAAATACAAAGAGATTTATAAGGAAATCCTCTCAAAAGGTAGTAAGTTGGAGAAAAAATCAGAAAGAAAAGAGTACACTGATCATAAGTGCTCTTAATAAAAGCAAATTTAAAAGATTCCAAACAAATAGAAACATTCATAATACAATATCCATCTGATTATTCATATCATTTGTATTTTTTGTTATGATCATGGTGAAGACTTGTTTATAAGAAACATTGTAACAAACTCCAATGATTGAATTCTGCAAAAATCAGAGTTAGTTGTAATGACATTAGAAGTAACTTATTCATACACCGATGAACTCAGCATGTTGCTACATCTATTTATGGTTTATAAAAACACTTATAAAATGATTCTAAATATGATGGAAATAATCTGGTATGAATCTTCAGATTACTGTCTTTTCATTAAATAATTATAGATCTCAGATATTTCAGTTACCAAAAGTTTATTCTTCAAAATTAAACAACTTAAACAAGATATTCAAGTACGTTCATTTCCATATAAAGTGTATTTTTATTTCTAGAATAAAGAAAGAAGTTATTCATTAACTCAATAGTTATAACCATAAGTAGTTATTATATAGAAGGTAGAGGATGTTTTTCTCAACACAAAGGTCAAAATACATTAGAATATAGATCAAGGGAAAAAGGTTGAGGCGAAATTGATAGTATTAGACTTGTATATTGGAATTATGGGAAAAGTGGGAACATAAATAAATATTAAAAATATTTTAGGTTATTTTCCATAAGAGGTGATTCTAGAAGCTATAGTTTAGTAAATACTATAGTTAAAGGTGATTAGATTTTATTATTTAGTGTTAATATTCCATTTGAATCGTGAATTATTGATTTCAAGTCTTTATTCTATTCTACATCCAAGAGGAAATGCATTTTGAATTATATATCCACAAGGTTTTTCAAGGTTCATCTAGCCAATGATGAAACTATATATATTGTTTGGAAGGGTGATGTTAAATTATGAAAGTCTAATGAAAGTTTCTTTGAGTTAGAAAGAGTTTGGAATATACCAATTTTATGAAAACAAAATATTTATTTTATTCATATGGATGAAGTAGGATTCAGAATGAGATTCACAAATAGAGTATGCAAGATTACATGGGGGTTATATGGTTGTGGTCAAAGTTGTAGAAGATGGTATATTGTATCTAATGGGAAGATTAAATGGAGAATAATATTTGGAATGATAGGTTTTAAAATTTAGAAGTTGTGGAATATTAATCTTTGGAAACTTAATGAGAACATGAGTGTATTGGTGGATAAGTGTATACTGAATCTCAATCACATAGAATTTGGATCTTGTGATATTTGAAAACTTTGAAAGTATAGAAATGTTTTTTTTAATCTAAATGGAAGGAAACCTAAAATTTTGAAGTTAGAACTCATGCTCATGGGTGTTTGGAGACCTACATCACACTGTTATCATTGTGGTTTCTTTTTTTATTTATTACATTAATCAATGAACCCAGAAAGAATGTATGGGTTTTATTCTTCAAGAAAAAATATAAGGTGTTTGTAGAGTTTGTTTAATGGATATCCATAGTGGAAAAAGAGACTAAAAATAAGATTAAATGATTAAGGTCTAGTAGGAGTTGATAATATAGTAGTATGGATATCGAGAAGTTTTATTGGAGAAAAGGAATCAAGTTTGAAAATATTATACCCATAAAACCAAAATAGATTGGTGTAGTGAAGTAGATAAATTAGACATTGACTAAGAAGGATCCGAGCATGAGACTACATTCTAGAATTTATGAGGAAATTTGGGTGAAACCAACCAATTTTTTTACTAAACTTATTAATAGGATTCCTTATACATTTTTTGAGATGGATATTCAAAAAATATATTTGGTCTAGAAAATTAGTGGGAGTTACTCACCTCTAAGATTTTTAAAGTCTAACCAATGTCTATGTTGATTCCAATGATGAGAAAAAACTCAAATAAAATTTACAATAATGTTTTTATGTGATATAGTGATGAAAAATTTAGTTTCCATCTTTGGGATAATGAAAATCAGAATGTCATTAAAACAATGAAAGTATTCTGTAATGAGATGGTTCAGTGAAAAGAACAAAACTTAGTGGAAAATTAAGTTAATAAAAAAATAAACTAACCAAATCCAAGTTACTCTGAATCAAATTTCCATAAGGGAATCATTTTTATAAATATCCATGAGGAATTGGTGTGTAATATAAAATTAATTCATTATAGATTGAATAAAGAACCAAGGTAATAGAACCAAAAATTAGATACCTTTAAGGATGAGAATGTCATTATCTAGAGAAACTTAAATAACTATTGATATCAGATGGTGTTTGGGGATGAGAACTTTATCATCCATATCTTTTACATGGATGAAATGCTCTTGGGGGTCTATACATTAAAAATATTTAGGAGGTAAAGATTGATTTTTCAAGTAGGTTTGAGATGAAAGATCTTGGGGAAGCTAAGAAAATTTTGGGCATGTGGATTAAAAGAGACAAGAAAACTTTTACTTTTGTTTTATCTCAAAAGGAATACATGTAGAAGTTCATTGAGAGAATTATAATGACTTCTTAAAACCAGTGTCAATCTCATTGGTCAGAAACTTTAAATTACACTAGTATAAAAAATAGAATTCATGTCTAGATTTTAACATAAATTATCTAATAAACAACATTAAAACCCTCTTGTTGTGGGTTTTAACATCGATTAATATATTAACCAATGTTAAAACCCACCATGAGAGGGGTTTTAACATCATATATATAGTAACTAAATTTATAACCTATATTTTTAGCTTTGGTTATTCATATAATTGATGTTAAAACCTATATCATGATAGGTTTTAGTGCTGGTTTTAAATTTACTGATATTAAGAATAAAATTTCACATCCCCTTCCAATGAGATTTCAAATTTTTCATACTTCCCTTTTAATTTTTGATATCCCACCTAAAATTTATTATTTTATGGGAATACATTTTAAGTATCATATATTACTTTTAATTCTCCTTAATCCAATACTTTTTATCTATTCCTCTTTAGATCCAAAGAGTTTTTATTTCATATTTTCTTCATTCCATGATTTTTCTATAGTTTTTATAATTATGTGATCATTATTTAGTTATTTTTATGATGTTTTAATTTATAGATATATTTTTTTATGATATATTTTTTATGATGAAGTTGACTTCTTCCAATCAAATAAAAAAGATAAAGGTTCCTTATGAAATTTAAAGGATGGATTTTAAAATGAATTAGCAGTCACAATTTAGAATTTCACACAAGTTATTACATCAAAAGAAAATTAATATCAATAGATGATATTTATATTAAAATTAAACCACCACAAAAAAGGATTATAAGTCAAATAATTAAGCTATTTTTTCTTGTTTTAATTCAATTTCAGAAAATTTCTAGTTCTTCTATCTTGTATTTATTCATTGGAATTTAATTTTATAGGATTATTTTAAAAAAAATAAGTAAAATTTGAGGTTAGTTATCAAAAATACCAATATTTAAATTTATAAAATTTAATCCTTTAACATTGTTTTTTTGAAACTAACATCAAAATCATAAATTTTAGGACTTTCAAAATTGATGATTAAAATAACTAACGTCAAAACTAACTTATAAAGTTGGTTATCAAAATAAATGATTTCAAAAGGCTTTAAATTCTATAAAAATAAATATTTTTATGTCATTTTATATATAAAATGTTAAAAAAATACTTACAACAACTATTGTATTTATATCGTATGAAAAACTGATGTTAGAACAAAAAAAACTAAATTTAAAAGGTATTTTTCTCTTAGTTATTATCTAAATAAAAATTTCTAAAAATGGAATATGAGGCTAAGTACGTGGAAAAAGTTCTAATTTCATTATTGGTAGGTAGATTAAGGTATTACATGGTTTTTATGAGTTTGGAAATTATATTTTTAGAGGAATATTTCATTTAATTTATAAATAATCCTAGAAAATAACATTGGGACAATGTGAAGTGGATTATTCAGTTTCTCAAAGGTTTTAAAGATATTACCTTATTTTTAGGATTGGGTGATTTTTTTTAGTTATGTGGATGTGGGATTTGAAGGAGATATTGAGTCATGTAAGAGTACCATATGAATTTTTTATACCTTTTGACAAATATCAATAACCTAGATGTTAAGGTTTCATCTGATTGTTGCACTATATATAATAGAAGAAGTGTATGTGGTCATCTAAAAAGATGGTAAATAATTTATATAGATGAACTTATTTTTGGAGGATCTAGAAATAAATCAGAAAATTGGATTTTTGTTCTATAGTAGTATGATTGATCTTCTTTAAACAAAAAATATTGTGTTGAACTCATAGATAAAACACATTTATATGAAATTTAACTTCACCTAGAAGATTAAAGTGGATGGGTTGTTGTAGCTATGGAAGATTAGTATAATTTAGAATCTTGATGGCATATTCACTGAGGTTTTATTCCAAGAAACTCTAAGGAAACATTGTGTCTTATTGGGATTAGGGTGACAAGAAGGTAGTTAAAAACACTATTTGTTACTATGGAAGTTTGGAATTATTGAATTTTCCTAAGTAATTGTGTATTCCATGGTTCCTTGAAAGGAGTCTTTATGTGGGATATTATTAACAAATTTTAAGGATATTTCTTTTTTATAATTATTTACATCCAAAATGATAAACTCTATAACTTAGGTTCTGGAACACGATGAAGGATTGCAAAAATGGAAGTCCATTAGAGACAGTGGTCCAGATGTTATATTATGGATCTAAGATAATAGGAGGTCATTCTCTAGATTATGGATGAGTGGAACTTCTTAATTTTTTAAGGTTTACTAATGGATATATGTAAGGGTTTTTTTCTATTTATAAAAAATTTAAGTAAGGGTTACTAGTGGTTTATAATAGGGATACGTTAGGGTTCATAGAATTTGAACAAGGGGATACATAAGGGTTCATAAGTTATTTATGTGAGAGTGAATTTATTAGTTCACTGTAAATTTGTATTCTAGGTAGAGGCACCTACAAGAAATTGGGGGTGGCCAAGGAAAACAATGGTTCCCATATAAAGTTCAAAGGATAGGGGAACCGGTTGACTAGTTGGTGACCACTATAACATTGAGGTGAGACCACTTTTATACAACATGTTTGTTGAAGTGTGTTCTAATATTAGATGTTAATTATTTATTATATTTAAATATTCTTAAATTTTAGGAAATGAAATGAAAAAAAAAATTCTCCTATAGATGTAGTACTAAATTTTGAACCATGCAAATCATTATTATCATTTCTTGTTTTCTTTTATTTGATCAAATGTTTGTTTTTGTGAGACGTGTTTATTTGAGTGTGTGAGGGAATTAGCTTGGTGTTTTGAATTAAGTGCAGATTAACATTTAAATTCTAATACATCAATGTCATGGTATTCTTCTAGTCTAGGATGTTCTAGTGATTTATTTTTTTCTTGAAGCTTATGGTAGTTTTCTTCTAGTGATTGGTGGTTATAAATCCCAAAAGGTTCCCCTAGCTATGTTTGTACCTCTTATTGAATAGTAAATATGAGTGAGTCTACATTATGTTATTTAGTCTATAGGATATGTGGATTTAAAAACTGACCCTTTTATGTGAGATATGACTAGAGAGTTCCAACTGCAACATACACCTCTATTTACTAGAGAGGGTAGACCATAAACTGATAAGTTTTGGCTTGAGTCATTATAGACCATATTTGAAAAGATTGAGGCCCCCACTAATAGGAGGAAAAAATCTTTCTATAAACATTCTACAAAGACTAGATAAGTATTTGTGGGATATATTATTCCAGGAATATCCATAGACGAGGTTTACTTGGAAATATTTTTAGGATTGTTTCTTCTAGCAGTTCTTTCTTTGTGGCGTTGAAGGATGATATGACCTGTATTTTTATGAGTCTTACATGGAGAATAATGTTTGTGATAGACTATGTTGATCATCTTACCAATTTAGTTTATTTTTCTTTGATACTGTAAGTTGTTGATATTTCAAGGTTCTCCATTTTGAGGATGGGTTAAGTCATCTGATGTGGGTTCAAGTGAATGTTTTCCACCAAGCTTTATTCAGTAAGGTGTTGAAGAAGTCCCTCATATCTGAGATTAATATAGAATGGTGTGTTATAATAGGGTATTTTGGTTCATATTATGGATCTAGGAGTAGATCCTATAGTATTAGGAATCATAAATCCTACAACTATTGGCATATAAGTGATAGATAGGTTAGTTAGGGTCATGTTTCATATTCTTTCCTATGAGGGATGAGTCCACTTATATGTTATCAATGTGGTAGAGTGGTGAATACTCAAACACAGTTCCAGAAAGAACTGGAGGAGTGCTAATAATGTGGGAGTATGATACATCAATAGTAATTTTTTATTATATTTTCTCAGCTAGCTACTGAGCACGGTGAGGTTCAATTTTAGTGATCTGAAGTAGGATCAAGTGCTTTACGACAATAAGGTAGTAATATTGGTTCTAGATTGTTAGGTCACAAAGGAGGCAATGGTGCTCAGGGATACCAAAGGTATTTTAGTATTTATCCTCAGGGTAATAATGGATCTAGAGGAAATGGTAGAGGCTTAGGGTTAGGTTAGATTCATGTTATCGAGTCAATCCATATTGATCATAATGAGGTGTCATCAATAGTCCAAGTTATGATTCTAGCAGTATACAACCCGGAATCCCTTTTATTTGATATAGATGAATTAAAATAAATTATATATTCTCAATTGGTTAATGATTTATGTTTGGTTATGATGTATATGTATTGGGTGATGTTTATCGATGTTCCCTTACGAGTGTGATTTGAGGGTATACAGAGGTGTCTAGAGTTCACTATCATGATCAAAAGGTATAGGATTCTCTAGGATTTCATCATATTGAACATGAACATTTTTGAGGTTATCATTGTGATGGATTGGTTGAATCCCTATGAATCACAAATTAATTGGTATCATCGAAGGGTATCTTTCACATTTGTTAAAGGTAATCATTATACCTTCATTAAGGAATTGGATTTGTGGGTGGGTCATTCCAGACCCCGCAATCAATAGTTTGGGTTGATCTTAGATTAGTTCACTAGTGTTTTTTTGTCATTATTCCCTTATATCATTTCTCAGTTTTTATATTTTGGGATTTCTACCCAAGAGAGAGGCTAAGTTTACAATCAATTCTATACTAGATACAAATCCCATATCCAATTCACCATATAGGAAGGAACATATAGAGCTTTGAGAGTTTAAGGTTCAGCAAGAGAACCTTGAGGTGAAGGGATTCATTTGGATGATTCCATCCTTTTGGGATTCTTCCGTGTTACTCTCCATGAAGTATGATGGTTTGTTATGATTATATATGGATTACTAAAGGTTTATCCAAGTGATAGTCAAGAATCGGTATCCTCTTCCTCATATAGATGATTTATTTGATCAACTAAGGGGAGCATAGTGTTCTCTAATATTGAATAGAGATTGGGATATAATAAACTACATATAGGACTATATGATATTCCTAATAGTTATTTTAGTAGTAGGTATTGATTGTGTGAGTATCTCATGATATATTTTGGTTTGATAAATTTGTTAGCAATGTTTATGGTCTTGATGAATAGAGTATTTCATACTTAATTGGATTCATTAATGGTAATTTTTTTATCGCATTTCTTGTATTCTCCCAAACACATAAGAATCATGATTGACATCTGGAGAATATCTTGATCATATTGAGAGGGAATTGGTTGTATGCCAAGATATTCAAGTGTTAGTTCCAGATCATAGATGTTTTATTCTTATGGTATGTGATATCTGATTCAGTAATATCAATGGAACCTCAGAAGGTTTAGGTCATGGTTTCTTGGGAGATATAAAAGAATGTTTTTTAGATTTATATCTTCCTTAGATTTAATATATATAAAAATATATTTATTCAAGATTTATCATGATTGGAATCATCAATTAAAACACTAAACAAGAATGGGTTTGAAGTTTGAGTGGTTCAATCCTTATTATATATCCTTCCAGGAATTGAAGGGTGGGTTTACATACATGCTAATTTTGACTTACCAAATATAAGTAAAGAGTATACCCTATATTTTAATTCATTAAGGTTTTATCTTAAAGAAGGTATGATACAATATGGGTAAGTAGTCTCTTATAGATTCAGGATTTGATGAATCATGAGAAAAATTATCTAACTCCTGATTTGGATCTAGATATAGTGGTATACATTTTGATATGTTAGCATCTCTATTTATTGGGAAAAAGGTTTTTGGTGTATACTAAAGTTCCCAGTGGATCATGTAGTCACACTAATAGGGGAGCAGAATCATTATAGAATAATGTTATCAAATTATTTCAACTTAAACTTTTACCTCCTTTTTAGTGTATGAATATTTGTCTCGGTTAAGATGCATGGATTTATTTATTAATTACAAATACACATAACCACATTAAAAGTAGTAAATAAACAAGAGATAGTAACATACAATATTTCAATAAGGTTTAACCCCAATGTGGGAATATAATCCTTGTTGTATTCAGATCCCTTCTGAGATACGGATTTTATCACTTATATTGTAAGTGATTACAATGGGCTCGAACCCATAGGGATGCATTACACTTCACCCAAAACTATCTTCTGATACTTTTTCAGTCTCCCAAATGGTATGGAAATTATTATACTAGATCAATCCAATATTTAAAGGTTATTCTCATAAAACTTCTAAAAAATATCTTCTTTCTAATCCAAGATATCTCTATATTAACTATAATATATTCTTACTCAATTAGCGTCTTCAATAGCCAAAATATAAACTACTACCACTGCTTGAACATTAGTCTCTTTAAGTAACCAAGATTCCATACCATATATAGGATTATGATAGTTGATATTCCTCGTCATCTTCTAGAACACGTGTTTCTTTAGCTTCTCCTTCCTAAAGAACTTCAAACCTTGTAACTTCTATAAGTTATTGTTAAATATTAGTATTTATCACTAACTTATAGTGTTCTAACTTATAGAAACCTTTCACCGATTCTTTAAATGTTCAAGTTATCGATCCAAAATTATCTAACCCATATGATATTTAAAACTTGTAGGTCCTATAACCCCTCAATTTTATATTTCATATTCCATTGATAGTGATATTTGAATGAACTCACCATTTACATAGTCAACCATACTTTGATAAATATGGACTTTGAGTTGTGTAACTTTTTATTTCCTCCAATCTTTATAAATTTCCTTTAATGCCTCAAAATATATCTAAGTATAAAATTTTCAAAGTTATCATAAATATTAGTGTTATTTATCTTCAATAATTCCATAAATACTATACAGAATTACCATTTAAATATTTTTGAATTTTGTATCTTGATGTTTATCTCAGAATCACCACTTTGACTTTGAATTCAAATAAATGTTATGTGAAATATCATGGTATCATTATGTTTTTTTACTTTTGATTCTTCAACATTTAGTTATTCCTTTTTCTAATAACTCAATATTTTATAGAATTTAAAATTTTAAACTAAATATAACATTCCTCCTAATATTTTTGTGTTCTTCTTACAAAGATCCAACACATCATTCAAACTATAACTTATAGAAACTCGCCTTCCATTTCAATTTTTGATCTATGTAACTTTCAATAAACTAAACCCCTAATCATATCAGATTCAAATCATCTCATATTTTGATCATATAAACTTATATACATATGAAATTTATTTATATTATGTTCTACATAATTTTTGATCTTCTGGCATTATGAAATTTATCAACTCTAGTCACCTTGAAGTCATAACTCATAATATTTAACTTCAGTTCCATCCTGTTCTTTAGCTTCATTTAATCTAGATCAGTCTCAACTGATTTGTTTATCTTTAACTTCATCCAAACCAGTTAATTATACCTAATTTATTTGACACATCTAGATTTATATCAAAAAAAATTATCACTATTACTAACTTTTCCTTGTTTTGGACATCTTCTTCATCCTTGTCAAATTATATGTCATCTTTTAAATTTTCCATATAGTTTTTGACGCTTCATGAGAATCCATAAAACATGTTTCTTTAGCGTTTGTCTTCCTCCAAAATCCCCCATTGGCTTTGTTAATTTAAATTAGCCTGAATTTTAGTTGATTCTAAAATCATTGTGATATATATTACTCTTAAATATTAGTATAACATCATCTAACTTTATATAATAGAACATCTTTAAAATCTTCTAATTTTTTCAATTGAAAACCTTTGCATAAGTGTATGTTACTCTTATTTGTTATTTAATATTTCTTCCATTTATCACCTTTTCTCAATTTGTATCAGTAATTATCTTTTATATGAAAAATAACTTATATACTATTGTAATAAATTTTCCTTTTCCAATTACAACATACAATTATAACATACTTCAAATCTTTTGGATTTATGAAACATTTTTGAAAATGAGTAGATTTTGGTAAAAAAAAATCAAGTATTGTAACTTTTGGATGTTCATATACCTCTTTATATTATCTTATAAATGCATTTCATCTTAAAAACCTTATCTAATGTTGTAACTTCCAAACTGTAGCTTATAGAGTTACTTCTTAGTAATCTTCCATGTGTAACTCTTCCAGAAATAGTACTACCAGAATTTATTCTAGGATATACAAGAATCCTTAGTTCTATAAGGGTAACTTCATAAGTATAATTTTCAGATAGTCAAAATTTTGAATATAGAAAACACTAAAATAACTCCTCTAACATCATCCATGTGTAGTTCAATTATTAAAACCACTTTTCTATACTTTTTAAACACAAGTATATATTTTCACAAAATTTAAAAAGAGCATATAGTCAATAGTTTTTTCATCAAACTTCATCATGTTTCATATATTCACACTTAAGTACATCTCAATAGTCATCACATATATAATTTTCTCCCTATAATATCCATCTTTATATGGAATCAACGTCAACTTTATTACTTCTAGAAAAACACTTCTTTCATTATTCAGATAAATCGTATAAACTCCCAAAATGCTTCAATGTTAAAATCTAGAAGTATATTTATACTCTTCATATATTTTGAAGTGTTAAATTCTAAAACAGTTAATTTTATACTTTCAATCCAACTTCATTATTCATCTTCACGATTTCATACTAATTTAATTTAATCAACCATTTAAAACTCATCATGATCAATTAGGTTCTTTAACTATTGAAAATAAATAAAACACTCATTATCATCCATTTTTTCTTTAATATCTCCCTTTGGATATATTTTTAATACCCAATATTAACTAAAGTTAATGATTTCACACGAGGTTTCTCTCTATGATCTCAAAAGTTCGAATCATGTTTCTTTCTCCCCCTTATTGATAATAAATTCAAAGTTTCTTTTTTAACCTAATTATAAGATTCTCAAGTAAAGGAAAGAAAACCACATATCATTTTCCATACATAACATTAAATTTCACACCTATATCTTTTTCATTGAAATTAAAAAAAAGATTTACTTGAGAGAAGGATGGAATCACCATACATAAATCAATGAACCAAAAATTTATCAACTCTAAGTTTATATGAGAAATGATTGGTGTAGAAAATAAGACCGAATAATGTAGACATAAAAACTATCCATAAACAATTCATCAAGTTATAAGAACTCAAATATATTATTTATGGGGAAATTAAAAAACATTAAAGCTATTTTAGGCATTTATCTCAACAAATAGATTTAAAACATTCAGAACAAAGTATGTTTCTCCCCTTTAAAGTTATATTTTTCATATCCTAAAATAATTAATGTCTCTCCTTATTTTTTAGAGTTTCATTTTTCATATAAGAATACGAGAGTATAAACAACTTACCTCATCAATGATAGATTTTATGTTCTATAGTTTCAGTATCTAGAATCTAATAATCATATGGTACCTCTACATCCAACATTTAAAACCATAATGTTTAGAAATTTGGCTTACTGGTTGTCCAAAATTTCGGTCTTTTCACCTCAACTTATTAAATTTCTGGGACCATCAGTTCCATTACCTTCAATAATTCCATATTTTCATGAGTTATTGATATCTAGAAGTTTTTCAAGCCTGACTACCCCACAAGGGGTAGACTCTATATATCTTCTTATTCATGGTTTATACCGATTGAAGTGGTGTATAGTGTAAACAAGTGATACTTATCAGAGAACTCCATGATTGATATCATTTCTATCAATAATGTATTCATATATTTTTAGTTATCCTTAAGTTATCCCCTGAATTGAATCACCTTGAATTCCCTAAAAATAAAATTAAACACAACATATATGGGAATAATATGGTTTTTCATTTACTTCTTAGTTAGGGAAATAATTTTGAAACATATTACTTAACAAAAAAATATTTTCAATTCATCTCCAACCTTGTGATAACTCTTCATTATATTATTCCTTTTTCCCAAACAGAAAATTCAATTGGCATTGTGGAATTTATGTTTCCTTCAACTTTAAATTTGTGCCGAACTTTTTTTTCAAAATTGATAGAAAATAAAAAGTATTCTTTTATGTTTTATCTATCTTCCTTCCTAATTCTAGTTGATTAGTTTAAATAGACAAGAAATTTTTATAAACATGTTCTACCTTCTCCTTATGTGATGATTTCTTATTCACAACCATCTTTATAGCACATGAATTTTGTAATTCTCACTTCCTTTAATTTTATTGAATATCCTATCACGGTAGCACTGTAATGAAATTTTTGGGAGTGTAAATATCTTGTGTTAATCTCCAACACAATTTATCAAAAGTACTTAAGTAACCTACTTTAGGTAAATTCTCATTAATTTCATCTTCTTCATTGGAGATGTCTTCCACTAAACCAATATGTTTGATTCTTTCTTGAATTGATTCACATTGTTATTATATTTGTCTTTATTTTAATTTAATATTTATGGATTTCTTGTAACTATACATGATATAGCCTTTACTTATATAGTGAAAACATATCTTATTTTGTGTATCATCTTCCTTTACATTCCTTTGGGGTGTGTTACATTTAGTATATTTATTTTTCCTATACCTTTAGGTAGACTCTCAATTTTTCACTCTCTATTTTTTATTTATTTTTTGTGACCTTATTAATTTAATAGAAACTAAATCATACTTGATAGGTTTGATCCATCAATAGTCATCATAATGACCACTTTCATTATAACTTTCATATAATTTCATAATATATTCAAAAAAATTGATGTGAACTGATTCAACTTATTTCATATAAATTTCCTCATTCTAATAATATTTTTACTCAATTTAATTTTAATCCACCTTAATTTTGGTCATCTATTTCTTTTATAAATTTACAGGTTATACTAATAGTCAATATACTTATGTATGAACTTTTCACAAATCTAACAATAGCCAAAAAACTAATTTTATTTATTTGATTACTAATCAAGCTAGTAGAATTACCTAGTTCTTTATTGAGTAAAACCGCTTTCCTTTTATATGCCACATGGGGAACCCATTTTTCATTTATTTTTTCTACCCTCAAGGATGTGGTGGGTTTATTACTATTTTTCTTCACCCACTTTAATTTGAAAGTTTAATTATAACCTATACTATTCAAAGAATCAGAATTAGTTCATACAAAATTCCTAGAACTAATGGTTTCCTTTTCCTATGAGTTTTCATTAAATTTAAATTTTGATAATTTCAAGATCTTATTTCTAGTGGAATGATATTTTTGGATGTAAAACTATTTTTAGAAACATTCATATCATTACTTATTCTTTCACTATTTTGGGAAATTTCATGTTGAACTTGTAACAACACAGTAAAATAAAGAATATGACATTTTCATATTTATTAATATTTTTTAATTAAATATTAATTTTATGTTAAAGGGGATTATATATTCAATGGCATACCTGACATGCAACAACAAGTTTCTTTGAAATCTTACGTTGCACACTAATAATATATTATTATTATTTTAAATGGTAGTTAACTCCTAGTCATTGTATTGGTGAGAATTAATAGAACTAACTTAAATATGATAATATATATATTTTAAAGGTTTTTACATTCAACCAATAAAATTCAGAGGCTTAAAATGTAAATGAATCTAATTTTAAGCATAATTTACTTTAAAGGGGTGATTTGCTGCCTTTTAATGGAGAACCCTTTTTTAAATCTAGTTTTTGTCACTTTTACATATTATTTTTGACAAAAATAACTTTCATCTTTAGAATCGAGACATCAAAATTTACTTTGGATGAAAATTTTATATTTTTCTAATAATGGTCATTTTTAATGAATAGTGAAAAAAATGTTGTATTTTAATTGAAAACTACATTTTAATATAAATTATTTATATGGTTAGATTAAAATTTTAATTTGTTTTAAAGTGTAAATAGATTATATTTATACCATTTAACCCAATTTTGGTCATTGGAAGTAATTTCACTTTGAAATTGGACATTAACAAGTATCAATGTTTTGATGGTTAGTATTTCCTAAAAACAGGATTTTTGTGTTGATGACAGGAATTAATTATAAAATTAATTAATGAAACTTTTTTGTTTTGAATTTTGTAAAATAGAAAAAAAAATTAATTCAAAATATCAAATTTATCTTAGAGTGAATTTTTGGAATTTTTCTGAAAACCTTCAATTTTTGATGAATAGTAAAACCACTAAGTAGTAGTTAAAAACTGACTTTTTCATTTAAATGAAATTTTAACACTTATGTGAATTGAATTTCAAAAATCTGACATACATGGTTGTTATTATTAAGTAAAATTTTGTTCAATGGAATGAAAATAATTTTTGGTGAATAGTAACTTTTGACTTTTATTAACCACGATTAAAGGTAATAGGGAAATTTAAGGTAAAATTAATGTTATAATAATAAAAAATTACATTGACAGTTGTCTTAACCTTATTGGATGAGTAATGTACAACCAATAAAATCCATCGGTCAATTTTGGGACCCCATGGAGCCACTTGGGTAAGATAATGACATTAATAACTTTTTATTTAAAGTAAAAAATAAAAAATGTCATAAACATGTATTGTTTTACTAAAACAATTTTTACATATAGTTATATAAGTTATATTTTCTACTATAAATATTCATTGTAAAGATAAAAATATTTCCTACATCATGGTATTTTTTTATAATATTTATACATCAAATAAATAAAATTATTTATGACACAATGATGATTCAGTGTTTACATCATGAATGGATGATTTAAATAAATAAGAAGATAAAAATTAAAAAAATATCCAAAACTAAGCCAATTATTATTTGATGATTTTATTTCAAACATTTAAAACTTTATGTTTGACTTTAATGATTTTGGGACCTTTAGAAACTGAAAACCATTATATAATAAAATAATATTTTCAAACATTCCAAAAGAGCCCCTCCTCTTCCTTATAAAAATCCCTCACTTCCTACCCATTTCTCACACTTCTCAAGCCCTTGCCTCATACAAACTCTACTCTAATAAGCTCCCAATATCCCTCTCTTCATCCTATAATCCTTACCTTAGGAAGAAAGCACTTCAAGAAACCCTTTTGGTTCAAACCAAAGGGAGTTACGTGATTTAAAGGTAAAGTCTTCTCTTAGGTTCTTTTGTTTTATTTTACATACCCAACCCACTAAACTATTTTTATTCCTTTATTTTATAAAAACACCAGTATCCTAAATATACAAGTATGTTTTTATGATAATTATTTGAGCTACACTTACACACACCTCTATCTAATGGGTAAAGAACATACTGTTTCAATGGACGGATAACTACTACCTCACGAAATGATGATTGTTCAATTATCTCCTACCGCCTCTCATGGTGGCCATTATGATGGAAATTTATCTATATATGACATATATTATATTTATTTTTTCTTTATGCTTTTTTATTTTCCTTTTTATAGCATACATTTATGGTTCCCATAATGGGTAAATGCGGTAATTTCATTAGATGAAGTGCGGACAACCGTCTCATCAAAGTGATATGACACATTCATTTCATACGTGGAGCGTATAAAGGATAGAATTTATGAAATTATGTAACATATATAACATACATATTATAATGATATTATAATATACCTCTGAATAACTATGTTTTCATTTCATTAAAACATGAAATAAAAATGAAAGCAGCGTTCATGCGTACGTACGACTTACCGTCTCCCTGAACAGTGCATTTCATTTCTTATTTCCAAATGTTATGTACTATTATAAATATATATATATATATAATGTATATATATGATATATATGACATCTAAATGATGAATATAATTTTTGATATATTGTAATTTTGACCACATGGACAATTTATAATTATAACAAGTTCATTTTCGACTCAAGTTCCGAACATTAACAAAATGTCCGATACGAGATCAAATAATTAACTAATTGTTATAGCAAGGTAATAAGTAAATTAAAAGGAATAATAAACTTGAAAAATATTCTTAATAAATTATAAAGTAACTTAAGTTTATTATTCATGAAGAATAAGGAACATACAAGCGAGTCAAGTCGGACAACGAGGTAAGGGGTTTCTTATCTCACTTTAAATTCTGTGGGATTTCCATTGTTCGCCACATATTTATTACATGTGGTGTATTGTGTACAAAAATTTTATATATATTATCATTATTATCTTTATATTCATGTTATTATATGAATAATTTGTTGGTTATTAACTTTTGGTCATATGACTCGATTGATAACAACATGGTAAGGGATTCTTATCTCACTTTTAATTCCATGCAATTTCCACTGTTCGCCACTTATTTATAGAATTTGGTGTATTGTGTACTAACATTGGATATATATTATTAATATCATCTTTATTTTTATGGTATTATTTGATTCTTTTGTGGTTATTTATTTTTGGTCATGCGATTCTATTGAATACAACATGGTAAAGGCTTTTCATCTCACTTCTTATTCCTGTGAGATTCATGATATATTTGCCACTATTTCCTTTTATGTGGTGTATGTACTTCCCATTATTGTATTATTTGTGTAATATAATTTAATTTATGGGTATTTAAATATTCTTTATATGACCCTTCTTTCATGGGGTTTATGTTTCGAAAGTTACCAAATCGGTAAGGGAACCTTTCACCCTCCTCTTTTAAGTCATGATTTCCTTTATGTTATGTCTTATATTTCCATTTTATTATGTGAGGGATTTTTCTTATATATCCTTAAAACGTTCCATTTCATGTCCAAATGATGATATACCCTTTAAACTCTCATCAATTGATTTTCTAAATTTTTATGTGACGCTGTTAGGTTGCTGAATTTTTTGTAAAATGAATCGCATCTTCTCTTTTCTTTCATGTTTCCTTTTCATGTGGTATGTCATTAAAATTTCCATACCATGTTATTATCACCATATTATTATATATTTATAATTCATTATAATTTATTTACGAGTGGATAAATCTTATAACCTCTCTTTTTATTATTTTTTAAAACCAGGTTATATAGTCGTTATGCTGCAGAAATTTCGTCTCAATATTTTTCTCTCTTTCTCTCAATTAATTATCTTATTTATATATTTGAATTAAAATTACTATTTAGTTTCTGTGGGTGTTAATTTTTATACAAAAATGATATACATGATTCTATAATTTACATACATGTAACCCTCACTCCCTTTCCATGGGTTATAAATAACATAATGATCTTGGTTTTAAGAACTTTTAAAACATCGTGATTTTGAAATAAACCTATTTCTTTTATTATCTATGGGTTATTTATAAATTTTTTGATTATGATATATGTGTCTCACATGAAATTAAAGGAATATTAAGGGTTCACCCGGATATCTCTCCAATGCATTGGGTAAATAATTAATCTCTAGAGATGACAAGTTTCACGATATCTAGGTAAATAACCTTGGTATGTTTTTATGAAACCTTAGGGATAGACCTTGGTGATATGTTCATGAATGTATAAATGAAATTTTGTATCCACATATTCAAGTTATGATTCATATTATTTTTATTATGATATTCCTCTTTTACTATTTCTCATGTCTTTATGTTTTTCATCAAGTTCTTATTGATATCACAAGTAAACTAATTCCCTTGCTTTCCTTACTGGGCCCTCTGCTCACCCTTTCCTTTGATTATATGTATCTAGGTTACGAGATGCATCAATTGTACATAGGATGAACTTTTAAAGAATATTTTCAAGGGGATTTAAAGGAGTGTTTAAGTTTTCATGTTTTTATTCCTAATTTTCAAGACACTAGAATTTAAAAATCCTCTATTTGTAAAATGTAATGAAAATTTATGTTTTAAAAAGGCGGGATGCCATAAAAATTCTTCCAGATTTCTAAAATTAACTTTAGGTTTAAAACAATTTAATTTGAGGGTGTGTTTCTCAACCTCATTGGATCTTATTATATATTTATATTTACTATTAATATTTTTGTCTTTTTCTTCATTAAACTTACACTTATCTTGAAATTAGTTTTCAATCTCTTTCACAATTTTATTCTTGATTTATAACTGAGAATTCTTAATATAAACAAAATCTCTATGTGTTTCTTTTAGTGTATGTATATTCTCATTAAATAATTCTATAATTTTATGTTTCTCATGTACACACATTTTAAATTCCTATTTAACCAGGGGAAAATTTTAATTGAAACCTAATAAAGATTGTTACTTATATACAATGATTTTAGTTAGAGTGTTACACTATTTTAACTTTCTAGATAATGAATTCTCCATTTCAATTGTTTCTTAGTCCTACTAAGTTTTATCATCATGAAGTTACTTGATAAGAGAAAGTATATAAGTTAAAACTTTTATAAGAAACATCTTCAAATAATCCTTGAATTTAATATAGATATATTTAACTAATTTAATAAAATAAAACTCTTCACATATTGAAAAAAATATTCTAAAGGATAAAAATCAACAAATTTAATAGATGAAATACCAATTTGAATATATTCAAATATTGGTTCATCCACTTTTTTTGTTTTTAACAAGTTAACTTTCTTAACTTCTTAGCCTCTATTTTTTCATACTTTTGAAAGTTTTGGTAGAAACGTTTATGGTATTGGAAACAAAAATAACTTCTTCATTTCTATCTGAGGTATCTTAATAACATTTTAAAATTTTCACTTAATGTAAAATATTTAAAAAACCTATAAAAAATATAGATCCAATTAGATGTAACCTGAATGATATCTAATACCACTTGAGGTTCCCAATGGAACTTGTAGTCACACTGATTGGTGGGTGAATCAAGGTAGATCAATTTTATTAAATTATTTCATCTTAAAAATTTACCCCCTTTTTAATATTTGAACCTCTATTTTAGTTAATATGTATGGAACTATTTATTAAATCCCAACACATATCACCACATGAAAATAAATAAATAAATAAGAGAAAGAAACACCCATGTTTTTTACATAGTTTGACCCCAATGTGGAAATAAACTCCACACTGTGTTTGGATCCCTTATGGACAAATATTTTATCACTAATATAAAACGAGATTATAATGGGGTTCTTATTATACTGAACCCATGGGGAGGCATTAAACTTTACCAAAAACTATATATAGAAATAGTTTTTCAGTCTATTTAATGGTTTCGATATTATTATACTAGATCACTCTGGTCTTCAAATGTTCTTCTCACAAAACTCCTGAATAAGATATTCCTTCTTCTATGGGATTTCTCTCCACAAAAAGGAATAAATTTTCACTTAGTTAGAGTCTTTGAAAGCCAGAACATAATTTTTTTACCACAGTATGCATGTGATTCTAAGTTATACATGATTAAGATATTCGTTCTACCTTACTAACTTCTGAAACATGTGTTTCCAAAACTTTCCCTTCATCAAGTACTTTATTTCTTTGAAATTCATAGGTTTTACATGAAAATTATTCTTGATCACTAACTTTTGGTCTCCTTAATTTCAGAAACCTCTCACTGATTTTTTAGAACTTCAAGTTAGGGGTCTTAAATTCTTCAAACCAAATGATCTTCAGAACTTACAGGTCAGTTACTCCCTCTCTTCTATATTTCATAGTCCATTAATAGTAATATCTAAAGTAACTCACCATTTATATATCTAGACTTTATATAATAAATATAGTATCCAAGATCTATTACTTCCACCTTCCTCAAATATTATTCAACTGCCTTCAATACCTCCAAATATTTCATATTATTAATTTTTAAAAGTACCTAAAAATATAAACATCAAATATATTCAAGGATTCCACAAATCTTGGATAGAATCGTGATTTTAATATACATGAATTTTGTATCTTGAAGTACTAATCAACATCATCACATTGAATTTGACTTAACTTAAATGTTATTTAAAATCTATTATCATCTTTTGATTATTTAACTTCTAATTAGTCAACTTTTGGCTCTACCTTTACCTTGTAATTAAATATTCTGTATCCATTTTAAATTTTTTAAAAAAATCAATCATTCCTTATAATCTTCTGTTTTTATTCTTCTATTACTCGAACATATCATTCAAATCCTAGAATTTAGAAACTTTCCATTCATTTTATCTTATACTCTATATAACTTTTGAACAAATCATTTCTTAATTATATCAGATTTGGATCATCTCATGTTTTGATGAACAAAAATTCCATACATATAAAATTTATTTAGCTTTTAATCTACTTCATTTATGATATTTTGGACTTATGAAATTTATCAACTTAAATTTACTTTCATTCATGACTCAAAATATCCAACTTCAACTTCAACTTCTATTGATATACATCAGTATCAACTAATTTAATTACCTTAAACTTTATCCTAATTAATCAATTATACCTTAATTTATCTAACACTTATATATTTACATCTACTAAAGTTATTATCATTATTAATTATTCCTACTTCTAAACATCCCCTCATTATTTTTAAACTCTACATCAACTTTTGGATTTTTTTTCTAGTTCCCCATGCTTTAATAGAATTTAAAACATCTATTAATTCATATTATAACTTCATTAAAACTTTCCCCTTTAGATTTTTTAATTTAACTCATCCTGAATCACAATTTATTATTAAATCACTATGATGTTAGTTACTCTGAAGGATTAGTATAGCATCATCTTACTTTACCTTCATGAATAGTTTTTGAAACACTTTTAAGATCCTCACATTTTTTCAATATATGTCCTTTATTTAAGAGTTCATTACACTTACATGTTTTGTAAGGTTTTTTCTTTTTTTCACATATTCAATCAATATCATAAATGATATTTTGTATAAAAAATATCTTATGTACCAATATAATATTTTTTTTCCTTTTAAAATTATTATATAAAATTCTAGATTCCTTTAAATATTTTATATTTATAAAACATCCATAACATGAGTAATTTCAGTCACAAAATCAAGTCTTATAGATGTTGGTCTACCACTTTTTGTATCTTCCAGATTAATTTCAACTTCATATCCTCAACTCATTCTATAACTTCTAAATAGTATATTTTAGAGTTACTTCTGGCCAATATTTAATGTATACCTCTTGTGAAAATAGTTCTTCCAAACTCTAATCCCAAATATTCATTATCCTCAGTACTTCAAGTGTAACTTCCATAAGTATAAATTTTTAAAAGTGTAAGTTCCAGATAAACCAATGTAACGTATCTAATTTTCACTATTAAAACCTTATAATATTTTAAATAATATTTTTTAGTTTAGTTTTGGAGTTGATTCAAGGTTACTTGCATTGTAAAGTTCCAATATTAATATGTTTAAAATATATTGTTTTTATCCTATAGATGTGTAATCTTGGGAAAAATTATTTTCCTCGTTAATAAAGCCTCGTATGGGAGAACTAACACAATAGATTCATTACAAATATGTGTTTTGTTCACACCATGTTTTTTAGGTGTTCAATTTTGAAGGTATAATTATTGGATTAAAACTAATTAATTAATTCAGTTATGTTTTAATTAATAAATTTTATTCGGTTAATCCATTTTAAATCTCCTCTATCACTAAAACCATAGGTGGGCTGAAAAACCTTGGGATTTGGTAGGATATTACATTAATATAACTATTAACCTATTTGATCAAGGAGGATCAGAGAGTAATGATTGAACTCAAAGAATAATCGATAATGAAGAAATTGCAAATTTGTTTTTCTTTGGTGATTAAACTATTAGAGAGGTTGGGATTGTTGTTATTAATATGATCCATTCTTGATGATTTTATAATATAGTTTATTAGTTCCTTATTTATTCTAAAATTTACATGACCCCATCAAATTGAAGTATTTTAAATAGCCTATAAATTTTTGGTTTTTTTCATGACCTTCCCTAACCTATATATTATACTTCAAATATTGAAATATGGATATCACAGTAGCCACTATTCTTTCTCACTTTCGTTGTTTTATGGATTTATATTCCATTATTCATGTTATCACCAACAAAATTTGATTTGATCGATGGTTTGACTAAATTTGGACCACCTCAAATCACGTTTGATATAAGAAAATAAAAAAAATGATGTAATATGACAGATATAGTCAGTTCATGGAGGAATCACCAAATGATGATGATCAACAACAAGCATTAATGGGTTGATGTGGTTCTATATTTGATAGTAAAGGAGAACAATTTGAGCATACCACTTTGAATCATGTTTTCTATCCAATATTGGATAAAAATCAACCATTGATGGTCTAGGTATCTCAAACATGATAACTGAAAAAGATTTGGGCAAGACTGGAGACAAGAACGGCGGTAGGGCAAAGATCAGAGTGAACGTGGATTCTTTTGATAACCTTCCATGGAATAGTGACTCTTTTATATGGTATAGAATATATTTCTTTATACCCCATATTGAAGTGTAACCTAATGACATGAAATTGTGTGAACCATGGTGTGGATATCCCCATGGTCCCATCAAAATGGTGATCATATTTATAGCATAAGAAGGGAACTTCTTCCTATCAACTATTAGGTTGGGATTCAATTTTTCTATTGAGTATATATTTTCCCCTTTTTCAAGGATTATGTATTGTTTCTCATTTATAGATATTTAACTGTTGATGAATGTATTTATTTACATTATAGTTGATTCTATTATTACCCTACATTATTAAGGAATATATGGCGGTTTTCATTGTGTATAAGTAAATTGTGATAAGTCATCACATTATGAGTTTTATGCCAACTCAGTGATAGTCACTAGACACGAGCATATTATATGTGGTCCTATGGTGGGACTCTTGGCTTACCACTGCCCAAGATGGTTCCTAGTAGGTCATGTCATGTTAGAGTGGTATTAGAGAAGGGATTTCCTAGGGATAGAGTTTTTTGATAGTTTTGTTGTGATATTGTTTTTGGAAATTTAGGAAAATAATTTTAGGGCATCTTGAGTTCATATTTAAGGTTATAGAACCAAGATAAAGAGTGGTGGAAATTTTATCCATTCACCAGGACTTTGATAAATTGCTATTGAATTTTTTATATTAAGGAACTATTTGTGGGACAAATAATGGTATGTGAATCATATAATAAGTGTTCATTTATTTTAAAGTCCTTCCTAAGCTAGATCCCTGAATATTTTTTATTGATCATGTTCCATATTATTGAATTACAAGTTATCTCCATAAAAATATCCAGAAAGGATTATGATGCAAGTTTGTGATGATGATCAATTAAATGATAAAGCCTTTTTCAGGGTTTAGTTCACAAAGTTTTTCCTCTGGGCGAGTAGAGAGAAGTTCCTATACCCATTGAGTAGTAATAAGAATCACCTCTCATGGTATAAGTGGAAAAAATATTTTCATGTCGATTATTCGATTATCCAAATAGGTTAAGATGAGGATACACATAGGTTGAGATCAATTCATAAGTTTTAGTGAAAATTTTATCCTAGGTTATGAGTTGATCTTAACCCATAGGAATGTGAGGATTGGATTAAGTTAGTGATTTGAGTGTTCTATATTTTTTTTACCCTTCTAACTAGATGGTGGTAATGGTGATTGGTATTTTTTAAGGTCTATGAAGTCACTGGTGGTCTTTGATTATTCATACTTTTTAATAGGTGATGTCCCCATGGACCAAGTTTGAGCGACTCTTCGACAAGGGGTAATTTTCATTGATCTTGTGAATCAGGTGAATTCAGGGTATTTTAGAGTCATATAATAGAAATATGATAGTTTTTGGGTACACTCCAGGATTCAATGATCTCACAAGATTCTCCCTTCATATGTTCCATGATAGATTATTATGAGAATAGAAGTTTGAGTGTGACATTTTCAGAGATATATGAGAAAGTGTGGTAACTTTATTCATTCACAAATATGTCAGGGTATTCGAGTGGGCCTTAATTATAATGTTATTTTTAGCTGAGTAGCGGAAAATGGAAGGTGTTAATAGTGGTCACCCATGAGTAGTGTTATCACCTATGGATGGATGGTCGGTGATAGTCTTCAGGATCACAATCCATGATATATTTTCATATAAATACCCAATCCATAGAATCCACATATTTGGGATTATGTAGGGGATATATTTAGTTGGATAATGGGTATTGATTTTTTTGTGATGATCAATCTCATCTAGTGCATGACTACTATAATTATCATGCGAAAAAGAAGATTCAATATGTTTATGAGACTCCACATATAGGTAGTAATTAATCTAGGGAACAGAAAGAGGTTTCTAAGGTGACCCATAGGGAGGTGATTTGGGAAGAAGATTGGGTTTTTCTCTAGTATGACTTGGATATTATGACCCTCTTCTACCACCACCACCCCTAGGCAGCCCATATTAGGATTAGCGGAATGGAATTTAGGGACGTAGATAGCTGTAGTTGTTGAAGGGTTATTATTAGGAAGTGAATGATATGATTCAATGTATTATTTTTGTCTTATATAATTTGGAACTAGTACTTTTGGACCCTGGTAAAATCTATTCTTTCATTACTATATACCTTTTCAAGAGTTTGAGGCTCTGGTGGAAACTCTAACACAACCCATGTGGATGGAGAATCCTACAGGGAGTGATCCCATGATCATTCACATATTCCAGTGATACAAGATCATACTCATAGAATAGTGGTTCTTATGGGACCTCATGGTGTTTATAAAAAATATTTATGAAATAATACTTGGTATGAACTGTCTATCTATAGTTCATTCCTAGATAAACTACTAACATCAAAGGGTGAGATATATTCAGGTAGATAGATCAAGATTCTCCTTTATGGGTGAACTTTATTTTATAGTCAATATGAGTAGGAATCATGTATAAGAAGAAATAGTAGATCACCCATCAATTGTAAATTTTGGACCTTGGTGAGATAGACTATTCAGACATTCAATTTCTAGTATTAGAAGAGGAGTACATAGATTTTATCCCTCTGGATGTACTATTATTACCCTTTCTTTATGAGGTTGACTTTTTATCAAATTTCTCTCTATAACCACTCCAATATCTTCTATATCTTATCATATGGCCTCAATAGAGCTCCAAAAGCTAAGGATATAGTTAGAGGACCTTTAATAGAAAGGTTTTATCATAACTAGTATGTCCCTCTAGGCATCTTTGATGTTATTAACTAAGAATAAATATGGAATTTTGAGGATTTTTGTTAAATATATCCAACTAAATCAGGTGAAAGTAAATACTAAGTACCATATACTAAGGATTGAAAACCTCTTTGACCAACTAAAGCGATTAAAGTGGTTCCTGAATATTGATCTTAGATATGGCTATCACGAGATATGGGTTCATGAGGATGGCATTATGATGACGGTATTCTATTTTATCTATGGCTATTATGAGTTCTTAGTGATTCCCTTTGTCAAGAATAAAACCCTATCTATGTTCATAGGACCTATTAAGTGGATCATTCGACCCTTCCAAGATAGGTTTTCGGTTTTCATCATCTATGAAATTCTCATTTATTCTAAATCATAGGTCAATAATTTGAACATATGAGGATATTCCTAGACCTAATTTGAGAGAATCATTTATACAGAAAACTCTCAAAGTGGTATTTTTTTATTATATAGGTCCATATCCAAGGACATGTTATCCTAGAGTATGGATTAGTTTTGGACCTAGTGAAGATTAAGGTGGTGCTATCTGGGAATCTACCCAAAATCATATATGAGGTGTGGATTTTCCTTATTTTAGTGGGGTACTACTATAGGTTCATAGGGGATTTCTCTTGAATCTCATCCCCCTAACTAGCCTACCCTAAAATGAAAATCCGTTCATTTGGTTTGAGAAGTGTTAGAGAAAATTTGTGGAGTTTATGTGGTGATTAAAAAGATATCCTATCTAACTTATTTTAGAGGATGGAGTTGATTATATAGTTTTATGTAATTCCACAAGAGTTGGGATCAATTGTGTGCTAGAGAAAAGGCAATAAATGATTGGTTATGAGTCTAAATAGCTGATACCCTACAAGTATAATTAAATAACCCGTGACTTAGAGCTCATAGTAGTACTGATTTCCATAAATATTTAGAGTCACTTCCTTATATGTTTTAAGTTTATAGTATACTCTAACCAGAAAATTATCAAGTATATATTTACATAGATACATATTAACCTAAGGTTGAAGCATTGGATAAAATTCTCATAGGATTATGACTATGAGGTAATCTATACTATAGGGAAGGGTAATGTGGTGGAAGATATCCTTAGTGTGAAATATCATTCTCAGTTGTTAGAGGAGTCTTTAGAGTAGTTTTCCTCATTGTATTTGTCCTTAATGGATGAGGGAGGAGTATATCATCTCAAATTGATGGTGGTGACCCATCTATATATTTAGTACATGAGGTGTCTCGGCTAGGAGACATTTATTGCATGGTTTTTCATGACCAAATATTATCTATAAATTCTCCTGATGGATATTCAGAAGTTGGGGAGAATTTCATCCTATTATAAGGACAAACACTACTACCAATCACGCTGCATGAGGAGATTTTGAGGTATTTCTATACTTCCCCATTCTCAAAACAGCTTAGAGTGATAAAGAAATTCCATAACCTTTAGAGCCAATTTTATTTTGAAGGAGTGAAGAGTTTTTTACCTAAGTTAGTCTATCAATGCCTCACTTATCAGTAGGTGAATACATAACACCAAATCCCAATAGGTTTAGATCAAACCCTTGAGGCCTTGAAGTGGAATTCGAATGTTATAATGATAGAAATCATTATGGGGATTCCATGATCAACAAAAGGCCATCATGTTATCTGGGTTATCATTGACTAACTGACCAATCCAACCTACTTCATTTCCTTCTAGGAGCATAGTTCAATGGAGATATTGGGAAAGTTTTACATTTATGAGATCATCCGACGATATGGGGTACTCACAAATATCATTTCTAACTATGATGAATGATTCACATATTTGTTGTTGAGAGTATAATAAAAATATTTTGGGCCCCATTTAGGTTCTTAAGGTTATGTTTTGGACATGCATATTGTAATTTGGTTAAATTTGGAAAGATCAATTTACTTTAGTGTAATTTTTTTACAAAAAAAACTATCACTCCACTATTGGAATGTCACCCTTTTAGGCCACGTATGGGAGACCATAGAGGACACCTCTGTTTTGGATAAAAGTAGGAGATTCATCACTAATGGGGATGTAGTTGGTTAATTAGTCCAATCTATAGATTCATAATAATTTTATTGATATTCAATTCATTTTATTCCCTTATATTTAGTTATTTTTTTAGTTCTAATAAGTTTTGTAATTAAATTTTAAAATAATTTTATTGTGTGATTATTTTTTTAAAATATCCAAGTTCGGAATTTAATTTACTTTCGTTATTTGGAGTAATAAGAATGGATTGGTATTAATCATTCTTTATCTTGAAATTATGAAGGCTTGAACTATGGAATTTGACATTGGATGTCATGATTGATAAGATAGTTATTAAAGAAATTTTTTATTCTTAGAGGATTGTTATGGATTCATGCCCTAATAATTTCAAAGAAATGGAAAAGGCATTGGCTTCATTAGCAACATAACGGCTCTATCTCACTGTCATCGTAGCTTTGTGTAACCATTATTCATCACTCATTATAAGAATCATCATAGATCTATGTAACCATTATCCATATTTTCATAATCTCCATATACCACTATGTAACCATAATCCATCACGCCTTAAGTATAAAGGGACTCCCTACGTAAACACCATCTTGTATTCTATAAGCATGAATCTAAACTACATAAACATCATGTCTTTGTGAAAATAAATGGAAGGATGATATTTCAAGGTAAATTTATAAGGATAATCTTCAATTTAATCCGAGACTTATAGATCAAAAATCATCATTCATGCAACTAATTGGAGTTGTCCATTTGGATTATAATATTCATGATATTTCAATCAAGAACAAAGAGAGGAAGTTATGAATTTTTAGGGAATATAGGATCACAGTTGGTAAATAAATATAAAGAAGATTAAAACTTAAAAAAATCAAAAATAAATATCTAATTGGTATTTGACCAACTAAAATATAATAAAACCAAATCTCTTAAAAATAGTCTAAGGATGGAGGTGGGAAAGATGAGAAAGAGTTAAGAGTTCATGATGGAGAGTTTATTATTCTGTTTTTTGTTTCTTTAGTTTTTATTTTCTACTTTTCAATAACTTTATAATGAGTTATTACTCATTCATATTGGTTAACATTTAAATTTATGGGTAAAACTTGAGTTATTAGTGAAGGGAAGAAGATCTATTGAAATTCTTAAGTCCTATAATTGATGAATAAAACTCTATTATGTTGGTTAATTTTGGTTTCAATAAATAGTTGATACTTTCGATACAATTTTTTTAAGGTTTTGAAATTTTTTGTTGTTTATAGAATAGTTTTATAACTAATAAAATCACTCCACTCAAAATGTCTTGTATGCAAAGGAATATGTTGAATTGAGTGTTGAGTGTCCAGAAATTGGGTATGGACTAGGTAATTTAGGATTGGTTTACTCTTTTGGTATATTTGATAATTTTCACACATGGTAAGGGTGATGATCAAGCTATAATTATTATTAGATCAGTCTCTACAATAACCTTCTACCTCTGGTGTTTGATGAATCAATTATGTAATTTTTTATTTATTAGATAATAATAAGAGAAATAGAACAATTTTAAAGACTATAATTGAATTAAAATGGAAATAAAACTCTTAACTCTTCACATTCTTCATAAAATTATTTTAATATCAGTGCTTTCCAATTATTTTAAATAAATAAAAATAATTCAAACACCCCCTCACAAAAGTGAAAACTGATTTTTGAGCACTCTTATATAGAGAGAACCTTAGTTTAGTACTATAACAACATTTAAACAAGTAAAATAATTTATTTTTAAATACCCCAGGATATGATTTTGTCAAAACCTAGCACCATTATCAGGGAGGTAGATCCAAATAATTTAACATTAAGTTTACATGACTAATACTTCTAATAATAACCTTTTCCCTTTTGATCTAGAAATTTAAATAAATTTTAAAACATGAATTAAAAGATTAAAATTACAATCTAAATTATATGGATTTAACTTGATAGAATAAATTAACACTTATAGTGTTTATCCTGAGCCTACTATCATGGATCCAAAACCAAATCAGACTTTAAGGGGACTTTTTTCACCAAAATCATAAACTAAAATAATAAAATTGTTAATAATGTGTTATGAATTGATTTTGAATTGAAAACTAAATTAATCCAAATACTACCAAAATTTCATGTCTTGCAGGGATAAGATCGAAATAGACACATAAAATAGTTCATAATTTTCTACTCCACATTAAATCCACAAGGAGTGGCTAAGGAATAGGTTAAGTAGAAGGCATATCCCATTTTATTTAAAGGAGAAGATGAGGAGTGGTTGTACAAACTACAACTTGTAAAATCACATAACTAGGAGGACCTAAAGAGATGTTTCCTTCAGAGACTCTTCCCCTACCTTTAGAATCACATCCATCATAAATAAGATTCATTCAATTAGGTAAGCATCCACTAAGAGAGGATCTTTATGAGTGTCAAGAGTATATCAAGAATATATATATCAGTTTCCCACATCAAGCCATCGAGGAGAACCATTTTCTTTTTTTTTTCTTTAAAGTATTACTTGAAAATGATATAAATATTGTGGATTCATTATCTGTAATACTTTCAATAGAATAATAACTAGTATAAGAAAAAGGACTATTTAAAAATATTACACAAAACTCATGATTGTATGGAGCAATAGATACCAGCACAAGAGGAATTCCTGAGAAAATATATTCTAATTCATCACCTTTGTTAAAATCTAAAGTTGAATAGATATCATTCCTTATTAGACAAATATCCTTGAATAAAACCAGTAAGAAATAATCACCCGTCAAGGTATTCAGTTTATGTTAATCCCCTAATCATTTTACTAATCAGTGTGTTGAGGTGCAGGTAACTGAGAACTATTTAGAAGAGTACCAATAGAGGCAATATCCATAAAATTATATAGGATAGAGAGATAAATCCCAAGTTTTATTTGGACTTGGAAACTAAAAAAATCAATCTAGACCACCCTATCAAAACCAATACTAATAACATGTTGGTACTGGGGTGCGTAATAGAACATATTGGGAAAGAGATTTAAAAAAACATTCACCAGAGTGACAAAACTCCATCTTCACTGATGGTCTGATCCCTAGTAAATTTTTGAGGATATATCATGAATTATTTAAGTGTAATATTTAATCAAATGATTATCTAGTTCAAATTGAAGACGTGTTTTACTATTTCTCATAATCGGTGATCATTTATTGAAGGATCTAAGATTAAAACTCTCTAGATAATTTATACATGCTTCAAGATATTACATGAACACCTATATTTGAATTTTGGATGATACTGGATAGATCTAATTAATCATTTGGCATCACGATGATCATCGTAATCTCATCCCTTCAATATGTGAAAGAAATAAAATATCTAATTCTTGGACAAGATATTTTTTTGCTCCTAAATATGGGAGGAAGGAGATAGGATCTCTCAAAATTGTGGAAATTAATATTACCATGAAAAAGGGATGTTATTCTCTTATATAGCAGAGGTTAAACACCCAAAATGTGTTCCCCGAACCTCATATGTAAAACTCTCACTAAATAAGTAGTAAATGACACATTATATAGAAATAACTACATCATAATTTTATTTATATTTTTATCACATACCTCTAATATATAATAAATATATGACATGATAAAATAGATTCATTATCTTGACTAATAATTCCTTCTAATATTAAAAAAAACCTTGAATATTAAAATAATATTCATTCGTATAATATTTTTCCCATGTTTTCACTTAATACCATGTAAATAATTTTAATAAATAAATTCAAATTCAGTTATTCTATAATAAAATAATAATGAATATATTTATTCATTAGAAATCATTTAATATTGGACACGTATCAGACCCCATGATAGATCCCACTTTGTCCTATATTCCTATTCAATAAAACATGGCACACATTTGAATACACTATTTTATGTGAACCTCTATAAGCTTATCTTGATGGTAGTGAATATTATTCACAAACCAAGAGTGTATTCTAGAAACCCATCAAGGCCCATAAATTGATAATAAATATTCATAACAATGACAACCTTCCTATGAACACATTATGTGTAATATAATCTATTTGTCTCATGATATCTCGTAAATAAGGATGCAAAATTAATTTCATCATCCTCTCTTGATTTATAATTCATTGAATTGTGTGTTTTGAATTAATTTCGTCTACCATGTCCATGTATTTATAATGTCATTTCCATCCTGATCAACGAGGCCTAATATATCACTTCCTTTTGGAGGCAATGAATTTTATCTTGATTATTCAAACAATTTAATACTACCAATGATGCACTCAATTCAATCAACGTCACAATGAATTCAATTCCATATTTTTTCCTTACATAAAAGTATTAGATCAAATAGTATACACTAATTATGATCTTGAGTTAGGAGGACATTAAATTTGTCTGCGGATAGGAACCATCAATGACACCTGAAACATGTGTTGTTTATATTTAAAGGTCAGTCCTCATGATCTCATATGCTCTATATAACCAAGTGTGAACTTCATGAGAAGAATTATCAATGATTATGAGCCCCCAACACCTGATAGTAAAATATAATATGTGTATAGTCATTATGATGCATCTAGACCATAAAATATATGTTTAAGATTAATTTCATGGTATCTTAAGGTTCTCATTATAGACTGGGAACTGTTATAACCATTTGATATGATAAATAACCAATGGGAATTATAGTTGAAATAGTGGATGTATAAATATCAACACTATTATGGTAAGTTTACATCATACATAACTCACTTTATACATGATATGGTAATTAAAAAGTACTTTTCAAGTTGGTTCTAGGGAACCCACTTTTATAACACTCCCACTTATACTAGAGACAACTTACTAATTATCCTTGTCATCTCTCACATGATAATATAATGTTTTTTCTAAGTTATGGATTTAGTCATGTGCCTTCCACATCTCTATTGTATGGCTATTATTCTATTTGTGAATTCACATTCTTGAGTAAGATTCTTCAAGAGATGATATCCCTAAGTATATTCATTTTTATCCAATTTCAAAATTTGAAATCATGGATAGTACCAGTAATAATATTATCATAATTTATATTATGATAAATATTTACTTACTAGGTGAGATTATAAGAACATTAACAAATCATTTTGTATTTTACACAGCTTCTTCAAGCCACATCAGAAGCCGAAATGCACTCTGTATTTTTAGATATGGATACCATTGGCTTGAATGAGATTCTCTTGATTAGTACCTTAGATTAAATATGATACTAGATCATATTTATCTATAGGAATAATAGTTTGTATCCCTTTATAACTAGTATCCCTTCCTCTCTACATACCAGGTACATATCTTTTTTACTTTCTCAATTACAATTGGATAGTTCTAACTACTCCATTACAACTCTCCTAGATATAACTGATATTTTTCTATAATAAAGATTATGTTAGAAAAATGATATATAGTTTATAACATGGAATTCATGACAGATAAATTACTGAAAATTAAGGAATTCTACTCACCTATTTAATCACCTCTTATGCCACATGCATGTATTATTGGATATATTTAACTATGTGACATTGGTAACATTTCTCTCTCGAATTGTTCCAACTTTAATTATTCAATACCTTTTAAGTATATTTAATTTTGAGTAGGTATATGAAATTTTTATATCTACCTTACTAGATCCCATTCCTTGGAACATAGGTTATTACATTAGTCAATTTCTAGAGAGTTGCTTTTATTATTTTCTTAACTATCTTTATAAACAATAATTTTTTATCATATGTTATAAAACATATTTTTACTTGGAAAATAGTGGTTCTTCTACTCACCTCTTGTACACACATGGAAAAATTTCTTCCAAATGAATATTCTATGATCTTGTTTTTTCACTTCAATCTAAAACTAAATTTTGGTAACTTTCACCCCTTATTGGAATTCTATGGTGTCACAAACCCTTTATGGTTGTGTTGTATAGATTCCTTCCAAGATTTTTGTTCTTCACATCTAATGCCTAATATTATGATCATATAAAGTAGTTATGACAATTACAATTCTAATAAATTAGGCATAATAACTTGATAATAATAATTGTTCCTTATTGGTACCACACTTTTACCACCCATTTATAGTCTCACTTGAATATCCACTATAGTATTCAAAATAATAGCCCCTCTACTTTGATATATGGAATCTTTTATTGATTTTTAATTGATCTTTTCAATATTATATTTTTTCCATTTAATAATTATTTTTAGGATTCATTACTCTAAATAAATATAGTATCACTAGTTGTGCTGAATTTAAAACCATTACCATGGTTTTATCCTTCCTACATACTATGTGTCTCTAGAACACTCATTTTCCACAAACTCTTATGGAAATTGTTCCTATGACAACTAGTTGTATATATTTTAATTGACTAAATCCAGTTCAATTTTTCTCCCACTATATATAATAGAGATGTGCACCCATTTATATGAATATAATCTATAACTTGACTATCTCATTTCTATCTCAAGGATTTCTGCAATATCCTCATAAAACTTTTGGATACTAATGGAGAAGCTCTTTTTGTTTTCCTTAATTAAAATGTTTTTATATATTTTACAAACACTTGGTATCTAAAAACATGTTCTAATGATATAATGGATTTATATCATACTATAAATCATATGATATCCATTTTCCATTATAGTTATCTTGTAGTTATGGGATAATGCCCCTATTTAGGAAGAATGTCTTGAAATATAATAGAAGTTTCTACGATGCATATATGTCTCAACATTGATTCTCTTTTTACTTAACTCATAAATCTAGTGTTTTTAATGAAATGTGAATTTGTGAATTAATCCATACTAAATTTTATCAATCAATGTTAACATGTAATACTCGTCATCAATAGTCCTTAAAACCATCATTACTCTGATGTGTATAAAGACTTGTGCATTTAGGAATTACTCTATGCTAAATTATAATGATTGATGAATTCTTTTTCAAGATATTATTCTAACCATGAATATTCTCTAATTCGCTTTTACATTCCTTAAAACACTTAAAGTAATATCATTAAGTATATATACCACTATCTTAACTTTTTAATAGTTCATGCTCTCTATCTGAATTAATTATGAAATATTTTTGGGTTACCATTATTTCTAAATATATCTTTTTCAAAAACTAAATAAATAAAAGTGTCGATAATACCTAAGGTATTTAACTCTAAAGATTATAAAACCATATTGGTTATATCCTTGAAAACAATTTATTTTTCACTAGGAAAAGAATTATCTTTCCACAACTAGGTACAATTGAGTCATATATTTTTATATTCCAATATTATAGCCAATGATTATAGATTTACTGAACTAATAGAATACATCACAAAAAACATTCATCCATCCATGGAATAATTTATCCTTGTGTCCATCAGAAGAGTAAAATGTTTTGGTGATACTTAAAAAAAATTAAATTAGAATCATTTACTTGGAAATTAGAAATTTTTTTCTTCTCACTATTTACTTAGGAATCACCCATTCTCAACCACTTAGAGAACACACCTTACTTATTTTAATTAATATTTTCTTAATTGGTTTATATATTTAAATACACATATGTTATATATATATATTGTATTTAATACCCAAGTGGTATAATAGAAACATTATATACAATGATGAATATACATGAAGAAGAAGTGGCTATTTTCTTCTTTAATTCAGTTCATTACATTTAAACATCCATATAATCATCTCATGACATGCGATAAAAATATCCTCTTGTTTAGGTTTTTTCCTCTTTTACTTGAAGGAAGCTATTAAGGTTCTTTTTATAACAACCCTTCTTTTTATTACACACTTAAACATGATTTATTAAATAAACTCTTCACTTTATACAACATGGAAGATTGAGAGTTCTAGAGTCTTTGGGGCATAGTAACATTACATAACAACTTAAAACTTAAAACACCTGACATCGTTTTTGAAAACTTCCTTTACATAACCACGACATTATCTCATACTTAGTATTGCATGGGATAACCTAAGGACATACATGTGAAAAGGGTGATCTATAAAGTCCAGTAAGGAAGTAAACAAGGCATAACATTAAGAATACAATACATGTTAGGAAATAAGCATATCAATGGAGCACAAAAGAACATGAACATAAAGGTATGATATAGCATGATTATCATAACATGGAAATGTGTCAACAACACTTAACATGGAATTAGCATGAGCCAAGGCTCATTGCACATGGAGCATGAGTAAACCCTCATTGCACTTGAATTATCATGATTAAATCCTCATTTAATTTGAATTATCATGAGGAAATTCTCATTGTACTTGACTTATCATGATACTAATCTTTACTCGATGCATTGGAGCGCTATCAGGGTGCACCCTTCTTAATCATTTCATTTCACGCATAAGTGTGCCACATGGAACCATTAAACATCATAAATTATTCCACGATAAAGGAATGTGGAATACATACATGAAACTCTATAATAAATAAGTAAATTTTCATAAAGTTTAATACCCTTGATAGATAAATGGGCATGGTATTCACTACACAATGACTTTGGCTTCGAAAGTCTTGGTGCAATTTCGGCAGCATAATGGCATGACATAAGAATTAATAAAAATGGTTGATGAGAGAGAAATGGATGTATCATCAATTTTATATGAAATATACAGTAATGGGGTCATATAGATACATGTCCCAACAAATGTAATGGAATTTATAATCATATTACAATAGAATTTCTTGAATGTAAATGAGAAGAGAGAACTTCCTTATGGAATTTCAGCATGGTAATAGGTGTACATGAGAGGTATTAATGAGAGATAAAGGGTTATATCATAATTAAAACATAAGGAGGCCAGTGTGGGGGAGGTTCTAAATCATACCCCAACATTTATAATTGAAAGTAAAAGGGCATAAAAATATTAGGAAACTTGGATAAAATGATAAAGGAAGGAATACCTTACATGGAAGTGTGATCTAAAAGGCTTGGGAGAGGCTTGAGAGAGGCTTTTGGGGAGCCTAGGGTGCCTAGAGAGGATTCTAGATAGAGTTTGGAAGAGTTTGGAAGAACTCCAAAGGCTTTGATTTAAGAGGAAGTGGGATCTTTGGTGGGTTTATATAGGAAAGGAGAGGGAATTCTTTATTATTTAGGTTTTGACACCACACATTAAACTAATCAAAACCACAAATCAGACCATGGTTTTTTCCCATGGTTTTCTTTAATGTAGTGTGGAAAACAATATTTTATAAGTCCAATGGATGAACTTCTTAAAATAATAGGGTTTCTTATGTGGAGGTGAGTCACACTTTCAAGGAAAACAATTTAAAAAGCTAAAATGTTTTATAAGTCACAGAGGGTCCGCTAAGGATTTGTAAAATAAATCAAACAAAAATAAAATTACATTATTTTAATGTAAAAACATGTATTGGCCGAACATAATGTTTATAGTATTTTATTACATCACTATTGGGTCATTATGATGTCATAAAACACATTATATATTTAAACGATATTTAATTTTACCCAAACATTCGACTATCTCAGAAAATTATGAAAAAATCATTGTTGGATAATTTCGAAGTCTTGATTCCAAAAATAATATTCATTTTATCTAAATAATTTTCTAAATTTGTAAATTTTTACTTTTAAAATATAAATCGACATATATCGAAAATTTATGGGTTTTGAAAAAAACAAATTTCAAAACATAATAAAAATTACAATTGTATTAGTAAAAATTATATGATCATTTATACTTAATAAAAACTAATTTAATAATAATAATATTTTTTAAAATATTATTTAGTTAAAAAATCCATTAATTTATCAAAATAGATTTCTTATATGAATATTAACTAAAAATACTATTTGTTCTTTAAAAACTATTTACAAAGTAACAATAATAAAATGAATGTATATTCTTTATTATATATAAAAAATAATTCAAATAATCATATTTCTAAGTTCTTGTTACATAACCCCTTATAACACCTAACTAAGACTGAAGGGTAAGGTGTGTGATGGTGACAGACTTCTGGGGTGGCTCAGATAACATCGCTCGGGTGGTAATCTCTATCAGCTTCCACTTCTCCCGTAGGCAGTTCCGTTCAAGCTTAACATGTTGAAGATCATATTAGGCTTCGTCAATAGTGAAGCCCAAGGATGTCACCTCCTTTTCAAGATACGACAAATGGGATTCATATGGGTCAAGTCTACAGGATGAGGCCATCACTTCCTTTGTCTGGGTAAATTGGATTTGTTAAAGCCCTATATTTGTACTAATCATGTGATCACTGTTCAATGACTATATTAGCAACAGTCAAAAATATTAATGGTATTTAAAAAAAATAAAAATCATAAAACCAATAAAGTTCATATGTTATATAACCATTTCACATAGTAATACATTTATTTAGATCAAGAAGAATTTTTATTGATAAATTTTTGGGTCATTACAATCTTCCCCCCTTTAGAAATATCACCCTCAAAATTTCTTTTTCCCACCATAAAACAGATATGGGTAACTCTGTTTTATAAATTTCTCCAGTTCCCTCATTTCCACTTGAAACTTGTGGTTTCTCCATAACACCTTGATGAGAGTAATTGTCTTATTTCTTATAAATTTTTCCCTATGATCTAAGATATTAACTAGTTGCTCCTCATAAGAAAGATCATCCTCTAACTATACTAAATCTAAAGAGAGTACATGTGAAGGGTCTGGTATGTACTTCCTTTAAAGAGAAACATGAAAGACATCATGTACATTGGCCATGGTTGGTGGATGTGCTAGTCGATAGGCCACAACCCCGACAGAATCAAGAATCTAGAAGGGTTCGATGGACCAAGGAATTAACTTCCCTTTCTTTCCAAACCTTATGACCTTCTTCCAAGAAGATATGCATAGAAATATCATGTCTCCAACTTTGAACTCAAGGACTTTTCAATGATTATCTGCATAACTCTTCTTTCTACTTTGGGCTGCCTTGATATGCTGCTGAATGGTTTTCACCTTCTCCACCATTTCTTTAATCATTTCAGGTCCTAGCATCTTATGCTGACCAACTTCATCCCAACACTCCAGTGTTTTACACCTTTTCCTATAAAGGGCTTCATATGGTGCCATTCGGATGCTCGAGTGGAAACTGTTTTTGTATGAGAATTAAACTAGTGGAAGATGTTGGTCCCATCCTCCATTAAAGTCCATAGAACATGATCCTAACATATCATCTAGTGTCTGAATAGTTCGCTCATATATTACAGAATTTTGAGGATGATAGTTTGTACTGAAGTTTTGTTCAGTTCTTAGAGAATATTGGAGACTTTTCCAGAACATCAAGGTGAATCTCGGATCATGAAAAAATACAATAGATAGTGGTAATCCATGCAGTCTTACCACTTATTTCATGTAAATCTGTGCAAGTTGATCCAATGAGAAGTCCTCTCAAATCATAATAAAGTGAGTTGTCTTCATAAGAAGATCCACAATGACCCATATAGAAATTTTTCCTCTAGATTTCCTTAGAAGTCCAGTGACAAAGTCCATGGTAATTTTGTCCCACTTCCATGTTGGTATGGGTATTGGTTGCATCATCCCCTTAGACTTTTACCTCTCATACTTCACTTGCTGACATACCATGCACATTTTGTGTATATTCAGCAATCTCCCTCTTCATATTGCCCCACTAAAATTTTTCTCAGAGATCTTGATACATCTTTGTGCTCTATGGGTGAATAGAGAAGGTTGAGTTGTGTGCATCATTCAAAAGATCCTTTTTTATCTCTGGATCAGATGGTACACATAATTGTGACCCAAATCTCACAATTCCATCCTTGTCAACCATGAAATCTGAGGATTTCCCATTTTTGATAGCTTCCACCCTTTTCAGAATTTTCACATCCTTTCTTAGAGCATCCTTTATTTTCTCCATGATGTATGGTTGAGAAATCATTTGAGAAGGGATTGATTATGTTCCTCCCTTAATGATTCCCATGTCCATCCTCTAAAAATCTAAGAATATTATATCCTTTTCAATTCTCATTATTGATAAAGATGCAGGATCCTTTCTACTTATAGAATCTGCCACCTTGTTTACCTTATCGGGATGATAGTGGATTGAGAATTCATAATCCTGGATGAGCTCTATCCATATTTATTGGCGCATATTAATCTCTTTTTGTGTGAATATATATTTGAGTCTCTTGTGATTAGAATATATCTCACACTTCTCCCAGGAGATAATGCCACCAGATTTTCAATGCAAAGGTCATAGTCTCCAACTCCAAATCATGCATGGGATAGTTTTGTTCATGGATTTTCAGATTCCTTTAAGTGTAGGCTATAACTTTATCGTTCTTCATCAACACACAATCCATGCCCTTCTTTAATGCATTACTAAATACCACAAAAATTTATCCACTCGTGGGTAATGTGAGCACGGGCGCAGTGATAGGACTCCTTTTTAACTCCTTGAAGCTCTCTTCGAATTCATCACTCCAATAAAGCTTTACTCTCTTCCGAGTTATCTTGGTAAGAGGGTTGGACAATCGTGATAAATGTCTCACAAATCGGTGATAATATTCAACTAACCCCAATAATCTATGGATATCCATTACTGATGTTGGCCTTGTCCATTCCTCAATTACAGTTGTCTTGGAGGGATCCATCGATATCTCATTGCTTGTGATTATATGACCCAAGAATGATACCTCCTTCAACTAGAACTCACACTTTCTATACTTTTCATAAAACTTCTCTTTTCGCAAGGTATCTAGTACAGTTCATAGATTCTCCTCATGATCCTCCTTGGTTTTTGAGTATATTGAAATATCATCTATAAAGACTTCCAGAAATATGTCAAGGTAATCTCTAAAGACTCTATTAATAAATTCCATGAAGATTTTTGGAGTATTAGTGAGTCCTAAAGGAATTACTATGAATTCATAGTGCCCGTATATTGTATGAAAAGTAGTCTTGTGGATATCTTCCTTTTTCACCCTTACTTGTTAATATACTGACTGAAGATCCACCTTGGAGAAGTATTGTTCTCCACGTAGCTGATCTAACAAGTCGTCAATTTGAGATATAGGATACTTGTTCTTTATCATGATTTTGTTGAGATCACAATAATCAATGAAAATTCACATTGACCCATCCTTTTTATTGACAAAGAGGACTGGAGTACCCCATGGTGAAGCACTTGGGTGTATAAACCCTTTATCCAGATTCTCCTATAGTTGTTTCTTCAGCTCCTCAAGCTCTACAACATCCATTCTATATGGAGTCTTGGATATTGTCAATTCCCTAGTTATAAGGTCAATTGAGAATTCAACATCTCTTCTAGGAGGAAGTATAGGCAATTCCTTGGAAAACACTTTACTACATTCCCCCATAATAGGCATGTCTTCAGGGATGGTTGCTTCCTTAGACTCAATCATCTAATCCAGATATGCATGCTAATAAGGTAGTAATATCCACGCTTGAGATGATGGTGCTAAAAAAGATTCATCTTCCTTCTTGAACTTGTATAAAATTGGGGTTCGATTCTCCAAATGGAGAGTTATTTCCCTATCATGGAAAGTTATTTTGGTTTTATATAAGGAAATCCAATACATGCTGATAATTTCATCAAATTCCACTAGAGGGAGTATGACAAGGTTCACTGGGAATTTCAATCCACTGATTATGACAGGGGAGGAGTTATATTCATGGGATGAAATGATTTCCCTATTTTTTATACTCACTTAAATCTTTACTTACATGATTTGTGGTGGTGTTGGGATCATTATAATAAATGTTCAGGATATAAAATAATGCATAGAATCAGAATCTTAAAGTATGTTCTCTATTCTTGAATGAATAACTAGCGTACCTATCACCACTTTGTTGTCGGGGTTAACTTATGTGGTAGTGATGGAAAAATCTCTCTCTTTCTGCCTTAGAGGTTTTTGGTTTCCTCCAAAAACCCTTGGCTTAGGGAACTTATTTACAAGGTGCCTTAGTTATTTGTAGTTGAAGCAATGAACAATGCATTGAGGGTATAACAGAGCATTCCACTCCTCTATCACAGTTGTGGGTTTATCTTGTCGGAAATTAATAGCAAGGTTCCCTTCTCTTCCAAACCTAAATCATTTTCTCATCCCCTTGAGGCAATTTTCTAGGTGCTTCTTTCCACACCTTTGGCAAGTGGGGTGTTGGATTTTTTTATCACCGTTGGATTTATCCATCGGACTTCCAGAATTGAATTCCACCTTATTCTTATTATCCCCATGATACTTCTGAGATTCTCCAATCTCTATTTACACCTTGAGGGCACATCATACAATTTATTCATTGTTTTCAAAGTCACAGATCACCAGGGCTTTTTGCATGCTAGGTTTCAACCCAACAAAGAAGCGGTTAACCTTGCATTCAGGGGTAAGGACAAAGCAAGAGGCATATCGTGAAAGCCTTGTGAAGTTTTCCCCATACGCTCTAATTAATTTTTCATCTTTTTTCTTAAGGTAAAGGAAGTCTTTTTTCCATCTTAATCCAAAGGGTGTGAGGAATATATTTATTGAAAAACATTTTCTGGAAATCCTTTCATTACAATGCCTCGATCTCCTCCTCAGGCTTCATATTTTTTATCAATTTCCACCATTGATCAGCTTCACCCTCCATATGATAAGTAGCTAGAAGAACCTTCTCTTGTTCAGAATATTAAAGGATGGAGAAAATCCTTTCAATGGAGTTAATCCATTGTTCGGTGGTTGATGGATTGTGTGATCCATTAAAAGTATGAGGCCTCTGTCTAATGAAGCTCTCGATAGTGACTTGTTCATTCTTAGGGGGGTTGAATGTTCCTCTTGACCCAGGTTTCTATTCAAATATTGAGTTAAATAAGATAGTATCGTGACAAAGTTTGCGATTCCCGCTCCCATCGGATTGGGAATCTCATTAGAATAGTCATCTCATTAGTCTTTGCATCGGTTGTTAGCTTGAGTCCTCCTATTACCTTCCATTGACTGGAATAAAAGAAAATTTAGGGGTAACACATAAAGGGTAATCCAAGGAAAAAATGATAACTTATAAATAACTTTTATTTCCTTCACTTATAAATCTATAGGATTCAATCTATATTATTAATGATCTACTTTCTAACATATATTCTTAGGGGAATTTTTTTAATTTATTTAATAATGGTTCATACTAAGATTGTGAATTTACAAAAGCATATACCTCAAGAGTGTCCTAACTAAGAGTGCAGAAAGTGCTGTTTTCATGTACCAGGATACCCCAGGTCAAGCCTGAAACTCCTTCTCAGAGTTTTCACTCCTAGGTACATATATGCCAGAGCTACCTCTACTTGATCGTATCCAGACATGGATGTATTTTCTTGATAAACAAATTTCTCAATACTCACCAAAATTTAGGGATTTTTTATTATACTTAGTCTTGTCTCTAATAATTCACTAGGGTTTTCTAATCCTAATCCCCAAAATAACAAATCCTATCCACTAATACCAACTATAACAACCCTGTTTTTTTATTACACACTTAAACATGACTTATTACATAAACTCTTCACTTGATATAATATGTAAGATTGATATATATAGTGTATTTTGGCAATAGGAACCTTAAATTAGAACTTAAAACATAAAACATGCAACATATTTATTGAAAACATCCTTTATATAACCACAAAATTCTCTCATACTTAGTATTTCATGGGATAACCTGAGGACATGCATGTGAAAAGGGTGAGCTATGAAGCCTAGTAAGGGAGTAAAAAAGGCATAACATGAGGAATACAATACATGTTAGGATATAGGAATATAAATGGAGCACAAAATAACATTAACATAAGGGCATGATATAGCACGATTATTATAACATGGAAATGTGGAAACAACACTTAACATGGAATTAGCATGAGCCAAGGCTCATTGCACATGGAGCATGAGTAAACCCTCATTTACCTTGAATTAGAATGAGTAAGTCCTAATTTCACATTAATTATCATGAGAAAATCCTCATTTCACTTGACGTATCATGATACTAATCTTTACCCAATGCATTGGAGCGTTATCAGGGTGAACCCTTCCTAATCATTTAATTTCATGCATAAGTGTTCCACATGGATAAAATAACATGGAATAATTAAACATAATTATTTATTCCATGATAAAGGAATGTGGAATACATACATGAAACTCTATAATAAATAAGTAAATGTGCATAAAGGTGAATACCCTTGATTGAGAAATATGCATGGTATTCACTACACAAAGACTTTGTCTTGGAAAGTCACGGTGCAATTTCGGCAGCATAACGGTGTGACATAAGAATTAATAAAAATGGTTTATGAGAGAAAAAGAGATGTCTCATAATATGTAAATTAAATGGATAGTAAGGGGTAATATAGATACATGTACCAACAAATTTAATAGAATTTAGAATCATAATACAATAGAATTTCTAGAATGTAAATGAGAAGAGATAAATTCCTTACTGAATTTTGGAATGTTAATGGGTGTGCATGAGAGGAATTAATGAGAGGGAAGGGGGTCTCTCACCATTAAAACATAAGGATTCTAGTATGGGGTAGGTGAAAAACCATACCTCAACATTTATAATTGGAAATTAAATGGCATAACAGTATTAAGAAACTTGGATAAAATGAGAAAGGAAGGAATCCCTTACTTGGAAGTGTGATCCCAAAGGCTTGGAAGAGGCTTGAGAGAGGATTATTGGGAGATTGGGGTACATTGGGATGATTATAGAGAGAGGAAGTAAGAGGCTGAACGAACTAAAAAGGTTCTGAGTGAAGAGGAAGTGGGATCTTGGGTGGGTTTATATAGGAAAGGAGAGTGAATTCTTTATTATTTAGGTTTGGGACACAACACATTAAACTAATAAAAACCAAAAACCAAACCATGGTTTTTTGCCCATGGTTTTTGAAAAAGGGGAGTGGAAAAAAATATTTTATAAGTAAATTTTCTGAACTTATTAAAATAATAGGGTTGCTTATGTAGAGGTGATCCACACTCTCAAAAAAAATTTAAAAAAACTAAAATGTTTTATAAGCCTTGGAGGGTCCACTAAGGCTTTGTAAAATACATCAAACAAACCTAAAATAAAATTATTTTAATGGTAAAACATATATTGGAAGAAAATAATGTGTATATTATTTTATTACATCACTATTGAGTCATTATGATATCATAAAACACATTATATATTTACACGGTATTTAATTTTTACCAAAAAATTGACTCTCAAAAAATTATGAAAAAATCACCATTGAATAATTTCAATGTCCTGATTCCAAAAATAATATTCCTTTTATCTAAATAATTTTCTAAATATGTGAATTTTTTACTTTTAAAATATAAATCAACATTTATCAAAAATTCATAGGTTTGGACAAAAACAGCTTTCAAACCTTTATAAATATTACACTTTTATTTGTAAAAATTATAAGATCATTTATAATTAAAAAAAGTAATTTAATAATAATTATATTTTATAAAAATATTATTTAATTTAAAAATTCTTTAATTTTTTAAAATAAATTTCTTAATTGAATATTAACTAAAAATAGTATTTGTGCTTTAAAAACTATTTACAAAGTAACAATAATAAAAGGAATATATATTATTTATTATATACAAAAAATAATTCACATAATCATAGTGATAAGGTCTTGTTACAAGACCCCTTATAACACCCACATAAGACCGAAGGGTAAGGTGTGTGATGGTGACAAACTCCTAGGGTGGGCCAGATAACATTGCTCGGGTGGTAATCTTTATCAACTTCCACTACTCCCAGAGGTGTTTCCATTCAAGCTTAACATGTTAAATCTCATCTTGGGCTTGATCAAGAGAGAATCCCAATGACTCCACCTCCTTTCTGAGCACTGATAAATGGGCTTCATACGGGGCAAGTCTACTGGATGAGGTTATCACTTCCTTTGTCTGAGTAAATTGGATTTTTGAAAGCCCTATATTTATATTAATCATGTGAACAAAAATTCTTAACGGTATTTTAAAAAAATCCAAAATCATAAAACCAAATAAGTGCATATCTTATATAACCATTTCACATAATAATACATTTCATTTGATTAAGATAATTTTTATTGATAAAATTTTGGGTCATTACACCTTTTGTGTTACATTTTACATTAGATTTTTTTCATCTTGTATTTCAAATTTTTCACCATGAGAACTAAAGATTAATCTTTCTTTAATTTATTATTTACTTAGAGAACCTTACCCAAAGGTAAGGAAGAATTTTCTCTTTACTTTTCATTTTTTAATCTTAAAAAAAACTAGAGTGAGTGGGTGATAAATATTTTATAAAGTTGTGTATTGAAATATCATGATCTATATTTCATATTTATACATGTCTTGTGTAATCACCAGCCCATTCATATCACTCTTCACTATCTCCTTGAAAGCTTCTTAGTGATGAGACAACATATAAAACCATACATCTCCTAACTTTGTATCCACAAATAACATTATAAATTAATGATAACATTATAATGTAAGAATAAAATTTGTCATTACATGAGTATTTTATAAGCATATTTTACACCCTCACTTCTTGAGGTAGCTCAATAGGTATTGGGGACTCCAGCACCTTGAATATCTTATATCACAGTACTTTTCTGAAAGTGCATGTACTACTCTTTAGAAACTCATTCCAGTAAAGAAATATTATTTTTCAAAAATTTTCATATTATATTTGGGTTATTAATTAAAATTTCATACAAAAATAAAATTTGGAAGATTAATACTTTTATCATGATTACATATTAGACATTATTGATTAATTAAATCATTAAAAGTCTCCCACTATTTTATTGAACCCCAGTAACCCTCGCTAAAAAATTTGGAATACTTAGTCGCTCAAGTATTATAATGGAAAGGATCTCTAAAACCTCTCCTCATAGTATAACTTATGCCTACACCACTACTCAAAGAGTTTAAATGTATGCATTTGATCGAGACACTATAATAACTTATAGTTCCATGAACTATTGAGTGAACTCCCAACTTCTATAAATCATAAACGTGAATTACTTAATAATTTTCCTATAAAGATGAAAAAATTTAGCTATTGTTACTTCTTTGATTCTATATTTAGTTAAGTTAACACATCACTATCATAATAGCTCTCTAGTAATAAGAGTCACCCTCAACTAGGGCTGATGAGCGCCGCGTACACATAGTTTTTTTCAAATTCAAGCAATGGAAGGCGTTTATGAATTAATATTTATTTGAGGATTTTTTATTATTTTTCTATGAGTTAGTTAATTTTATATGTGATATTCATGTACTATGTGATCACACTCACAAAAAACCTTGCAGTACATAGAAAAACATTAATTTCATCTTTAATTTTTTTAATCTCTACATTAGATTGTTATTCTTTTATGTGTTTCTCACGAACATTCAAATTCCCATAAATAATAAAAAATACATAAATTAATTAAACTATATGATTGATCTTGATAATTTTTTTTTTATTTGATCCATTTATACTCAAACGATCAATTGTGGCCTAAGGGGTATAATACATGAGTTTGGACTTGACTCTTATTGCACCTCACACCCTAGTCCATTGTTTCCACACCTCATTATGGATACCGTTTCATCTTGGCATGGTATAAATCTTATAGTTTCATTATTGTAATAAAAATATACTCATGTATAGGTAATGGGATCTCAAGAAGTGAAAAATAAATACAAATAAAAATGGATGGGTGCGCGAACCTTATACATATTAAACATAAAATACGATCTATATACCATCTAAAAATTAATAAATTATTATAGAAATCACATATAGATGTAATAAATAATTAATTAAAATAAAGCTAGAAAAATAAGGTTGGTCTTTACTCAAGACCAGTCCGCAGGTCAAATAAATATTTAATAAAAATGAAAATGTGATAAATTTAAGTTAAGGGAAATTAAATATTTAAATGAATGTTTTAAATTAAAATTATTTTATTTTATTCAATGCCAAAATTTAATTAATTTTATTTCAAAATTAAATTATTTTTTCAAATAATGTATTTATTATAATTTTAAAAAAAATCAAATTTAATTTAATTTTTGAATAATTAAAATTTAATAGCTCCTAAAACCTACCCAAGACCATTATGGGTCGGGAATAATCCATGCACACCCATTCTAGGCTGGGCAGAACATGCCCAAGGTAGTTGTTGGTTGGATAGACCCCACCTAGTGCCATTGTAGGTTGGGAAGACCCATGGAGGTTGAGGCATGATCAATTCATAAGGTTTGGCTGGTAAGAGGTAACCCATGGGGCACTGCACATAGTGGTTCATCATTGAAAGGGTCGGCAGACACTCGGGATGTTGAAAGGAGTGGTTAGTCAAGGTATTCGTCGTAGGTTACCATCTAGATGAGGTATCGATGACGTAGTATGTAGGGAAGAACTCAAATGTGGTGGCATGTCTGGTGGAAAATTTTACTGGGGTAGGGAGAAAATGGGCATGACTATCTATCCAGGCAGGTAGTGATTCCTGGAAGGGATGTGAATTCAGTAATCTGGTAGTAGCAATGTTCTTTTTGGTTCATACAGTGAAGCCAATTTGGTGGTTGGGTGATAGTGGTCAGTTGCACTGGGTCACACGGTGGCAAAGGGTTGGTGGTCAGTTGAGAAGGGAGAGTGAGAAGAGGATGCATTAATGACACCACTTCGAAGGCTGGTGGTTGCGGCTTGTGGTCAACAGAGGCAGCAAAGAAATATTCTGCAAGAAGCTTCCTCATTTTTAATGATTTTTTTAGTCTTATAAATTTTTTGTGATAGCTAAAATCCCTTTTTTTATCTCTTTATTTTTTTGCTGACTCACCCAAGTCCATTCCAGATGACCAAATTATTTATGTCTATCTACACATTTTTATTATAAATAAGAATAATTTTAGTATTTTGATAAAAAATGTATTGATTTTTTTATTAAAAAATTTTGACAAATGTATTGAATTTTTTCCACTAGAAATACTATAAGGGATGGACCCTAGCCGGAACTAGTCCGGACACCAGATTCCAACTAGTACCTGGATAGAATTATAGAAGAGTCATTATAGGCCTCGAAAATAATAACATGAATATATATATATATAATGTTCTTCAATTTTAATAATTGAAAAAATTGAAAAACGTTTGTATATTTTTTCAGATGGTCATAACTTGGTCATCCATGATCGAATAGATGTGCAGTTAAATCCATTGGGACTAAAATGATTCCATATAATTAATTTAGCAAAAATTAATTTTTTTCTTAGCTCAGAAAAGTTACATGTTTACTCTGATACCAATTGTGGGTACTGGGGTGCACATCGGAAGCTGGTGGGATGATGATTTTAAAATTTTCATCATCAAAGTGAAATACATTATTATCTTTGGTGATTCGATCCCAATAAAGGTTTCATGATCACACATTAATTATTTAAGCATAATATTTAATCAAATGGTTACCTAATTCAGATTGAATAATTTTTTACCTTTCGCTCATCATTGGAGATCGTTGCTTTACTAATCTAATCTTGAACTCCTCTAGATAATCCACAGACACTTCAAAAGTTTTTGTAATTGATGACCATTGAATTATATGTTCCAGTGAGGAGCTCTGATGAATCCTATGTTGTCACTATGTTCAACTCAATCCCATCCCTTTGATCTATGAAAAATATAAAATTTCTAACACTTATTGGGGAGATTATTACTCTTGGATGCAGAAAGGGTTCCTCACCCTCTGTATGTAAAATTCCCACTAAATAATCCTTAAATGACATGTTATGATGAATAAATCATGTCATAATGTCATTTATATTTTTATCAGTTACTTATAATATATAATAAATTTATCACATGATAAAATTGATTAATTAACTAGACTTGTAATTCCTACCAATATTAAACAAACCTTGAATATTAAAATAATATTCACTCATATAATATTTTTCTCATGTATTAACTTAATACTTGTGAATAATTTTAATAAATAAATTCAACTTAAATTATTATATACTTGGATAATAATGAATTTATTTATTCATTGGAAATAATTTAATCTCGAACACAACTCTGAACTCATGGTGGGTCCCACCATGTCCTATATTTCTGTTCAACAAAATATGACAAACTTTTGGATACACTATTGTATACGGATTTCTATACCCTTATCTCGATTGTAGTGAATATAATTCACAAACCAGGATAAGAGTATAGAAATCCATCAAGACCCCTAAAGAGATTTGAAATAGTCATAGCAATGAAAACCTTCCTATGAACACACACAATTTAATATAATATATTTGTCTCATGATATCTCATAAAATAGGATGCATACTTTGTGGTATCATTCATTCCAACTTTCTTATTCATTTTCTTAACTGCATGGACTTACTTTATTCTACCATGGCCATGAATTTATAATGGCACTGCCATCCATATTAACTAGGCCTGAGATATCACTTCTTTTTGGAAGTGAAAATTTCTCTCTTGATTATCCAATCAATGTCATGCTACCAATGACACACCCAACACATGCTACATATCTATGACTTCAATTAAATAGTTTTTTCCTTTAATCAAAGTATGTGACCTAATAATATAAACTGATAATAATATCAATTCAAGAGACCATTACCTGTTTTTTTAGATAGAAACTACTAATGACGCCTGAAATATGTGGTGTTCCTATTGGTGGGTCATTTCTCATGATCTCATCCACTTGAGATAACTAATTTAAAACTTCATGAGAAGAAGTATCAATGCTTATTCTCCTCCAAAACCTAATATTAAAATACCATCCATGTACAATTTGTATGATTTATCTCAAACATAGGATGTATGTTTAATATTAATATCATAGTATCTTGAGGTTCTCATTATAGTCTGGGTATTTCTATAAACTTTTGATACGAAAAAATATATGGGCATTACCATTTAAATAGTGGATGCCAAAATATAAACACAATTATGGTAAGTGTACATCATATATAACTCACTATATACATGATATGGTAATTGAAAATTATTTTTCAATTTCATTCTAGGGAACCCACTATTATAGAAAAACAACCCCCATTTCTAAATAAAATCCCACCATTCTAGAACCCATCACCTTTTCAAAAATAGTACAAGCAACCTTACCCCCAACCATATTTCTAAAAACCCCCACTTTTTAACAAAAAAATTCCCTTTTGAAAATTCTTCCACTAGTACATAACCCCAAGTGTAACAGTAATAAGTACCTAAAATGGAGGAGTTGGGAAATGTAGTAAAGGAGATATATAATCAACTCAATGGCCTTATAGAGATATTTTCTAAAAAACCGGGAAAACTACCATCAAAACCCGAACCAAATACAAAATTTAGTTTGTGTACGATGATAAAAAGAAGAGCGAAGAAATTATACCAACAACCCCTACCTAAACTTGAGTAAAATCAACCCAACAGTGAAGAGAAGAAAGTTAAAAATTCTTGGTTTATTCCTAACAACCATCCCTAAAAAGAAGTGAAGAAAAAGGACGAGTATAGGAATAGAACAATAATAAAGAAAAAAAGTGACCCTATTTAAAAGGTATAAATGGAGAATAAATACCTTCCAATTATATTCCAATCAAGAATTATCCAATCCAAGAAAATAAAATAAGAGGAACTTCAAAGAGTAATTCTGGAAACATTCTAGACAGTTGAGATTAATATTCCCATTTTAGAAGCTCTAAAAAAATATCCAAGTATGTTAAGTTCCTAAAGGTTATTTTAATAAAAAAAAGGGGGGAATATCTAAAGGAATGATAGGTTCAAACTGAGAATAAGTGTATCATATTTTTTTCACACTACAACTACCCACAAAAAGTATAGAACAAGAGAAATTTTTTATTCCTTGCACCATTAGATATTTTAATTTTATAGTGATTTTATTTAAGTGATTATATTAATTCTAGACCTCACTCTATCTTTAATTATTTGTATATAGGATAATTTTAACCCACTATAGTGGTGGTAAAACTTGAAAAAATATCCATGGTTTTTTGAATATGAGTTTTTGAATATGTGTCAATTAGAATTCAAAATATGATCTTCCTGTAAGACTTTTATATACTAAAAATTTACAAAGAAATAACACTATCCCACTTAAAAATAATTTCCATTAAATATTTCATAAATATATCCAATATAATTATCAATGTTCATAAAGGAAACCTCACCATGGAGTTTGGAGATAGCACTATTGATTTCAACACTTTTGACTCCATGAGGCAGCCTTTAAAGGATCTTTACCATATTACACTTTCCCATATTATAGAATCTTAACCCAATGAATATATTGGTGTGTTTTATGAAATATTATCTTTAGGAAAACACTTAATTATTGAAAACTCCATGTAGAAGGAAGATGTTTGGGGATCTGAAAAAAATTATAATTTGGAGGAAGTGGTAACCCTTGAATTATTTGAGGGATTTGATTATTTATTTGATAATAAGGTAGATTATATGTCATATTATGTGAAATAAATATAATATATAAATTTAATATCATTAAATTTTAAAATAATAATATTTTCCATAGATTATATGACTCACAACACTTAACTTAAACAAACCAAGAAATAATATTATTTAAATACGACCATTATAACAGTCTTTGAATGGGTGGGTTTAAATAGTAATAACCACATTATAAAATATATATATATAATTCCTAATAAATAAAAATTTATTGATTAATTCTTCATAAATAATAACTCAATTTTTAGTAAACTCATTTTATTCTTTAAAAATATTTTTTACCCAAAAATGGTTTTTATTGATTTTTGTGAGAAAATATTATAAATTTTTTCTGCCACTTTTAGAAATTTTATTTTATTAAAAGGATATAATTTTTTAAGTAATCTTACTAAAATTATGTTAGGGTTAAATGTTTGGTATTTTTTAGAAAATATTGATTTTTTAGTGAATATGGAATATTACCATTTTTGTAAAATTGTAATTTATTTTCTTTAAGAAGTACCATTATGCTTTGAATATCATTTCAAATTAATAGAATACATATTTAATTATATATAATCTAATTAATTACATTTTATTCTTTATTGTACCTAATTTTGGTATAAGTCCATTTTGGGATTAAAATGAATTTTTTAAAAAATAGTTTTTCATGGCATTTTACATATTTATATTAAAATTGATTTATGTCACTTCAAGGAATTGAATTATGAAAAATTAATCCCATATTAAGAATCATGAGGTTAAATTTTGGTAAATAAGTCCTTTTTATCTTTTTCATTATGAATAGTAATTGCAGTAAATATTTGTCACCTCAATATGGATAAATCATGTAATTAAGGTTAAAATTAATGTGATAAGGCCAAAAAATAACCCTAACACTTAAATTTAATCTATTTTTTGAGATATTTTCAACCATACTCAACCAAGATTTAAATTTAGGGATATTTAATTCCATTTTTCTTTGAATAATACCTATATATTATTCTAAGAAAATAAAAATATGAAATATCGCTCTCTTACTTTTAAATTTCAATTATATGTTCACATGGGAATAGAAATAAGTTTCAAATGAATAATAAATGTTATTTTTGAGAATAATGAAATTATTTTTATGATGGAAATTTATTTTTATGTTTTAGTGATTATATAATTACATCAAATTCTATACAATACTAAAAAAATGTTTTTGCAAGCATTAGAAAAATCAAGTAAATGATATTAAAATCTTTAAAGTTAATTTAATTTGGATAAATTATTGAGTTAAAATTTTTTATATAAATATAACATATTACTATTTTTTAAAAATTAAATAATTTTATCCCATTACAATATTTATGTCTTTAAAGTCAAATTAAATTAATAGTGTCAAAATAATATTAATGACATTTTATGAAAAACAACAATATTCTATTAAATTATTTAAAAATAAGAAAAATATTTAAAGAGTAAAATTGGTATTTAATTGGTCTAAAATATCATTCCTTGATCATTTGTGAGCTAATTTTTACCTTATAATTAAATTTATAAACTTTTAAGATTGAAAATTTTGTTACCACGGTTATGGTTAAAAATGGTTAATGAAGGGGTTAGTCCAAAAGATAAGGTTTAAAACATTATCTAAACCTATATAAATTAGATTAAATGATTATATTTATACTATATCCTAATTATATTATAATAAATTTTATTTTGAAACCATTTTTTATGAGTTAGACACATATTATTTTATAATAATTCGTATATTTCCAAAAGTTCCCCTCCCTCACTTATAAAAATACACCCTCTATCCTCTCCTATCCACACTTCAAGAGTCATTTATTTTGGCCAATAACTACCCAAATTCCTTAATAAAATCATTCCTCGTGTCCTAGAGGTCTTATTTTGGGCAGAATACAAACCTTATAGGGATTAAGGTATAAATAAATGGAGGTTGTTAAAAGAAGAGGTGTATCTTTTAACCAAATGTTTTATTTTTATTTCTAATTATAGCTCATTAAAAAATATTTTATTCATTTTTATATACTAACATAGGTATATAAAATATATGGACATGTAATTATTTTAATTTCTTAACATTTATCCATCACCTTTTTATATCAAATGGGAAATAAAACCACCCTTCATGTGTACGGCATACCACTACCTCGCGAACTGATGTAATTTGTTTTACATAAACACATCTCATAGATGGTTATAATGTTGGATTATATATATATGATATTCATGAAATTATTATAATTACTTAAATATAATATATAATTGATTTTTTTTACCATTCAATCCTTTGAAAAATGATAACATCGTTCATGCGTACGTGTGGATTTCCACCTATATAAAGTGATGTGATTCGTTTTTCATCACCACCTAACATGGATTGTAAATAGAAGTGTATTAAAGAGATAATATTATATTTATTATATAATAATAATTCTGGAAATATCAAATAATACTTAACATCTTTCCCTCATGTTCGTTGAACAATGGAAATGATACTTATATGTACATACGACCTACCGTCTCTTTGATTGTAATGTAATTTATTTTTCATAACCATATTTCATGGATGGTTTTCAAAGTATAATTATTGTATATAAATAATAAATATTTAATTATAATTATTCTATATATGATGTAACAATGACTACTTTGACCTTGGCACACATACTAAATTCATTTTGAAACTATGAATCAAATATCCTCAAAACATCCTATGTAACTTAACCAATTAAGAAAGTAAAAATGTCATTGTAACAAATAAAAAAAATGGTTTAATGTTAAAGTAATAAAACATTTAAAATTTTTTAAAAAATTAAATAAATTTTATAATTTTATTTTTCAGGAGTTAAAGGATATACATGGAAACTCTAGGCTCTAGGTAAGGGATTTCCTGTCTCAATTCAATTTCATTCATATTTAAGATCTTTTCACCACATGTTTTCTTTTTTCTGTGTGTATAAAATAACTTATATATGTATTGTCATGAACCAGTCTTGGTCGACCCTGAACCGGTCACCCGATCCGGTCCGCGGCAAGTCCTGAGGGGCGTTCCCGATCCCCCCGGGATGGCAACCAGTGCCAGGCATTAAAATTTGATCGTTGGGAATGATTTCAGCCCAAAAAAAAGTAAATAGAACAGAACAAATAAACACTAACAGCGGAAAAGAAATAAAAGCAATACGACCACGTACCTCCAAGTGACCTCTCAGGTCACCACCCAACTAGAGAGAAACCTCGCTCCAACACTGAGCGACTCAAAACAGAAGACCTGAGCAAGGGAAGAACTGCAACTGAAATGATAATATAGGCGTGAGCATTAAAAATTCCCAGTAGGTAAGCAAAAGTAAACCACTGAATCAAAATGTTTCCTTTCCCAAGCAGTCCGTTGACACAGGTTTGAAAAAAAAAAATTATAAAAATAGATTTTTCACATTTAAAAATAAACAACATGTTTTCCCCATTTGAAAACCCAACGCACACTATAAATCACTTTCAAAACCATTTCCTGCTTTTATAAACAAAACCACATACAAATAATACCACGACTGTGCTAGAAAGGAACAGGTAAACAGTACAGGCTGAAAATAGTCCAGTGAAACAGAAAGTAACCAAGTAATGCAAGATGAAAGTAGTGCAAAAGGACACAAGTAACACTATAAGCTATAAAGAATAACTGAAAGTAAACAATCAAGGAGAACAAGTAACCATGGGTGATCCTAAACATCCCTAGAAAACCCCTGGACGTACTCAGGTTCAGACTACCTACCGGCGTGGTACTCTATAGTCAATAACCAACTGGCCGCCCTAATAGCCAACCAGTGGCACATCCCTCCTGGCCTGTCCACAACTCCAGGGGGTACTAACCCGTCTAATCAGGTTAGCAAGAAACCGTCACTCGATAATCTACAAGACACCCAGGAACCCATGGTGGTTTTAGTAACACTGTGTAAGTGGGAGGCCCACGCACGCGTGACTCATCTCACCGCACTTGCCAACCCCTTACACAGACATCGCTACACGACAACCCTCGAAGGGAAGTCCCCCTGTAGAGATGCCCTCACAAGTACGTATATATATATATATATATGTATAATCACTTCCCATTTAATAAAGTGCCAACCGGGCCTTCACGTCACTTAATTATCAGAACCACTTTATAAAAAAAATACCTGAAGTCGCCAAGCGAGCACTCCGTTTTTACAAAATAAAATGACTTTACACGAACATTTCACAATGTCTTTTTCAAAAACTCAAGCGCTACTTTTGTATTAAATAAAAGGCCAAACGGGCATATTTTCGTAGATTTCTTTTTAAACCATTTCAATGTGTCTCATGAAGAGGCGAAAACATTTTGAAACCAAGAACCATTTAGGAAAGTCGAGATTTCGAGAAAATAAAAATAAATAAAAATAAAAATAAATGGTAACAATTTCAAACACCATCTTCATTTGAGGGCACATCCATGCATGCACCTGGTGCACCCATGGATGTGTCAACATCCAATGGTGCATCAAACCTGCAAAGGGGCATGACAACATTTCCAAATAATACTAAATTTCATAAAACTAACCAGCACAGGATAATAAGATCCAAGAATGATTCTTTCTTTACAAAAAGAAAACACCGCTCAAGACAACCAATGATAACATAAGAGAACATAGGAATTTAGTTTCACCTTAGCTGGAAATGCCTAAACAGGTTCACTATATAAACAATAAAATGTGCAGGACAACATCTAGTGCACAACTACCTTGGCATAAAATATAATTGCTTCAAACTTAATTTTCGAACAAAAACTATAGATTTTAAAAAACCAAGATAAGCCGCGCAAGGATATCATAAACACGTGAATCATGGAATAAAATTTATTTAAAACAATTCAAGCATCAGCAGAGTACCTCGGAAAGGAAAGAGTTGAATTCGCCTACCTCAAACACGGAGCGGACGCGACGGAAACCAATAGAAAGTAGAACGAACCCCTGCGGACTAACTGCGTACGCTGAACAGTGGAAAAAGTACCCGTCACTCAACCCGCGACAGAAACATGATTAATTCAAATTAAATAAAAACACAAGGTTTCCCTGAAGGAAAAATAATTAATTATTTAATTATTTAATTATTTAATTAACAAATAATTAAATGAATAAACAAATAAATAAATGACAAATTCTTAAAGAAGTAAATAAATAAAGAACAAAATGAATAAATAAATAAATTATTAACAAATAATTAAAAGAATAAAATTAATAAATGGAATAAAATAATAAAATAATACTTAAATCAATAAATAAATAAAATAAAATAAAAACATACCGGCGTGGGGGTGTTGGAGGTCGATGGTCGGAGGAGGCCCCGTCGGCGGGGCAGCAGGCCAGCGAAGGGGACGGAGTAGGGAGGACCGCAGCGAGAGGGTGCGGGACGCATGGGGGTGCCGGCAGAGGGAAGCGGGCACGGTAGCGGTGGCTGCTGGGTGCGGAGGCCGGGACGGAGGTCGGAGGGCAGGCTAAGAGGGGCGGAGCGCCGGAGGGCCGGGATGAGCGGGGCGGAGCGCAGGAGGGTGGGGTGAGCGGGGCGGAGCGCCGGAGGGCCGGGGTGAAGATGGAGGGTGCGGCGATGGAGGGAGGTCGGGTGCGGGCTCGGTGTGGAGAAGGCAGAGCCGGTCCGTGCGCTGGGGCGGAGCGGGAGCCGGAGGCGGGGTCGGCGCTGATGGAGGGGGGTCGTCGGTGTGTGCGGAGCTGGGGGGAAACGCGCAGGGGGCGGCGCGGGCCGGCCAAACCAGCAAGGGGGGAAGAAAAAAAAATGGGGGAGAGAGAAGAGGAGAAAAGGGGGATGGGTTGGCGGCTGGGTAGGGGGATAGGTTAGGGTTAGGGTGGTAAAAAAAACTATATATATATATATATACATAACCAATAAAAATAATAATAATAATAGTAATAATAATAATAATAATAATAATAATACAACAAAAATACAAATAGTAATATGAGAATAATATTAATAATAATATGTACTGATAATAATAAAATACTATAATCATAATAATATACTAATCGTAATATTGAACATAAGTAATAAAAAAATTCCTAAAAATAACAACGCTTTATAGAAATAATAAAACTTCATAATTATAATAAAACCTTATAATAATAATAATATTAATAATTAGAAAATTCATAATAATAATTATCTTTAATCAAAAATTTAAAATATTAAAACCATTTAAAAAAATAAATGTGCGCGCGCGTGCGCACGCGCGCAGACCCGCATATATAGATATAGACATATATACGTATATTTAAACATATACAAACGTATAAATATACCTATACGCATATAAACATGAACGCTTCCATACAAACGCATATAAAGGTATATATATATATACATATATATACACACATACATATATATACATATATATATGCATATATATATACCTGTATGTAGAAATATATATAATAAACAAAATTAACATCAAAAGTAACAACAACAATTTAAAAAGTAATAATAATAATATATCTGCATAAAAGTTTAATATTTTAAACTCCGGGCCGAACGCACGGTCACCGCTAACGATGCGGTAACCGCGCACTGATGCTAAACCGCCAACACAACTAAACCTTGAAAATTTTAAAACGGGACCCAGAAAGAAGTAAAATAATGACATCAGTGGTCAGGGTGTGACAATTCTCCCCACCACAGACACTTTCTGCCCCCAGAAAGTCACCAAGCAAAAAGTCGATCAAGATTCAGGTCTATGCCCAAATGGAACTAAAAGAACCAATGAAAACTGAGAATCTTGGGATGACCTTACTCCACACAGGTCACACCCGACCGATTCAAGAGAAAACTTAAGTCCGAGGTTGAGGGGAGAACACGAAGGGGTTCTCCCCACCACAAGAGCTCAACTTGTGTAGAAACATTTACCATCTAAATAGACAACCCTAGGAAAAAAGGGGGGGTCGACGCAGGAACTCCCAACCTATTCAAACCAACTCTTATAGCACGATTAAAACAACACCTCCATCGAGACATTGAACCCTCGACCAAAGCCAGCAATCTTCAATACTAGGGGAAACCCATGAAAACCCTAAACCAAAACATCGAGTCGGAAACATGACCCACTGAAATCCACGAAACATAACCACATCTGACGAGCATTTCTAAACAAAGGTCAACCCACCGAAGAGTCAAACACACTTTTAAGAAACACATACGATTCAGAAACAACACATCCACATAATCCAGACTACTTGGATTATAATAGAACAATTCCATGATAACCCCATGGTAAAACAATGAACATACAATAACGTCAAGACTTAACAGCAGAAAAACAAGTACTAAAAGATCTTGATTGTTCCACTGCTAACACGGAACACAAAACCTGGACCAAGGCTTCACACCCCTGGGAACTCCTGACTCTGTGCGTGATTCACCCTGAGACCTGTGGCTGGAGCTCTGATGGCTGAAGCATCTCCTGCCTAACAGTCAGGTACCGACACTCTACAACGTCCTCTTCTAGCGACGCTTCCAGCAAAACTTCTCCAGATGACCCAGACAGCCGCATCGATGACACGTCTTTGGAGGGTTGCGACAAGACGACTTTGAATGCCCGAAATAACCACACTGATAGCATACCATCGAACGATCTGATGAACCAGAATTTGGGACCAAAGGGAATAACTCCTTAGGAACAGGTATCTCTGGCGCCTTTTCCTCACCTGAGGGGGAACTCTTATGAACAACAAGGGACGCTGAAGTATTAACTACCTGCTCATTGGAAACCAACTCAGCCAAGAAAGCTTCCTCCACCAGTTTCTCAAAACAAAGGTCATTAGAAGGGAGGACTCGCTCCTTGATCTCTGGACGAAGACCCCCAGTGAAAAGAGAGGCCTTCATGAGCTCATGCAACGCTACATCTAGAGAAAAGGGAATCAGTTCCTTGAAATGGTCAACATATGCCTTCACCATCCGTTGGCCTTGTTGAATATGCACAAGTTCCCTCTTTTTCTCCAGCTTCACTTCCTCAGGTACAAACCATTGGATGGAAACTATTTTAAAGACATCCCACGTCATTTCAACTTGCGTTGATGATGGGGTAACCCTCTTCCACTGGTCCAGAGCTGGACCCTCAAACAACTCCATAATTGCACAAACCTTAACATTATCGGGAGTTCCCAACATTCTAAAGACACGCTCCACTTACTCAAGCGATTTCACTGCCTCTAACGGACCCTGATCACCATGGAGAATAGGCAAAGTCTGAGGAGGATCAAAAACTGGGCATGACTTATCTGAATCCTTAGAGACCTTTCTGGGCGGCATTTCCTGAGCGAAAATTAAAACACGAAGCCAAAACCAATATCAAACCGAAGCAACTTCAATAAAATAGCCTTCATCAAAAACAGTCAGCACAAAAACCAAACAAACACAAACACAACCCAAAATAAGATCTCCTTTTTAAAATCCCCTTTTTATTTTAGAGTATAAAACCACCCTTTTTTCAAGAATACTTTCCAAAACCAATCCACTTTCAAACCAAAAACTTTCCAAAACTGTTTCCCCTTTAAAACCAATTTAGAAAACAAAGTCAAGCGTTAAATTTCAAACACACCCAGGTACTCCCATGACCCGTTGCACATGTTTTTATCCACATTCCATTCATACATTCATCAACACACACTTTCCATGCATTCTCACACATGTGAAAATGTTCATAAAGAGGAACCGAGGTTTCAACCCAAATCATTCTTAACCAATTCCAAGAAAACAACAGATTTCCAAATCAAGAGATTCCAGTTTTAAAACCCATTTCATACATTTAAAGTCTTTTAAAAGAAACCAGTCCAATTTTTTTTTCCAAAACCCTTTTTCATTTCCAACAATGTACTTACACCGACCAAAACAAAAGAAGCATCCAAATTTGCATCAATCACTGAAATGAGGGACTAGTAGTCATGCTCAACCTGGCGACATGGTAGTGGGCCATGTCCCAAGTCAGCGTCGACCACTAGGAAGAATTCAAACCATGTACTCGGACTCCACATGGGTCACTACTCCATGTGAAATCACGATGTAACGTCAGCTTACCTCCATTTCATCTCTCAATCCAAGACAAACCAGAAAAGACAAGGACACAATTCCTGAACTACCCTTGGTAACTCGAAGATCAGTGCGAGCAAGAGTTCGCGACGCTCTTCCCGTACCCCTCGAGTTCCGACAGTCCTAATCTCCTTCTACCGGACAACCCAAATAACAAGAACATTCCTCTGATACCATTTTGTCACGAACCAGTCCGGGTCGACCCTGAACCGGTCACCTGAGCCGGTCCGCGGCAAGTCCCGAGGGGCATTCTCGATCCCCCCGAGATGGCAACAAGTGTCGGGCATTAAAATTTGATCGTTGGGAACGATTTCAGCCCAAACAAAAGTAAATAGAACAGAACAAATAAACACTAACAGCGGAAAAGAAATAAAAGCCACACGACCACATACCACCAAGTGACCTCTCAGGTCACCACCCAACTAGGGAGCAACCTCGCTCCAACACTGAGCGACTCAAAACAGAAGACCTGAGCAAGGGAAGACCTGCGACTGAAATGATAATATAGGCGTGAGCATTAAAAATGCCCAGTAGGTAAGCCAAAGTAAACCACTGAATCCAAATGTTTCCTTTCCCAAGCAGTCCGTTGACACAGGTTTGAAAAAAAATACAATTATAAAAATAGATTTTTCACATTTAAAAATAAACAACATGTTTTCCCCATTTGAAAACCCAACGCACACTATAAATCACTTTCAAAACCATTTACTGCTTTTATAAACAAAACCAAATACAAATAATACCACGACTGTGCTAGAAAGGAACAGGTAAACAGTACAGGCTGAAAACATACCAGTGAAACAGAAAGTAACCAAGTAATGCAAGATGAAAGTAGTGCAAAAGGACACAAGTAATACTATAAGCTGTAAAGAATAACTTAAAGTAAACAATCAAGGAGAAAAAGTAACCATGGGTGATCCTAAACATCCCTAGAAAACCCCTGGACGTACTCGGGTTCAGACTACCTATCGGCGTGGTACTCTATAGTCAATAACCAACTGGCCGCCCTAATAGCCAACCAGTGGCACATCCCTCCTGGCCTGTCCACAACTCCAGGGGGTACTAACCCGTCTAATCAGGGTTAGCAAGAAACCGTCACTCGATAATCTACAAGATGCCCAGGAACCCATGGTGGTTTTAGTAACACTGTGTAAGTGGGAGGATCATGCACGCGTGACTCATCTCACCGCACTTGCCAACCCCTTACACGGACATCGCTACACGACAACCCTCGAAGGGAAGTCCCCCTGTAGAGATGCCCTCACAAGTACGTATATATATATATATATATATATATGTATAATCACTTCCCATTTAATAAAGTGCCAACCGGGCCTTCACGTCACTTAATTATCAAAACCACTTTATAAAAAAAATACCTGAAGTCGCCAAGCGAGCACTCCGTTTTTACAAAATCAAATGACTTTACATGAACATTTCACAATGTATTTTTCAAAAACTCAAGCGCTTCTTTTGTATTAAATAAAAGGCCAAACGGGCATATTTTCGTAGATTTCTTTTTAAACCATTTCAATGTTTCTCATGAAGAGGTGAAAACATTTTGAAACCAAGAACCATTTAGGAAAGTCGAGATTTCGAGAAAATAAAAATAAATAAAAATAAAAATAAATGGTAACAATTTCAAACACCATCTTCATTTGAGGGCACATCCATGCGTGCACCTGGTGCACCCATGGATGTGTCAACATCCAATGGTGTATCAAACCTGCAAAGGGGCACGACAACATTTCCAAATAATACTAAATTTCATAAAACTAACCAGCACAGGATAATAAGATCCAAGAATGATTCTTTCTTTACAAAAAGAAAATACCGCTCAAGACAACCAATGATAACATAAGAGAACATAGGAATTTACTTCCACCTTAGCTGGAAATGCCTAAACAGGTGCACTATATAAACAATAAAACGTGCAGGACAACATCTAGTGCACAACTACCTTGGCATAAAATATAATTGCTTCAAACTTAATTTTCGAACAAAAACTATAGATTTTAAAACACCAAGATAAGCCGCGAAAGGATATCATAAACACGCGAATCATAGAATAAAATTTATTTAAAACAATTCAAGCATCAGCAGAGTACCTCAGAAAGGAAACAGTTGAATTCTCCTACCTCAAACACGGAGCGGACGTGACGGAAACCAACAGAAAGTAGAACGAACCCTGCGGACTAACTATGTACGCTGAACAGTGGGAAAAGTACCCGTCACTCAACCCGCGACAGAAACATGATTAATTCAAATTAAATAAAAACACAAGGTTGCCCTGAAGGAAAATAATTAATTAATTAATTAATTAACAAATAATTAAATGAATGAATAAATAAATAAATAACAAATTCTTAAAGAAGTAAATAAATAAAGAACAAAATGAATAAATAAATAAATTATTAACAAATACTTAAAAGGATAAAATTAATAAAAGGAATAAAATAATAAAATAATACTTAAATCAATAAATAAATAAAATAAAATAAAAACATACCGGCGTGGGGGTGTTGGAGGTCGCTGATCGGAGGATGCCCCACCGGCGGGGCAGCAGGCCAGCGAAGGGGACGGAGTAGGGAGGACCGCGGCGAGAGGGTGTGGGACGCGTGGGAGAGCCGGCAGAGGTAAGCGGGTGCGGCAGCGGCGGCTGCTGGGTGCGGAGGCCGGGACGGAGGCTGGAGGGCGGGCTGAGAGGGGAGGAGCGCCGGAGGGCCGGGATGAGCGGGGCGGAGCGCCAGAGGGCGAGGTGAGCGGGGTGGAGCGCCGGAGGGCCGGGATGGAGATGGAGGGTGCGGCGACGGAGGGAGGCAAGGTGCGGGCTCGGTGCGGAGAATGCAGAGTCGGGCCGTGCGCTGGGGCGGAGTGGGAGCCGGAGGCGGGGTCGGCGCTGATGGAGGGGGGCCGCCGGGGTGTGCGGAGCTGGGGGGAAACGCGCTGGGGGCGGCGCGGGCCAGCCAAACCAGCAAGGGGGGAAGAAGAAAAAAACGGGGGAGAGAGAAGAGGAGAAAAGGGGGACGGGGTGGCGGCTGGGTAGGGGGATAGGTTAGGGTTAGGGTTTTAAAAAAAACTATATATATATATACATAACCAATAATAATAATAATAATAATAATAACAACAATAATAATACAACAAAAATATAAATAATAATATGAGAATAATATTAATAATAATATGTACTGATAATAATAAAATACTATAATCATAATAATATACTAATAGTAATATTGAACATAAGTAATAAAAAAATTCCTAAAAATAACAACGCTTTATAGAAATAATAAAACTTTATAATTATAATAAAACCTTATAATAATATTAATATTAATAATTAGAAAATTCATAATAATAATTATCTTTAATCAAAAATTTAAAATATTAAAACCATTTAAAAAAATAAATGGGCGCGCGCGTGCGCGCGCGCGCACACCCGCATATATAGATATAGACATATATACGTATATTTAAACATATACAAACATATATATATATACCTATACACATATAAACATGAACGCTTCCATACAAACGCATATAAAGGTATATATATATATATACATATATATACACACATACATATATATACATATATATATGCATATATATATATACCTGTATGCAGAAATATATACAATAAAAAAAATTAACATCAAAAGTAACAACAACAATTAAAAAAGTAATAATAATAATATATCTACATAAAAGTTTAATATTTAAAACGCCGGGCCGAACACACGGTCACCGCTAACGATGCGGTAACCGCGCACTGATGCTAAACCGCCAACACAACTAAACCTTGAAAATTTTAAAACGGGACCCAGAAAGAAGTAAAATAATGACATCAGTGGTCGGGGTGTGACATGTATTTTATCATTAATTTATGAAATTTTAAAGTTTAAAAATGAATTCCAATTTCTTTCCTTCAATTTATCATTAGTTTAAAAGTTATTATGCCATAAGATACATTTTACCTTAAAAACCTTGTTTTAAATATTTTAAAGATATGTTTTCTAAATATTTTTCTTCCATTTCTATATTCTTAAAATTATTTTATTGATGTATTTATATGTACATGAATGAATTATAAAGGAAGTTTTATGTCAATTTTTATTTTTTAAATTTTTTTCAAATGGAATATTTTTACATATTTTATATAGAGCATTTTGACTATCTTTACAAAAAGTAAAACAAATTATTTTATTTTAACGTATATGAATTTTCTATCCATTATAACCATTATTTGATGTTGGGATTAATTTATAATATTACATGTTTTTTTCCAAATAAAACCCCACTTTATCTTTGTTCTAGATATATTTTTTTTGAAAATTGTGTTTTAATGGAAAGGGATATACCCATATCTAAAAATGGCATTCTCATGTGTTCAAAATTATATTTTTATGATTTTGATAATGGAAATGAAAGATTTAATGTGTTATGATTATATTATGGTTATTAGTATTTGTTTATTATGATGGTTGATCATAATACAGCTCCTGATAATGGGTGATCCTAATATAGATATAGGGACCCAACCTTAACAATACATAAATATAGTATCTTTAGATATATAAATAATTTTCTTGCATTCTTGAAGATCTTTTATGTTCATATTTTTAGAGAATTAGTTCATCACCCTTAAAAAAATAAATATTACATTAAAAATTATACACTTACACTTAGTATCTATTTTTTCAATAATATAAAAGTTTAAAAAAACTAGTTTTCTTTTCATGATATATCATCATAATTTTCATCTTGACCTCATCCTTGTCCGTAATCATCCTTAAAACCCTGTGAATTTTTTTTAAATGTGGGATGAGGAAAAAAATATTAATAAGGGAAATAAAATGAATAAAATCTTTATTCTACTAAAAAACTTGAAAACCCATAATATTTTTACATTTATCTCAAAGTTATTTGAGAAACTAAATCATTTCCATATGAAAAATACGCACACTTTTTACCCAAATAAAACCATTAAACCCCATACAAAGAAAATAAAAACCCTTTTTGGAAACTTAAATCAGTATATTCACAAACTATTTTAAACACATGTTAGAAATAACTAGATCTTAGTAAAATATATAAGAGAAACCCTCCAGTAACTTCTTTCTTTCCTATAAAGACAAGGAACAATACTCAATGCATTGAAGGGCTATCTAGGCTCACCCATCATATAATCTATATAGGGCTCACCCATTTTTCATGAGCTATAATGGGGAACAAACCATCATATAAGTTATATTTGGATCACCTTTTTCTCATATATAATGATCAACTACTATATCCTGAATAAAATATTTTATACTTTCACTTTTACTCGTAAATTTTCTGAAAAACTCATTTATACCCATATGGAAAACACTTTCAGATATCAAAATACATTTTTCTTTTAAAACCCCATTTTCAATACCAAAATACCCAAAAAGGGAAATATGGTTATTATTTAAATAAAACACGAAATATTTTAATGTAATCCAAACTTTAAATAACAGTTACGATGGTGGGAAAAGTCATTGTCACCATATATATTAAAATAGAACAATCCTTTTTGTCTTTTTGAAAGAAAGTGGAACCATTCTGTAAAATGATTCCTTTAGAAAACCATTGAAATAAATTCAAACTAGATATAAAATATATTTATAATTATTTTATTTCCATATAAATACATCCTTAAAACAATTTTAAAAATATGGACACAGAAGAAAAAGAGTATTAATGGAAACTTTAAAAGAGGATTTTTAAAAGAAAGTATTTTACCTTGTGCTCAAATTGTCATGTGAACTCATTATCTTACTAAATAATGAATTTTTTTTAATTATTTAATTTATTCAGAATATTTTTCATGTTTAGTATTAATTTTATTCCACTTATTACCATGTTATTTACAATTACTTAATAAATTATGTTTATGTTATATGTTTTGACAATATTCATCTTATATGTCTAAAATGACTTAGATTGGTAAAAAATTATCAAAGAGATCAATATTCTATAATATCTAGAATAATAATCATGAAATTATTATAATTTTTATACATAAATTATAATTTTAAAATAAACCATGATATATTGTTATGAAAAATGAATTATGTTGCAATCATGGAGATGGTAGGTTGTACGTACAGATGAGTAATGTTTCCATTTTTCAATTATCATTATGAAAAGAAGTTAAGTATTATTTTATCTTTCCATAATTATAATTTTATCATGCATATAATATTATTTCTTTAAATATACATATATATAATCCATGTGATATGGTGATGAAGAATGAATCACTTTGCTTCGTAGATTTTGTAGTCTACACATACACATGAATGACGTGATCATTTTTCAGTGAATGGAAAGGTATGAAAATAAATGATATATTATATTTTCATAATGATAAATATTTAATGAATATAATATATAAAAATTAATTCCATTGTTATAATTATTCATGAGAGGCGGTGATGGAAAATGAATTACATCGGTCTGCGAGGTGGTATTCAGTAGTGCACAAGAATGATGGATTCGTTTCCCATTTAATGGAGATTGGATATGGATATAGCTTACATCGTTAAAATAATAAAATATCATTATATGTTAGAAAATTATGTTATTATAACATTTTTTTAAGGAATATCTAAAGGCTTTGGAAAAATAAATAAAATAAAAATGCTCAGTTAAGAACTACACTACTTCTTCAGACAACCTCTTTTTCTTTACACATTAAGCCCTATAAGGCCGTTATTATTCCCAAAATAAGATATATAGAATGGTAAAAGGGATTATAGAAAGATAATCGGGAATTTAATGTCTAAAAAATTTCTTTTAGTTGTGAATAAGTGAGAAGAAGAGGTGTCTTTTTATAATAGAGGGGAGGAGTGCTCTTGGATTTCTTTAAAATATTAAATTAATATAAATTAATTTTGAGGTACAAATAGCTCCAAACTGATAATATTTAAACATAAGATTATTATTATTTGAAATTATCTCAGACAATAAAATTTTTACAATTTTGGATCACGTTTTTACCCTTACCTTTTTTTAACCCTTCATTAGCCCTTTTCACACTTAACACAACATCAAGATTTTTTACTCTTTGAGGGTCAAGATAGAAAATATAAATGAAAAAAAACCATTAATGGTCCATAGTTTATATTTTAAACCATATTATAATCACTTGTCTGAATATATTATTTTTATAAATTTTAAATCATTTAAGAAAATATTATTTTCATAAAATTGATTTAAATATTATCAAGAAAACAAAATAAATTAAAATAATATATTTTAATATTTCCCTAAAATTATATATTTATCTATAAAATTCATGTATATAATTAATTATTTCAAATTATATTAATTTTTTTATTTTTAATACCATTTATTTTATTTTTTTCATTAATTTAATAATTATTCTATCACTGTTATGTAAACATTTGAGGTAATTATTAATTCACTAAAAATTAAAAATAAATTACAATGATTAAGATAAGTCATTTATATTTAAAATTAATATTTATAACTAAACATATCCTATTTTTATCTCCATGTTAAAAAAATTATATTTATTAAAAACAAGAGTGTGACATTTTTTTCTTTTCTTTACATAAATTATTATAAAGGACATAATCACATCTAAACCGGAAAAAGGTAATATAACTGAATATTTGATGATTATGGATAAAATAGACTCATCCAATATAAATAATTCAAGTTTTAGAGTCATTTTCTAGTCCTTATCATATTATTTTCAACCCTTAATTATTTGATTTATCCTTTATTGTTGTAACAAAAATTACTATGATTACTATTCATAAAGACAAAAAAATGAAATATTTTAAAAAAATGGAGCTCTAAATTCCAAATATAGAATTAATTTTTAAAAATTTAAAACACATAATTGGTAGAATTTAATTTAAAATTAAACTGGAAAAACTTGACGAAAAACAGGTTTTCAAGTATAAAATGTTTTTAAACTAAATTCATGTATAAAATTTATTTAAAAAGTAATAATTGGATTATTCTAAATAAAAATTAACTATGTAAATATTAAAACCTATATAATTTTACTTTCTAAATAATTAAAAATAAAATAAAATTTTTAATAAAAATTAGTATTTTCCAATATTCATTGAAAAATCAATCTATTGAGAAAATTATCCAAAATTAATACTAAGATAATTTTGAAATAATGAATTCATAAATGAATTTATTGTTTTCTAATTAAATTTATATAATTTTAAAATTATACTTTTAAATAAAATTTTAAAAGAAAATATTTTAATAAAACTATTTCCTTTTTTATAAAAAAAATACATAATGTTTTATAATGAATATAACTATCTATATAATTCATACTAATTTTTATAAAAATGACTTTTTATATTATTTCTTAGGTTTTTACATTCTTCCCCCTTTTTTAAATTACATCCTCGAATTTATTCACTTATCAAACAAGTAGAGATAACTTCCCCTCATATAATTTTCAAATCCCCATGGTTATTCTCAACCATATGGGTTTTTTCACAAAAACATAACTTGATGAATTAACTTTTTCTACAATACTTTCTCTATATATTCAATAATATGAACTATTTATTCCCCATAATATGTTTTATCTTCCAACTAAACTACCATTGGTCTAAAATATGATATGAATCTACCACATATTTTCTTAACAATAAAACATGAAATATATTGTGTACCTAGGATAAAATCAAAGGTAAATACACTCAGTAGTTAACTGGTCCAATTTTATCCAAGATTTCATATGGTCTAATAAAACATGGTCTTAAATTTTCCTTTTTACAAAAAATCATAACACTCTTCCATGGATATAATTTAAGAAAAACATGATCTCATACCATTAAATAAAGATCTTTCCTTCAGTCATCTACATAAATTTTATTCTTTTTATGTGTTGTCTTCATATGTTACTAAATCATCTTAACCATCTCAAACATTTCTTTTATCAAATCTAATCACATCAAATTCATTTATCCTACATCATCCCAAAAATATATATCCTGAAATCTCTTTCCATATAAATCTTCAAAATGTGTCATATGTATATTCGAATGAAAACTATTATTATATGAAAACTCAACCAAAGAATTATGTTGATCCCAAATTCCTTAAATATCCATTTAAGAATCATTAATCATGACTTCTAAGATTTTAATCATTCACTTGGATAGTCTATTAAATTTAGGTTGAAAAGTTGTAATAAAATTTAATTCAGTACCCAATGACTTAAGAATTTATTCCCAAAAAAACAAATGAACCTGAGATAATGGTCAGATATAATAGAAAGAGGAACTCCATGTAACCTAACTATCTCTTTGAGATAAAGTTGAGAAGTTTAATCTAATGATAGAGTATCTCTAATGGAAATGAAATGTTCATATTTAGTTATTTATTCAACAGTAACCTAAATTATATTATGACCTCAATAATTCCTTATAAATACCACTATGAAATCAATGGAAATATTTTCTCATTTAAACTATTGTATTTTCCAAGTCTAAATCCTACCCTTTAGTAATTTTCATTATGTTGTAACCTATTAACAAATTAAAAATTTCATGGTAAAGTCAGAAATATCTCTTTTTATTCCTTCCCAACAATAATACTCCTAAAGGTATGTTACATATTAGTACTACTATGATGAATGGAAAATAGGGAACTATGAGCTTCACTAAATAATTATATCTTCAAATGTTAGTCACACAGCATGCATAATCTCTTCCAAAATCTCAAAACACAATATTTATAAATGTTAAATTCTAGAAACCTACCCTTCTTAACTAATTATACCTTTTCCTAAAACTCTTGATATTCCTTTTGAGATTTCTTAATTATTTTTAATAGAGACAATTGTATTGAAACCTCAAACGAAACAGATGAAGATCATGCATGCACAAATTCTAGAACAAAATTCATCAAATCATTAACCAAAGGGTCATATTAAAAACATAACATGGTTAATGCATCATTCCTTTTCTAACTCAAAGCATCATCTACTTTGTTTTCTTATCTAAAATGGTAATGGATTTCAGCCATAATCCTTTATCAACTCTATCCATATCCTGTATATCATGTTCAACTATTTTTGAGTGAATATATACTTAAAAATTTTATGATCAATATATATTTCACACTTGGATCCATATAAATGATGTTATTAAATTTTTTGAGAAAAAAACAAAGCAGCTAATTCTATATCATGTGTTAGATAATTTATCTAATGAGGTTTTCTTTTTCATGAATAATGAGTAATTACCTAATCATTTTTTATCAAAACACAATTGATGAAAAATTCTACATCTCTTTAGGTTAAGGAAAAAACTAGAGAATTCATCAATCTCCTTTTTAGTTACCAAAAATAATCATCACATTATTTTTCCAGATTAATTTAACTTCCTTTTGAGTTAACTTAGTTAATGTTCTTAAAAAACCAAGAAAATTTTTCATAAAACCACTGGTAGTAACTCGTTAAACCAAGAAAACTATGAATCTCTGTGAAATTTATTGTTCTTTTCCATTCATATACAATTTTAGTTTTAGCAGGGTTGATCGTTATTTTATCTTTAGAAATAATAATCCCAAGAAAACAATTTTTTTACAACCAATGTTCACACTTAGTAAATTTTCCATATTCTTTAATGTTTTGAAAAACAATTCTTAGTTTTATTTCATGATCCTCATGAATTTTAGAATATACAAATATGTCATCAATAAACACAACCACAAACTTATCCATTAAATCATGGAAAACTCTATTCATAAGATCCATAAATACAACTGGTGTATTAGATCACCCAAATTTCATAACTACAAACTCATAATGCCCATATCTATTCTAAAACATGATCTTTGGAATATTTTACTCTTTCACCTTCAAATGATGGTACCCAAAACTAAGATCAATCTTTGAAAAATATTTTATTCCCTAGATTTGATCATAAAAATCTTTTATATGAGGAAAATGATACTTGTTCCTAATAGTGATGTTATTTAGGGATCTATAATCAATGTGAATTATCACTGAATAATATTTCTTTTTTATTTATCAACTTTTACAATTGTTTTTTCAATTATAAAATTTCTACATGTTCTATTTGATAAGGGGGTTACAAAATTGGCTTAGCATTACGCACTAAGTTGATAGTGAATTAAGCTTCCCAATAAAGTATAACACCAATAAATCCATTAGGAAAAACATCCACATATTCATTCAGCACAATAAAATCACAAATTTTAATAGTTTCATTATTTTTAAAAACATAAGCAAGGTAACTTTTACTATCATCCCTAATCAATTTCTCAGATTCTTGGAAGGCTATCAAAGCTATGAAATCATTGAAAAAAAGTTATTAGATTTTAAATCTATCTTATCATGGTAAAATTAAAGTCAATACATACCCAAAATAATATTAATCTCTACTATGGGTAGTTTAATAATATTTTCATGGAAGACTATCCCACTACCAATTATAGGAATGTTCCTATAAATAATAGTTTCTTTAATATTTCGACCCAGTTTTTTTACCAAAAGTTATACCTTTCTTTCATGAGGTTATATTCCCAATTTACTTTAAAATTTATTATAAATAATGTAATACAAAGATCCAAAGTCAAATATATCATTAATATAATTCAAATAAGAACATATAATACCTATCACCACTTCATTCAATGGACCAACATAAATTGTAGTAGTATCAAATGACTTTTCCACACATTTCTATTTCTGATATTCATGATTTATTTCATATGAAACTAATTACAGACACATGTTATCATAATGAACCAACTCATTTCAACTAAAACATCTCACCATTGGAAGGCTATTGGTAACCCTGTTATTTGATTTTTTAGGTCTCTTTTCTTTACATTCACGAGCCCTGTGACCAAACTAACCACGCTAGAAACATTTTCTTGATCCTATAAAAAAACCTTGAAAAGTTTTTTATTACACTTTGAACATGTTGGGTTTTAGCTTCAAACTTATTAGCCTGATTTTTCTCCATTTCCTACCACCTTGACTTTTTCTTACTCTTGTCATCTTAGGGAACATAAGTATCAGAAAACTCTATCTAAACTTTATCAATATAATGTAAACATTTATCATAACTTTTAAATACTAGTGATTCTAAATCTCTTCATAGAATTGGTTTCAATAGTAAGTAAAATATATTGATTTTATTATCAATGTCGTGAATAAAATGCAGTACGTACCTAGAAAATCTTGAAAAGTTTTCCTCATATGGGGCTACTGAATTTTCAAATCGTTTCCTTGGTTCCAATAATTTTTTCTCCTTTATTAGTAAAAAACATTAGGTAAATATTCATCAAGTAAGATATTATTAAATGTGTCTCATTCTATGGAATCAATCAAATATTTATCTTTAGTATTCTTTACCAAAGACCACCATCGATCAGCCTCTCCTTCAAAATGATAAATAGTAAGGGTTTTGTTTTGAGGTTCTCAACATCCCATGACTTAAAATTATTTTACAAAGCATTAATCCATCCCTCAGCCACCACTAGGTCAAAATATCCACTAAAATATAGAGTATATTGTCTCATAAAATGTTACATAATATTCATGTTCCTCTATGGTAGAATTTCCTTTTATCTATAATGGATTCAACCACCATTTATAACCTGCTTCAACTAAGCCATCATAGCAAAAAACTAATCAGTTCCAATTCTATCCATTCCAAGTTACTGATTTGGAAAGATATTTCCCTATTTGTTCCTTCCTACTATAACATCTTTATTTCTTATATGGAAAACTATTTTGTAAAAACATAATTTAGATGAAGAAACATGGTAATCATTAAATACTATATCATTTCAACTTAACCATTAAGTAACAACTTTTAATGGTATTATATTAAAAATATCCTAACCCCTAAAGTTATATAAAACTATTCTCTAAAACCAACTATAAGAAACCAACCTTAATAGTAAAAATTTTTTGTATATTTATACAAAAATTCATTTTCATACATTCTAAAAGATATTTTAGGTTTAGAGTTTTATATAATTATGTCATCCTCATTGCACAAATAAGTATTACATTAAAAATTTGAGACTTCCATTTAGTATACATTTTTACCATAGTATAAAACTTTTAAAAAGAAACATGTTTTCATTTTATGATATATCTTCACAATTTTGATCTGGGACCCATCCTTGTCCCTAATCATCCATAAAAACTCATGAAAAACTTTTTAAAATGTGGGATGAACACAAAAAATATTAGTAAGGGACATAAAAATAAGAAAACAATTATTCTGGTGAAAAAAATAAAAACCCAAAAAAAAATCTTTTATCTCAATGTTCATTGAATGAATAAATAATTTACACAAGAAAAAACACATACTTTTTTATCAAATAAAACCCTTAAAACCCATAAAGATAAAATAAAAACCCTTTTCGAAAATTGTAGAATCATATTCATAACCCATTTTAAACCCATTATAGAAATAACTAGATCTGGGTGAAATATATAGTAGAAACCCTCTGTTAAATCCATCCTCCATTCTTATTAAGATAAGGAACATTACCTAATGTATTGGAGTGCTATCTGGTTGCACCCATCATATAATCTATATGAGGCTCACCCATTTTTTATGAGGTATAATGGGGATCAACCCATTGTATAAGTTGTATCAGGATAACATATTTTTAATATATAATTATCAAGTACCAAATCATGCATAAAAAATTTTATGTCTACATTTTTCATCATAAAACCTTTTAAAAACTCATTTAAACTCGTATGCAAAACACTTTGGGATATCAAAATACCCTTTTCTACTAAAAACCCATTTTCAGTACCAAAATACCCATAGATATAGAAATAGGGTTTTTCATTAAATATAAAATGAAATATTATAAAGTAATCTAAACTTTAATAATAGTTATGGTGATAGGAAAAGTATTTGTTGTTATATATGTTAAAATAGAACATTCTTTTTTGACTTTTTGTAAATAAAGTCAAAACATTCCATAATAAGATTCATTTTTAAAAAAATTAAAATAAATTACCAAGAAACATAAAATTAACCTTATAATTATTTTATTTTCATATAAATGCATCCATAAAATAATTTTAAAAATAATAAAATGTAAGAAAATTAGTTTTAAGGGAAAATTTAAAAGATGTTTTTTAAAATAAATTCTCTTACCTTGTTCTCAACTTGTCACGTGTGTTCCTTATCTTCCTAAATAATAAACTTATTTTAATTATTTAATTTATTTAAAAAATAAAGTTTTTTATTCATTTTATTTCACTTATTACTAATTACTTAATAAATTAAGTTCATATCAGATGTTTTGGCGATATTCAACTTATATATCTAAAATGAATTTGGTAGGTTGAATATGGTCAAAGAGTTCATTATTACGTCATCTCTATAATAATAATAGTAATATAATTATCATTTTTATACATTTATTATACTTTTAAAACCAACCATGAGAGTGGTTATAAAAAATAACTGTGTTACAATCCTAGAGATGGTAGTTCGTACGTATGCATGAGTAACGTTTCCATTTTTTCAACGATCATTATGGAAATAAATTGAGTATTATTTTATCTTTCATGAATGACCATAATATCATGAATACCATATTCTTTCTTTGAATATATATATATATATATATATATATATATATATATTCACGAACTAACCTGAGTCTACCCAGAATCGGTCACCTGAGTCGATTTGTGGCAAGGCCTGAGAAGTGTTCCCAATCCTCTTGGGGTAGAAACTAGTGTCAGGCATCAATAGAGTAACCAAGGGAATTATTTATCCCAATATAAATAAATAAAACCACATATATAAATAGATCAACCCAATATAAATAAACATCCAAAGTGAACATTATTTTACATAAGATGAAAATAAAATAAAATAAACAACAAAACCAAACTGAACCTGACAACCATTATCTCTCTAGGTGACCTCGAGAGTCACTCCCCAATGCCAGATCCAACCATCACTCACAGTGATAAAAACTAAGATTATACCTACACCAAAGGATAAAAACAAGAAATAACTATGTTCATGAGTATTAAAACTTAGAATGTGTGCCCAAAAAAATCTATTCTTAATGCACTTCATTTTAAATGAAAGAAACATAAAATTAATGTTTGAAATAAAATATATAAAATTATTCTTTTCTACATGTTTTACACTTTAAAATAAAACATGGTCCATTTCCCTTTTTACATTTAAAAAAATGTTCCTTTCCAAGAAGAGTATATTAACATTTTTCAAGGAGTAAGATAATGACTTCATTTAAAATGGGGAAAAGGGAGTGTAAAACATTTTCCAAATATTTTCCATAATCTATTGACAAACCAATGCCACATTTCAGAATAAGTACACCATAGAATAGAGAAACAATAATGATAACATAATGAGGGAAATAGAGAATAAAAACACAAGATTATCTAAACAAAAAATTCATCTCAATCATCTGTTGCAAACAACTAAGTTCCAAGAGAACATGGGAGAACCTAGGAGATCGTGAAATAATCCAGAACAAATTGTACATCTTCACTGATCCGAAAAATTATTCCTCACTTAATGAAATCAAATTTCACCCACACACTCAATCACACTCTAAATGGACTGAATGAGGGGCACTACCCCATAACAATTATAAACAAAACATATCATATCCCCTTTTATGGGACACTATTCAGAGTGTGATCCTAACAAGTGTATAAATTGTTCTCATAAAAAAGATTTATCTTTGTCAGGTTCCCATGAAAAGAGTATAAATGGGGTGAGCTAACTGATGCCAACTGACTATCCAATCACATGCACATATATCATACATAAATAATTCACACAACATGTATCACCACAAGCCACCCCAAGGATCAATCCCTTACCATGAACAATAGATCTCAAAGGAGTCCACACTGTAGATCTCATATCCCATTCAATGTAAATAGATCACAAGGAGTCCATAGTGAGGACGTCACACCCATTCAAATAAATGGACTACAAGGATTCCACAATAAGTAAAACCTATCCATTTAATATAAACAAGGTAATATAATTATATAATGATAGTTTTCACAATAATAATTTTCACTAACTTCATAAAAGTTCCTAATAGGCCTCAAGTATCCTTTGATAAATCATTAATTTTAAAAGAAAAAATGTACCTTTCAAAAAGGCAAATGATCACTATTTTTTATTTCACAATCACATAGAAAATAACATTTAAGCACCCACACCACATTTATAAACCAGAACACTTTCATCAAGATTCCAAAAGGGCCAAACACCATCATCACATGCCAAACCATTTTCAAAGGGCTCAAACACACACCATTTACAAGTATAAATCATTTATAAATCAATTTTATAATTTCAAACCACCATGTTATATGTCAAAAATATTTTTACAAATCCAATTCATGCTTTAAAAATAATAAATCACTCACAAAATCCAACCAGGCATTTTATCAAACACTTGGTGTGCATTCCTGTTTTCGATGATTTCATTGGGGTGCGCACATCCATATGTGAGGACACGCTATTGTTACCCAGCATTCCCGCTTTCCAAAGGTGGGAGACATTCACTCCATGTTTAGGGACATTTTCTCCTTGATCGAAATGGGATGATGGGATGTCGGTTCTTCATTCCGTGGATTTCTCCTCGGAACTCATCACCTAGTCTGGGTCTGCCACATACATTTAATACATTGTTCGTGAATCTGATTCCCAGTGCCATATCTTCATGGACATCGGTTAATTTCACTACTTCTGTAAGGAAATTCCATGGAGTCCTGACATGGTAGCAACCTTCGGTCAGAGTAGATGACAACATCTGGCATGTCGGGGCATCTCTGGGTGCATGGACATTTGGGGACCTGTATTCTTCCTCATAAGAGGGCATCTCAAGGGTGCATAACCCAAGGCATCCCACGTTGAATGTGGGGAATAATATGCCATAGGCATGAATCTGAAGTTTTTCTCAGCTTCTCATTTTTAACACGGGGTATTCCGTGAGTTTAACATCTTGCAGAGATGGTTACGCCAAGGACGTGTCATCCGAGGTTTTCCTTAGGCAGCTCGTGTTTATCATGAGGTAGTTCATGAGTTTAACGTCTTGTAGAGACGGTTACACCAAAGGTGTTTAATCTGAGGTTTTCCTCAGGCTTCTCATGTTTATCATGAGGTAGGCCATGAGTTTAACGTCTTACAGAGACGGAATGAGGGTGATCAGAATGTCCCATAAAGATGGATCGGAGGTGGTGTGCCCCGTATAGGGGAGATGTCACACCGTGAAAGCTGATCTGGACACCATTGAGGGAGGATCAAGGAGTGTGCACCCCAGAATGGGGAAACACCAAGGTTTTCCATTGGATGGGATTAATCCTTAGGGAGGTTTCCTACGTAACCTATATAGACAACACGGATCAAAACCCACATAGTTCGAAGGGGTGATGAATCGGGGAGTACACAGAGGACAACGACCCAGAGAAATGATGGGTCTTATGCGTGGATAACGGCCCATGTACTGCTAGGAGCAGTGAGGAGGTGGATGGCATGATCCCACCGGGATGTGCCGGCCAGGGTGAGAATCAGGATGGATGATGTATGTATGAATGGAGTGGAGGGGGAATGAAATGGTACCATCGCAAGTCCGGTAGTGAAGTTGGGATTGAGCCTTGAAGATACTTCCTACGTATCCCTATGGAAGGTAATCAAAGTCTACGTAGTTCGGTGTGGTGCGCCAGAAGACCAATGTGAAGGTGGACCTTGGTCCAACGGGTGTTGGTCTTGAACCTCGTGAGGTTTCCTACGTACCATGCCTTAGCATGGATCAAAGTCCTCATATTTTGGTTATACAGTGTAACGTCATGTGGGATAGGGGTGAACCGACGTGAATGAGGTTGGAACGACTGGGTGGTGGGCTTGAACCTCGTGAGGCTTCCTGCGTACCATGCCTTGACATGGATCAAAGGCCACGTAGTTCAGAAGGGCATGTCGGAGAACCGACATGAATAAGGACCTTGGACCAGGTGGATGATGGGCTTGAACCTAGTGAGGTTTCCTACGTACCATGCCTTGACATGGATCAAAAACCTCATAGTTCAAAATGGTGTGGGGGTTACACTCTAGGCTGCTCAAGGTGGTGGGTGAACTGATGTGAATGAGGTCGGAATGACCGGGTGGTGGGCTTGAACCTCATGAGGATTCCTACATACCATGCCTTGACATGGATCAAAGACCACGTAGTTAAAAATGGATGTGGGTGTTGGCAAACCGATATGAAGGTGGACCTTAGTCTGATGGATGATGGGCTTGAGCCTCAGGGAGGCTTCCTATGTACTGTGCCTTGACATGGGTCAAAGCCCACGTAGTTCATGTGAAAATGGTGGGTGTCGGCGAACCGACGTGAAGAAATGACCTTGGTCCGATGGGTGATGGGATTGAACCTCAGGGAGGATTCCTACGTACCATGCCTTGACATGGATCAAAGTCCTCGTAGTTCGGGTTAGTCACAACGGCATACCGTCGGACTAGAATGCAGTTTAACACCATGCGGGATGAGGGTGGAATCTGACGTGAAGAAATGAATGGTGGTGGGCTTGAACCTCGTGGAGGATTCCTACTTACCATGCCTTGACATGGATCAAAGACCTCGTAGTTCAAATGGATTCACAGTTTCATGTCATGCAGGACAACATACAGTTTAACGTCATGTTGGACGGGGGGATATAGTTTAACGTTATGCTGGACAAGGGAATACAGTTTAACGTCATGCTGGACGAGGGTTGGTGTCATAGTCGATGCTTACTCTAAGCCCACGTGAGTCATGCTCGGTGTGAGAAACAAGATGTAGCAGAGACCTAACGATCACGTCGCAAAGGGTGCGTCAGTGGGAAGCGAATAGGGGCTTACGCGTTGGGTGGCCCATGGTACCGGGACTTACTCGAGGATGGAGGCTCGAGGAAAAGGATGAAGATAGTTTCGGGCTTGAGCCTTAAATAGGCTTCCTACGTATCCCCATGGAAGGGGATCAAAGTCCACATAGTTATTCTGATGGTGGATTACCACAGATTGGGGGTTTCAACGGCTTACCGCTGGATTGGGTCAGAACGACTTACCGTTGGATTGGGTCACAACGGCTTTCTGCAGGATTGGGTCACAACGGCTTACCGCTGGATTGGGTCACAACGTCTTACCACTGGATTGGGTCACAATGGCTTACCACTGGATTAGGTCGTAATGTCTTACCGCTGGATAGGGTGTCAACGGATTACCGCTAAATAGGATCACAACGGTTTACCACTGGATAGGGTGTCAATGGATTACCGCTGAACAGGATCACAATGGCTTACTACTGGATAAGGATGTCAACGGCTTACCGCTGAACAGGATCACAACAGCTTACCGCTGGATAAGGATGTCAACGGCTTACCAATGAACAGGATCACAATGGATTACTACTGGATAAGGATGTCAACAGCTTACTGCTGAATGGGGATCAAAATGGCTTACCGCTGATTGGAATGACAACGATGGATGGGGTTTAAGCAAGGAAGCTTCCCGGGTGCCTCTATGGAGTGACAATAGTGAAAGTGGCTTATGCTAGGAAGATGCATAGGTACCGCTATGGAGCAGAAATGGTGAACAGGGCTTACGCAAGGAAGCTTCCCGGGTGCTTCTATGGAGTGGAAATGGTGGATGGGGCTTACGCTTGGAAGCTGCCCAGGTGCCACTATGGAGCGGCAATGGTGGATGGGGATTACACAAGGAAGCTGCCCATAATGTCTTCCTTATGTTTGGCCATGAGGGCATCCCAACCCACTTGTGGATTAAGGCCCTCACCTGTGCACTAGTGAACAAGAGGGATAATTCCAAGGGGCATTGGAATCATGCCACTGTAATCATGGCATTAGGCGTGTTATTCTTGGAGAATAAGGCATCTCTTGTTTAGTGCAAGATGCATCCTATGATTGGAACATAGGGAGATCACTACAGTTTATTGTCATATAGATAAGACTGTTAGCATCTCATGCTGGGAGCATAAGGAATCTCTTATTTGGAGTAAGAGACATCCTATGTTTGGAACATAGGGTGAACTACAGTTTATAGTCATGTAGAGAGGACTGTTGGTATCTCATGCTTGGGGCATGAGGCATCTACTGTTTGGGGAAGGAGGCATCCAATATTGATCATATTGGGATTACTATAGTTTAAAGTCCTGTAGATAGGACTATTAGCATCTCACAGTTGGAGCATGAGGCATCTCTTATTTAGAGTAAGAGGCATCCTATGTTTGGAACATAGGGATTACTACAGTTTAAAGTCATGTAGATAGGACTGTTGGCATCTCATGCTAGGAGCATAAGGCATCTCTTATTTGGAGTAAGAGGAATCCTATGTTTGGAACATAGGGTGAACTACAGTTTAGAGTCATGTAGGTAGGACTCTTGGCATCTCATGCTTGGAGCATAAGTTATATCTCGTATGGGGCAAGAGGCATCCTATTATTTGTTAGATAGGGAGTACTACAGTTTATAGTCATGTAGATAGGACTATTGGCATCTTATGCTTGGATCATAAGGCATCTCTCGTATTGGTCAAGAGGCATCCTATCTTGATCATATTGGGATTACTATAGTTTAAAGTCTTATAGATAGGACTATTTCCATAAGGCGCAAAGCAATGGTTGGTGATGGGACTTACGCAAGGGCAGCCCTTTCTAGTTCAACCTGGCATAGGAGCCAAGTGATAGGGGTTTGGAAGAGTTTCATGAGGAATGGTTCGACTATAGGTACTCAAGGAATTTATTATGAGGATCTCAACTCATGACATGTGAAGGGGACCGAGAGGAATATGTCGACTCAAGGTGCTTCATGGTGTGTATAGGAGTATCTCGAATCATGGTATTCCATAAGTGGAAGGAGGCTTCACGCTTGGGAGCAATGGAAAATCCTGACGTCCCAGCCTGAAAATTTCATGGTGCGACTCAACATTTTTCATGGGGGTCTGTGATGGTAGCGAAGGGACCGGCCCGGAGGGCCGGGACCGCAGCCTGGCACTGACCTCGAGAGGGGGTGCGGGGGCGCAGCCCCCGTGGTATGGACCGGTGGACGCGAAGGCAAGATCCTCACAAAGGGTTAGGTATTCGCAAAGTAGCTTCTTGGAGTAAAGGTCTCGTGAAGCAAAGGTCTCTCGCGGAGCAAAGGTCTCTCACGGATCAAAGGGGTCTCGCGGAGTACTCATGGAGCATGGACTCGTGGAGTAGCATAGCGGAGCATTGGCTCTCGGAGCATGGTCCTCTTGCAGATCAAGGGTGGCTCGTGGAGCAACATCATGGAGCATTGGTTCGTGGAGCATGGACTCGCAGAGCATCGGCTCGCGGAGCAACAACGCGAAGGAAGCTGCTCACGGAGCATGGCCTCGCGGAGCTGCAAAGCGGAGCTCCGCGGACCATGATATCAGCCGCCCAAGGGGTGAAGTTGTCATGGCCACCCGTCTGGAGAAGGGGGGTGAGCTGGGTATTTATAAGAAGGGTACGCCGCGAAGCAGAGCTCATGCGACGCGAAGGGGACTTCGGTGCTTCGCGGCAGGTCGCGAACGTCAACCGGGTTCGCGGAGAGTTACTGCCTCCTCTACTTCATGGCGGGTTTGCGAATGTCAGGGGGTTTGCAGAGCATTACCACCTCCTCTTCTTTGCGTCAGGTCTTCGCGGTGCGTCGCAAACGTTAAACCGGTTCATAGAGATTCTCGCCTTATTGTTTCGCGGCGGCGCTCCGCGATCGCGGAGGGGGCTTCGCAAGTGGGATTTGTGAACCTGTTTTCCAACCCAACTTCAAATGTCCATAACTCCTAATCCATAACTTCGTTCGGGCCCTGTGACCTACCAAATCGAAGATTGAAAAAAGTTATACGATCTTGGATCATGTATGGAAGCATTTGAAAAATTTTGGGGATGCGTTTTCCGGGGTCTACAATTCCATAAAAAATGTTATATACTTCAAAACAATTATGAAAACCACATAATTTCACATCAAAAAATTATTATAAAAATAATACATTACTAATTAACATATAAGGGAGGTTTGAAAAGCAAGAAACCAACAATTATTAAATTTAAAGGCAATTGAAAAGGAAACTTATCTTAAACTCACTGCGCTTCAAAAACTCACACCTAAAACCACCTCATGAAGGTCTGAGGAAGCTAGAATGACCACATGTAACCTTGATAAATCTATCCCCATACTTGAATAAATAACTATATATACACCATGGTAGAGGAGGAGAGCCTTTAAGAAGAATAGAGGAGGGCCCTTAGGGTCATACACACCAGGAGGAGAATAAATGTTGAAATTTGGGGCTAAAATCCAAAGAGGTAAGTAGTGTAATATCACATTTTTAATGACTTAGAAACTGGTCATGTTAAGGTCACATGGTTTCTCAAACCATGTTCCAACCATGTCCCCCTTACTAGACGCACTTGGAACTTCACATGGTTTGGTTTCACGGTTTGGTAAACCATTCGCACACCTTTCACATGGTTTTCCCAATCCCGCGTGGTCTGTGGGGCCCTATCTAGAGGCATCCCAAGGCTCCAATGGTTTCTTGAAGCATGGAACATGGTTTACTATAACCATTAACTAACCATTAACCACCTACTTTAAAGCCCAAAACTTCTATTTTTCACCAACAATTTATGGGGAAACTAAAGAATGAACAAGGGACCAAAACTAAACAAAGGAAAACATCAAAATTTAAACTTCGAACACCCGAAACTCAAGAGAAAAGTAAATATAAAAAAATGAATAAAAAAATGGTGAAATCAAAAATACGGGTGTGTCATATATAATCCATGTGATGTACATCACTTCATGTAGGTGGTAGTCCACACATACGCATGAACAATGTTATCATTTTTCAGTGAATGAAAGGGTAAGAAAATAAATGATATAATGTCTTTTAATAATGATAAATATGTCATAAATATCATATATAAACATTAATTCTATCATTATAACCACTCATGAGAGTCAGTGAAGTAAAATTAATTATATCAGTCTGTGAGGCGGTAGTTCGTCATGTAAACGAACGATGGATTCTTTTCCCATTTGATAGAAGATAGAGATGGATACCATTAATATAATAACATATCAGTATATGTGAGATAATTATGTTATTATATCATCTTGTGTAAGGAATATTTGAAGGATTTGTGAGAATAAATAAAATGAAAACACTCAGTTAAGAACTACACCTCTTATTCGGACAACCTCCTTTACTTCACACCTTAAGCATTCTAATATTGGTATTCTACTAAAAATAAGACCTTTGTAATGAGGATAGAAATTATAATAAGGTATTAGGGTAGGTTTTTACTAAAAAAGGTTTTTTATTTGTGAATAGATGAGAATAAGAGGTGCTCTTTTATTAGAGAGGGGAGGGGTACTCTTAGAATTTCTTAAAATATTAAATTAATAAAAATAATTATGATGTAAAAATGGATTCAAACTAATATTATTCGAATATAATATGATAATGAGTCAAAATAATCTCATAAAATAAAATTTGGAAAAGTTTGAATCACATTATTACCCTTAACTTTTTTATTTTAACCCTTCTTTAACCCTTTTCACACTTACCGCAACAATAAGGTTTTTACAATTTCAGGGTCAAGATTGTTACTATAAATGGATAAACAAACCATAAATGGAACATGGTTGATATTTTCAATCATATAATAATCCCTTTAAAAAAAATATATGATTTTTAGAATTTTCAATAATTTAATAAAATATTATTTTCGTAAAATACAATTGATATAAATTTTAGAACTATTCATTTACTTTGACTTTAATAACATCAAGAAAACAAAATAAATTAGAATGAAATATTTTAATTCATAATTATAATGATTTATTTATCTATAAAATTAGTTTATCTCATTTATTATTTCAAATTATATTACTTATAATATTTTTAATATCATTTATTTTATTTTTCCATTAATTGAATAATTACTGCATCAGCATTGCAAAAGAATTTAAGGTAATTATTTTTTCACTAAAAATTAAAAAACTATCATGATGAATATAAATCATTTTTATTTCAAATTAATATTTATAATATAACATATCATCTATTTATACCTAGGTTAAAAATATTATATTTATTAAAAATAAGAGTATAACATTTTTTACTTTTCATTACATAAAATATTATAAGGGTTATAATCACTTACAAATGGAAAAAATGTAATATAAAAAATAATTTGACGACCATGGAAAAAATGGACTCATAAAATAAAATTAACTCAAGTATTGAGTTTATTTTTTTAATCCATATCATATTATTTTTATCCCTTAATTATATAATTTATCCTTTACTGTGGTAACAAAAATTACTATGATTACCATTTATAAAGACTAAAAAAGGGAGCTTTTTACCAAATTTGGACCTTATTTTAAAAATATTGAATCAATTTTTAAAAATTCAAAACACAAAATTGGTATAATTTAATTTAAAATCAAACCGGCAAAACATGATGAATTTTTTTTTTTAAATGTCCTTTTTAAGTATAAAATGTTTTTATACTAAATTCAAGTATAAATTTCATTTAAAAACCCTTAAATATATTATTATAAATAAAAAATAACTAAATAAATTTTAAAATTAATATAATTAAACTTTTTTAATAATCAACAAGAAAATATATTTTTTAATAAAAATTTTATTTTCACTATTCATTGAAAAATCAATATTTTCATAAAATTATAAAAAAATAATCCTAAGATAATTTTGATAAGATTAATTCAGAAAAGAAATTAATTTTTTAAAATTCAATTTCTATAATTTAGAAATTATACTTTTAGATAAATATTTATAACCAAAGAGTTTAATAAAATTATTTCCTTTTATATTAAAAAATTACTTAATGTTTTTATAATGAATATAACTATCTATCTCAGGAATACTAATAATTATGAAAATTATTTATTCTATCCTTAATTTGGTTTTTACAATAGCTCTCCAATTCATTAGGTAAAGGAACATAGTTAACCAGTTATGGGTTTCTCCTAAGATATTATTGGAATTTACCTGGTAGGTTATTCCATTTATAAGAGTGATTGTAATAGTAATAAAAGAATTATTTCCCAATTTAACTACCTGAATTTTATAAGTTTTATAATGATTTTTAATGGAAATAATTTTATTTAAAAAGTTAAGCTAATGGTTTTTTTAAGGAATGATTGTGACATTTTTAAGGTCAAAAGGTTTGTTTTAAAAAAATGTTCTTCAGGGGTACTCATGTTTTCTAAGAAACCCTCATGATTATGATTTTGCTTTTATGTTTTCTTATAAAGTGTTTTATGAAAATATTTGGGATGAAAATTTTATTTCATGTGTAATTAAATGATTATTAGAGCTCAAATTTTATTATGTTAAAGGAAAACTCTCTTATATGATCTCGTGGTTTTGAAAAGGACTGTCAGGTTCTTTATTCCTTTATAAATGTGTTTAATTGAGTTTATTGTTCTTATAACACATTTTAAAATTCTTTTTATAGGGTTTAAAGTTGAGTTTTAATAATTATGAACACTTGATATGGAAAATTAAAGTTGGGAATAGTTGAAAAATTATCACTTAAAGATGTGGGTATTTTTATGTAATTGTTTTTCCTAATTCACTAAAAATATAAACCAAAATTGTACTTGGTTATGTAATTGATCCAATATTTATATTTTATATTAATTGTTTAGGATGGATAAAATTAGTTCATGTTTATCATTATCAAATCCAAAAATATAAATATTATGTTTTTAGCATCAGATCTGGTAGTGCGGGTTCGAGGCTATTATAGTCGGCATCAGAGAAGGTTTTAGATAACTTTTGATATTATAATTATTTCTTGTGAGGTTAACTTAATATTTATGAATATAATCATGGGTTTAAAATTTTAATGTTGATCATAAATTAAAAGTCATATATGACAACACTACTCTTTATTACACATTAATTCATGATTTTTTACATAAGCTCACACATAATACAAACTTAAAGATGGAGAAGTCTAGTGTATTTGGTAATTAGGTACATTACATAAATTTTTTTAAAAATTTTATAAAAACATTATTGAAAACTTCCTTAACATGATCATATTATTCCATTGTACTTAAAACTGTATGGGATTACTTAGGGACATATATAAAAAATTTGTGAGCTATAAATCCCAATAAGGTAATAAAAATGCAATAACATGAAAAAAGTAATATATATTATACAATATTCATATAAATGAGTTATAAAAGGATTTATAATCATAAAAATGAATAATTAGGAATGATATAGTATGATAATCATAAACACAACACGAGAAATGTGGCAACAACTTAAAACATTTCATTATAGACATAAGTCAAGGCTAACTGTCAAGAAACCATGATGTAAAAATGTACTATGATGGATTAGGCTAACTCAATAATCCCTTTCATGATGCCTCATGGGACTAAAACATTACCCAATTTATTGGATCAATATATAATTTTTGGTGCACCAATTACTTTCATTTGTTTCTCATGCATAAGTGTGCCACGCATATCATAAAACATACAATCATTAATCATTAAATTTTATTCAATGATAAAGGAGCATGGAATAAATGCATGTAATTCACAAATAAAATAATTATAAGTTCATAAAGTTTAAAACCCTTAATATTAAACGGGTATGGGTATTCACTACATAATTTTTTTGGCATTAAAAATCATGGTGAAATTTCAATAGCATAACGGGAGCGTATAAATGGTCATGGGAGGGATTGATAAGAGTGAAATGGGTATATCATAATTTATAAATAAAATTTAAATTAATTTGGATATAGAAGAACATATACCAATATTAGGAATTGGATATAAAATACAAATGATAATGAAAACACTTGAATAAAGAGGAGAAGGAGATGATCCCTTACCTTGAGAGGGTGATTCCAAATGCTTGGTAGAAGCTTCTTGAGAGTTTGGGGAAACCTTGGGAGTACTCTAGAGTGGGGATGGTGGAGTAAGGACATTCTAAAAAGTTTTTTAGTGAAGATAAATGGGATACTATGTGGTTTTATATAGGAAAAGACTATGGAATTCTTTATTGTTTCTCAAAACATAGGTTTTGGACTCTATAGCAAAATAACCAAAAACACAAACCTTCCCATAGTTTTTAACCATTTTTTATACCAAATAGGGGTTTTTTAATTATTATATAATCACAAGGGCCAAAATTATTAAAATATTACCCTTGATGATGTGGAAGTGAGTCACGTCCTTAAAGAAATAATTTTAAAACTTTAAAATATAATATAGGTTTTGAAGGGTTCATAAAGGATTTATAAAATTAATAAAATAATATTATTTTAATTGGTAAACATATATCTGCTCTTGGATACCCTTTATAGTATTTATTGAATAATTTTGGGTTATTATGATGTCATAATACACACCGTATATTTAAACCGTCTTTAATTTTTACCCGAAAATTCAACTATCTCGGAAAATTATGAAAACTTCAACATTGATTAATTTTTATGTTTTGATTCAGAAAATAATATTTATTTTAACCAAATAATTTTCTAAATATTTTAATTATCACTTTTAAAATATAATTGATAATTATTGAGAAATACTGGGTTTTTTTACAATAATAGTTTTTAAACCCTTATAAAAATTACATTTGACTTCATAAAAATTATATAACTTATATTTAATAAAAAAAATTTAAGAATTATATTTTTATAAAATAATATTTATTTCATAAATCATTTAATTCATAAAAATAAATTCCTTAATTGAATTTGAATATTAGCCAAAAATATTTTTTTTATGATATCCAAATCAAATTCATTTATATAGTAAAAGTAAATATAACCATTAATCTATTGAAAATATAATATAAATATTCATATTATTATGGTATTTATACATATCCATTTATTACACCAGAAAAAACCCTAAGGGAATGGTGCACGATGGTGAGAATTTCATGTGGTGGTTTGGTGTAAATGGTTTGGGTCATGATCTCGATGAGCTTGAACTTCTCCCATAAATTTTTTAGATCATGTTTAAGTTATTAGATCTCAATTTGGTATTAGTTAAAGGAAAATCCTAGTGATGTTATCTCTCTTGGAATCTCTGATAAATGGGATTCATAGGGTACGATCCTACTGGTCGAGGTCATCGTTTCCTTTCTCTATATCAATTGGATTTGTCAAAACCCTATATTTATACTAATAAAATTATTACTATTAAATAGTTGTATTATAATTTATTATAATGCTAAAAGGTATTTTAAATCCAATAGTATTTAATAAAACAAAAAAAATGTATGTGTTTTCAATAACCATAACACAGAATAAGACATTTAATTCAACCACAATTTGAATTTTATTTATAAAAATTCAGGTCGTTAAAATCTTCCCCCAATCAGAAATTTTTCCCTCAAGATTTTCATTTCATATACAAAACTAGATTACTGTAATTCATTTTCATCACTTCCTTCAGTTCCTATTTTTCTTCTTCTAATTTTTGGTTTCTCCACAAAACTTTGACCATGTGTATTGTCTTATTCCATAGAATACTATCTCTACGATATAAGATCTTAACTGGATGCTCCTCATAGGAAAGATCATTCTCCAATGGTACCACCTCTAGATTGAGTACATGTCAGGGTTATAATATGTACTTCCTTAAGATTGATATTTGGAACACAACATGTACTTGAGAGGGATTAGGTGGGAGTGCTATTCAATATGCAACCACTCTGACATGACCAAGGATCTCAAAGGAGACAATGTATCTTGGAATAAACTTTCCCTTCTTCCCAAATCTCATGAATTTCTTCCATGGAGATATATGGAGGAATAACTTCTCTCCATCCTCGAACTCTAGGCCTTATAAATTATTTTCATCATAGTTATTTTTTTTAAATCTGATCATCCTTGATGTGTTGTTGAATGGTTTTGACCTTTTCCATCATTTACTTGACCATTTCAGGACCTATCAGTTTTCATTCCCCAACTTCATCCCATCATGTAGGCGTTCTGAACCTCTTCCCAAAATGGTTTTTATATGGAGCCATTTTTTTTACAGTCTTGGTTATAGAACAAGATGCACTTTATTAAAAAATAGAGATGAGATACATGAATCACAATGATGGTATCTTATTACAATATCTTTAAAATTAAGGTAGAAGGTTAACCTGTAAAGTATCACTCCATTTCATAGCTTGGTTAATACCTTTGTTTGCGAGGCCATCCGCCACCATGTTTTCTTCACGATATGTATGAGTGGCAATGTATCTGATCTCAAGAAGAGAATTGAGGCAGTTCATCCAACGTGCAGTAAGAGGATAGGCCAGGTGGATCACCCCATTCCAAATAGCTTTCACAATAGTGGTAGTATCACTTTTAATCTATATGTTGTTCCATCCTTTAATATTGAAAAAAATAATGGCCCGAATCACCACCATCATTTCTTCTTCAAGAGTAGAGGAATTGTCACAGCATAGGGATCCATTTTGATTCTTGATTGTAAACTATTATTGTATGAGAACTTGAGCAAAATAATATGTTGATCCCATCCTCTTTTGAAGTCAATTGAGTATTCTCTCAACAGGTCCTTTATTATCTAGATAGTTCTCTTAGATTGGACATCAATTTTAGGGTGATAATCCGTGATGAAGTTTAACATAGTATTTAGAGTATGTTGTAGACTCTTCCAGAACTTAGAAGTGAATATTGGATCTTCATCAGATATAATCAACATTGGTGTTCCATATATCCACACCACTTATCTAATGTATATCTTTACACGTTGATCAAGTGAGAATTCCTTTAAAATTTCAATTAAGTGAGAATTATTTTTAAGAAGATCCATCACAACCAATATATAATTATTTTTTATTTATGTATTCATAATACCAGTGATATATTCCATGGTAAATTATTCCAATTTCCTTGTAGCTATGGTTAATGGTTGCATCATCCCCTTGGATTTTTTCCCTTTCTGCCTTCGCTTTCTGATATACAATATATCTTGATGTATATTTTGTGATTTTTTTCTTCATATTGGCCTACAAATAGTGCTCTCAGAGATCTCATTACATCTTTGTGATTCCTATATGGATGGAGAAGGTAAAATTATGTGAATAATACAAAAAATAATTCTTTAACTATGGTTTTGTTGGTACACATTATTGTGAACCAAATATCATAACTCCTTCTTCATTAACATTTAACTCTGAGGATTTCCCTTTTCTTATAGCTTCCACTTTCTTCTAAATTCCCACATCATCTCATTGAGCATCCTTTATCTTATATAGAAGGGATGGTTAAGAAATAATTTGTGAAAGGATTGATTATGTTACTTCCTTTATGAATCCCATGTCCATCCTCTTCATGTCTAAAAATATCGGATCCTTGTCAATTCATATCAATGATAAAATTGTTGGATCCTTTCTACTTAGAGAATTTTCCACTTTATTCTCTTTCCTAGGATGGTAGTATATTGATCATTCATATTCCTTGATTAGTTCTAACCATCTCTATTGGTTCATGTTTAGCTCTTTATATGTGAATATATACTTGAGGATCTTTTAATCCGTATATATCTCACAGATCTCCCTAAAGAGATAATTTTGTCATATTTTCAAAGAGAAGATCACTGCATTTAACTCCAGATCATGTGTTCGGTAGTTCTATTCTTGAAATTTCAATTTCCATGAAGTATAGGCTATCAATTTTTCATTATTCATTAACACATAACCTAATCCCTTCTTTGAAGAATCAATTAATACCATGAAAAGTTCTCTAATTGTGGGAAGTGTGAGTATAGGAGAAATGATAAGACTTGTTTTAATCATTGAAACTCTCTTCACATTCATTATTCCAAAAAAAACATGACTCCGTACTATGTTATATTAGTTATTGAGTTTTAAAATCATGATAAATTTCTCACAAATAGAAGATAGTACCCAACTAATCCAAGGAAACTACTAATTTCTATCATAGATGATGGTATCAACCATCCTTAAATTTATTATGCCTTTTAAGGGTCCACAAATATCTCATTTATTGTAATAACATTCCCCAATAATGAGACATCCTTAAACTATAACTCATATTTTTTTATTTTCATAAATATTCTCCTTTCATAAGGTTTTTAGCATAGTTCTCAAATGAGCCTCTTTGATTTTTGAGTATATTATAATATCCTCTATAAATACTACCACATATTTTTCAAGGTAATCTCTAAATACTCTATTCATTAAGTCAATCAAGATTATTGGAGCATTAGTGATTCAAAATAGAATTACTATGAACTCATAGTGCTTGTACCTTGTATATATAGCAGTCTTGGAGATATATTCCTTCTTCACCCTTAATTGATAATATCCCGAACAAAGATCCACTTTGGAGAAGTATTATAGTCCACATATCTGATCAAATAAGTCATTAATATATAGAAAAAGATACTTTTTCTTTATCGTGATCTTGTTTAGATAATGATAATTAATGAAAATGTGCACTAACCCATCCTTCTTCTTGATGAAAATGACTGGTACACCACACAATGAAGCACTTAGGCATATGAACCCTTTATCTAGATTCTCCTATAGTTGTTTCTTCAGCTCATCAAGTTCCAAAACAACCATTATATATGGAGTCTTGGATAATGTCAATGCCCTATGAATACAATCGATTGAAAATTCAACCTCTCGACTAGGAGGAAGATCAGGAAATTCTTTAGGAAACACTTCAGTGTATTACCCAACTATGGGAATGTCTTAAAGGATGATATTTTCCTTATACTCAATCATTTGAGTGATATATGATAGCTTGTAGGGAAATAATATCCATGCTTGAGATGTTGGTGCTAAAGAAGATTCACCATTCTCCTTTTATTTGTATAGAATTAGAGAATGATTTGTGACATAGAGAGTGATTTCCTTATCATGGTAATTTGTGTAAGATATATATAAGGAAATCCAATCTATGCCCATAATTGCATAAATTCTACTAAATAGAGTATCACAAGGTTCACTGGGATGTTTATCCCAGAAATTTTGATTGGTGAGGAGTTATATACTTGGGATGTTATAATTTTTCGATTGGTTGTTTTCACCAACATCTCTACTTTCATGATTTGTAATGGTGTTTGAATAGGTCAAATAAACTTATGTGATATGAAGTAATGTATAAAACCATAATCAAAAGTATTTTCTCTATTTCTGAATGAATAACTATCATACCTATCACCACTTCATTGTCAGGAACCTCCTAGGTAGTTGTGATGGAATAATCTCACCCTTGTTACCTAGAAGTTTGTTGGTTGTCTCTAAAAACCTTTGGATTAGTGAATTGGTTTTAAAATTTCTATTGTTCCTTTTAGTTGAAATAATGAAAAATTCATTGAGGGTTGACTGGAGCATTCCTTTCCTTCATTCCATTAGTGGGATTCTCCCGTCGATAATCTCTATATAGGTGTCCTTCCTTCCCACACCTAAAGAATTTCCTCATCCCCCTTAGGAAATTTCCAGGTTTCTTCTTTCCTAACTTTTGAAAAGTGGGATATTAAAATTTCATAGAACTATTATATTTCTCCATCAAATAGCTAGAATTAAACTCCACTTTATGATTCTTATCCCCATAATTCCCTTTAGATTTTCTTATCTCTATTTTGACTTTGAGGGAACATCATAAATTTTCCTCCTAGCTATCAAAGTCTTGGATTGACAAGGATTTTCATAGGCTAGGTTTTATGCCACCAAAGAAGCAGTAACCCTACATTTGGGGGTAAAGACAAAGCTGAATGTGTATCATAAAAGTCTAGTGATTTTTTCCTGATACGCTCTAATATATGTGTCATATTATTTCTTAAGGGAAAGAAAATTCATTTAGATTTTAATAAGGAGAGTGTGAGGAAAATATTTGTTGAAAAACATTTTTTTGAATTCCTTCCAACCCATAGTTTCAATCTATTCCTTAGGCTTCGTATTCTTAATCAATGTCCACCACTAGTCAGCTTCTACCTCTATATAATAAACTGGTATAATAACCTTCTCTTGCTCATAAAATTGAAGGATGGAGATGATTTATCAATGGATTTGATTTATTATTTCATGATTAAGGGATCATATGATCCATATAAATCCAGAGGCCTTTGTTGTATAAAGGTCTCAATTGTATCTTGTTCATTCTTAGGGGGGTTTGGGTACTCCTCCTAATCTCGGTTTCTATTCAAAATCCATGTTATCTGAGAGACTATCATAACAAATCTCCCTATTAATTCTCCCATTGGGTTAGACATCTCGTTTGGGCAGCCATCACATTTACCTTCACATCGGTTCTTTACCTCATTCCTCCTATTTCCAACCATTGGCTAGAATAAAGAGAAGATTAGGGAAGATTTTTTTAAACTAGAAAACAACTAAATGGGGATCTAATGAAATTAATGGTATAACTTATAAATGATATTTATTCCTTAACTTATGAATTTATAGGCTCCAATATATGTTATCCATGATCTATTTTCTAACATAGACAGTTATGAGAATTTTTTGTTCCCTTATTAATGGTTAATAATGATATCCTAAATTTACCAAAGAATACCCCCCCCCCCAATATTTTCAAACCAGGTGTGTGGAAAATCCCTTTTTCAAGCACCAGTCTTGGTTGAGTCTATCTCAATGTGGTTTTTTCAGGTTTTACCCCTATATACATTTGCACCAAAGCCACATCCACTCGTAGTATCTAGTAAGAGATATATTTTCTTAGAAACCACCTACTCTATAATTTTAAAAAAAATTAAGGATGTATTCATTTGTTTAGTCTTAAACTTAAATAATTCTCTTTATTTTTCTAATCCTAATACCAAAAATAACTAAACATCCCTTTAATACCATCTATGAAAACCATCCTCTTTATTAAACATTAATTCATGATTTATTACATAATATTACACATAATACAACCTAGAAGATCAATATTTCTAGTGTATTTGAGAATTATTTACATTATATAACCACTTAAAACATGGGATACAACAAAATTATTGAAAATATCCTTAACATTCTCATATTCTTCCATTGTACTTAAAACTACATGGGATAACCTAGGGACATAGATAAGAAAGGGGTGAGCTATAAATCCCAATTAGGGAATAAACATGGAATAAAATTAATAAAGTAATAACTGTTATAAAATATCTATATCAATGAGGTGTAAAATTAGTGATAATCATAAACATGAACAATTAGGCATGATATGACATGATAATCATAAAGGCGACATGGGAAATGTGGAAACAACTTAAAACATTGCATCATAAACATAGGTTAAGGATAACTGCCAAGACATCATAGTGAAAAAAGTATTGTGATGGATTAGGTTCACAAACTAATCCCTTGTATGATGTATCATGAGACTAAAACATTACCCAATGCATTGAAGTGCTATATAATTTTAGGCACGCCTATCACTATCATTTATTTCTTAGGCATAAGTGTGCCACATAGATCATAAAAAATAGAATCATTTATCATCGCATTTTATTCAATGATAAATGAGTATGGAATAAATACATGTAATTCCCTAATCAAAGAATAATAAGTTCATAAATTTTAAAACCCTTAATAGGAAATGTGTATGGGTATTCACTATAGAATTCTTTTGGCATGAAGAATCGCGGTGAAATTTCGACAACATAACAGGGGTGTATAAATGTTCATGGAAATGATTAATGAGAGTGAAAGGGGTATCTAATAATTTATAAATAAGATTTATATTAATGGGGATATTTAACAACATATCCCAACATTAGGAATCTTAGATAAAATGCATAAGATAATGAAGATACTTAAAGAAAGGGGAGAAGTAGAGGATCCCTTATCTTGAGTGGGTGATTCCAAATGCTTGGGAGAAGCATATTGAGAGATTAGGAGAACCTTGGGAGGACTATAGAGAGGGTGTGGTGGATTAAGGATGTGTTATAAGGTTCCTTCATAAAGATAAATGGGATCTTGGGTGGGTTTGTATAGAAAAATATTGGGGAATTATTTATTATTTCTCAAACTTATGTTTTGGACTCTATATTATAAAATAACCAAAACCAAAAAACATTACATTGTTTTTTACAATTTTTTAACCCAAATAAGGATGGTTTTAATTATTTTATAATTCTAAGGGAATAAATTATTAAAATATTACCCTTGAAAATGTGGAAGTGAGTCATATACTTAAATAAATGATTTTAAAACCTTAAAAAATATAATATAGGTTTTGAAAAATTCATAAAAGATTTATAAAATTAATAAAATAAACTTAAAGTCACATTATTTTAAAGGGTAAAGATATATTTGGTTTTTAATACCCTTTATCGTATTTATTACATCATTTTTGGGTCATTATGTTGTTATAATACACGCCGTATATTTAAAGAGTATTTAATTTTTAATCAAAAATTTGATTGTCTCCTAAAATTATGAAAAATTAACCATTGGATAATTTTAACATTTTTATTCCAAAAATAATATCTTTTTAACCACATAATTTTTTAAATATTTTAATTCTCCCTTTTAAAATAGAATCATCATTTATTGAGAAATACTAAGTTTTTTGACAATAACAGTTTTTGAAACCATATAAAAATAACATTTGACTTCATAAAAATTATATGATCATTTATATTTAAGAAAATTTATTTTATAATAATATTTTAATAAAATTTTATTTATTTCAAAAATCTATTAATTCATCAAAATAAATTCATTAATTAAATTTGAATATTTTGTAAAAATACAATTTTTATTTTGTTGTATCAGAATCAAAATAATTTATGGAGTAAAAGTAAGTAAAACCATTATTATATTGAAAATATAATATACATATTCATATTATTATGGTCTTGATACATATCCCTTTATTACAATGGAAAATTCCCTAAGGGTTAGGTGTGTGATGGTGAGACTATCATGGGGTGGTTCAACATACATGATTGGGTATTGATCTCAATGAACTTGAACTTCTCTCGTAAACGGTTTCACTCATGTTTAAGTTATTGGATATCATATTTGGATTGGTCAATGGAAATTCCTAGTGATTCTATCTCCCTTGGAAGCTCCAATAAATGGTATTTATAGGGTATGATTCTAGTAGTTGAGGCTATCACTTCATTTTTCTATGTGAATTGGATTTGTTAAAACCCTATATTTACACTAATAAAATGATTATTGTTCAATAGATATATTATCAATGGTAATGATGATTAATGGTATTTTAAATATTATAATATATAATAAAACCAATTAAGTGAATTTTTTTCTATAACCATAACACATAATAAGATATTTAATTAAACCATAAAAATAATTTTATTTATAATAGTTCAGGTTATTACAATATAGACACTCCTTTTCGTCTTTTATGTGATATGATTTTAAGGTTAATAATTTTATTTTGGGAGATATTGTATTAGGTTGAGGTATATTTAACCCTTAGGTTTAACATGAAGGATTATTTTATAATAATTTTTTGACATTTTTGGGGATATAAACTAAAACTTATGAGACAACCTTTGATGTTAAAACATTATTTAATGATGAGGTTATTATAATTAATATGTATATTCTGTTATTTATTTCTATAATGATCTATGTTGAACATTTGGTGTTATTATTTAATTTTGGAGATTAATGTATTATTTATTCATATGAATATTTATACATTTTGGGTATTATCTTATCATGTTCTAACAATTTAGTTTTTAGTAAATATAGAAAGAATATATTTTTATCCTTTTATATACCTTGTGGTTCATCAAAATTTTATTTTAGTGTTCTAGACATTAAATATTAATACTAATAATTAAGAGTAAAATATTGGATAAGGTGGAAATTAACTAAAACATGCAACTAAAGAAATAAATTTCATTTATGTATTTGAATAAAATCAATTAATTATATTTCCTTATGTTCCTAGTCTATATGTAAAATAAATTCCTCAACTATAATAAAAGGAATATTAAAATAAAAATATTTTCCTATTACCATCATTTCTAATGAATTGATGGTCTTTTTCAAACCTCATTGCTTTATGGATTTGTGTTCATTGACTTTATCAGGATTATTCACTTTATTATGATCAATATTCTTTTTCCTTATCCATCATTATTTAGAAATTATTTGTTTCCACTATATTCATATTTTCACTTCACACTAACATTATTCTATTTGGGAACTTAGTTTTGGATTATTCCAAATAACCGTATATTTCCCTTTCCCTATTCTAAATAATAAGTTTTATTAACCCTTTTTATTATGTGGGTTCTAAATAAAGGTGTTTCTAAATATTAAAATGGAATTTACTTTTATTATTGTATGTTTTATCTTCAAATACCTGGAATTTATTCTAAATTTTTTTAAACATATTTGATCCAGAATGGTATAAAAACTGAGAGGATATAATTTATTAAATGGGGGAGAATATAATATCCCAAAATTTGGAAATAACACTGTATTTGATTTCTTATAAGACACACAACACTGATATTAAAAAAACCATGAAATATTATTTTTTAAATATGATTGTTATAACGTAGATATTAAATTGGAGGGTACGAATATGAGTAACTACATTATGAAATATATATATAAAGGTCCAACTCAATATAAATGTATTGATTAATAATTAAGAAATTAGCAATAAATTTTTTATTTTATTCGATAAAAATTATATCATTTTTAAATTACCATATCAAAATTAACTTAGGGTGAATTTTTTTTATTTTTTTGAAAAGATTGATTTTTAAGTGAATAGTAAAAAATACTGATTTTTGTAAAACTGTCGTTTCTTTTCATTAAAAAGTCTCATTATGATTTTAATTTTACATAAAAGAAAAAAAATAATTATATATAATATAATTAGTTAAATTTCAATCATTATTATATCTATTTTTTTTAATTTCATTTTTGGGATTAAAATCACATTTTTTCTAAAAATTGTTTTTCATTGTGTTTTACTCATTTATATTAAAATTTATTTTTACAAATTATAGTGATTTCATATTGAAAAATGTATCCTAGATTTTGAATTAGGTTGTTCAAATTTAGTAAATTGTTCCATTTTATTTTTTTTCATTATGAATAATAATAGTAGTAAATAATTATCATCTTAATAAGGGTAAATTGGGTAATTAAGGTATAAAATAATGTGATAAGAACTAAAAATAACCATAAAACTTGCATTTAATATATTTTATGAGATGATTTCGGCCATAATAATTTAATATTATAATTTATGGTAATTTTGTTCCTTTTTTTGAAAATTCATTATATATTATTTTAAGTAAAGAAAAATAAAAAATGTCACTCTGTTGATTTTAAATTTATATTATATATTCACATGGGGAAAAATACGTTATTAAAAAATAATACAGGTTATTTTTAGAATAATTAAATTATTTTAATTATTTTAATTTATTTATAATTTTTAGTGATTATATAATTACCTTAAACACTTATACAATACTCACAAAGTGCTTGTGCAAGTAGTAGAAAAATCAAGAAATTGATTTTAAAAATAATAAAAATAAAATAATTTTGATGAATTTTTTAGTTACTGGATTTTTTTAGATAAATATAATATATTAATATTGTTTAAAAAGTTTATATCTTAATTCCATTACTATATTCATTTCTTTAAACTTAAATTAAATGAATAGTGTTAAAAATGATATTAATGATATTTTATGAGAAAAAATATTTTAATAAATTATTTAAAAATCATAAAAATATTGAAAGGGTAAAATTGGGATTTGATTAATCTAAAATATCATTAATTTATAATTTGTGAGCTAATTTTTTCCTTATAAGTAAATTTATAACCCTTTAAGTTTGAAAAAGGTGTTACTACGATTAATGTTAAAATGGTTAACAAAGGGGTTAATCCAAAAGATATGGTTTGAAATGATATCTAAACATATATAAATTTAATTGGATGATTATATTAAGAAAATAAATTTGTTATCTTTAAATACATGTCATTTTGGATCCATTTTATATGAGTTAGACACATATTCTTTTATAATGTATCATAGATTTCCAAAAGTCTACCTCCCTCACTTATAAAAGGACACCTCATCTCATCTCCTATACACACTTAAATAAGAATTTAATTCATCCAATACCTACCCAAATTCCTTCCTAATATCCATATCAATTTATTAGAGGTATTATTTTTGTCATAATACCAACCTTATAGGGATTAAAGTATAAAGAAATGGATGTTGTCTGAAGAAGAGATATAGATTTTAACCAAATGTTTTAGTTTTATTTCTTATTTACCTCCATTGAAACTACTATAACCATTTTTATATAATAACATAATTATCTAAAATATACTAAAATATTATTATTTTAATTTATTAACCCTTATCTATTCCCTTCATCCATCAAATGGGAAATGAAACCATTATTCATTTGTATGGCGGACTACCACCTCCTGAACCAATGTAATTCATTTTCCATCACCACCTCTCATGGTAGGTTATAATGATGGATTTAATATATATATATATATATAATTCATGTAATAATTATAATTATAAAAATATAATATATCATCTATTTTTTTACCATTCAATCCATTGAAAAATGATAATGTCATGTTGCGTATGTGTGGATTACCACCTCTATGAAGTTATGTAATTCGTTTTTCCTAATCACGTCCGATGGAAGGTAAAAATAAATATATTTAAATATATTATATTATATTTATTATATAATCACCATTATTTAAAGATAAAATAATACTTACTTACTTTCTCTCAAATTCATTTAAAAATGGAAATGTCACTCATTCCCATGTATGACCTATCGTCTCCATGATTGTAACATAATTCATTTTTCCTAACCATATTTCATGGTGAGTTTTAAAAGTATAATTAATATATAAAATTATAACAATGACTGTTATTTTGGAAATAATTAAACAGTGGACTCTTTAACCATGTTCAATATATTGAAGTCGTTTTACAACTATGAACCAAACGTCCTCAAAATGCCCAATGTAAACTTAAACAATTAAGTAATTAAATATGTCATTTTAATAAATGAAAAAACTGTTTAATGATAAATTAATAAAACTTTAAAATGTTTTTAAATAATTAAATTATTGATTTATGTTTATTATATAGGATTTAAAATGCATACATATAATGTCTAGTCTTTAGGTAAGGGATCTCTTATCTTGATTCCCTTTCTTTGAGACTTAAGCTATTTTTACCACACAGATTATTTTTTTGGTGTATAAACTACCATATCAATGTATTTTATCATTAAATTACGAAATTAAATTGTTTAAAAATATATTCCAAGTTCTTTCCTTCAATGTTACATTGGTTAAAAAGTCATTACATCATAAGGGACACTTTACATTAAAAACCTAGTTTTATCTGTTTTAAATATTTATTTACTAAATATTTTTCTTCCATATCCATATTCCTAAAATTATTTTATTTATTTGTTTATATGGACATGAATGAATTATGTAGTATATTTTATGCACTCATTTTTCATGAAAATATTTAAACATTTTTCTAACTGTTTTTTATGGTTTTTAATCAATATTCGCATGCAATTCATTATTTTAATAAAATATGGGAAATTTCAATTGAATAATTAATATAGACTAAAATATATAAAAATATTGAAATGAAAAGTTTTATTTTATTTATTCTTTTCTGTTGAAGTTCTATTGTAGGTAAAAAAAGTAGGCCAACCCAAGCTATCCCTTAACCAATATATTGTAAGCCATATAGCCAGCCTCGAAAGGGTAAACTAGCCAATAAAGACCATGAGAAGGCCTACACAGATAGAATAAGGGAGTTTTACTAGTTGCACATAGTGCATATGCATAGTTTGGGCCAAATCCCACTTGGATATGAATTTCATAAATACCCATATGCATGTATGGGTGGTGTATATGGGTTCCCATCCCTACCAAAAGCGTATGAGTGGTTGATAGAGAATTTTTTCTCAAGTGTGAGAGCCATACCACTTGAATCTTTGATATAAGATAATTTCTTCATGGTCACTATTCATTAATAACAAAAATGTTTATACTTTTCACCTTATATCTACACCCCATTCTCAGACATTTCCTTGAAGACACTTTCACTGCTCTGCCACTCAACACCACCAGATCACCATCTTCAATTCGCTGAAATCACCATGGAAATTTGGGAACGTCCGTATCAAAAAAGGAATCACTATTAAGGCCCAAGAACACCATGGATTTCATCAAAAGCTTAGGGTGACCACCATGATAGCCAAATAAGAAGATGAAAAGGCCTTGTGTCTTGAAAGGAGATTGATCCCACATTTTGAAGGCCAAATCATTTTTATGAGGAGCCATGTGTCATTTCACCACTACTGCATCATAGGTTAGAAGAAGAAATATGGCCAATATATAGTTGTTTCATAGTTATTTCACTATTCCATGGAGGTATCAGAACTGGAAGTTGCACATTTTCATACAAGTAGGAGGTTACGATCATAGATCACCAAATATGTCATATCCTTACATGTAGAAGATATTTATGAGACAACTACTACACTGTAGGGGAAGAGTTGGTCCATAGAGGTTCTTGATATGGAATAGTTTATTTCCTATAGAAAATGGCCTTCAGAAGGCTACGTATTAGGGTTTTTTATGAAGCGTGGTGGTGATCATATTGGCAGTGGCCAATTTTTTAAGAGACAAATACAATGGAGGTTGCACCCATGGAAGAGTTAGTGGCACTACAACCATGAATTACCATTCAGAGGGAAGAAGTAGCTATGCCCCAATTGATCTTTCCACACCACAGTATAGTGTTTTTCTAAAACTTTAAACACTTAATATATTTGGAGAATTACACACGATCGAGATACAAAACTAAAAAGGAAACTTTTACTAAGATAAAAGTAGATGTGAGAGATAAAAATAAAGTATGAAGAGGGGATTCATCCCTATATAAATAAGAGGGATTTTTTCCACTAAAAAGGGATCAAAGATCAGTGCACTATTGTTGTTGTTGTAGTTTAGTTTCTTTCTTTTTGAACTAATGCATATTTTTATTTAAGTGATCTATCTATTTCAATATCTCTATCTCTATATATCTCATTCTTTCCATCATTAACTCTTACACTCAATAATGAGTGACTAACCAAAGGCTTGACCTTCGGAGAGGGTGTTAATGTTATTGAATTTTTCACATTAAATTATTAAACTTTTAGATTCTATTTGTAGTGATTTAGGGTAAAGTGTAAAGATGTGGTGATCATCCACCCTGAAATAAATCTCAAGTTCACTTATATTCATTAAATTATATCTTTTCTATCACTTAAAATGAATGATAACTCTTCACGTGATGGATTGGAGTTGTTCGATAGATGAAACAACATACGATAGAGATGAGTCCTGGAATGTGTCACACTCTCGATTGAGGTGTGTCAATAACCATGATTATAGGATGAGGTGGATTTTTATGTGCTAAGGAATTATCTTGTTCATTTAAGATTTCATACCTAATAATTTGAAGGATAGTATTTTAGGAATAGTATTTCATTATTAAACTATCAAACTGAATTCAATAAATAAACATGAATAATGAAAAAACGTGTAAGAATAAACCTTAGTGACAATTAATTTCGGTATAAACTCATTTTTTTATTGCATGTTATATTATAATTTTCATTATTTCTCCCATATATTTTATTTGTTTTTATAAAATAATAAAAACACAAAAGTAATTAATTTAGGTGAATTTGATTTAGAGAGTGAACAATTGTGAAGCTCCTCAAGTGAGACAACTCTGGTCAGTTTTTATGTTGCACTAGAAAAATAAATAGTAGATTTCTTACCCTCTTATGGTAGAAGTTTACAAACTTAGAAACATTACCTAGGAGATTATCAATGTGTTATTTTTTCACATTGTAAATAGTTTTTCATTGTTTTCTAAAAAAATCTTAAAAAATCACAATGATGTTTTTGAATGATTATTATTATGCATGAAACAATTACTCACATGTACAAGACTAATAGAAAGTGGTTAAAAATGATAAGGATTTACTCTAATTAAGGGATTATAATATCAATTATATGACCAAATATACTTCAAATTTCTAAGAGATATGACTATCACTTAAAAAATTGATGTACATGTTCAATGAAGTCCAAACTACTTATCAAAGATTGAAGTTTATGAGGGTGGTACTACTAGAGGCTCCTGATTTTTTCAAAGATATTCAATAGGATGAATCTTTACTTGAAGAATATCTATAACTCATCCAAATGGAGATTTATATAAAAACCTACCATGAAGAGATGGAGAGTGAAGATGAATAATCACATGTTGATGTATATCTAAGAAATCAAAAATTCTTGATTAATATTAGAGAGAGTGGAAAGTGATGTACAGAAATCCAATATCCCTATTTAAAAAGTATAAGATCAAAGATATTAAAAATATCTCTATAATTTGAAGAAGAAAAAATTTACCAAGTGGTGGATTTTGAATAAAAGAAGGAGTATTTTGACTACTTTCCTCTAGCTAGTAAGATTCAACTTCAAGATTCCCTTCACACTAAAAAATAGATTGCATCTGAACCAAAACAAGGATATGATCTTATCTTAACCTATATCTCATTTGATTTTTTTGAAAGTGAATTGAGTATCACTCCCTACTATTTTGAATTTTTAGATTTGGTTAACTCTTGTCTAATCTTGGAGGAAGTTGAATGTAGCTACTGAAAAACATATCGAGATCCATGGTCTTGTTGAACATGAATTTGAAGGATTCCATAAGAAGATGCAAGTGGATAAGACTGAGGAATAGAATACCAAATATGATTATCTTAAAAGGTATAATTTTGATTTTGATTCAACATGTTTAAATTATATTCAATTTGAATTACATTCTAAACTTCCCTCTCAATAATAAATTTATGCATCCCACATTGAGAAATCATTTGATAACAAAGATGATATTGAATAAGTAGCAACTAAGAAGGAGGTGAAGCTTTCAGGCATATCAGAAGCATACGATGGGTCATGAAAAACTTTTCTTTTTTCATGATAGATAATCAATATAATATTTACATGATTATAAACTCCTTGATAAACAAAATATAATAAAATATTATAGAAAATGGATAAAATTTCATAACCATAGCATAGTATCATGGCATGTTATTTATAATTAATTTAAGTAGTTAAAGAATTGCCTTGCATGAAATTATTTCTTTTTTGATGCATCTAACAATAGATCTATTTTGTACCATCATTTATTTGTATGAATCAAGAGAATATTTTCTTTAGAAATTATTCACATGTGTTCTATAAATCTTCTAACATCACCATAGGAATCTTCAGGTGCTAGAACAACAGATCATGTCACTTGCATCATTATCCTTTGATCTTGATAAGAATATATTCCAATAGATTCTCCTTTATCTCTCTATAATCAAATGTGGAATATAGAGGAATATCTCTCTCCATTATTAAGATAATTCTTGGATAAGGGAGATTTATGGGGCTTTAAGAGTATTCTTGGAATTTCTTTGTGCATAAAAAAAATAAATGAATTAGATCTATTGAAAAATAATATTATTGGGTTTATATAATGATAGGGTTAGAAATAAATAATTTAAAAAGTTCCCTTTAATATTTATTTAATCCTTGAATAATCCCATGTCTATAATATTATTATTATTACTATTTCTTGACATGTGCTAACTTGCGAATTAAAATTAATTATTATTTATTTAAAAAAATATTCAATATATATTATTTCTCACAAAAATATTAAATTAAATCTTCTATTCCTCTAAAATACTTATCATTTATTGAATAATTAAAATTTATTTAATAAATAAATACCATTTCATTATTCACTAATACATAAATAAATATTATATTCACTGAATAGTAAATATATATTTTTAAATATTCTGATCACATAATGCTCTATAGAATAACTAGTGAAGGAATATATGAAATCAAGAAAACATGAATAATTATTAAACCACATACAGGAATAATATTTATTAAATTTTTTAAATAATAAATAAATAATATATTATTATTTAACTGGGATTCTAGATACACTTAATGTTTTCCTCTCTAGGCCTTTTTCTTAGTGAAATTTGGTGAAGAAACCTAAATTCCAAGTTTAGTATCTAGAAACACACCATGTAACCCATAAAGAAATAAGTTAATGCTGAAATGATGTAATACCTCATATAAATAATCATTGTGTAATATAATCCCTTTATCATGATATATCTAATCAAGCAGGTTGCATACTCGTGCCATCAACCTATGTCCTCGATGTTTGTTTATTTAACTTTCCAAAAATTGAGATTGCCTCTAGACACCATGGATATGAATTTATTTAAGCTATATAATTTCCATAAAATGGACTAATATATCAAATTTTTTTAAATAACTAAAGGTACAAATCTTATATCTCATTATTCATTAATGCAATATTACTCATGATGCAACCAATGTATCCTACCTCACCGCGAACATATGACTTCATGATTTTTGTCAATACATCAAAGTACATGATATATAATACTCATTAATAATAATATTAAATCTAATGATTAATACACATGTCCATATATAGGAATATCCAGTGACACATATAAATGTGGATTTCCTATTGTCAGGTCTTGTTCTCATAAAATCCTAAATTGGATATTACCAAGGGTGTACACCATGAGATGGTGTCTCAATATCTTATGATTCTCCACACATGATATCATGTATCATTTATGTCCTTAAAATGAAATCATCTGGTTATAGAACAAATATTTAAGAATATTTTCATGGAACCTATGGTTTCTCATCATAGTGGGGAACTACTATGACCTTTCGATATGATAACTACTCTTAGTACATTATCACATACTATGTCATGAATAAGAACAATCATGATTTGATAAAGATTTTATTAATATTCAAAATAATGAATATATTTTCTCATAAAGTACAAAGAATTTGGTTATAGGGAACCAACTACAAAAGGCTCCCAATTGTACTATAGCCAACTGCTAACAACCTTCAGTCCAATAGCTCCCATATGACACTCATGCTTCTGCTAAGATGGGACTTTAGTTAAGGGTTACATTATATTTTCTTATGTGGGAACTCTTCTTACTAAAACTTTACCCCTCTAATAAAAAAACCTCAAGAGGTGATACTTTAAGAGTATGTTCTCTGTCTTTTGGTGTGACCTTGGCTCTTTTTCAAGAGCCACTGGTATATTATTATCATAATATAATGTGATAAGGTATTTACTAATAGGTACCACATTAAGTTCTTAGGAAAAGTTCCATATCAAAATAGATTACTTGTATGCATCATAAGTCTCTATATACTCAGACTCCATGGTAGAATCGGCGAAAATATATTTTTTGAAATCTTACATCTGACAACTCCTCTATTAAGATAGAAAACATATCCTGAATGTGACTTCAAATAATTATAATCTATTTGAAAACTAACATCAGTATAACCCCTAATGAATAGATCATCATCTCTTCCATACACTAGGAACATATCCTTAGTTCTTCTCAGATACATGAGGATATCCTTAACAGCAGACTAATATTGTTCTCCTGAATCTGCTTGATATCTACCTACCTTTCTCAATGCATATGAAAAATCGAGTCTAGTGCATAACATGAAATACATGATTGATCCTATTATTGAATCGTACGAGATCTTAATCATTCTCTCTCTCTCTCCTATTGTGTCTAAGAAAACATTTTCTTATAAAGATGTATACCATGTGAAATTGAAACCAATACCCTCTTAGATTATTCCATAATAAATATCTTCAGTATCTGTTCAATGTATGTACTTTGAATTAGTCCAAGCTGCCTCTTGGATCTATCACGAATGATCTTTATCCCTAGAATATAGGCTACTTCACATAATTTCTTCATAGAGAAATACTTATTTAACCTGTCCTTAACTGATTGTAATACTGATATTTCATTTATAATAAGAAATACATCATCAACATATACTAATAGGATAATGGATACATTCCCACTAAACCAATTGTAAACACATGGCTCACATTCATTTTTAATGAAACTAAATTATTTTATAGCTTTATCGAATCAAATTTTCAATGACTTGGATGCTTTATTTAATATATAAAAGGATCATTGTAAATTGAAAATCCTTTTGGAATTACCTAGAGTCACAAACCCTTCTGGTTGTGTCATATAGATATCTTCTTGAAGGTTCCCAATAAGTAAAGTAGCTTTGATGTCTATCTTCAAAATTTCATAGTCATGGTAAGATGTTATATAGAGTATAATTATAATGGATTTAAACATAGAAACTGGTAAAAAGGTTTCATTATATTCATTTATTATATGTTGTTTCAACCCTTTAGCCACTATCCTTGATTTATAAGTATTTATTTTACCTAACATGTACAGTTTTCTCTTGAATGCCCATTTGAACCATACAGGGTTTACATCAACTGGTGCATCAACAAGAACACAAACTTGGTTTTGATAAATAGAATCCATGTCATAATTCATGTCTTCTTTATATCTTGTAGTTTCTGATCTCCCTACTACATATTTATATGATATAGGTTCATCATTGTCAACCAATAATGAGTCACCATCTTTGGTGACTAGAAAACCATATCTCTCAGATTCTCTTACCTCTCTTGTTCTCTTACACAGTACTTGTGTTGTAGGAACTGATTATTCCATAGGGACTTTTGGAATCTGTTCCTCTACAAACTCTTGTGTATCTTTATCATCAACTTCATCGAATTCAATTTTTATCCCATTATTCTTTTTTGAGTATGTTCTCCCTCTCAAGAAAAATAACTTTTCTAGAAACAATCACTTTCTTATTTGAGGGATTGTATAAGTAGTATCCCTTTTTCCTTAGGATACCCTATAAATATACACTTTGTTCTTAGGGGTGTAAGTTTGTTACCTAAGAAGGGATTAAAAATTTCCTTGCAACCCCACACACGTGCATGAGACAAAATGAGTTTCTTTCTACTCCATAAATCAAAATTAATTACATGTTATACTTTTTAGTTTAGTGTGTATGACATAGTTTGTAATTAATATCCCAAAAATGATAATAGAATATCTACATGACTCTTCATCAACCTTACCATGTCTAACAAGGTAAAATTCTTCCTTTCACTGACACTATTCAACTGTGGTTTTCAAGTTGGAGTGAGTTGAGATAGAATCTCGAACTCCTGTAGAAAGTTGATAAACTCTTGGTTAAGATATTCTCCAACTAGGTCCAATCAAATATTATTTATCTTATTTCTAAGTTGATTCTCTACTCCATTCATGAATTATTTTAATTTCTCAAAGGATTCAGACGTATACCTCATTAAGTAGACATATCCATATCTACTCAAGTCATCAGTAAAAGTTGTAAAGTAAGAATATCCACATCCATATTATACTAGAAATGGTCTACCCACATCAATTTATACCAATCCTAGAAACTCTTTAGACCTTTAACCCTATCCACTGAATGGTGGTTTGGCCATGTTTCTTTATAAACAAGCATGACATCTTTCAAGTGGATTTATCTCAGAAGAGTCTAAATAACTATCTTGAGAGAGCTTTGTCAAATGCTTCTTGTTTACATGGAAAATATGGTGATTCCATATATGGGTGTTATATGATTCATGTGAACATGATTCATTATCTATTTCTAATACTTGGTTTTCATAATTTAATATATAAAGAACGTTATATAGATTCCCCATACCATAACGTACGTTTTCTTTATAAAATAAGAAACTTTTATTTCCAAACTTGAAAATAAAACCATCTTTATCTAGTCATTACACAAAAATTATGTTCTTATTAATAGTTGGTACATAATAAAAATCCCTTAAAACCAATATCATTCCCATTTTAAATGACAGGTGGTAGACATCGATGGATAGAGAAGCCAACCTCACAAAATTGGCTACTCTTAAATCCACCTCTCCACTAGAAATATTTTAAAATCTAATTAGTTCCTACATTTGGATATATATGTGAGAACCACAAGTTGTATATAATACCCAATGTGTATATATTGAAATATTACACTCAATAATGAACATGACTTTAGCTTCCCATTGCTTATGGGTACAGTTCTTCTTCCATTGGCCTTACTTTCCACATGAAAAATATACTACCTCCTTTTATTTTCTTTGACTTCCACTTTTTAGAAGGACGATTCTTAGGAGATTTAGACTTTTTATGAGTCTTGGGTCCCTTATCCTTTTTCTTACTTTTCTTACTCACTATAAGTACCATGATTTTATCATTCCCTATGTCCTTATTCACTTAGCGAATCAAAATAATAAGTTCCAAAAGTTTCTTATCATTATTGTTAATATTATAATTAACAATAAAACTGGATAAGGTCTTGGATAGTGAGAAATTATTATATCTATGTGAAAATCATCTATGAATTTAATCCTTAATATGTCTAAGCGTTCAATGTAACCAATAATATTGACTATCTATGTGAAACTCTTCTATGAATTTAATCCCTAATATGTCTAAGCGTTCAATGTAACCAATAAAATTGACTATATGAGGCCTAGATAAAACCTACTCTCCAAGACTAGTTATAAATAGAGAATTGGAGATCCCATATCTCTCTTGTATCACCTTATCATGATATATATCATGAAGGTGAGACATCATGAAATACGCATCCATGTCTTGATATTTCTTAAAAAGCTCATTATTTATGGATGATAGCATAAAACATTAAACATCTATAGCATTGTTTAAATGTTTCTCATAGAGAGATAAATCTTCCTCACTAGCCTCATTACCAAGAACACAAGAATAAGTTCGTCAAGCACATTCAATTTCATTTCATGATGTATGATAATGCATAAGCACCTTTTCTATTCTTAGAAATTTGTTCCAGTGAGAAGGTTATCCTTCTCAATTATGGATCAAAGTGATATGTTTGAATTCTTTTTTGTATTTTTGTTTCTACAAATAATATGAGCATAATTTTAGTACTTTATTTGACAAAATTAGACAAATAAATAAATATTATATTTATTAATATCTGAATATTTTATTGAAAACCAATATCCCTCACCATTTGTGTCATAATATCTTGTTGTTTGGACATTCTAGTGGAAATGATCTTTATTCCCCTTCTCATCACCCAAAATTTTTTTGTTCAAGTAGTTTGAAGGGATTTAGGTAGGCATTCCAAATTACAAATGCATTAACTCATATTTCCTTGATCTGTTGAGTGGACTCTCCAATCCTTAAATCCATAAATTATATTTCCTCAACTCTTGCCACTCAATGACACTAAGTACTACTTTGGAAGTCAACCCTTGATTTGAACTAAATTAAGTCAACCCAAAAATTAAAGTTATAATTATTTGATAATTGAAAGCACCCTAACTTTGTTTGGTCAAGAAATTTGAACTATGGTTTTATTTTAACTAAAGTAGTGGAAGGCTATAATGACTTAATATGTAATTGAGGGATTTTACCTTCTATGTGTAAATTTCTAATTATTATCTTTATTTCATGATTTTTAATATTAAGTGTATTTACTTAAGTGATTAACCATGACTTAGATAAAATTTATGCATAAAATTAATTGTTTTAATTCTGTCTTTCATGCTTGTTAATTAATTAATTAATGTGATCGTGACAAAACATCCATAATGAAATAACCATGAAACTTGATAGAAATATAATAATAATGTGGTATGATATTGATCTCCTACTAATGGTTATTTTATCTATAGGATGGTAAACTAACCATTGAACTAAGGGAAAACACCTTGAACCAATTAAATTTTGTTTTGTATCTTTTCACTTATCCACCCATGTTTCTCAATTGGATTGGTTTTTCCTAAACTCCAAACATAAAATTACTCCAATGGATTAGGATCTCCATTCATTACATTTTTTTTACTCACATATAGGTTAGGGTAAGGGGTTTACATAAAAGAAACCATGGGTACAAAATCCCCTATATAATAATAGGAGAGATGTCACGCATGCCAACACTTTAATTTAATAATAAATTAAAATAAACAAATCACATAAAAAAGTCTGATCTAAGCTCAGGATCATCCATACACATGAAACTAATTATGCATTTAATAAAATTATTATTCAATTCTTAATAATTATTATTTAAGATAAATCATACTCAAATTAATTAATTTTCTTCTTTAATTAATAAATTTTTTATCTTATTCTCATCTGCATTTACTTGAGATTCTCATCCATAAAAATTTTAAACAAATTATATTAATTTATTTAAAATTAATTATGTACGTTAAATATACCATGGAGGCAACATGGTGAGTACCCATCTGAACAACCCAACATGTATTATACACATATATTTTTTACTCTTGTGGAATGTAGCATACGCGACTTATCACGAAATTTCATAATGTGTACTATAAACTTAATGATAATAAGGATTACATAATTTTTGTATCATGTGTTATGCTTTAATGCACATAGAGTAATAACTATAATATGACTCATGCATGATATACAGATCTGAACATTCCAAACACTACTACAAAATAGGGTTTTATCAACACATAAAAAACCTTTATCAGTGCTAAAAAAGCACTGATAATTGTGGTGATATTAAAAGGGTCCCTTTTATCAGTGATAAAAAAAGCACTGATAAAAGGTAAAAAATTTAAAAATTATTAAAATTTATTTCTGAAAATCAAAGGGTTTTAACAGTTCTTGAACCCCTTTCAAAAGATTTATGAAGCCCCCCACCCCAATCCACATACCTCATCCACCCCTACCCGCACTCCCAAGCCACCCCCTACCCTTTAACAACGCTAGCTCCAATTTCATCCTCACTCATACCCCTGTCTCCCCCTGATTCGAACACAAGACCTCTCCCCTGCATACCTGGACCCTTTACCACTCCTCTATGTTTCTCTGTTCTCCATTTAATGATATATCTATTTATATATATATATAGTTATATTTATCTGTATATTAATATATATATATATTAATATATATATATAGTTATATTAATATATATATATATATATTCATATATTAATATTTATTTATTTATTTATTTATTTATTTATTTATTTGTATCTTAATACATATATATATAGTTATTTATATTTATATAGTTATATATTTATTCGTATATTAATATATATTTATATTTATTTATTTATATATATTTAGTTATATTTTTTATCTGTCTATTTATTCTTATATTAATATATATTTATAAGATCATTTTTAAATACATTTATAAAAAATGTTTTTGTGTGTGTTTATAAATAAATAAATACATATATACAAAACACACACACACACAAATATATATATTATATATGTGTGTATGTATAAGTATAATTATACATATTTATATATATATATACATATATTATATATTAATATGTATATACATATGTTAGAATATATAGATAATATATCTCAGTTTGTTAATACAGACACACACAAATACACACACACATTATATAGGTATATAAAAATTCATATATTTTTATTTTCAATAAAATGGATATTAGATAAATATTATATATTGAGAAATACATTTTATATGTAAATATGTTTAATTATTTATTTATAAAATTAAATTTTTATCTATGAAAATATAAAAAAATATGAATATATTATTATATATTTGATTATAAATAATAGTACATTGTGAAAAATGATAAAATTTAAAATCCATAATATCAATATGAATATAATACCAGTAAATAAATTCAATCCCCAATAAAAAGGGTTAAAAATACCCCCTTAAACGATGCTGAAATTCTATTGAATGTAATGGTTATTTGAAGTTTGAGTTGCATTTTTAACTTATTTCAGATCTTTTATTAATTTTTGATTTTTTGTTTCTTTAAATTATTATTAAATGAATATTAGTCAATAATAATTAGCAAATTATTAATTAATATTATTTTTTAAAATTATTTTATAACTTATTTTTACTAAATTTCTTATATATTAAGTGTAAATGTCCATTTATAATTATCTAAAAAAATTTAAAAAATATATATTATATTTATATATTAATATAATAATATATTATTTTTAATGAAATATGTTTTTTTCAAAATATACCTTTTATCAGTGCTAGTAAAAAAGATGATGATAAAGACCCTACTTTAATAACACTACTAAAAAAAGAAATGATAAAGGGGGGGCCTTTAACAGAGCTAAAACAAGTGATGATAAAGGGGGTACCTTTATCAACACTAAAAAAGCACTGCTAAAGGTACCCTATTTATGAGAACTTTTTTTAGCACTATTAAAGGTTGGCATTGTGAAGACCCTTTTTTGTAGTGAAATAAATTAATTAAACATTTTTATATATTAAAACTTGTCACATGGAATGTCCTATCAACTTAATGACCAAATACAAGAACATATTGATAAGGTCTGCATGGTATACTAAATAAATTTTTTATTCTATTTAATTTGGTATAAGTACATGGTGTGTACAAGATAGCTACACAGTGTGTAATTTTCTCACTTTCTATCTGAGGCACGTTCCTAGGGACTTGGCGTGTAACCATTCCATGTAAAATTTTGGATTACATGGAATGTATGTTGGATACATAGTGTGTGGTCTACGAGTTACATGGTCACCAGTCAGGCAGTCCATGTAAGAAGATACTCATACCATCTATGATTTAAGGACTATATGTTGTGTACACAAGTTACACGACATGAACTCTGGTTGACTATGCTCCGGGCTATCCTGGTCGACACACATAGTAAAATTAAATACACCACGTGTAATAAATGAACACACCATGAATTAATTTGTAATTAATTCTTAGTGAATTAAACACTAGTACATGACATGTACCTCTGTTTACATGGTGTGTACTCTTGTGTTATCCAACCAGATTCCTTGGCACCTCTAGATGAGATATTTTATTTTATTTCATTCATAAAATTAATTGAATATATTATATTTTCAAGAAACGAATAGGAAGAAGTAGATATCATAATTCTTATTTAATAATGATTAAACTGGAATTGAAAACAACATTAAAAATATGTAAATCAATTAATGATATTAAAATAATTATAAATAATTATGTGAACCTCTCTGATACCACTTAAAGGTTCCAAGTATAGTGGAAGTGTGTGATGGGTCATGCCCAAATTTTATTTTTTCATGATCAATGATCAATCCAATATTTACACGAATATAAACTCTATGATCAATAGAATTGAATTAAAGAATGTAGAAAATGGATAATACTCCAAAACCATAGCATAGAATTGTTGCATACTATTTATAATTAATTTAAGAAATTAAATAATTACCTTGCAGGAAATTATTTCTTAATTGATGGATATAAAAATAGTTATATGTTTCGCTATATTTTTGTTGTGGGAATCAATAGAATATTCCCTCTATCGGTGATCCATGCATGTTATACAAATAATCAAACATCATCATAGTAATTTTTGGCTGCTAGCACAGCAGATCCTATCCCTTGCGTCGTTCACCATTGATCTCCATGAGAATCACTTCCAAAGGATTCTCCTTACTCTATCTTGACTTGATAGTGAAAGGTTAAGGAAGATCACTCTTCATTCTTGAGAGAATTATTAGGGAATGGAGCTCTCTAGGGCTTCGAATGGATTGTCTAGATTTCATTGTGCATAAAAAATGAATTAGATCTATTGAAAAAATAATATAATTGGATTTATATACCTCTAATATTATAAATAAATAATTCTATAAATGACCTTTAATGTTTATTTAATCCATGCAGAACCCCATGTCTATATAATTGGGTTTATATACCTCATTGCCTTAGGAATGTAATAATTTTGTGCTGGGGGATGCTCTTGGGTTGCACCATTTTAGACCCCCATGAGGACTCTCTTGTCTAATGGGCAGTTGTCCATACTTTATAATAAAAAATCAATTTTCTATTGATTGAAATTAAATATTATTTATTCAAATAATATTAAATATATATTATTTCTCACCAAACTGTTAAAATCAATCTACCATTCCTCCATAATATTTATTAGGACTAGAATAATGACTATTTATTTAATAAATAAATATCACAGAATTATTCACTAATAAATAAATATTATATTCACTTAATAAAAAATAAATATTTTTTAAATATTCCACTCACATAATGTTCTCTTGAATAACTAGTGACGTAATATATGTAATCAATAAAACATGAATAATTATTAAACCATGTGTGGGAATAATATTTATTCAACTTTTTAAATAATAAATAAATTATAAATTATTATTTAACTAAGATTCTGGATACACTTAGAATGTGACCCTCTAGACCTCTTTCTTAGTGGCATTAGGTGAAGCGTCCTAAATTACAAGGTTAGCATCTAGAAACACACCAAGGAACCCATAGAGAAATAAGTTAATGACTCAATTATTTAATACCTTATAAAAACACTCACTATGTAATATAATCCTTTTATCATGATATATCTAATCAATCAGGTTTCATGCTGGTGTCATCAACCTATGTGCTCAATGCCTCTTTCTTTGACTTTTCAGAAATAGAACTTACTTATGAAACACCGTGGCCATGGATTAATTTAGGCTATATCATTTCCATAAAAGGTAATAAGATATAAACATATGTTAAATAAAAAAGGTACAAATCCTTTCTCTCATTATTCATTAATGAAATATTACTAATGACACACCCAATGTATTCTACCTTGAAATGAACATATGTCATCACGGTTTCTATCAATACATCAAAGTACATGAATTATAATACTCACTAATAATAATATTAAATTATAAGGATCAATACACATGTCCATAGATAGTAACATCCATTGAAACATATAAATTTGTGTTTCCTACTAGTGGGTCTTGTTCTCATCATACCATACACTGGATATTACTAAGGGTGTATACCATGAAAAGGTTCCTAAAAGTCCTTTGAGTCTACACCCATGATAGCATGTATCATTTGTGTCCCTTAAATGATATCGTCTGAATATAGAACATATATTTAAGAATAGTGTCATGGAACCTATGGGTTCTCATCATAGTGGGGAACTATTATGACCTTCCAATGTTATAGCTACTCTTAGAACATTATCACATAATATTTCACACAGAAGAACAATCATGATGTGATAATGAATTTATTAATATTCAAAACTATGAATATAGGGTATCATAAAGTATATAGAAGTTGGTTCTAGGGCACCAAATCCAACAGGAGGAAGATCCATAATTCATCTTAGCTCGTCTATGTAATTTTTACCTTATTTAAAAGGATATGGATTTCATATACTCTATTCATGGAGTCATATTCAATAAGGAAAAATAATTTCAAGTTGAGAAAAGAAACATGTGGAGATTTAAATCCAAGAAACTTCACACACCAACTGATTATGGATGATAACTAGTACCACCCCTCTGGAGGCAGTAGAAATCAAGATCCCACTTAGTGGATTAAACCAAGGTTTATATTTCTATTTTTTCAGGTAAATTTTAATTTAATTCTTATGAATTAGTTCAGAATACAAACCAATACCCCTATATTTTTTATCTTACTTTGATATAGACCTCAAATTTCGATGAGTTATTTTCTTTTTATAGGACCATGATGGAACAAGGTGGCCCCCAAATAGAAAAAAAGAAGATTACTAAAAATTTATGAGGAAAAGGGAGTTTATTCTTTAATTATTAATCTTCTATCTCCCTACTTTTTTTATGAAAGTCTATTTTGAATTGAAAATTACAATAGTAGTGTTAAACTAAAGTTTGTATGCCCACACTAAATATTTTTTATTTAATCAAATGAGGAGACATTAGTATCTAAATAATACAATGATGCCATGTTTTAGATTTCAATGATAATGAGAATGAATGAGTAATATATAGAATTGAATGATTATAGTGAAGCATAGAAGTTAATTTTATAAATCATAATTTTAGGGAATTATTTGATTCATCTATATGAAATTTCCCTACCATTTTTTATACTTTGAATTTTTTACATTCATGTGGATTGGTTTATTATTATTGCATACCATGATTGATTTTCCAAATTCATATGAGTCATTACCTGAGAGAATTTATAGACCCAATAATTTATATATTACCTTGATCATATTTTTTCTGTGATATTGGGGTATATAACCTATTAGAAATTACATTAGAACTTTTCAAAGCTGTGACTGTGAAAAAAAATTAAATTTGATTGAGTAATATTTATTGATAAGCCCTAATATTTGAGAACACCTTCTATATTAATCCTTGTTTATATCATAGAGACCATTAATGAACTTATTAGGAATTATCCACATTTCAAGACATTTATATACATTCCTACCGTCCTCTTAGTATTTTTCATGATATTTTAAAGTTGAATTGTAGGGGTAAGGAAATTCATGGTGGAAGGATACACTATATTTTAAGGAAAAAGTGTGGGTGTTATTTTGGGTATTGATAAATGTTTATGATTCATTCATTATAATTTAATTTTATTATCTTATTAAAAAGAAAAGAAAAAAATGGATAAAAATGAAATATAATGGGTTTTGACTTGGGAAAATAAAAAATAACCATTACTGAATAGATGATTTTATCATATGTGGTTAGGTGGTGGATGTGGGATTTATTCTAAGAATGACTTTAGAAAAATTAAAAAAAACTATAAATTAGTTTGAAAAAGAAAAGAAATATAAGAAAGTATAGAAAATTAAGAAGGTGTAATTTATCCATTTTGTTATCATTGATCATGACCTTACTTTGAGATTGGGAAGTGGGAGTTGTTACTTTGACTGGGGAATTTTCATTACACTTTGATTTTGATATCATACACTATGTTTTAATGTAAAGAACTCAACTATAGTATCCTAAAGTTAGTGGTTATTTAATTACATTAGAACTAGATACAAGGAATCACATCCCTAAGGCCCAAATAGTTTAGTAGTCCTGGAAAACTATATACAGACTTGAATCCCACATTAAAAATGAAAACATAAAATACAACATAGTATTTTATTTAAAATCACCATTATTCCCTTTAGTATATCTATTTATATCAATCATAATACACTTTCTGGTAAACTAGGGAAAGGAGACATAATAAATGGGTGAACTCATATGCTCATTAAGGGTATGCTTACAATGGGAGTTATCATGAATAAATAATATTCCAAGGTAAATATCTGAAAACACATTCCATTTAATCAATAACTTAAGCATGAAGAATAATATGGTATGAATAAATAAAAATAAAATATTTATATATAAACAATCACATGAGATTGAAACTTACCCATAGATATCATTACTAATCAAGTAATCATATAGAAATCAATAAATAATCACATAATTAGGGAATATATAATATCGGACATCATAAATATATCATAAAGACCCCATGACAAGACATATTACTTAAATGGTTAAGGCCTCATCCAAATACCCAAGCAATATTTCCTCATGAGACCTACTTATGCATCAATGAGCTATAGAAGTCCCCACCCACTACTTACTGAGTCTAATGAATTCTTTATATAAAAGGGGTGAAACATAATCAATTTAAACATTCATATTGAAAACCTAAAATATGAAATGTTAATAGTTCCTCAATCAATAAACATAATAATAAACCATATAGAGTAATGTATTGAATGGTATCAAAATAATTCATCCCCAATAAATCATAATATTCATAAAATAATGTTGACATATAAGAATATACTTTGAAAAGATCACTGTTATATTTCTTAAGGAATATACCCTTTTAATTTTGAAATAAATTATTCAAAATCTAAAAATTCCCCAAATTTTAAGGAAGACATTTTCTTTGGAAGGAACCTTCAAAACATATATAAAAAGATTTAAACCAATTAGTGTCATTATGGAAGAAACTTTTGTTCATTATGTATAATTTAAAAAATATTCCTTTCATAATTTTGTAAAAATTCAAAAAGTATCACATTCAAAAAATGATAAGAAGATTACTTTTAAATCATTTTATAGAAAAATGGGTAGAAATGTCTTTAAAAAATCATTATATAATGGTGAAAATAATCTTTAGAATATTTTAATAAAAATATGGATATAAAAGAAAATGATTCTTGACAAAGTAGAAAAACAAAGTCGATTTTACTTGAAAAAATAGTTTTGGTATATTGAGTACTTAAATAGTGGAAAATGAAGGAAATTTTTTAATTGAAATAAATAAGCATTGGAGAAGAAAATATATATGGTGTAAGATCTCAGGTTTTCTTATAAGGAATAGATTTTTTTGTTTTCATTTTAACTTCTTTATTTTGACCTAATGTGAGTACCTAATGGGTTTACATGAGTTTATATGGTGTTCAGGGATTGTTAGGAGCCGAAATACTTACTTTTGGAGAAATTAAGCTTGGCCACATGGTTATTAGAAACCCGATGAACTAAGGTGCACGGTTTGGTGAAACTATGTGATGTGGTACAGGCCTCTGTCCAGGGCCGAATAATTTGAGGGAATCCTTGCATCAGGTTCTGATGCCCATTCAGGCTTGGACTGAGGGAAGGTGAAGGCCATATGGTTTGAGGAAACAATGTATCCATGGGTTCACACCCATGAGGCTCTTTAATTTTTATAAAAGGCATATAGAATGGTTTTCTCACATTTTACCAAACCATTTGCCTGAATTGTGTGAGGTCCCCCTTGAAGAAGAGAATGGTGCACGGTTGATGCACATTTTGGCCAAATGTACATCCAAACTGTGAGACCTAGTTAAAATGTGGAAATAAACAATTTTTCCATAAAATTTCTTAAAACCTAATCTATTTTTCTTTCTTACTCTAGTGGATATAACCTTGATGCTTGGAGCTCCTTTGAAAGACAAAGCATAACATTAGCTCTTGTTTCTCCATCTGGACTTAGATTCGAACATTATTTGTCTCATTGGATCCATTCTAGTAAGTTATTCATTCATATTGTGTATTTCTTTTGTTTATATTTGTATATTTGGAGTTATTTAGGTGAAAGATAATATTCTATATTTTAATTATTTTCATCCATTCCTTATTTTTCTCTCGATATGGACTGAATTAAAGGTCGACACTGGATGAGTGTTATACCTCATATATGCGATAGGTGTTCTATACCTTTTCCCTTACAGTTTGGTTGTTTTATAGATCATTTTAGTTGTGCCACATTGTAAGGACCTGACCCTAGTTTCCCGGAGTCGGTGCCTTATTTGATTATGTTGGAATACATACAAGGAAAACGAATCCCGAAGGACTGAGTAGTTTAGTATTACTGGAAACAAGTTACATACATAAGTTTCAATTTACATATGGAAAGGAAAAACAACACTAAATTATTCCACTAGAAACATCTTGTCTCCTAGATTATGATTTCATGTCATTCATAAATTTCTTCTTCATATCCTGAGAAAATGAAATATAAGAAAGAGGTGAGATCAAACACCCAGTAAGAGTAATCAATATAGCAAAAGATAATATAAACATTAGACATGGTGAATTATTGAAAACACATGCCTTTAATAATAAACTTGAACATATTATGGCAAGAATATGAGCTGAGTAAATATTAACATAATAAAACATAATCAAGGGTATTCTACTAGTCGAATACCCACATGAACTTTCAATTACTAGCTTCATAATGAGGGAAGTGCATATTCTGGACATTCTGAATCATTTTTTCATGGCCTCGTCCAAGACATCTAGTGATTAAGACCTCAGAAAAAAACCATATCACATTGGGAAAGGCCTCATCCAATTCCACATCTATTTGTCTCATGAGACCTACCGATGCATCAAGGGGATATAACAGGACCCACTCATCACATAATAAGTCCAATTAATTCCTCATATGATCGGGGATAAACATAAACAACATATACATTCATATTGAAACTATCATATAAAATTTAACTATCAGTCCCCAATCATTAAACATAAAACACTAACCATTCAGAATAATATGGTGAATGGTTTTAGGATAGATCATCCACAATAGAGTTATTCATAAACCGTTGAATAAAATATGGTAGATGACTTCATAAATGATTAAACCCAATAATACCATGGAATCAAAAAGATTTTTTAATTAGATGAAAAAACTCTTATAAAATCATTAAGAAATTCTTGAGATAAACACTCTTTTATTTTGAAAAGAAGAGTTCTTTTGGAAAAATATTTGTATAAAATCAGAAGTGAGGTAAGATAGTATTTTCATAATAAAATGAGTATTTTTATAAATATAATGGTTTCCAAAAACAGATTATAGAGTGCCCTTGTAAATAGATATGTATTGGAGAAATTCCCTTGAATCAGACTTCTATTTTGGAAACAATTTTGAATGTTCCTTTTAAAATGTGTAATTATCCATAAAATAATATAGGTTTCTGGTTTGTAAACATATATATGATACTCAAACAGAAAATATAATGAGTACATAACAATAGAAAATAATTTTATGGAGGTAATTAGACAATGAAAGTATCCCGAATGAAAATGGAAGTTTGGGTAGAAAAACCCTTACCTTAACTCCAAACGTGTTCTTCTCTAGAACTTAAGCTCCTAGAATATGAAATTATACTTATTAATAACTTATTTAAAAATCCATTAGACATGTATTTAGTTTATCATAATTATTTTTAGTTCATTTATACCCTTATTGCTATGTTATTATATTGAATTTCATTGTTCTGGAGTGTTCGTTTCCTTTATTTTCATATTTGGTTCACTTGTTTTTAAGTAATGGAGTTCATGTGGAATGGTTATAAATCTCCAGAATTGAAATTAAATATTATTTATGAACATCCAGAATTTTTTATGTCCATTTCTATCATTTGGTTACATTGATTGAGGATGAATCATTAGATGACCACCACTTCGATTATTTGGCGGTATTTGGATTATTATGAACAAGTTTTGTCATATAACTTATTTATATGTACATATTCTGGTTCCTGAATATTGATTAGGTTATAATAAATATATTATAGTCCGGTGAAACCATAAATATGGTTTCATGACCAGTAATGAAGAAGAAATTGAAGAACGAAACTTTGTCGTCCACGAAGGCTATAAATTGGAACCTCATGGATGTTGATTTCGTTTATAAAATAAAAGGGAGGGAGTAAAAATATTTATGACGGTTCTTCCATTAACATGATATAAATCCAGTATATAGATGTTACTAGAGTTATCATGATCATTTGGAAAGAGGAGGTGAGGAGAGAAAAAGAATAGAGATGTTCTTGAAAATAAGAGAAAAGGTGAGAGATCCCTTATGAAAATTTGGCAGCCTAACGACGTCACTTAATATTTCATAAAATGAAATGATGAGATCAAAAGGGTACCTCATCATATTGAAATCAAAAGGACATTAAGAAGAATACATAAAATCAAACCCTAACATATTAGAATGGAAATTCAAATAGATAACATAAAAGAAGTGTTGACTTAAAGAACAGAATGAAGGATTCCCTTACCTTGTAAAATAACTCCTAGATCTTGAAAGTTGGAACCTTGGGGGCTTAAGGAAACCTTGGGAGGACTCTTAGAGAGGTAAATCCACCAGATCTTAGAGGATGAGAAATTTGGAATGAAAGAAAATGAATAGATGAGTGGGTATTTATAGAAAAAGAGATGTAATTATTTAATAATTTCAAAGGGACACCTCATTAGTGGTTTTTGGAAAAACATGGGATTTCCCAAGGTTTAAGACACTTGGGACACCTCATGTCATAAGTTACTATAAACAATTCTACTATCCTTTTATTTTAATTATGATGTCATTATGATGTCATTAAACTACTCAATACTCAAAACTGTATTTTTCACTATTCACGAAAAATTTAAGTATTTTTGAAAAATCCCAAAAATTCACCCCTACCATTTTTCGAAGTGTAGAATTAAAAAGTGAAATCCATTTTTCAAAAATAATTTTCTAAATATTATTAATTTAATTTTTAAATAAGGTCACAGTTAATTCAAAAAATAACAATCTTGAAGTGCAATTAGTTTTATGTGACATTGGAAAATTAATTAAGATCCCATTATCCTATTGCCTTAAGAAAATAAAATAATATTATTATTTACTATTCATAAGGTCATATTACTATTCATATTACTATTCATAAGGGTATGTTACTATTCACCAAAAATCAAGTTTGTTCTATCAGACTCCAAATGACTTACTGAACACAATGCTAGATGACCATTTCTTGAAATTTAAAACATAGAAGAGGCAAAGTTTTGTTTAATAGATAGATTATAAAATTGCATTATATATTTATTTTCAAAACCTTGGGGTGTTACGTTCTACCCTCCTTACAAAAAAAATTTCCTTGAAATTCACAAAATATTACCTAAAAATATTTGGGTATGTCTTTAACATAAGCTCCTCAGGCTCCCATGTTGCTTCCTCCATCTTATGGTTCCTCCATAGAACCTTCACCAGACGAGTCGTCCGATTTCTCAATACTTGTTCTCTAGTATCAGGAATCTTAATAGGATCTTCACAATAAGATAAAACAGGTTCAAGTTCCACTTCTTCATAAGTGAGTACATGTGTTGGGTCTGGAATGTAATTTCTTAACATTGACACATGGAAAACATTGTGAACCTTGGAGAGACTTGGCGGCATTGCCAAATGGTAAGATACGGCTCCAATTCAGTCCAGAATTACAAAAGGTCATATGTACCTGGGACTCAATTTACCTTTCTTACTGAAACGTAAAACTCCCTTCCATGGAGATACCTTTAAGAAAACTTGATCACCTTCTTTAAAATTCCAAATCCTTTCTTCGGTTATCTGCATAGCTATTTTTCCTACTTTGAGCTATTTTGATATGGTTATGGATAATCTTCACCTTTTCCATTGTTTCTTAAACACGTTCTGGGCCCAAGAGATTTATTTCACCAACATCATCTCAGCAAGTTGGTGTACGACATCTCCTCCCATATAATGCTTCATAGGGTTCCATCTGAATACTTGAATGGAAGCTATTGTTGTAGGAATATTCTATGAGAGGTAAATATTGATCCCACATGCCTTGAAAATCAAGTGAACAAGACCTCAACATGTCTTCTAATGTTTGAATAGTCTGTTCTGATTGTCCATCAGTTTGTGGGTGGTAGGCAGTGCTCAAATGAAGATCAGTATCTAGGGCCTTCTGAAGACTTTTCCAGAATCTTGATGTAAAATGTGGATCACGATCAGAAATAATTGATATGGTTACACCATGAAGTTTCACAACTTCATTAATATATGGTCTTGCTAGATGTTCAAGTGGTAGATCTTCTCTTATAGCAAGAAAATGTGTTGACTTGGTAAGACGATCAATAATGACCCATATTGCACCATTTTTTCTAGGAGTCTTTGGTAGTCCCATGAAAAATTCCATCGTGATATTATCCCATTTCTACTCAGGTATGGGAATAGGTTGCAATACTCCTCCAGGTTGTTGCCTTCCAGCTTTCACTTGTTGACAAACCATACATCTTGACACAAAATCAGCAATCTCCCTCTTCATGTTGTTCCACCAAAAATGTTCCTTCAAATATCTATACATCTTAATGCTACCAGGGTGTATAGAGAAATTGGAACTATGAGCATCATCCAACAATTCCCTTTTTAGATCAGGTATATCGGGAACACAAAGTCTCTTCCCAAATTTCAAAATTCCATCTTCATATATGAAGTCACTCAATCTCCCAGCATTCACATCTTTAATATTCTTTTGAAACTCCTCATCATCAGCCTGAGAATTTTTTATCCTTTCTTGTAAATATGGTTTGGAAACCATATGAAAAATCATTAATGTTTCACCTTTCATGGTTATTCCAATATCCATATTTACTAGATCCATGAAAATAGGATCCCTTTCAACTCTCATCTTGTTTAAAACTCCATGATCCTTTCTGCTCAAAGCATCTGCCACCTTATTTTCCTTCCCCGGGTGGTAGTGTATCATGCCATCATAATCCTTGAGTAGTTCAAGATATCTCTATTGCCTCATGTTAAGTTATTTTTGTGAGAAAATATACTTCAAACTCTTGTGATCAGTATAAATCTCACATTTTGCACCATAGATATAATGTATCCATATCTTCAAAGCAAAGATTACAGCAGCTAACTCAAGATCATGAGTAGGATAGCTTTGCTCATGAATTTTTAGCCATAATGATGCATAATCAATAACCCTATCATTTTGCATAAGGACACAACCAAGTCCTTTCTTTGAAGCATCACTATAAATAACAAACTCGTCATTCGCTAATGGTAGAATCAATATAAGAGAATTTACTAATATTCTCTTCAGTTCTTTGAAACATTCTTCATAATATTTTTTCCAAACAAATTTAAACCCTTTACGTGTGAGCTTCATTAGCAGGTTAGCCAGTCGGGAAAAATTCTGTACGAAATGCCAATAATAACCTTCTAAGCCAATAAAACTGCGTACCTCAGTTATGTTTGTTGGCGTGGGCCAATCTTTAATTGCCTTGTCTTTGCAGGATCAACTAGGATTCCATACTTAGAGACAATATGGACAAGAAAAGAAATCTCTTGAAGCCAGAATTCACACTTGCTAAACTTCCTATATAATTCATGTCTTCTAAGAGTCTTCAGGATAATGCACAAGTGATTTCATGATCTTCGTAACTTTTGGAGTATACCAAGATATCATTAATAAATACCACTAAAAAATCATTGAGATATTCCTTGAAAACTCTGTTCATTATATCCATGAAGACCGAGGGTGCATTAGTCAATCCAAAAGGCATTAATATAAACTCATAATGCCCGTACCTGGTCCAAAATGTTGTTTTTGGAATTTCTTCCCTGTTTACACTCAACTGATGATATCCATATTGAAGTTCAATCTTTGAAAATTATTAAGCTCCATGTAGTTGGTCAAATAGATCATCAATGCGAGGTAGGGGATACTAGTTCTTTATTGTAATAACATTTATTTCCCTATAATCAATGTAAAGCCTCATGGATCCATCTTTCTTCTTGACAAAGAGGATAGGGGCTCCCCATGGAGAAACACTAGGTCGAATAAATCCTTTTTCACTCAAATCCTCTAGCTGTTTCTTTAGGTCCACTAATTCCACAATGGCCATTATATAAGGGATCTTTGATATGGGCCTTGAACCAGGAATTAAATCAATTGAAAACTCAATTTCTCTTTCTGGAGGATGTCTAAGTAAATCTTCGGGAAACACATAAACATATTCTCTCACAATAGTTACATCCTCTATTTGAACATTACATTCCTCACCCACGTTTATTTCATTCTCTTACTCCCCAATAATTGAATTTAGTTGAGATACTGGGGGTGGATCTAGATAAGAATCAGGTGGTGTTAATTCTGCTCTAAAGATAAGGTGTTCTTTATCATCGTCATCAAAAATCATAACCTCCTTCTTATTACAATAAATTTTTGCATCATGGTCCGAAATCCAATCTATACTGAGGATTATATCAAATTAAATCATGGGTATGATGATAAGATCAGCAGATAAAGAACATTTATATTCCTTAATGGGAACTGATTGATAGAACTTTGTAGCAATGATACTTCCCTTAGGAGTTTTGACTGACAACTCCCTTCTTAAATCAAAATGGAAATATCTAATTTTCTTAGAAAACTAGGAAGATATGAAACAATGTGATGATCCATAATCAAATAAAACATTGTATAAACTTGAGGAAACAATTAAAGTACCTTCCACCACGTCATTAGGAACTTCAACCTCTGCAGTTGTGATTGCATAAGCTTGTCCCTGATCCCTTGCCCTTTTCTGTTTCATATTTCCTTGACGTTTTGGACAATCATTAGCATAGTGTCCCATCTCCTGACAACTATAGCATTGGACATCACTGGCTTCCTTCTTCACTTTTCAATCACTAGCAAGATGGCCTTTCTGAATACATTTGTAACATACTCCTTTTCCTTTTAATCATGCACCAGGGTGCTTCCTTCCACAATTTTCACATGGTGGAAATTCGACTCTTCCATTCTTCCTCGTTTTCTTATTTCTTTTCCCAGGGTTTTCAGCAGCTCTCTTATTTTCTTACTTTCCCTTAAATTCATAAGACTTATATAATTCTTTTTCTTTCTTGATGGCACATGAAACTATATCCTCATATGATGAAAAACTTTGGGAGACTAGTGCTCGTTGGAGGAATGGATTTAGGACATCAAAGAATCGATCAATTTTTCTCCTTGGATTTCGTATATAGTCCACAACATTTCTTACTAACCTTGTAAATTTGTCTTCATACTTGGAAACATTTTCATCCTCCTTCTACGTTAGATTCAAGAATTGTCTCCCCATATCTGCTCGCTACTCACGAGGGAAATATTTTTCTAAGAATGTTTCCTTAAAATTCCTCTATTCCATCTCTTCTATCTATTCCTCCTCTTTTGTGTTTTGGATTAATGACCACCACTGATCCGAATCTCCCAATAGATGATATACTTCCATGAAAACCTTCTCTCTTTCATTACATCCCAAAGCAAAAAATATCTTCTCAAGGGAACATATCCACTGCTCTGCTACAAATGGGTTTGTAGTCCCGTTTAATGATGAGTTTTTTGTCGCATAAAGTGATCTATCAAGGCTCCTCCACGCGGTGGATCTGGATGCTCCATACAGGTAAGTTTATTATTCATAAACTGGGTAAGTTGTCCCGGTATAGTTATGATTTGATCAGCACCAGTCACAGCACCAAAGCCAATATCATTATCTTGCGTTGGAGGAAAATCTCTACAGGGGACACATGCATTCGTTCAATTTACATTCCATCCACTAGGCACCATATCAAGATAATGGCATACACTAGATTAGGTTATGAATCATAATGTATAATCTTAACTTAAAAATACTTAGAAAAATTGAGATCTTACGCATGGATAATCCCATATTCAAAAATATGGTTTCTTTGAGGAATATTTTACATTTTAATCCTTCATAATGACTTGTAAAGAAAATGTGAATTATCCTAAGCATATCCCCCAAGAGTGTCGTAACCAAGAGTGCAGTAAGGCTCGTTGTCGTGCACCAGTTCCCGTTCGAGTCCATCTCAAAGCGGTGTTTTCGGGTTTTACCCCTAGATACATCTGTGCCAAAGCCTCCTCTACCTAATCATATCCAGACAGGGATGTATCGCTTGAAAGATCTACATAATCTATTCCTCACCAAAATACCAGGATGTTATTGTATGTATATCCTTGAAGACTAACTTAGGTACTCTTCTCTAATTCTACGTTTTCTAAATCTAGTTTCCAAGTATTGTACTAAACTTACTCTAATACCAACTGTAAGGACCCAACCCCAGTTGCCCGAAGCCGGTGCCTTATTTGATTACGTTGGCATACATACAAGGAAAATGAATCCCAAAGGACCGAGTAGTTTAGTATTATTAGAAAAAAGTTACATACCTAAGTTCCAATTTACATATGGAAAGGAAAAAACAACACTAAATTATTCCACTAGAAACATCATGTCTCCTAGATTATGCTTGCATGTCATTCATATATTACTTCTTCATATCCTGAGAAAATGAAACATAAGAAATGGGTGAGCTAAAACGCCCAGTAAGAGTAATCAATACTGCAGAAGATAATATAAACATTATACATGGTGAATTATTCAAAACACATGCCTTTAATAATAAACTTCAACATATTATGGCAGGAATATGAGCTAAGTAAATATTAACATAATAAAACATAATCAAGGGTATTCTAATAGTCAAATACCCACATGAACATTCAATTACTAGCTTCATAATGAGGGAAGTGCATATGTCAGACATTCTGAATCATTTGTTCATGGCCTCGGCCAAGACATCTAGTGATTAAGGCCTTGTCCAAAATCCATATCACATTGGGAAAGGCCTCGGCCAGTTCCATGTCTATTTGTCTCATGAGACCTACCGATGCATCGAGGGGCTATAGCAGGCCCCACCTGTCACATAATAGGTCCAATACATTCCTCATATGAGTGGGGATAAACATAAACAACATATACATTCATATTGAAACTATCATGTGAAATGTAACTATCATTCCCCAATCATTACACATAAAACACTAACCATTCGGAATAATATGGTGAATAGTTTTAGGATAGATCATCCATGATAGAGTTATTCATAAAACATTAAATAAAATATGGTAGATGACTTCAAAAATGATTAAACCCAATAATACCATGGAATCAACAAGAGTGTTGAATTAGACGAAAACACTCTTATAAAATCATTAAGCAATTCTTGAGATAAACACTCTTTTATTTTGAAAAGAAGAGTTCTTTTGGAAAAATCTTTGTATAAAACTAGAAGTGAGGTAAGATATAATTTTCATGATAAAATGAGTATTTTTAGAAATATAATGGTTTCTAAAAACAGATTATAGAGTGACCTTGTAAATAGATATGTATTGGAGAAATTCCCTTGAATCGGGCTTCTATTTTGGAAATAATTTTGAATGTTCCTTTTAAAACATGTAACTATCCATAAAATAAGGAAGGGTTATGGTTTGTAAACACATATATGATACTCACATAGAATATATAATGAGTACATAACAATACATAAGCATTTCATGGAGGTAATTAGACAATGAAAGTATCCCGAATGAAAATGGAAGTTCGGGTGGAAAAACCCTTACCTTAACTCCAAATGTGTTATTATCTAGAACTTAAGATCTTGGAATATGAAATTATACTTATTAATAACTTATTTAAAAACCTATTAGACGTGTATTTAGTTTATCATAATTATATTTAGTTCATTTATACCCTTATTGCTAAGTTATTATATTGAATTTTGTTGTTCTGGAGTGTTCTTTCCTTTATTTTCATATTCGGTTCACTTGTTTTTAAGTAATGGAGTTCATTTGGAATGGTTATAAATCTCATAAATTGAAATTAAATATTATTTATGAACATCTTGAATTGTTAATGTCCATTTATATCAGTTTTTTACATGGAATGAGGATGAATCATTAGATGACCACCACTTCGATTATTTGGCGGTATTTGGATTATTATGAACTAGTTTTGTCATATAACTTATTTATATGTACATATTCTGGTTAATAAATATTTATTAGGTTATAATACATATATTATAGTCTGGTTAAACCATAAATATGGTTTCATGACCAGTAATGAAGAAGAAATTGAATAACGAAACTTCGTCATCCATGAAGGCTATAAATTGGAACCTCATGGACGTTGATTTCGTTTATAAAATTAAAGGGAGAGAGTAAGAATATTAATGATGTTTCTTCAATTCACATGATATAAATCCCGTATATAGATTTTACTGGAGTTATCATGATCATTTGGACAGAGGAGGTTAGGAGAGAAAAAGAATAGAGATGATCTTGAAAATAAGAGAAAAGGTGAGAGATCCCTTATGAAAATTCGGCAGTCTAACGACGTTGCTTAATATTTCATAAAATGAAATGATGAGATAAAAAGGGTACCTCATCATATTGAAATAAAAATAAAATTAATAAGAATACATAAAATCAAACCCCAACATATTAGAATGTAAATTCAAATAGATAACATAAAATAAGTGTCGACTTAAAGAGGAGAATGAAGGATTCCCTTACCTTGTAGAATAACTCCTAGATCTTGATGGTTGGAACCTTGGGTGCTTAAGGACACCTTGAGAGGACTCTTAGAGAGGTAAAACCACCAGAGCTTCGAGGATGAGGGATTTTTAATGAAATAAAACAAATGGATGAGTGGGTATTTATTGAAAAAGAGAGGTCATTTTTTAATAATTTCAAAGGGGCACCTCATTAGTGATTTTTGCCAAACCATGGGCTTTCCCATGGTATTTTACCATGGTTTAAGCCACTTGGGACACCTAATGTCATAAGTTACTATACACAAGTCTACCAGCCTTTTATTTTAATTATTATGTCATTATGGTGTCATTAAACTACTGAATACTCAAAACTGTATTTATCACTATTCACGAAAAATTCAAGTATTTTAGAAAAATACAAAAAATTCACCCCTACCATTTTTCGACTTGTAGAATTCAAAATTGAAATCCATTTTTCAAAAATAATTTTCTAAATATTATTAATTGAATTTTTAAATAAGGTCATAGTTAATTTAAAAAATAACAATCTTGAAGTGCAATTAGTTTTATGTGATATTGGAAAATTAATTAAGATCCCATTATCCTATTGCCTTAAGAAAATAAAATATTATTATTATTTACTATTCTTAAGGTCATATTACTATTCATATTACTATTCATAAGGGTATGTTACTATTCACCAAAAATCAAGTTTTTTCTATCAGACTCCAAATGACTTACTGAACACAACTCTAGATGACCATTTCTTGAAATTCAAAACATAGAAGAGTAGAAGTTGTGTTTAATGGATAGATTATAAAATTTCATTCTATATTTATTTTCAAAACCTTGGTGTGTTACACACATGCTGACCTTCCCAAAATTTTCCCTAAAATTAATTGGATTCCTTCATTAAATTGTTTAGGACTTATTTAGTTTTCCCACTAGTACCTTTGGGATTGTTGGATGTTGTTATCCACAACTTAGGTCACCCATGGGGTGTTTCTTTATTTATGTATATCTTATTCTACCCCACTGGGTGAGTAAGAGCTTTACACTTGTTTTGGGAGCCTAATTTAATTTAATGGTAATCAAATGAATGGTTCATGAGGCAGTTATACCTCATTTGAAATGTTATGACATTATATAAAATTATTAGAATTATTAAATGGATTTTTGGAAATTGTGAAAATTAGTTGGATAGGCTCAAGGAATGTGAATGGCTGTTAATTGATGAATGAAATGATATGTTCAATTGATATGGTAGTGGATTCCTTGGATGAGCTCCTTGGATCCTAATTCCATTAGATTCCATGGAAATTTCTACACCATGTATCTTGATTGTGGTAGTGAATGACTTGGACTTGTTTTCTCATTGGATACTGATTCCATAGGATGCCACAGGCCTGACTACCCCTTAGATCCTACTTTCTTGGACTCACATTGGACATGATATGTTAACATGCTCCTTGTAATCCATCCAAGTCTTTACCAAGTTTCCATCAAGATGCTATTGGGACTCAAAAAGTATGCCTTGGTCTTCTATACCATGGAAATATCCCTTCATGGTTTGACACTAGATTACACAGCATGGCTATTGTGAATGTTTTACATTTGATTACATGGAAAATTCATTGTAGATATTGACACTTTATTACACATCACGGACATTGTGGTTACTTCTGCCATGTTTTATTAATAGCCTTGGTATGGGTATCAAATTCTAGTTGTTATATTGGAAAATATAACATTTTTTTATTTATGATTCATAGTTTTTCATGTTATGGGAACTTGACTATTGTTCACAGAGATCCATGTTTGTTTAGACAATATTATAACTACTTGACTCTTTACATTTATTATTGTTATACTTGTGATATACTGAACACTAATTTTATTTATATTACATAGAATGGATTTTTTATAGAAACCAATTGTCATGGCCTAATAATTGTTATCTCACTCCTTTTTTAGGTTTTCGTTGGGTACCCAGATAGACTTCAGAGATTTAGGTAGGGACAGAGACAAGCTCCAATTTTACGATGTTTATTTTGACCATTACTTAGGAGTATGGGAGAATATGACCGTGTTATACTTGTGATGCTAGATAAGATAGTTACTTTTTTAATTTTTTTACTTTTGATTCATGTAATGTACTAGTTGCCTATATATCTATTTTCTTGCATTGTAGAGACATGAAACATCATTTTTGTAAATGATATTTTCATGGGTTTTTTTATTTATTACTATATTGGATGTTTATATTCTATCTAGTTGATTTACTACTTACATTCATATTATAGAATTGTATTACACTTTGATCAAGAGTTTATAGTCTCCCCACTAACACACCCTAGTCCCTCACTGCTAGTCAGCAGCCTCTGGCATATGGGGAGGCACGCTTGTGTCCAGGTGACCCATCGACTTGGGGTACCATTTAGTGGCTTCTAGTTCGGGATGTTACAAAGTGGTATCAGAGGATTTTTTTTAATTTATTATTTTGAGACAATATACATAAGCTTAGGAAGAATTGTAATTTTTTAATGATTAGTGTCTGGAAGTAGCTAACCCACATACAGGAAAAAAACAAATTTCTTAGAATATAAATTGTTGTTTTATGTATTTTTCTAATTAAAATTGATTTGATTCCACCATTAGGTGAAACACTTGATTTTTTTATATTCCTTATGATTATGGATTTTATTTTTACCTAATGAGATGTGGGTATTCATATCATGCGTCATTTTGGGAACCTACTATAATTCACATTCCATGAATTATTCCATTCTATATAGGATTCATTTATTTATTGAAAATCATTATTATATGTTCCTTGAGTGATTTGATTGATGATTTATAAATGATTTGTGTAGGTAATTGAGAAATATAGATAGTAATTAGAGTGTATATCATAACCTAAATAGTTTTTTCCTGCTTAGGCTTCAGTAAACACCCTAAGAAACTAATTATGACATGTTGAATCATGGACCATTGGTTGCATGGACCGGAATGTGTTATGATTTAGATTGAGTGGACACCACACTTTGATTCGTGAGGTGTATGGGCCCTTATGTATTGGAATTGGGGAACTATTTGGTTCAACCATTCAAAAATAATTGTAAAATGGATATTAATTTAAATGAAATTTAAATTGGGGAAAAATAACATGACCTTAACCCATATTTAGAGTGGGTAGTAGGTAGTGTATCTGGTACTTTTTACTATGGTTTCTATTACTCGGTCTTGACTTTAGGAGTTAGAATATGGGTGTGGATTTTTTATTGGAAGGATTCAACCTATCCTTAATTTTTATATCTATGACTTGGTCAATAATAATTCTTTTATAAGGCATGTGTTTGGAATTATAGAGACATTCTACCATGATGAACTCCAATCATGCTTCAGGATAGTGGCGATGACCATGCTCAAGAGGTGGTGGTCCTGGGGATTCCAATAGATGATCCTATAGTTCCAAATGAGGAACTAGTGGTAGAACTAGATATGGGTGTGAGGAAAAGTTCCATGAGATTTTTATGTGATTCATGTAGACTTGTCAAGGAACCTCACAACCTACCTGTTTATGGAAAAACTGACATGTGTATTCCAGTAACAATATCCTCCCATGTTTTTAAGGGATGGAGTTCAACATTCTATTGATATGTAGCTTTAAAATGTTCTATTTATCTTCAATAATATGGAGAAACCTCTAAATAAGATATTGAATCTCATGAAATACATGGTTTAGGAGGATTCTAATCACTACTGGGATGTTTTGAACCTGGATGATATGCTCTGATATAAGGTTTAGATGGATTTCCAATCCAAGCTCTAAAATTAATTTTTTCCTAAGACCCTAAGGGGTGAAAGGGATTTTGGTTTCATGTATATGGAATAGGGTTCTATGAATATTATAGAATATTCATCACACTTTATAGAGATTTAGAATTTTGTGCTATTATATCTTACTGATGAGCCATCGACAGTAAGAATATTTGGGGAAGGTCTCAAGCATGTCATCTGATCACATGTCAACATGTTTTGGTTGACTTACATTATAGAGATAGTGAATCAGGATATTATTACTGAATTAAACCTAAGGTATGCTAGGTGTGTAGAGTAGGGTAGTTCAACCTCTTGACCAAGTGGTTCAGCTTCCAGTGGAATGAAGCATCATTTTAAGGATTCCTGTAAGGGGAGTACCAACCAGGCTATTAGTGCCAGTATTTTTTTCTTATGTCACTACTGTGGGAGACAAATACATATGAGTAATGTGTGTAATTAATACCCAGTCGAGTCCTGATCTTATGGAGGGATGGTCCATGTATAAAAATTTTCCAGGACCTTCACTCATGTAGTCAATGGAAGGGGATCGACTTCGACACCATGTTCAAGATAGCGTTTCACACCTCCATGTCAGGATTGGAGATGGAGTAGTACCAGTAATTCAGTTTGAGGTGGTGTTCATGGTTGAGGTATCCAAACACCAGTTGTACCAAGGTAGTAGATTGGTCCTACTCCGGGTATTGTGGTTATTTTATAGGGTTGCAGTTCAGGACAGATCTATTCTGTATAGCCTACACTTGAGTAGAAAAGTGTTGGACCATCAATGGTGATAGGTATTATCTTTATGGCCTCTACTTTAGTATTTAATCCTTCCAAAATGGGTGCATCTAATAGTTTCATATTAGTGCCTATTATTGGTATCTTTGGGCTCTTTTTCAATTTTATGAGGCCATCATGACACTCAAAACTTGTTTGTAAATCAGAACAAAGAGTTTATTCTTGTTAAGGGAGTGGACACTTGGGATAGGTGGGTGTCACTTCATGTGGGACCTTTTTTTATTAGGATTATAGGGTTTAACTTCATACTCAGAATGGACTAGCTAGTTTTTTATCGATCCCATTTGATTTCTATCATTGGAGGGTGACCTTCACATCACTAGAGGACAGATTTTTTATTCACAAATATTAATGGGATTTAAAGGTAGGTATATTTGGACCCCAGGTATCATGGGATATAAGGAATGATAGCCCAGATAACTAGATTATATTTGGAAGATTAGGGAATGTGATAGACTAATTTCCCTCCAGTGGTTAATCATTTCAGGGATATTTCCCAGACTTCTTTTATGTTTTACCTTCTAAGAGAGGGATGTACTTCTCTATTGATCTAGTTCTAGGATCTTGACAAGTATCCTTTACTACTTATAGGATAGAAACTACGAAGTTTTAGGATCTTAAGAGGCATATATAGGTCTTAGAGGCAAAGGGTTCTATATGAGCTGGTACTTATCTATGGGGTTCTCTGGTACCATTTTCAAAAAAGGTATACAAAACCCTTATGTTATGTGTGATTACTGATAATTAAACCATTTTATGGTTAAAAACGGGTATCCAATTCCACATATAAATGATCTATTCGACTAGATCTGAGTAGCTCATGTTTTCTTGAAGATTGATATGAGGTTAGGTTATCACCAAGTACATGTCTGACCTACAGACATACCTCATACACCTTTCCATAGAAGGTATGGTCTATATGAGTATCTAGTTATGTTTTTTGGTCTCATGAATGTGCCAACATTTTTCATGGCATTGATGAACTGATTTTTCCATCCTTATATGGATTATTTTGTGGTGGTATTCATGGATGATATCTTGGTGTATTTGCATAATCAATATGACCATTCCAAACATCTTGAGATCATTTTTGATACACTAAAAGAGAATCAGTTATATGTTAATCTCAAAAAGTGACACTTCTAGATGGATAAGATTCACTTACTAGGTCATTTATCTCAAATAAAAGAGTATTATTTGACCCATAGAAGTTGAGATTTGTAGTTTCCTAGGAGAATCCTAAGAACTTCTTTGACATATAGAGTTTCATAGTGATATATGGATATTACAAGAATTTCATACAGGACTTCTCATACTTAGAATCACCTTGGATAGGCTTAACTAAGAAGGGTGTGAAGTTTGTATGGATAGATACCTTTGATACAGTCTTTCAAGAGCTGAAAGGGGGACTAAATTCAATGTCGGTTCTTATTTTTTTAGAGTTGGGCATGATCTATACTATGTATTTTAATGCATTAGGTATTGAGTTAAGAGCAGTTTTAATATAGGAGGAGTAAGTTGGGGTGTATGGGTCTCATTAGTTGAGGCCACATAAGAGGAACTACCCAATGCATTATATTGAGTTATCAATTGTGGTACATGCCTTTAACTATTAGAGGCACTATTTATTGGGAGAGAACTTTGTGGTGTACATAGACCAAAAAACCATCAAGTATATATTGACACGGTGTGACTTGAATTTGAGGTAATGAAGGTGAGTTGAATACCAATATTCTTTCAACTTCAATATTTTATATACATTGGGTAAGGGAAATGAAGTTCCTAATGCACTAGTTATGAGGACTCATATATAGGCATTCCAAGAGGCCAGTAGCGAGTGGAATCTTATGGGATTATTCTCTGAGACGCACTTAGAGGTGTAGGATAGACAAGGCCAAAATTTTCGATCATCCCTAGAAGTGGCATATACTCTTCTAGGTAGAGTGAGAATGAGATATTTATCATATTGTAAGGGCCTAGTCTCATGGGAGTGTGGTAGGAGAGGACCCATCTCCTAGTTAGACTATGGGTGAGGATGAAATTTTTCATATGCATGGATGTGTTTGGGTTCCAGTAGATATGTTTTGGGAGATGATGCAAAAGTTTGATTCCTTATCTTGGGCAGTAAATCCTGGTGTTACCAAGATGTATCAGGATTTAGGTTTCTAGTATTGGTGTTTGGGTATGAAACATGAGGTATCTGGTCTTATCATGAGTTGTTCCACCTATCATTAGGTTAAGGAAAATCACTAGTGACTAGATAGACTTTTAAAGTAGTTACTCATTCCTGACTAGAAATGGGAATGTGTTGTGATGGATTTTGTGATTGGGTTGCTGAGGTCTCCTCGAGGTAGTGATTTTTTATGTGTTTTTTGGACAGGCTCATGAAGGTCACTCATTTATTTCCAATTAAGGATACCTTATCAATAGATGAGCTTTGTATATTGTATATCTAGGATATTTGATACTTTAAAGGGTTCCTTGGACCATTGTATCGGATAGGGATGCCTAGTTTTCTTCTCGATTATGGCAGATCCTATAGAGGGTGGTGGGTACATAGATGCTTCTAATCATGGTATACCACCCTCATATTGATATAAAGTCAAAGTACATGATTCAAGTACTTGATGACATTCTAAGGGAATGAATCCTTTATTTTAGGGGATCTTGAGGGAGGCATACACCCCTGTTGTATCTCACCTAAAATAATAGTTATCAGGTGACTATACAGATGACACATTATGAGGCTTTGTATAGTTGGCTATGTTGATCACCCCTATAATGGTTAAAGGTAGGACAGACAGTGCTACTTGGAACACGTGTCATGCAAGAGAATTCGGAGTAGGTTCAACTGATTTAGAAAAGGATGGATACTACATAGTCTTGATAGAAATATTATTCCAATCACTATCGATGACCTCTAGAGTTCTAGTTTGGGGATCAGGACTTTTACGTATCTCATCGAAGCTGGGACACAAATAAATTATGATACATGGTAATATTCTGTCGTGATATGTCAACTCATTCAAGATTCTGGAGAGGGTTGGGTCAGTAACCTATCAGTTAGAGTTATCTTAGATTTATTAATCCATGTATGATGTCTTCCATGTAACTTAGCTATCTCGTTATCACTCAGACCTATCTCATAATTTGTAGTCGGTTGAGGTTGAGTTATAGGTAGATACATCCTTTTAGGAGCATCCCATTTATATTGTTGAAAGGATCATGGAGGCTCTTTGAGGTCGTTCAGTTCCTCTAGTATGGGTGCTATGGAAGCATAGTCATTTATAGGATGATACTTGGGAGTGGGAGGCAGACTTATGTTTCAAGTGGCCTTATTTGTTCTCAGGAGATTCTTGACGACCCTTGGAAGGGAAATTTGGGGACGAATTACTTTAAGGGGGGAAGATTGTAATATATCAGGTTTTTCTATGAGGAATGGATATTTTTTTCATCTTAACTCCTTGTTTTTGACCTAATGTGAGTGCCTAATGGGTTAATGGGGGTTTCTAGGGTGTTTGGAGCTTTCTTGAAGCCCGGATCCTGAATTTTGGAGAACGGTTATTGGGTCACATGGTTAATAGAAATTGTGTGACCCAAACCACATAGTTTTTTGAAACCGTGTGACATCGTCTAGGGCTCTATCCAAGGCTTCATGGTTTGAGGGAAACCATGTAGTAGGGTATGCACTCTCATGTTTTCTTGAATAGAGGGTAGGAGAAGGACTCAATGTTTGAGGAAACTGTACAGCCAAGGGAGCACACCCATACAGAGGCTCTTTATTTTTTAGTAGAGGCATATAGCATGGTTTTTGCGTGGTATACCAAACCATGTCCATAAACCATGTGAGTTACTCCTTGAGGAAGATAAGGGTTCATGGTTAGCAAAAGTTTTGGCCAACCATGCGGCAAAACTATGAGACCCATTTAAAATATGGGAAATTACCAATTTTCCTTAAAAGTTATTAAAACCTAATTTACTTTTATTTATTCCTCCAATAGAAATAAACTTGATGCTTAAATCTCTTTTTAAATCCAAATCGTAGGATTAGATCACATTTCCCCATCTGGAGTCAGGTTCGAACACTGTTTGTCCCTTTAGATATGCACCGGTAATTTCTTCATTCATCTTGTGTCAATTTTTGTTTTTATTCATATAAAAAAAATTTAGGTGTGATATAATATTCCTTTTTACCATTATTTTCATCTATTCTTAATTTTTCTCTCAATCTAGACTGAATCAGAGGTCAAGACTAGTTGAGTGTTATACCACATGTATATGATAGGCGGTTTATCCTTTTCCCTTATTTTTTGGTTATTTTATTGATCGTTGTAGTTGTTCCATACATCAGACTTCTCAGAAACTCCCCTAAAATTAATTGAAAAACTTGATTAAATTGTTTGGGACCTGTTTAGGTTTCATACTATTAATTTTGTGATTATTGGTGGTTTTTAGCACCAACCTAGGCCACCCATGGGATGATTCTTTGTATCATCCTTTATTATACCACCCCACTAGGTGAGATGTTTAATTGAGATGGTAGTGGATTCCTTATATGAGATTCATAGATCCTGATTCCATTAGATTTCATGGATATTTTTATACCATAGATTTTGATTATAGTAGTGTATTCCTTGGACTTGTTTTATCCTTGGATCCTAATTCTATAGGATGCCACGGACCTTACTACCCCTTGGATCTGGATTACTTAAACTTACATTGGACATGATTTTTTAAAATGCTCCTTGAACTCCACCCAAGTCTTTATCGAGTTTCCATTGATATTCTCCTATGACTCGATGAGGATTCATTGGTCTTATATACCTAGGATTCAGCCCTTCATGGTCTGACACTAGATTACATGTTGTGGCCATTGTGGAAGTTATAAATTTGATTACATAGCATGGACATTGTGGATATTGACACTTGATTACATGAAGTGTGAATTGTGGATATTTCTTCCATGTTTTATAGATATTCCTAGTATGGGTATCAGATTTCAATTTTTAGACAGGATAGTATTACACTTGTTTATTCATGATTTATAGTTTCCCTTGTTACGGGAACTTGAATATTGTTCACAAGGATTCATATTTGGCTATATCAGATTATAAATTCTTGACTCTTTAAATTTATTATGTTTATACCTATGATATACTACACACTTCTTTTGTTTACATTATAAGGACTGGATTTGTTATAGACACCATTGGTGGTGGCCTACTAAGTGTTATCGCACACCATGTTCGGGCTGTTGTTGGGTACCCAGATAGACTTCATGGATAAAAGTAGTGACCAAGGAAAGATCCCACTATACAATTCTTGATCTGATTATTTCTTAGGAGTATGGGATCATAGTGCCAATTTATGCTCATAATTCTAGTTTGGATAGTTCCTTTTTGGACATTTTGTACTTTTGATTAATTAACTGTATTGGTTTCTTGTATACCTCTTTCCTACATTTTAGAGCCATGAAACGTAATTTTTTATATTATATTATCTTAATATTGTTTATTTATTACTATATTAGATGTTTAAATTTTTTCTAGTTGATTTACAACTTCCTCTATCGATTGTTTGTATTATACCACTATATTACACTTTTATCATGATGACATAGTCTCCTCACAAACACACCCTAGGCCCTTACTACTAGTTGGAATCTCTGGAATATAGGGAGGCATGCTTGAGGCCATGTGATCCACTGGATCAAGGAACCATTTATTGTCTTCTAAGTTGAGATGTTACATTGGTTTTAAGATAAAATTGATCAAATAATTCCCCCACTGAAGACTTTAACATAAACAATCAAGAATAATGATAAAATTGTAAAATAAACCCTAACTTAAGTATGAATTCCTTTATATGTATTCAAGACTCTTGTATAATAAATATATATTTACTATATATTTATTAAATAAGTATAATCATATATATCATATAACTTCCCAACCCGAGTTTCACTAATATGGTTCCACATGTCGGTTTTCCACATGACCTCGGGCACACCTCACCATATGCCATAGGCTACTAACTAGAAGTGAGGGTCTAATGAAACATGTGGGAAGAATATTACCTCTTTAAAAAATTAATCCACAATAGATAAAATAAGAAATAATATAAAAATATAAAAAATAATCATGCATCACCAAAACAATCCCCCAAAACATGGTACATTCCCACAACCAAACAATAAATAAATCATGTCATTTTATTCAATGCCAAGTGTTAAGGAAAACCCAAAATAAAGACATGTTGAGAATCCCAAAGATGATTCCCAGGATTAGGCCTAGTCCCCTCATCCATGCACATCCCTAATCCCCAAATCAACCCTCTAGCATAGGTTATTTCCCTTCTCCCGACCTACAACCATGAAGTCTGATTGGGTACCCAATGGTCCTGAGTAGGGTGTGAGTACAAATAAATAGGCCATCATCAATGGTGTCTACAAAATACTCATTCTAATACAATGTGTGAAAGAGTGTAGATAATAATAAAATAGAAAAATAAACCATGTTCTGTCATTTAACATTATATAAATCAATTAGTTTTATTCTTTGTTCCACGTTTTACCCATATTCTTCTTTTTCCCATGTTATTCATCTAAACCATGTGTCAAAGGTTCATAGATTGATATACATTGAGCCTCATCCCATGAATCCAGTCATGATTTATAACACTATGTATGACCATCCCAACCTTAATATGGAATGCCATGTCCATAACCTTGGAGTCAGGCACATCTTTCTTTTATCAAAAAAAGCTAATAAATATAGGGGTTCCTAGAGAATACTTCTAGACCACCCATAGAAGTGGAGAATTATTCCATTATCCCACCAACAATTAGTTTAAAATTTCAAAGGTTCATCATTATTAACCTTTTTCTTATTAAATACATCACGGGTGCAGCATTTCATGTATCATTGTTTCATAGTTCATTACATTTCAATATATTCACATTTCCCATAGTTAGGTCATTTCACCCTTAAAACCCCATTACAACCATTTATCACCCCTTTTAATTCATTAAACCACAAGGACAGTCCTTTTTAACTATTCATAACATTTAAAAATTCAATTTTTCTATTCAAGGGAGTGGTTCACCCCATGGGTGGCCATACATCCAGTCTAATCAACCTTAACAAATCCAATAAGGATATTGATGTGATCAATGCACCATTTACACATCCATTTTTTATCATTCCTTACAAAGGGTTTAAATTTCATATCTCAACAGAACAAAGTAACAACCACATACACATTAATCAAACATCAAGACTATGGGATATAACTTGTAGACCACCTACCTCAAGTTCATAGACAATACCTCACTTAAACTTGACACTTGATTTAACTTGAAACAACCCTTAACTCCCAAACAATTAATCCAATATAAAATAAAGGGTTTGAGGATTCAGAATGAGAAGAAAAATTACATAAGTCTTTTTCTATAAAATAGAATGAAGATGGGTGTTTGACTCACCTGAATCATCAATTATTGCCCAGAGACAATCCAAATAGTAAATAATTGAAGGAAATTAATTCTTAGAGATCTAGGGAAGAAAAGATTAATAAACTATGCTATTAGAGGATTAAATGGGGAAAATCACTACTACCAATATGGCCTTTATCAGTGCTAGAAAAGTGCATTAACAGCGCTAGAAAATTTCTTTTAATTGAGGTAAATATAAAGGGGGGTCCCTTTTATCAGCACCCAGAAAAGCACTGATAAAGGAGCCTTTTATTACCACTAATAAAAGGTTTCTTTTATCAGTGCTTAAAAAACGTACTGATAAAAAGGCCCTTTATCAACACTTTTTTTATTGCTTATAAAAGACCCTTTTTATTAGATATTTTTTAAGCACTGATAAAATTCAAAAAAATTAAAATATATATTAATTCCGGGAGCTTTTAACAGCGCTTGACCCCCCCCCCCCCTTATCAGTGCAAAGAAGATCCCCCTACCTCTAATCTCACGCTGCACTTGCCCGCGCAACGCCCTCCCACTTACCCGCGCGCCCCTTTATTCCACGAAAACTTGAAATCGAGACCTTCCCCCTTGTGTGCCTACACCTTTACCACTAAGACATTTAGTTTTTTTCTCCATTTAATGATATATATATTTATATATATATATATAAATAGTTATATTTATTCATATATTAATATAGATTCATATTAATACAAATATATTTAGTTATATTAATATATATATATATTTATTCATATATTAATATATTTATTTATTTATTTATTTGTATATTAAAATATATTTATATCTATTTATATATATTTTTTTAGTTATAATTTTTTATCTGTATATTTATTTGTATATTAATATATATTTATAAGATTAGTTTTAAATACATTTATAAAATATGTTTTTTATGTGTGTTTATAAATAAATAAATAAATACACACATACATATATACAACACACACACAGTCACACACACACACACACATATATATATATACAAATAAATACATATATATGTGTATCTAAAAAGCCATAGAATGTTAAAATGGCCATAACTTCTAATACATAAGTCTGTTTCAACTCCACAACCAGTAAAATTGAATAAAATGAAACAATATTTGATATAATATGTGGTACAGGCCTAGTGTACATCCGGATCAGAATTTATAGTTGTTTAAATGTTAAAAAATTGGAGTGTCCCAACTAAAAACTCAGTATTGGATGCCTTCTAGTCCTTTTTTGCCCATGAAAAATGTGACAAAAGGTTCTCTTGGGTCACTAACGAGTAGATCTCATCGCAGGTTTCGATTTGATATGTTGTAGAACTCAAACAGACACATGGATCAAAATTTATGGTCGTTTGAAGTTTGAGTTATATTTTCAACTTATTTTAGATCTTTTATTAATTTTTTTGAATTTTTGTGTCTTCAAATTGTTATTAAATGATTATTAGTCGATGATAATTAGAAAATTATTAATTAATAATTGTTTTTAAAATATTTTAAAGCCATTTTCACTAAATTTATTATATATTAAATGTAATAGTCTATTTATACTTATCTAAAACATATTTAAAAAAATATATATTATATTTAAATAAATATAAATACACTTATATATCAATATATTATTTTTTATGAAAAATTATTTTTTTTTCAAATATAAACTTTATCAGCGCTAGGAAAAAGTTCTGATAAAGCCCCCCCCCCCTATCAGGGCTACTAAGAAAGCATTGATAAAGGGGGTTCCTTTATCATCTCTAAAAAAAGCACTGATAAAGGCTCACTTTTAACAGTGCTTTTTTTAGCACTGTTAAAAGTTCCCTTTATCATTAATTTTTTTATCACTGATAAACTCACCCTCTTTATCAGTTCATTTTTTAGCGCTGGTAAAGGTTGGCACAACGTAAACCCAGTTTTTTTGTAGTGAATTCTCATTAGAACCCTTAAAGTCTAAGAGGGGAAAATGGTAAAATTTCACATTTTTAAAAGTTTCTTGATTTGGCTACATGGTTAGCCAAACAATGCACCAACCATGCATCACCCACTATCCAAGAGAGGGGCTAGGCTGCATGATTTGGCTACCCTCTCACACAGTTTGACAAACCATGTGGTAGCCATGTGCTTGCCTCTTTCTAAGGGGAGGTATAGGCCATGAGGTTTGGATGGGCCAGCTGTATGATTTTACAAACTGTGTGATGGTCGTGTGACAACCTCAGTTTAAGAGGCCAAGTCGCATAGTCTCTTAATCCATGGTGTATGGTTATATCTAAACATTTGAAAACCATGCACTATACACTAGATGTCCATTTTTCTCCCTCTTTCTCATCTCGAACTCCCATGACACCCCCAAAGCCCCTCATATTCTCAAGAATCATTTTATTAACCAAAAAAGGAAGTTAAATGAAATTTTAAACAAGGATGCATCTCCTCAAAAGGTTGGGATCTTACAACCTTGCCTCCTTATAATAACCCATCCTCAAGATATTCTCCTAAGCATCACTAAGCCTCCAACATAAAAAGGTCGGGCCACTGGGCCTGCATATCTGCCTCCCACACACAAGATTCCTCTTGAACATTACCATATTTCCATAATACTTAGAAAAACGGCACAATCATACCCAACAAAACTTTATCACTATGATTTATAATGAGAACTGAATGCTCCTCAAAGGAACCATCAGTCACAAGCTCTACATTATCAATATCAATCACATGATATGGGTTGGTGTGATACTATCAAAGCTATGATTCATGAAAAACATCCTGAATGCTACCATACCATTGTGGAAGAACTGATCGATATGCCACCAGTCTGATTCTCTCTATAATCTCAAATATCCCCACATACCTAGGTACCATCCTACACTATTTCTAAATATGATAGTACCCCAGTCTCTATGACACCTAAAAGAATGCATAATCACCCACTATAAATTCAATAGTTTGATGATGTCGATCAACATATGACTTCTACCTAATCATAGATATATACATATGTTTCTAAATCAATTGAATCTATTCCAACATATCCTTCGCAAGACTCTATCCCAACATCCCCAAATCACCAGCTTCCATCCAACATAATAGAGATCTACATGGACTACTATAGAGAACCTCATATAGTTCCATCTGAATAGTTATCTGGTAAATATTTTTATAGGTGAACTCAACAAGCACCAAGTGATTTTCCTAATTTCCACCAAAATCAAGGACGCATGCTCTCAGCATGTCCTCTAGCACCTTGATAGCACACTCTGATTTATCTTTTGTCTTAAAGAATAAATTTGTACTCAAAAACACCTAAGTACCTAGACCCTTATACCACACTTTATAAAAGTATGAATTAAAATATAGATCATGATCCGAAACTATACACCATGTCACCTTGAGAAAATACACTATCTCTCAAATATATAAGTCTCCCAACTAATCAACCATGAAAGTTTCTCAGATTGGAAATAATTGGGCCACTTTTTTCAACCAATCCATAATTACCCATGTTGAATCATTATTTTAAGGATTACTTATAAGAACTACCACAATGTCCATAGTGAAATCATCATACTTCCATTTCATAATAGGAAACGGTTTTAGCAAACCACCCAGGCACTGATGCTCGGCCTTCGCCTACTGATAGGTATAGCATCATGTCATAAAACCTGAAACCTATTTATTCATCCCTGACCATCAATATTGTCTACAAATATTATGATACATTTTTATCAAACCAGAATGTACCACCCACTTTGAGGCATGAAACTCACACATCATCTCCTCTTGAATACAAGTAGGTACAACTACAGAACCATAAACATAAATGATCTTATCATCATTAATAATGTAGATATAAGGTAAAACCCCACATTAATGGTTTAACCTCAAGGATAAACACTTTGGATCCTCATACTGCCTCTCCATGGTATGTCTCAAAAGAGTGGACTCAACTAACAAGGATATGAGGTTCATCTATCTCTGGCCCTCCTGAACCTCTATATGCATCTTATTAAACAAATCCATTATCTTCTACTCAGAAGTAGACTCTTAGATATCCTGAGTATGTGTCTTCTAGCTCAAATCATCAACACGACTCTTTCCCTTTATAGGTTTATAGGCTAACTCAATGTCAAATTACTGTATGTAATCGACCTATCTCTATTGTGGGGTATCTAAATCTGACTGAGAGAATATTTACTTTATACTTTTATTATTGGAATAAAAAATAAAATTTTCTCCCAATAGGTAATACTACCAACACTTTAATGTATAAACCATCTAAAACTAACTGAAGATCATTCATAGGGTAATTTCATTCATGTGGCCTCAACTTTCATAACCCATGTGCCATAACTCGATCTCCCTCCATCAACACTATTCCGAGTTTGATTTTAGACACATCAAAAAATAAGTTATACTCCTCACCCAGATTGGGTAGGATCAAAATCATTATAATGGCCAAGAATTTATTTATCTATTAAAATTATTCTCACATGATTCAAACTACTCAAATATTATACCCTTCATGGCCAATATTGAAAGTGGTGTTTCCAAACGAGAAAATTCTTTGATGAACCTTCAATAATAACCCTCAAAACCTAGAAATATTCACATATTAAAAACATTATTGGGTTGTTCCCAAGAAAAAACTGCTTTCACTTTTTTTGGGTCAACTGATACACCTTCATTAGAGATTATGTGACCAAAGAAATGTATCTTGCCAATCTAGAATTGACACTTAGATAGCTTGGTGTATAGCCTATGATCTCTCAGTGTACTCAGGATGATGTCAAGATATTTGGAATGACCTTCATGGGTCTAGGATTAAACCAAGATTTCATCAATGAAAACAACCAAAAACTAATCTAATTATAGATAGAATATTTGGTTCATTAAGGCCATAAAAATCATAGGAGTGTTTTTTTATCCAAAAAGGATTAAAAGGAACTCACATAGACCATACATGATCTTGAAAGTAGTATATGGTATATCAGAACTTCTCACTCTCAACTGATGATACCCTGGCCTCAAATAAATCTTGGAGAACACACAAGCACCCCTCATCTGATCAATAAGATTATTGATATGTAGAATAGGATATTACTTCTTAACTATCATCTTGTTTAACTTTCTATAATCCACACAAAATCATAACATCCCATCAAATTTCTTTTCAAATAAGATTATAGATCCCCATGGTGACATACTTGGATGGATAAAAACCCTACCGTTAAACTCCTATAGCTAATTCTTAATCTCTTGAAGCTCTTATAGTGTCATCTTATAAGGAAGAATTGAAACCATCTCAACTCAAAGCATCATCTAAATTGTGAACTAAAAATCTATCTTAGAGGGAAACCTTGAGAATTCCTCAGGAAACACAACTTGAAACTGATCCACCATATGAGGAAATACATCCTATTAAACTCATCCATTATCAAGCACAATACATGACACTTGGGTTGTGATCTCACCTAAATAATGATGAACTAGACCCACATAGCCTACCTGGATATTCTATTCTCCATGGCGAACATAAGTTTCACCCTTAAGAGATGTGAATGTTACCCTTCAGTGGTAATAGTAAATTTGGGCTCGATATAACTCCAACCAATACATCTCCAATACCATGTTGAAATCTAACATATCGATCATAAATAAGTCCCAAAGTAAGTAGTACTCAACAACCTTGAGGGTACATTCCTTATATTGTTGGATACTTTATGCTCGCACCCCTAATGATGTTTTAATTGACATAACTCCACATATACATTTCAAATATATAACCAAAACATTCATAAATCGAGTAGATATAAAAGAATTTAAGGCCCTTGTATAAAATAATGAACTAAAAAGTCTGGAATCTATAAGAATCACACCTCGAATAGTTGATGCTCTAGCCTCACTGCTACTAGGTGTTGGATGAACTTCATAAAGATGACCTATCCCCTTTACCTTGGGATCTGGTCTAAGTTCCTAGTTCTACACTAGCCTAATAATATAAATTCTCTTCTTCTATATTTACACATTCCCTTCCTCGACTGGTATGGTCAGTGGAACTCTAACTTCCTGACTAATATGGGGTAGTTGACCCCCTATTGGAATTTGGTATTGGCCTTGATCCTCCACCACTGCCCACTTGTTATGAGTTCCTACAGAACCTTTGTATATGGATCAACCATTTTCATGCTCAGAATTCCCTTGGTGGTAGAGGATACTAACCTTTCATGTGTCTTGGTCTGCCACACCGATAGTAGATGAATGAACTACCTCCCTAAGAGATAGTTCCTCTTCCCTAGTTGCTTTATCCTCCATTTCTCTGGTGGAAATTCAAATTACATTACTTCCTAATATCGGAAGACGTATCAATAGATCTCCCAAATAAAATGATATTTCCTCCAACAAATGTTTCATTCAAGTTCCCTTTATAAATGAGATCCTACTCCACCACCTCATAAAACCTCTTAAAATAAAATATATTTTCCTAGGACTTGATATCACATCTAAGCCCATCCAGAAAATGCCTATCCATAGCTGCATCATCCCATGTCAAATTTTAGAGTGAAATTATGAAAATTTTTGAAGCAGACAATATAATCCAACACCATCATACTTCTTTGAGTCAATTTCATAAATTATTCAGCTTTCATATGCCTCAAGGTATCAAGGAAAAAGTGTTACAATTACTTCTCCTAGAATTCCTTCCATTCTATGCCATCCATCTGCTCATCCCAAGCCTATATATCCCACCAGTGCTTCCTTGTTCCTAACAAAATATAAGTTTCCATATTAACTCTCTTCTCATGAGGAGTTTCTAAGTGATCCAGAATCATCTGGATAGACTCAATACATAACTCAGTTACCTTAGGACCACTTTCATCGGAAAACATCAAAGGGTGTTGCAGCTGAAAATCTCTTGTCAATTCAAACATACTTGGTCCATACCACCCTAGGTCTTACTCCATACACTTCATAAAATAGGTGAAGTTCTCACGAAATTTCTCTTCCCCTTATTACTCGGATTCTATGATAGTTCATGCCACAATACTGGAGAGGTATTCTCCTTGATGACCACTTTTCTCCTAACCCATAAACATCATTATGGTAGAATCTCTATACAATTATAAATGAATATCTCAAAACACATAACATAATATTCTCACAATTATTAAAAATAAGTATCACAACTAGCCATAACCAACCCACTCTACACACACTATCCCAACAGTTATAATCATAACCCCATCAATACTCTTATCTATCCCTAACCTGAGCCATGAATAACACAAGTTAAACCAAACTCCAAAAATTTCACTTTACATTAGATGTAGTTCTAAACAATATAAAAACATCTTTAAATTTTTTTATATAATTATAAAATCTTTATTAGAACATTTTTATTTAAAATTACAACAGAATCAAGATGCATTTTCAATTCCCATACCCAACCATAACTAGTTTTATAATGTGTTCCTAACATGATGCATGTCACATATATCCCTAAGTTCATAAAATAATTCATGCATATAGTACCCAAATTCTATTATAGTCTATAAATAAATCTCAAAAAATAATAACACCGCACATAAAGTGAATCACCAAAGGTGAAATAACATCCAACTATAATGGAAAAAATCAAGAAAAACAATCCCACTTGGGTCCTTGAGTTTTTCTATTTAAATGGGTTAGTTACTCCCATTAATGAGATCATTATCAAGGCCTAAAACTTCCCAAACTAATATATAACTTCCCCAAATAAAATAAATAATATAAAATAAACATTATGATACCAATTTGTAATGTCTTGACCTGGGTTCTACTAATCGGGTGCCCCATGCCGATTTTCCACATTACCTCAGGAACGGCTACACATATTCCAAAGTTTGTCAACTAGAATTGAGGATATAATGTAACATATGGGGAGACTATAATCTATTTAACAAAATAATACATGATGGATAAAATAATAAATAATAAAACAATACAAAAATAATCATGCATCACTAAAACAATTTCCCAAAACTAGGTACATTCCCACAACCAAAAAGTAAATATACCATGTCATTTCATTCATTTATAAGTGTAACTAAAAACCCAAAATAAGTAAATAATGATAATATATGAGATTTCTCCTGACATCAGATTCGGCCCCCTCATCCTTACACATCCCTAATCCTCATATAAACCCTCTAGCATAGGGCATTCTCATTTCTCCTGACCTGCAACCATAAAGTCTGCTTGAGTACCCAATGGAATTCCAAGAAAGGTGTGAGTATAAATTAGTAGGCCACCACCAAATGTATCTACAAAATATCTAGTCTAATACAATTTATATATAAGTAAAAATAATAATGAAACAAAAAAAATAAACCAGGTTCCATTATTTAACATCATTTAAATCAATTGATTTTATAATTAGATACATTTTTTACCCATATTCATCAAACCTTCATCATCCCATGTTTGTCATATAAATAATGTGTGAAAGTTTAATAGGTTGGAAAACATGTATCCTTAGTCCATTAATCCAACTATGATTTGGAATTCTATGTCTAACCATCCCAACCCTGATATAGAATGCCATGTCCTATCATTGGAGTCAGAAGAATTAGTCCTTTGTCTAAAAACTAATATGCACAGGTGTTTTTAAAGCATCAATTTGGACCATCCATGGGAGAGGATCATCATTATATTATCCCACAAACCATTAGTTCACAATTTCAAAGGTTCAACATTATTAACTTTTTTAAAAAGTAAAAACGCCACAGGTGAACCATTTCATTTATCACCATTCCATAGTTTATTACATTAAAAATATTCACATATCCTATAGTTCATCCATTTAACCATTAAATAACTATTAAAACCACTTATCACCCATTTCAATTTATTTTACTATAATTCTAATCCATTTTAACCATTCAACATATTTAACAATTCAATTCTCTTATTCAAGGGACTGGTCCTCCCCACGGGTGACCACATCTCTGGTGTAATTGAACTCAAAAAAAACAATGAGGGTTATGAGGGGTTCAAAATAGTATTTACACACACATTTTTACCATTAATCACAAATGGTTTAAATTTCACAGCACAATATCATAAATTCACAACCACATACACATAAATCAAACATCACAAATGTATGATTTAACTTGAAGACCACCTACCTCAAGTTCATAGATAATACCTTGCTTCAAAATTAACCTTGATTTAATTTGAAACAACCCCTTAACACAAAAAACAAAAATATTTTGTAAAATTAAGTGTTTAGGGCTTCGTAATGAGAAGAACAATTACACAAGGACTCTTCCATAAAATAAAAGTAAGATGAGTGTTAGACTCACTTGAATCTTTTATTCGCACCCAAAAGCTCCAAATAGACAATAATTGAAAGAGATTCATCCTTATATATATTTTAAGGGAAATATTTTTCACCTAGTATTTTCTAGGATGAAATGGGGTAAATTGGGTTATAACCCTTAAATCTATAGAGGGAAAACCGTAAAAATTTCCACTTTTAAAAGTTGCGCGATTTAGCCACACAGTTAGCCAAATTGTGCACTAATTGTGTGGTACCCTCTATCCAAGAAGGATTTTAGGCCATATGGTTTGGATAGAAACTTTCACATTTTGGAAAACCATGTGGAAGCCAATTTATTTGTCCTATCTAAGGGGAGGTCTATGCCACATGGTTTGGTGGGCCACCCGTACGGTTTTAAAAACTGAGAGGTGGATGTGTGTATGCTACTATCCAAGGGGCCAGGCCACACAGTCTCATGGTACATATTTCAAGTTTATATCTAAACATGTACCAACCATGAAATATGCACTATATGTCTTCTTTTATCCCACTTTCATGTCTTAAACCCCAGGGGCACCCCCAAAGCCCCTCATATTCTCAAGAAACATTTTATTAACCAAAATAATGAGAGTTAAACCAAATTGAAAAAAAAACTATACCTCATAAAAATGTAATTATCTTATATATAATACCATATATGATTTACTTATAAACTTTTATCACACGTTTAATAATAATTATTTATTAAAATCGCTATTTCGAGTGATAATTGCTTCATTTTTTCATGTAATTTTTGGTTCGGTGGTTTTGGTCCTTGTACTTTGATCATGGTTAATTAATCTCAAAAATTTTAATAATAATATAAATATCATATATATTCATTATATACCTATTTATATTCATCTATAAAAGTAGATATAGAAAAATGAATTACACTGTTAATGGAGATGATAGGCCATACGTGTGTATGAACATTGTTTTCATTTTTTTGATGGATGGAATGAAAGAATGGTAAATAATATGTCACCTATAAAGAATTATTATTATATCATATATATCATATATATTCATTATATATATCCTTTTAATCATCAATTTCAAACTAAAGTGAAAAACATATCACGTCGCTTTGTAGAGGTGGTAGTCCACACATACACACGAGCAACGTTATCATTTTCTAACAGAATAGAAGGTAAAAAGGTAGATGGATATTATAATTATAGAAGTATAATTATTTCATAAATATCATATATATATATATATATATATTAAATCCATAATTTTATCCATCTATGATAAGTGGTGATGGAAAATGAATTACATCAGTTAATGAGGTGGTAGTCCTCCATACACATGATTGATGGTTTTGTTTACCATTTGATGGAAGAGGGGATGGGTATAGGTTATTCCATTAACATAATAACATTTGAGTATATTTAATATATATTTTTTATTATTTTATTTTAGTTTATAATATTTTGAGGTGGTATAGGAAGAAAAAAAAAACAAATACACATGGTTAAGAATTATACCTCTTCTTCATAGAACCTCTTTAGTTTTATACTTTAAGACTTGCTATGATGGTTTTATGACAAAAATTAGGACTCAAGGTCATGAGGATATATGTAAGTAAGGGATTTGGGTAATTATTTGCTAAACCAAAAGTCTCTTTAAGTGTGTATATGAGAGGAGAGGGGTGTCCTTTTATAAATGGGGGAGGGGTCCCTCTTGGAAATTTTTAAAAAGAATACGAAATATTAAAGTTATTCCCAAGAAAAATGCCTCTAAATAGACATAATTTTTCATTTGGGATATGATATGATCCAAATATGGACATACAATAATATTTTAATAGGTTTAATTAGAAAAATTATCCTTATATTTTGGTTTAACCCCCCAGTAAACCTATTTTAACCTTGACTCTAGTAATAAATTTTTACTATTTTTACATTTAATTATGAAAAAAATAAGTTAAAATTATTTCATAATATTAATTATAATTATTTAAAATATGGGATCCATATTAACAAATTAAATTCATATAATTGGTAAAATTTATTTCAAAATTAAACTCTTGAGTACTATAAGGCCTTTATTTTTTATTGATTTTGATAATCCACCTTTCAAGGGGTGATGTGGAACCCTTACAAGGCCCGTAGGCATAAGTATTACATGGCTCATAGGTCTTAGAGGAATTTAGTTCCCATAGGCTTCAAACATTACATACAACCCAGACTAATTACTTCGAACTCCTCCTCCCCAGCATCTTCATCAAGAAATAAGCTCTCCACCTTCGCATGGTTGTTCGGCTAGGCTTTCCCATGCATGCACAGGCTTGTCCCAATGGAAGGTGTCATACCCTATCATTCTTGCAATCTGTATAGCTTCTACTATGGTGAAAGCTCCTTGCTCCTCCTCCTTTGAATTTTGTTCCTTGTAGGTTGTCTGGTTTGCATCTACACTTAAGGTGGACCGAAGGCCTTGAGGTGGCATGAAATCCTTACAGGCCTAAAGGCTTGGGTGGTCCAAAGGCCTTAAAGGACTCGGGGACCAAATTAGTGGCCCGAAGGCCCAAACAAGGGAATATTCCTGGCTATTACAATGTCAAACAGTTCCTGCTACAGTTCTGCACAGTACCTGCTACAGTTCAGCTACATTTCCTACTAAAGTGCCTCTACAGTACCTGGAAATTATCCTCCATCTAGATTTGATCCTAGGTCTCATGGATGCACTTAAGGAGTCCTCACCAAGTGGCCTGAGGCTCATGTGCCTCGAGTACTATGAAAAGTGATTTTCTAAAGAAAATTTCCTTTAAGTTTAAAAAACATTATATCAAAATTCAACATAAAATCAATTACAATGAAATAAATTTGATTAATAATAATATAATTTAACAATTTTGTCTTTAAAAATAATTTTAAATCAAAAATTAAATTTTCAATTTTTTTTAACCAAAAGTCAGTTTTCAATAAAAATCAATATTTTTCACTATTCATCAAAAAAAAATAAGATTTTCAAAAAATTATCAAAAATTAAATATAATATAATATTTACACAATTATTTAAAAATTTAATTTAATTTTTCCAAATAAATTTTCTAAAATTTTAAAAAATTAATTTTAAAATAAGTGTGCAAAACACGATAGAATCACTTCTTAGAAAAATACAGTTTTTTAAGCATAAAACTAGATTTATTCTCATCACATGATTAGAAAAAATGTTAGATGAATGATAAAACATTTTATTAAATATATAATATATAAATTTCATTAAAAATATTCACAAATAGTGATTTATTTATTTTATTAATATACAAACAAATTACAGGCATAAAAATAGTTTTCAGAAAAAAATTTCTTTTTCTTTCAAATGATTTTTATTTTCATTTCTAATCAATTGATAACCAATGAATTTATTTTATACATGTGTAAACCATATAATTTTTATAATTTATTTATTCCTATTAATACTCCCCAATTTAATGTCTAGTTTATAATGGTATATTATATTACAATTCATTTAGACTCAAGGTTTCTTGTATCACAAGCTATTATAGAGATTGAATTTATTTAAAAAAAATATATAATGTAAAATATTGGGGTATTTAATTCTTTCGTCCTTAAAAAATTTCATCCTCAAAATTTCAATAATTTTACCTCATGAACAAATTTGGTTAGACATTCATCATAATTTCTTAAGGTTCCCACATCACCTCTTTTATCATATGATTTGTCCAAAGTACCTTTAACAGTTGAATCATCCGGTTCCACAACACTTGTTCTACAGTGTCCAAAATCTAGATAGACTCTTTATATTAAGATATATTATGTTTCAATAATATTTTTTCATAGGTGATCACATATTTTAGGTCTATAATTTACTTCTTTAACAATGATATATGGAACACATCATGTACTTTAGAGAGACTTGGTTTCATTGCCAAATGGTAAGCCATTGATTAAATTATTTATAGGATTTAAAAAGGTTTGATGTACTAAGGGCTCAGTTTACCTTTCTTATAAAACCTTATAACACCATTCCATGGAGATACTTTTAAAAAAATGCGATCTCCCACTTGAAATTATAAATCTTTACTCCGGTTATCAACATATATTTTTTCCTAATTTGAGATTATTTGATATGGGTTTGAATAGTATTTGTCTTTATTATTGTCTCATATAAAATTTCTAGTCCTAAAAACTTCCTTTCACAAAATTCATCCCAACAATTTGGAGTATGAAATCTATTTACATAAAATTCATCATATGGCGCCATTTGAATATGTAAATGGAAGCTATTATTATAGGTGAACTCTACCAAAGGTAAATACTGATCCCACATACATTTAATGTAAATAGATAACAACCTTTAATGTATTATAATATTTGAATAGTCCTTACATACTATCCATTAGTTTGAGGGTGGTAATAATTTCTCAAATGAATCTCAATATCAAGAACCTTCTGAATTCTTTTCCATAATTTTTATGTCAATCATGAATCATGATCAAAAAAAATTAAAAGTGATTCCCCTAGAAGTCTTAAAATTTCATTAATATAGTTATACAAGGAAATAAAGATGTAAATATTTTTTTATAGAGATAAAATGTTCATGTTTGGTGAGGCGATCAACAATAATCTATATTTCATCATTCTTTCTAGGTGTCTTTGGTAATTGAGTGAAAACTTCTATAGTAATGTCTTCCCATTTCATTATAAGAATAGTTAGAGATTATATGACTCCTATAGGATGTTGTATCTCAGCCTACACTTATTGAAAAACCAAAAATCTTTATACATAATCATCAATTTCCCATTTTATATTATCCCACCAAAAATGTTCCCTAAAATCACTATACATCTTAGTGCTACTGAGGTGTATAGAGAAATTTAAGAAATGAGTATCATCCAAAAATTCCCTCTTTATCTTAGGTATATGTGGAACACATAGTCTCTTTACAAATTTCATAATTTCATATTCACAAATGAATTATTCTAATTTTATATAATTCACAACTTTAATTTTCTTTTGAAAATTCTCATCATCACATGACAAATTTTTATTTTTTCCATGAAAGATAGTTTAGAAATCATTTGAAAGGGGATTGATGTATCCCCTTCCTTAATAATTCTAATATATATATTTACTAGATCCGTGAACAAAGGACCCTTTTTTATCCTCATTTGGGTCATAACTCCATGATATTTTTTTCTCAATGCACCTGCTTCCATATTTTCCTTCCCTAGGTTGTAGTATATTAAGAAATCATAATCCTTGAGTAGCTAGAGTTATCACATTTTCCTCTTGTTGAGATCTATATATGAAATTATTTATTTTAGGATCTTATGGTTAGTGTATATCTCACATATTTTACCAAATAAATAATGTCTCTATATCTTTAGAGAAAATATTATGACTACCAACTCTAGAACAATAGTTGGATAGTTTTTTTCATGATTATTTAACTGTCATGATGCATAGGTAATAAATTTATCATTATACATAAGGTAATAACCAAGTAACTTCCTCAATGAATCACAATATATCATAAATCCATCATTTTTTATGGTATAGTTAAAATTGTATCATTCACCAATATCCTATAAAATTCCTGAAAGCACTCTTTATATTCCTTCTTCTATAAAAACATAACCCCTTTACATGTAAGTTTGGTAAATGAGTTATCCAATCTGAAAATTTTTGAACAAATTACTGATATTAACTTTCCATCCCAATGAAACTATGTACCAAGTTTATGTTTTTTGGTATTGGAAGTTATTTGAATGCTTTTGTATTTTCAGGATCAACTCATATTCCATATTTAGAGACAATATGTCCAAGAAAAAAAAACATTATAAAGATAGAATTCACACTTACTAAATTTCATATATAACACTTTTCTTCTAAGAGTCTCAATAATAAACCATAAGGGATTCTCATGATCCTCATATCTTTTATAATACACAAATATATCATTAATAAATACCAAAAAAATATCATTAATATATTCCTTGAATACTCTATTTACTAGATCAATAAAAATAGAGGGTGCATTAATCATTACAAATGGAATTACTATAAACTCATAATGTCCATACCTCATTCAAAATGTTTTATTTGGAATATATTCCTTATTTACTCACAATTGACGATACCCATAACTAAGGTAAATCTTTTAAAAATATTGAGATTTATGAATTTGATTGAATAATGCATCAATGTGATGTAGAGGATGTGTGTTATTTATCGTAATAGCATTTATTTCCCTATAACCAATGCATAGCCTCATAGATCTATCATTATTCTTAATGAAAATAATAGGGGATCCCCAAGTTGAAACAATAGGGTATATAAATCCCCTATTACAAAATCCTATTTTTTCTTCAATCCCACCAATTCCACATTGTCAATTCTATATAGAGTCTTTGATATTGGTCTTGCATCAAGGATTAAACCAACAAAAAACTAAACATCATAATCTAATGGATGTTTTGGTAATTCCTTATGAAATATATCAATTTATTTATGAACAATAGGTGTATCCTCAATTTTAAGATTACATTTTCCATCTATAGATTGTGTGTTCTCTTATTCCCCAGGGATCACATTCAGAAGAGCTACTGGGGGTGGATCTATACATGACTCGAGTGATTAAGTCTCCCCTCTAAAGATAAATAATTCCATATATTCATCACAAATAATAATTTACTTCTCTGTATAATAATTTTTTTCAACATATTTCTAAATCCATTCCATACAAATGATTATATTGAAATCAACTATAGGTATAATACTATGGTCATAAAATAGGGCATGTTTATGTTTCATAATGGGAACTGACTGATACATACCTGTTATGGTGAGACTTTCACTAGGAATCTTGACTGATAACTCCCTTATTAAGGCTCTAGGAAAATATTTTAGTTTCTTAGAAAATCTAGAAGATGCAAAATATTGAGAAGATATAGAATCAAATAAATCATTATCTAAATTTTATGATATGATTAAATCACCTACCACCACATCTATAGGAACTTCAACCTTAGCTGTTGTGATTTTATAACTTTTCCTTTCTCCCTTGTCCTTTTTTGGTGGAAATTCCCTTGAAGTTTGGGAAAATCATTTTCATAGTTTCCCATCTCATTATAGTTGAATCATGAACATTATAATATTCTTTCTTTCCCTTATAATCATGATCCTAGTGAAATTTCTATCCACACTTGAATCAAACTCTCATTCCTATCAAGTGGATTTCATGGTGTTTCTTTATATATTTATTAAAAGTTGGAAATTATACCCTTTATTTCTTCACTTTTATCATATTTCCTTTTCCTGAGTGCTTATCCACCCTCTTCTAATCTTGATTTCCTTTAAATTCGTAATACTTTGATAATTATTTCTCTCTCTTGATAGCACATGATATTATGTCCTCTTAGGATGAGAACATTTTGGAGACTAGTTCCTTTCAAAGGATTGGATTTATACCTTCAAAGAAATAGTCAATATTACTCTTTGTATTACATACATAGTCTTTATTATTCCTTGATAACCTTGTAAAAAAAATTCATACTTATCAACATTTTCTTATTCCTTTTTTCTCATACTCAAGAATTTTATCTCTATATCCGCTCGTTGTTTGTGAGTAAAATATCTTCCAAGAAAATTTATTTAAAATAATCCTATTTTATTAGTGATATTTATTCCTAATCCATATTACTCTGAATCAAGGATCACCATTGATCCTCATCCCCTGAGAGATGATAAACTTCCATGACAACCTTCTCCCTTATATTACTTCCCAAAGTGATAAATATCATTTCTAAGGAAATTATCTATTTCTCATCTAAAAATGGATTTTTAGTCCCATTTAATGATGTAGGTTTCTAATATATGAAGTGGTCAAACATTATTACATCACATTGTGGATCAGTTGGTTTCTCCATATGTGTGACATCCCAAAATTCTAAATTAAGAATGTTGTAGCATGTATGACACACACACAAAATTGTAGAAAGAAATATAATGTCCTGGGAATTTAAGATAAATTTAATATTTTAAATAAATCTATTATATAATTTTTAATGCACATAACACTGAGTTAGCATGCGTTACACAAAAGAATGATTGTGTTCGGTAGTTTTCATTACACGCAAGACCGAGTTTTACCGAACAATAATATATTATTAAGATATTGTTATTTAATATAATAAGACATAAACTATCCATTAAATTGGTAGTTATGAATATGATCAACTAACTTATGAAAATATATAGTGTAAATAATTTTTTACCTATTAATTATCAATTAATATAGATACCAAATGAATATAAAAGGAATGATTTTATAAAAAACTATTTTTATACTCACAAAGGGGTTTTATCCTAATAAATAAAATTAATTACTATTAGTGAATTATATTAATGAAATTTATATATTATATATTAAATAAAATATTTTTTATATTAATCCAATATATTTGATAAACATAAGATAATAAAAACCCCAATGTTATGCATAAAAAACTATATTTTTATAAAGGCAATTTTACCGCCTTTTATTGGAGAACCTATTTTAAATTCAATTTTTGAAACTTTTATAAACATAATATGAAAAAATAAAATTCATTTTTTAAATATAAACATAAAAATTATGTAATTTTTATTTTTTGGAATTTTTCTGTGAGCTTTCATTTTTTGATGAATAGTGAAAAAATACAGAATTTTAATTCAAAACTTCTTTTTTATATAATTTATTTATAAGATTAAATTAACTTTTTAATTTTTTAAAGTAAAATTAAATCAGTTATATAAATATTAATTCAATTAATTTTATTGGAACCAATTTCTCATTCAAATTAGATATAAACATATCTCGAACTTTTGAACATTTTTACTTTAAAACCCGCTTCATTGTCTCGTCTATGGGATTAAATTTAAATTAATTTCTACCACTTATTTGATTGCAATTTAGAAAAATTTATTTCATATTTTTAATAAGAATAATTTATATTGTCTCACAATTTCAAATTATTTTTTTACCAAAAGTATTATTGAAAGTGATTAAAATTAATTACCGTAATTAAGAGAAAAATTAGATTAACAAAGGACTAAACATTAAATATAAGAGAAAAAATGACCTACAAATTTATAAAAATTACATTTTATTTCATTATTTAATTCCTATAATCCATTTTATTTTATTTTTACCATTATTGGATCAACTTTTCATAAGAAAAATGTGGGTGTAATTCCCTTTTAAAAAATTTACAAGATTGCCACACCTCCCCCACTATAAAAAGGAACTCACCCCTCCAACTTAGTCACACCTCTCTAGCCCTTTTTCTCACCCAAAATATGATAAAATAATCTCTAAACATCCTTAAACTCTTCATATAATCCTTAATTTTTGTATAAATCCATCCAAGAAATTATTTGGTGCAAACCAAAAGGATTTACCAAAGAAGTGGTAACATCCTTCCACAAGCTCTTTTGTTTTATTTTACTTTTCCACCCCCCTAAAATATTCTTATTAAATTATTATGTAATAAAATAAGTATCATAAATATACTGATATATTTTTATTCTAATCATTATACCCACACTTACACACACCTCCATCTAATGGTTAATGAAATTATCATTCCTGTGTACGGTGGACTACCGCCTGGCGAAATGATGATTTTGTGTTCTTCCTTTACCACCTCTCATGGTGAGAATTATAAAGGACAAACTATTTTTATATGATATATATGATATTTATAATTAATATATTTTTATAGAATTATTTTTTAACACATACCTTTATGCACTCCATTTTGTGGGAATACGATCACAACGTTTTTAGAAGTGTGGATTATTCCTCCTCATAGCGATGTAGTTCATTCATGCTATACATAGAATGTATTATGGATGGTTTTATAAAATATATGTGACATATATGACATAAATATTATAATTTAATTATAATATACATATATATCAATTTACTTTTCATTCTTTTGATGCGACAAATAAATGGAAGTAGCGTTCATTCGTACGTACAGCCTATCGTCTCCATGAACAGTGCATTTCATTTCTTATCTCCAAATATTATGGATTATTATAAATACATATATACTGTATATATATGATATTTAAATAATGTTTTACATTATTTATATGATTAAATCATGATCTAAATAATAATAACAACAAGTTACAAGTCAAAACATACTCGAAAAACTAGGTAATTAACACCCAAATAGAAAAAATAATGAATGATTATTAACAAATGGGTAATAATAAATTATATGAAGATAATATATGATATTATAAATATTATTATAGTTATTTTATAATTTATTAACATGCTTAAAACCATTATATAGGAGTTTAAAGGATGTTCAGCTAAAAGGAAATGCAAGGTAAGGGATTTTCATCTCACTTTTTACATCTATGAGATAAATGTCATATTCACCACTTGCTTATTTTTTGTAGTGAATCTACTACCAATTTTTATATATTATATCATGAATCATTTTATATTTATGGTATTTAAAGTATTACTTTGAATTATATCATCCAAGGGGTTTTGACATTAAAATTACCCAGTGGTTAAAGTTATCTTTGTAGTATCACTTTTTGTTGTGATTATTAACTTTCTCTTGAAAAAATCACTTCCTTATGATAATTTTATATTAAATTTTCATATTATCATTTCCTAAAAAGTATAAAAATTTTACATACAGTGTTCACTTTGATATTTATTCAATTAACTGGGGAATTATTGATAAATACATGTCTTTTAGTCAATATAGATATTTGATAAGGCGCATTGTACATGAATTAAATAGATTATTAGATATATGAGAAATTATTTGGAAATATATAAAATAGGTGGGAACCAATTATATATATCACCTCGATTCATTTGTAGTCTCATGATATGAATAAGTTTTCCAAATTAGATAGGTTTCTATCATGATATGCTAAATCGTCTTGTGAAAGGTCTTAATAGTAAAGGTACCATGTACCTAGGAAACATGGCATCCAATAATTAAGCATTTACCTCAATCAGATTCAGTTATCATTTAACCATGATATTATTTCTTTGAAATTTTCTATGTATGTAGTTCATTATTAGTTTATTGATTAAATGGAATGTGTTTCAGTTATCTATCATGCCATATTGATTATGCCTTATCGAGATATCTATATGGCATGTGTACATAGTTATTTACCTTTCCATGATAATTTTTATCATTTATTCATTATTTATTAATTTTTAATTACCCTTACTATGAATTTTGTCTCATACTTATTTTCTTTCCTTTCCCTAGGATATGAAGAATAAATCTTTGAATGAGAGTTCAAGGATGCAGTTTATTAGTCTTTGTTACATATTATTTTTTATTTTATTTTTATTAATGTAAAATGTGTATCATGTACGTAATGTAGTTTTCCAAAACTGCTAAAATGATTGGTCTTTCAGTATTATATTCCTTGTAATCATGATAATGTAATAAAATAATGCACCATATATGTACTTTTGGGGTCGGGGCATTACAGTTGGCATCTGATGAATTTTAGCAGTAACCTTGTAAACTATATTTAGAAAACTTAGATTAGAGAACATAAACCTAAGATAGACTTAGAGAATAAGTATAGGATAATATCCTATAATTTTGTTAAGGTAGATATTATGTGGGTTTTTATAGTAATACAACCTTATCTGGATACTAAAATTAGAAATAGTTCTGGAATAGATGTACCAAGTGGTAAAAAATTTGACAAGGTGTGTTAAGCCTAACTTGAGCATAACCTGTTACACAAAAATGGACCTTACTAAACACCTAGTTTGAAAATCCTAGAGGATACACTTATTATAATTCATGTTTACTTTAAAAATCATTATGAAGGATTTTAAATTGAAGATATCCATAAAGAAACCATGTTTATTATTATGATATTAGTTATTGAAAACATTTTCAATTTAGGATTAGTGTTTCACTATTTTTGGGATTAAACATTATTTTATATAATTTTATGATCCAATTGAGTGTATGGAATTGTTTATAAATGGTGCATGGAGGGATTAATGGTATCAAAAATTGTGGAAAATGTTAATATGTCCCTACTGATGAAACCAATAAATCTGATATTAGAATGAAATAAAACTATAGCTATATTAGGGAAACATAATCAGGTTATGACAAATAACCTTTTTTGAATGGAGAAACTTGTTCCATAGAAATAATCTTTTATGATGGATTGATTTATGCGATAGAATCCCCAATCATTTAGTGGGACTACTAATCTAATTATAGCTATGAAATGGACTAAGTCTTTGGATAAGATATTTATGGAATTAGGATTTGGTGAAAAGGAAAAGGTTATAGTTGTAGCATATTGTCTCAATGGTGATTATGATCAATAGTGATTATGATCAATCGTTTTTATTGATCTAGAATACTAGGGAGGAAGAGGAAATATAACTCATGGAATGAAGAACTTTTAAAGAGGTATTCTTTCATAAATACTTCCCTTATAATCAATAAATTGAGATGAAGAAAAAATTATTTATATTAAAGAAAAAGGAATAAGATATTGTTACGGATTATGAATCTACCTTTACAAGGTTAGATAGGTATTCTATATATTACATATGCAACATAGAGTTCAATATTAACCACTTATTTGAAGGTCTTAAGACAAATATCCCAAGGGTGTTGGTTTCTCATACTTTTTCATCAAACAAAGAGATAGTTTCATGTTCCATGAAAACAAATATTTAATTTTTAGGATCAATATATTCAATTGGAATCAATAGAATAAGAGGTCATCTAAACACCAAGATAAACAGAATGCTTCAAAAATATGATGTAGAAATTTCCATCGTGTGATAACTATGGAAAGAATCACCCTAGGAAATGCCTGAAATGAATGGGAGTTTGTTATATGTGTAGATAAAAGGGTCATAATGAAAAAAATTAAAATTGAAGAATAAAAAGGATATTATTTAGTGTAACAACTACAAGGATATGGGGAATTATGAAAAATAATTCCCCAATAATCAAGAGAATATACCATTAAATAAGCTAAGGGATCAATGTCAAGATTATATTATTAATACAACCAAGGTGGAATGGTTAATTGGATTGTATTTGGATTCAATAACTATTTTATTTAAAAAATTTATCAATGATGTAATAGTTATAAGAGTTATGAAATATGTAAGGATTTTACTACAGTACAAGTTCATTAAGGATTTGATATCACATGTTGAATGGTACCAAGAAAATTGAATCAGTAGCTAGTTAAATTTTTTTTAAAATGCATGGATGAGGGAAATATATCTCTTAATATATTCCTAATTTTTAGATAATGATTATTAATATAGATAAAGTAAATTGGATACTACTAACTACCATGTAAATGATTCTAAACTGTTAAATCATAACCATTTGGAAAATTTGACCATTTATGAAATGGTTTAATGTATTACTTCACTATATGAAGCAACTTGTGCTAAGAGATGAAGTAGAAATAGTTTAATGTGTAATAAAAGGAAAATATTATTTTTATAGAAATGTATATTTTCTTAAATTCTTAGAGTGTGAAATAATTTCTCAACTCTAATAAAATATTTTCTTGAAACAAAAATGTTGTTATATTATCATCATTTATGATGATATAAATGAAGTTTATTCACACATTTTTTTATAGTTTTTTTGTCAAAAAAACATCTAAACATTTTCTCTATCACTCTCTATTATAACATGATAGTAAGATTTTCCTTCCATGACCAGGATTTCACTAACATTCTCCTATTTAAAAGCCTGGTTTTGTGGTGAACATTGAATTTTCCATTCCTTCTTATTAAGAATATGTGTTATGAAGCCTATTTATGATGTTATTTTTTCAAAAATATTATTTTAAAATATCAAACCCTTGATTACCAAGATCAATTTTGAATTGATAGGACACAATTTCATTAAGGTGGGGAGAATGTAACACCCCAAAATTCTAAAGTAGAAAATTTTTAGTGTGTATGACACACCAAACCAGGCATAGAAAGGAATATAACATCCCAATATGTTAAGATATATTTAATATTTTAAATAAATATATTATATATCATGAAATTCATGAAAAATTGAGTTATTCTATGTTACATGCAAGAAAGAATTTGTTTAGAAGTTTGTGTTACACGTAAGACCGAGTTTTATCAAACAAAAATAAATTATTAAGATATTTTCATTTAATATGATAAGATATGAAGTATCAGTTAAATTGGTAGTTATGAATATTATTAACTAACTTCTGAAAATATATAGTTTAAATCATTGGTTACCTATTAATTAAAATGAATATAAAGGTAATGATTTTATAAAAAAACTATTTTTATCCTCACAAAGGTGTTTTATTCTAATAAATAAAATTAATTATTATTATTGAATGATCTTAATGAAATTTATATATTATATATTCAATAAAATATTTTTTATATTCATACAATATATTTGATAAGCATAAGACAAGAACAAACCTAATTTTACACAATAAACCCTATATTTTTATAAAGTCATTTTTACTACCTTTTAATGGAGAAACTATTTAAAATATAATTTTTTACACTTTTATAAATTTAATATGACAAAATAAACTTCAATTTTAAAATTTAAACATAAAAATTAAGTTAGGGTGATTTTTTTATATTTTTATGTGAGGTTTTATTTTTTGATTAGTAGTGAAAAACTACTGAATTTTAATTCAACACTACTTTTTCAACTAATTTGTTTATAAGGTTAAATTATATTTTAAAATTTTTTATAGTTTAATTAGATAAATTACACATAAATTAAACCAAATGATTTCATTGTAATTTTTTTCTCATTGAAATTGGATAAAACACATCTCGAACTTTTGAACATTTTTACTTTAAAAACCTGCTTTATCATCCCATCTATAGGATTAAATTTTAATTAATTTATACCACTTATGTGATTGGATGTAATTTCACGTATTTTCCAAGTATTATTTTTAAATATTATATATAATTATTACAAGACCATTATTTGCGATAATGGGTGATTATGAGGCCCGAAGTGCCTGAAATAAATGTTTGAAATAATTGAAACTCTAAATATCGCGCGCGATCATTTTTCCTAAAAAAGTGGAATAACTTTTAAATACATGCCCATATCAAAAATATGATAGAACCATTTCATTTAGAGCAACGAATTTACTTTATTTGGGGCATAAACTTGACTGGCATAGGTCTTCTTCAAAAGTTAGTTTTTTGACATTTTAAAGGAAATGAAATAAATTAATAATTTATTTTATTTTAAACCTTTTTAATGACGCAATGACCTATTTTTTATCTATAAATACATTATTATATAAAATCCATCGGGTTATATTCATAACCTTGTAAATTTTATGACTTCCATTAGAGCATTGGAGGAGACCCTGTTGGTGGAAGATGACAGATCGATCGATCGACACACCTCGAATTCAAGGGACCTTGCCAATGAACGTGATGTGGTGATTTTTCTTCAACCAAATCGAGGTAGGGGTTTTGTTTCTTTGGTTTATCTTTCAATATTCTTATATTAAATGATTAACGTGGATCAACCCATGAATTGGTTGATCCGAAAATCGTGTGTTCTTGTGGGGGGATTATTATCTTTTTTTTGGATTTTTTTTTTGGGAATTGATTCATGAGGATCTCAAATTGCTATTTTTTATTCATACTATTTAATCCTACTAATGGTATAGGATCAATGCCATGATTAATGATGGTGGAGTTTCATTCCTCAATTTGTTTATTTAATTTCTTACCCATTTTCCCCATGTTCTTCATGTTCTTTGTGGGGCTATGGACAATGGATTATTTCACACCCATTTGGAAACATAATGATCCTAAATAGGAGATCGGACATTGTGATGACCTAGGGGACATATGACGATGATGGTGGATGAAAAATAGACTCAGATCAAGAGATATTGTTCTTTGAAGGTTCTTCATGCAAAAGAACGGGTTGGGTTTTCGGAACTGATTGAAGGCCTGAAACATACTGATTCATCTTATCAGTGTTGAGATGACCTTGATTCATCAGTTTCAAGGTGAAAAAACCACTAGATCAATGATTGGAAGATAGGTTGATGCACATGGAGGAAGATGGAGATTCTGTAAAACCGTGATCAACACGGCGTGTACTCCGCATTACACGGTGTGTGGCCCCCACTGGTTGGCGGCTCAAGTTTTAGAAGGATGAAAGGTGTCACACAGCATGTGACCCGAGCCCCACGGTGTGTGGACCCTTCCCCGAGGGTCATCATGTATCTCAGATGATACATGGACATGGGGTGGAGTACACTACATGTACTCCACCACACGGCTAGACTAGTCCAGTTACACAGGTTACCCCTTGTACCAGTACACAGGTTGGCATACACATATTTAAGCCATATATGAGCACATGGATAGCATAAATATAGTCTTCCCTAGATAATGGAACATGGAATGTCACTCTCTTACATGCCATGTATACCTCCTTCTACAAGACGTGCTCTTCGAAATGTTTTGTTGTACACGGGCAGTACCTAGGGTCATAGGACATGGTGTGTGACCTTTCTATATGTTGTGTACCTTTATGTACATGGATTTATTTTCTTGACAATTGTTACTTGGAATAGTTTTTTTGGGTTAGTGCCACTTTTTCTTGCTCTCCTGAAGGTTATGTATCATTTATATCCACAGGAGTATGATCCCTTTAGCAGGACTTTCTGGATAGAGTCGTAATCCCTCTAAGAAGCCCATAGCGAGATCCTCTACCCATTCTTGACCCTAGGTAGAGTCAGGTATCAACGTGACCAATCCTATAGGATTTCTATTCTCTAATTGGCAGGTGAATCCAGATGAGTTGTGGTACCCACCATGTTGTGGAAATACAGGGTGATATAAAGCAAAGAATGAATCAAATAAGATTAAAAGGGAAAAAAGAACAAGGACACAACAATTTTTATGGTTCGGGAATAATATCTACATCCATTGAGAGGTATAATATTCACTATAGTTTGTGAGCACAATTACAGAGTTTTTCAGTAAGTAATCCTGGCCTGAAATGGGCTACAAATGTAGAAGATGGACCATTATTCCACCAACTGCATGGGAAGTACACATCGCTATAGTGAAAGGCATCCACCCAATTAAAAAGTGTTGTAGTGGATACCGGCTAGAAGTCTAAAAGGATATAGTGAAGTTGACTTTAGAGTTCTTACTACTACAGTGCTTTTTCAGTGTTGGTCGGTCAGCTTTGCTACATTGGTTAGAGATGCTACAGTTCCTAAAAATTTTAAATGGGGGCCTTTGACCCTCAAATCCTAGAAGTACGGGTGTGTTTCCACCTACCACCCCCAATGAGATCACCGTAGAGCTCAACTCGTGAAATTTGCAGGCCACAAGCATTCAGACCAAACCGATTGGGCTACACCAATCCAACATGTCAAGGCCCTAGTAGTGATCCTTATCTGTGTATCGTGGTCTTTCCCCAATCAGGAGTGTGTTCTTTCAGAATGAGTGTAACTGTTCTCTCTTCAGATCTATTAGTACATCTATCTCTCTCAGGGATTTTCCCGAAGAACAGTGCTTCTTGGAAGGACATCATCAAATATATTAGACTCATGGAGTGAGTTCTCCCCGATGAGTGATTTGTGGAATCATTGAGCTGAATCCCTAGAATTGGTATATGGTCATTTTAAGTTACCTCTAGACTACGAATCTAGGTTTCGAGTATATCTAGATGTGTTTCTCTTGTTATATGTTTAGTATACATATACTGTGTATAACTGAATGTACCTTTACATTTTTTACTGCTTGGTTGTTTTTGGGGTCCCCTACTGAGTATTGTTATACTCACCCTTGCACAGGCTTTGCCCACACGCATCATGTCTTGTGAAGACAGTCTTCCTTTTGACAGAATGTAGGGTGGACTAGGACCGAACCGAGATTTCTGAGTTTCCTTATAGGCGGAGGTGTTCCTATGGCTACAAGTATCATTCCTAGTACCTATTTCTTTATTACAGGTTGGTCTTTGTAGTTTGCAGACTCTTTATTTTGGTGGGCTTATATTCGGGCCCAGTTTACTTTCTGCACTTTACTATCTATTGTACTCTGTTGGTTGTTCTTATTTTTATTCATACACTTTGTTCCTTAGTGGTTTTTAAATTTTAGAATTTGTGGGATTGGATATGTGTGCACGTGTACAAGTACATAGGAAATGTCTCCCATGTTAGTAATATGTCTACTTAGTGCTAGTCACCAGCCCTTGGCCTATTAGAAGTGGGATTGGGGAGTTGTGGCATGGGCCTCACTAGGACGGTTCGTGACAGAGTGGTATCAGAGCTATTCGGTTCTACCTTAGGACCAAGAGTCTGTGATATTGGTTTTGGAAAAAAATGTTAAGTGTTTTGATCTCAGCTTTCAGGCCAAGGACTCCAGTGTTGGTGCGGGCAGCTGATGTATCCATACACCAGGACTCTTATAACCTTCTTTTCATCTCGATACATGAAAACACTAGTTGTAGGGAACATAAAATAATGGTACATGCATCATATAGGAATGGGTTTTATTTTCCATGTCCTTTGTTTCATCTATCCAGATATACTCTTTGACCATGGTACATCTTATTTTCTTACAGGATGCCTCCACAATGCATACCTGCTAGGATTCAACGACTCAATCCTGAGGATGACCCCCTTAGTGATGAGGCTTAGATATAGGGACCAGTTCCCCAGGTGTTACCTCTAGGTGGTGCACCTGCTATACCGCCACCAGTTGAGTAGCACATGGTACCTACAAGACCAGAAGACGAGGAGCGCAGTCTGAGCGCACTCCATGAGTTTTATAGAGAGAGACCCATCAGGTTCCAAGGAGAGCCCAGCCCTCAAGCGGATGAGGACTGAATTGAGGTGGTGAATAGATTTTTCTGTCTAGTGAGGATATCGGCAGACCAGATGGTGATCCTAAAAGCGATCCTTATTCAGGGTTCAGTAGGATAATGGTGGATTTTGACCACGCAGACTCACAAATAAGAGACTCTTCCATGGATGGAGTTCAAGAGACTCTTTAGGGTGGAGTTCTATTTGGTTATGCTGAGAGAATTGTGTATCTAGGAGATTATTCAGCTCTAGCAGAGTAGTTTAACGGTGGATGACTATTTATCGAGTTTTACTATCCTATCTAGATACTCAATGGATATGGTCAGGGATTAGTACTTTAGTACTCAGACCTTTGATCAAGTTCTATGATGGGACATATGATATAGTGTAGTGCCTATATTCATTTTGACTTATACAGCAGTGCTCAAGAAAGCTTTGGTGGTCAATAGCTTCTTGGCTGAGCAGAGACAACCAGTGGCAGTCAGTAATAAGAAGACAAGTGCAGAGACCTTAGCTATAGGGAGCCAACATCAGACATATGGATCATGATGTGGGAGTCATCACAAGAGGACCCAAGACAGGGGATTTGTGGTCCAGGGATCTCATGATGGATCCAGTCAGCCTAAGGAGAGGCGATTCTACTCGTGTGATGGAAGAGGAAATATCTCTAGAGACTGTCCAACACGTTGAGCTGCTAAAAGGGAGGTGGTGGATGGACCACTGAGGTAGAGGCAGGGAGTAGATATGGTAGACCTGCCAGAAGGAAGACGTGGTAGAGGAGAAAGGAGAGCTATAAGAGGTGGAAGATGATTTGATCTACTCCCACCACCACCCCCATGAGGTCCGAACCAGGCTCAGGTAGTTGGGGGATAGGGGTGGGGGAAACTACATGCAGTCAAGTCGTACAACCCAGGGACTCTAGGGATGATCTAAGGTATGATCTGTGTTTTCTATTCCTTATCTACCATAATTATAGACACAACTTCCAGTAATTTTTTCCTCATCACATCTCTTATGAAAAACCTTGAGATTCTTATAGATCTGTTGACTCCACCCTAATTCTTACAGACACCTACGAGAGAAGACTCAATGATCACACATCTTTGTAGATAGTGTGATCTTACCCTTGGAGGTGAGAGTTTCAGTTAGAACCTCTTGGTGGTAGCATCAAGGTCTTATGATTTCATTCTTATTATGGATTGTTTATCTCTGGTCCTTGTCCATATTGACTTCTTTAGGATAATTGTGCAGTGTGTCCGCAGTTATGGAACAAGGTTTTCCTTTATTGGTGAAAAGGAAACTCAGGCAGCATAGAATGGGATCATGATTATGAAGGCACAGCTGATCACTCATGAGTTGGATAGTCTTACCCTCGGACCAGTAGATGTAGTGAGCTTTCAGTTCCCAGCAGTAGTGGAAGAGTACGAGGATGTCTTTCCAGAAGATGTTCTAGGATTACCTCCACATAGAGAGATCAAAATCTGCATCGACTTACACCCTGGGATGGAACTAATGTCCTCATCAGGGTATCGGATGGCTCCCTTAGATATTTGTGATCTGAAGGTGCATTTGGAGGATTTTCAAAGCAATGGATTTGTAATACCAAGTGTTTCACCCTGGGTGACCCTAGTTCTGTATTTCAAGAAGGCAGATGGGATTTTGAGGTTTTGCATGGATTAACAGCACCTGAATCAGGTAACAGTGAAGAAATATTATCCACTTTTTAGGATCAACAAACTCTTAGATCATATGAGAGGGTGATTCATGCTCAAATTTACCCAAGAGATTAAGGTAGAACGGTCCTTGTAGTTTAGCTTGGGTTATCGAATCCTCAGATACCTGAGAAGTAAACTACAGACACGTACATTATATGGATTGTTTTTGGATATGAAGTGGCCAATGTGGGTTGATTCTAGATGGGTTTAAGGTATCACTAACATATTTAAGTTAATTCAAATTAAGATAATGAGTTTATCCTAGGTTATCTCTTGGGGTGGATTGGATGAATTCCTTTTTTAATGATTTCAATTTTTATATTTGAGATGGGTTCATTTAAGAAGATCAAACAACATCATCACTTATTGGTTTAATACCAAAACCATTTAATACTAATCACCTATACACTTGAAGGATCAGATTTTTGAGCACTTTATGGTAATGGTTCGTTTTAGCACTTGAAGTGTGTGACCTTAAATTCAATAAGGACGATTGAGTTTAAGAATCATCAAATAAAAATCTCAATTAAAGAAGTAATTAGACATTAATGGGGTGATAAATAATATCCAATCAATCCCCTTTCTAATCCCTTGGATCAACCCATAAGTGGTTTAGTCCTCCATTGATGTTATGGTTTCAATGGAAGCGGGAAGTAGACTCATGAGGGTGGAATTGAAGAAGTAAAGAAAACAATAAAAGGAAAATGATCACTCCACCGTTGTGTGAATAATTTCAAAAGGTTTGGTGTGAATAAATTCACACCCTGATGTAACGGAATCAAAGATATATGGATAAGAACAGAATAATAAGAGAAGAATAACTTTTATTAAGAAACAAGGATGAATTAAAACAACTTACATGTTGAAGACAAACTTGAGACAACAAAATTGTAGCATAACATTACAATGAAAGAAAGCTTAAAAGATGATAAACTCCTACACCAACACTACCTTAAAAATGAATTTTTGGAGCCTTGGGTCTATCCTCCAACAGTACAAAGCATACCACGTGATTATAGTAGGCCTAGGGTGGTGGAAAGCTTGTGGAACTTGGACTTTTCCACTCTTGACCCGAGGTGGCAGCCAGCTTGAAACCATCGAACATATGTGCCTAGAAGACATTTTCTATGGCCGAATTAGAGTGGAACATACAAAAAGAAAATGGAGCCCCATAATTCTCCTAACCTTCTATAAAATGTGAGCTCATTTGGAGTTTTTTATGCCGATATATGATTAAATGGGTAGGCTGTTTTCTGGGCCACGGAATTTGGCCCATAATTTTATCTCCAAATTGGTCTGCCTTAATAACCACAATGGAGGCTGATTTATCACTTGTTACTGAATAATTATTTTTTCCTCTATATTTCTTATATCATCTCATGAAATTTGGGATTCATTGGTAATTTATTTTGGGCCCCACATTCTCATCAGTAGGATGGTGTCCAATCTGCCTTCTCTAGAATTGTTTGCATGAAATCCCATTTTGGTTGTCTTCCAATGTGAATTTTCCAACACTCCACAAGTATGAATTGTTACCAATATAATTAAAAACCTGAAAATAAAATATGAAAATAAAATCAAGATCTTTGGGTACTTTAAATGATGTTAAAAAATTTACCACATAATAGTGCATTTTAAGAAGGAATTACAATCATATTGTGAAATGATGTTCAAAGTGTAAAATGCACTAAAATAGTATTTATGAATAATAAAGAACGTGAATATTATATATATTAACAATGAATATTATCCTCATTTAGTGTAAAATCACACACCCCCCCCCCCCATCTTTAGTTTTTCTAGTCCTAAGCAAAATATATCTCAATAATATGATATTCGAATTCCCTTTTCCAAAAACATTTTAATAAACAATGATCACCAAAAATCATTATACCAACAAATCGTGAAACCTATAAAAATATTTTAATACAAGATAGTTTCATAAGTATATCTTAATTCCAATCCCATTACTTTGTTCAAATTCATTGCCATATTTCATTCAATATCAATTAAGTATGAGGATGTGTTGTGTATCACAATAAACATGGGGGTTCATCTTTATTCAAGGGGGAAATGATGGAAGCACTAGGTGGAATCACATTCCAATATTAATATGGGTATTTATTTATTTTATTTTTTGTTTTTTTTTTGCAATATTTCCAGGGTTATTGAAATTTCACTCAAAAGAGTCAACCCATGTAGCGAGACTTTGCCGATGACTCCCAGGCTCAAAGTCCTTAAAGCACCAAGTGAAGCCCACATACTCAGGCATCATCTTGAGTTAAATCAGTCAAAAAAAAGTAAAATTACCACAAATAGAGATAAAATTAATAACTCTAGTCCAGAAAACTATGGAGTCACGATCCCCAATTGTCGGAAGCCATGCATTTGGTCATTTCATTTCTCTATGCGCAAATTTATTGTTTTATTTTTATTTTTATTTTTGAATACTCATATTAAAACTAAAATGATTAGCAAACCTATGATATTTATTTGGGGGACCCCATGAACTCCAACTAATACCCCACTATCCAAATAATGTGTATTGTGATCTTTTTTTTATTTGGATGAAAATATAAACGATGAAATATCACATTAGACGACCACACTTTCCAAAATCTATTCTCATGAAATTATACATGGATTAAAATTAGAATCAGGGAATGATAAATTATTTGATATTCAATTTCAAAGTTTTCAATTTGTATTATCATGTTCAAATTTAAAGGAATTTTTCCTTCCATTTACACACATTTATTTTCAAATCATTTTTTTTACACAAAAGAAAAAAAAATTATTTTATCTCCCCCCCCCCCAACTAAAAATAACATTATCCCCAGTGTTTGAAGAAAATAAAATTTAAAAGGAGTAGAGGTAGATAAGGTAAGTTCAAAAGGTAAATTTAAATATGAGTATCATGTAATGAAGTTGCCTGGTGGTTGAAGTTGAAATTCTTGTTGCTCCCTTTTAATCCCTTGATCTCGATGTCTCTCTGAGAATTCCCTAGTGGAAAAAAAAGGATAAAAAATAAAACAAAACAAAAAAACTATATATATATATATATAATAACAATAAAGAAAGTAAAATATAAGTATATATATAAAAATTATAGAATAAGGAAGTATAATAAGTCGTAGGTCAGTGGTAAGTGTGCACCCCTATCTCCCTTCAGTCCTGGGTTCGAGTCCCCACAGCTTCTCCTATTGTGACGGAGTTTTCCCCACGACCTATGACATGTATTTTTTTTATTAATATTTTTTTATTATTTTAACCTACAAACACATAAAAATAAAATGAAAATATGATACATTATCTTCTTTTTAAATTTCTGGGTAAGGTATTACTCAAGGATCACACCACATGACACGGATAAATATGGTTCTCCCTTTTCATACCCATCCATACTCATAATATAAGAATATATCAACAATATATTATTTTATTTTTAAATATATAAATGATTAATTAATCCTATTTGAAAAATAAAATATGATTCGCAAAGATTAAAACCACAGGTTGCCTCTCGTGCAGCGCTTTGGTTTAATTTCACTAGCTCAACTTAGACCATTAATTATTTAAGTATTTTCCTCATCTAAGGTTGGTTCACACAAGTTTTCATCAACTTTATTTTTTTGGAATGGTTCAATGAATGGTTTGAATCTATGACCATTAACTTTAAATGTTTGACCATTGGTGGGATCTTGAATTTCTACAGCCCCATGGGGGTACACCTTATGCACTATGTATGGACCTGGCCATCTAGACCTTAACTTTCCTGGGTGTAAATGAAGTTTTAAACTATACAAGAGCATGAATTTTCCCAGTTCAGAATGTTTGACTTTGATATTCTTAGATTGGTAGGCTTGAACTCTAGCTTTATTTATCCTTGAATTTTCATAAGCCTCCATCCTTAGTTACTCAAGTTCATTGAGATCTAATTTCCTTTTTATTTTGGACAATGAGAGGTCATAATTCATTTTCTTAATTTCCCAAAGTCCTTATGTTCAATCTCCACAAGAAAATGGAATGTTCTACCATAAACCAACCTATATGGGGGCATTCCTAAAATGGTTTTATATGCGGTTCGATAGGCCCAAAGGGCATCCAAGAGTTTCTCGGACTAATCTTTCCTAGAAGTATTGATAGTTTTTTCAAGAATATTCTTAATCTCCCTATTTTCTAACTCATCTTTAACATTGGTTTGAGGATGGTATGTAGTGTAAACTTTATGAGAAACCCCATACTTAGACATGAGTGAAGAGAATGAATGGTTGCAGAAATGGGTTCCTCAATCACTGATTATAGCCCTAGGAATTCCAAATCGAGAAAATATGTGCTCTTTCAGAAATCAGATCAAAATATGATGGTCATTAGACTTGGTGGGAATGGATTCAACCCATTTTGATACATAATAAATATCTAAGATAATGTAAATATATCCCCTAAATTTTGGGAAGGTACCCATGAAATCAATTCCCCAACAGTTAAAGATTTCAGCCACTAAGATGGGAGTGAGTGGCATTTGATTCCTTTTTGTGATGGACCCTACTTGTTGACACCTAGGAGAGATTTGAAAAAATGTTTAGGAGTCCCTTGAGAGGGTGGGACAGAAGATACCACATTGAATAATCTTAACCGATGTTTTTTTAGAGGAAAATTGACCTCCACATGCCTCACTATGATAGAATTTAAGGATAGACTCTTGTTCAGATTCTAGAACACACCTCCTAATGACTTTGTCAGGGCATAACTTATAGAGGTATGGATCATCAAACACATATTTACTAACATCATAAAGGAATTTACTTCAATTTTGAGTCCCTAATAATTTTGGAATTACTTCTGTAACTAAGAAATTGGATATATCAGCATACCAAGGGTAGTCACTCACAGAGTATAGGTGTTCATCAGGAAATTAATCATACACTAAAAGGTGATTTGAGTTGTCTTTGAATTCCATCCTAGAGAGGTGATCTGCTAAAACATTTTCAACACCCTTTTTATCCTTGATTGTGAGGTCAAATTATTTTAAGAGAAGTACCCACCTAATCAGTCTAGCCTTAGCATCTTGTTTTTAGAAGAGGTATTTTAGTGCAGAATGGTTAGTGAACACAATGATGGGGGATCCTAAGAGGTAGGACCTAAACTTCTATAAGGAAAACACAATATAAAGTAACTCATTTTAAGTGGTGGTGTAGTTGATTTGAGAATCATGTAATTATTTTCTTTCATAAGCAATAACATAAGGATTTTTATCACAGCATTGTCCTAACATAGATCCTACAGCAAAGTCACTAGAATCACACATAAGTTCAAAATTAAGGTTCCAATTTGGATATTTTATGATGGGAGGAGAGGTGAGAGAGGATTTGAGGGTTTAGAATGAACCCCCATAGATTTCTGTCCAAACAAATGGAGCATCCTTTACTAGGAGATCACAAAGGGGACGAGAGATTGAACTAAAGTCCTTGACGAATATTCTATAGAAACCAGCATGTCCTAAGAAAGACCTCACTTCCTTGATAGTTTTGGGTTATGGAAGGTGATGAATGATTTCAACCTTTGCTTTATCAACTTTTATCCCCCTACCTGAGACTAGATGGCCTAGAAATAGTCCCTATTTAACCATGAAATGGCATTTTTTCCAGTTTAGGAACAGATTCTTTTCTTCACATCTTGATAAGACTCTCTCCACATTCCTCATACATTCCTCAAATGTATCCCCAAACACAGAGAAGTCATCCATGAAGACCTCTAGAAAATCCCCAACCATGTCTAAGAATATTCCCATCATGCACCGCTGGAAGGTTCCAGGGGCATTGCATAACCCTAAGGGCATGCATTTTAAGGCAAAGGTGTCGAATGGACAGGTGAATGTAGTTTTCCCTTGATCCTCTTGGGATACCTCAATCTGATTGTACCCCGAGTACCCATCTAAGAAATAGTAGAAGGCATGACCTTCCACTCTCTCAAGGACTTGGTCAATGAATGGTAATGGGAAATGGTCTTTATTGGTAAATTAGTTTTGCTTACTATAGTCGATGCAGACTCTCCAGCCACTACTCACCCTAGTTGGAAGAATCTCTCCATCCTTATTGGTTATCACTGTGATTCCTGCCTTCTTGGGAACCACTTGGATTGGGATGACCCACTAATTCTCAACTATGGGATATATGATACCAGATTTTAACAATTTCAGAATTTCTTTTCTCACTACTTCCATGAGATTAGGATTGAGTCATTATTGTGGTTGATGACATGGCTTTGAATCAAATTCTAGAACTATCCTATGAGTCTCAATAAGTTGGATAATCCCAGGAATATCAGACAGGGTCCAACCAATGGTTTTCTTAGGTTTTCTAAGGAAATCTAGAAGCATCCTCTCATGATTGGATTCAAGATAAGAATAAATGATAATAGGATATGTTTGATTGTCCCCTAGGAAGGCATACTTAAGTGTTATGGGAAATTCCTTCAATTCAAGATCAGGTTGGTTTAGAATTTCAGTAGAAGATTGGGACATTGGATCAAGTTCAATTTTTTTTCCTATAGTTTTAGATAGGATTGATTCCCCACATATAGAAGTTTTAGCTACTAGATTGGATTGATCAAATTTAGGGAAGGAAGTTGGAGTGGTCTCCATGAAATTGTTTTCTTGAAAGGTTTCACTGATTTTTGGACCTAAGACTTCATCATAAGAGAAATTTAAAAATGATTCAAGCTAAGGATATAAACTTTCTTCATGTGAATAAAGGAAGTCAATCTCATCCTGACTTAAATATCCATCAAATATTCCTTGATGTTATATGGATTCATTATCAATTCTTTCTATAATTTTTACTTCATGAATGTCTTCATCATCCTCTATTTGTGAGTTTTCATTATAGATGATCAAGTCTAGACTCATGTTTCCAAAGGTTATGGTCATATTCCCATTTTTGACTCAGATAACAGAGTTTATTGTTTCAAGGTATAACCAAGGATGATTGGGGGTTGTTCCTTATTTCCTAAGTTTGGATGGTTGTAAAGGACAATGAAGTCATCATGGTAGATGAATTTTTCAACCTTTACCAGAACATCCTTTAAAATCCCATTTGGAACCCTAATCCTATGATCAGCAAGTTGATGTGTGACAGATGTGGGTTGGAGCTCTTCTAGGCCTAACTGGCAGTATACAGCATAGGGGATGATATTGACACTAGCACCTAGGTCACACAAGGCCTTGACAACTTTTCTCTCTCCTGGTTCAACATTGATGTAAGGGAAACTCAGGTCTTTCAACTTATGAGGAATGGTCCCTTGAATGGTGGTACTCACATTAGCAGCCAAAAGTACTTGGTTTTTATGTGAAAATTTTCTTTTAAAAGTGCACAAGTCCTTAAGTTACTTTGAGTAGGCAGGTATGGTTTGGATTGCATCAAGAAGGGGAATGTTCAACTTGACTTGTGAACAGATTTCCCTCAATGTTTCACTCAATTCAGTCTTGGTTTTCCCCCTCATGTGTTGAGGAAATGGTACAGGTTGTGGGGTTGTTTGTTGAAGAGTTGCTTCTTTCACATTGTTATCAGTTTCCTCAGTTTGATCTTGTGGTTCATTTGAATTTTCATTAGATATTGAAGCTTCACGTGGTTTATGACTTATTTGTTTTGGTTTCTCAATTTATTTCCCACTTCTTAAAATAGTCACACCCTTTAGTTGTTCCTGAGTTGTTTGAGTGAAACATGACTCTCCCCTTAAATTTGAGGATGGTACTGCCTGAGTAGGCATGGTTGCCTTTCCAGTTTTGATGGTTTGAAGTTCTTGTTTTAGGGAAGAGACTTTCGAGTTCATCCTTTCCATTTGTTTGCATAATTATTCTAGTAGGATTTGTGGAATAGTTTGGGTTGGTGCTTGAGAATATTGGCTTATCCCAAGGGGATATTTTTTAGGTGGGATGGTTTGTTGAAAATGGACTGGTGGATGTTGGTATTGGATATGTTGGGTTTGGAACTGTTTATGGGTTTGGTAGTTCTGATGGATGTAAAGATTTTGTCCTTGTGGTTGTCTAAGTTGTTGGTTATCTTTCTAGCAGATGCCTGGGTGGTCATTATACCTTAGGTTGAAGTTGTTTTGGTTTTGAGGATTTTGAAAGTTCAAAGAATTTACTTCCACTGGGGGTCCTCCTAAAATAAAATCCTTGATGGATGGAATGATTGGTCAATTGTCTGACTTATGGTCATGTTTGTCACAAATTGTGCAAACAGGGTCTATAGTTTGGATTTCATGGACTTTCCTAAGGTTTATATCTTCAACCTTCCTGGAGAGTGCTATGAGTTTAGCTCTAAGTCTTTTCTATTCTACAAGTCTATGAATTCTAGTAGTTCTTTGTGGATTTTCAGAATAAGGTGAAGTTCCCCATGTTTGGTTTTGTTCATCAAGTCTTTCTAGATACTCGTAAGCATCATTTGGGTATTTTTTTTAAAGGTTCCATTACACATCATGTCAATGAATTGTTTGTTCCCTGGACCCAACCCTTTATATAAAATTCTCACTTGTTCAGGAATAGAAAAACCATGGTGTGGAAGCATGTTTAGAGTGTATTTGAACTGCTCCTATGTTTCATAGAATGACTCTCCCTCTTTTTCAAAAAAGTTTTGGATGATCTTTTTAAGTGCAATTGTTTTGTGGTGGGGAAAGTATTTTTTGTAGAATTATCTTTGTAATTGGTCCCAAGAGTTTAAGTATGATGGTCTCAAATTTTTTATCCAATTTTTAGCTTGATCCTTTAAAGAAAAATAAAATATCCTCATCTTATCATATTCTAGTTGATGTGGGGGACACATGGTTTCAACAATGTCATTGAACTCCTTAATGTGAAGGTAGGGCATCTCAGACTCCATTCCATGGAATGTGGAAGTATGGTTTAGGACATGGGGTTTAAAGATATAGTTGTCATATCTTGGGGAGTTGTGTCTAGTTCATTAGGGTTCATTGGTCCAGGTAGGTGTGAGGTAGTCATTCATGGTTTGATCAACTGCATTCCACAAGTTTGGGGCTGCCTCATTTGGATTTCCATTTTGGTTCCCACCCGGGTTTATGAGTTGGTTTCTTTGAAGAACATCCATTGAAATGGGCTCAATTTTTGACTCTAGAGTATTAGGAATATTAGGATCTAATGTAAATAATTCTCTTGGTGTACTTGACTACCCAGCCTCAAGACTATCCACCCTAACTAGACGGTTTGATTGATCTTGAGTGTAGGCGGACATGCGCGAAAAGAAAAAAAATGAGAAAGGGAAAAGATAAGAGATCTTGGGTGAGAATAGAAGAAATGGGGGAGAATAGAATTGGTGTTTAGATGACTTACTTGGATCCCCGAAAATGGCACCAAAATTTGATTCACGCTCAAATTTACCCAAGAGATGAATATAGAACGGTCCTTATAGTTTATCTTGGTTTATCGAATCCTCAGAGACCTAAGAAGTAACCTACAGACACGTACATGCTATGGATTGTTTTTGGATATTAAGTGACCAACATGGGTTGAATTTATATGGGTTTAAGTTATCAATAACATATTAAAGTTAATTCAAATTAAGATAATGATTTGATCCTAGGTTATCGCTTGGGGTGGATTGGATGAATTCCTTTTTTAATGATTTCAATTTCTTATATTTTAGATGGGCTCATTTAAGAAGATCAAACAACATCATCACTTACTAGTTTAATACCTACAACCTTAATACTAATCACTTATATAATTTAAGGATCAAAGTTTTGAGCACTTCAAGGTAAAGGTTCGTTTTAGCACTTGAAGTGTGTGGCCTTAAATTCAACAAGTACGATGGAGTTTAAGAATCATCAAATAAAATCTCAATTAAATAAGTGATTAGACATTAATGAGGTGATAAATAACATCTAATCCATACCCTTTATACTCCCTTGTATCAACCCATAAGTGGGTTATCCCTCCATTGAAGATATGGTTTCAATGGAAGTGGGAAGTCGACTCATGAGGGAGGAATTGAAGAAGTAAAGAAAACAATAAAAAGAAAATGACCACTCCACCATTGTGTGAATAATTTCACAAGGTTTGGTGTGAAAAAATTCACACCCTTAGGAAACAGTATCAAAGTGATATGGATAAGAACAGAATAATAAGATAAGAATAACTTTTATTAAGAAACAAGGATGAATTAAAACAACTTACATGTGGAAGAAAAAATGGAGACAAAAAAATTGCAGTATAACATTACAATGAAAGAAATATCAAAAGATAATAAAATACTCCACCACTAATACCTTAAATAGGAATTTTGGGAGCCTTGGGTATAGACTCCAATAGTACAAAGAATCCCACTTGATTATGGTAGTCCTAGGGTGGTTGAAAGCTTGTGGAACTTGGACTTTTCCACTCTTGACCTGAGGTGACAACCAGCTTGCAACCACCGAACATACGCACATGGAAGACCTTATAGATGGCGAAATTAGAGTGAGCCATAGAAGAAGAAAATATATCTTCATATTTCTCCTAAACACCTGTAAATTTGGGCCCATTTGTAGTTTTGGATGCCGAGATATGATTAAATTGGTAGGCTATTTTCTAAGCCGTAGAATCTGGCCAAGAATTTTATCTCTAAATTGGGCCACCTTAATAACCACCATGGAGGCCGAATTATCACTAGTTTCTGAAGAATTGTTGGTTCCTATATATGTCTTATATCATCCCTTTAAATTTGGGATTCATTGGGCTTTTATGTTTGGCCCCACATTCTCATCAGTGGGATGGTGTCCAATCTGCCTTCTCCAGAATTGTTTGCATGAAATCCCATTTTGGTTGTCTTCCAATGTGAATATTCCAACACTCCACAATTATGAATTTTTCCCAATATAATTAGAAACCTGAAAATAAAATATGAAAATAAAATCAAGATCATTGGGTACTTTAAATGATGTTCAAAAAATTACCACATAATAGTTCATTTTAAGAAGGAATTACAATCATAGGGTGAAATGATGTTCAAAGTGTAAAATGTACTAAAATGGTGTTTAAGAATAATAAATCACATGAATATTATATATATTAACAATGAATATTAGCCTTATTTAGTGGCTAATCAAAGGGGCACAATGGTTCTCAAAGGTTAACCTTGGATTGAGTTACCACCAGTTACGAGTACGAAATAAGGATATACCAAAGACAACTTTCAGATGCCGCTACGGTCACTAAAAGTACTTGGTGATTCCTTTTGGTGTGAATAACTCCCCTGAAGTGTTCATAGGACTTATTAACTGGATCTTCCAGCCGTACATAGACTAGTTCATATGGTTCTTCATCGACAACATCCTTGTGTACTCAGCATCAGAGGAGGAGCACATGGGACACATATGGATGGTTTTAGACATACTCTGAGAGCACCAGATTTGTGGGAAGATCTCAAAGTGAAAATTCTAGATATAGGAGGTACAATTTCTAGGACATTTTATCTCAACATATGGAGTAGCAGTGGACCCAACCAAGGTAGAGGTGGTGTTATCATGGGAGCCACCCTAAAGTGTGATAGAGGTGTGGATCTTCCTTCGGCTAGTGAGATACTACCAGAGATTTATCCCTAACTTCGCTTGGATATCATCACCAAGGACATCCTTTACCCAAAAGGGGAATCCTTTTTATGGATAGAGAAGTTCAAATAGGCTTTCCAGCAATTGAGGCATAGTCTGACGAGCGCACCGATCTTGAGATTTCCATAAGAGGGTGTCGAGTACATAGTTTTCTATATTGCATCAGGGACCAGTCTTGGCTATGTTCTGATGTAGTGGTAGGTGGTGATTTTTTATGGTTCATTCTAGCTAAGGCTACATGAGAAGAACTATGTGACCCATGATCTTGAGTTAGCTGCAGTATTCTTCTCATTGAAGATGTGGATACACTACCTAATGGGTGAATGATTTATCGTCTACTCTAACCATAATATCCTCAAGTGTATCTTCTCACAAAAGTATCTAAATCTGAGTTAGAGTTTATGGATGGAGTTCCTCTAGGATTATGATTTTTAGATCATCTATACACTTGGGAAGGGGAATTTTATGGTAGATGCTCTCAATATGAGATCGAGTTCGCAGCTGTTGAGTGAGGTGTCGGAGCAGTTGGCATCGCTACAGTTATCTTCTATAGATGGAGATGATGCAGCTTATCTCTAGTCAATGGTTTTCACCCCTATAATCTTATGATGATTCAGGGAGGCACAGCTAGGGGATTTCGACTGTGAGACTACACGTGCTCAGTTATCCATAGGATATTCTCCTAATAGATATTTTCAAGTTGGGGAGCATGTAGTCTTTTTCAGATGGTGCACAGTTGTTCCAGTGGAATTATGGGAGGAGGTTATGAGGAAATTTCATACATACCTCTTGGTGGTACATCCTAGAGTAGAAAAAATGTACAAGGACCTCCGATGTTAGTTCTGGTGGATAGGTATGAAGAACGTAGTAGCAGATTTTGTCTCTCGATGCCTTACCTACCATCAAGTGAAGGTTGAGCACCAGGTTCTAGCAGGTTTAGCTCACCCCCTGGAAGTGATGAAGTAGAAATGGGATGGAATATCGATGGACTTCATGAAAGTATTATCAAGAATGTATAAGGGACACAATTCCATCTAGGTGATCATTGACCAGCTCACCAAGTCGGCCCACTTCCTAGTTATCAGGGATCAAAGTTCCGTAGAGATCTTGGGACACCCCTACTTGTAGGAGATAGTTTGTATTCCTATAATTCCTTCGACAATAGTCTTTGATCATGATACTCATTTAACATCCCATTTTTGGATGGGATTGTAAGATGTGTTTGGGACTCAGCTACTCTTAAGAACAGTGTTCTATCCCTAGATAGATAGTGGGATATAGAGAACCATTCAGGTTCTAGAGGATATGTTACGGGCCTATATATTGGACTTTGGTTGTATTTATGAGGACCACCTACCACTAGTGGAATTTTAATACAACAATATCTACCACTCCACCATCAGTATGGAACCGTTCAAGGCTTTATATGGGTGAACCTTTTAGTCACTACTTTATTGGACCAACCCCAGAGAGTCAGCACTCATGGGTCCAGAACTGGTGTGAGATACCACGAAGAAGGTGCAAATCATCCATGAGTGGATGAAGACTGCACAGATCTTGAATAAGTCTCATGTTGACAGACAGAGGATACCTCTGGAGTTCAAAGTGGGAGACCATGTCTTCCTTTGGGTCACACCTCATTAAGGGTTGCGGAGATTTGGTTGGGCAACAAGTTCTCTTTGAGGTCCATCATCCCTTTTTAGATACTACATAGAGTTGGTGAGGTGACATACTTCCTAGATCTACCACTGCAGTTACACCGGGTACATAATTTATTACATGTCTCGCAGCTGAGGAGGTATGTGCATGACCCATCGCACGTCATCGACTGGGGTGGTCAAGACATCGAGGATGGAGCGACCTTCACAGAGTACCCAGTGGATATCGAGGATCGATAGGAGAGGATCCTTTGTGGGTGAGAAATTCCCTTGGTATGTGTCCGGTGGAAGCACGAGAACCTTCAAGAGAGCATGTAGGAGTGGGAGGCTCAGATTTGTGCACATTTCCCACATCTGTTTGAGTAGCCTTTTGTTTTGGATTTTTAGGGATATAAAATCCCTAAGGTAGGGGTAATGTAATGTCTTAGATTTTCCATGTGTTATTTTTAAATATTAAATGGAATTTTTATGAGACTGAGATTTACAACAGCGTGTGATTCTAAGGCCCGGAGTGCCCAAAATAAATATTTGAAATAATTTAAAAATCTAAATAGCATGTGCAAGAAGTTTTCATGAAAAAGTGGAAAAACTGTTAAATGGTTGCCTGGATCAAAAATCTAAAGGTACCCTTGCATTTAGAGCAGCGACTTTACCTTAGGCGAGGTCTAACCTTGACTGGTGCAGGTCGACTGTAAAAGTTAGTTTTTGGATGTTTTAAAGGAAATGAAATAAATTAATAATTTTTTTTATTTTAAACCATTTTAATGACACAATTACCTATTTCATCTCTATAAATATATGCTTATATAAAATCCATAGGGTTATCAACATAACCCTACAAATTTGACTACTACCATTGGATCATTGGAGGAGACCCTATTGGTGAACGACGATGGATCAATCGATCGATGCACCTCGGATTCGAGGGACCTTGCCAACGAACGTGAAACATTGATCGTTATTCAACTGAATTGAGGTAGGGGTTTTATTTATTTGGTTTATCTATCCCCATTATTTTATTAAACAATGAATGTGGATAACCCCATGAATAGGTAGATCCACGGGTTATGCATTCTTGTGGGAGGGTAATTATCTCTTTCCTTTAGGGATTTTTTTTTGGAATTGATTCATGATGATCTCAAAATGATATTTCTGATTCACCATGTTTAATAATACTAACAGTATGGGATCAAAGTTGTTATAAATGACAACATATGTTTGTTCCTTAATTTTTTTATTGAATTTCTTCTCCCTTTGCCCTGTGTTCTTCATGTTCTTTGTAAGGCTATGGACAAGAGATCATTGCACACATGTTTCACAACACAACAATACGAAACCTGAGATCAGACATCGTGATGACCTAGATGAGGTGAGACGTCAATGGCAGATGAATAATCGACTCGGATTGATAGAGATTTTTCTTCAAAGGTTCTTTATGTAGAAGATCGGGTAGGGTTTTCAGAACCAATTGAAGTCCTAAAACATACCAATTCGGTTTCACGGTGTTGAGATGACCTTGAATCATTTAGCTTTGAGGTGAATAGACCACCAGATAAAAGATTGGAAGATTGTATAAGGTGTGCAGAGGAAGATGAAGATTCTATAAAATCATGATCAACATGATGTATACTCCGCATTACACAGCGCGTGGACCCCATGGGTTGGAGGCTCAAGTTTTGGAAGGCTCATAGGTGTCACATGGAGTGTGAACCAAGTCACAAGGCATGTGGACCCTTCCTTGAGGGTTGGAATGTATCTCAGATGATACATGGGCATGGGGTGGAGTACATGGAATGTACTCCAACACACGGTCAGACTAGACCGGTTACACAGGTTACCCTGTATACCGGTACACGGGTTGGAATACATTGATTGAAGTTGTGTACGGGCACATGGCCAGCATACATAGAGTCTTCCCTAGATAATGGAAAATGGTGTGTCACACTCTTACATTTCGTGTATAAATCCTTCTACATGACATGCTCTTCGACACAGTTTGTTGTACACAGGTGGTACCCAGGGTCATACGACATGGTGTGTGACCTTTCTACACACTAGGTACCTTTCTGTACATGGCTTGATTTTCTTGTCCACCATCCCTTAGATCGGTTCTATTTGGGTTAGTGCCCATTTTTCTTTCTCCCCTAAAGTTCAAGTATCATTTAAATCCATAGGAGTATGATCCCTTTAGCAGTAATTTCTAGATATAGTCATAATCCCTTCAAGAGGCCTAGAGAGAGATCGTATACCCATTCTTGACCCTAGGTAGAGTCAGGTATTGACGTGACCAATCCTGTGGGATATTGATCCTCTACTTAGAAAGTGAATCCAGATGATTCATGGTATCCTCCAAGACCTTGGATTTAAAGACCTGGAATTTCCATGGAAATTTTTTTTCTTAAACACGTTGGAATTTTACTAGTCCGCGAAAATTTACGGTGCTTGATTCTGAGGCCCAGTGTGCACAAAATCAATTTTTGAAGTTTTTTATGGGTGCGTTTAGTAAACATACGAGAAGGATTTTATAAATTTTGAACCATCTCTCAGAACTGAAATCTGAGGGCACTGTTGAACTCGCAGCGCGGGTATTCTCTTAAGAAGACTTTCACCTCAACGGCAGATGGTCGAGAATCAAAGATAGTTTTTAGGTTTTACATGGAATAATAAAATAAAATAAGTGAATGACTTATTATATTTTATTTTTGTTATAACAACCATGTAGAGGTTGGAGGTGGGGAAAACCACACCTTAACCTCCCATGAGAGGTTATGGTGGTGGGACCCACTAGAACTCAACCTCCCTTGTGAGGATTAATTTGGTGGGGCCACCAGAGTTAGAAGCCTCTAGAACTCCCCTCATTAATTAGGCGGAGCCTCTTGATATCCTCTACACTTAATGGTGCCAACCCACCCCATTTAATTAATTAATCCACATCCATTAATTAAATGCCCCATTTTGAATTTATGCCAACGAACATAATATACCACTTGATCTAATATTTCGGGGGGGGGGGGGCTATTCATTTGTTGTAAATGAGGATTGAGGAGAAGAGGAGAACTTGGATATAGAATGACAATGAGGAAAGGCTCTCCGATGAAGAACGGCAACCTTATTCTCCCTTTGTCCTCGGGATTTCCTCCCAAAGTGGGACATCCTCACCTACGACGAACGACGTGCATACTTCCTCCTCAACATTGTCAATGAAAAATGAATTCAAGGTAGGGGTGTGTTTGATTTGATCAATGTTATTCTTGTTCTTCATAAGTTATTTTATTCCTCTTGAACCTCTTGCTATCAAACTAATGTGGAGAGACCAGGCCAAACTAACACGGCCTGATTTCTCTGCCGTATTTCTTGTGGAGTGTTCTTTGTGTTCTTCTTGGGTGATGAAAAATGGAATGTTGTGAGTTCATTGTGTGATGAAACAATCCCAAATTGAAGACCCAACATCACAAGGACCTAGCGGAGGTGTGATGATGACAGTGGGTGATGGATCGAACTGGACCGGGAAGACCATTCTTCGACCGCTCTTCAAGTAGGAGAATCATAACATGTTTTTGGAGCTGATCGAAGGCCTAAAAACACCGGTAAAGATTTCAAGACTTCGGGTCGACCTAGTGTCTGAAGTTTCATGGTGATCAGACCGTCATAAGGAAGAACGGGCATCATGGGTGGCGCGCTGGCCAGAAGCGTCATTTATGAAAAATTCCAGAATATAGGGCGTGTACTTCCAAAGAACACGTTGTGTAGTACAGGCGTACTACAGTGAGTATTACGGGCATTATACATACGTAACATGACGTGTGACCCCTGTCACATGGTGTGTACTCTTCTTACAGCTTGGCAGAGGTGGTTACACGAGACTCAATGTGTATCACGGGGATACACGGACATGAGGTGAAGTACACGGGCATATACTTCACCACACGGCCAGGCAAGGCCAGTGACATGGGCTACCCCGTGTACGAATTACATGGGTTAGAGAACATGGGTTGAGCCCATGTACGGGCACATGGCCATCATACACAGAGTTGACCCCGGTTTCTGGGACACGGCGTGTAACCATACCACACGCCGTGTACATACTTTTCTACACGAACAGCCTTTCGACATGGGTCATTGCACACGGGTAGTAGTTGAGGTATGACTACATGACATGTACCTTATTCCAACATTTTGTGTACTTTTTGGTAAAAGGATTGGTCATCTCATCCTCTGTGTCTTGGACATGAATTGTTTGGTTTTTTCCCTTATGATGTGGCGGACCTCTGAGATACTTCTTCATGGGACTTTTTGGTAGTTGATGTATCGAAATTTGTCTTGAGGAGTGGACCCTCCCTGAATCAAGCATGCTTTGTGGTAACCCTGTGGCTGGCTATGTACTAACGACCGTTCCTATATCATGTGTTGGTCTGATAGTTCTGGCTTTTGTTCCTGGATCATGTGTTGGTCCGACATAATAGTTGGTCCTGGATCCTGTGTTGGTTCGATAGCTCTGACAACTATTCCTAGATCATGTGTTGGTCCGACAGTTTTGACTTTTGTTCCTGGATAATGATTTGGTCCGACATAATAGCTAGTCCTAGATCATGTGTTAGTCTGATAGCTCCAACTGCTGGTCCTGGATCTTGTGTGGGTCCGACAGCTTAGATGATTCAGTGGCTATATCTGAACATCTCTATCTCTCTACATAAGTTGTATACCTGTGGGAGCTGAGTCAGTGATTCATGTGTTTTCCTCATGATTGAGATGGGTTACTTGATAACTTAGGTATATGTATGGGAATATACCTAAGTAATGGTTATCCGTTGATTTCATACTCTGTGGTTTATCATTGATGGATTTTGAGAGACCTTGAGGGTCTCAGGGTCCCTACTGAGTATCTTTATACTCACCCCTACACGGGCTATGCCCGCACCTCACTGTGTTGGTTGCATACGACGAACAGCGTTGACTGAGGATCAGAGTAGCAGGACTGGATGATACCCGGAGGAGGACCTTACGATGAGTCGGTACCTGGAGGAGACGGACGGATGTGGAGTGCTATGGAGTCTATCTGTACCTAACCTTCAGGTAGGATCTATGTTGGATGATCCATGAGCTTCTCTTTACCTTTCAGTTGTTTTTCCCCTTTTCAGTTGTACTTGTACTTTACAGTTGGGCTTGTATTTTCGACCCCCTTTACTTTTCAACACTCTTTGTATACAGTCTTACTTAGTGTTTTGCGTCCATATTTTTCTCTATTTTGTGGGTTTATAGTTATAAAGGCAATGACTTCCCTGTTTTAGGGTTTTACGCCTTTGGTGTTAGTCGCCAGCCCCTGGCCTATGGAAGGTGGGCTTGGGGTAGTCATGGCACAGGCATCGGGGGAATGGGTCATGACAAATTGGTATCAGAGGAGTCAGTTCTACCACAGAACTTAGGACTCTAATCTTTCTTTTCTATGAAGCAATAGTGTTAAGGGTACTGAGTGTGGTTCTCAGTTCAAGTAGTCCAGTGTTGGTGCGGCGGCTGATGTATCCATACACTAGGACCCTGACTACTAATTTCTGAATTAGTGCATGAAAACACTGATTGCATGTGTGTTTTCAAGATTTTTCTTTATGATCTCTTTGAGTTAGCTCACCAGGTATAACTTATTGAACAAGGCTCACTTGTTTCTTTTTAGGATGCCTCCACACAGACAGCCAACTAGGGTTCTAAGAGTTGTATGAGATTCCAGCCCACTGAGTGAAGAGGCCTCGGTGCAGGGCCCTATAACAGTGGAGGCACTAGAGGTACCACTACCTGTTGGGCCACTGATACCACCATCCCCAACAGTAGAGAGTGCATGCCGCTTGAGTACGTTTCATGAGTTCCAGCGCCATAGGTCACCCAGGTTCAGGGGTGATGCAGACCCACAGGTAGCTGAGGATTGGCTAGAGGCTGTGGAGAGAGTCTTCAGACCGATAGGGACACCAACAAAACTTATGGTGATCCTTGCCACGAGTTTCCTTCAGGCAGTAGCAGGCAGATGGTGGAGCTGGATGCTCTAGGTTCATGACGAGGTGAAACTACTCTGGGCAGACTTCAAGAGCCTGTTTCGGGTGGAGATTGTCCCAGGAACCCTACGTGCGGTGCAGATACATGAGCTACTGCATCTACAGTAGGGTAGCATAATGGTGGCACAATACTCATTTAGGTTCACCGACCTCTCACGCAACTCCACTAATATGGTGTGTGACCCATTCTTCAGGGCCCAAACCTTCGAGAATGGGATCAGGTGAGAGATCAGGGGCTCGATGATCTCCCTCAGCATCCCGAAACAGGAGGGAGTGTTAGAGAGATCCCTCCTAGTGGAGAGTTTCCTTACTGAGCAGTCACCAGCAGTGAGACCCACCACCATGAATCATGTAGCAGAGTCTTCTGCAGCTGGCAGAAGATAGATATCGTAGAGGTCCAAGCAGACCAGGCTATCTGGTGGAAGACCTCATGACACAAGTTCAGTTGTGCAGGGCACATCAGATAGAGCCAGTCATGCTAGGAGCAGGAAATGTTACTCTTGTGGATGGCAGGGACACATGGCTCATGATAGCCTAACCCACTGTACTGATGATCAGCAAACATTTGAGGGACCTCCCAAGAAGTGGGAGAGGTTCGATCGGGGCGTACATGGAAAAGGAGATGGTCGTGAAGTTGGTGGTGAATGACGATTCGAGGTGTTACCGCCACCACCACCAGGAAGTCCACCCTGACTGTAGGGAGTGGGTGGATAGGGGAGAGATCAGCTCCAGGTAGCTGAGGCATACGACCATGGAACTTAGGAGATGAATCGAGGTATGACCTGTGTCTACTCCACCTTAGTTGAAATTCTTATAGACACAGGTGTCAGTCACTCTTTCATTTCCATTGCCCTCGTTCGGAGCTTGGAGATTTCGAAAGATCCCTTGGATCGATCTTTATGGATAGATACTCCTATGGGAGAAGACTCGACGATTACACACTAGTGTCGGCAGTGTGAGATTACTCTAGGAGGAAAGAGCTTCGGCTTGGATCTCCTCATAGCGGATTTAAGGCCTTAAGATATCATCTTGGTTATGTATTGGTTATCTACAGTCCATGCTTATATTGACTGTATTAGGTGGAAAGTACAGTGTGTCTGCACGGATGGGACAAGGTTCACCTTCATTGGTGAGAACAGAGCCTTTGCAGTACAGGACGGACTTACTCGGAGTAGGGTGTAGCCAATCACTCATCAGTTGGCCTGCCTTACCCTCGGAGTGGTTGATGTGGAGATTTCGAGCTATCCTGTAGTGGTGGACTAGTATGCGGATGTTTTCCCTGATTATGTCTCGGGTCTACCTCCTCGCAGAGAGGTGGGATTTTACATTGACCTGTATTCTGGGATGACACCGATATATACACCAACATATCGGATGGATCTCGCAGAGCTTCGTGAGCTGAGGGTACAACTAGAGGACTTGCAGGTAAAGGGATTCATCTGGCCCAGTGTTTCTCCTTGGGTAACCCCGATTCTATTTTCAAACAAGGAGGATGGGATCTTGAGGCTTTGTGTAGACTACCATCGCCTGAAAAAGGTGACTGTGAAGAACAAGTACCCACTCCTGAGGATTGATGAACTTTTTTATCATCTGAAGGGAGCACGATGGTTCTCGAAGATAGAACTCAGATCATGTTATCACCAGCTTACAGTTCGAGACGAGGATGTGCAGAAGATGACCTTCAGCTGTTGGTACGGCCACTAAGAGTTCTTGTGCATTCCCTTCAGCATAACCAATGCTCCAGTAGTGTTCATGGGAATCATGAACAGGATATTCCAATCATACCTCGATTTATTTGTCTTAGTTTTCATCGATGATATTCTATTTTACTCGACTACTGAGGAGGATCATGCCTACCATTTGCGGGTAGTACTGGACACACTCCAAGAGTACTGGATTTATGGTAAACTCTCTAAGTTCCAGTTTTGGATCCAAGAGGTTCACTTCTTAGGACATGTCATCTCGGAGGCTAGAGTTGTAGTAGATCCAGTGAATATTGAAGTGGTACTTGCTTAGGAGCCACCCAGGAGTGTGACAGAGGTACGAAGTTTCCTTGGTTTGGCTGGATACCACCAAAGGTTTGTACCAGACTTATCTAGAGTTGCACCACCACTATCAGCCTTGACAAAGAAGGGGTAACCCTTTATGTAGTTGGAGAGATACCAGCAGTGCTTTCAAGAGCTGAGGCATAGGCTGACTAGTGCCCCCATCTTGAGGCTTCCAGAGAAGGGCATAGGGTACGTAGTTTACTGCGATGCATCAGGGACCAGACTCAGGTGTTTCCTGATGCAGGAGTGATCATGATTTCATATGGTTCTCAGCAGCTGAGACAGCACAAGAAGAACTATGCTACCCATGAACTAGAGTTAGCAGAAGTGGTCTTCACCTTGAAGATGTAAAGGAACTATCTGATGTTTGAACGCTTTACCGTGTACTCTAATCACAAGAGTCTCAGGTATATCTTCTCTCAGAAGGACCTAAATCTGAGACAGTGGTGATGGCTTGAGTTCTTCCAGGATTATGACTTCGAGATAGTCAATACTCTTGGGAAGGGAAACGTTGTTGCATATGCACTTAGCAGGAGATCTGGTATACAGCTTCTAGGCGAGGTGACAGAGTTGCTGACTGCCTTATAGATATCATTTATAAATAGAGATGGAGTAGCCTTTCTACAGTCTCTTATAGTCACTCCCCCACTTCTTCAGCGATTCAGGGAGGCATAACATGGGGACACTGACTGCGAGACACGACGTGCTCAGATTTCCATAGGGCAGACACCTGATAGATTTTCTAAAGGTGGGGAGCACTTCATCCTCTTCATAGGATGTACTATGGTAGCAATAGAACTCTAGGAGGAAGTGTTGAGGGAGTTACACACATCCCATTTAGCGTTATATCCATGAGTGGTGAAGATGTACTATGACCTTTGACGACAGCACTGGCGGCCAGGTATGAAGAAGGAAGTAGCAAAGTTTGTCTCTCGATGCCTCACTTGTCTGCAAGTAAAGGCAGAGCACCAGGTACCAGCAGGCTTGGTCCAGCCTTTAGAGGTCCCAAAGTGGAAGTGGGATGGGATATCCATGGACTTCGTGATGGGTCTTCCATGTACATACAGGGGTCACGACTCAATTTGGGTGATTATCAACTGACTCACCAAGTCGGCCCACTTCCTACCGATCAGAGAGCAGGGTTCAGTAGAGAGCTTCAGATGCCTCTACGTGCCTGAGATTGTGCGGCTATATGGAGTACCTTCTTCCATTATCTCCGATTGTGACACACGGTTTACTTCCTAGCTATGGAAGGGGTTGTAGGAGGATTTCAGGATGCAGTTTTGTCTGAGCACCGCCTTCCATCCTCAGACAAATGGTCAGACTGAGCGGACCATACAGACCCTCAAGGACATGCTCCATGCTTGTGTCCTCGACTTCAGTAGCAGTTGGGAGGATCACTTATGTTTATTGGAGTTTTCATACAATAGAAGTTATCACTCCACCATTGGGATGGAACCTTTTGAGGCCTTGTATAGTCGACCTTGCAGATCGCCATTGTACTGGACAGACCCATGGGAGTCAGTACTAGTGGGACCAGAGATGGTACGGGCTACCACAGAGAAGTTTTAGATCATCCCGGAGTGGATTAAGACTGCACAGAGTAAGAAGAAGTCGTATGCTAACAAGAGACAGAGACCTCTAGAGTTCGAGGATGGCGACAACGTATTTCTACGGGTCTCACCCCGATGAGGTTTACGGAGATTTGGCTGAGGAGGCAGGTTATCTCTAAGATTCATTAGACCTTTCCAGGTCCTTAGCAGAGTAGGTGAGGTGGAATACTGCCTAGCTATTCCACCTCAGTTGCATCGGGTGCATGACGTCTTCCACGTATCACAGCTGAGGAGATACGTGCACGACCCTTCTCACATCATCGGCCATGGGGAGCTGGATATCGATGATGGGGAGACTTTTATGGAGGTTCCAGTGGAGATTTAGGATCAACAGTAATAGGTCCTTCGTGGACATTCGATACCTATGGTGTGCATATGTTGGAAGCATGGTAACCTTCAGAAGAGAACATGGGAGCGGAAGGCTCATATGCATGCTCAGTACCCCCACTTGTTCCCTTAGTTCGACTTATAGCTTACGGGGACGTAAATACCTAAGGTGGGGAGAATTTAAAGACCGGTAATTTTTGTGAAAATGTTTTTTTCATAAATACATTGGAATTTTACGAGTCTGTGAAAATTTACGGCACTTGATTCTGAGGCCCGGTGTTCTCAGAATCAATTTCTGAAGTTTTGTACGAGTACGTTCAGTAAATGTATGAGTAGGATTTTATAACTTTTGAACCAGTGCTTGGAACTAAAATCTGAGGGCATCGCTGAACTCGTAGCGCTGTTATTTTATTAAGAATACTTTCACCTCAATGGAAAATGGTCGGGAATCAAATATAGTTTTTGGTTTTTGTGTGGAATAATAAAATAAAATAAGTGCATGACTTATTTTATTTTATTTTTGTTATAACCACCATGTAGAGGTTGGAGGTGGGGACTACCACACCTTAACCTCCCAAGAGAGGTTATGGTGGTGGAACCCACCCGAACTCAACCTCCCTTGTGAGGATTAATTTGGTGGGGACCACCTGAGTTATAATCCTATAGAATTCCCCTCATTAATGAGGGGGAGCCTCTTGATCTCCTCTACACTTAATGGTGACAACCCACACCATTTAATTAATTAAGCCACATCAATTAATTAAATTCCCCATTTTGAATTTATACCAATGAACATAATAGACCACTTGATCTATTATTTCAGGGGGGGGTTATTCATTTGTTGGAAAGGAGGATTGAGGAGAAGAGGAGCTCTTAGAGATAAAACACCAATGAGGAAAGGCTCTCCAACGAAGAACACCAATGAAGAATGTTGACCTTCTTCGCCCTTTTCCTAGGGATTTCCTCCCAAAGTGGTACATCCTCACCTACAACGAACGACATACATACTTCCTCCACAACATCGTCAATGAACAATGAATCTAAGGTAGGGGTGTGTTTGATTTGGTCAATGTTATTATTGTTCCTCATAAGTTGTTTTATTCCTCTTGAATCGCTTGCAATCAAACTAATCCAGAGTGACTGGTCCAAAATAACACGGCCCGATTTCTTCGCCGTATTTCTTGTGGAGTATTCTTTGCATTCTTCTTCAGTGATGAACAATGGAATGTTGTGGGTTTGTTTTACGATGCAATGATCCCAAATTTAAGACCCAAAATCACGAAAACCTAGTGTACGTGTGATGACTATAGTGGGCGACAGATCGAACTGGACTGGGAAGACCGTTATTCGACCTTTCTTTGACCGTTCTTCGAGCGGGATAATCATAACATGTTTTCTGAGCTGATCAAAAAAATTCCGATAACGATTTCGAGACTTTGGGGCAACCTAGTGTCTGAAGTTTCATGGTGATCGGACCGTCAGAAGGAAGAACATGCATCATGGGAGGCGCACTGGCTAGAAGCGTCGTTTCTCGAAAATTCCAGAATACACGGCGTGTACTTCTAAAGAACACGCCATGTAGTACGGGCATACTACGGTGAAGATTACGAGCGTCAGACATGTGTCAGATGTGTGTCACATGGAATGTGACACCTGTCACATGGAGTGTACTCTTCTTATAGCTTGGTAGAGGCGGTTACACGAGACTCAACGTGTATCTCGGGGATACACGAACATGGGGTGAAGTACACGGGCATGTACTTCACCACATGGCCAAGCAAGGCCTGTGTACGGGAACATTGCTAGCTTACATTGAGTCGAACCTAGTTTTTTGGACACGGCGTGTAACCATACCACACGTCGTGTACTTACTTTTCTACATGACCTGCCTTTCGACACTAATCGTTGCACACAGGCAGTACCCAAGGTCTGACTACATGGTGTGTAACTTATTCCAACACGCCGTGCAATTTTTGGTAAAAGGCTTGGTCATCTCATCCTCTGTGTCTTGGACAAAAATTGTTTGGTTTTCCCAATATGACGTGGCAGAACATTGAGATACTTCTTCGTGGGACTTTGTGGTAGTTGATGTATCGACACTTGGCTTGAGGATCGGACCCTACCAGAATCAAGCGTGCTTTGTGTAAACCCTATGGCTGGCTGTGTACTGATGAATGTTCCTGGATCATGTGTTGGTTTGAAAGTTCTGACTTCTGTTTTGGGATCATGTGTTGGTCCAACAGAATAGTTGGTCCTGGATCATGTGTTGGTCTGACATCTATGACGATTGTTCTTGGATCATGTGTTGGTCTGATAGTTTTGACTTCTGTTCCTGGATCATTAGTTGGTGTAACAGAATAGTTGGTCCTGGATCATGTGTTGGTCTGACAGCTCCAACTGCTAGTCCTGCATCCTTTGTGGGTCTGACAGCTTAGATGATTCAGTGGTTATATCTGATCATCTCTATCTCACTACATAATTTGTATACCTGTGTGATTTGATTCAGTGATTCCTGTGTTTTACTCATGATTGAGATGGGTTACTTGATAACTTAGGTATATGTATGGGCATATACCTAAGTAATGGATATCCAATGATTTCATACTCTGTGGTTTATCCTTGGTGTATTTTGAGAGAGCTTGAGGGTCTCGAGTCCCTACTGAGTATTGTTATACTCACCCTTTCACTGTCTATGCATGCACCTCACTGTGTTGGTTGCAGACAACGGAAAACATTGACTGAGGATCAGAGTAGCAGGACTGGATGATACCCAGAGGAGGACCTTACGACGAGTCGGTACCCAGAGGATACGGACAGACATGGAGTGTTGTAGAGGCTATCTATACCTACCCATCAGGTAAGATCCGTGGTGGATGATTTAGGAGCTTCCCTTTACCTTTCAGCTATTTTTTCTCTTTTAATTTTTACTTGTACTTTACATTTGGGCTTGTATTTCTGGCCCCATTTACTTTTCATCACTCTTTGTATACAGTTTTACTTAGTGTTTTGATTCCATCTTATTCTCTGTTGTGTGTGTTTACAGTTATAAAGGCAATGCCTTCCCTGTTTTAGGGTTTTATGCCTTTGGTGCTAGTCGTCAGCCCCTGGCCTATGGAAGGTGGGCTTGGGGTAGTCACGGTATGGGCCCTGGGAGAACGGGTCGTGACACTGTAAGTGACCCTCATCTGTGTATCATGATCTTTCCCCACTCAAGAGTGTGTTCCCCCAAAATGAGTGTAACTATTCTCTCTTTAGATATATCAGTGCATCTATCTCTCTCACAAATTTTCCCAATGAATAGTGCTTCTCGAACCGACATCATCATAGCTATTAGAATTGTAGAGTGATTCCCCCCTGATGAGTGCTTCATGGAATCATCAAACTGAATCCCTAGCATGGGTATAAAGTCGTTGTGACTTAACTCGAGACTATAGGTCTAGGTTTTGAGCATATCAGGATGTGTTTCTATTGTTATATGTTCAGTTGACATATACTATATAGAACTGATTGTACCATTACTTTGTGTATTTGTTTGTGGTTTTTTAATTCCCCTACTGTGTATTTTTATACTCACCCCTGAATGGGATTTTCCCACATGTATCATGTCTTGTGCAGACGAGCATCCTTTTGATGGATTCTAGGGATGAATAGGACCAGATCGAGCTTTTTGGGTTTCCTTACAGGTTGAGGTATTCCTACGGCTATGAGTAGCAGTCACATTACCTCTTTCTTACTTACAGGTTTGACTTTATAGTTTCCAGACTCTTTCTTTTGGTGGGCTTGTATTCTTTCCCAGTTTACTTTCTACACTTTACTTTTTGTTATACTATGTTGGTTGGGTTTAGTTGTATACATTAATTTCGTTCCTTAGTGGTTTTTACATTTTAGAATTTGTGGGCTTGAAGATGTGTTCATCTGTATAGGTACCTAGGAAATTCCTCACATGTTAGTAATATGCCTACTTAGTGTTAGTTACTAGCCCCTGGTCTATTAGAGGCAGGCTTAGGGAGTCACGGCATGGGCCCCAATGGGATGGTTCATGACATTGGAATTTAGAAAATTGTATTAAAATATTTCTAATAAGAATATTTTATAATTTATAATAAGTTTAACTTATTTTTTGACCAAAAATATTAGTGAAATATATTAAAATTAATTACAGTGATGAAGAGAAAATTTAGCTTAACAAAGGACTAAACCTTAAACTTAAGAGCCAAAATGACCTAGAAAATTGTAAAAAAGCCATTGGATTTCATTATTTTGACCCTATACTCCATTTTATTTTATTTTTACCATTATTTTGTCCATTTTTAATAGGAAAAACGTGGCTTTAATTCCCATTTCAAAAATTTACAAGAATGTCACTCGTCCTCCACTATAAAAAGGCACTCACCCATCTCACTTATTCAAACCTCTAAAGCCCTTTTAATCACCTCAAATATATTCCAATAATATCCCAACATTCATACCCTCATCCTAGAATCCTTTATTTAGGAATAAATCCATATAAGGAATCCATTTGGTGCAAACCAAAAGGAGTTACCCAAAAAGAGGTAACATCCTTCTACAAGATCTTTTGTTTTATTTTCCTTCTCCACCCCCTCAAATATTCTTATGACATGATTATATAATAGAATAAGAATATTAAATATAATGAGATTTTTTTATTCTAATGGTTTTACCTACACATACACACACCACCATCTAATGGGTAATGAACTTACCGTTTGTGTGTACGGCGGGCTACCACATCGCAAAATAATGATTATTTATTCTTCCTTTAACACATCTCATGATGGGAATTATGATGGATAAAATATTTTTATTTTATATATATTATATTTATAATTTATATATGCTTCTAGAATTATTTTTTAACACATACCTTTATGTACTCTATTTTGTGGGAATATGATGACGTCATTTGTGGAAGTGTGGACTACAACCTCCTCAAAGTGATGTGATTCATTCATGCTATACATGTAATGTATTAGAAATGTTTTTAATAAAAATATGTAAAATATATTACATAAATATTATAATTTAATTATAATTTACATATATATCATTTACTTTTCATTCTTTTTGATATGATAATGAAATGGAAGTAATGTTCATGCATACGTGCGACCTACCATCTCCATGAATGGTGCATTTAATTTATTATCTATAAATATTATAGATTATTATAAATACATATATACTTTATATATGTGATATTTAAATCATGGTTTTAAATTATATATATGTTAAAATAATGATCTAGTTAATAATAACAACAAGTAACAAGTTAAAACATACTCGAAAAACTAGGAAATTAACACTCGAAATAGTGAAAATAATGAAAGATTGTTAAACAATGGGTAATAAGAAATTATAAGAAGATAATATATGATATTATAAATATTATTATGGTTACGGTATAAGTTATTAACATGATTAAAACCATTATAAATTATGTTAAAGTACTTTCACCCAAATGGAAACACAAAGTAAGGGATTTTCATCTCACTTTTTACATATGTGAGATAAATGTCATATTCATCACTTACTTATTTTTTGTGGTGTATATACTATAAATTTTGATATATTATATCATTTATACTTTTATCTTAATGGTATTTAAAGTTTTACTTTGAATTATCTCATCTAAGGGGTTTTGACTTGAAAATTACCCAATGGTAAAAGTTATCTTTGCAATGTCACTTTCTTTTGTGATTATTAACTTTATCTTAAAATAATCACTGCATTGTTATAATTGTTTCTTAAATTTCCATATTATCATTTCCTATAAAATATAAAAAAAATCATTTGGTATTCTCTTTGATATTTATTGAATTAACTGGGTAATTATTTATAAATCCATATCTTTTATTCAATACGGATATTTGATAAAGTAAATTATTTATAAATTAAATTGATTATTTGAAATATGAGGAATGATTTGGATGGGTAAGACATGGGTGGGTATCAGTTATAGATAACCCCTTGATTCATTGATAGTATCGTGAGATGAATCATTTGGCCAAATTAGATGGGTTTATACCCAATATGCTAAAACGTCTTGTGAATGGACTTGACGGTAAAGGTACCATGTACCTAGGAAACATGGAATCCAATAATTAATCATTTACCTCATTAAAATTTAGTTATCAGTTATCCATGAGGTTAATGCTTTGAAATTTTCTATGTATGTAGTTCATTCTCAGTTTATTGTTTAAATGGAATGTGTTTCAGTTATCTAATGTGTAATATTCATTACGCCTTATCAAGATATTTATATGGCATGTGTACTTAGTTATTTACCTTTCCATGATAATTTTTCTCATTTATTAATTATTTATTTCGTTGTACTTACCCATACTGATTATTTTAGATCACCCTTATTTTTTTCCCTCTCCCCAGTATATGAAGAATAAATATTTGGATGAGCTTTCAAGGATAAATTTTATTAGTCTTTGTTACATATTATGTTTTATTTCTATTTTCCAATGTAATATAGGTATCATGTATGTAATTTGGTTTTCCAAAATTTCTAAATTTATTGCTACTTTAGGATTATATTCCTTGTAATCATGCCAATGTTATAAAATAATATATCGGCTCTAGTATTTTGGGGTTATGGTGTTATAATACGGACAAGTTTATCGGTCATCACCTAAGTCAGTTTCCCCAATATGGTTATAATTTATTCATATCGACCTCCATCTCTAACTCCAACTTCATTATCTTTACCAAGAGGTAAATCCCTACATGAATTATGCACATTGATAAGGTTTTCATTCCTTCCACTAGGTTCCATATCTAAATAATATCACACACTATATTAGATCATAACATTATGAAAAATAATGTATAATTCCAAAACTAGTGAAACACTTAACATAAATTGATAAATTTATGCATAGTTAATCTGAGAATCTTAAACTTGGTTTCTTTGGATTAATTCTAAAATCATGAAAATATTTTCAAATCCTTTATAATGGTTTATAAATAAAATGTAAATTAAACCATCATATCACATGTGAGACTCAAACCAGGTGTATATAAATGTTATAATCACCATGAACCAGAATGATGGTTAAGATATACTCAAATCAACTCTTTTCAGAGTTATTACCACTATATGCATATATTCTAAAACTAAATACATTTGTAGTATGAAAATGGTGATATATTTCTAGGGAAACCATATAATATCTAACTTACCAAAACTTTAGGATTTTATCCTATATTTATACTTATCCTCAAATCTATTCATAGTGCTATGTTACCTAATCTATGTTTTCCTAAATCAAGTTCCCAAGGTTTCTGCTAAAATTACTCTAATACCAACTATAAATACCCTAACCCTAGTAGCCTAGATTTAGTGTTTAATTTATTATATTATCACTATATAAAATTAATTACATCCCAAAGGACTGAATATTTTAGTATTCCGAGAAAAATAGATATATAATTGAATCCAAAATTGAAACTGAAAACTTAAAAGACAATATATTATTTTCTATGAAAATACCATTATTCTGTTTAGAATATCCCAATATATCAATCATAATACACTTCCTAGAAAACTTGGGAAAATAAACATAATAAATGGGTGATCATATATTCTTAGTAAGGGTATGCGTATATTGGAATATATTATGAATAGATAAGGTATAATCAATATAGAAAGATAAATATTTGAAAATACATATCATCTAATCAATAACTTGAGTATGAAGAATAACATAGAAGTAAAAAATTATGATCAAATAATTTCATATAAATAATCACTTGAGCTATAATATTATCCATATATATCATAACAAATCAAATAATCACATGGACATCAATAATCAATCTCATAATGAGGGAATTGATAAGGTTGGATATCATAAATATACCATCACAGCCTTGTGCCAAGAAATATTATATAAATGGGTAAGGCCTCATCCAAATACTTAATCTAGTTTGTATCATGAGACCTATCAATGCATATAGGGGTTATATCATGCCTTTACCAACACTTACTAAGTCTAATGCATTATTTATATGAAAGGGGTAAAACATTATTAATGTAAACATTCATATTGAAAAACTATCATATGAAATGTTAATAATTTCTATAACCAATAAAAATAATTATAAACTATATACAGTAATATGGAAAATGGAATCAAAATAATACATATCTGATAAAGCATAATATCCACCAAATAATGTTAACATGGAAGAATATACTTTAAAAATATCACTCAAAGATTTCTTAAGGAAGATACCATTTTCATTTTAAAACAACTTATTAAAAATATAAAAAATTTCAAAATATTAAGGAAGTAACTTTATTTGGAAGGAACCATTTAAAATTTCAAATTAATCTTTAAATTAATGAGTTGTCATAATAGTAGAAAATTTCATTCATGTCGTATAAGTTTAAAAAACATTCCTTTTACACTTTTGAAAAAATTCATATAGTACCTCATTCATAAAATGATAGGAAGATTAATTTTTACCAATTTTTTTTAAAAATAAGTATAAATTTATTTAAAAAATCATTTTAGAATATTGAAAAAAAATCAATATTTTAAGGAAAATATGGATATTGAAGAAAAATATTCCCGACTGAGTAGAAAAACAATGTTGGTTTTCCTTAAAAATGTAGTTTTGGTATCGTGAGTACTTAAAGATTGGAAAATAAAGGAAAATTTCTAATTTCCATAAATAACTATAGGATAATAAAATATATTTTGTTTAATATATAAATATCAAATAATTATTCTACTGGAGACTTTAAAATAAACAATCCTGAATAATGATGAGATTCTGAAACAAACCCTTACCTCAGGTCTGACTTCCATCATATGTATTCAAACCTCCTATATAATAAATATAGATTTATTATATATATATATATATTATATAACTATACTAACATATATCATATCGTATATTATTTACTTATAACCATTTATCACCCATTTATTAATAATTCTTTATTAAAATCACTATTTCAGGTGATAACTGCTTCGTTTTTCATGTAAATTTTGGTTCAGTAGTTTTGGTCCTTATACTTTGATAATGGTTAAATAATATAAATAATGTTAATAATGGTATAAATATCATATATATTCATTATATATATATATATATATATTTAGATTCATCCATAAAATTAGAGATAGAAAAATTAATTACATTATTCATGGAGACGGTAGGTCGTACATATGCATGAAATATGTTTTCTTTTTTCAACAGATGGAATGAAATAAAGGTAAATAATATTTCACATTTCCCTAATAATTATTATATAATATATATTGATTAAATATTTCCTTATTACCATCCATGTAAAAATAAATTTAAAAATGTATCACATCGCTTCGTGGAGGCGGTAGTCCACACACATGTGCGAGCGATGTTATCATTTAACAATGGATTGGAAGGTAAAAAAAATAGATGTGATGTTATAATTAAAAATTATAATTATGTCATAAATATCATATATATTCATTAAATCCATAATTATATCCATCTTGGAGAGGCGGTGATGGAAAACGAATTACATCGGTTCGTGAGGCGGTAGTCCTCCGTACACATGATCAACAGTTTAATTTCTCATTTGATGGAATATGGGATGGATATATGTTATACCATTAAAATAATAATATAAAAATATATGAAATATTTTTCTTATAGTTTCATGATATTTTAATGGGGTATTGGAAGAAATAAAATGAAGATGCATGGTTAAGAACTATACCTCTTCTTCAAAAAACCTCTTTAAGTTTATACCAAAATCCTTCGTAGGATGGTTTTATGATAAAACATGGGACTCTATAAAATTTTTAGATACATAAGGAATTTATTTGGTAAATTATTGGATAAACCAAAATAATATTTAAGTGTGAGAGGGATAGGATAGGGGGTGTTCATTTATAAGTGGGGGCCAGTCTAAGATGGAATTTTCCTAACAGAAGAAAAAATGATAAAGTCATCACCAAGTAAAATGAATCAAAATGGCCATAGAATTAAATTTGGGGTAGTATAAGTTATAAATATTTTCATAAAATAGTATTCTGAAAAGTTTAATTTTCAAGATTTCCCTTATCTTTTGGTTTAACAACCCGGTAAACACGTTTTAACCCTAACCACGGTAATTAATTTTTATTGTTCTTACTATTCATTACTATCAAAAATTAAGTTAATAATATTACCTAATATTAATTATGATGATTAAAAATATTTAATCCATTTTACCAAATTAAATTCACATAAGTGGAAGAACTAATTTAAAATTAAATCTGCAAGCATGATGAAAAGTGGTTTTCCAAAGAAAAGTTTCCTTAAGTTTAAAATGTTTTTATATAAAAATTAAACATATAATTGGATAAAATAACCTAAATTTGATTAATAATAATATAATTAAACTTATTTTACTTTTAATAAAATATTAAAAAAAATTAAATATTGTAAATTATTTAAACAAAAAGTTAGTTTTCAATAAAAAATAGTATTTTTCACTATTCATCGAAAAATTAATCTTTTTAGAAAATTATCAAATATCCACTCTAAGATAATTTAGAATTTATGATTTTAAAAATTAATTTCATTTTATATAATAAATTTTAAAAAAAATGAAAAAATAATTATAAAATAAGTGTGTAAAATGTGAGAGAACCATTTTTTAGAAAAAATACAGTTTTTAAGCATAAAAATAGATTTATTATTATCCCATGATTAGAAAAAATATTAGATGAATGATTAAAATTTTTATTGAATGTATATTATATAAATTTCATTAAAATCATTCGTAAATAGTGAATAATTTAATTTATTATGATAAAAACACATTGTGCACATACAAATAGTTTTTCAAATGAAAAAAAATCTTTTATTTTCAAATGATTTTTTATTTTTATTTATAATTAATTGATAACCAATGAATTTATTTTATACATTTTTAAACCATATAATTTTCATAATTTAGTTATTCTTATTCATAAACTCAAATTTAACTGATATGTTACAATGGTATACTATATTATAGTTTATTTTTAATTGGGGTTGTGTGCATCGTAATATATCAGAGATATTGAATTTATTTAAAAAAAATATACAGTAAAATCTCAAGGTTTTACATTTAATGTATAAACCTCTTATTTGATCCTTAATGTTTTTCACATCAATCCCTACTAACCTTAAGCTTCAAAATCATTAGAACCTTGATTATAAATTCCTCATGATTTTATGTGATTATTGTCTTTATAAAGTGGAGAAAATAGTTCCTTTTCAATCTTATAGAAAGGTTCATGTATTAAAGGTGTGGGAATAACTATACTTAAATTTATACCTTGAATTATGAGAGAGAAATATTCAAGGTGATTTATATCAGGCATGTCATTTTTAATATTAATTTATTTATAATTTTGAATGAATGAAAAGAGGAGATACACCATTTTAAAAAGGGAAGAAGTAAAATACTTCGATTGATTTTTTCTTTGAAAAATGTGAAGTTTAGTTAGTGTTTCCTATGGAATTTGAAAATAAATATTGATAATCATTTTATTTTATTACATTTAATTTCAAATATTAGTAGCATTATTTCCCTATTTAATTGGACATTGAGATTCAATGCTTAAGGATAAGAAAAGTTAAAGTGTAGGGGTATTTGATGTACTCATTTTTCATGAGAATATTTAAACATTTTCTAAATTATTTTTAATGGTTTTTAATAAATATTCCCATGTAATTTATTATTTTATTAAAATAAGGGAAAATAAAATGGAATAATTAATATGGGTTAAAATGAGTAAAAATATTGAAATTAGAAGTTTCATTTTATTTATACTTTTCTGGAGAAAATTATACTAAGTGTTTGAAGTTATATTATAGATAAAAAAATATGACAGATCCAACTATCACTCAACCAGTGGGATGAAATCCATATAGCCAGCCTAAAAATGTATGGCTCGCCAAGAAAGCTCGTGGTAAGGCCTGTATGGGTGGAGGAAGAAGCTAGAATAGTCACGCACAGTGCGCGCACATAGGTTTGGACAAATCATGTCAGTTCGTGTATGTCAGCAAGGCCCATATGTGTGGAAGGGTAGTTTATGTAGGATCACATCCCCATAGAGATGTCCTAATAGGTGGATAGAGCATTATTTATTTTATACTAGAGCCATACTAGTTGAATCTTTGATGTGGGATAAGTTCTATGTGATCATTATTCATAAATAAAAAAAATGGAACCCCTTCATAGCTCATCTTTTCACCTAATGCTTGGAAATTCCCTCAAAGCCACATCTCCCACTCTATTGTTTGACGCCATTGAAACATAGTTTAAAAATCACCAAGATCACCATGGCTGCCATTTGGGAAGCTTCAGCTCAAGTTAGGAACCACTTCCAAGGCCTGGTAACACGATGGATTATATTAGAAGCTTGGGGAGACCACCATGATAGTGAGATAAGAATGTGCATAAGCCCTACATGTTGACAGAATATCGATCTGGAACTATGAAATCCAGATAATTTTAATGAGAATACCTACACCATTTCACCACCATTGCATAGCAGGTTTGATGAATAAATATGGCCTACTATGAGTTATTCCATGGTTATTCCACTACACTATAGAGGTCACAGAATTGGAATTATCATATTTTCATGTAAGGAGGAGGTTACGGTCATGGATCACCATCTACATCATAGCATCACATGCAGAAGAAATTTGTGAGATGACTACTACACCATGGAGGATGATTTGTTCTATAGTGGTGATCGATATAGTAGATCCAAGTTTTTACACACACAAAATTACCTTTGGAAGGTTGTGTTGTAGTTTTATTCATGTGTCATAGAGGTGATCATATTGGAAGTGGAATTTTTTTGAAAAGAAAACAATAATGGATTTTTCACTCATGGAAGATTTGGTTTCACCATATCCATACAGTACCATTTATAGGGAAGAATAAACTATGCTAAAATTGATTTTTCCATTCCATAATATGGTGTTTTTATGAAACATTAAATACTCAATATATTTGGATAATTCATTGCGGCCAAGATCTGAAACTAAAAAAACAAACTATAATTAAGATAAAATAATATATCAGATATACGAACAACATTTGAATAGGGGATTCTTCCCTCTATAAATAATAGGTTGTTGTGCCACTAAAAAGGGATCAAAGATAAGTATACTGGTGTTGATTCTCTATTTTTGTTTTATTCTTATATTGTAGTTTAGATTCCTTATTTTGTAACTAATTCATTATAATGTTCAGACCCTAATGACTAAGGAAATAGTAGCCAGACCGGTCACCACATGGCCTCAAGCACACCTACCCATATGCCAGAGGCTACCGAATAACAGTGAGTGTCTAATGGTGGTACGATGGGGAGATTATACCATCGAGATCATATTGGAACAACAATATAATAATGATTACATCAATAGAAAATAGCAGAAGTGGTAATAAAAAAAGGTAAATAGAGGAGGTAAATATAATGACTGAATGAAAAATGGACAATACCAATATAAAACTATATATTCATGTCCAAATTTTTCTATAGGTACAAGAAAGAAGAAATATAGTAAGTTGTATAACATAATAAAAGAATAAAAACCCAAAAACTAGCTCTATGATCATCGTGAATACTAGCTCGTTCCTATACTTCTAACTCCCAGTTACAATCATGAAAACATAAGAAGATAACCAAGGATCCTGATCCTATAAAAAAGTATGTTTGTTCGGGTAACCCAATGCAAGGGTAGCCTAAACAGATTATGAGATACAATCTTAGTAGGTCGCCACTCACAATGTCTAGGCTAATCCATTTCATGCATTATAAAATTAATAGTGTGTCGTAAGAAATAAATGTAAAATAGAAATAAATGATTAAATAAATTGGACTGGTTTCCACTTGGACACTCGTCCAATTTACCTACTTTGGTCTAATATGGTGATTCTAAACTAAGGGAACCTACAAGGGTAAAGTGAGAGTTATAAGGTTCTAGAGGATGGACTGTCCCCAATATTTTTCTTGGTCTCAAGGGACACATCCATATGTTTCATAAACTAAAGGATCAATTCTCATTTGAAAACATTATTTACCTTTTAATTAAATTTAATAAAAACAAATCTGTATATTATAGTGAGTCACTATGATCCCATCCATGGATATTCAAAGGAATTCTATGTATCACTCGAGGATCTTAGCAAAATCCAATGCCTAAGGAGAATATCCAAAGATACCAAAGAATAAAGTCCCGAGATTCACTCCAAGTATAGTGTGATAAATGTAAAGAACTAAACTTTGAGTTTATACCTGATATCGCACGTAGGGGCTCAAGTTTCTCTCGTGGTTTGGTATAATCATCATTCCATCAAGCCTATCCAAGGGGTCTTCCCTATGGAACCGGTGTCACTCATCTAGGGTTAAAACAAAAAACTCATGGTGATATCATCCCAGTCATAGCTAGTGTCACCCCTGGTGTGTTTACAAAGAATTAATTATTCTAAAATAAAGGAACAAGAGTCCATCCAATGGGTCCTTAAGTCAAAACCCCTTGCTTCACCCTTGTCACCAAATTGGAAGCAGCTAAACAATCATTACATATATAACAAGTTTTATTGGAAGGGTGTTCTATTTTATTCAATCAATTAGATCATATTAGGAATAATGCTCAGGTAATGTCATTAGGAAAGCTCTATATGGCATAGGACATAAGGAATTAATCACCTAGAAAATTAATTTATATCATGATTTCCTAAAGTAGCCATGATATTTGATTATTTGTACCTCTTATGGAATATAATTTAAATAATAACTCATGGTCTGTTATTCAATTAAATTCAAAGTTAAGAGTTCAAGGCATCAATTGTTAAAAAAAACCCCTTAAGGGTTGTTTAAAATACCTAAGTCGGGGAAAGGTGATCATATAGGGTGGTCGCAACCAATTGGGTGGCATAGGTTAAAAAATCAACCTTAGGGGTTGATTCACTGTTATCTTGGGTTTCCAAAAGCTATGTAATACATTAAATTAAATTAAATTTGAAAAATTAGAGCCAATGCCAAAAAGTTCTATCTTGCGGCATAATGGCACATTTTATGGAAAGCAACTAAAAAAGGGGAAATATCCTAGACAACCTAGCTCATGCTTAGGTCGGCCCACATTTACGATATCAAGACTTGATTTGGTCTGGTTTGAGAGAAAATGGAGAAATGGAATTTATCCCTAGAAACATGTCAAAATAGCTTGCACCTAAATCATGTAGTAAGAGGGAAGATAAACCAATAACATAAGAAATATGAACTAAGATATTCTCAAGAGGATTCCATAGGGACCAACATCACTCTAATTTGATAATGAACAAGGGATAAACCTCGATGCCTAGCATGGGAGAAGAGGATCTAGAGTGGGAGGGTGTTGTGCATGGAGGATAAGAAAGGAATATGGAGAAATAAAGAAATAATAAAGGAGGTAAAAAGTGTAATTTACCCCTTTTTAATTAGGTGCACGGTTTGGCCACATGATTGGAGAAATTGTGCACCAACTGTGCGAGGGATACTTCTTAAGGAAAAAGGATTGAATGGTTTTATATGCATGGTTAGTCAAACTATGTTACAACCATACAATAAATAGTGCACAAAATTCTTAAAATTCACTAAGTGTTCATGCTTGGCACATGGTTTGGGAAAATGTGCATAACCCATGTGCACCACATCTGCTCACCTTCTATAGTTGCATGATTTGCACTGATGGTCTGATTCTCATGAAAAAACATCAATCGACACCCACGGCACTTACTAAACCCAACAATGTTCCACTTAGTGGTTCCTCACCAACCACATATGATAAGAGAGAGGGGGTATCAAATCCCACCATCCCTAGACGACTACCCTCAAGGCACTCTGCTTAGACAGCTAGAAAATCTAGATCTAATTCCCCTAGGAGAAGGCACCCTAATACTTCTTCAAGCATGCTCATTAAATCCAATAACCTTTTTCTGGTGACATATCTAGTCAAAACACCCATAAAATATGTCTTTACCCCCACTTGAACATGGGAACATACCTCGACCCAAAACATTTGGATCTTCACGGTTAAAACACCCCTTCTGAGCCCCACCAAATATTTAGGTAATCTTTGGAATCATCTACAGATGTTTGAGGATCTCATATAAGGAAAACCACATTTGGAATTTACAAGTGATACATTAGTACAAGTTGAACGTCCATATAAGAGGAACATTGATTGACCCCAAGCATCATCCGACTGGTGATCAAGTCAAGGAAAAATAGTTGATGTCCATGAGCCTTCTCATGGTGTTCCTACTTAGGGACCCAAGTATCACTCAGGACTAACCATGCTTCTAAGGACAACCATGATTCTAGAGTTCACTCTAAAAGAAACCACCCAACAAGCCCAATGGAGTGTTTACAAACTTTAGCATGGCATAATACCAATGCTCTCTCAGTGCACCCAAATGATACCATGATAGGGGCATGGCCATCCTTAAACCAATAGTTCACTAAGAGGATCAAACAATCTCCAAGAAGGATCTGAGGCACTTTCACCAATAAGAGGGTGGTGTTCTCAAAACATTTTCAAACCAACCTTGACAAAGAAAAAGGGAAGGACTATTGAACCATTGCTAGTAGACTTCCTTATAAGAGCTCAGTTATGCCAATCGAATCATTTCTATTTACCGACCACGATGCCTTTACCACACAATTCATCCTGTCATGCTTAAACAAAACCAGCAAAGTCCATTACTAATTAATGGTGTTTACAAATTTTTCATACCCATGCAACCATTCATCATTTTGTTTCCTCAGAAACACTAACATTATACAACTTACTAGCCTCAAGGAAGACCAATAGATGAATTGACCATTCAAGAAAGTCCTTCTTGGTTATGCACCTCCTACCTAGAAGGATACATTAAATCAATATTGACATGAAACTCCAAACTTTAGGAGTGTCCTTATTGCCGGATTCATTAAAAAAGGAACTCATCCCACGAAACATGATCCATCGACCACTATTTTGGTTACTGGATGTAGCCAACACACTTTGACGGGCATTAAACCAAAGAGGAAGAAACTATATACTTACAAGAACCCTTAGTTCATGTCTTCACTAGGAGTATACATGATGATCTGTGAGTCGTGCTTCCATCCTTCATGGAATTAAGAATAAAATCAAAAATACAAAATAACATAATAAAACACCCTATCCACTTTAAGACATAATCCAAAATATTGGGATGATTTTGATTTAGTTAGATGCCCAGGTCACCCTACCTTAGAGATGACCTATGATCAAAGAATGACAGATCAAGATTAAACAGTCATCACTAAACTCAAATGGTTTGTTGTAACCTTTATCAAGACAACGGTTATCTCATGTATCTATTCATACTACCCCAACATTTTAGAAGAAGAAAGTTGCATTTATGAAATTATCCATGGGTGAAAATGGCCATATGCGTTCAATTACCTGATGAGCTTCAAAACATTTCACCAAAGTCGCATTAATACATATGACTACTAACCTGACTAGTGATGTACTAAGTCATCCATCACTGAATAGGAGAAATAAGGGAGGTTCACATAACCTACTTAAGTGGTTGACCATGCCCTGGGCATGTCTATCTCGCTAGAACTGAGTATTTCAAAATGCTCAAACTCATAACAAGTTTAAACAACACATGACCACCCATCAAAACAAGGTTGTATTTTTGGATTCTAAGAGTCATATATAGACAATGGAACCCAAATTGTACCATACGTAAAAAAAATCCCATAAGTGACAAGAAAAGTCTTTAAAGACACAAGTATCTACCTACAACAGGTTATCCCCTTAAAAAATAGGAAGTGTCAACCCTACCAATAGATCATTACAAAAAAGTTCATTAGGTCAAGGGGATTATATATCACTTAGGTCTGATCTATAGGGGAAGATTCCTATGAAGGATACTCATGTTCCTGTTTAAACGTGATCTAAAGAAACACCACACAAGGTTTTATTTTAAGTCACTAAACCAAAACTCATTTAGTTCTTTAAACATTTCAAAGGATCGAATTAAAAAAACCACTAGTTATAAAAACACCTATACAATGTACTTTATTTGGTAAAACCACAAGGAAAACATGAAAGCTACTCTAAATCCGTTTTTAATTATTTATAGACATCCAATTATAATTAGTCTAGTTTATCAAATAACCCATTTTAACACTATTAATTTATTTATAAGGACTAACAAAACAAATCATTAGCACACACCCATAGGTTTTAGGCACTAAGGTATAAGAAAATAAAGGGAAACCTAGAAGGGTCTCGTTAAGCCATTCTAGGTTCATCAAAAAGAAACCCAAAAAAATATTTTTAACATCTATATTTAAAATGCACTTTGTTGTTCATTAAATAAATAATGTGACCCAACTGACCTACTTAGGCCCAATTTTTCACTTAAGAAAGTTGGTCATATCAGTCATTAAACCCAAGAAAAGGGTACAAGCCTTAACAAAGCTACCAATTAATTCAAGGTCATAATTGAACAACTTTGATATTTACAACACTTTCAAAGTAGAAGGTTCAAAATAGATGATTCAGTTTTATGGGTTACCACCTCTCAAACTATAAAGATCCCATACACTTTACAAGTTACAGGTGGCTCCCTTTTAACCACAACCATTTTATCTAGGATAAAAGAAAATTTAACCACTTAAATATTTACATGAAAGACTTTAAATATATAAGGTGTGTCTACAATAGATCATTTATATGGGTCACCCTATTCTAATTCATAAAGCACCTATACACTTTATGAATTAGGAAAATTGGCTCCCATTTAACCACAACCAGTTTGTTTCAACCCATGCTAAACAAGCATTGGAGCATGGAAAGCTACTACACAAAAAAAATAACACTCAAACATGGAAGATAAGAAAAGCATGATGATTTAAATCATAGAATCATTATAATAAAATACCTAAGAATGTAAAAACTAACATGTAATTGAAATTTACAACATGGAATATAAAATACATGCTAATAAAACATGCAAGGTACATTAGAAATTTCCAAACAAACAAGTAATAAAATCTACATGCCATGGAATATGCATGGAATGTGAATCCCTATGTGCCTATAATGATGCATGGAATAATAATTCCTTGCTATACTAGGCCAAGGGTAAATATTATAAATTTCATAAATCAGTAAGAAGTGGAAAGTACTCCAATCACTCAAGTTGAAATTATAATTGACTATAATAATGAACAACATGACCAACAATTCCATCCCTATCCACTTAGACTTTTCCCTATATGTGGGTTGATGACTCCCAAACATGGATATTTACTAAGTGTTAAAATATTCCTAGTATCCTATATACCAGTCCCAAATAGTAATATGAAGGAAAAGAAACCTCTAATACCACTTTTTAATGTACTAACCAGACTGAATAAGGAAACAGTAGTTGGATTGGTCGCCAAATAGCCTCAAGTGCATCTCTCCATATACCAGAGATTGTCAACTAGCAGTGAGGGTCTAATGGCGGTACGGTGGGGAGACTATACCCTCAATATCAAAGTTTCATAGAAATATAATAATGATTAAATCAATATAAATTAGCATAAATGGTAATAAAAAAAGACAAACGGAAGAGGTAAATAGAATTACTAAATGAACATGGCCAACACCAATATACAACTAACCATGCATACATGTCCAAATGTTTATATAGGCACAAGAAAAAATAATTATGGTAATAAGTACAATGTAATAAAATAATAAAAACTCAACAAATTCATCCATGAGAATCCTGAGTACCAACTCGATTCTTTGCTCCTAACTCTCAGGTACAAGTATGACAGCAAAAATAGATAACCAAGGACATCTTTTCGGGTACCACAATGCAAGGGAATCCCGAAAAGGGTGTGAGATACGATCTCATTAGTTTACCACCCATAGTGTCTAGGACAATAAATTTCATGCATTATAAAATAAATATTGTTCCATAAGAAATATATGCATAATTAAAATAAATGATTAAATACATTAGAATGGGTTCCACTTGGACACTCTTACAATTTACCTACTTCAGCCTAAGCTAGTAAGTTTGAACCAAAAGAACATGCACGGGTCAAGTGAGAGGTATAAGTTTTGATGTTATTTATTTATTCATAAATTTTTGTATACTCCCTTTAGTAAATTTCATGTAAAAGTGCATAATTGGTGTGTGATACTCATGTTTTAATACTAAATATAATTTTTGATAATTATTTAAAGTAGTCAAATTGATTCAGTTTACTATTTTAATTATAACTATCACCCTCATTATCCAAATTTCATGGTTCTTGTTTTTTAGTATTCCTTATTCAATTTTAAACATATCATTATAAGTAATCATTTTCCAATGCTTCCATTTTAAGTTTCATACGAACCACACAAAAAGGCCCACAGAATCTGTGAAGAAAATAGCCAAGCCATGATGATTGAATTACTGGGATCAATAAAGAAGTAAATAATCATTGACTCTACCAAAAATTTATGGGGAAAATACCATTAATATTTGATAAAACTTTCAAGGCCCAAATCCACTATAAAGGGTCCCAAATGATGAATTTAAATACATCCCACCATTCTGTCTGGGAATTTAAATCAGCACACCAATATTGACATTTCTTCTGATAGAGACATCCATTAGAGATTATATTTTTCAGTGTAAAATAAGATATTTAGGTGGCCAAATTTTTTGAATAAAGTGTTTATATTTTAAGGAATATTACTATTCAAAAACTCATTCACATTTTGGCCTTGAAAACGTCTGGATTGAAATGGACAGATTTAAATTGTTTAATCAAACCACCATAACATTGGATCATTAAGTAAAATGGCCTTTATATTTTCATATTATATAGAGAACATCTATATCTAAAACTTGTAAGAATATCATGTCTCGTGATTCAGCTGTCTGGTTGGCCAATTTGGTGAGCCAAGTGGAAGGGAAGATTTGGAATGCAAAAAGTCCACCACCATTGGGCTATAAATGAAACCCCCTCTTCTCCTTACATGGAGTTGGAATTTAAGAAGAGAGGAGAATACATTGGCACAAAAAAATAGTTTCCAAAGGATTTGGAGGACCTTTTATACTCAATTTTTCACTTGAGAGACCCTTCGTCCTCTCTTTTATTTCATGTTCTTCTATTTTCTTTTCATTTGTAATCGCATAAGCTGATTTCAATTTCATTTTAATTTTAATGAAAGTTTCGTATTATTATTATATTTTAATAATAAAACCTATGTTATTAAATATTAATGGTCTTAATATAGTTTAAATCAATTTGAAACCCCTTCTCTCATTCTCTTTCTCATTCAATCTAAATTTCATATTTAACATTAACTTTACCATTTTTGTGTGTGTTCAGCGCATAACTATTTCCTTATCCCTTTCTTTTTCTTCCCTTATTAATTCATCATAAAGTTTCTAGAGTATGTACTATTCCCATGTTTTTTCTTTATCTTGGTTGACATGTCCCTACATTTCAAAAACCAAAGGGTCAATTCTCATTTGAAAACATTACTTAAATTTTAATTCAATTTAAGACAAAACTATTTGTATATTATAGTGAGTCACCTTGAGCCTATCCATGTATATTCCAAGGAATTCTATATATCACTTGAGGGTCTTAGTAAAATCTAATGCATAGGGATCTCGTCTAAAGCAACCCAAGAATGAATTTCCATGTTTCACTCCAGGCATAGTGTAATAAATGTTAAGAACAAATCTCTAAGTTTGTACCTGGTATCACATGTAGGGGACCGTGTCTCTCTCATGGAATGGTACAACCATCATGCCATTGATCCCACCAAAGGGGTCTCCCATAGGGAACTAGTTTCACTCATTTTGTGGTAAAATAGAAAATTCAAGGTGATCTCATCATAGGCATAGAGGGTGTCACCCCCAATGTGTTTACAAATCATTAACAATTATAACTGAAAAGAAAAATATTATGTCCAAGGGGTCCTTAAGTTAGAACCCATTTTTCACCCTTAGAACCAAATTGAAATCATCTAAACAAGAATTACATATATAAAAAGTTTAATTGGAAGGGAATTCCATTTAATTCAATCAATTATATCATATTAGGCATAATGTTCAAGGCATTTTATTAGGAAAGTCCTCTATGGAATAGGACATAAGGCATTAAGAACTTGGCCAATTCATTTAGAGCATGATTTATTAAGGTATACATGATATTCAATTAGGTATACCTATTATGAAAAATAAAGTAAAGACTAACACATGGTTTCTCATTTAATTAAAATTAAAGTTAAGACTTCAAGGCATCAATTGTTAAAAAACACCCCTTGAGGGATGTTTAAACTATGGTAAGGAAAAGTGATTGTGTAGGGTGGGCACACCCCATTGGGTGGAATATGTTTAGAAAATAAACCTATGTGGTTGATTCACCATTATCTTGGGTCTCCAAAATCTAGTTAATGCATTAAATTTAATTTAATTTGAAAAATAGAGGCGATACTATAAAGGTTCAGTTCAAGGCACAATGACACATTTTATGGAAAGAAAATAAAGGTAAAGAGTTTAGACCACCTACCTCATTCTTAAGTCAAGACACACAACTGATATCAAGATTTGATTTGGTATGATTAAAGAGAAAATAGAGAAATAGACATTTTCCTTGGAAATAGGGAAAAGGATCTTTCACCTAAATAGCACAATGAGAGAGAAGATAAACCAATAATTGAAGAAAGGGGAACTATGAGCTTAATGAGAGGATTCTATAGGGACCTACAGTTCTAAAATCCAAAAATGAATGTGGAAGAAACTTCAATGCCTAGTGTGGGGGAGGAGGAGCTTGAGTGGGAGGGTGTTATGAATAGAGGAGAATAAAGAAAGATGGAGGAAGAAATGAATAATAAATAAGGAGAAAGGGTAATTTCCCCCTTTTAAATGAGGTGCATGGTTTGGCTGCAAGGTTGGCCAAACCGTGAACTAACCATGCGAGGGATACTACTTAAGGAAAAAGGGGCACATAGTTATCCAAACCATGTGCCAACCAAGCGATGAACCGTTCACACACATTGCTTAAAAGGCACTAAGAATGTGGGATAGGCACATGGTTTGGGAAACCATGCATATCCTGTACACACCACATTTTCTCACATGTTTCAGTTTCATGGTTTTCATTGGTGGGATGCATGGTTTTAGACAAATAGTGTGCCCTAACCAGTCCTTCCCATTTTTTAGTTTTTAGAGCCCTACACTCTCAAAACTCTACTGATCACCTGAGAAACCTCTCAGGCCTTTAACCAAGTCTAAAAATGCACTTTAAAGTGTCCCAAATCTTAGAATTTAGTTTCAAAGCTCAATTTATAAAACTAACCATCCACCAAATGAAAAAAATTCAAATTCCCTTTGAATTTCATTCAATCCCAAAATATGGGACACTACATGCATATTTTTATTTAGGTGTTCCATATTTTTCAATATCTATCTCACACGCACAAATTTTTTCCAATATTAAATCTTATACTTGATAATGAGTGAATAAAACAAGGCTCATCCTTGGGAGAGTATGTTGGTGTTCCTAAATTATGCACTTTAAATTCTTGAATACTTTGATTCTATTTGTAGTGATTGAGGGTGAATTGTACAAGTCTGGTGATCTTCCACCACAACATGAATCTAAAGTTTATTTATATTATTTAATTTATATATTTTTCCTCCCTTATATTTAATTATAACTCTTCACAAGATGGAGATGAGTTTTTCAATAGATTAAATGACATACAATGGATCTGGGTCTTGGAAAGTACCATACTCTCGATTGAGATGTGTCAATAACCTTGATTATAAGAGGAGGTAGAGTTTTGTGTTCCAAATAATTCTCTTGTGTGTTCAAGATTTAACACACAATAAATTTAAGGATAATAGTCAATGAATTATATTTCATGATTGAACTACCAAACTTAATTCAAACAATAAACATGAATAATTAAGGATCCTGAAAGACCAAAACTTATGGACAAGTACTTTCTTTCTAACCTTATTCTATTTTCATTACATGTTCTATTATAATTTTCATTATTTCTTCCATATATTTTATTTATTTTCCTAAAATAATAAAAACACAAAAATAATTAGTTTAGTAGAATTATAATTAGTGAGTTAACGAGTATGAATCTACTCAAGTGAGACAACTCTGGTTAGTCATTGTGGTACACTAGGAAAATAAATAGTAGCTTTTGTACCACCCTACCACAAACATTTCAACATTTTATTTCAAATTTTTTAAATGTTTTAAAAATGTATATTTTTATATATATTATATGGAATGTTTTTTATTTATTTACAAAAAAGAAAAAATGAATGTTTTATTTTAACACATATGATGTAAATGACTTTTTTCTCCAATGTAACCATTATTTAATGTTTGGATTTATTTATATGCTTCTATATTTTCATAAAATAAAAACCCTCATTCACATTGTTTTGGGTATTTTATTTTTAAAAATTGTGTTTTAAAGGAAAGGAATATACTAATACCCAAAAATGTTTCGCTCATGGGTTCAAAAATATATTGTTATGATTTTGATGATGGAAATGCAAGATTTTGATGTGTTATGATTATGTTATGGTTCTTTTGGGAATTTTTTATGATAACGTGTAATCACGATATAGCTAATAATTATGGGGTATCTCTATATATCTCTTCAATGTATTAGGTAAAGGGATACTAGTTATAGGTTTCTCTAAAGATATTATTATAATTTTACCAAGTAGGTTATTCAATTTGTAAGAGTGGTTATAAGAGTGATGTGAAAATGATGTATCAAGTTACCAACATGAATTTTATATGCTTGATAATGAGTTTTCATGGAAATATTTTAGTTTAACAGGTTAATCTAATGACATTTTTATTTAAAGGAATGATTATGAATTTTTAAAGGAAAATGGTATTTTATTAAGAAAATGCTTTTCAAGGGTTATTATATTTTCTAGGTAACCCTCATGATTGTGTTTTTTACTTTATGTATTCTTATAAATTTTTTTATGAAAAAATTTGGGTTTTAAAGTTGATTTCATGTGTAAGTAAATTATTATTTGTGCTTAAAGTTTATTATGTTAAAGGAAAACTCTCTTCTATGATCTCATGGTTTTGAAAGTAACTGAGAGGTTTCTTTCCTTATTTATACATGTCATTTAATGAGATTTTTTTCTCATCCCAAATTTTTTTTAAAAAATTATAGGGTTTAAAGATTAGTAGGAACAATTATGAAGACTTATTATAGAAAATTAAAAGTAGGGAATATTGGGGGAAACTCTTCCTTAAACGCATGGGTATTGTTATGTAAGATTTTATCCTAATTCTATAAAACCATAAACTGAAAATTTCATTGGGTATGTAAGTGATCCAATATTCCCACTTGATGTTGAATGTTTTGTATGGATAAAATTGGGTCACATTTATCATATTGAAACAATAAATATTAATATTAATTTTTTAGCATCGAATCCAAGAGTGTAGTTTTGAGACTGTTATAATAGAAGCGAGAAACCCAATTCTTATTTCATCATTAGAGAATTCCTCTTATCTAGAATTTAGAACATTACCCATTGATCTCAAATATGTGTACCTAATAGAAGGAGAAAACTGAAATTAATAATTACTAATAACCTATCCCTGAAATAAGAATGAAAATTCATTAAATATTTAAGGGATAATTTTCAAGAAATATGTTAGAGTTTATGAGATATCCCACATGTTTAAAAATCTACTTGAAGAAAATTACAAACTTATTAGAAAGCCCCAAATAAGACTCAACCCAGACACAATAGATTTTGTGAAGAAGAATATAGAAAAGTTAGTAGAAGATGACATCATATACCCATTTCTAACTCAAAATAGGCTAGCCACATTCACATTGTTCTCAAAAAAACTTGATTATCCATAGTGAAGAATGAGAAAAATGAGTTGATTCCTATTAAATTTCAAAACAAGTGGAGAATTTTTATTGATTATAAGAAGTGACCACCTGAAATGCATTGTTAATTCTATTAGTAAAACAAATTAGAAATTTATATACTCTAACTAACACTAAATTAATTTTAAAATGTATTAATGTGGAAGTCAAGGTTGATCCCATAGAGAACAGGTAGAAATAAGTAAGAAAATTTAAGAATGTATAGAAAAATAATAAGAGTTGTGGAATGAATTTGGTTTTATATTAATGATATGAGACATTACAAACAATATAAATCATGGTTCATGCTCCTAGAAAATTCAAAAATTTATGGTAATCAATGTTATTTTAGAATTGGATTGAAGTGATCCTCCTCTTAGAGTACTCAATGTCTAAAATAACGGTTCCATTTTCCCCTATATAATAAACCTCCAACACATCCATGGTTATGTTGAAAATAAATACAACATGAAACCATTTTCAAAACTCATGGATGAATCATCATAATAAACTAGTCATTTAAAACTCCCAATGTGAGAGTTATATAAATACCACACCATTAGATAGAATATTTTTTTTGAAAGATATACAACCCTTATATGGAACCCCATTATCCATCCTTTCTAATTATTTAGAATTATTTTTAATATTCCTAATATTTGTGCCATGAAACCCTAGTAAATTTCCCTTCTTCAAGGTCCCCATTATAAACCACTTAAACACTTTACCAATATATGAATTATAACTCAATACAAGTAACTTTTTGAATTTATATCTATAGATATTCAAACCTAGTATATAGGTTGTTTCACCCATGACTTTTATTGAGAGGTATTTTACAAATCAAAAATTTAAAAATTTAAGGTTGGGAAATAATTTCTGAGAATAAGTATGTTATGTACATACAATATCAAAAAAATCACAACAATCCCACTAGACCACCAGTATACACAGGAATCATTTGTATTTTTAGGAAATCAAACTATTTGATTCCATCATAAAACTAAATGTTCTAACTCTGAGAGGATTTCTATAATCCATAAAAGTACTTTTGAAACTTTAAAACCTTAGTAGACTCATTTGGAACTTCAAAACCTTCGGTTTGTATTATATACATCTCCTAGAAAAAATTATCACTAATGAAAGTAGTTTTGACATCCATTTTATATATTTCATAATTATAATGATATGTTATATAAATAAATATATGAAAGTAAATTATCATCACAAGTGGTGAAAAGGTTTCTTTATAATCAATACCATGAATTTTTTTGTAATCATTTTCCACCATGAAATATTTATAGATAGATACTCTATCATCCATGTCAATTTTCTTTTAGAATCCCCACTTATACCCCATGGGAACCCCTTTAGGTTCACAAACAAAGTTTCAAAATTGTTTAGTGTATAGGAATATATTTTAAATTCCATAGCTTTTTTCCATCTCTTGGAATCAGAAATCTTAATGGAATCTTAGTATGTAGTTGGTTCATCCTTTATGAAAATTACTTCATCATCATTTTCCATAAGAAGTACATATATTTTGGGATCCTAATGAATCCTACCAAACCTATAAGGATATTATATAACCTGAGTCATTCCTTATTCCATAACTCTTTATAGAACTAACTCAACTTCCATTTCAGGGACACTTTCTATTTTTTAGTCTTTAAATTCTCCAAGTTCTAATTTCCTCTCACTAGCTCCATGATCAATATATTACTTCTCATGGAATTTATCAAATTATGCCAGAAAAAACATTTTTATTAGTACCATTATAGAAATAATATCCCTTGGTTTCCGTAGGATAACTAACAAATAAGAATTTATCTAACTTAGGTCCAAGATTATCATAATCCAAACATCATATGAATTCTTCACAACCAAAAATCCATATAAAATGTAAATTGGGAATTTTCCCATACCATATCCTATATATTGTCTTTATGAATACTTTAGATGAAACATGTTTAAGTAGGACTATAGTAGCATCAAGAGAATATCTATGGAATGAAATAGGAAGGTCACACTGACTTCATCCTTGATCTAACCATGTCCTATAGGGTATGATTCCTTATCTGACACACATCATTAAAATATAGTGTTCCAAGAGGATAGATTTTTTTTAGAAAAATGATAAAATCATCTCTTATTATAAATAAAGAAAAGAGTTACATCAGATGAAAATAATTATATAGTTTTGGGAAAATTCTATAATCTTTCAGATGATCAATGACTTTTTATATTAAGTATTAACCACCCTAAACTAATTAGATAATATTAATAATTTTTCCTAGTTGATTATATAATTCATTCTGAAACTCTTTTAACTTTTTAAAATTTTCATGCTTGTGTCTCATCATAAACATATAATCGTACCAACTAAATTCATCAGCAAAGGTCCAACAGTCCACTAACCCTTTCACCATTTACACTAAAACATGCTTTGATTGTTTTTTAACCAAATTCATAGTTATCAAATGATTCATAATATAATTATTTCAAAAAAACATCTATATAGATTATTTGAATGTGTTTATCATTTATATTCACAATGATACAATGTCAAAGGTAAGTAGGATTAGAATAAATCTTTACCTTCTTATTCTGAATGTTATGGATAGGATTATCCATATACAAAATGTATAAACCATTTACCATGTTCCCAATACCATAAAACATTTCACTCATATATATATATATATATATATAATCTCTTATTATTAATATTTAATTAAAATATAATATTTTCCAAACAATATAGATAAATAAAAATTATTTTTATAGAAGGAAAAAAATAAATTTTCTCTAATTCCTGAACTAATCAACTAGGTAGAATTAGAACATAAGTACTGCATTCCAAATTAATAACTCTTGACCCATTTTTCATGTAGATCTACTTCACCTTTCTTAAATTTTCTCGTATATTTAAGTATGTTTTTATCACCACAAATGTGTTTTGCACACCACGTATCAAATACCCACGATTTGTAGTTGGATAAATTGATTTTTTACTATTCTCTTTAAAAAATTCATAAATATTCTCTCTAAGAACACATATCAACTTAGATTCCAGTCTATAATAGTTTTAGTCTATACCAATAAGAGATTTTAAAATAATAAACATTATGCATTTCATAATCTAAAAAAGACATATTTTTGGGTGAGTATCATGTTTTATATCTTTTCATAAAATAATTTTGATTAAAGTTCTTCCAATTAAATGATAACTCCATATATAATTACCTTTAGTGGTCCAAGATCCATATTTTAGTAAGTAATGAGTTTGATATATAATTCCTCTCACTGCTTAGTTATTTAGGTAGGAAAAATTTCTAATCATATCATATATGACTCTTGGATAGTTGAGTGGAAATATTTATAATCAAATCCATCATATAGGTATAAACTCAACTTTATTCCTCTAGTATATTAATTCTTAAGTTTTTTAAATAAGTGTAACCCAGATATCATAACATGATTTTTTTACCTAACTCTTAGGGTTGTCTAATTCTACCATGACTTACACAAGATAATCCATGGGTTCCCTGCTATGGAAGACCCTACCTAATTGCATGATCAAGATTTTGACATGTTTTTTCTTTGAAAGGAATACCACACTTAGTATTTGAGGGTTTTTTATTTTAAAGTATCACTAAGTGAATATAGATCACATTCGTATTAAATTCATAACTATTTTATCTTATGCAATATTTATTATCTCATGTTTTATTCTTTTATGTATGCATACTTATAATTATTTAGTTTTGGATTACATATTTCATCCACCAAATTAATATATTAAAACCATATCAATGTGTAAATCTTTTCATTACCCATAGTTTGTGTTACTCACCCAAAAAATATAATCCAAACATATCTATATATATCCAAATTCATCTTATGAATAGGTTACATTAAATTTTAATGTAAAGCTTTATAATTATACGAAATTAGTAATCTCCACATGAGTAATCTTAGAGCCATAGATAACCAATACCCACCCTTTTAGAACATGGAATAAGCCTCTGGGATAGTGGTAAGTCTGACCCAAAGTCCCTCTATCCAAGGATAATTTAACCAAGAGATATTCCAATTCATCATAAATCTAAAATGTAATATTAATAAACTATATTCAATAACTAAATTCAAGATAATAACTATAATTGTAAATCAAGGAAAATGTGAATGAAAACTAAATCTTATGTTGTCATGCCTATCATTTAATGGATGGAATGAAAAAAAAATTAAGAAGAAATTTATCACATAAATTAAAGCATAAAAAATATTCACATTTCATAAAAAATTTATAAATATGAATATTTAAAAGGAATAAAAAAAATAAATATACATTTTATTTATTTTCCAAACATGAGATATTAGTACGATCATTTTATATTTTATTTAAAAATAAAAATATCATATTTATAATTCCTAAAACTTATAATTTATAAAAAAATTATTAACTATAAGAAAAAATAATAAATTTAAACTTTTTAGGATTATATCATTCCTTACGAACTAATGGGGTCATTATCAGTCATGAGTTGTGACTAGAACAAGTGGGTACCCTTACGTTTCATTCATATAGAAAAGTCAAGGGTTCCAATGGTGTATCTCGTAAGTATATAGTAACCCTTATATGTGGAACCCTTATGTACATAACCCTTATGTATTAAATAGTTCCAATTGTATAACCCTTATGCATGGAGTTTCATAAAAATGTAGTTTCCCTTATATATAGAAATATCTTAAATATCTAGAAACAATTATGTATCAAAAAATCCATACATATAAATATATATACACTTATGTAACAAAGGGAAATATCTTATGTATGGATAAATTTCTTATATGTGGATCATATGTATCAAGAAATACTTACATATAATTTATATCCACTTTTATGGAAAAGGTAAATATCTTACATTTGGGTAAATTTCTTACATATGTTAAAATATCATATATATGAGAAATTTATTACATATGGTCATGTCATAGCCTACAATATCTATTATATTGTATCTATAACTTGATGATATATTTTCATGCAACCCAAGTTTCTGTCATAGCCTACATTATAACATATCATAACTTACAGCACATAACAAAACCATGGGTTTTTTTTGTATCGTGCCTTATGATATATACTAATAATATCTTGAAAATAAGAAAAATAGAACTATGCATAATGATATTCTATATCGTAAAGCCAAGAAGATTAATCTAACAACTGACATTCATCGACACCATATTGTATACTATGATATATCCCATCGTAGATTATGATATGCATGTTATTTATAAGAAAATAAAATAACATGATGATTCATTGATGAACATGAATTTGATACCATTAATGGGTTTTAGAGGATCATCATATGATTATAGTAGTGGAAGAAACCCAAAAAAACATGATATATCCTCAATGAAACAATATGAAGTGAAAAACAAAAAAACTTAAACAGACATACCTGAAATGTAGAAATATCTATATCCATTGAACTAGAAGGAAGTTTCTTGAACATAATTACCTATTAGTATCCAATGGAATCTCTCATCCATAGGGATAAAACCAGCCACTATAATATTCATTTGTAATGAGGGGACCCCACAGTCTCCTATGGTGTGCTAGCACCTTCTTTATGAAGACAAAAGGAGAAAATGTAAGAGATTTTGAGTTATGGATATGATATGAATATTATTTATAAAAATAGTAAAAATAATGTCGATTCATTGACAAACATGAATTGTATACCACTTTTGGGTTTTAGAGGATCGTCATATGATTATTATAGTAGAAGAAACCCATAAAAATCTAGATCTTTCATCAATTAAAGAATTACCAGTGATGAGAAAAAAAACATAAATAGGCATACCTGAAATGAATAAAGCTTCATATATGTTGAACTCAAAGGATTTTTCTTAATTTTAATTATATAGATATAGATAATGGTTTATCACCTCTAATGGGATGACATCAGAAACTATAATTATTGTTCATAACCATAGAAACCCATGATATCATATGGTTTTATAGTGTCTTATTTGTGAATAAGAATGGAGAATTATGAAGAAGATAGTGTAGTATATGTATTATTAGGGTCACACACCTCCAATAGGTGGATCTCTATAAAGGGAGTTGAGAATTGGTTGCTATCACATGGAAACTGACATGCGTTATGATAACTCGTGACCCATTGGTGCTTTATAATCATTTGAATGTTTCAAATGATTATTTCATATATATGTATCCATAAATGAATCGACCTATTGATTCATAATCCAAGGTAAACCATATGGGAGATGTGTAAATAATCATGAACTCAATATTTTATATCACTATTTATCATACAGTATGATTGATACCAATATTAAGATATGATAGAAGTATCTGCATGCCCATATCACTGGTTATGATTCGAGGTATATCATACGGTATGATATACCCATTGTAATGACCCAAAATTTTATCATTGTAAATTCCCTTCTTATAATTATTTTATATAGTATAAATCATATAAAATCATATAAAGAACACAAAAAAAACTTTATAAATGAATAATGAATAAAATTAGAAGTATTTTTATAAGTTAAGGAACCTTTACTTCTGGAATAGTAACTTGACATTTGGAATAGTAATGTGAACCTAATGAATAGTAAACCATCCAATAGAATAGTAACCTCACCCATGAGAGTATAAATAAAATTTAGCCATCCTATAAATGAAACTATATAATTATATCATAGTATAAGTAAATAAATGTTTTAAAAATATTAATAAAGTGTTGAAATTTTTATAAGTTAAAAATAATTAATTAAAATTTTATAATTAATATAATGATTTAAAACAAAATTTATTTTTGTAAAATTTATTCATAAATTAATATTTTGTTGTCTTATTATTTTAATATAATTTTATGAGACCTTGTTTAATTTTTTTAAGTCTTATAAAATCAGTTGTAATATTAAACTCTGTATTTTTCGAGTAAATGGTGATTTTAATTAAAATTTAAATTTATAATATTTATAAAATTATTTTCATAAAATGGAGTTTAGTTTTTAATTCTACACATTGAAAAATGGTTAGGGTGAATTTTTGGAATTTTTCTAAAATACTTGAATTTTGGTGAATAGTAAAATATGATAATTTATGATAAATGTTAAATGCATGAATTTTTTAGTCATTATTGTTGTAAGTATGATGAAATAACCATTATTTTTAAATCACATGAACTATTTACTTTATTTAGTCCTAAGAATCAATAGTATTGTTTTCTGTGTGCTAAAATAATAAACTAAGGATTAAAATAATTAGAAAACACCTCTCTCCTCCACTATAAATACCACCCTGATAAAACATACCTCTATTGAATATCTTATTGATAATAAATGACATGATTTACTCAAATTGTGTTAAATATGTTTATTTATAATATATTTGGGATTAAATCATTCATTTGACAATTTGATGAAAATTCCAGTTTTTCTTTTAAAGTTTATTGTAGTATTTCCGATATCAATATTTCTCAGTGCCTTATTTGAACATGAAATTTCTAAATATGTTATTTATTTAATGGGATGAAACTTTTATTCAGGACATCTGAGCTGGATCATGCTTTTGATTAGGCCCATGAATTCAATGATGGTATGGACTTTCCAAATTGGACACCACTTCATTATTTAGGTCATAACTTCTTCATCCATGCATGAATTGGGAAAACATTTGGAGTTGAGATATAAGACCCAATTTCTCACAAATCATAATGCTTTAAGGATATCTAGCTCACGCATTTTGTGGTCAAAGATGCGGTGAAAATTGGATTAAATTATTTTGCCGAAATTTCCCATTCACACTTAAAACCATTTTAAACCTAGCCTCTCCTCCACTATAAATTAGTGTTTTTATAATTTGGAGAGGTTTGGATGTCCATTATTAGATTTAGAGCAAAATATATGTGGTTCCATTCCATTTAAATTTAAAATTGTAGGAGGGAAGCTACCAAGCTAGGATCTCCTCCAAAATGATCTTCTTTTATTCTTCTTTGTTGTAATGTCTTTTTTCTTTCAATAAACTTCTTAGTTTTTCTTCAATTCCTTATATTTTTCTCAAATTTATTCTTATTTAATTCACTTATTTGGTTTGTAACTCATATGTAGAAACTTTATTGGGATATACCCATTCTAAACTGTTGCAAATGCAGTTTGATTCTACGATGACTACACTGCTCATGGAAGAGTAGTTTTTTTTAGTAATCGATTTACCTCTTAACTTCTTCATTAATTTATTTTGAATAAATGAGATATTTTAATTAAATTAATAGGATATATGAATTTAGTTTTAAAATTATAAGAAACTAATAAATCAATTAAATAGTTAACACAAAAACATGTGAGGTTGAGATTTGTGTAAATTGTGAGAGCGCAAACTTAATTGGTAAAACAAAAACCACACATGATCAATTTGTAGAGTTCATATATAATCTATAAACTCGATTAATTAAAATTTCAAAAGAGTATATGTGCCCTAATTTACCACTGACCATAATATAGAATTAGAACATCAATCAAAGTAGGTTGTTGCAATTTCATGTTCCAAAGCTATCCTAGGTTTCAACACTTTTCATATTTTTGTTAAAGTTAATTCTCGTAGGGTTCAAGGGTTAAAAAATTAGGTTATCATAATTAAGTGAATATTAATTTAAATTATAATGATTAATAATTAAATTAATATGTATATTTATATTTATTACACTTATTAAAAATAGTTTTCTAAAAAATATTCTTGTTGTGTCTAATTAATCAAATTTCATTTCAAAAACAAAAGGGAAAAAATAAAATCTTCTTTTATCATACTTCTTCTAGTTTTATAAATTTTAAACCCCCATTCTTTCAAGTAGTGTGTTTAAGTTATTTCACTTTATTTTCAAAATACCTTTAATATGTTTTTTTTAAATTACTTCCTCCTTTGAGAGACGATATTGTTCAGCCACTTTGTTACACCTAAATAACCCAAAATTTAACATCATTTGAGAGCACCCATGACAATGCCTTTAAAATTGGAACCATTTATAGGTAGGTAAGTAATTTTTTCAACCTATTATAGGTATTTATTCTATTTTTTATTTTATTATTTTATTATACTCTTTCTTTCTTCTTTCCCCTTTCTCAAATTTTCATTTTCTTTCCCTTATTTTATTTTTATCAAACCATAAAATAAAACTTATTATATTTTTATTATGGTTAAATTTTCATCATTTTATTTTTATTTGATTTATGAAATGAACTAATCTCTAAGATATCTTAGATATTAATCTTGATATTGAGTGTAGCCTTATGGATCAAATATGATAGTCTCAATTTTTGGTAAGTTTCAACATTCAACCAGTTGAAGAATTCCTCCATTCTGGTAATGTTGAAATTGGAAGAAATTATAATTCAAACATAAAATAAGAACTGATGGCTGAAAAAAATAAAAATTAACTTAATATAACCATTCGATAATTGGATGCACCATACATTAACTATCAACCAAATTGTATTGCATACCCAAACCTCGAATCATATTTTGAATCTAAATCTGGTTTAATTCATATTCTTCCAAAGTTTCAATGCTTATCTGGTGAGAATATAAAAAAACATTTAAAATATTTTAATGTGGTTTTATCAACCCTAAAGCCAATAAATGTCTATAAAGGTCAAATAAAACTAATAGAATTCACATTCTCATTTTATGGAACTACAAAATACTGGATGTATTATTTACAACCTGAAGATGTAACATTTTGGAAGTGTTTAAAAGGACTTTTATTAAATAGATTTTTTCTATCATAGAGACACACTTCCATTCGTAAGGATATCTCAGGGATCAAGAAAGACCAAGGGGAGTCGATGTATGAGTATTGGGATCGATTCAAGAAGTTGTGTGCAAGATATCCACATCACCAAATCAATGAGAATCTTCTCATACTTTACTTCTATGAAGGACTCACACCTATGGAGAGGATCATGGTGGATTCTATGGTTGTAGGGGAATTGGTCAACAAAATATTAGCAACTTCACTTGAATTGATTGACAATATGGAACAAAAATCCCAAAAATTTGGTGATCGAGGTACACCACATGTTCGAATAGTACATCAGGTAAGTCCTTCTTCTCTTGAAAATCATTTTATTGATACTAAGTTGGAATAATTGACCACTATGATGAGACGGATTAATTTGGATAAAAATATATCCCAACCCACTCTTATAAGGCCTGGTGGTATTTTCACTAAAATAGACCACTCGACTGGTTTTTCCCCTAATTATAAGAGACTGGGTATTGTGTGGCCATATTCCCTGGTAGACCATATCAGCAGAAGAAACAACCACATCCCTATAATAAGTATGATTCCTTTTCACCAACATAAAACCAAGGGTGGAAGGATCAATTGGACATGAGTTATGACTCTGGACAACAATAAAGGCCCCCTTTTCAACAAAACTTCCAGTAGCATCCACCTTACCAACAAGGTTTCCAAAAACCCCAAAGGATATTTGAAGCTCAAGAATCAAAAAGTCAAAAATAATGTAATTTTAATCCAAAGGTAGATTCTAACACTGATGACCTTATAAAAAAAATTGTTCTTAATTAATATAATGAGCTAAAGAGTCAAGGTTCAGAGTTGAGGGAATTGAATACACAAATGGGCCAAATTGAAACCACCATCTATGAACTAGTAAGTAAGAAATCTGAAAATCTTCCTTCCCAACCTAATCCAAATACCAAGGGTAATGTTAGTGACATCACATTGAGAAGTGGGAATAAAATGATTGATACATCTACACCTATCGTCCCATCAGGATTCACCTCAACTTTGAAGAAGCCTCATTCAAGAACAACTAATAAGTACCCTAAAGATAAAGAAAATGTAAGAAATATATTGATGATGTTACTTATAAACCCCTTCTATTTCCAAACAGAGTTGTACAAACCAAGAATATGGATAAAGAGATGATGGAAAAAGAGGTTTTGGATACATTCAAGCATTTGGAGATAAACATCCCCCTATTAGATCCATTAACAAAATACCAAGGTATGCCAAATTCTTAAAATAACTTTTTACCAATATAATAGGGCTCAAGGTAAATGGTTTGATAAATCTTGTAAAGAATTTGTGAGTACTCATTACACCAACTCAAGAAATTCCAAAAAATTTCAAATCTCCCAGGACATTCATAATTCCATGTACCATATGGTAGTTACACTTTTCTAATACTTTATGTGATTCGGGAACTTCCACAAATGTGATGCCTCACTCTGTATTCTCTTCTTTATAGGTTAGTGAGTTAAAGCTGATGAGATTAGTGGTGCATTTGGAAAACAAAGCTACAACATATCCAATATGAGTCCTTGAGTAAAGTATCCCCGATTAGAGGGGCTTTGGGTCGGACCACCTACTTTCATGGAGGCTTTCCTTGTCTATGAAAGTGAATGGGATTGGATATATTTCGCTCTGGGATTACTCACGTAGAGATTTTCAATTTCATATAACTCTATGCTTCTACATGACGTGTTCGTGTACCTCATGCATATAATGCATGTTGATGTGTATGAATATGTTTGACTTCTATTTTTTGGTAAGTAACACAAACTTTTGGGTTGTGTAAATAGTTACACATCAATATGGTTTGAACATATTGATTTGGTGGAGGGATTAGGATTCCAACCTAAATTACTAGAAGCATGCAAACATAAATTGATTCTTTAATCAGATTTAATTAATAAAAATGGTTTCTTTTAGATAAAAAAGATGGTCGCCACCTATATTTATTTCAACGGTCAAATAATGGAGACAGAACAAGGATGTAGTTATAGTATACATCCAGAAGCTGTTGTGATGCTTGGAGGATGTACTACTTTAGAATCTTTGCAAAGGAAAATTCATCAGAAGTTAAAACTAGCGAGGAATCAAGTGATAGATTCCATCACATTCAAACATATCTAATTTATAGATAGGTTTTGTCATGTGCCCTATCTGGTAAATGATGATGATGATTGGGAATATATACTTTCATTGGTTAAGTATATACTTGAGAATCAAATGATGGAGTTGTATGTCACTATAGCTACAATGGAGGCTCCATCAACATTGGAAGTTGAACCATCTCAAATTCATGAGACTATGTCATATGATCCTTCACATCAAGAAGTTCCATCAGCATCGGTAGTTGTTCCATCATTTCCATCGGCCACAGTTTCAATGGATAGTCCTCCACATACTTTAGATGCATTAGTCGATGAATTTGAGGATGATGACAATTTTGAAGAATAATATGAAGAGGAAGTTGAATAAGAAGAAGAGCATGCAGAAGATCAGTCTGTGCCAACTCATGTGAGGTTCAACCGACCATTGAACCATCCTACACTATTGGATTCATGGTTGACTAAAGGCATGAATCACTTGACAGAATTTGTTTATTCAGTTATTACTCCCAGTTCAGAATTTCCAGGAATCATTGGTGGCACAAATCGAGTGTCAGATAACGGCGTTGTATATATTAGCAGAGAGTTTGAGAGTAAAAAAGAAATGAAAAATGTGATAAAACAATATCACATTGAAATACATTACTCATATGTTGTAGAAGAGTCAAAGAGGTCTTACTATTTGATCCGTTGTGAAAAATATGAATTGAACTATCAAATGCGTCTGCGAGCTATTATTAATAACACTTTCCATAGCTGGCGCATCACTAGATTTACTCCACACACTTGTGTGAACCCAAGATTGTCACAGGAACACTCTTCATTAGATGTTGAGTTTTTTTCAACTGTTATTGTTGAAATGATTAGAGCATGTCAAGACGTCCCTGTGGTTCTGGTCATTGAGAAAATCAAAAAACATTTTGGGTATCAAATCTCTTACTGGAAGGCATGGGCATCACGACAAAAGGCTATTATGAAAGTGTACGGTGATTGGGATGACTCTTATCGAGTTTTAATACAATTGTTGGAGATTTTATGCCACAATAATCAAATATTTTATCGGTTACATACTGTTGAATATTTTAACCAACTTGACCGCTCAATGGTTGTGTTTGATAGATTATTTTGGAAATTTTTAGCATGTGTGGTGGCTTTTAGATATTGCAAGAAATTCATACAGATTGATGGCACATTTCTATAAGGAAAGTATAAAGGAACTTTATTGATTGTCGCCACACAAGATGGTAATCGAGCCCCTCTGACTATAGCATTTGCAATTGTGGAGAAAGAGAACTTCTCATCATGGATCTGGTTTCTGGCATGTCGCTGAGAGTTTGTTACGGATGCAGAAGGGATTTTTCTTATTTATGATCGCTACCATGCAATCAAGGAAGCGATACAGTCTGAGGGTATTTTTTGGAGACCACCCTATGCCCATCATCGATACTGTATTCGACACATTGCCAGCAAATTGAGAAATAAGTTCAATAATGAGTCGATGAAGAAGGCAATCTTAAAAATTGGTATGAACATCCTTTTATGTTTTAAATTTTTTTGTCATCATTATTTTCATAATTGTTCAGATGAATGCTTGTATGATAGCATATGAGACTCAACAACAAAGGATGGAGGAGCATCTTCAAGATATTCATAGAGTGAATCCGGAAGTGTATGATTACATGATGCAAATTCCAAAGCATAAGTGGTCATTGGCATATGATTATGGGAGGAGATATGGTCATACGACGACCAACATCATAGAATATATAAATAGAGTTTTCAAGGGAGTTCAAAAACTACCTATCACAGGTAAATACAAATATTTGAATATATGTTACTCAGAAGAGATAATATTATAATATAATATTTGTATAATGTTGTAAATCTAAATTTCAGGGTTGGTACAAGAGACCTTCTATCATAATGTAAAGTACTTTCTGGAATGAGGAAAGCATGATGAAGAGGGCTTGAATAAATGGATGCGCTATGGACACCATTTCCAACGTGAGTTAGATATTGTTCTTCAGGAGGATGCAACTTACCGTGTAACTATATTTAATCTTCCAAAGAAAATATTTGAGGTCATTGAGCCTGGTGATGTTGTGGAATGTAGGAATGGTCATGTGTGAGTTGTTTTATTGGAGAAGCATTATTGTGATTGTGGCAACTTTTAGGCACTGAGATATCCTTGCAGCCATGTGATTGCAGCATGTGCTTACGTACACGTATCTTGGGATTAGTTCGTTGATTCGGCTTATCGACTTGAGAGCATCAAATCCTGCTACAGTACTCCATGGATACCAATCGAGGAATATCAGAATTTACAGCTGCCTGATGGCGCACCCATGCTTCTACCAAACAACAGTAGAATTCGACCTAAAGGGAGGCCAAAGTCGACTCATATTCAGAATGAGGTGTATTGGCCTAGTGAACATCCAGTTGGACGGTGGTGTAGCATATGCCGCCAAGAAGGTCATATGAAGACACGTTTCCCTAGACACATAGGATAGTCATCTAATGGTTAAAATGAATCATGTACTGTATCAGTTACTGTAAAACTTTGTACATGTAATCATTTGAATAAGAAAACATTTATACGTCATGTGCGGGTTCATTGAAATGATGTATTATGGTTATTTCTGTTGTTTTTTCTACTGATGTAGTGTGTTGGAAGAATACTAATGTTTATTTGGATTCATTGATTAGTGAATCAAAATCATGGATTGGTTGTGCATCACTCCCAAATTTAATAAACAAACTACAGATTCTATGTGCATTTCACTACTGGCGGTTAACTATCGCTTAACATAGTGTGTTGGAAGAATACTGATGTTTATTTGGATTTATTCATCAGTCTTTTATAATGAAAGATAAACTTACAATGGCCACACAAAACAAACGAGGAAACTCTGAATGTCTTCACCCCAACACGAGAGACAAAAACTAATCCAATGTGTTTATGCTTCTTTCAATCATTAAATGATAAATTTCATATCTTACAAGAAATTAATGTTTTATTGTTTGCACATTCAGATGGAGCAGCCACTTTTATCTGGTCAGGAGACGCATGTGTCGCATGATGTGTTGGCACGGCGGCCTGTTAGACATCTTCATGTTCGGAGAGTGCATCGTTTCCATCATGAAGCACCGCCGGCAGCTATTTGTCCATACCTTAGACGTGCGGGCTTTTATGGAGTCGCTATGTGTGACTTCAAGACCATTTACTATCATTTGATAGCTGTGTTGGTTGAGAGATGGTGGCCAGAGACACACACATTTCATCTCCCTGAGGGGGAGATGACTATTACATTAGAGGACATCGCCTATATGCTGGGGTTACCTATCCATGAATATGCAGTAATGGGCGCCAGTACTAGCAATTGGGTTGTAGTCATACAAAGGCTACTAGGCATTGATGTCATCAGCGCACGGGGGGGTCCTCCAGGGTTCGTGCTTGCCCATGATGTGGCTTGATCAGAATTTCGACGTCATTCTTGATGATACAGATGAGGATAAGCTTCTTCAGCATACACGTGCATACATTTTGCGGTTGCTCAGGGACATGTTGTGCGTCGACTACTCCACCGCTTTGGTACACATGATGTACCACCCATTACTTGACGATCTGGATCAGATGTCTACGTACAGTTGGGGGTCCGTTGTACTAGCACATCTGTATAGATATCTCTGAACCAGTGGTCAAGCCAATTCACATCAGATTACAGGTTGTATGGTGTTAGTACAGATGTGGTCCTGGGAGCGTTTTCCACGCATCGCTCCTCGAGTTATCGCACCGCTTGCACCAGAGCTACTTTAGGACTTTCCTTAGGGACAATGGTATGTCTACATCATTACTTTCAATTATTTAGTACTTTTGTTATTTATTTTTATAAACTTACCATAGATTACTCTTTTTTCACCAGATGGAGTCGGTCTCAGAATTTTGTACATACTCCGAGACATAGTGTGCATTGCTTCTGACAGATATTTGGCGCTATAGTGCCAGTTGATTTAAGTTAAACAATACTTTTTTGTAGGAATATTTGTTTTGTTATCACTATTTTAATTTATTTCAATATAATCTCAGTAACATTATCATGCTACTATATGACTTATTTTTTGAGTTTACATTTCAGGTTTCATGGACTCCTTATACAGGTTATGTTTATGCATCACTTCCACTATACTGCACAGTTATGGTTGGAGATCATACTATAGTGGTGCCACTCATTCACTTACACATCATTAAGTGGCACTAGCCAGACCGGGTCATGTGCCAGTTCGGTTTTATACAAAATATCCCCATGGCACCACGATAGTCTACCGAGTTACATTCGATTGTGCTTATAGGTAGACAGACGACAGACTGGCGGCAGCATCATGCATCATATATCGAGCTTTGGGACAGGCGTGCCTGATTCAGTATCTTTCCACATGTATATACCACATCACACTCTCAGTTATCTGATCAGGGGGATTATGCACACTGGTATCGACATCACACCATCATGCACCTTACACGTCAGGGGATTGGCATTCAGTAGTTGGTATGTTTACTAAGATTTATTATTTTTTTTAACTCATTTTTTATATTAATTCGAATGTTATTTCATTTTAAGGAAGATGCCATTGGTCATCTTGCACATTCCACACAGCCTCAGAAGCATGCATATATTCTGTGGGAGATAGTTCATTGGGATGTGGTGGCTCTATTCGATCATCTTCGGTTGATACGTGACAGTTTTTTTGATGAGGATCCACAGATATATCCTAATCCATATCTTCAAGCTGAAGCACCTGAGGATGATGATGTCCCTACTATTCCTGCTGAGGAGGATACACCACCACCGCTGCTGCTAGCTGGATGACAGAGACGAGCACATCCGTAGGGGCAGAGTCGATGGCATCGACATCCTAGAGCGGCTCCTGCAGATGTCGCCACACCACAGAGAGACGATCCGGCCGATCCGACTGATGATTTTTCACAATAGGGAGACGCTTATATACCACATATGGCATCTCCGCAGACTACTATGGACTTCAATCTGGGTGCAGTCACACAGCTTATGGCGGCCCCCTCTCCTCCCAATGAGGCCTTCTTCAGTACCCCATTTCTACCATTTATAGGAGCTTCGGAGCCATGTGGAACCCTATATGATTTTGGGGCGTCCTCCTCACATGGTTTTGTTCATTCCTCTACATAGCACCATGAGGAGGCACCAGAAGCACTAGAAGAGGATGAACCCATAGAGAGGACACCGGAGCAACACGGATGTCGAACGCGGAGAGGACGTGAGATTCAGACGCCTCATTGTCGTATCGGGGGGCATCATCGTTGATGTTTTTGGATTTCATTTTGTATATATTAAATAACTTATTTAATATGATAAGTAATTGTTGTTTAATACAAATAACAAGAAAATCAAAAATATAGTAAATACAAACTGATTTAAATTAACTATTAAATTATAAAGTACAAGTACAATATAAACAAAATTTGTCACACAGACTAAATATCTGATAATTTCTTGAAAAATGAAAAGAAAAACATACATATAGTAAACAAAAAATATTTTACATGACTACTTAAATATTTAAAAACATTACATTTATAATTATATAATAATAAATTTATTTATAAATGTAAATTACTAATTAGTAATTGATTAGTTAATTAATTAATAATTAACCATTAATAATTAATAATTATAATGACAAATAATAATTAATAATTATATTACTAACTAATTAATTATTGTATATTAAATAATAATATTTTATAGGCTTTCAAAGTCACATACTAGAAACATTTTCAAGTTTCAACTAGGTTGTTTTGAAAGCCTATAAAATATTTTTTATCGACATTTTTTATGTAATTTTTTTATTTTCATCTATTTAGTATATTTTTAATCCATGTTTTAAGTTTCATTCATATTGGTCATATAGTTTATATTAAATAGGCTTTCGAATTCACATACTTAAGATATTTTTAAGTTTCAACTAGGTGGTTTTGAAAGACTACAAATTATTTTTTATCGACCTTTTTTACGTAATTTTTTTATTTTCATCTATTTACTATATGTTTAATCCATGTTTTAAGTTTCATTAATATTTCTCATATAGTTTATATTTTATAGTCTTTCAAAGTCACATACTTGAAACATTTTTAAGTTTCAACTAGGTAGTTTTGAAAGCCTATAAAATATTTTTTATCGGCCTTTTTTACGTAATTTTTTTATTTTCATCTATTTAGTATATGTTTAATCCATGTTTTAAGTTTCATTCATATTGTTCATATAGATTATATTTTATAGGCATTCAAATCCACATACTTGAAACATTTTTAATTTTCAATTAGGTGGTTTTGAAAGACTATAAAATATTTTTTATCAATGATGTTTGCATAATTTTTTTAATTCCATCTATTTGATATATGTTTAATCCATGTTTTAAGTTTCATTTATATTGGTCATATAGTTTATATTTTATCGTCATTAATAATATTGTTGTTATTACCAATTTATTATATGTTTAACAATATTTCAAATTTATTTATAAATAATTACTTATAACTATATAAACATAGATTAGTAATTATAGATTTAAAATTATATACATATTTACAAATATATAATTATAAATATATAAGTATAACTATAATTACAATATAATTCTAAATATAACTATAAATATAATTATACATATATATATTTATATATGAATATTAGATATATTTATAACTAAATTTTAAATATATATGTAACAAAATTTTCATAATTATATATTTATAAATATATTCGTATTTATATAATTATAAATATTTATTTATAAAGATTAGTTTATAATTATATAATTACAAATATATTTTTTATTTCAAAAATATATATAAATAGATTTATATTTAAAACTATTTATTTTTAATTATATATATACATAATTATATTTATACACACACATATATATAACTATTTATAATTATAATATTTACATGTAAATATATAAATAAAACACACAAATCAGAAAAAACCCCTTATATTTTATATAATATAACTATATAAATATAAATAAATCATATATTTTTTATTTAATACATATTTTTTATTTAAAAATTATATATAAATTTATAAATTTATATAAATAATTATATATAAGGTTTATTTCATTATTTTATTATATAATTAAATAAGGTTTATAACTATATAAATATAAATTTATAAATTATATATTTATAAATATATTTATAAATATAATTATAAATAATTTAACGTTTTTAAATACATATTTATAAGTATATTTTTAAAATTTTAATTGTTTATTATTAAAAAATGGATGGGGTGCCAAAAAAACAAAACAAAAAAAGGGAGGGTGCAAAAAAAGAAAAAAAAAGAAAAAAAAGTGGCAAATCGCCACTTCAAAAGTGGAAAAACACCACTTGAAGTGGCGCTACCCACCCGAACAGTTGAGTTCCACTTCATGTGGTGCTCAACCAACCCATTTTTCTAAATATTAGCACCCTAGACCCATTAAAATAAAAAAAACCATATTCCAAATTTTCCCCACAAACATCACTTAGATTTGATTTTGAAATGGATTCATATTCTAATTTTGATCATGTTCACTCTGATTATGGTGTGGCTATTGAGTATGATGATGGATTTGATGCATTATTTTCTAATTTTGATGATGTCTATTCTGGTACTAATGTTCATTGTGCATATATTTTAGTTCCTTCAATGTATCTATCCATATTACACTCCCCTTTATTGGAACTCAATCCATTGAAAACAAATCTAAAATACTCATAATTGTTGAGTGGTGAGAGATTACCTGTTATAATTTCTAACAATATCCCTTTTTAACATGAAGAAAAACTTTTGAATCTTTTGAGGGAGAACATTAGGGAAATCGGGTGGATGTTGGTTGACATATCAGGTATTAGCCCCTTCATTTTCATGCATAGGATTCTTTTGGAGGATGAGGCTAAACCGGTTAGGCATCCACAAAGGAGATTTAATCCAACTCATCATAAAGTTGTAAAAAAGAAGTTGAAAATTTTCTCTATGAAAGTATAATTTATTCCATTTCATATTCCCAATGGGTGAGTCCTATTTAGTTTGTGCCTAAGAAAAGTGGTGTTACTATTGTTAAAAATGAGAGAGAGAAGTTAGTTCCAATTAGGGTGAAAAATAGTTGGTGTGTGTCTATTGATTATAGGAAACTAAATCAATCCACTTTTAAGGACTATTTCTCTATACCATTTATTTATCAAATGATTGAGAGACTATCTGGTAAAACACACTATTTTTTCTTGGATGTATTTTTTAGATATTTTCAGGTTTCTATAGATCCATAGTATCATGAGAAGACAATATTCACTTGTACATTCAGTATATTTTCCTATCAAAGGATGCCATTTGGACTTTTCAATTCTGCAATTACCTTCCAAAGATGCATGGTGAGTATTTTTTAGATTTCATTGAGACCTACATGGAGGTATTTATGGATTATTTTACAGTGTATGGATATTAATTTAATGAATGTATCTTTATTTTGGGAAAGGTGTTGAATCATTTTATTGAGAAGAATCTTGTTTTTAACTTTTAAAAGTTTCATTTCATGGTAGATTATGGTATTGTATTAGGGCATGTAGTATCAAAACATAAGATAGAGGTTGATATATCCAAGGTAGATTTTATTTTATCCTTACCATATCCTTCATGTGTGTGAGATGTTAGTTCATTCCTAGGGCATGTAGGATTTTATCAACTCTTCATCAGATATTTTAGTCATATTTCTCTACCATTATCCCAATTTCTTCAAAAATATATTGACTTCATTTTTTATGATTCATGCACGGTATCATTTGGTGATATAAAGAAGTGTCTGACCACTCCACTGATCATATAGCCCCCATAATGGGACCTTCCATTTGATCTTATGTGTGATGTGTCTAACTTCATGGTTGGAGTTGTCTTATCTTAGAGGGTGGAAGGATGTTCCCATGTGATTTCATATGCATCAAGGACATTTGATTCAGCCTAATAAAACTAAACAACCACATAAAAGGAGTTTCTTTCTATTATATTTTCTTTAGATAAATTGTGTTCATATTTATTAGGCTCTAATGTAGTTTTTTCTAACCATGTAGCTCTGAGGTACATCTTACAGAAGCTAGATGCAAATCCCAGACTCATTTGATGGATGATCCTTCTTCAAGAATCTGATATTGAGATAAAGGACAAGAAGGGGTCAGAAAACATGGCGGCGGACCACATGATTAGGATTAATCACACACTATATGATGACACCATGGACCAAGTACCACTTCGGGACACTTTACCGGATGAGCATCTTTATTCTATCTTAGGTATTCATCTATGGTATGATTATTTATTGAACTACCTTGTTTCCTCTGAAATTAATATAAATTTAAATAAACATAAAGTCCAAAAATTAAAAATTGAGTCTAGGTTTTACGTTTGAGATGATCCCCACATCTGCAACATGTTTAGTGATCACGTTATTAGGAGGTGTGTTCCTGATCATGAGTTTGATTCTGTTTTGTATTTCTTCCATATACTTTCATTTGGAGGAAACTTTAGACCCAAATAGATGGATATAAAAGGTTTATAATATGGATTATATTGTCCTATCTTATTCTATTATACTCATGTGTTTTCTAAGTCATTCTCATGTTTCCAAAACGCAAGAAATATTTCTAGGAGACATGAGATGCCTCAACAGTCCATACTATTCTCTAAGATTTTTGATGTGTGGGGTATTGATTTTATGGGTCTTTTTCCCATTTCATTTGGTTTTTTGTATATTTTGTTTGTAATTGATTATGTTAGAAAATGGCTGGAGGACAAGGCTATCAGGACTGATGATTCTCATGTTGTAGTGGAATTTTTCAAGGCATGGGTTTTTTTTTCAGGTTTGGAGTGCCAAAGGATATCATCAGTGATCATGGGACACACATCTGCAATAGAAAATTTGATTCCCTCCTTTGAAAGTATGGGGTGACACACAAAACATCAACACCATACCAACCCTAAACAAATGTCTAGGCTAAGGTTTCAAATTGTGAGTTGAAACAAAATTTGTAGAAAACTGTATAGCCAAATAGGAAGAATTGGAGAAGGCACTTTAATGATCCGTTGTGGGATTATAGGAAAATATACAAGACACCCATTGTTATGTCTCCATTTTGTATTGTTTTTCAGAAATCATTTCATCTCCCAGTGGAAGTCAAGCAATGTTCATATTGGGATATAAAGAAATTCAACATGGATTTGGCCCAAGATAAAATTCAAAGGAAGTTGCAAATTCAAGAGCTTGAAGAGATTTGATTTTCATCATATGAGAACTCAAGGCTCTACAAGTAAAGATAAAAAGTATATTATGAGAGAATGATCCAACAAAGGGAGTTTCATATAGGATAGAAATTTATACTCTATATTTAATTACTGAAGTTTATGCCCGATAAGTTGTGTTGCATATGATTATGCCCTTATGTTGTATCTAATTTTTTTTCCTTATGGTGTAGTGGAAATCACATAAAAGGACATTGGAAGAATCTTTAAATTCAATGGGAAATGTTTGAAGAAATACATTTAGGGACTTTCTACCAATGTATTTGATTTCATCACACTACATGACCCCATCATCACTTGAGAATATCAGGTTTTTCCTAACCCTTTTACTTTTATATTAGTTTCCCTATTTAAAATTATATATTTCATATGCACATATCATCTCATAGGTTCACATTGAGGACAATGTAATATTTTAAGTGTGGGGGAGGAGACAACATTTTGGGGTAGATATTTAGGAATTTCATTTGTGTGTTTTTTGTGTTTTTTTTTTTAAGTTTTTTGTTAAAATTTTCAAAAAAAACAAAAAAAACATATCATGTAACATGTTCATTTATATATGGAATATATGGAAAATGAATACCTTCAAAAATAATTAGTTTTATGATAATAATGAGAAATATTTCTTCATAAAATGGTATATTTTTATAAAAATTGAAGTTGTATATGATATGATTGGTTGTTTCATTATAAAAACTTTTTGATTTTGACACCATTATTTGTGATATTTTTTTATGGTAGTTTGCACTGAATTCCACTTAAATCCATATATTGGTGTATTTGAGAGAAACAAAGGCATATTTGGACTTAGTGGATGATCATGATAATCCCAAGGGTGTTTCCTATAAGATTTTATTTGGGTTTTCAAGGCCAAAAGCCACGCACAAGCCTCTTCCACACCCAATGTGACGTCAAATAGTATTCTTGCGCTCAGACCTTCGAAACGGAAAAGGATGATGCGTGGAAGAAACCGGGTTGGTGCACAATAGAGTTGACTTGTGAGAAAAGTTCTTAAACTCCCAATGAAACATCAAATGACTTCTTTCATTCCGACTTCCTTCCACACCTCCGATTATATTTTCTTCTATAAATAAAAGGGTACCCCCCTAGGAAAATGCTCCAGAAGTTGAACAGTACCTCCTGTGCATGTAAGATGGTCCCTTACACAACCTCATGAAATTCATGGCTTCAAGGTATGGGATCTTGTGAGATAGGTCCCCCTTGGGTCTACCTTCATGTGGGCCTGCACGGGCTTGACCCTCTCCCATTTCATCTTTTACATAAGGTAAGTTCACACAAAAACCCCCTCTTGAATGCAACTCTTGCCCTTGTGTAATACTTCTATTTCCTCGACCCCTCCATCTTGAGTGCATGTCCTCTATCTTGCATGTGGCCTTTCATCTTGTGTGCAAGTCTCTAATCTTGCATGCACCCCTTCCTTATGAATCCATGGGTTTTCCTTACTCTAAGTCACCATGTTTGAGCTCCTCTTGCATGCAATGTCCCTGTCTTCTATGCACTTCCTCCGTACGGCCCTCTAGGATTGTATGTAGAGATATCCTAGTCCCCTGAGAAATGCTCCATGTTACATTTCCTTACCTCATGCTTCTTTTCATAGGCACACTGATGAATATTTATTTTTCTCAAAGCCATACTAACTTGATCCCCTCAAGCGACCATTCCTCTACCCTGTTGTTTCATGGCATTGCTTGTGCCTTCCTTCCCCCGAGTTTTAGTTAGTACAAGTTATGTAAGTCCAAGGGGAGATAATTGAAACTTCCTCATATGATCTATAGTATGTTAAACTACCTATAAACATTTCCCCTAACAAATTATGTTAAATTGTGAGTTTTTTAATGTATAGAAAGTCGGGGTGGACTTGAAGGAGAATGAGTATCAATGCTCTTATACTCCTCTCTCCCCTTGGTTTGTGTCTCCATGTGTTCCTCAGGAATTCTTCTCGTAAGCCCCAACACACTCTAATAGGGTATTCCTTGTATGATGGTCATATCCCCTTCATACATTGGGTCCCCCTCCTTGGTATTCCATCATAGATTAAGTCCCAATCTATATCTCCCTAGTCCACTAGCCATGTGTAAGTCCAAAACCATCCCACATGGTCACACATTTCATGAAGTGGTCTCTAGGTCCGCTGCTACCTCTTGTTTCCCACACTAAACATGACTTATGTGGGTTTAGAGTATGCAATAACCATGACATCCTCTATGGTCCACTGACCATGTGAAAGTCCCATGCACCTCATCTCATATGATGCTAAACTACACCCATCTGAACTATGTGTGTGTTTATCCTTATCTCCTGGATAGGGTATGTAGGAAGCCTCTATGAGGTTCAATCCCATTACTCCACACAATCCATTTTTCCTAACTATTTCACGTCAGTTCACCTTCGTCCCACATGACATTAAACTAGATTCCCCTATAAACTACGTGGGTTTTGATCCCTCTTAGGTACATAGGAATCCTCTTTAAGGTTCAATACCAACAAATGGTAAACCCTGGTAATCCCTCCTAGGGAAGTACCCTGCTAATGTGATACTTTCCCTTTTTGGAATGCATCACCCAGATCCACCTCCCTGAGGGGTTCTAATCCCCATGGGCAGATAACCATGCATAATCCATGCACTTCACCATAATCCTCCAACCAAGAGTGTCTCTCTTATGATGGTTTTCTAACCATGTGTAAGACATTGGCACATCTTTAGGTCACCAAACTTTATGTATGCCATGATTCTATGCCCCCATCCCATTTGAACTATGTGGAATTTGATTCCCAACCACTATAATATGTAGTAAGCCTCCACGAGATTCAATACCATCACCATTTCCTCATCCTAGACTTTCCTTCAAGCCTTTATGTCTCAGGAAGATCATGACCTAATCCAGAGCCTCCATTTCCTTCGAGTCCCCATCCATGCATTCCATTCTCATGAGTCACCACCTCAGGTGTCTTATCGCCCCACTGAACTACATGGACTTTGATTCCCTACCACTAGGATACATAGGAATCCTTCCTGAGGTTCAATCCCAACACCATCATTATCTTCACATCAGTTTCATCCCATTCATCTCATCCACCTAGGTAGATAACCATACATGAGCCCCATCCATTCAATTGTTGCTTAAGATTCCATGCATCTGACGTGGGATTCCTTGGGCTTCCGTGCCCTCGAGAAATCCTCTAATAAGGAAGAATTTAGGTTTACCAAGGTTTTAACATCTAGACATGCTAGTGATGTCCAACGTAACTACTTCCCTAGATGAAGGTTTCTTCCATGACTTGATCCTTTGGAATGTCCTGACAGAAATAGTACAGTTAACTAGTGTTCAGATAGAGATGACACCAAGAATGAGATTCACAAGCAACATCTTAATCTATGAAGGAGACCCAGACTAAGAGATGAATTATAAGGAGGAATCCATGGAAGGAGGGACCAACATCCCATCATACCACTTCGATCAAGGAGTAGAAATATTTGAAGAAGTGATGAATATCTACCACCTTTGGAAAACAATAATGCAGGGCAACAGATATAATCATCGCCATTTATGACAACATGAGGTGATGTACCCCGACGAAAGCATCATAAATAGAAATGGTGAACCCAACATGAATCTTTTCTCTTTATAAAATGGGGATGGGTATCATTCAAGACATAAGCAGATAAGTGTGTCACCGGATCCAGTCATATGGTGCCAAGTCCCACCAAGAAAATAGTGGGTATGGTAAGGAACTCACTTGAATTTGGGGTAGTTAATCGTTGGTAATTCTGGTCTGCAACATCATCAGTGTGGATCTTTCTATTTGGCCATGGAAGAATGAACAGTATTGGGGCACTAAAAATTGCTTTCCTACTATCTATTCTAATATCTGAATATTCATGCTTTGCGAAACCCAAGCTATAGGAAACCATTTTTCTCCCACCCACAAATGCAGGGGTAGGGGAAATGATAATGCAGCAATCCCACACATCTCTACCCCCACCATGATAGCTTCCACGACCATGGTTATCAGGCACCCATGCCCCGTCTCACCATCATAGTTTATCTATAGGTTGATGATTGATACTCTCATTAGATGGTATGAGTAGGAAAGGGCCATCCTAATTATGGATATGGCCCACCAAGATTTGGAGGCTTATATTACCCTCTGTCATCATCGCCCCCAAGGATCGCATAGGGAGCCACTACTCCCCACTCCAACGTCCAACCATTTCAGGAACCTCTCCCTAGAATTCTCCCATGATTCATTCCCCTATGCTAGTGAGGTAAGGGAAGTCAGAGTCATCCCTGCTTCGACTTTAGTCATGGATCCTCCAAGGAGGGCTCCCACCAAGTTATATCAATGCCATCATCAGTTGTCATTTTTTCAAGCCAAAGGGTAGGTGGCTTATATCCCCACTCCGTTATCCCCTGTTCAGCTAACCCAACATCAACGTCAAGTGCAAGCTCATATGGGTTCCCATAAAGGGGCATCATCTTCCACAGATTTAGTGGACCATGACACCACCAACGTATACTATCGAATCCCTGTTATTATAAATCAGGGTAAATTCTATGCTTGATTGGGATTGAGACCCAAGACACCCATTGGTAGGCTGAGATGACTCTTCTAATCATCAGAACGAGCATCAGCCATCACGGTCCAACCAATGACATCCAGATCCAGTACGGAGGTCCTCCCCACTCTCACACCCATCATGGGAGTTCCCCCATGACACCATTTCCAGTCTGAGCAGAGGTCCTCCCCATCTTGTTGATGTTCAAGACGGAGGTCCTTCCCATTCCCGTGATCCCGAGTATGGATATTTTTTCCATATTTTAGGATATCAACGTGAGGTTCCTCCTCGCCCCATAACCCATCATTATGGAGGTCCTTCCCATGTACTCATCAGCTCCATTGGAGGCCTTCCACACTCCAGTAACTAGTGTGGAGGTCTTCCTCATACCTAGGCTTGCCAACACAGAGGTCCTCTACATGTTCTATTCAACATATTCCTGGGTGCTCCTTGTACTACAGTGAACTTAAGCATATATCCTCCCCACTTTCATACTCAACATAGAGGCCCTCCCCATGTTCCAACCAGCTCCAATGGAAGCCTTCCCTACTCCAACACCATCTGGCATGGAGTTCCTCCCCATGTAAAATATTTCACATGCCTTCAGGAACCATCCCAAGGCATAAGGGTGAACCGTCACCATCAGAGTAAGAATCATGCACAGTGCCATATCACTGTTAATCCATTCCTCTTTTCAAACTCTGAAGTGGAGTGTGATTCAATGATGGTTCCTTCACCTTGATCCTTTTCATTAGGGTTTGGGGTAGGAACCAGGCATGTAAGATTCGTCTTTCTAGAAATTGAAATTATCTAGATCCCCAAATCCCTTCATAGATATATACAAAAGGAGAAATATTTGGCTTCCTTTCAAGTACTATCCATACAGTCCTCTCTATCATCAACAGGATCATTCTCTACCTCGACATGAGATTATGGAGAACTGTTCTAGGGGCCAATTGACAATAAGAACCACCCATATTTTCTACCAGTGATCACCACCCTGACACAAGAATTCATGGTCAATATCCCATTCTATAGGTACATGGTGATGTAGTTAGTACTATCTTTGAGAGATATCCTAGTATATAGTGTCTTGTAAACTCGTACAGTATTCTCTCTACCATCCAGTCCTCCACCACAGCAGTCCATATTTGTACTATTACCAACTCCTCAGCCACCCCCAGTTAAAAAATTTGGAAACCAAGGGCCAGATCATGATTCCAGATGAAAGATTTTGTGGGATATTCTCACATCGAACCATCTTCGTAGGATGTTTTGGCTGATTGCAACTTTAGACTTCAGCATTCGAGAGCCGCTTAACCAGGATGAAGTCATGTGTTTTTTTAACCCTAGGGATGATGCACTTCCATCTCCCTCATCATCAATTGTCTCATCCAAAAATCTAGAAACAATATGACGACATTATCTAGAAATTCCATCTGGTTGAGTTAGTCATGTTTCCTATGGCTCAGCACCATGCGTCGCCCGATAATCACTGGGTTCTTTAGCAATGATGCATTCAGAACTTCATTATTCTTTGCCTAGTTATTTAGGAGGCATTTCCACACATCCATACCCATAAATGGGGATAGTATATTGCTATCCACTTCATCCCAATCCTACGACAACCGGACATGCTCGATAATATCGAGGATATGCTACCAAGATTTGTCATCATAAACATGGTTAATCTCACATAGAATAAAATTGAGATAGGAATCATAGAATTAAACCTCCCTCTGAGGATAGTACCATATATGTTAGATCGCCCAGGCATGTTCACTCACCGTCAAAGACACTTAATTGGCCTTGTAGACCCCTATGAGTCATTACCTCTCAACCGGGCCCCCAACAAGGGAAAAGGTCACACTGGGACTTACAAGACCTATGACCCATCTAGTTCAGTGTAGAAAATAGAGGATGATCCCAAGAAGGTCGTGTTACTCCAACAATTCATATAATAAAAGAAATTTATTGATGATCTTCTTGTCGAGCATGTTGTAGAGTGACGACTAGGCTATGGTGATCTCTGGTATGATCCAAAACATCCTCTAATGGGGTAGTAGGGGTAGGTATAGGATCCCCCAGGTGAATTTCATCATTTTGATATTGACAACCTTGTATATCCTGATAGGATATAAAACAAAGCTTGTGGAAATCAGTCATGGTATGCATCACCAAATCTACCCGAGATGCGTGAGAACCTTCCCATAGTTTCTCCAAAGGTCATTCCTTAAGAAGCCCCTTGGTTCATTCCACTAGACACTCTATGATCTCTTGGGCCCACCTATCATGTTGAAGAACCCACCAATGCACTGGTGTTCAGGGATCCTCGCCAGGATAGGAACCCTTTCCAGGATGATCTGATGGCTCATCTTGTCACTCACCTCGAGGCCCTTGAAACCCAACAGGTGGTAATCCCAGCTGGTGGAAAGCCATATCTGGCATGTTTTGATGATATTCCAGCACTCTCGAGCTTTGGGAATCCTACCTTATCCCCATTAAATAGGATGAGTGACCCACTGCATCATTTGGCCCACTTTATCTCAAAGTGTGGACCCATGTTGGGTAGTCCAGTGCAGCAAGAGGCCACCAAGCTATAGTGTTTCGTATAGAAAGTGGAAGGATCCATGTTCGTCTGTTACATCCAACTATCCATCGGGTCTATATCTGGTTGGAAAGATCTTCATAGGAATCTTTTGTATCAGTTCAACTCCACCACTCTCAATACTAGTATTTCTAACCTATTGAAGTTAAAGAAAATGTCGGATGAGTGTGTTGTAGACTTTTTCAATGGGTGTAAGGGCCCCAAATATTCTCTCAATATGTCGCTGAATTAAGATCATCTATTGATGATGTGTGTGGGAAATTTTAAGAATAAATTGGTTCCCTCTCTTATCACTCAGAACATCGCGTGTGGATTCTGATATTTCTCTGATAAGGCTCAATTCCTAGAGGAATCCTTTTATCAGGACAAGAAGGCACACTCGTTGCCTCCCATAGCTTTTATAAGAAGAGAAACCAAGGTCAAGACCACTTATATTGAATAGGTAGAGGCCCTCATACCACTAGAGTTATTTCTAGAAGATCCTCCTTTGTAATCACACCGAGTTCCATGTCCTCAGGACCAGCCTCAAGCTTAGAATATCCCACCCTATAATTGAACATCTCTACTATGTAATACACCACTACCACCTAGGAGGGAAAATCAGGCTCCACCTCCTCGTCAGGCTCCATCCCCTTGTTAGGTCCATGCTCTTAGGGTCCCTTTCCTAGATAGGAAAAACTGGTTCTACTCATTTGAATAGGATCAAGTCCCTAGTTATTTTTGAAGTTCCTTGGATCATGGAATCCTTGAGTTTCCAGAATATCGGAGACCTCTAGAGTCTAATCTCACTAATCGCACCAACTATTTCCCCTATCATAGATTCCTTGGACATACCCTCAAGCAGTGTTACATGTTCAAGGACTGGATTCAAGACTAGGTTTACAATAACATATTTAGATTGGGCCTGGCCCTGAAACAGGTGGTGTGTATTTCATAAAATCCTAATAGTGATAGTGAGGGTGAATGGAAGAAGGTTTCTAGTTATGGATCTCAGAAGTATGAAAACTGGATGGTGCATAAGGCAGTTTCTCATGTTTATGTCATCATTTTTGCCCACATGAATCAGCATGAGCCTCCTAAAATCACCACACTTCCCCCATATACCACTGCTACATCCACATCTCAATCTTCTACCTCTCAGAAGAGAAGACCCAGACAGCACAAGGGAAAGAAAATCCCCCCACTGGTGTCGAATCCATCCTGTACTCTTGGAGACTTCATGCCCCTAGATATGGGGATCACTCATAGAATTCACCCAGTAATGGAGGATTCCTCAAGTGATGATCAGGAGTATGACTCAGTAAAAATCATCGAGCTGATAGACCCATACATAGTTCTCGGTGATGAGGAGTGTTAAGTAGGCCCTCCTAATGTCCTCGGTCGACACCATCATCGATGAGGACATATATACATGAATCTTTGGAATGCACCAGCTAATGCATCTAGCCAAACTATGCACACCGCCAATACTAGACAGTAGGCGCATCACATATCTCATCATGCACATTCCTCTCATCCTGTCATGTTAGATTCATTCCCACTACCATTTTTTCTACTTTATCAAATAGATCCGCAACAACCACACTATGATCAGCCGCCCCAACTATGGCCACACCTCATTTATCTGGTAATCATCTTATAATAATTTTGTGTGGTTTAGCTAGTGTGAAATGGGATATTCCCATTACTATCTAGAATCTACCGGTCTGGCCGGTAGTGCCCATCATGCCACCTGCCATAGAGAAACTCCCTGCTGGCATAAATATGCTCATAGCATGGAAGTATGATGTTCTTAATCACATTTCCATCATTCTTGTAAATCTCTCAATCCTAAAGGATCTCTTTCTATAAGAATATATGCATGAATCCCTCACATATTCTTTAAGAATTCCCATCTAGTTCAAAATAGAGGTAGTGGTTGCAGATGCCTTCCATGCTGAGAAAATAGAGCATGCGGAATTTCAGGTCATCATCTCTTTCTCAGGAGAAGATGAAGGCTCCCCTATATAGGGGAATTATGCCCATTTTACGTCACATGCAAACTTAATGGTGTGGAATTCCATCGCTACCTTATCGACCTAGGTTCTGGGATCAATCTCATCCCAACCTGGATGCTCTGTAAGCTTAAGCTTTCTGAAGTAGATCTAGATTCCTCTAACTTGAAGATTCAGGGTTATAACCAGACTGAATAGAGGCCATATGGAAATATTCATCTAAAGACCCAGTTTGGTGGCCTAGTTTCTAGCACTAAATTCATGGTCTTCTCATAGGATACCACCTATAATTCATTGATGGGTAGACTCTGGCTCTATCTTCATGAAAAATTTCCCTCCTCATATCACTAGTGCCTTAAGTACTCCCTTAATGGTCAAGTGGGTGTACTTCAGGGTGATGTATCTCCCTTTACCTCTTGTGAGTCCTTCTATTTAGATGCTGAATATTACAATAGAAAGGAAAATTTGATTCAAACCAATGAATTTGAGCACACTACTCTTTCATATGACCCATGGACATATTTGGATGATGTATTCATCCTACTGATTCATCAATTGGAAGCCACAACCCCAAACCTGGGAAATTTATTTTTTGTCTTTGGAGTGAGTGGGATACATGTTCTGATATACAGGGAACATAGGAGGATCACATCATATTCCTATATGAACTAGGCTCAAGTGATTCCAGAACCCCTACCCCTTATACAGTATTAGGATGTCCATCCCATGGCAACAGTTATACACCATGCCTTCATATTTTTCCGAGATGGGTTGAACTGACTCAATCCAACACACCATTACTATTTTGATATCATCAAGAATGTCCACATTAGAAAAATTATTGATGGTATTCGATCTAAAGATTTTGTATCCATGGTTTCAGTAGTGAAGGGGTCTCCTGATAGAGATTCCACTACCACTCAAGCCATCACCAACATTCCATCAGGATTGGTTAACCTAGAATAATTTCCCCTTAATGATGATCCTCTTGTTGTGGATGATGAAGAGGATTTGGAAGATGCTCCTCCTGTATTTGAGGAAGGTTTCTCTACCACCATCAACGAGTTGGTATAGGTTAATCTTGGTACTGAGGTAGATATGATACCAAGACTAATTAGCACAGCAATGCCTACAGAAGAGAAACAAAATTATGTGGATTTCTTGAAGCATAATTGGTATTTATTAACCTAGATCTATGAAAAGATTCCAAAACTCAATCCCTGGGTCTCTGTCCACTGTCTCAGCCTCCCAAAAATTCATTGTGGGTTCAAAAAGCCACCCAGGAAGATGAACCCTTCTCATGGTTCCATGGTCGCGGCTGAAGTTGATAATCTCATCAAATATAACTTCATCAAGGAAATATAGTACCCTAGGTTATTGGAAAATATAATTCCCATCAGGAAGGAGAATGGATAGATCAGGGTCTACATCGACTTCTGGGATCTTAACCGTCATTGTCTGAAGGATGATTTTCCACTTCCTGTAATGGAACTGTTGATTGACGTAACTATCGGATTCTAGGATCTCTCCTTCATGGATGGGTATTCCGGATACAATCAAATTAAAATGGCCCTTGAGGATGAGGATTCCACCACCTTTAGAGCATTGTAAGGTACATTTTGTTAACAGGTAATGCCTTTTGGTCTAAAGAATTCAATAGCCACTTATTAGCGTGTTATGCACCACATATTCAAACCAATCCTCATAACACTAGTGGAATGTTATGTGGATGATTTGGTGGTCAAATTCCACTAGTGTCAGGACCATCTTAGAGATCTTGAGAAATTTTTTGGCTTCCTCCACTCCTATCATCTGAATATAAACCCCTTGAAGTGTGCCTTTAGGGTTACCTCTAGAAATTTTATTGGATTTGTTATCATATATAGAGGCATAAAAATAAATCTAGAGAAGATCAAGACCATTAGTTAGATGTCTCCTCTGAGCAACATTTTGGAGATTTGAGGCTTTCAAGTCCACTTAGCCTACATACGCCGATTCATTGTGAACATGGATGGAAAGTGTAATCCCTTTTCCCAGCTCATGAAGAAAGTTTCTGTAATAACCCAAGATTTTATGAGATGTATTCTTTTTAATTTCTTTCATATCTTCTGTTGTACAATACACCAATATTATCTTGTGCTATACGCAACACCGTATTAGCTTGCAGTATACGCAACACTAATCCTGGATCGTGTTACACACAATTTTATGTTTGTTTGATAGTAGTTATTCTACGAAACATTGAGTATATATATATATATATATATATATATTAAATGTATTTTGTTATACGCAGCAACAAAGGAGTCGTGCACTACACGCAACCCTGACTTGGCTTGCATTACACGCAATCGTGACCTTCCTCGATAGCGTGTGTTGTACACAATACCGAGTTTTACTAAACAACAATATATTATTATAATATTATTATGAACTAGCCGTTATGAATAGTATTAACTAAATTTTGAATTTTATAACATTATTATTCATCTTACACATTTTCTAGAACATGGTATAAGAACAAAATAAATTTTTCGGGTAAAATAAGTATTTTTCAAAAAATGCAGTTTTGCCGCCTTTTGATGGCGCACCCACTTTAAATCTAGTTTTTTACATGTTTATAAGTTAAATTTTAAAAAATAAAATTATTCTTTGGAATCAGGATATAAAATTTTACCTTGGATAAATTTTTCATATTATTCTGATAACTTTCATATTTTAATGAATAGTAAAAACACGCTATATTTTAATTAAAAACAACTTTTTTCATCGTAATAAATTATGTGGTTAAATTATAATATTGAATGGTTTTAAAGTATAAATAGAATATATTTTTACCATTTAGTATAATTTATGTCATTAGCATTGATTTCACATTAAATTCGTAGGTTAAATCAATTCAATCTTTTGCAATGTTTTAAACAAAAACCCGTTTTCATTCGACAACGGGATTATTTTTAATTTAATTTCTGCAACTTCTGTGTATTGAATTTGAAAAAATTGATTCCATATTTGGAATCAGTGGTACCAAATTATGTTAATAGGCTAATTTTTATTTTTGGGAATTATGAATAGTAACTACGGTAAATTTTATTTACCATAGTTGAAGGTAAATCGGGTAATTAAGGGTGAATATAATATTATAAAATTACCCTAACACATGCCAAAATTCTATTTGATGACTAAAAGTCGACCCATATCACCTAAGGGTCAGATTAGATTCATTTTATGGACTTTTTACCATGAAAATAATTTAATTATTATTAAAACCAAAGAAAGTGACAACATGTCACTCTCTTAAATCTTATAAGTATAATAATTTTAATTTAGTGATAAACATCATAAAACTTAGAACATGAATAGTCTAAAGAAATCTAATAAAATTATCTACATCATGATAATTTATTTAGATTTTTTTAGGGATTAAATAATTATCATTAATAGTGATACATTAATGATGCAGAAATTATTTATTAAGTGAAAAATCAGTAATATAGTTTTTATTGAAATAATAATACCCATTAAAAGGCCCAAAAACCTGACCAAAACTTATTGTTAGTGTATATATATACAATAAGCATCTAATTACCTAATATATAACCGTTTGGAGTCTTATAAAAGTGATTATGACACTTATATTATTTTATTTTAAATGATTGCAAAGTTGTCACCTTCATAATTTAATAAACATAACAATTTAAATATTGTGATTTTAAGATGATAAATTTGAGTAAAAGTATTATTGTGAAAGGTAATAGATTTATCTTCATCATAGGATTTTAGTTTTAATTTTTATGCAACAAATAAGTATATTAAATAATTATACAAAAATGTTGTAGTAATTATTTTATTAAGAGATAAACCAAATAAATGTTTTTAAAAATAATAAAATAAATATTATATGAACTATTTAATGTGCTCCACTAATTTTATAGAAACATATGGACTTTTATGAATCTATTAAATCTTTTAGTTTGAACATATATTCTGTATATATTTTAGTTAAATTCATATAAATGAATAGTGTCAAAATTGACACTATTAATATTTTATAAAAATAACATATTATAAAATTGTTTAAAAATCACAAAAATATTTAAAAATTATAAATTTAAATTTATATGTTCTAAAATGTTATAAAGTATCCAATTATGGACAATTCACAACAAATAAATAATTTTTTGCTATAATTTAAAATTTAGAATGTTATTACCACAAATAAAATTAAATTGATTAAGTAAGGATAAATCAAGTTGATAATGTTTAAAATAATTTCCTAACATGTATAAATTTTATTTTTTGATGATATTACAACCCTATATCATATTATATTCTAATATTAGTCATTTTTTGAGGTTTTTAAGTGGGGTTATATTTATTATAAATTAATATTTTCAAGATTTCCAAAGGTGCCCCTCTCCTCCCTTATAAAAGGGAACCTCCTCCCTCTCCTCCTCACACCAATTTGAGCATTCAATCTCGGTCAATCCCTGACCATTTCCCTTCTAAACATCCTTAGAAACATCTTATAGGTCCTGGTATTCTTCAAAGACCAATTTTAGTACCCTAAGAGGAGGATTCAAAGAGGCGTGTCAAAGAAGAGGTAATATTCGTTACCGATTCTTTCAATTTTCTTTCTTCTTCAACTTATTCTTCTTTAGTTGTTTCATTATGAAGTAATAACATCAGTATCACTCATATACTGATATGTTATTATAAGTATGAAACAACCATATTTCACCATCTATCCATCTTATGGAAAATGAAATCATCGTGCATGCGTACGTACGGAATACCGTCTCCACGTTGTGGTGTAATCTATTTTACACCACCACCTTACTTGGATGGGTATAATGGTGAATTTAATGAATATATATGATTATTTTAAAGTGATATTGATTCTTTAATATTATACATACACTTTAATACAATTTGACGATCATGGGAATGATATCATCGCTCGTGCGTACGTACGGAATACCGTCTCCACGACGCGATGAGATTCACTCTCCATGATAACCATTCAAGAATGATTATAAAGTATATATAATAAGTAATCATAAAATATATGACATAATAATGCTACTATATTTATGTATATATATATTTATGTCATCTACTTAATTCCATTCAATTCAATAAGGAAACGAAAACAACGTTCATGCGTACGTACGGCCTACCATCTCCATGAACGGTGTATTTCTTTCCATTTATCAATATATTATATATAGGTATATTATGAATATATATTATATATAAATCATGTTTTATATTCTGGAATTAATTAATCATGATCTAAGTAATCATATGAATAATTACAAGTCAAAACACAGACGACAAATGAAACGATTTTACCCAAAACACTCTTTAACATGGAATTTACAAAAGAATGGGTAATATAAAGTCATAAGTGAACCATATATGATATAATAACAATTAATAAGATTCTTTAATAAGTAAATGACATTATTTAAATCATTATACAGTAGGTTTGGATACGTACGAAGCATATCGGACCTAAGGTAAGGGAAATATCACAATTTCATTTTTATCCGAGATTGTTTATACTTTGGTATTTACTGGGGTGTATTTTATCATCCATATCCATGTTTCCTCAATATGTAATATTATTTCCATCCACCTATAATTTTTTAAATCCATTTTTACCCTTTGGTGAATTTTTAGTAAAATATATGAAAGGAATCTTTTGTTGTTTTTCGTACGAGGTACTTTTTGACTTTTCCGACAAAAGTACGAGAAGAATGTTTTTTTAACTTATATGGCATGAATGGATTTTTAAAACAATATTTCCAAGAATATTCCTTTACAAGTTTTCATGTTTATTTTTAATCAACTTCTTTTAGTTTAAAATTGTATGACATTTTAAGAAAGGAAAAATGTTTTTGAAGTAGAAAGGATATTTTCCTCAAGAATGGAGTTCAAGAGTTTTATCAAAATTATTTTCCATCTAAGATAATATAGGGTTCTATTTATATCCCTATTATTACATGGATTTGATTATGGAAATATTTTTATGAATTCCTTTATCTTATATGAATTTTTTTATGATGTCATGATGTTTAAGATTCCCATTTTTATTACATGGGTTATGCTATGATGTATGGTTTATGATTTTGTGGCACATATAAGAATGGTATCATTATGACATGGGTGGGACCTATATCTCACTCCAATGCATTGGGTAAAGATTTATATCTCATGAGATAGACATGGCTGGAACGGTAAGTTAAACCGGTTCAGTAATACAGGACTGGAACAAGGAGTGAGCTCGATTCAGAAAGGGACTTTGTCCACTAAGATGGTCTTGGCAGCAATGCCTTGGATAATATGGAAATCATATCATGTGCTTAATGGTTTCCACAATTACATGTTTTATTCCCATGCTATTTTATCATTCTTAATGTTTCTTTATGATCTATGCCTTACGTACTTCTATGTTTTATGTCATTGCTCAAGATTTTGATGTTTAAACATTATGTTCATGTTTTTAAGTTCAAATGTTTATGGTATGTTTTATTTTATCCATGCTTACCCTTACTGAGAATTTGAGCTCACCCCTTTTATGTTTTCTTTTCCCCAGGATATAAATAAAGGTTTTAGGATTAAAAAAAAGGGAAGATCTTTATGGGAGATGTTGAAGATCTTTCACCACGATTAGAAGATTACATTCCAAGTTTCCAAAGACACTAAACTATTACAGTCCTTGTGCGTCTGTTTTTGTTATGTATTAAGTATTCCAAAAAAGTAATGTAATGTTCATGTACGTCAAGCTTCAGGCCTCTACAGTTTCTCTCTACCAACGGGATGAATAATATCAAACCACCATTGAGGAGATCAATCTATATCTACTCCAACCTCCGGTTTTGATTCCCCCATCTCTAGTAAGTCATTGGTCCTTTATGTGACCACCCTAGAATGGTCCCTCAGCACCCTTCTCACCTAGAAGAATAATGAGGGGATAGAGAATGGTTTATACTATCTCATCCACATGATCCTCAACATAAATATCAGATATTCCTTTATCAAGAAGCATTGTCTTTCACTGGTTTTCATAGTAAAAAAGTTGTGGTATTATCTGAAGCATCGTGAGATATATCTGGTGTCTAGTGTGGATCTTCTGAAGTATATTGTGAACCACCCAATGTTGATAGGCCATCTATATTAGTGGGTAGTGATCCTTCTGTAGTTCGACATCAGGTTTGTTCTGGAGAAATCCATCAAGGGTCAGGTGTTAGCAGATTTTATGGTTTCCAATCTATCCCCTACATAGAAGTCTCCAAATCTTGACTTCCTGTAGGAGGCCATCCTCTCAGTGAATCAGGTTATTCCATGTTGGAATATTCACTTTTATGGCACTTCACGAAGCCCCACTAGCAGAAGGATCAATGGCCCCAGACGCAATAGAGTAGGTCTGGATATCATTTTCGTTAATCCTATATAGGCTATCTTACCCTATTCATTTTTGTTTTCAGAAGGGCATGCCAAAAATGAAGCAAAGTATAATGATCTTGTCACTAGCCTTGAGATAGACCTTGAGATTTTTGTTCTACACCTATATGTGAAGGGGGACTCCAAGCTAGTCATCAAGAAAATCGATGGTGACTACGTCACCAGGAAGCCAGAGATTGTGCCCTTGTTAAAGAATTCTCTCCAAGTGATGGCCCAACTTCTATATTGTCCTGAGGTAAGTTATGTCCTAAGGTCACAAAATGGTCGATATGATTCTTTGGATATCCTTGTCGCATCTCTTATAGAGCCTAACTAGGATGACCTATTTATCCATGTGGTGCATTGAATATTCATCACTCTCGTCACTCCTAATGATGATGATAGTCAATAGTTAGGACATATTACCGTCGATTCCCCCACTTCGGGACCTCTAGATCCCCCTATCATAGCAGAAGAAACCCATGGTTGGATGAATCTCTTTGTCAAGTACCTATAACATGGAAAAATCCCAACAGACAGATCTGAACATGAGTGAATCCATCAGTGTGCAGTGCAACTCACCCTCTAGAGTAGTCCCTACCTTGAATAGATCCTCTACAAATATGGGTTTGATGGAGTGCTCCTCCATTGCATTCAAGGAGTTAATATCTCCCAATTTATACAGGAAGTCCATGCTAGTTCCTATGGAGCTCATCAGATTGGGTCGAAACTTTCTCCCCATATCCAAAGGTTGGGCTACTTTTGGCCCACCATGGTCCATGATTGTATCGAGTTCTCCAAGAGGTTCCATGAATGTCAGATATATGACAATTTTTTTCGTCGGCTAATATATCCTCTCCATACTACCAAGTACACTTAGCCATTTGTGGTCTGGGGTCTTAATGTTGTGGGACCATATCCGCCAGCAACATCTCACCAGTGCCAGTTTATTCTAACCACCAAAAATTTATTCTCCAAGTGGGAAGAGATGATTTCACTCAAGGAATTAAAGGGCCATTATATCATTGATTTCATAATATCCAACATTATACACCAATTCAGAGTCCCTCATGTCATCCTCATCAATAACGGCACCAACTTTCAAGCAGTTGAGTTGAAGATATTATATTCCAAGTACAGCATCTGGTCCAATAAAATGTCTCACTATCGTGAATAGGAAAATGGATAGATCAAGGCATTAAACAAGACCCTCTCTAACAATTTTCAAAATATGATTGGTAAAAATAAGAAGATTTTGCTAGAGAATATCCCCAATTCTCTATGCGATTACCGGATAATATCTCATAATCCTACCCAGGTGACCCCATATTCCTTGGTGTACAGACCAGAGGAAGTCTTACCCATCTATATTCAGTTAACATCACTTCATATAGTTGTTTATGATTAGAATATGTTAGGAAATATAGCATAAGTCCATCTGGCTGAGTTGGAATCCCTTGATGAGAACCGTCTCTGATCCTTGCACAACCTGGAGAGGCACCATAACAAGATGGACAGGGATTTCAACAAGAAATTTTGTCTCCATTCCTTCATTTAGGGTGGAATTGTATTGGCCTTAATAATGACTATTATACCCGATATAGAACCACCCAAGTTGGATCCCAAGTGGGAGGGACCTTATATCATTCACAAGGTTTACCCCAATGGTGTGTACTCTTTGATCACCATGGATGGATAATGTATCACTCCTCCCACCAATGATAAATTCCTTAAGATGTAATTTTCATGAGGATTTCACCCATCTTGTATGATGTCAAACTACTCTATCTAGGCTATAAGATATAAAAATTCCCAGCATCATCGTCCTTAATGATGATAAACTGCATCAGATGTCCCACATGATGTTAAAATGAATGCCCCATTTTCTTTTAGATCATCTTACATGGAATTAAACTATCCCCTCCATACTTATTATATGACATTAAACTTCACGACACATTATAGAACTATGTATGGCTTTATTCCTACCCTCGTAGGATATTTAGGAATTCCCAGACATTTTTCCTTTGGGTCTAGCCCCAATTTCCTCTATTTTTGGACTCACAGCCTGTGGTTTCTCCTAGGAGTGCATGGTGCGGTATGATACCTCTTTGGTCCTCATTTATGTTGGGTTTCCAACAGCCACACTATGAACTTCCCTTAAGAATACTTAATCTTCTCCCTCTATCATTACTGTATGATATTAAACTACACAACACATTCAAGAACTACATATGTATTGATTCTTTCCCTCATAGGATACATAGGAACACCTAGACATTTTGTCTTTGGGTCTAGCCCTAGGCTCCTTAACCTTTCTGGTCCTTCTTGGCCTTAATTTATGGTTCGAGTTATAGGACATTAAATTGAGATCTCTACCATCCCTCGTGACATTAAATTGTTATATACTTCTTGTCAGACATTAAAATATATAGCATTTATGGTCCTTTTTTCATGACCTTAAAAGGAAACTTCCCCTTCTTCATGGGATTGTGAATGGTGTGGTTTGAGACCTCTTTGGTCCTCATTCACGTTAGGTTACCCTACCACATCATACACATCCCCGTTAGGATAACGTCTTTACCGCATGACGTTAAACTTCATGAAATTACAGAACTATGTATGGATTGATTCCTTCCCTCACATGATACTTAGGAACACCCAGACATTTTTTCTTAGAGTCCAGCCCTAGGTTCCATGAATCTTTTCATCCTTTCAGCCCCATGGCCTGAGTGTCCCATGATCATGTGGTGTGGCTTAAGGCCTTTTTGGATCTCATTCACGTTAGGTTTTATGACAGATGCATCATGTAATCCTTACTAAGGGACCTCCCCTTCTTCTTCATCTAGGTTGTAGGATGTAAAACCGCCAAACATCATCATCCCACATGATGCTAAACTACACCGAATGTCCTGCATGATGTTAAACTTATCATTCATCTTCACTGCATGACTTTAAACTATATGGAATTTCAAAACTACATATGGATTGATTCTTACCCTATTAGGATACATAGTAACTCCCAGACATTTTGTATTCCGGTCTAGCCCCAGGTATTATGAATCTTTCGTCTTTTTGACCTCTTGGCCTAGATGTCTCATAGGAACATGTGGTTTTGTTGAGACCTCTTTAGTCCTCATTAACGTCGGGTTTGAAATAGTCTCAACATGTCCCTCCCCTAAGAGTGTCCCTTACCCACGTCCTTACTGCATGGAATTAAACAGAACAGCACCTTCAAGAACTATGTATGGCTTGATTCCCATCCTTATGGGATATGTAAGAACACCTAGACATTTTTTCTTTGGGTCCAGCACCAGTTTTTTTATTCCTATTCCATCCCCTTATCCTAAGTTCTATTCTAGGATTATGATTCATGTGGTGTGGTTGAGACCTATTTGGTCCTCATTCATGTCGGGTTATTTTACCATGCCATACACATCCCTCCTTACAGCTACCTATCCCTTATTCATCCTTACCACATGATGTTAAACTGCACGACATTCTAGAACTATGTATGGATTGATTTCTTCTCTCCCAGGATATGTAGGAACACCCATACATTTCATTTTTGGGTCAAACCTCAGGTTCATCAATACACTTTTCCTATTTCTTCCACTTATCTTTTCGAGTCACTTTACCTTAATCGGATCGTTAGATCTTTTTTATGCCTCATCAATGTACTCATATGTGTCGTGGTGTAGGGCCTAGAGTTATAGATCCTGAATGGTCATGCTTTCATTTTGTTTCTATGCTTCACGTGTCCCTTTATTTGGGTCTTCATCATATTTCACATCCAAAAGGACCCTCGAACAATATGGATGATCAGCCTTACGAATCACCTACCATTCTGGGCCAACATCCCGAAGGATCTTGAATGAAATTTTAAGCTAGGTTCTTCATTTTGAATATGGTCAGCAGTTGACCCTCAAGTGTTTGTTCCCATCCTAGGCTACATGATATGGATATTGTGTCTTGAACATGGTCAACAGTTATCCTCCATCATTATTCCACCCTCATTGTGTCCTAAATATCAAAATTCATGATTCACATTCCTCTTCACATCCTCATGTATAGATAGATTTTTAACACTCTCAATTTTACACCTTTGTGCACCTTTGTACATGGAGTGGGAGTATCGGTGTCATGGGGCCATTCTTGACTCTACATCTCTATTCCCATCATTATGTGATTTCATGTGTCATCAGATCTTTGTTGCTTGATGTTTCCCACACTGAGTATGGCTCAAATGTGATTATGGGTCTTAGTAAGATTTTTACCCACATAGAAGAATTGTGCTACTTTGTAGTCCAAACCCTATGACCATAAACTACAATTTCGCATTTTGAGGTCCGAGCATCATAGCCTTAAACTGTATGCATGGTTCCTCAGGAATGTGTGGTGTGGTGTGGATCTTTATGGTCCTCACTCACATCAGGTTACTTTATAGAGGCACACTACACATTTCTTCCTTGAAAGCCTCACTTTGGGTCTAAGATCTACAACCATAAACTAAGATCTCTAACATCCTCATTATACAATGTTAAACTATGCCTTTTTCATCCGAGATGTATGATGATAAACTACTTAGAATTATGATGTCTTCGTCAGATAAGACATTGACCTTTTGTAATTTTCCACCTTTCATTCCATCTTCATAACTATGAGTGGCCTGATTTCTACCCTCGTAAGATACATAGTGACACCCGGACATTTTCTTCCCAGGTCCAGCTATAGAGTCACAAACCTTTTCACCCCCTTCTTGTCCTAGGTTTCTTTCAGTAGTATGAAGTGTGGTATGGAACCTCCTTGGTCCTCATTCATGTCAGGTTTATGATGAATCACACCATGTACCTACCTTAAGGGAATGCTTCCTCTCCTTATTCCTTACCGCATGATGTTAAACTACATGGGTACATCTGTGCTTTACCTATCCTCTTAATTTGGGTATCATCATCATTCAAATCTTAAAGGAACCCCGAACGGTATGGATGCTCAACCTTATGAATCACATACCATTCTAGGCCAATGTCCTAGAAGATCTTGAATGAAATTTTGATCTAAGTTTTGCATTTTGAATATGGTCAATGTCTGACCCTTAAGTGTTTTTTCCCATACCAGGCTAAACGATATGGATATTTTGTCTTGAACACGTTCATTAGTTATCCCCCATCATTATGGAACCCCTATTTTGTCCCAATTATTGGGTGCATTGATTCATACTTTCTTACCCTTCTGTTCCTCTGTACATTCACGTACATCAAGTAGGAATGTGGGTCTGGTTGGGATTTTCTCACCAGGAATTTCTCTTTCATTATTGTGTGCTCTCATGTGATGGGGAAAGCCTAATTCCATCCCTTGTTTCCCACACCGAGCATAGCTCACGTGGGCTTAGGAGTTTTGGTAAGGTAATACTCACACATAGGATTGTGCAGCCTCATGGTTTGAGTTCTAAAACCTTAAACTAAGATCTCTTTCATCCAAGACATATGATGTTAAACTATTTTTCCTCATACCACATGATATTAAATTGTCACGTACTTACCACATGACGTTAAAATTCATGGTTCGGTCCTATCCCATGACCTTAAATGGTGGCATCATCGTCCTAGCCACATGATAAAAAACAGCACAACATTGTGGTATTATCACTTGAGAGGACATCACCCTTGGAACTAATCACCACCATGCCATATTTAAGACTTACAGTAGGATTGATTCCCATATCAACACCCATACTTTCTATCCTAGGCTGGTCACTCCAAAAAGAAAAAAACACACTCCAATAGCAGAAGAACATACAAGATATATCAAATGCATCTTTTTCTCTATGCATGGGTTAGACCTACACAGTGGTATTCTAAGAAATATGTGTGTCTTGATTCCTTCACTCAAATGATACATAGTGAAATCCATACATCTTGTCCCCGGGTCTAGCTGTAGAATTATAAACTCCCCATTTCATCCTTTTTGAGCCTCAGATCCCCTTTTGAGGATCCATGGTGTGGTTGAGACTTCTTTTCTCCTCATTCACATCAGTTTATGTACCACACCATGAATTTCCTCTTTGGAGTGTCTATATCCTCAATGTATGATAAAAAACTACAACCTTACCCTGAAAAAGTTTGGGATGCCCCGTGATAATTATGGGATGCTTCATCTTCCTCGCTGGAGAGGATTGCTCCCACCAGTATTTGTCTTTCATCATGCTGTATTTCTAGAACTATGTGTGGCTTGATTCCCATCCTTAAGTGATACATAGTAATGCATAGTAATTCTCCTCTATCCCATCCATAGGTTAATTAACCCTTTTATCCCTCTAGCCTCAATTACAGTCCAAACTCTATGACCTTAAACTAGAATTCTCTCATCCATGCAACATGACTTTAAACTATTAGCCAGGGTCCTGGCAGTCTAACCTTAAGTTGTGTGAAACATCCTAGTTATAATATGATAAACTATATTTTGTATCTTCATTCTTATATTATGACGTTAAACTATGTATATTTTATCCACACTTATAGGATGTAAAACTGAAAGGCATTCTAGGTCCTCACCAAAAAGGTTTTGTCTGGAAGTAGATTTTATCTTGATTCATAATGATGTGCTCACTCAATGTTCATTTGTCATGGTGGAGTAATTTCAAGAGTGTTAGAATCCATTTTAATATCCCATCACTCAATATCCATGATTTTTGTACCCTTTATTTGGATCCTCATCCTCTTTCGTGTCTAAAGAGACCCCCTAACGGTTAGGATGCTCAGCCTTATGGCTCACTTATCATTTTGGGCCAATGTTCTAGAAGACATTGGACAACATTTCGAGTTAGGCCCCATGTTTTTTAATGTGGTTAGTGGTTGGACCTCATTTTTTTGTTCCCACTTATGGATATAATGATATGGGTGTTGTATTTTGAATATGGTCAACATTTATCCTTTATCGTCATGCCCCCATCGCTATGTTCTAGATTTTGGGTATCATGATTCACACTTCTCATTACCTTTTGTTCAAATTGATTTCAATGCCCTTGGCATTATCTCACTCATGTACCAGAGCACATTGGGAAAGGTAAGTTGGATGCTCTGAGATCCTTGTTCTCTAGTCACACCCCCCTCTCATCCCAAATACTCTAGGTGGTTAGTCAATAATAGTAGACCCCAAGTATTTGATGATCAGCTGGCACTCTCATATACAAGGTGGATAATTATCTTATCATCCCTTATTTCTAACACTAGGTATATCCCACATGATCTTAGATATTGATCATGAGTTGTTTCATAGTTATGATAAAGATGTAATAAAAAAAGAAAAAAGAGTGTATCCATACACGTAGTTCGAGACAAGAAAATAAAATGGAAGATATGTTTCATGAGTTCGGCCAAAATGAATCCCTTGTGGATCATCTCATTCAATGGATTGTTTTAGTCTCGTCACCCTCTGGTGTGTATCTTTTAGGATTTCTTCCCACTCCTTGAGCTCCATATCCTCATCAACATCCATAGATTAAATCTCATCATCCCTAGTTTGCACCTGTTCTTGCTCAGTTTGGAGTTGATCTATTTGATGGCCTGCCTTCACTAGCTGATCCTGGGCTTCTACCATCTAGGATCTTAGTTGTTCAGTGAGCATGGATTGATTTGTGACAAATGTGGCATGTTCTCCTATATGCTCATCAAGGAATCGTATTTCTAGCTTAGCCTCATGAAGTTTTTTAATATTCTCATATTTCTTACTACACCGGGAAGCATCTAAGTGTTGGATACTTTCCCACATATTCTCAGTAAGATAATCGTGGATCGTTATGTGGGGATGGCGAGCATCCACCCCTCTGGAATAGAGGAAATGTATCCAAGTGTGTATTGACCCCATTAGACTCATCCATTCTACCTCTGGGTGACTGAGGAAGCATTTTATAAACTTCCATGCCTTGTGTCGTATCATATTACTCTCCTAGGATACGTACAGGGTTTAGTGGTTGTGCGTAAGGCACTAAATAAACTTAAGATATTTCATGCAGAATAAAGTAAATTTCGCACATGAGAGCAGATAGTATCTCTTATGGAAAGTCAAGGTATAGTTTATGGGCCCTCTACATATTTATAGGTGTGGACCAGGTCTTTCATGCGCACAGGGTACCTTAGATGATAAATTGGACCTTTTATACACACTAATGGAAATATATGGTTCTCATCATCATTTCCCTCAGAACCCAACCTTATGGTTCCCTTTCATCTCAAATTCTAATGGGGTCACTTGTTGGTGTTGAATTCCACTTAAATCCATATATTGGCATATTTGAGTGATACAAAGGAATATTTCAACTCAATAGATGATCTCAAGAATCCCAAGGGTGTTTTTTTCAAGATTTGATTTGGGTTTTCAAGTCCAAAAGCTTCACACAAGCCTCTTCCATGCCCAATAAAAAATTAAATGGTATTCTTGCACTCAGACCTCCAAAATAGAAGAGTTCAATGCGTGGAAGAAATTGGTTCAGCACACAATAGAGATAATATACACGAAAAGGTCATCTGAACCAGATGTTACATCAAATGACCACTTTTGCACTAGCTTCCTTCCACACTACTACAAATATTTTCACTTAAAATTCTAGGGTACCCCCCTCCTCCCTTAGGAGAACACTCAATAAATCAAACAGTCTCTCTCATTTTTGTAAGATGATCTCTTCCATGACTGCATGAAATTCATGGTTTTAAGGTATAGAATGTTGTGCGACAGGTCCCCCTTAGTTTTTCATTTGGGCGGGCCCTCATGGTCTTGAACCTCACCCATTTCCTCTTTCACTTAAATAAAGTGCATGGAAAATTCCCTTATTGCATGCAACTCTTGGCCTTGTATAATAATTATGTTTCCTCGATCCCTCTATCTTGTGTGCAATTACCCTATCTTGTGAGCACACTTTCATCATGTGTGACAGTATCCAATATTTAACACACCCCTTACTTAGGACTCCATGTGATTTTATTACTCTAAGGCACCATGTTTGAGCTCCTCTCACATGTAATGTCCCTGTCTTGCCTGCACCTCCTTCATACAGCCCTCTAGGCTTGTGCATAGTGATTTCCTAGTCCCCCGAGTGGTACTCCATGTTACGTTGCCCTACCTCATTCTTCTTCTCATAGGCACACTAATGGATATTGATTCTTCACATATACACACTAATGTGAGCCCCTCAAGTAACCATTACTTCACCCCATTATTTCCTATCATTTCTTATGCCTTCCTTCCCCCAAGTGTGGGTTGGTACAAGTTATGTAAGTCCAAGGGGTGAGGACTAATTCTTCCTCATCCAAGCTGTAGGATATTAAACTTTCAATCAGCCTCGTCCCTGACAGATGATGTTAAATTGTGATTTTTTGAATTCATGGAAAGCTAGGGTGGACTTGAAGGAGAATTAGAATCATATCTCTCCCAATTCTCTCTTACTTTGGTATTTGTCTCCATTTTCACCTCGGGAAGTCTTCCTATAAGCCCTGAAACACTCTGATAGGGTATTCCCTGTAAGATTCCCATATCATCCTTGTACATTAGTTCACCCTTCTCAAGCTTCCCTCTTATTGTAAGTCCTAAACTCTATATCTCAGAGACAATAGTCAATCATAAACCCCACACCATCCCTCGTGGCTCACCTTTTGTGATACGATCATCTGGTTCACCACTACCTCTTATTTCCCACACTGAGTATGACTCGCATGGGCTTAGAGTAGGCAGAAACCATGATGTCCTCTATGGGCTAATAACCATGCACAATTCTAATTCCTCTTGTCCCGTATGATGTTAAACTTCACCCATATGAACTATATTGACTTTGATCCTTGTCTCTTAGATATGGTATGTAGGATGCCTCTCTGAGGTTCAATCCCATAAGTCCCTATAATCCATTTGTCCCGACTATTTAATGTTGGTTCACCTTCATCCTGTAAGATTTTAAACTATATTCCCCCTCTGAACTACTTGGGTTTTGATCCCTATCAGGTACATAGGAAGCCTCTTTTAGGTTCAATCCCAACCAATGGTAAACCCTAGTACTCCCTCCTAGGGATGTACCCTCCTGGTGTGATGCTTTCCCTTTTTGGGACACATCTCCCAAATCCACCTCCCTATGGTGTTTCGATCCCCATGAGAATATAACCATTCATAATCCCCACACTTCACCATAATCCTCCAACAAATATTGTCCCCCTTGCGATGGGTTTCTAACCATGCATAATCTCCTAGAATGTCTATGGGTTGTTGACCTTTGTGTATGCCCTGATTCTATGACCCCCATCCCATCTGAACTATGTGGAATTTGATTCTTAGCCACCTAGATGCATAGAAAGCCTCCTTGATGTTCAATCCCATCACCATTTTCCCCATCCTGACCTTTCTTTCGAGCCTTTATATTTTGGTAAGATCATTCCCTAACCCAGAGACTCCATTTCCTTTGGGTCCCCATCTATGTGTTTCATTCTCATGATTCACCTCCTTAGGTGTCTCGTCACCCCACCGAACTGCATGGACTTTGATTCCCAACCACTGGGATATGTAGGAATCCTTACTAAGGTTCGATCCCAACACCATTGTTATCTTCACATCGGTTCCATCCCATTCACCCCGTCCACCCGGGTAGCTTACCATGCAAAATCCTCATCCATTAAATTTATGCTTATAGCGGCACCTAGGCTTCTAACCTTATGTAAGACCCAAGATCCCCCTCCTAAATACGTGATTTTTTATCTCTATCTTATATACAGGGTACATAGGAAGCCTCTTTGAGGTTCAATCCCAGACAATGGTAAACATTGGCATCCCCTTTTCTAGGACCCACCTTCTCTGATCTACCCTTTACGGTGTTCCAATCAGCCTTCACGGTGTGAAACCTTTCCTTTTTAGGACACACCATCCAGGGTCCATCCTTATAGAAATTTTTACCCATCCAACTAGTAAACCTTCCAAGTGCTCTCTCCTAGGGGAGTATCCATCTGATCCACTCTTTTCAGTGTTTTGAACAGTCTGATCCATCTCCCCTATATGTTAAACTTGTGGCATACCTCATGTTAAACATGGGAAACTGAGGAAAACCTCAAAGACATGTCTCTAACATAATATTCTCCACATCTGACATGGGATTTCTTGGGATTCTACACCCTTGAGAAGACCTCTAATAAGGGTTAATTCAGGTGTACCAAGCTTCCAGCATCCAAACATGCTAGTGATGCCCAAGGTAACGACTTCCTTGACTGAAGGCTGCTACCCTGACTTGACCCTATGGAATGTCCTTATAGAAGTATCATAATTAACCAGTGTCCACAAAGAGATGAAACCAAGAATGATATTCACGAAAAACATCTTAATCTATGAGGGAGACCCAGACTAGGAGACAAATTCTGAGGAGGAATCCATAGAAGGAGGGACCGAAATCCCATCATCCCATTTCAATCAAGTAGAAAACATATTTTAAGAAGTGATGAATATTTCCTGCCATTGGAAATCAGGATTGTGGGAAAACAGATGTGACCATCGATGTGGATGATGATGCGATGTGGCGCACCCTGGTGAAAGTGTTGTAAACAATGGTAAATTTTTTCATTGATTTCTCCACACAACTTTTCACTCAACCATGACTTGTGAAATTTTTCCTACTCAATTGAAGGTATTGTCATGTTAGGTGAAAAAAATCTTCTTATATAAATGGTTGATCTATATATTCATTTCTATTTCGATCAGTTTCATTACTATACCGAATTGACCTACACATTTCTACTTGTTATCCACCAGTTGTACACCCTCAAAAAAACAATAAAATAAAAAAATATGGGTTGAGTCTTGGGCAGTTCAAAATCCAATCTTCATATACCTAAGATATTGTTATAACTATTACAATTAGTTTTTTTAGGATATAAAACAAGGGTTAAGATATGAGTGTAAGATTTGTTCCAAGTGAAACTTTTGGGAAAAAACAACAAAAATAATAAATGAGTGTAATGATGAAATGTGCAACACATAGGGATATCTAGGTCGGAAGCTTAAGGTTTGGATTTTAGGAATGCTTAATTGAGTGGGTCTTGAAATTTGATTGAAAATGAATCTAGAATAGTTTCAGTGAATTATAATAGGTAACAAGAATTGTTTTAATTGAACTTAATATACTGAATAAAGGGTAGAGATGTGAGCTTGAAATGGTTGGCACACACACACGTGGGGAATTAATGGCATGGTAGACCCAAAATTTGTTTCATTATGATTAGTGTCATTAATCTCACTAGATTTTATTTTGACATAATTTATGTGATAGTGAATTTCAAATTTATTGATATTAACTCTTTATGGGAATCATACTTTGAAATATTGTCACTATGGATTGGGGAATATGAACGTGCATATATCTTGTCATAATTTTTTGTAATACATCATATGAGATTTTTACCAAGAGTGCAAAAAGTTAAGTGTGGGGTAGTTGATAAAACATAATTTTATTGAATATTTAATTGATAATAAATGAAATAATTTCTTCACATTGTGTTAAATATGTTTATTTATAATATATGTGGGATTAGATCATTCATTTGAAATTTTGATGAAAATTTCAGTTTTTTCCTTTAAAGTTTACTGTAGTATTTCAAATATCAATATTTTTTAGTGCCTTATTTGAACTTGAACTTTTTAAAATGTGTTACTGATTTAATGGGATACAACTTTCATTCAGGGAGTCCTAGTTGGATAATTCTTTTGAGTGGATTAAAAGTCCCATGAATTCAATGATGGGATGGATTCTCCAGATTGGACACCACTTCAGTATTTGGGTCCATATTTCTTCATTCATTCATAGATTGGGACCAAATTTGGAGTGGATATCAAGGACCCAAATTCTTGCAAATAATCCTTATAGACAAATATTTGGTTCATGGGTTTTAGTATTTAAATAGGGGGTGAAAATTTAATTAAATTATTTATCTGAATTTTCCTATTCACACTTGAAACCACTTTAAACCTAGCCTCCCATTCACTCTATAAATTGGTATTTTTATTATTTGGAGGGGTTTGGATATAAATTAGGATATTGGGAGCATAGGATAAGTGGTTCCATAACATTTAAATACATAATTTTAGGAGGGAAGCTACCAAGATAGGATCTTCTATAAAATGCTCTTATTTTCTTCTTTTTTGTTGTAATGTTTTGTTCTTTAAATAAACTTCTTAGTTTTTTTCCATTTCTTATATTTTTCTCAATTTTATTCTTATTTAATTCACTTATTTGGGATAGAACTCATAATTAGAATATTTATTGGTTTATTCCCACTCTAAACCATTATGAATACAATTCTTTTCTACAATGACTACACCACCCATGGAAGAGTAGTTTTTTTAGTAATCAGTCTACCTATTTCCTTATTCATTAATTTATTTTGAATTAATGAGCTAATTTAATTAACTTAATATGATCTATGATTTTAATTTTTAAATTAGAATAAACTAATCAATCAATTTAAAAATTAACACAAAAACACACGAGGTCGATATTTGTGTAAATTGTGAGAGAGAAAACTTAATAGATAAAACAAAAACCACACACGATCAATTTTTAGAGTTAAAATACAATCCATGAAGTCAATTTATTATAACATACAGAGTGGATATGTTCCCTAATTTACCAATAATGATAATCTATCCTTATAATATGAATTGAAGCAGGGTGCAGTGATTGCATGTTCTGAAGCTAGCCTAAGGTTTAACTCTTTTCATCTTTGTGGTAAATTTAATTATCGTAGGGTTTTAGGGTTAATAGATTACAAGATCATAATTGAGTGTTTGCTAATTTAAATGATAATGATTAATAATTAAGTTAATAGGTAGATTAATATTTATTATTCTTTTTAAAAAATAGTTTTCTAAAAAAACATCTTCTCGTTGTGTCTAATTAGTCAAATTTTATTTTTAAAAACAAAAGCCAAAAATAAAATCTTCTTCCATCATACTTCTTCTAGTTTATAAATGATAAATCCCAATCCATTCAAGTATTTTTTTTAAGTTATTTCATTTTATTTTAAAAATACCTTTAATATGTTGTTTTAAATTACTTCCTCCTTTGAGAGACGACCTTGGTCAGCCACTCTATTGCATCTAAATAACCTGAAACCAAACATCATTTGAGAGTTCCTATGATAGCGCCTTTCACACCCCTCACCACCTCTTCTTCTCACACCTTCCAAGATTTTATCATTTTTCAAATTCTACCCAATACTATTCCAAAACCTCTCCCCCATGTAAAGGATCTATTGGTCTCATCAAAACACCAAAACCTTTACCCAAAGAAGTCTCTCAAGGAAGATAAATTCAAGAGGTAAATTCATATTTCCTTTTCTTTTCTTTTATTTTAAAGTTATTTTATTATTCTATCCTTATTTACCCTCATAAAAATGGTATGATAACTCCATTACCTCACATATACTAGAATTTTATTATGCTAATGGAATAATCCATCATTAAACCTCTCTGCTCTCCCTTTTATTATAAAAATGAAAATTCCATTCGTGAGGTGTTAATTTATCGCCTTTAAGGATGAAAAATTTTCACTAACACCTTCAAGGATGGTCATAAAATCTTTTTTATGGTTAAAAAAATTATAATATATGTATTAAAACCTATGTAATGTTCTGAAATTATTATATACACATGATGTTAAATAATAAAACAAAACAAGCTCGTTGTGAGTGAAAATCGCCCAAAATAATCCAACGATTATCACTAACATCTTATCTAATGATTCATCATCGCCCAAAATAACCAAATGAATTATATGATCATTTAACCTTTTTTATGATCATTAATAACTTATAACTTCAATTCTGTATTTCTATTCCCATTTTACATGAACTTTTGTACTCTTATACATGCGAACCGATCATGATAACTAAGAAAATGAACACTCCTGAACGATGAAATTGAACACTATAACTCACAAAAAAGGCCATAAATGAACTTAATAAAATTATAATAAATAAATTAAGTGTATAAAAGGTTATGGAATAATTAATTAATGAATCTAATTTTATTATTCAGTACATTATGATCAAGTGCAGAACCGTTTCTAATATAAGGTAATGGATTCTACCCGAACCTCCATTTTCCCTTTAGGTTACTCTTTCTCTCTCTTTACCAAAATGTAATGCTTATTTATTTTTATATAATTATTATAAATTATATTTATATATTCCAAAATAATGTATCCATATTAGACCATCTCTCTTTTATGGGGTAATACATGTTTTAGAAAGGTTCCTTTTCAATTCTTCCTGATAAGTAAGCTCGATTCAAGGGAACTTCCCAATTTCTTACCCACTTTCATGTGAGCACCATAATTTATTTTAATCCACCATTATTTTTATAAAATATCTCATTTTATTATTAAAAACCCATAATTTATCATTTCTAGTTTTTTTCAAACAATTATTCATTTTCTATTTTAAAGACTCTTTGATATTTTCCCTCAAAACCGCACTAATGTGGTTAATTTATAAAGTTTCCTAAACACTATTTTAAAATTTTTTCAATTAATTTGGACACCATTTATCATTATATATTCCTATTTTACTTTATTAATGTCCATTTATGTTCTAAATACATTCTTTCATGGACACTTTTATGATACAACCATTAGTAATGCCTTATGACATGATTACGATACTCATTCCTTTCTATGGGTAACCCTTATGTTATGTTTGATTCCTTATGTAAAATTATTCATGTGGAACACGTATTCATTAACATGTTATGATGGGTGTTACTAGATAGTGATTCAATGCATTGAGTAATGTTTCGTCTCATGATATGTCATGTTGGGATAGGGAGTGAACCTGATTCCTTTATGGGACTTTGTCCACCATGTTATACAGACTTGGTAGTTAGCCTTGACTCATGTTTATGTCATGTTATAAGTTGTTTAAACATTCCTATGCATCCATGATTATATATTCCTATGTTTTAAATGTTTTTTTTCTTATGTTTATTTATGTTCCATGCCTTTTATGTAATCATGTTATGCCTTCTAACCCATGTGCTATATTTTATTCCTATGTTTATTTCCTTACTAGGATTTTTAGCTCATCCCTTTTTTTCATATATTACTCAAGTTATCCTATATATATATAAGAGTTCAAAGGAATTTATGAGCTCATTATATAGATTCAATAAAATATGTTTTCATGAGGTTTAATTATATACCTAATCTTCCAAATACACTAGACTTTACAACCTTGGCTTGTAATTTGATGGTTAATTATGCTTAAAATCATGTAATGATATGTGTAAAAGGATATGGTAACTGTATTTGGTATCATATAAAGGTATATTTATTTTTTGGATTAGGACTAGAAAACTCTAGTGAAAGCCTTAGGTATAAGACTTTTTATGAGAAAACATCCTTAAATTTTTGTTAGTGTAGAGTAAGTGGTTTATCAAGAAAATAAATCTCTATCTGGATACTACAATTGGATGTGGTTTTGGAATAGATGTACCTATAAGTAACAACTCTGATAAGGTGTTTCGGTCCTAACTTAGGGTAATCCGGTACACAATAACGGGCCGTACTGCACACCTAGTTCAAAACTCTTGAGGGATATGCTTTGGTAAATTCATAAGCTCATTAAGAACTATTATTAAGGGAACAAAAAAATTACCATAAGAATGTATGTTAGTAAATAGATCATAAACAACCGAGATTGAAACCTAGGGAATCACAAGTTAGGTTATAATTTTCATTTTCAAGTTTATCCTTCTATATTCAATGTTTTCTTTTTATATTATTATTAGCTAAGTATTCCATCACCCTAATTATACTTTATTTTTTTTATTTAATGGATAAAAATAGAATAACTCATTCCAATAGTCAATGTGATAGGAAATGTGATTATTTCCCTAATGATATTCAAAATATGATGGGAATGGGTGGTCAAAACTTTATGAAAGTACTTGCTTAGCAGGCTCAAGTTATGAAAAATAACTTGAATCGTGTGGAACGCCCTCCTTTTCCAAATAAAGAGCAAGTTTCCATAGAATCCTTCATACAGAAATTTCCTCCCATGTTTAGTGGATATTTTGATTTTAAAGACCCATAAAATTCAAGGGAAATTTTTTCTTAATTTTCTTTGGAATTTTACAAGAACGCGGTTTCTGACGGTACCTGATTCCGAGGCTCGGTGTGCCCGGAATCAATTTCCAAAGTTTGGCTCGGGTACGTTCAGTGAACGAACAAGCGGGAATTTCTAACTTTTGAACCAATACCCGGAATCGAATTCTGAGGGCACCGATAAACTCACAATGCCGGTAATCACTTAATGGAACCTTTACTGTAGTTGCGTTTGTGCGGGAGAAGAAGTTAATTAATGGGGTTTAATTAAAAAGAAAATAAAATTGTTGAATCAAATTTTATTTCTTTTTCAGGGTGGTTAATTTCTACCATGGGAAGTTGGTGGTGGGGCCCACATCCACCCAACATCCCATGTGTGGATAATTAAAAGGGTGGGTCCCACACGAACCCCCCACCTTTTCAATTTTTCTTAACTCCCTAACCCCTCTTAACCCCTCACATTCCTAACTCCCCATTAACTCACTTTCTTTATTTTTTTTTGACAACTTGTTGTAATTAATATCGTGAGTTAGATGTAAGTTTTTGAAATTCAAACAATTGAATTTCAAATGCTTTGTTGTGTTAATAAAATAATTTTAGAACTTATTTTATTAGGGGTTGGTGTTGGGTTGTTTGAGAGCTTTTTGGAGAAAAAGATAAGGAACACCTTCTTCCTTGATGAAGAATGTGAAGAACACTGTTCTTCAATGAAGAACTTCTCCGCCGAAGAACACGGTTCTTCCGCGATGCCGTATCCGCGATGCGACGTTCTTCTTCTGTGTCGTATCTTCCGCGACGGTTTTCCGCGACGAAATCGTCGTCAATGACTTCGAATCCTCGCTTTGCGACGTCGACGTTCTTTCCTCGCGATGCCCGACCTCCACGACGCTCGTCTTCCGCGGGTCGTTGACGAATACCGTTCTTGAAACCGAGGTAGGGGATTATTTTATTTAATTATTTCCGTTCATGATTCTAGTTTATTGATCATCGTGGATATTCAACTAGATGTTATCTTTTAACGAGAGGGGGTTCGGACCGCACAAACACGGCTGAACCCCCCTCCTATGTTCATGTTTGATTCTTTGTCAATGGAACGGAATGGCGTGGTGCCGTCGCACCATGCGGAAATCACACGACAAGTATTACGCGACGCCATCGTGCCGCGCCGTGGAAAGAAGTTTAAGAACGTGACGTCGTCGCGCCGCGTCAAAGAAAATCAAAGGCGTCGCGGCCGGAGCAGATCCGCGGCGGAGGGGCGTAGTGTTGTCACACCGCGCCGGACGACAAGGTCTGCGGCCGATTCCGGGCCGCGGCGGAGCATGGTGACCGGCAGCCAGCTGGGCCGCCGGTGTCGGAGCCGGAAGGGGACCGGCCACCGCCGGTCCCGTTGAGAAGGAGTCAGTCGGCCAGGTCGGGCCGGCCGGAAAGGGGAAAGCTGGGGGAATTAAATTCCCCCGGCCAGCTTCAAACGGCCCCCCATAAATGAGGGGGGGCCGCAGTTACACAGGGGGGCAGGCGCCCCCCCCCCCCCCCCCTTGATGAAACGGCTCGGCCAAAGGCCGAGCCAGACAGCGCGCCGGGCGCGCTGTCCACAACCGGACCGGCGCCTGGCCGGTCTGCCGGGCCGGGCCGACACGGACCCGGGGCGGGTCGACCCAGTTCGAGCCGACCGGGGGGTCTCGAGCCGGGTCGGTCTGGGCCCGAAACCCCCGTTTTCGGACCGTTTGGGTTTAATTGCCCATAACTCAGGCTACGGACCTCCGATCGACACGCCTTCAGTGGCGACACAATCATTAGAACGAGACGGTCGTTTCAACATATCGCACTCAAGGTTTCGGAATACTTTGAGTTCGGTTGGGTTGGTTCGTACACGAAACCAACCGGGCCCTCGGAGTGGAAACGCTCATATCTTGAGCTTCGGACGTCCGATTGACGTGTCGTCGACTTTGTTGAGTTCCTCTTAGTGAGACAGATCTTTTGGCTTACTCCACCTGAGGTTTGGACGTAGGTGGAGTATGGTCGGGTTGGTTTTGCCTTAAAAACCAACCGTGCTCCTGGGAAGAAAAAGCCAATAACTCTCAGACCGGGCGTCCGATTGACGCGCCGTCTGTGACGTTGAGTTCCTGTTGATGATACGGAACTTTTGGATACATCAACTCTGGACTATGTGTCAGTTGATGTATCAGCCTCTTGGCTCGTGGAGCGGATCCTTCTGAATGAGCTTGCTGTGTGCGGGAACCCTAGTGCTGGCTGCGACTGCTACTGTGACTGCGACGACGACTGTACAGAGATCCTCAATGGATTTGACGGCGACGACTACAGCACTCAGCGATCCTATTTGGATCCGTGCTATCGATCCTGTGTGGTTCTGATCTGGTGTGGGTCAGCGCTCAGCGGTTCTGTGTGAGCCAGCGCCTACAGATCCTGTGTGGGTCTGATCCTGTGTGGGTCTTTGCGGGGGTTAGTACCTATCGATCCTTTGTGGGTCCGACGACTTAGATAGATCAGTGATCATCTCTATCGTCTTCGAAGAAGTATACCTGTGTAAGCTGAATCATGTTTTCTTTCCTGTGTGTATTGTGTTGTGCTATCCTGTGTGGATTACGTTTTGCTTTCCTGTGTGGAATACGTTTACTTTCCTGTGTGGAATGAGTTGTACTTGGGCTCAGAGGTTGGAGTGTATTGGAATTAATGACTTAGTTATATGTATGGGCATATACCTAAGCAGTGTCAGTTGTTACTTCTTGATTGTATCTTTCTGTTTTGGTTTATCCTTTGTGGATTTTGGGAGACCTTCGGGGGTCTCGGGGTCCCTACTGAGTAGCTTATACTCACCCCTGTACGGGCTATGCCCGCACTACGTTGTGTTGGTTGCAGACGACGGACAGCGTTGATCGTGGTTGAGGCTTGCAAAGCAGAACAGTACCTGGAGGTGGACCACTGGGCGGGACGTACTCGGAGTAGACGGCGGGACCCGAGGAGCAGTGGAGCTATCTGTACCCACCCTTCAGGTGGGATTTCCAGTGGACAGCTCAGCGTAGCGGCTTTACTTTACAGTTGATGTTTTCCCTTTCGAGTTGTACTTTACAGTTGGTCTTGTATTTCCAGCCCCTTTTACTTTCCGCACTTTCTGTTGTACTCAGTTTTTACTTAGTGTTTACTTCTTCCGCTTGTACTTTGTGGTGCTTGTTTACTTTACAAAGGCAGTGCCTTCCCTTTTTACCGGGATTTAAGCCTTAGTTCTAGTCTCCAGCCCCTGGCCTATGGAAGGTGGGCTTGGGGTAGTCCTGGCACGGGCCCCGAGGATGGGTCGTGACAAATTTTTATCAGAGGAGTTTGGTTCTACCGCGAACTCTGATCTTTTCTATGTGAAGCAATAGTGTTTAGCGTATTGAGTGTGGTTATCAGTCCAGGGAGTCCAGTGTTGGTGCAGCGGCTGACGTATCCGTACACCAGGACCCTGACTTCTGATTTCCGACTTAATGCACGAAAACATTGATTGTGTGTGTGTTTCAAGTTTTCTTTATGATTACTTTGTATCATCTCACCAGGTATACTGTTCTGACCATGGCGCACCTGTTTCCTTTTCAGGATAGCCCCACGACGGCAGCCAGCTAGGGTTCCGAGAGTCGAGCGTGAAGACAGCCCACCGAGCGACGAGGCCTCAGTGCAGGGCCCTTTGTCAGCAGTGGCACCGGCGGTAGCTCTACCAGCCGAGCCACCGATACTTCCAGCACCAGCCGCTGACGATGCATGTCGCCTCAGCACACTGCATGAGTTTCAGCGCCAGCGACCACCCAGGTTTCGTGGGGATACGGACCCCCAAGAAGCCGAGGACTGGCTGGAGGCAGTCGTACGAGTTTTCAGGCTAGTGAGGACACCAGCAGACCTCATGGTGATCCTCACTGCGAGCCTACTGCACGCAGCAGCGGGCCGATGGTGGAGCTTGATGCTCCAGGTGCACGATGAGGCATCTCTACTTTGGACGGACTTTGAGAGCCTCTTCCGCTCGGAGTTCGTCCCAGCGACCCTCCGTGCGGTGCGTATTCAGGAGCTTCTTTAGCTGCGGCAGGGCAGCATGACGGTCGCTCAGTACTCAGCGAGATTTACCGATCTCTCGCGCTACTCGACCGACATGGTACGGGACCCATTCTTCTGGGCCCGGACCTTTGAGAAGGGATTGATACACAAGCTCAGGGCATCGCTGATCTCCCTCAGCATTCCGACTCAGACAGGAGTACTGGAGCGGGCCCTTTTGATCGAGAGTTTTCTTGCTGAGTCTACACCAGCGCTGAGACCCACCGCAGGGCGGCACGTAGCAGAGTCTTCTGCAGCAGGAAGTCGACGGATGACTTAGGGGACCAGGCAGACCAGACCCTTAGGAAGACGACCTCAGGATTCTGGCTCAGCAGTGCGGGGCACACAGCGCGGAGCCAGTCTTTCGAGAGGCAGACAGTGCTACTCATGCGGCGGGCAGGGCCACATGGCTCGTGACTGCCCGACTCGCCGTGCCGAGGAGCAGCAGATGGTTGAGGGACCACCGAGGCAGAGGCAGAGGGTCGATCGTGGCGGTCCGCAGGGAGGAGGCGGACAAGGCAGAGGAGCTGTCCGAGCAGCAGGTGGTGGGCGACGCTTTGAGGCTCTACCACCACCACCACCAGGAGGTCCACCTCGACCACAGGGAGCTGGCGGGAAGAGACAGGCACAGCTCCAGGCAGCAGAGGCCTACGACCACGGCGCGCCTGAGATGATTCGAGGTACTATCTGTGTCTATTCCACCCTTGTTGTAGTACTTATAGACACAGGAGTGAGTCACTCTTTCATAGCCGCTTCCCTTGTTCGGAGATCGGAGATTCTGACAGAGTCGTTGGCTCGATCCTTACGGCTAGAGACTCCTACGGGAGCAGACTCGATGATTACGAACTGGTGCCAGCAGTGTGAGCTTACTCTAGGAGGTGAGAGCTTCGGCTGGGATCTTCTTGTAGAAGCGTCGAGGCCTTATGACGTCATTTGGGCATGGATTGGTTATCTACGGTCCATGCACAGATTGATTGTTTTAGGCGCAATGTGCGATGTGTACGCACCGACGGGAGCAGTTTCACCTTCATCGGTGAGAAGGGAGCCTTTACAGCACAGGATGGACTTCCGCGGAGGAGAGGACCACCCATCACTCATCAGTTGGCTAGCCTCATCCTAGGAGCAGTTGACGTGCAGTTTGCGGACGTTTTTCCCGATGACGTCCCAGGGTTACCTCCTCGCAGAGAGGTAGACTTTTATATTAACCTGTACCCCGGGATAGCCCCGATATCAACTCCAGCATATCAGATGGCCCCCTCTGAGCTTCGAGAGCTACGGGTACAGTTAGAGGACTTGCAGGGCAAGGGTTTTATCCGACCCAGTGTTTCACCCCGGGCTTCCCCGATATTGTTCGCCAAGAAGGTGGATGGGAGCTTGCGACTGTGTGTCGACTATCTTCGCCTGAACCAGGTGACAGTGAGGAACAAGTATCCGCTACCGAGGATTGATGACCTCTTTGATCAGCTCAAGGGAGCACGGTGGTTCTCGAAGATAGACCTCAGGTCAGGTTATCACCAACTCAGAGTTCGAGATGAGGACGCGCAGAAGACGGCCTTCAGAAGTCGGTTTGCCCACTATGAGTTCTTGGTTATGCCATTCGGTGTAACCAATGCTTCAGAAGTGTTCATGGCCCTCATGAATAGGATCTTTCAGCCATACCTCAATCGATTTGTCGTGGTCTTCATCGACGACATTTTGATTTACTCGATGACTGAGGAGGAGCATGCCTACCACTTACGAGTTGTACTAGACACACTCCGAGAGCACCAGATTTATGGTAAGCTCTTGAAGTTCCAGTTCTAGATACGTGAGGTTCACTTCTTGGGACACGTCATCTCTGAGGTGGGAGTTGCAGTGGATCCTGCAAAGATCGAGGCAGTGTTAGCTTGGGAGCCACCCAGGAGCGTGATGGTGGTGCGGAGTTTCTTGGGACTAGCTGGATACTACCGTAGATTCGTGCCAGACTTCTCTAGAGTTGCGGTACCACTCTCATCTTTGATGAAGAAGGGGAAACCCTTTGTATGGTCAGACAGATGTCAGCAGAGCTTCCAGGAGCTGAGACAGATATTGACCAGTGCACCTATCTTGAGGTTGCCTGAGGAGGGAGTAGGGTACATAGTCTACTGCGATGCATCAGGGACCGGACTCGGTTGTGTCCTGATGCAGGAGCGGGCAGTGATCGCCTATGGATCACATCAGTTAAGGCCGCATGAGCAGAACTACGCTACCCATGACCTGGAGTTAGTATCAGTGGTCTTTGCTCTGAAGACATGGCAACACTACCTGATGGGAGAGCGCTTTACAGTATTTTCTGACCATTAGAGTCTCAGGTACATCTTCTCTCAGAAGGAAATGAACCTGAGACAGCGGCGATGTCTCGAGTTCCTCCAGGACTATGACTTTGAGATAGTCTATACTCCTGGGAAGGGGAACGTAGTAGCCGATGCCCTCAGCAGGAGGACGGGCATTCAGCTACTTGAGGAGGCGATGGAGCAGCTAGCCTCTTTGCAGATATCCTTCGTGGATAGAGATGGAGCAGCCTTCCTTCAGTCTCTCACAGTCACTCCTTCACTTCTACAGCAGGTCAGAGAGGCACAGTGTGGGGACACTGACTGTGAGACGCGGTGTGCACAGATATCCTCAGGACAGGCACCTGATGGTTTCTCCTTTGGAGTATAGCACGACATCCTTTTCAGAGGATGTACCATGGTACTAGTAGCTTTAAGGGAGGAGGTGCTGAGAGAGTTTCACACTTCTCCTTTGGCGGTACATCCTGGAGTGGTGAAGATGTACCAGGATCTCAGATGACAGCACTGGTGGCCAAGCATGAAGAAGGTTGTGGCAGAGTTCATTTCTCGATGCCTCACCTGCCAGCAGGTGAAGACTGAGCACCAGGTACCAGCAGGCTTGGTACAGCCCTTGGAGGTTCCAGAGTGGAAGTGGGATGGCATATCTATGGACTTTGTGACTGGACTTCCACGTACTTCCAGAGATCACAACTCCATTTGGGTGATTGTCGACCGACTCACCAAGTCGGCTCACTTCTTACCCATCATAGAGTAGGGCTCAGGGGAGAGCTTGGGACATCTTTAAGTTCATGAGATTGTACGGCTTCACGGTGTTCCATCTTCTATCTTCTCCGATAGAGATGCTCGCTTTACTTCCCGGCTTTGAAAGGGGTTGCAGGAGGCGTTCGGGACGCAGCTACGTCTGAGCACAGCCTTTCACCCTCAGACAGATGGTCAGACGGAGAGGACCATTCAGACTCTCGAGGACATGCTCTGCGCATGTGTCCTCAACTTTGGTCGTAGCTGGGAGGACCACCTACCCTTGGTGGAGTTTGCGTACAACAACAGCTACCACTCCACCATCGGGATGGCATCGTACGAGGCATTGTACGGCCGACCTTGCAGATATCCTTTGTGCTGGACAGACCCTGGGGAGTCAGCACTTGTGGGACCGGAGATGGTCCAGGCCATGACAGAGAAGGTCCAGGTCATCCAGGAGCAGATGAGGACAGCTCAGAGCCGGAAGAATTCATACGCTGATAGGAGGCGGAGGCCACTAGAGTTCGAGGATGGCGACCACGTCTTCTTGCGTGTCTCACCTCGACGTGGTTTACGGAGATTTGGCCGAGGTGGCAAGTTATCTTCACGCTTCATCAGACCCTTATAGGTCCTCGGCAGGATTGGCGAGGTGGCTTATCGTCTGGCTCTACCACCTCAGTTGCACCGAGAGCACGACGTCTTCCACGTATCTCAGCTGAGGAGATATGTGCACGACCCGACGCACATCATTGACCATGGGGAGATTGACGTTGACGATGGGGTGACTTTTACAGAGGTCCCGGTGGAGATCGAGGATTGACAGGAGCGGGTCCTACGTGGACGGTCAATTCCTCTAGTGCGCATCAGATGGCAGCACGGAAACCTCTAGGAGAGCACTTGGGAGCGGGAGGCTCAGATGCGTGCTCAGTACCCTCATTTGTGTTCCCTAGTTTTGATGTATCTTTACGGGGACGTAAATCCCTGAGGTTGGAGTAATGTAAATACCCGTAAAATTCAAGGGAAATTTTTTCTTAATTTTCTTTGGAATTTTACAAGAACGCGGTTTCTGACAGCACCTGATTCTGAGGCCCGGTGTGCCCGGAATCAATTTCCGAAGTTTGGCTTGGGTACGTTCAGTGAACGAACGAGCGGGAATTTCTAACTTTTGAACCGGTACCCGAAATCGAATTCCGATGGCACCGATAAACTCGCAACGCTGGTAATCGCTTAAGGGAACCTTTACCGTAGTTTCGTTTGTGCGGGAGAAGAAGTTAATTAATGGGGTTTAATTAAAAAGAAAATAAAATTGTTGAATCAAATTTTATTTCTTTTTCAAGGTGGTTAATTTCTCCCATGGGAAGTTGGTGGTCGGGCCCACATCCAACCAACTTCCCATGTGTGGATAATTAAAAGGGTGGGGACCACACGAACCCCCCCCCCCCCCCCACCTTTTCAATTTTCCCTAACTCCCTAACCCCTCTTAACCCCTCACATTCCTAACTCCCCATTAACTCACTTTCTTTATTTTTTTTGACAACTTGTTGTAATTAATATGGTGAGTTACATGTAAGTTTTTGAAATTCGAACAATTGAATTTCAAATGCTTTGTTGTGTTAATAAAATAAGTTTAGAACTTATTTTATTAGGGGTTGGTGTTGGGTTGTTTGAGAGCTTTTTGGAGAAAAAGCTAAGGAACACCTTCTTCCTCGACGAAGAACGCGAAGAACACCGTTCTTCAACGAAGAACTTCTCCGCCGAAGAACACAGTTCTTCCGCGACGCCGTATCCGCGACGCGACATTCTTCTTTCGCGTCGTCTCTTCCGCGACAGTTTTCCGCGACGAAATCGCCGTCAACAGCTTCGAATCCTCGCTTCATGACGTCGACGTTCTTTCCCCGCGACGCCTGACCTCCGCGACGCTCATCTTCCATGGGTCGTTGACGAATACCGTTCTTGAAACCGAGGTAGGGGATTATTTTATTTAATTATTTCCATTCACGATTCTAGTTTATCGATCACCATGGATATTTGACTAGATGTTATCTTTTAACGAGAGGGGGGTCGGACCACACAAACACGGCCGAACCCCCCTCCTATGTTCATGTTTGATTCTTTGTGAATGGAACGGAATGGTGTGGTGTTGTCACACCATGCGGAAATCACACGGCAAGTATTACGCGACGTCGTCGAGCCGCGCCATGGAAAGAAGTTTAAGAATGCGACGCTGTCGCGCCGCGTAGAAGAAAATCAAAGGCACCGCGGCAGGAGCGGAGCCGCGGCGGAGGGGCACGGTGTCGTGCACCGCGCCGGACGACAAGGGCCGCGGCCGGTTCCGGGCCACGGCGGAGCATGGTGACCGGTGGCCAGCCGGACCACCGGTGTCGGAGCCAGAAGGGGACCGGCCACCGCCGGTCCCGTTGAGAAGGAGCCAGCCGGCCAGGTCGGGCTGGCCGAAAAGGGGAAAGCTGGGGGAATTAAATTCCCCCTGCCAGCTTCAAAAGGCCCCCCATAAATGAGGGGGGGTCGCGGTTACACAGGGGGGCAGGCGCCCCCCCCCCCCCCTTTGCCGAAACGGCTCGGCCAAAGGCCGAGCCGGACAGTGCGCTGGGCGCGCTGTCCCCAGCCGGACCGGCGCCTGGCCGGTCTGTCAGGCCGGGCCATGCCGGGCCGGTCCGCGCCGGGCCGGGCCGCGTCGGGCCACGCCGGGCCGGTCCGCGCCAGGCCGGGCCGCGCCGGGCCGCGCCGCACCGAGCCGCGCAGGGTCGGGTCGCGCTAGGCCGCGCCGCGCCGCGCCGCGCCGGGCCGCGCCGCGCCGGGCCGTGCCGGGCTGCACCGGGCCACGCCTCGCCGGGTCGGGCCGGGCCGATCGGGGGGTCTCGGGCCGGGTCGGTCCAGGCCCGAAACCCCCGTTTTCGGACAGTTTGGGTTCAATTGCCCATAACTCGGGCTACGGACCTCCGATCGACGCGCCATCAGCGGTGACACGATCCTTAGAAAGAGATGGTCGTTTCGACATATCGCACTCAAGGTTTCGGAATACTTTGAGTTCGGTCGGGTTGGTTCGTACACGAAACCAACCGGGCCCTCGGAGTGGAAACGCTCATATCTTGAGCTTCGGACGTCCGATTGACGTGTCGTCGACTTTGTTGAGTTCCTCTTAGTGAGACGGATCTTTTGGCTTACTCCACCCGAGGTTTGGACGCAGGTGGAGTACGGTCGGGTTGGTTTTTCCTTAAAATCCAACCGGGCCCCTGGGACGAAAAGGCCAATAACTCTCAGACCGGGCGTCCGATTGACGTGTCGTCTGCGACGTTGAGTTCCTGTTGACGATACGGAACTTTTGGATACATCAACTCTGGACTATGTTTCAGTTGATGTATCAGCCTCTCGGCTCGTGGAGCGGATCCTCCCGAACGAGCTTGTTGTGTGCGGGAACCCTAGTGCTGACTGCGACTGCTACTGTGACTGCGATGATGACTGTACAGAGATCCTCAGTGGATTCGACGGCGACGACTACAGCACTCAGCGATCCTATGTGGATCAGTGCTACCGATCCTGTGTGGGTCCGATCCTATGTGGGTCAGCGCTCAGCGGTTCTGTGTGAGCCAGCACCTACAGATCCTGTGTGGGTCCGATCCTGTGTGGGTCTTTGCGGGGGTTAGTACCTATCGATCCTTTGTGGGTCTGACGACTTGAATGGATCAGTGATCATCTCTATCGTCTTCGAAGAAGTATACCTGTGTAAGATGGATCTTGTTTGCTTTCCTGTGTGGATTGTGTTGTGCTATCCTGTGTGGATTACGTTTTGCTTTCCTGTGTGGAATACGTTTACTTTCCTGTGTGGACTGAGTTGTACTTGGGCTCGTAGGTTGGAGCGTATTGGAATTAATGACTTAGGTATATGTATGGGCATATACCTAAGCAGTGTCGGTTTTTACTTCGTGATTGTATCTTTCCTTTGTGGTTTATCCTTTGTGGATTTTGGGAGACCTTCGGGGGTCTCGGGTTCCCTACTGAGTAGCTTATACTCACCCTTGCACGGGCTATGCCCGCACTACGTTGTGTTGGTTGCAGACGATGGACATCGTTGATCGTGGTTGAGGCTTGCAGAGCAGGACGGTACCTGGAGGTGGACCACTGGGCGGGATGTACTCGGAGTAGACGGCGGGACCCGAGGAGCAGTGGAGCTATCTGTACCCACCCTTCAGGTGGGATTTCCAGTGGACAGCTCAACGTAGCGGCTTTACTTTATATTTGTTGTTTTCCCTTTCGAGTTGTACTTTACAGTTGGGCTTGTATTTCCGGCCCCTTTTACTTTCCACACTTTCTGTTGTACTCAGTTTTTACTTAGTGTTTACTTCTTCCGCTTGTACTCTGTGGTGCTTGTTTACTTTACAAAGGCAATGCCTTCCCTTTTTACCGAGATTTACGCCTTAGTGCTAGTCGCCAGCCCCTGGCCTATGGAAGGCGGGCTTGGGGTAGTCACGGCACGGGCCCCGAGGACGGGTCGTGACATTGATCCCCTCCTCACAAAACAATTTATTAACTCCATTGAGAAGATATTATCTATAATCTAGTGATAATAAGAAGAGAAATTTGTGATGTAATTTTATTTTATTTTTTGATGGGGAAGCTAGTTAGTTGTGAACACTGATAAAAAAACAAAGTATGAGGAGGAAATTGATTCTATAGAATGGGAATATTTTAAGAAAATATTTTTCAATAAGTATTTTCCCCGAACCCTCCATCTTAATATGGAAATGGAATTTATCAGAATGAAGAAAAATGAATATGATTCTATGAGGGTATACAAACCAAACTTCATAATTCTTGCAAGATGGGCCTCTATATTTTTCATGAACACTAAAATCAAGGTGAATATCTTCTTTATAAAATTAAAGTCGAGTCTACGAAAAGCGTTGGTGATTTAAGACTTTGATAGCTACAAAAAAAATTTCCTTAAGGTTGAAATGGGGATCGATGACTCTCGGTGGTCTCATGGGCCTAGGTAAAAAAGGAGAAAAATGGATTTTAATATGGGTGATAATTCCCATGATGGAAAGAAGACCCTACACCCCACATGTCAAAAGTGTGGGAAGAAGAATCCTAGAAACTTCTTAAAGGTAACTAAGAGACGATTCAAATGTAGAAGATAAGGGAATATAGATAATAACTGTTGAATGGATATGAAGAATCCCACTAAATAAGAAGAAGAATGAAGGTTCAGATCAACACTCATCATGTATTGTAGTGTTTCAACTATAAGGAACATGGTCATTATGAAAACCATTTCCCTAAGCCAAGGGTTATTGGAGGAAATAAACAACAATAACCTCCAAGGTATAAATGAAGGGAATATTCTATCACTACTTCTTAGGTGGAGCCCGACAATGATATGGTAATAGTTATGCTGGTTATTCATTCAAGAATAGAAAATTTACTATTTTATTTTGTTTCTACGTATTCTTTAATATCTTTGAAGTTTAGTATAACTATTCAATCACCACCAAAAATATGGAGGTTGAGTTGTCTATGAGAATAGGAAATGGGGAAATTATTTCATTCAATGTATATAACCCATCCCTGGTTAATTTTTTTTATTGAACCTCACATTAAATATTTTCATAATCCCTTTGGTATATTTTAATTCTATTTTGGGAATGGATTGGCTATCCTTATATAAATTAAATATCAACTGTTGAGAAAGGGAGAGCACTCTTCACATCCCATAGTATCCTCTAATTCTATAAAAGTGTAAGGAGGAGGATAAATCTCCTTCAGAATCATTGTCTCAATTGTGTATATTTTTGTCATATGAGAAAGAATATCTAGCTCAAATAATCAAGACAAAGGAGAGAATCATTCTTGAAGACATTCCCATCATGAGGGATTACACTGATGTATTCCTTGAAGAATTTTTTGGTATTTATCCTGATTGAGAGGTTTATTTATCCATTTAAATTATTATTGGATCTCTTCCTATATCAAATACACCTTATATAATTGCCACCATTGAGTTGGAAGAACTAAAGAAGTAGTTATAGGATAATCTAGACAAGGGTTTTATATGCCTGAGTGATTCACCATGGGGTGCACCAGTCCTCTTTGTCAAAAAGAAGGATGAATCAATGTGCCTTTTCATTGATTATTGTTAGCTCAATAAAATCATGATAAAGAACAAATAACCCCTTCCATTGATAGATGACTTGTTCAATCATATACATGGGGCCAGTTATTTCTCTAAGGTGGACCTTCAGTCAGGATATCACCAATTAAAGGTGAGGAAGGAAGATATTCCCAATACTAACTTTCAAACGAGATATGGACACTATGAGTTCATAGTTATTCCTTTAGAACTCACTAATTCTCAAGAAATTTTAATGTATTTAATGAATATATTCTTTAGTTATTACCTCAAAAAAAAATTGGTAGTCTTTATCGATGATATTCTAATATAATCCAAGAGAAAGGAGGAACACGAGGAGAACTTGAATACTATGCTAAAGACTTTTTGAAGCGAGAAACTTTATGAAAAGTATATTAAATGTGAGTTATGGATGAAGAAAGTATCATTCTTGGGGAATCTTATCACCAGTAAAGGGATATTTGTGGACCCTTCCAAGACAAATTCAATAGAATAGTGGCCCAGGACAACATATGTAATAAAGATCCACATATTCCTTGGTCTAGATGGGTATTACCAATGATTTTTGAAGAAATTATCATGATTTTCAAACCCACTAACCAAGATGACTATAAAGGGAGTGAAGTTTTATTGGACCAATCAATATGAATATTGCTTTAAAGAGTTAAAAAATAGGCTTATCACTACACCAGTGCTCACACTACCGACAATTGGGGAACTCTTTTTGGTGTACAGTGATGCTTTAAAGAAGGGATTAGGTTGTTTAATGGTAAAAAATGATAAATTTAAAGCCTACACCTCAAGGAATTTGAAAATTCATGAGAAAAACTCTCCCATTCATGATCTGAAGTTGGAAGCTATGATATTTTCATTGAAAATCTGGTAGCATTATCTTTATAGGGAGAAGTGTGAGATATATACTGATTAAAAGAGTCTTAAATATATATTCACACAGAAGGAGATTAATATGTGTTGGTGAATATGCTTATATCTTATCAAGGATTATGACTTCTTAGTCTACTACCATCCTAGTAAGAAAAATAAGTTAGTGGATGCTCTAAGTGGAAAGGATCTTGTATCTTTATCAGTTATGAGAATTGAGAAGGATCAAATCTTCTTAGATTTTCAAAGGATAGACATGGGAACCATTAAGGAAGTAAAATCATCAATCCTTTCTCAAATTATTGATCAACCATATCTTATAGAGAAAATAAAGGATTCTTAAATAAATGATGTGGAAATTTAGAAGAAGGTGCAATCCATGAAAAAAGGAAAATCCTCAGAGTTTGAAATGGATCAGTAAGGAGTCGTGAGATTTGGGTCACGATTATGTGTGCCATCTGATCTAGAGATATAAAAAAGAGCTTCTAAATGATGCACATAGCTCAACCTTCTTTATTAACCCAGGGAGCACAAAGATGTATCAAGATCTTTGAGAGAACTATTGGTGGGACAATATGAAAAAAGAGATCATTGAATATATGTCAAAGTGCTTGGTATGTCAGCAAGTGAAGGCTAAAAGATAAAAGTATGATGGTATGATGCAACCACTACCCATACCAACATGGAAGTGGGATAACATTACCATGTATTTTGTCACTGGACTTCCAAATTAATCCATAGGAAACAATGATATATGGGTTGTTGTAGATCATCTTTAAAAGAAATATCACTTTATTGCAATTCAAGAGGAATTCTCACTAGATCAACCAACACTAATATACATCAAATAAGTGGTAAGGCTTAATAGAGTACCACAATTGACTATATCCTATTGATATCTGAGATTCACCTCCAATTTTTGGAAAATTATCCAACATGATCTAAGAACTAAACTGAACTTCAGTATGGCCTATCATCCTCAAACTGATGGCCAATCTGAGTAAACAATTCATACATTGGAATACATGTTGAGAGCATGTTCTATGGACTTAAAAGAAGGATGAAACCAACATCTACCTCAAGTTTATTTCTCTTACAATAATAATTTCCACTTGAGCATATAAATGGATCCATATTAAACCCTTAATGGAAAAATATGTAGAACACTATATTGTTAGGATGAAGTTGGTGAACATAAGCTTCTAGAACCAAAAATGGTTGAAGAAATGGTGGGAAAGGTTAAAACCATTCAATAGCACATTAAGGCATCCCAAATTCAACAAAAGATCTATGAAAACAATCATTGATGGGACCTTGAGTTTAAGGATAGAGACATGTTATTCATCTGTATATCTCTATGGAAGAGAATCATGATATTTGAGAAGAAAGGAAAGCTAAGTCTCAAGTAAATCAACCCCTTCAAGATTCTTGATCATGTTGGAGTCATGGTCTATCGACTATCACTTCCACCTACCATGTATCAAGTACACAATGTATTCCGTGTATCCCTATTGAAGAAGTACATACTGAATCCTTCAATGTACTGAATTTGGAGGCGGTACAATTGGAGAATGATATCTCTTATGAGGAGCGTCCAGTGAAGATCTTAGACCGTGGAGATAAAGTTCTATGCAAAAAGACCACTCACCTGGTCAAAGTACTATAGAGGAACTATAAGTATAAAGAGGTAACATGGGAAATAAAGGAAGTGATGAAGGAGAAGTACCCTCACCTATTTTTCCATAGTATATAAAATGAAATTTCGAGGGTGAAATTTCATAAGGGGGGAAGAATGTAACGACCCAAAATTTTATCAATTTAAATTCCCTTATTATAATTATTTCATATAGTATAAATCACATAAAATATTATAAATAACACACACAAAAACTTTATAAATTAATAATGAATAAAATAAGATGTATTTCTAGAAATTAAGGAAGTTTTACCAGTGGAAAAATAACTTGACCATTGGAATAGTAATGTAACCCTTATGAATAGTAAACTAGAAAATAAAATAGTAACCATACCCATGAAAGTATAAATAAAATTTATACATCCTATAAATTAAACTATGATATAATTATATAATAGTATAATTAAATAAATATTTTCAAAATTATTAATTAAGTGTTGGTATTTTTATAAGTTGTAAATAATTAATTACAATTTTATAATTAATATAATGATTTAAAAGAAAATTTATTTTCATAAAATGTATTCATAAATTAATATTTTATTTTCCTATGATTTTAAGATAATTTTATGAGACCTTATTTAATTTTTCAATGTGTTATAAAATCAGTCATAATTTTAAAATCTGTATTTTTCGAGTACATGATGATTTTAAGTAAAAATTAAATTTCTAATATTTATAAAATTATGTTCATAAAATAGAGTTCATTTTTAAATTCTATATTTTGAAAAATTCTTAGGGTGAATTTTTTGGATTTTTCTAAAATACTTGAATTTTTTGTGAATAATAAAATACGATAATTTATGATAAATGCTAAATACATGAATTTTTGAGTCATTATTGGTGTAAGGATGTGGTAAGAATCATTATTTAGAACTCATATGCACTAGTTAATATATTTAGTCACAAGAATCAACATTATTTCTTGTCTTGGACTAAAATAATAAACTAATTATTAAAATAATGAGAAAACACCCCTCTTCTCCACTACAAATACCACCCCTCACCACCTCTTCTCCTCACACCTTAAAAGATTTTATCCTTTTCCAAATTCTAACCAATACTCTTCAAAAATCTCTCCCCCATGTCTAGTATCCCTTGTTCTCATAAAAATATCAAAATCATTTCCCAGAGGAGGCTCTCAAGGAGGATAAATTCAAGAGGTAAATTTCTCTTTTCTTTTATTTTCTTTTCAAGTTATTTTCTTATTCTATCCTAAACTCCACTCATCTAAATGGTATTATAACTAAAATACCTCAAATATACTATAATTTTATTATTCTAATGGAATATTCCATCATTAAACCCCTCTCCTCTCTTATTTATTCTAAAAATGAAAACGTTGTTCGTGAGGTGTTAATTTATCACCTTCAAGGATGACAAATTTTCATTAACGGTTTCAAGGCTGGTCATAAAAAAATTTTATGGTTAAAAAATTATAAAATATGTATTAAATACTAATTAATTTTATATAATTATCATAAATACATGATGTTAAATAATAAAATAAATCAAGTTCATTGTGAGCAAAAACCACCCAAAATAATCCAAACGATTATCACGAACATCTTATCTAATGATTAATCCTCACCCAAAATAAAAAAAAATGAATTATATGATCATTTAAATTTATTTATGATCATTAATAACTTATAACTTCAATTATGCATTTCTATTTCCATTTTACATGAACTTCTGTACTCTTATACAAGAGAATCGGTCATGAAAACTAAGAAAACGAGGACTCTCGAATGATGAAATTGAACACTATAACTCATCAAAAAGAACATAAATGAAATTAATAAAATTATAATAAATAAATTAAATGTATAAAATTTCATTTAATTATTAATTAATTAATATAATTTAACTATTTAGGAAATTAAGATCATGTGCAAAACCATTTCAGACATAAGGTAAGGGATTCTACCCAAACCTCCATTTTTCTTTCAGGTTACTCTTTAACTCTCTTTAATGTAATTTAATTATTATTTATTTTTATACAATTATTATAAATTCTATGTATATGTTCCAAACTCATGTATCCAGATTATACCATCCCTATTTTATGGGGTAATATGTGTTTTGAAATGTTCCTTTTTCAATTATTTCTGATAAGAAAGCCTAATTCAAGGGAACTTATTGATTTCTTACCCACTTTCAAGTACATTTCATAATATTTTTTAATCCACAATTATTTTTATAAAATATCTCATTTTATCATGAAAAATCCCTCATGGATCATTTCTAGTTTATTTCAAACAGTTATTTTTTTTCTGTTTTAAAGACATTAATATTTTCCATCAAAACCGCACTAAAGTGGCTAATTTATAAAGTATCATAAACATTATTTTAAAATGTTTTCACATAATTTGGATACCATTTGTCATTATATATACCTATTTTCCTTTATAAATTTTTATTTTTTTCTAAATCCATTCTTTTATGGACACTTTTATGATATGCCCATTTGTAATGCCTTATGAGATGATTACGATATCCATTATTTTCCATGGGTAACCCTTATGTTATTTTTCATTAATTATGTATGATTATTCACATGGAACACATATTCATAAAAATGTTATGGTGAACCTCTATATAGCTCCAATTAATTTGATATTTTTTAGTCTCATGAGACATCATGTTGGGATAAGGAGTGAACCTGATTCCTTTATGGGACTTTGTAAACAATGTTATAAAGTCTTGGTAGTTTTCCTTGAATCATTTTTATATCATTTTATATGTTGTTTCCACATTCCTATAATGCAATTATTATATTTTACCATGTTTTAAATGTTTTTATTCCTTATGTTTATTCATGTTTCATGCCTTTTATGTCATCATGTTATGTCTTCTCACCCATGTGCTATGTTTTATTCCTATGCTTATTTCCTTACTATGATTTTTATCTCATCAATTTTGTTAATGTATTAATCAGGTTATCCTATGAATATATAGGATCTCAATGGAAGTTATTATATCATTATTTAGATTAAATAAAATATTTTTTCATGATGTTTAATTATGTACCTAATCTTCTAAATAGACTAGACTTTACGATACTTGGATTGTAATTTGTTGGTTAATTATGATTAAAATCATGTAATGATATGTGTAAAATTCTAGGGTTTCTATACCCATTTTAGTGCATTTTTAAATACTTTTATGTCATGGTCATCGATTGTTATGTGCTTGAAATAAATTTTTATGAATTTTGTACTCAGAACCTAATGAGGTGTTACTTACAGACCATGTTAAGTTCCAAATAACCTCATTTGATACAGAAATGTGTATTTATATTATAGGTAGATTGATACATACCTAGTGATGGGAATTTTTTGTTTCCATATGTTAATTTTTCTTACTTTATATGATCGAGAGGTGTGGGATACCCACCTTAAGATCTATGGTTCTAGGTGGTTGTGCCCTAAATAACAAAGTTGAGATAGGGATTGTTGATGTAAGACCCAAACTTATATTGGTGTTAGAAATTATTCCCACCTTATAATGAAATTTTATGATGTTTTGTTAAGTTTATTATTATACCTTGATGTGGTTATTGTTATAGTATTTCATTCCCTAGTGTATTGATATTGAAATAAAGCATGGTTCAAGATTCCTTTGATCTAAGATCGTTATAAACATGGGTTGTCCTTTCCCATTTTTATTTTCATTTTTATGTACTTTTGGATCACATTAAGGGTTAAAAACATTGATATGGGTTTGAATAATTGTTTTTATAGTTATTTCAAATCCCTTCACTCATTATTTTTTAGCACCACTCCCTCAAATTACTCACTGATACAGAAACAAGGTAGACACGACAAGTTTATCAATGAGGTTCACCTCCTTTAAGGATGACTAAATCCCCTGTGTATTGTGGTTATTATCCCATTCACATATTCCCCTTTTTATTATCAAAAGTAACTCAAGAAAGGGTATGACCATAAACTCATACAACTACTGGAACAAACAAATTACAATCTTTCCTCAAAGAAATAAAAATGACTCCTTCTGAAGAATGATCATGGATGAGATTATGATCCTCCAACCAGAATCCAAATAATGATATTTTTACTCTTCATTACATAAAAATATCCCATGGTTATTCTTATTATTTCTTCTTCTTCTTGGATACAAAATTTTATTGGTTCTTCTATCTCAAAATTCTCAACACCTTCTCTTTCTTTAATTATTGGTATTTATATTCACCGAGTATCATGTGGATATTATTTCCATATCCAGTTATAGAAACCACCCTTTATTTATGGTAGGATTAGACTCATTCTAATTCATAATATTTGATTCAAATATTTATTTATATTATTACTAAAATCCCAGATTCTGAATTGACTTCTTTCCTTTTTGTGATATTTGAATTATCTTAGTATTCCTCTTCATTAAAATCCTCCATGAGATATATGCTTTTAATACCTTTTGAAATCCTCTATGTATTCATGAAATTATGTAGTTGTAATGTGGAAGCTCATTCTATAGCATGGAACTCCCTCAACATCATCTTATTATCCCAAGTATAGATATAACTACCTCTCATCTTGGATCATGATCCATGTATGGTTATGATTTTTGATCCATATATAACATCACACCTATATAATTTTATTTGATTCTCATTTTATTCATAATATTTATTCTAAATATTCCTTATATTTTTAATGATGGTTATGTAGTACCCAAATCATGTAAATTCATCTCATATGATGTTTACGCATATTGAACTTCATGGTTATGCAGATTGATGTTAATGTTGATCATGCATACACAACATCCATTAATGAGTATTTAACCTGAATGATTCTTACACATATCTATTTGATGGTTACGTAACTATCTCATACATAAAAAATATTTCTATGTCTTGAATCGACCACACATAGAGATCTTGGATCGAGTACACGTTCATTGGATCAACCATGAGTATCGACCACTAGAACAAACAACTGACCATACCTTTCCTGACATTACATATAGACTTGAATATACCACATGAAGAAACTCATGATTGATTGCTTATACAAACATTTGACCATGAATGGATCAACTGAATGTAAATATCCAATTAGATGTTTAGTAGTAAAGAGACCATATGGACCGACCATGTGTCTCATTAAAGATCAACTGCATATATAAGTTTGTATCAACCACATGTGCAACTCAACTAACCATGTGAGCTGGTTGTCTTAATGGATAAACCATGAAGATCATTCATAGTCTAGAAATTATAGACTTCACTTATTTTGAAATTGGGTATCCTCAATCTATATCAGTTAATTATCAACACTAAAAACTCATTCCAAAAACAGTTTATAACATCTCAAAACTTCATCCAACACAACCTATTCATAGTATCTTCAGCTTGGTGATCAGATGGATGGAACCTTCATGCCCCAGCTAGCTGCTCACATATTTATCAACATACAACATCTATAATCTATTATAGATAGAACTTCAAAATTATTATTACATATTTTTAACATAAAGATAAGTTCATCAATATCCAAACTTGACATGTATTGATAAAAAAATACAATACCATCCTCAAGCGGTTTCAACAATCTCCCCCTTTTTATTTTTTGTCAATACCTCAAACTTCTCTCCACCGTTATTGAAAATAAAACCAAATTCAATGAAATTTATGGGTGACCAAAAAATAAATAAAAGAAAGAATTTATGAATTAATAATATATAATTATATATGATCTATATGTTTATAGAAAAAAAAGAGCAGTTAAATCAATCATCAATGTTGTAGTTGAAAATACATAAACACAATTTTTAAAACTTTTTTCTCATTCAAGAGAGAAAAATTGAAATGGTTTAAATAGATTTATTTCCTTCACAACTCATAACACATGATAAAACAATTCAAAAATGGGGGAATAATCTTTCTCCCCTTGAAAAAAAACTTCTCAAAAAAATTAATAAGAATGGATAGATGAGGAAACTAAAATAATAACATACCTCAATGATAGGGAGTCTAATTCACTACCAGTTATAGCCTTAGGTTCTCAAATTATTCAGTTGTGAGAGATTTTGTAAGGATATCATCCAATGGTTCCTTATAAATAAAAAACTACAGTTTCAAGATACCTTTAGTTGCCTTATATTTTAGTAAATGGTACTTGATATCAATGTGTTTGGACCTATAATGTTGCATAGTATTTTTGGATAGATCAATGGCACTTTGATTATTACACCCTAAAACTAGAGGATGCTCAAATTCATCACTCAAATCATATAGTTTTGTCTTCATCCACATCATCTATGTAGATCCTTATTATGAAGTCACATACATAGGCTTAATTTAGTTCAATGCAATAGATTTTTACTTCTTTGAATTTCATGAAACACAACTTTTACTAAAAAAATGCTCTAATATATCTTGACTTCCTATCATCAACCCTACCTGGTCAGCAGTAGAAAATCCTCATCGGGTTAACTCACATATATTATTGTATATCATTCCATAAATGAAAGTATTTGAGATATATCTCAAGATCCATTTTTATTTCAATATATGTGATTCCTTAGGATTGGTTCAATACTTGGAATAAAGAGTGAAATTATATACAATTTATATTCTAGTGGTTGTAAAATACATAAGACTTCCAACCAATCTTATAAACTACTTCTCATTCACTTATTTTCCTTCATCATCCTTAAATTGTTTTGTGCCTATTTGAATCGATTTAGAAACACCTATGTATTATTATATATAAAAAATCTTTAGGATTTATCTATCATACTTTTCTTGTGAAATAAAATGTTTTCAACTGATTGGGTTACTTGAAAACCCAAGAAAAACTTCATTTCTCTAAGAATAGACATCTCAAATCTTTATTTAAAGTGTATTTAGAACTCCTCACATATATTTTATTTATTACTATCAAATATTATGTCATAAAAATACACAATCACAAAGAGTTTTATGGTGTTGGTATTATTCACATACAAGTTTTTTTCCACATACCCTTTCCTAAATTTTATTCTTTTAAAATATTCATCGAGATTGAAATACCATTTCATTGGATTTTGATTCAATCCATAAAGTTTCATATTTAACTTAAAATATTTTCTTCCATTAAAATATAGCATAAATCCTTAATTTTATTCCTATATATACCTTCTCATAAATCTCACCATTTAGAAAAACTGATTTAACATCTATTTGAAATATTTCAAAGTTTCTCTAAGATTTTATTGAAATAAATATTTTGATTGAATCAATTATGGCCATTAGAGAAAAGGTTTCATCAAATTCAACCCCTTTAATTGGTGATTACCCCTTTTATACCATCCTATATTTATTTCTATCCACTTCACAATTCTCATAAAGTTTATTTTTGAATACCATTTTTCTTCAATTAAATTATTTTCAGTGGGTCTGGGAACAAGTTCCCAAGTTTCATTATTTTCAATTTGGTCAAGATACCCTTTCATAGGATGAACCCACTCCTTATGTTCAATTTCTTCCTCCACTATTTGAGGTTTAACTTTTGATAATAAACTTGTATAAAAAAAATTCATAATATTCATTTTTGTATATACACCTTGATTATTATCCCTAATAATATTATCAATTTTAATATGTCTAGTTAGCCTTGCATTACCTACTTTGAGTTTTTTTCTTCATATTCATCATTGGAGAGTGCTGAATCTACATCATTGGTCTGAATATATGCATTTTTTGTCAATATGTTCAAAATATAAAACATCATCCCCATTAACTATACTAATAGTGTTCATGATTCCTTATCTATTTTCAATAACTAATACATCATCACTTTCAATAATTCATTCATACTTCTTGTTATAGCACCTATAGGAACTTCCATTTTTGAATACCCTAAGACAATTCCATCTCATACTTTTTATAAGACAATCCTCTTATTTTATCCCTTTTCTTGATTATACATGGACTTAAAAACACTTTGAAATGTTTAAAATTCAACTTATTATTAAACCACATATCATAGGAAGTCATATCTGAGTTTGATCTTATAAGTCATATGTTCTAAATCATTGTATATATTTTTGATGGCCTGCAACCAATAGCACCTTGAGGTATTATTCTCTTTCATCATGGTTCTAACCACATAAAATAGATTCATATTCTTCCTCTAATCCACTCCATTTTATTGAGAATTATATAGATCACTAAATTCATTTACAGTTCCATGCTTGTTTAGATATTCAATAAAATGAATGTTGGAATATTCATTACCATTTTATGACCATAATATCTTCAATTTAAAACATGTTTACTTATCTACCGGTATTATGAAGCTTTTGAATATGTCCAAGGCTTGAGATTTGTTTTTTATAAACATGATGAATGTAATTCTTGTGTAAACATCTATAAAAGTGATAAAGTATATTTATCCACTTATTGACTTATTATTCATAAGACCACACACATTAGATTGAATCAACTCAAGCGGTTTTGGTGTTTGGATTTCACCTCCTTTGTGATATTTATTCACAAATTTTCCCTTTTTTCATGTTTTAAAAATAGTTGTAATATCTTATTTCAATATGGAAAATTCCTTAAATATTATTCTTTAAAATACTTATTCATATTCTTTTTTCCAAGGTGAATAATCCTTTTATGCCATAATTGATTTTTTAATTATTAACTTCAAGTAAAAACCTATGTTTGCTTCTACAACTTTTAAAAAATTATTAGGTTTATCAAACCCCTAGTAACCACAGCCCCATCATTTATTCTTTGGAGTATGCATCCATTTTTCCTGAAAATAACCTCATTTCCATCATCATATAGTTTTTATACACTCAACAAATAATGATTTATTCCATCAAAAAACAACACATAATTTGTACTGATTTTGATTTTATCAATAATTGTTATTCCAACAACTCTAATTTTTAGAGAGATATCATTTCCAAATTTTTCATATCATCCATTATACTTCTCAATATTTATCATATTGTTTAGGTCACATGCAATAGGTATGAGAATACACTTTCTATGATCCATGGTATTTCAGATTTTCAATATTTAAATTCTACTTCAAATTTATTTTCTTGTGGCCTAATATGATTTTGTTTATAATCATTTATAAACCTCTAAAATATATTCAATTGATCAGGAATGAATGTAGTAAACACATATAAATTGTTTCCTTCTTGATCATACCTTCCACACACCACTTATAAGTATTTAAAATTGTTTCTCACTTAAACCTTATTTTAAAACTATTAATGTCTTGGATGAGTTCTCACATATGATTATTGTATCCCCATTGATTTCTGATCTCTTTTTAGTCTAGGAGGAAAAATATTGTAACAGTAGTTATAAGCTTTATAAAAAAACATTCCATAACACTAGAAGTTCCTTTTAAATCTTCATTTATGATAAAAATTATATTATTGAATGGGCTATTGTCTTGATCTATTTTCATCACTTAAATGAGTATATATCACAAAGTCCTTTTTTAGAGATCTTACTTGAATATTTTTGACTGATGAAGACCATTTTTTCAATTTATTTCTTTCCATATTTGATCATATTTGATTCTTTCTTAAGAATATTTAGTTTTTCAATATTTCAATCTATCATATGTTTCTTCAGTAGAAATAGTCTCCCTTTATACTAGAAATTTTTTAGACTTTCACTTTTCATAAATTACATATTACTTATAGTATCAACTTGTTGTATGTTTCTTATAACATCATCCTTATTCTCTAGCATTCGTATTATTGTTGCATTTAATTTTCTCATCCTAATTCTTGGTTTCATCATTCTTGTATTTGAGTTTATCAATTTATTTATCCCCTAATATAATGGTTAAAGTCATGTCTTCAATTATTTTTTCCTTCTTAGAAATATCAAGATCTATTATCTCAATTTATTTTACAAGATTTTATTGTTCATCTAGAATTTTATCTTGTTTGTGTGATCCATTTTTCATTCAAGTGTTTTCTTCTCTCAGCCTCCCAATTTCTGTAAAACATATCTTGATCTCCATTCTCAAGGTATATTCCTTAGTAGTTTATCCTTCCTATATTTCATACTCACAATTGTATTAAGATTCATCTTCTTATGGGTTCACCTATTTTTATACTTGTGCCATGAGAACACTTTGATAGAAATATATAATACCCTATCCCAAATCACCAGGTTCGATCTGGAGTGTCACATGTCCTCATACACACCTTCCCATACTCAAGAGGTTTTCAATTAGTAGCGAGGGTCTGAATTACTTCATTGGGGATATTATACCCTCAATATCAATGAAGACAGTAAAAAAATAATAACATGGTGGTAAAAAAATAATCATTGATAAAAAATAGTGTGGTATGTATCTCAATACATACAGAGTAATAAACCAAAGAGCCACAAAGTTCTAGGCCAAAAAGAGTATGATAAAGATAAATAAGTAAATAAAACATTGATTCCTCCATCCAAAGTTTTTCTTGGTAATACCTCTAAACACCATTATTTGTATCCTAGATCCCTTTCACTAGTCCTCCTCCCTTTTTTTGGGTCCCTGGTCATGAATTCTTCATGTGCATCGAGATGTTTGTGCAGGGTGTGAGTATAAACCCAGTAGGACAACACCAATGTGTCATTAATGCAAGTTAAATATATATATATATAATAGTTTATATCATTATATGAATTTAATTCACAAGTAAACATATATCCATGCATACACCAAGTCATCATGCACTAACTAAGCCACCACAAACCCCAACCCCACCTAATTCTACATGATGTCGATAAGGATGTTAATGTTTGTTGCCACACGTCACAAGACGTGCCTCAATTCCCAGTGTTTGATGGAAGCATGTTCCTATCAACCATGTTTCCAAGTTCTAAATTTAAGGAATGCCACATTCCCTACCCTAATAATGATCATTAATAGCAACACTACATGCCCCACCTTGACAGTGGTCATAATCTGTGGATAATGGTAAGTCCCACCTGACATGTCTGGCGTATTTGGATGTGGGTGTCACTCTTGCATGGAAATATACCATATAATCATGTGGATAAATTATTCTTAACATGAATAAATAGTATTATCCCATGTTAGTTGAAATTTATGTGATCTAACTTATACCATCAAATGATCCATAGTTCGTAGCCTTTGTTACATCATCGTACTCCCTTCCCAAGGGGTCATCTAACCAATACTATGCAACATGTACATCCTGATACCTGAATAAAGGTTCTATAGGATATTAAATACCACAAAAAATATAGTAAGTAACAATAAATCATATCAAGAGTATTTCTCAAGAGGATACACGCAAGTCATAAGAACACGTATCAAGGATAGGTCACAAGGTCCACTCACACGCCCACATGCAATACTTATCAAGCATGGGTTTTGAGAATAAATGATAAAATTAGGAAAACATCATACACAAGGACCTATGAAGTAAGGATATTACTAACTCAAGATCATATATTTCAATGTAAATTTTCACTAATAAGGTAGTCACTTGAAACAATCTCACACTCATGTCCTAAGAACCATCTCCAAAGTCACATGAGAGTTCAAGAATAGAGATTCTAAAGAGGAATATCAAGGATATAATGCAAGAGACTCACCAAATAAGAGTCTCCAAAGAGACTTCATAGGACTCTAATTATCCTTAAGAAATTATCTAGACTACAAAATCACTATAGTCTAAGCCATAATAGCCTCATTCCAAGATCATTCAAGAAAGATAGAATTATTCAACCACAAAAAAAATGTCTTTCTAGATTTCTCCATTGAATATCCCCAAACTAGAAGCACAAGCAAATTAATATGGAAGGATACCTTAGATCAATCCAATTAGAGGAAAAATAGATCCAAACAAGGAATAAATAAGGGATCATAAAAAGGTTTCATATGGTCAAGACCTAGGTTTTTGAGAGTGTCTACGAATTTTTATAGAAAATGAGAAATGATCAATATAAAAGTTAAAATCAATTAATAGGGGTAAAAATGAAATTAAAACCAAATTAAATACCCCTAATTTATGATTCAAACATTTTAACTTTGAAATTAATGATATCTGAGAACAAAGTCGATGGTTTATCCATTGTAAATCCCATAAGAATGCCACCACACCCTACACTACAGTTGTGCTATTCTTAAACCTCCCATCCCAAAATGACATACACTTATAGTGTGTTTACTTATAGTAGGATGTTTTCCCTCACCAAAGCATCCAAAATAATAATCATGGGGTCACCCAAACCATAGATCACATGTTCCTTGCTTGAGCACCATGTCATGGCCATGCCCATTTCCACTTTTTTCTTTTTTACACCAAAACACCCAAGGACCACCACAGCCAACATCATAGCCCTTGTGTTTCATGTTTTAGAAAAAAAAAATTAAAACCCATTTTAAGATTCCAAAAACCACCAAGATATATCTAACCTAAGAATAAACTATTTTAATGTTTAAAATCATCACTTTAAACATGCTGGAACTTACATTAACATGCCCACTAAAAATGAGGGTGTTACAATTATCCCCCTCTAATGGATTATATTCCTCAAGAAATATCTTTAAAGGGAAGCACTAATAACTTGGGTCATTATGCTTGAACTTCATATTTCCACTCCCATATCTCCTCCTATACCTATATATACCTATATAAGATCTGAATAGGTGGAACTATCTTCCCCTATAAAACTTTCTCTCCCCAGTCGACTATATAGACTGGTCATTCTTCATATGATGCATCTAAAAAAAATTAAACATCCTCATATTCTATAATATGTGCAAAAATAAGAATGTACATATGAAGCTAAGATACATGGAACACATCATGTATACCTCAATAAGGCTGAAAAATACCCAAATGGTAATCCACCGTTCCTATATGCTCAATGGTCTCAAATGGTCCAACAAATATCAGTGTTATATTTACTTACTTATGAATATTTTGATGCCCCAAATGAGAATTCAACCACATGAAAACCTGATATCCCATATAAAAATTCAAAGTAATCCTCCTATGATTGGTATAGGATTGATCGCATCACGATTCACTGTTTCATTTTCACCCTTTTACCACTGTGTTAAATTGATTATGTATCATAAATTTAAAATTTAATTAAAAAATAACTTTATGTTTGATTAATTTATTTTGTATTTATCACTGTTAAAAAGGGAAATGTTAATTTATTTAGTAATTACATTATTGGTGGAGGTGATTTTGAGGGCTCAGGGTGAAGTGGAAGAAAATGGTCCAAATTGTGCATGATTCCAATCACATTAGTGGATTTAAATGCACAATGATACAACAATAGTAATCCAATTGGGATTAAATTGTTTCGGATGATCCAAAATTTAGTGGGATACAATGATTCTGAAGGAACCCAAGCCCAATTCTTCTACTAAGAGGCCCATTTGTACTGATTTGTCTAGGGAATTGAATCTATACAAAGTCAAAAGTGGTGTTCTGTATTATGTCAATATCTCAAGGTTTAGTTGTCCAAATGGTGAAAACATTTCAATATATATAGTAAAGAGGTGTTTATATAACTTTTTAATTTTTTAAAAAGCAATATAAGACTACATAGAGGTCTAAAACCATGGCCCAAATGGTTTTTTGAAATTTGGGGGATCAAAACCACCTTCCAATTTGACTATAAAATGATACCTTGGAAAACCCATTTGTAATTTTGAACATGGAGTTAAGTGATGCAATTTTAGAGTTTAATTGGATTCATATCCTCATACTAGAAGTTATGGAGGCCCCTATACTTATAGGGGGTCAGGTATGAAGAAGGAGATTCAGTCGAGCTTTATCCTACTCTCAATGTCGGGCTAAATAGTGGGCATTTGTTGTGAGGGAGATAAACACATGTCAAGGGAGTTACGATGCATATATTAGCTACTGGTTTAGATTAATTTGGGTTTTAAAACATTTTATTCCATGTATCCTTAATGATTTCATATTTTTATGCTTTTTTTATGCATCTTAATGTTATGATTTTAATTTCTAACCGATTTTTGTGAGGTTTTGAGTGCGTGACTTGTGTTGTTTTGATTGGACAACACAAGAATAATTTTTTTACACACTCTCTTGAGATTTAAATATGATTTGGAAGTTATTATTTTATTAATAAGTTCTGGACCTTGTCAATATGATTGTTATGTCAAGTTTTTGTTCTTCAAGCATTGAAATAAAAGATTAGGAATTAATTGGGATTCCAATTAATTTCAACCAAATAATTACTCCAAACCTGAATGAATGTCTAAGAAAAATGAAATTGAAATGTGTGTAGTGAAATAAAAATGACACCTTAATCTCATATTTTTTAAAATAAACATGGTTTCTCAACTATTAAACTCTTTAAATTAAGTTATTTTCTTTAAAAAAAATCGAAACCACCCCCCTCTTTTAGTACTTTTTATTAGAAATACAAACTCTAAACCTATCAATGATCCTTGAGAGATGACCTAGGGTCTTCCCTAGACTATAAAATCATCTTTAATTCATAATAAATTTGACATGGAATGAAAACATTTTCAGGGATATTTTTCTACTTTGATTGTTGACCGACCACTTCTGGATCAACTACACTTTATTTCAAGTCTCTTACGCCAGGCACGGTCCCATAAAAGCTACCTCACTGGCCTCATGCAAGTATAACGATGAGAGACAAGGTTAACCATAGAGATACTAATAGGATTAACTATGGATATAATCTTGGTAATTATTATTATAAGAAAACTCTATCAAGGTTATAATCTCATCCCATGGTCCTCCAAAGTCTAGGATGCAAGTTTAAATAATATCCTTAAAATATTTGGATTTTCCTATCATATTATCCATCTGTTTGTGAGTGATATGGCATGCTAAATCTTAGCTAAGTCCCTAGATCCTTATGTATTTCATACCTGAATTAGGACATGAAACATGAATCTCTATATGATATAATACTCAATGGAACTCCATGTATACATACAATCTCACAAACATATATATTTCCCAACTCATTCATAGAAAGAGTCTCAAAGGTCAACAAGAAAAGTTCCACCTTAGTTAGTTGATCCACTATCACCTAAATAGAATCATAATTCCTTGAGTTCATTGGTAAATTTTTCACAAAATCCATCATGAAATCATCTAATTTTTACATGTGCACTGGAAGTGGATGGAGTAAACCAACAGGACGTTGATGCTCAACCTTTACTCTCTAGTAAGTAATAAATCGTGAAACAAAACAAGTGATGTCCCTCTTCATACCTAGACACCAAAACTATTATATGATTTCATGGTACATCTTTATTGAACCAAGATATAATGTCCATCATTAGTCATGAGAGTCTCTCATAATCTCTTCCCTGATAGAATTAGGAACTAAAACCTCCCATGGACATAAATAATGTCTTCGTCATTTAAGGACCAACCCAGTACTGGATAATCTCCCACCAACTATTCTCGCATCACTAAACACTCTAAATATAACTCCCAACTAGCCTTCACCTAGTGCACTAAAGCAGACAAGATAACTAAATGGGAACATGTCATTTATTCTCAATCCTCAGTCACATCCATCCTCTAATCGTCCAATGAACACATATGATTCCAATATTCCTTTAAAGGCTACTCTCCAAGATCCTTTCCATCCTTTGTCTTCCTACTGAGAGAATTTGTATCACCATTACCCTTAACTTGTGTATAAGCCATTGAAAATTCAAATATATGCACACACTCCACTCAATGCCTCTTCCTTAAATTTAGGTCTTGTTGTGGAAATATATATTAGAGAATATTTTGATCCATTTAGAAAACAAAAATCTCTCAAAAGATATAGTTTTTCCAACACTTCAAAGTGTTGACCATAGCTACCAACTCCAGGTCATGGGTAGGATAATTCCACTCATGGGGTTGCAGCTGGTGAGACCTATAAGCTACAACCCAATCTTCCTACATCAGTACAACTCCTAATTCAACTCCTAAGGCATCACAAAATATTTTATAACCCATCATGGGTTCTATAAATTTCATTACTAGAGTTATCATAAATATCCTATTCAGCTTGAGAATTGATTCCTCAAGCTGCTCTAACCACTCAAACTCCACCTATTTCTTAGTCAGTGTTGTAATGGGGGTTTCCAAACATGATATATCCTAGATGAAATGCTGGTAGTACCCTATTAAACCAAGAAAAATATCTCAAATATATTATTAGGATGAGATTATGAGATTAACACATCCACCTTCTTTGTGTCTATAAAAATACTAGCCTCTGACACCACATTCCCTAGAAAATGTACCTCTTAAATCCAAAAAGTGGCCCTTTAATAATTTGGCATAAATATGATGTTCTCAAAGCATACTCAAGATAATCTCTAAATTTATATAATGTTGATCTAAGGTACCTAAATTTATGAGTATGTTTTCTATGAACACCATGATGAATGAGTCAAGATATGGGTGAAAGATATTGTTCATGAGGACCATGAACATCACTGGAGAATTTATCAAACCAAATGCCACCACCAAGAACTTGTAGATCCCATAGATTCACCTAAACATGGTCTTTGGTATGTATTTATCCATCAAAAATATATGATGGTGGTATGAATGCAATCCAATTTTGGAAAACCAATGATAACTTCACAACTGATCAAATAGATCATCAATTTTAGGAAAATGGTACCTAATCTCCATTGTCACCTAGATTAAATTTTTTTAATCCTCAAAAAATCAAAGATTACCATATTCCTTTTTGGAAAACAATACTAGATCACCCTAGGGATATGTGCTTGTTTTGATAAATCCCTTCAGATCTAATTCATCAAGTTGTACTTTGAGTTCCTTCAAATCAACTAGTTTCATATGATAATTAGGAATTGTCATGGGTTATACCCCCAGAATGAGTTTTATTTCAAAATCAATACCCATATTAGGGTCTATACCTACAAATTATTTTAGAAACAAATCCTTATAAATATAAACAATTGGATGGAAAGATTATGGGGATAAAAATAATCCTATAGAAAGTTTTAAGCCTACAACTTGCACCGTAATAGCTCTAAAATGACTCATATATAGGCCTTCTCTACTAGATCCCAAATCCCACTCATAATTCATTAAAAAATTCTCCCCATTAGGTAAGGTAAAGGATACCCATCTTTGATAGTAATAAATTTATTCATGATAGCTCGTAAGACAGTCCATCCCAAAGATCACATCAAAGCTGATCATCTCTAGGATCACGAAATCACATAAGTACCCATAGCCGGTAATCACTAAAAGACATTATAGACACCTCTAAAGATAGTATAATTTGGTCTCTAAGGGTATTTTGAGAGAAAAAATCATCAATTATATTCTAACTAGTAAGTCTAGGACACCTACCACTTGAGCATAAATAAAGGAATAGGAAGAACCAGTATTAAACAAAGTGGTAGATAGCATAGTTTTGATCAAGAAAATATATAGAACCATATATGGCCCCAAATTAACATTATCTAGAGTCTAATATACTGAAAAAACTCAGCCTACATTAGCTCCATACCCTTTCCCCTGAGCCATCGAAGTTTGGGGAGTCTGAATCCTCTATTGAGGTCCTCCACCCCTAGATTTCCCCGATCTCCCAGAACTCTTCTAAGAATCCATCAATCAAAAATGTTGAAGATTAAAAGCTCTATCATATTGGTGGAACTCTATAGTAGGCTTCCTGTAAGCATTTATAATATGTCCTCTTATCCAATTATTGAATCACCTAGTAGAATCACCTCCCATAGAGGACATTGGTGAAGTCCTTTTATGACTCGTCTGCTTGCTTACCTACTGCTCTTAATCAGCTTTCCTCTTCTTATTACTATAAGATGCTCTCATAGTAGTGATAGGAAGCTCAATTACCAGTCCACTATAGACTGGAAGTAATCCTAATACCCTATCCTCCTCTAGGCCCTTCTCGATGGTCAAGGATTTACGCAACACCTTTGGGTATTATGTTAGATCAAAGCACATAACCTATCATTTAATATTAGAAAGAAGGAATATCTCTAACTTCTGATCATTCTAGGAATCATCTCCAACTAGAATATGGGTGAGTTATAGAATCTCTGTGAAATGATTATAATATGAAAAGACAGACATAGATCCCTACCGCAAATCCATGAACTCATGGTCATGGTATAACTTCATCATTTCAGGAAAATATTTCTCAAGGAATAGCTCCCATAAGGTCTCCTAAGTAATACCCTCTCATATTCCATCTTGATTCATGGTATTCCACCATATTCTAGAATATCCCTAGAACATGAAGGTTTCCAGCATCACTCACATATCCACAAAATTCTAGACCAGATCGAAAATGCTTCTAATGATGTCTATTTATTCCTCTACATATTTTGAGCCTCTAGTACCCTAAAAGGTTAGTGGATACTATAGTTGTAAGTCTTTATCATGATCTATCATGGTCTTATTAAATTTTCCTCCTTGAATGGGCATAATCTGAAAAAACTTCTGGTTGAACTAGCTCTGCATACTTAATCGCTTGATCTGGTATAGGATCATGTCAGGGTGCATTATATTGCACTGCTAGTGGTGGTATGGGCACATACTCCCTATAGATAGCATATTTAGATGACTCTATAGGCATTCCCATCAAACATCTCCAAGAAATAATTTTTTAAATTACAAAAAAAAAAAAAATTTGAATTTTTTAACTCAAGATGGATCCTAATTAGTCTATGGGATCACACAAAGGTTCTCCTAGGAGGCTACCCAAAACCCAAGGTATATCCCTCCTCACTCTATCCATAACCAAAGAAAAGATCTATATACTAGAATATTAGTAACATTCATATAAATATATCAAAAAATAATTATAAGTTTAATTAATCTAATTCCAGAATAAGGATATCACATAAACATGGATATATCACAAAAGAGTGGGATTTAAATCATGGCATTAATTAATTAACTACTATGAAAAAATCATCAAGTTCATATATGGAATGTGAACCTATTTTCCTAATCATGATTCATTAATTAACCCAAATTCTATTAAAATTTAACAACAAAATATACTCAGGATAAAAATGAAACTATAAAACCATAATTGTAATAAAAGTCCCAACAATGTTAACTCAAATTTCTGTTACAATGTGTTGTCCAGGAACACATGAAACTCCCCTATATGAGTCTCACACAACCTAAATCCCTCCTAAATTTCCCCAAAACATATTCAAGAAGAGAGAAAAGGGGAAAATCTCATTTGATACCATTTTTTAACACCTTATCTTGGGTGACTAGGTTCAATCTAGAGTTCCACATGGCCTCATGTATGCCTCCTCATATGTAAGTGGTTGTTGACTATAAATGAGGGTATGAATGTATCCAATAAGTATATTATACCCTGAGTATCAATGAATACAATCATAAATATTAACATAGTGAAAATAAATAAATAATGATAAAACAAATATCATGGAATATTTCTCAAGACATATAGATTAATAGACTAAAGACCCCCAAAGTGGTAAGTTAAACAAGAGTACGAGCAATACAGATAAGTAAATAAGACATTGCAGCATCCCTCCTAAGTCTATCTAGGTACCACCTCTAAACACCATGATTTATCTTCTATATCCCTATCATTGGGCCTTTACCTTTTATTGGTTCCCTTATCAGGAAGTTTGTACATGCATCGAGATACTCGTGCGGGGTGAGGGTATAAACCCAATAGGATGCTAGCAATGTATCCTTAACATAAGTTCACATTAAATATATAATATTTTATGCTATATCATGAAGTAAATTTATAATTAAACATATATAAACACATTTTCTAAGTCATCGTTCACTAACCAAGACACTATAAACCCCATCCCAACTTTCTTCATCATGATATTGGTAAAGATGTCAATGTCTATTGCCACACGTCACAAGACGTGCCTCATGTCCTGGTGTTGGTTGGTACCTTATTTAGATCAATAATTTTTTCATGTTATTACTTTAAATAACTTCACACACCCCGCCCTAATGGTGGATATTAATAGTAACACTACATGCCCCGCCTTGATGGTGGTCGTAATCCTAAGATGATGGTAAGTCCCACCTGACATGTCTGACATATTTAGATATGTATGCCACACTTGTATGGAAATCTCCCATATCAGTTTATATCCAAAGGAGTCTCAACAACTATACATGGTCCACTCCCACATAGGTTTACATTTTTTTCTCTAACTCATACCATAAAATGATCCATAGTCTGTATCCTTTTTCACTTCATCATGCTCCCCTCCCATGGTTTGTCTAACCAATGTTGTGTAACCTATTAAACCTAATACTTGAAGAAAGGTTCTATAGGTTATGAAATACCAAAACAATTTGTGTCATAGAAAGGAATGATAAGGCATATCAATAATAGTTCTCAAGAGGCTACACATAAAGCATAATAACACATATCAAGGATGGGTTACAAGGGACACTCACACACCCACATGCAACATATATCAAACATGGGTTACAATCATAAATGATCAAATAATAAAAATTTAATATATAAATCCCTATGTGGTAAAGATATTCTGGCCTAAAGATCATAGAATTTTATGTCAAGGTTAACCAAGAAGGTAGTCACCCGAAATGATCTCACACCCAAATCCTAAGAAATATCTCTAAATTCACATGAGAGTTCAAGAATGGATATTATAGAGAGGAACATCAAGGATAGAAAGCAAGAGACCCACCAAAGAAGAGTAACCACCGAGACATCATATAATTCCAACGATCCTCAAGAAAGGATCTATAATACACAAAGAAACATAGTCTAATCCATAACATCCTCATTCTAAGATCATTCAAGTTCAAGACCTAGGTTTTCTAGAACATATAGGAATAAATATAGAAAATGAGGAGCAGTCAATAGAATAGGTCTAATTGATTAATAGGGGTAATAATTAACTTAAAACCACATTCAAGACCCATTATTCATGAACCATTCATTTTACATTTAAAATGAATGAGATTTGAGAAGAAAACTGATGGTTTCAGTCATTTCAAATTCTATGTGAACTCCACCATACCCTCTACCACGACCTCACCACAATCATGGTCTTCTTGAACCTTCCAACCTTAAATAGATTGTGGCTATGGAGTGTTTCCTTATAGTAGTCCATTTTCCCATACCACGACCTCTAAAAAGGGATTATTGAGGTCACCCAAGTCATTCTCCATAGGTTATTTCCATAAGTAACATGTTATAGTCACACCCATTTCCCCTTTTTCTTATTTTACACTGAAACACCCAAGGACCACCATGGCCAACACCACAAATATGGTGTTTACCATTTTGTAATAAAAATGTACAAAACCCATTTTAAGATTACAACAAACACCAACACTTACCAGACCCAAGCATCAAGAATTTTAAGATTCAAAATCATAACTTTAAATATGTAGAAACTTACATTTACATACCGACTGAAAATCAGGGTGTTACAACATCTCTTAGATCTTCCTCATCGACGTTTTCTTCACTATCAGAAACACCCTCTTCAATTGAAAAAAAATTCTTTTTGTAGGAAATAAGTGAAAATTTATTCTTTCCTTTTTTATTTAGAAAATGAGATATCTCTATTAGTGGTTTCCCTGGAAAATTCCTCATTATAATTTTATCTTACAAATTTCATAGGACAATTAGCAGAGAAATTTACAACATTTACACAATTAAAACATTTGAAAGGTATTTTTCCTCTATACTTACCTCTTCCACCTCTTGTAAAATTTCTTAGCATGAGATAAAGAGTTTCTTCATAATCTTTCATGTTATATCCTTCATTTGATCAGTTCTACTTCCCCTCTATCTTTATATATTTAAGGTATTTAAAAGAAAATTTATTTTATTACTTTCATATGATCTTAAGTGAATGTCCTATTCTCAATTCATAGTTTATGAGAGTAATTTGGATTTAATCAATGGTTAATTCATAAATATCTTTATCTTTAAGAGTTGAGATATTTTCATTAAATTTATCAGGTAGGATTTTCATCAGGGGGTTTCATGGTAGTTACTTCTAGATTTTCTTAAAACCCTCTAATTATGCTAAAACTATATTTTATCTGGTAAAGAACTCATCAATTGTTTCATACTCATGCATCTGGATGACTTTAAACTATTTTAGACTGATTTTTAACCTTTACTCATTTACCTTTTTATTTCCTTCATAAATGTTATTGATTTTCTTCCAAATATAATTAACAATTTTACATCTCATGAACTTTTTTAGATCCTTTTTAGATAAAGATGATAAAAATTTATTCCTAGACTTATCATCATTTAAAAGTTTCCTGTAATTGGTTAAGGATAATTATAAGGCTTTATCAGGCATAGTGAATTCATATTTAATATAGTCAAGAAAATAAATCCCTATAGATAGTATGTGAGGAACCATTCTCTCTTTCCATGAGTCAAACATTTTTACATAAAATATTGGAATGAATTTTCTATTAACAAAATTATGTTGATCCATATTGTTCACTTGATAGAGACACCAAAGATTATATCACTCTGATACCAATTGTTAAATCACATGAAGGGTGATACACACTGTGAGGGGGATGAATCAGTGTGTATAAGTATTTCAAATCCCTTAAATATCATTCTTTTTTAGAACCTCTACCTCAAGTTACTCACAGATACAAAAATATGATATACATAGATAGTTTGTTAATGAGGTTCACCCAATTTAAGGATAAATATATCCCTAGTTTTTCTTGGTTATTATACCATGCACACATTCCCCTTTTTATTATCAAAAGAAACTTGAGAAAGGACATGACCTTGAACTCGTAAAAATATTAGCACCAACCAGTTACAATATCACATCAATAGAATAAAAACTATTATGCCTAAATAATTATCATAGATGGGTATATGAGCCTCCACTTAGACTCTAGATGATGATATTTTTCCTCTTCTTTTCACATTAATCTCTTATGGTTATTTCGGTGTTTCTTCTTCTTCTTAGATACTATAATTTATCGGTTCTTCTATCTTAGAATTATTAACAACTTCTCTTTCTTCAATATTGATATTTATATTCACCAAGTATCATGTTAATACCATTTCCATATTCAATTATAAAAACATCCCTTGATTTTTGGAAGGATTAGTCTCATTCAAACTCATAATATTTGATTCAAAAAATTATTCAAATTATTCCTAAAATCCAGGGTGAATAATCAGATTGATTGCTTCATGTTATATTTGAATTATTTTGGTCTTACTATTTATTAAAATCCTCTAAAAAATATACACTTTTAATCCCTTCTGAAATCCTCCATGTATGAATATATTTTTACAGTTGTGATGTAGAACCTCATTCTATAGTGTGGAACTCCCTCAACAATAGTTTCTTATCCCTTGGTTGGATCTAAATTCATATTTGGTTGGATCAAAATCCATGTATGATCATGATGCTTGATCCATGAGTAAAATCACACTTTCATTATTTTATTTTATTATCCTTTTATCCATAATATTTATTCTGAATATTACTCATATTTTTAATGATGGTTACACAACATTCATATTATATTGTAGTAGCTTAGATGATTTTTACATAGACTAAAATTTATGGTTACATAGATCGATGTCTATGAAGCATCAATTAATGGTTACACAGCCTAAATGATGCTTATGCATATCTTTTTTATGTTTACGTAACCATCTCAGACAAATAAAATCTTTCAAAGTGTTGAATCAACTGCATGTAGATATCTTAGATCAAATGCACATTCATTGGATAAACCATGACTATCGACCAAATAAACAACCAAATAACCATACCTTTCCTGAATTAGCGTACAAACTTAAAGATTTCATATAAAGAAACCTAGGATCAGGCACATTTACAAATATATAGTTATGAATGGATCAATAAGTAATGATTCAATAAACCATACAGTAGTAAAGTGATCATATGGATTAACTATGTGTCTTAGTATAGATCAATCGCATGTATAATTATGGATCAACTGCATACGTAACTCAACTGAAAATGTGAGTTGACCGTCTCAATGGACCATCCATGAGGATCATCATTATTTGGAAATTCTGGACCTCACTCATTTTTAATGGGTGCATCCTCAACCCATATCAGGGACTTCTCAATACTAAAAATTCATCCCACAAACATTTCATAACATCTAAAAACTTCATCCAATAGATCTTCACAACCTATTTAAAGAAGGTTCATCTTGGTCATTAGATGGATGGAACCTTCATGCCTTGTCCAGTTACCACACATTATTGAAAACATACAACATCTATTATCTATTATATAAAAAACTTCCAATTCATTAGTATATGTATTTAGAATGAATATAAGTCCATCAATCATCAGACTTAAATCTATTGAAAATAAATACAACACCATCCTCAAAAGGGTTCAACAATGTACTAGGATTAACATGACTTAGGATTATTATTAGTGTATACATGAGTCTCCTTTCCCATTTTTATTCATATTATTATGAGTAGGGGTTGATATGTTTATAGGATGAGATTGATATATACATTTTTTACCTTACCATTTGTCTTATCATTATTATGATTAGTGTTTGAGATGACCTTGGGGTTGAGATCATCAAAGGCATGGAAATTTTCTACCCTACTGGCCTTATTATATTATGGTTATATGTCCATATCTAGTATGGAAATGGATAACATAGGTATGGTCACTCCCTGGGTATATTTTTTAGTTCTCAAGGGTGTGACATTTATAATTGTTTTTGTTGTCTGTTTATGATTATCACTAATCACTTCATTCATGAACTTGTATATTCTATATATTTTTATGGACATTGTTTGTAGTGGACCAATGAGTTATACTCACACCCTAAAATGGTATATTGGTGTGTATGAAGACTTTATGGTTTGTTAAATAAGTAAGGTCGAGGTCCCTGTTGTAAATGGATGATATGGAGTTCTATGGACATAGCTAAGAGGTGGGAACTGGAGGGTACTTGGGTCTATTTTTGTAGTCACCTATATTCTTTTATTTATTTTAGGACTATATTATATATGATAAACCCATGTACGGTCCTATTTATTTATTTATGACTTGTATGAAATTAAATTAGCTCATTTTGATATATCATGTGTTATTCCTTTATGGTTGGAACTTAGCTATAATGTCCTTATATTGATCATATATAATAATATTTGTTGTTAATATTTACATATTCTTTTATTTATAGTCATTTTTACTAGGTGGTATAGTCTCTCCATTATCACTTATAGTCCCCCATTGTTAGTCAAAAACATTTAGCATATAGAGAGGTGCATCAGAGGTCATGTGGAACCATCAATTCAACCATGATCGGGTGAGATGGGTCAATGATTCTATAAAGTGGTACTATAACTATAATGACCTGGAATTAAAAATTACATATTCTTGAATTTTAAGTCAAAAATTAATTTTATTAAATTTTAGGATCTTTTTAGGTTTATATTTTTATATAATTAGGTTATAACTCATACATAATGAAACCATATAATACAAAGTGGACACTTCCGATTAGTATCCATTTTTTCCACAATATAAAACTTTTTAAACAAAACATGATTTATTTTCATGAAAAATATTCATGAATTTAAATATATCATATTATTTTACCTTATCCATTCTTAAATCCTATGAAAAACATTTTAAAACATGGGATATGCACATAAATATTGGTAAGGGACATAAAAATAATAAAACCACAAGTCTAGTGAAAAACATGAAAACCCATGAAAAACCTTTTCATAAAAACATAACTTTTTACCCATAAAATGAGTTATCATTCTTTTACAAAATAATTTATATTACCTTTTGAAAATAAATTATTTCCATGAAAACTCATTATCATGCATAAAAAATTCATGTAGGTTCCTTGGTACATCATCTCACAGAACCCTTATAAATTGGAATAACCATACGAAAAAATTCTAATATAATTCTTTAGGGAACAAAATCATTACCCAATGCGTTGAAGTTCTATCTAGGAACACCCATCATATAGTCTATAATAAGAATCACCCAATGATATCTGGGTGTACCCATTATAAACAATTTACAAGGACCGTATCGTGAATAAAACATTTTAAGCTTGTAACATTTCATTATAAAACCCTTGAAAAACAAATTTAAACCCATATAAAAACCTTTTTAGATATCAAAATACCCTTTTAATTTAAAACCCCATTTTCAATACAAAAATACCCATAAAAATAGAAAGAGGTTTATTCATTTGAGAAAACATGAAATATTGAAAAGGAATATATAAATAAAATAACATTCATAGTATTAGGAAAAATCATTGTCACCGTATATGTTAAAAATAGGTCATTCCTTTTATCACCTCTCAAAACATTTCATATAAAGCACATAAAAAGATTAATTTGAAAAAATATTGAAATAAAGTAAAATGAGAGATAAAATGAAATTTATAAATCTATTTTGTCCATATAAAAACTTTCATAAAATAATTTTAAAAACATGGACATGGAAGATAAAGAGTTAGAAGGAAAACTTTAAAAGATGATTTTTTTTTAAAATAAATTCCTTTACCACTTTAACAACATTTGAAACATAATCCCCATAAAACGATAAAATTAAAAAAACATTAAATACCATGATAATAGAGAAATTAATGATATAATATGTCAAAGGTTCTATATATAAACCTTATAAAATAATATATGTGTATAAAAACAAAATAGGCATCAACGAAAGGAAATTGAGACAAAGTCCCTTACCTTGAGTCTGACTCATCACATATGTTCTTTGTCTTCCTAAATAATAAAATAATGTCAATTATTTAATTTATTAAGAACCATTTTCAATTTTATTATTCCTTTTATTTCACTTATTACCATGTTATATACTATTACTTAATCAATTAATTTTATGTTAGATATTTTGATGATATTTGGATTATGTGTCAAAAATGACTTTGGTAGGTTGATTATGGTCAAAGAGGTCATTATTTAAAAAACTATAGAATAATAATAATGAAATAATTATAATATTTATACATAAATTATAATTTTAAGACTAATAATGAAATATTATTTTGATAAATTAATCACTTTACGATCATGGAGACGGTACGTTGTACGTACACATGAGTAATGTTTCCATTTTTCAAATAACATTATGGAAAGGATGTAAGTAATATTTTATATTTCCAGGATGATAATAATATCATATATACCATATTATTTCTTTAAATATACTTATATATATAATTAATGTGGTGTGGTTATGAAAATAGATTCACATCACATTGTGAAAGTGATAGTCCACAAGTACACGAATGACATTATCATTCTTCAGTTAGTGAAATGGTAAGAAAAAAATGATATATTATCTTTTCATAATGATAAATATGTAATTAATATCATAATAATTTCATGTATATCACATATATTCATTAAATTTATCTGTATTACCTTCCATTTAAAGTGTTAGTGAAAAATGAATCACATCGCTCAGTGGGGCGGTAGTCCACTGTACACATGAGCAACGTTATCATATCCCCTACGGAATGGAAAGTAAAAAAAAGTTATATGTGATATAATAACAATATAGTTATAATTATGCTATAAATATAATATATATATACACACACTTTATATCCATAATCATACCCAACCATGAGAGGTGTTGATGGATAATGTGTCACATTGGTTCGTGAGGTGGCAGTCCTCCGTACACACGAGTGTTGTTATATAATCATAAATGAATAATATTTTAATGATATGGAAGAATAAATAAAACAAAAACACATAGTTATGAATTTTACCTCTTCTCACACCACCTCATTAGGATTATAAATAAATTATTCCTAGAAATTATTTCTGACCAAACAACAATTATAGGATGAGGGGATGGAAGTTTGGAATTTATTTGGGTAGGTATTTTTTGAACCAAAATGTTTTTAATGTGTGAATAATAGAGGATAAGTGGTGGCCTTTTATAAGTGAGGTGATTGGCACACTTGTAATTTTTTAAAAGAAAAAGGTGTATCCACAATTTTTACATTTCAAAAGGGTAAAAAATGGATTATTATTAAGTATTTTATATGATAAGTTCTATATATATCCATAAAATATATTTTATACAAGTTTTTAGGTCATTTTAACCCTTATATTTTTAGTTTAACACCCAAGTAAACCCATTTTACCATAACCATGGTAATTAATTTTTTCCATTTTCACTATTCATTTTGGTCAAAAATTATGTTCACATTAATATATAATATAAATTATTATGATTATAAATATGGAATAAATTTTAAAAAATTCAATTCACATAACTCAAAAAACTAAATTTAAAAAAAACCGATAGACGCGGTGAAAATTTTTTTTTTCAAGAAGTAAATTTTTCAAGAAAAAGATGATTTTATATTAACTATATGATTAATAATAATAATTATATGAATACCAATTAATATTTATTGATATATAATCTAAAATTTTCATTTAAAATATTCCTAATTATGTATTATTTTACTTAATTAAAAATGATAACATTGTGCAATTTAAAAAGGTTTTTAGAAAAACCTGATTTTAAACCCAAAAACCAATTTATACTAAAATCCAATATAATATTGATTAAAAAATAATTAAGTGGATTAAATATAACTAAATAATAATTATTTTATTTTAAATAATATTTAAAACATATTGGGTCATTTAAATTACTTAATTTATTGAAAAGAAAATACTTTTTTACAAAAAATGATATTTTTTACTATTCACTAAAAAATCAAAAAAAATTGAAAAATACAAAAATTTAATTCAAAGTAAATTTTGATATGATTATTTAAAAAATTGTTTTTAATTTTTTAAAATTAAAGTTATAAAATTTATAAATTAAACTTTTAAATAAAATCTTATAAGAAAAAAAAATAGTTAAAACTATTCCCTTTTTTATTTAAAAATTACTTAACATCTTTTTATGGTGAATAAAACCATGAAAGTGTTTTATTATATCATCACATGGGTTGTTACATTATTCACCCTTTTTTAAATTGTTTCCTCGCAATTTTATTCAGTTATTATATAAGTGGTGATGTCTTTCCCTCGTAACATTTTCAGATTCCCATGTTGACTCTTCAATCATATGGGTTTTCCATAAATCCATAACCACATGAATCACCTTATTCTAAAAAACTTACTCTTTATGGTCAAGAATATGAACTGGTTGTTCATCATAAGTAATATTCTCTTCCAACTGAACTACTTTAGGTCTCAAAACATGATATTAATCCAACACATATTTTCTTAACATCGAAACATGAAATACATTGTGTACTTATGATAAACTCGGAAGCAAAGAAACTTAGTGGGATAATAATACAACTTTATCTAGAATTTAATATAGCCCAAGGAATCATATACTTAGATTTACCTTTTTACCAAAACACAAAACAATTTTCCATAGAGATACTTTGATAATGACATGATCACCTACCTCTAAAGAAAGATCTTTCATCCAGTTATCTATATAACTATTTGGCCTGCTCTGAGCCATCCTCATATGTTTCTAAATCAACTACACCTTCTCAACCATCTCCTTTACTAACTCTCATACCATAAACTTTCTTTCTCCTAATTCATCCCAAAAATATTGTGTCTAACACCACTTTCCATATAATGCCTCAAATGGCACCATCTGTATACTATAATGAAAACCATTATTATAGGAAAACTAAACCAAAGAATGATATTGATACCAACTTCCCTTATAATCCACTAAAAAATAATGAAGCATATTTTACATGGTATGAATATTTTTCTCAGACAAACCATCGGTTTGTGGGTGAAAAGCTACACTGAAATTTAATTAAGTACCCAAATATTTATGAAGTCGTTTCCAAAAATTAGATATGAACCTGCAATCACAATATGATATAAGGGAGAGAGGAACTCTATGTAACCTGACTATATCCTTTATATGCAGTCGATAAATCTTATTTAAATACATTGTATCTCGAATGGGAAGAAAATGTGTAGATTTAGTTAATCAATTAAAAATAATTCAAAACACATTATTACCTCATGGAATCTTTGTAAATCCCACTACAAAAACCCTGGATATATTTTTCCATTTCCACTCTAGCATTGGAAAAGATTAAACCATTCCATTTAGTAATTTTCATTCTTATTTAACCTACTAAAAATCCAAACACTTCATGTTAAAGTTAGAAATATCTCTTTTCATTCCATCCCACCAGTAATACTCCCAAAGATCTTTGTACATCTTAGTGCTTCCTAGATGAATAGAAAATAAAGAACTATGAGATTCACTCAATAACTCTTTCATCAATTGGGAATCAAAAGGTACACATAATCTTTTTCCAAATTTTAAAACACCTTCATAATCAATATTAAAATCTGACATCTTACCATTATTAATTTATTCTAACTTTTCATGAAAATTTTGATCCTCCTTTTGAGCTTACTTAATTATTTCTCACAAATTCAACTCCACAGAAACTTGAAACAAAATAGATCATTCCCCTTCATCCACAACTTCTAAGACAAAATTTATCAAATCATTAACCAAAGGGACACATTCTAAATATAACATAGTTAATGTGGCATTATTTTTCAACTCAAATAATAGGACACTTTATTTTATTTTATATGATGGTAATGAATCATGCAATAAAAATCATTGATGAGTTCTTTCCATATTCTTTCTATCATGTTCAATTGTTTCTTAATGAATTTATACTTGAAACTTTTAGTATTAGCATATATTTCACACTTTACACCATATAAATTATTCCTACAAATTATTAAATAAAAAACCATAAAAAATAATTACATATCATTTATAGGGTAATTTAAATCGTGATCTTTCAACTGAAGTGAATCATAAGTAATTACCTTATCATTCTACATCAGGACACAACCAATTCCCTTCAAATAAGCATCATTGTAGATGAAAAATTCACCATTTATAGAAGGCAGGTCCAAAACTGAATCATTCACCAATATTTTTTTAGTTCCTAAAAACAATCATTATATTCTTTTTTCTATATTAATTTAACTCCTTTTCAAGTTAAATTAGTTAGTGTTCTAGAAAACCGATCAAAGTTTTCAACAAACCATCGATAGTAACTCGCTAATATAAGAAAAATACTAATATATATGATATTTGTGGGTTATTACCATTCTTCAACAACTTTTTTTTAAATAGGTTCAATAGTTATTCCATCATTAAAAATAGTGTTTCAAATGAAAGAAATTTGTTCCAACCAAAATTCTCACTTACTAAATTTTATAAACAGTTTTTTTTATTTTATGGTTTGAAAAACAATACTTAGGTTTCTTTCATGTTCCTTATGAATTTTATAATACACAAAAATTTCATCAATAAATGAAACCATAAAATTTTCTAATAAATCATGAAAAAATCTATTCATAAGGTCTATAAATACATAAGGTGCATTGGAAAAACCAAAGGGAATAACTATAAACTCAAAGTGCCCATGTCTAGTCTGAAATGTAATATTTGGAATTCCATCCTTCTTTACCTTTAGCTGATGGTACCCAGACCCTAGGTCAACCTTATAAAAATACTATACTCTCTGGATCTGAT